>CM054376.1:112956803-115356803 GCA_028858755.1 Ara ararauna | reverse complement strand
TTTCACCTATATTAACAACTAAACACGTATGTAGCCCAAACCCTGCAGACAGGTGAGGAGAAGGGCTGCCTTCTTAGAATATGTCTGCATTTTGACCTATGACTTCTTAGTCCTGGGAGGTGGAAAGTCAGTTTCACAGTAACATAATTTCATTCAGGGTTTTTGATTCGTTATCTTTTTCTATATAATGAAAGAATATTGGCAGGTTCAGCATGGAATCTGTGACTGAGACTGTAGGTTGTAAAAGAGGGAGGTTTTTTATGGTGACAGTGAGAAATTCCAACTCGGCTTTCTTGAGTGATTTTTGCTTCTTCCACAGGTTCGCTGCTTTTCCTTTGCCTCAAGTATCCAGTATCTGGTTTAAGACCGATCATTTGTAGGCATGAACTTATATACAAACTTCTGTAAAAAATGGTATTGGATCATTAGATTAGGAGCAGACTAACAGGAGACTTGGTCAAAACATCTGTGGAGAAAGGGTTATGTTTAGAAGGTGCTATCTTGAAGAAAGAAAAGGGACTTGATGACTTCTCAGCCTCCATTCTTTCTATTTACCCATCCTTTTTTATTATCTTTCTCTCAGGTATTTCCCCTTGCTGGCCAAGCAGCAGCCAGATCACCCAGAGTGTGATATACTGACAAATGTGTTTGCTGTGCTGTCAGCCAAGAATCTGTCTGAGGCCACATCCAGTCTTGTGATGGACATAGCTGACAGTCTTCTCAACAGCCCCGATTTTGAGCCCATGGAGCAGGTTTCCAGGCTGAGCGTAACTGACTGTGCTGTCACGGTCACTGGAGACATGACGGAAGGTATGCCTGCAAAATAGTTTTGAGGGGCACATTGGGTGCTTTGGATGGAGGTGTTAGATTATTATGAGGTTGTCTTTTCAGTGGCTGAAACCAGGGCAGGAGGTCTCTCAGTGCAGATGGAATTGTCAATGTATAGATTTGTCTTGGCATGCTCAAAAACTGTAGAATACTGCTTGTCTAATGACTGGTGAAATCCACATTTGAGCAGCAGGGTCCTGAACATGGAGCAATTCTTTTAAAAGAGGGAAAATGTTTGTGGTGCTGACCTGTTTTGTCTGTGAAGCTTTGACTGATGCGATAACTTCAAGAAGTCCATTGCTGACTTGACTCTGAGCCTAGCATCAAGTTTTATATAATGGCCCACTCCCTATATGTGCATGGTCGTATATCCCTTTGATGTTCAGTCTGTGCTTCCTGACAAGAAAGACCTGTCATTGATTCTTTTTATCTTTCAGTGGTAGTAGACAGGAAGGGTGGTGTGGTGTGTTTGATGCTGTGGAGCCATCTTTCACCTGTAACACTCAAAGGTAGTGGGAAGGAGATCACTCAATTGCTGTCCCCTTGTTATGGCAGCTTTATTTGTCCAAGAGGTCAGTGGTAGAATACAGAAAGCTACACCTAAAAAATGCTCCAGCCATATTAGGAGATGGTTACTACCTTTGAGGAACATCCTTGGTACCTTTTGATAAGCCCAAATTTACCGGAGCTGTTACTGAAATCTGCGAGGAGAGCTTTTATTGTCTGTGTATGCTTTCTTTGGTTCCAGCTCTGATGTCTTGTACTTTGTCTCAGCAAGCGCTGGTGCATATTCCAAGCATCCTGCTGCCCTGCACATTCATAGCTCCCACTGATTTTCTTTCTTTCACTGATGAAAGAAAGAAGACTCCTTTGTGTTTCTCCCTTTGTTTGTTTAGGGTTGGATCTCCCTTCTGTTGCTTGCAGCACAGAGTTGGGTATTGCTAACTGTTGTATCCGTTACAGAGACCCTGACCCTAGGTTGCCGCTTGGTTATGCCTCATGTTCCTGCCATACTTCAGTACTTCAGCAAAACAATGTTAAATATGGAGAAGGTGAAAAAGAAGAAGTATAGAGCTCAAGTCAGCAAAGAGCTGAGTATACTTTCTAAGTAAGTGTCTTTTTAGAGCTCAAAGCAATTAAAAAGTTGGAAGGTGGGAGGAAGAAAGAGGCTTTTCATAATAAGTTCCAAATCAAAACACATTATGTCTCAAACTGTTTAAATTTAGAACAGTTGAAAGTACCTGGATCTGTCATTGACCTTGCAAGTTGCTGGTGACTGGGGCAAAAAGCTTTCGGAAATTGATTCTAGCTGTTTCTGTTGCTGGTACTCAGAATCAATGCCTTGGGGGTAGGAAAAGGTACAGAAATGCTTGCAGACATAAGGAACTAAATACATGGGCTGATTTTGGTGGGAACACTATTTGCCTGGATGGGCTGACAAAGCCCTGTGATATGGCACTAGTGCTGACTGAGGAGTTCTTTGCTCTAGACTGGTGATTGGATTGATGTAAAATACAAATTACTTTGTCTCATTGTGCAGGATCAGCAAATTTATACAAGAAAAGAGTCAGAATTCAGTGCTTGTGAGCCTTCTTCTCCCTTTCCTTTATCAGAGTAACATGGAACAGGTAGGTAGAAATTACTTTTTCTCCCTATTCAACATACGGGGTTCTTTTAATAAAGTATGTTTGTTTAAGATGCCATTTTTATGATTAGCCTGAAATCAAGTCCTCATGTGTTTGTAGCCTGCTCAGAATGCTATGCCATTGCGTGTTGATGGGTATGAGTCATTGGATACTTTCCAGGAATGCCAGTGCCAAGGCTGGCTTTGTTCCCGCTTTTCATGGGGAAGGTCTGCAGAACTTTTTGTACCATATTTACCTCCTTTGCCACTGTAGTTCAAATCCTTACAGTGTTCTTCACTGTGGATTTTATGCACCCCAAAGCCACAGCATCTGGACAGCAATATGAATACATATGATTGAATATGTGTGTAGTGCATACTGTGTAATGGCCAGTGCTACACTGGTCTGTTGCAGGATGAAAAGCAAATATACAGTATTTTTAACATGTTCCTGTATCTCCTGCTTCCATTTTGTTCTCCTTCCACTTTTAAGGAATCTGTCTGTGGGTACAGAAGTGTGCCTTGGAACTGGAACTTCCCTAAAAGCCTAAATTCCCCAGGCATGCAAAGCATATGTGCTGCAGTTGAAGGAAGCAGAGCTCTCCATTGCTTAGGCTTTTGTAAACTATTAAGTAAATCAAGCACTGAGGGTATTGATAGACTATTTTGTCTGTTTCCCTCACTGCCAAACCTTGTTTTCGGAACTACAATCCCATCTGCAATGAATGAATCTGTTGTTTATTCAGCTTGATTGCTTGAATCCTTGGATCAAGATTTTGTTTCTCTTAAAAGACATGTAGTTGCTCAATGAGAGATTTTAAGCTTGCAGACAGAGCTGCTAGGCAGAAACTTGTAGCTTCTACTTTGCAAGTGGTCATTTAATTGTTCACAGAGGATTCTTGGTTTTTCAATCTCTGAGTTACTAGGGGACCACATATGATTTCCATTCAGGGAGATCATACAGGTATATGATGCTGTTAATGTTTGCTTCACAGGCTAAAGAAAGACTATTTTTTAAAGCTCTGTTAGTTCTCCTGATCTTTGAGTCATTTGAGGAAAGACACACAAAAGAAATGTTCATCATAATGGCGCTTCTCTCCATCACTGTTGTGTCTAATTGAAAGGTTGCAAGTGCTTCTGAGAGATTTGATGATTGCATTGAGTGTGTCCTTATCTGTCTCTTTCAGGGTACAGAGATTGACATTCTGGAGACAGTACAGAACTTGCTGCAGCACTGCTCAAACCCTACAAGCTTTCTTAAGCCCCTGGCAAAGCTTTTTTCTGTCATCCAGAACAAACTGTCTCGACATAAGTTGTGCTTGGTATTTCAGGTATTGCATTTTTATGTGTCTTTCTGTGCTTTTTTTCACTTGTTCTAATCAAACAAGAACAAAATAAGTAGCAGTGTTTTGTCTTTGTTGTACATGAGCTTAAAAACCTTTTTAATCTACATCGTCTGTCAGGTAGCAGAATTGTATATAGTAGAAATTAATGAGTTGCACAAAGATTTGTGAAAGTTTTGGCTTAAGCCTGGTTGACGTGAGCATCACCAGGGTTCTTTTGTGTAAGAGAAGCGAAATAAAGCACAATTCCTCCATAAAAAATCTTGTATTTTATGAAATAAGAATGGAGTTCAGCATCCTGAAGATGGATTTTATTTGTATTCTTCTCTCACAGATTTGTAGCAGTCAGGCTGTTTTGTACTTGTGCAGTGACTTGTATGACTTGTTTTTCAGCAGGAAAACTCAGGAAACACTCTGTAGATACTTAAAAATGTGCGATCTTAAAACACACATCTTCCAAGGTGTGGAAGAATAACTGTTTGTAAGCTTCTAAAAGGAGAAAGATTGATGTTGTTGCTTTATTTTTTTGTCTTGAGTGGTCAAGTCTTGAGTTCTCCAAAATTTTAACAACTGTAGCAGTTAAACTGGTTTTTTTGTGTTTCTTTTTAGACTTTATCTGATTTGGACAGCGAACTGAAGTACATTACTGATGTTGTTAAGGTATGTAACAAGTTTCTTTGTTCCCTTTTTTCTCCGACATATTGTCATGTTTTCTGGCTACCTTCATGAAAAACTTGTCGCTCTCTCATAGCTGAATGCCTTTGATCAGCGGCATCTCGATGATATCGACTTTGATGTACGTCTGTCAGCATTTCAGTCAATCACAGCCCACATCAAGGAAATGCAGAGAGTGGATATCGACTTCCTCATCCCTGTTCTGCACAACTGCTTCTATACCATCCAGGTTGGGTGAATTTTCCTTCTCTTGCTTTGTGCACCATGTGCCCATGGTGAATCTAATTTCCAAATTATTTCTGTTGGCTGGTTTTTAACATTCACAGAGTACATTCGAGTCTTCTTACAAACACCTGTTTTTAAGGTTTTTCTGCTTGCCTTTTCATCTGTATGTCTAGAAGGGTGAATACAGTGCAGCAAGAAGGCTTGCAGTGCAGTGCACCTTTCTATCAGTGAACCCTTGAACTGTTTGATCGATTTGTACTATATAAAAGGCATATTACAATCTTGAAAGGCTGCTTTTCTTCTTGTTGCAGCATATTCTGGATGTGTGGGCCTGCTGGTAAATCTAAAAGAATTTTTCCTGTTTGGAAGGATGGGCATTAATTCAGGGCAAGAACTTCTATAGGAAAGGGTTAGGAGTTACTGGGTTACTATAGGCCTTGTTATATTGTGTCCGGTGATACTGTTCAGTCCAGTCTTTCGGGGAGAAAAAGGTGTCCTATCCAGACTCATGTGCTGCAATTTCTTCATCCACTCAGCTAGGGGATATGGCTCTTAGTGACAACGCAAGCCTTTGCTTGACAAGTTTTATCCACCGACTGGCAGAAATAGACCACACAGATGATGACTACAAGGAACTAATCCAGCATACTCTCCTGGAGTCTGTGAGAAGGGGTCTGAAGAGTAAGACTGAGGTAAGGCAGTGCAATCTGATTACACGTCTCCAGCTGTCTTCAGGACACCAGGGTCTATGGGACATTCTGTGGGTGAATTCTCTTGAGTCCCTTGCTGGGATAAGAAGTACAAGTACCTGCTCTGAACTCACCCTTCATTTGAAATCTTATAAAAATCTAAAAAGTTATAGAACTCAGCTGCCTTGTATTTCTTTGCCGTTGTTCAGCTTTTCTTAGTTGTAGCTCATTCTTTGGAGGGGAGACCTTAATTTATGTGCAGTCCAAAATATAGGTGTATTTGCTGTTACCAAAGAATAGGACTTGTTGGCCTAAGCCACTTGCAAGTGACAGCACTGCTCTTCTGAGCAGTGTGTAGCAACCTCTTCAAAGGGTACTTAACCATTTTCTGCTTGCGGTTTGCAGAGCATCCAGCAGGACTACACGTCATTGCTTTCCTGCCTCATTCAGACATTCCCAGCAAATCCTGAATTCCGGGATTTGGTCCAGTTGACCAACCGCCATGATCCTGACATGGACTTCTTTGAGAACATGAAACACATGCAGGTAAAAGGCAACAGGCATTCCCTAGTGCATCTCCCTCCTCTGCCAAAGCAAAAGCATTTTACTGTGGGGTAGTGTTTTCCAAAACATCTGTGCCCTGTCTTTACAGAGAAATTGAACCCATGGTCATTAGATACTGTTTAAAAAAAACCTAGGGATGTGGCCATCATCACAAGGGTGATTATGAGTCTAATTCATATTTTATCTAAGGAATTCTTATTTTATGATTTAGGAGCATTTTTGTTTACCTCTTCTTAATTTAGCTAAAAGAACTGCTTTCATTTTAGATGGTTGTTCATGATCTTGAGCAGGCAACTCCACTTTGCAACCTGTGTGTAACCCAGCCCACAGTCAGTAACTGTCCTGAGGATCCCTCTGACATAGACAGGGAACAGGTCTTTTTGGTTTTTTCTTCCTAGCCTGTTCTCAGCTACTCTCTTTCTGGAGGGTTGGCAGCCCCTTTTCTTTCACAGACCTTTGTAATTTAAATGTTGCACAGAGCCTGGTCTCCTTTTTTTGTCTTGCAGTATGAAAATACAGCGTTTCTCCTGTTTTCAGAGACACAATGAGAGAGAACCTTTGTTACATCCGTAGTTACATGTAGAGTCTAATTATTTTCCTTGTAGTTTTATCAGGCCTTCTCATTTTCTATCAGTTGCCTCCCTTGTCTGATACCTGAAGAAGGCAGTCTTATGATTGTGAATTGACCATGAAATATCACATTGAATTGGAATACTTATTGAGGCAAAAGGCTAGTGAAAGGCCAGAGACTGAAGGAAAAGGGAATTGCTGTTCCTTGGAAATTACCATAATATGTTTATGTAATTATTTAAAGTAGAGGTGTTTTCAGAACTGCTGAATGTATGTGCTCCCTCATGCTATCTGACTGAAGCCGCACCTCATTCACTGTCTCTCATTTTTGACTCAGATCCACAGGAGGGCACGAGCTCTGAGGAAACTGGCTAAGCACCTCATGGAAAAAAAGCTTGTGCTGTCTTCTAAATCCCTGCAGAACTACATCATGCCTTATGCTACTACTGCCATTTTTAATGAAAAAATGCTTAAGGTAGGCTTTTAAATTGAATGCATCTGTTTGAATATTGTCACCTTTCTTGTATACCATTCTCCACAAAAGACTTTAAAAGGCTGATAGGTTTGTAGAGTGAGTGTTCCCCTTTTATACAAGAGCTCTCCGTTGCTTTTGGTGGCAGAAAGAGGGTTTGCAAGCTGCAGATGCAGTCTGGGCCCATTCCTGTATCTGCTAAACCTGTCCTGTTTCTTAAAGGTGGATCTCTCTAACTGTTTGGGGATTTGGGGCTTTTTTTGTTGTTTTGAGGTTTTTACTTGGGGTTATATTTGTTTGCATTTTTTTTATAATCAGGTTATTATTCTTTTCCCCTCTGTCTCCAGACTTCTCTCTTCCTGTTCAGTTGTGAGATTAGTTACTGTTTGGCAGTAGAATGTGTGTTAGGCAGCGTGGGCTGTGCCTAGTAATTGAGGTGGAAACAAATACTGTTTTCTCTGGAGTTACAGGGGAACTGCAGGAATCGGCTGAAAATCATTAGCAGCTTTGTAATTAAAGTTTGAAAGGTGACATTTTGTAGTCACCTTCTGTACATTTATTGAAAATATATGTGGTGAAATTACTGGTAGTGTCAGTATGGATATACTTTCTACTTGTCACTTAGAAAAGCAAGGTTTCACACTTCTGTAGTTCCCTGCACACTATCAGGAGAGCAGCAGAGCTGCTTCTGTCGGACCAAGCAAATGTCTAATTCTCTTACTGTAAGAAATATTCTTCTGCAGCAGAAATAATTAAAGCACAGGACCCAGCACCTACAGCTGTACAGTCTGTGCCCAACAGTAAAGTGACTGCAGTTGCTCTTTGACTAATGGGAGGTAAAATGTGTTGATTGAAACCTTGGTGGAGAAACAAACACATTTTATTTCACATCAGAAATGGGTTAATGATGTACATTTCTAGTTGACCAGCATAGCCCAGCAATGTCCCATGTGTCTGTGGTTATAGGTACCTTGTCTGGTTTTTAGTTCTTCACACAAGTGATCCCATAGATGTAGTTATGTGAGAAAAGTTAAATGAATGCAGAAATACTTGGAGGACATGGATCTGGAAATCTGCTTGTAGAGCTGTGACTTTTTAGGTTTGGTTTGGTTTGGTTTGGTTTACCTGGTGGTCAGGAGAAGATCTAAAAGAGCTGAATTGCAAATGTCTTTACTAGACAGACATTACGTCTGGATCTTGTTTTTCTGAGTAAAGTATGGTTTAGAGACATGCTCCTCATGAATTCTAACAGCAAGTCAATTTCTATCTTTTGGGCAGCATGAAAATATGGTAGCAGCCTCTGTTGAAGTTGTTGGAGCTGTCTGCCACCACCTCTCATGGTCAGCGTACTTGTACCACTTAAAGCATTTCATCCATGTCCTGCAAACAGGACAGATCAGTCCAAAGCTGGGAGTCAGGTAGGTACTGTGAGAAATGCTGCTCTAAGTTTCTCCAAAGACTGCTAAGGGAAAATTCAGTGTCTTAAGAAGCATGACATGCATTTTAGCCTCTTCCCTGGAATGAGAGATTGCTGACTTGGTCATGTGCAAGTGAAAGTGGGCATGATCTTGCAGTCTGGAACTATGAAGGATTAACAGGCCATTACTTTATCATGCTGTGTCTCACTGAGTGCATGTCAGCATTAATAGCCTCTGCTTCTGTCAGGCTGTCCCTGTTCCGTGGTACATGTCCAGTGCTCCAGTACCACTGTTAGGTTTCACGGTGAGCTAGGTCACAGAATGCATCTGAAAAGCGGCCAGTTTTTATTTCCCAGGTAGTTAGTTCAGGATAAACCTCCTTAGGCTGCAGTGTCACTGAGTCTGAAGTGTTCCAAAAAGTGTTGTTTAGATTTTTCTGTGTGTTGGTGTATGCAGTCTGTTCTTTTTGAGCAGAGGGCTTATCTATCTTCATGTTTTCCTTCCGCAGCTTGTTAGAGACAGTGCTGGAAGCCTTTCACTTTGACTATGAAACACTTGAAAAACAACTTGTGACCATTGACAGCCAAGGTGAGCTTTCTGCTCCTGATTGTAGAAGCACTAGCTGCTCAAAGTGCATTGAATCAGCCTAGCCCAGAGGTGTGATTATCAGAAACCAGCATGCCAGAGCTTTTGTACCCAGTAAAGCAACTCTGATTGTTTGCTGTCACTGATGATAAGTAGCAGCTTTGTCCAGGACAAAGCTATCACAAGAGTCTCTTATAAGGGCTAGATTTTTTGGCCTCCTGTGTTTACCTATGCTTTTGGCAATTACTTGACAGAAGCTGCTGCCATGGACCTTGAGCCAGCAGTGGAAGCTGAAGCCATGGAGCTGGAGCAGAGTGAAGGGGAAGAAGAGGTGGTTGAGGAAAAGAAAGGCAAGAATCTTCCCGAGCAGCTGTCAGAACCTGAGCAAGCAGCTGAGACATCTGAAGATGCTGAGCAAGTGACCAAACCTGTTTCTTTCTTACCCCGAAATAAAGAGGAGCTGGAGTGTCTGATCAAACACATTCAGGATACAGTTACGGTCAACATCTTGCCTAAATTACACAGGTGTATTGTTGCAAAGGTGAGGAGTTGACATTGGAAAGGTGCTTTACAGGCTGTGCCTGTAAACTATAAAGGTTGAGGTGCTAATTCAGAGCCAGTGGAAATGCAGCACGTGAAAAAAAGTAGACACAAACTGGAGAGAAACCACCCAAAAGCACAAAAAAGGCTGCATCTGCTGTGTTGTGCCATGGATATTGAGACAGACCCTCTGGACAGTGTGGGTGTGGTGTCTACTTTGCTGCTGAGAACTGGCTTTAACCACACAAGTGAAACAATTTGGTTTGTGCAGCTTATTGAACAGTTCTCAGTCACTTGCTAGCACCCAACTGAGCTCCTGTATTGAAAACATGGGGATTCATCTCACCTGGCCTTTAGCTGTCTGGGTTTTTTTCCATAATCAGCCGAGGATAGGAGCTTGCCTTGTTGGCCTTATCTAGAGTTTGTTGAGAAAAAGCTGGATTTGTTTATGTATATTAAAAGTGCATTGTGTCTTGCTCTCTTAAAAAGGTTAAAAGAGACGAGGAGCACAAGCTTGTGAAATCCAACGTTGTGAATGATGATGAGGTGGTTCGTATTCCATTGGCTTTTGCAATGGTCAGGATGATGCAGTGTCTTCCCAAAGAAGTGATGGAAGCTAACCTGCCAAGGTAAAACCCCCTTGGAGCAATGTAAACGCTGTTCATTGTTCTGGGAGTGACTGCAGGGCACCTTTCTCAAGCTGTCCTTAAGTACAAGGCTAAATCCAAGAGGGGCATTCTAACAATCCTTAAATACTTATCTTGGAAACTTGTTTTCCTAGTTTCCTGGTTTTCCCCTCTGTCACCATTTGACTTCTGTAAAACTTATGTTTGAAAGGATCTTGGTAAATCCTAAAATAAGAGCAGAGGTGTGAAGCAAGGTGCAGAGGTAGGGGTGGCAGAGGTGGGGAAAGAATAATGTACAGAAAGAAAGGACAATTGGTAAAATGTTTTGAAGGACAGTAAGTGTGTGTATGACTATAAGGCCTTTCTGCAAGGCTGCCTTTGGGTATAGCTCGGGTTGTGAAACAGCCCTGAAAAGCAGCTTTCTTAGCTAGCAGTGTAATTAGTTCCACTTTGTTTGGGCATGAGCTAAGCTGTTTATCTCTGTTTCCAGCATCCTGCTGAAAGTCTGCACATTTCTGAGGAACAAATTTCAAGAAATCCGGGACATTGCCCGTAACACCCTCACTAAAATCATGGAAGTGCTGGGAGTGCAGTACCTTCTGTACATCTTAAAAGAGATGCAGTCCACTCTTGTCCATGGATACCAGGTAATGGTGAAATTCTTCCTCTTCTGCTCTCCATAGGGATTTTTTTATGTGTTACAAGGAGAATCCAAAGTGCTATTTAAACTGTTTTGCACTGGTAGAATAGCTTGGTATAAAATGACTAAACACTATTGATAGTGCCTGCTGATGTCTTTGTAATGTCAGATGAGGGTTTGTACCCAAAGAACTTGGAGTCTAAGCAGGGAAGAAGTGAAGATCTCCATTTTTTCCAATGAAGAGTTTAGGTGTGGAGTTGAGAGATAATTTTCTAATTCCCATAAGAATTAATGGAAATCGTTCCAGTAAAGTTGTTAGCATTAAGAATCATCTGAGGTGAGCTGCCACAGAGACTGCACAGACAGTATGTGGTGATGTTAATTGAAGTCTTGCTTCCTAGATCCAGAGCCAAGGCTCTATTAATTCATATTTCCTCTTTCCACAGTGGTTGGAGGTAAGAATAATTTTCTATGTGAATTACCACAGTGGAACAGTGTGAGCTTCTGGCTGATATAACAGTGAAAGTGCTGATTAGCCCAACCTAAAAATATCACTAAGAGCACTGGGGAAAGAGGAGGTTCCAACCCTTCTGCCTGTGAAGGGGCAGGTGTCCTTTTCCTGCTGCCAGTATATGGATTCTTGTCCTCTCAGTGACTTCTTTTTCCCCTAATGACAGCTCAAGTGCAGTGTGTGAGTTGTCATGTCTCTGATATGGTATTTTCCCCATACAGTATCATTACAGTTCTGTGCATGGCTTTGGAAGCATGATCTGTGCTTTTTTTCTCTAGCTCCACGTGCTGACTTTCACTGTGAACCTGTTACTGAAGGGCCTTACTACCAGGCTCAGTGCTGGTGATTTGGACCCCTGCTTAGATACCCTGATTGAGGTAAAAACTGTTCAAGATTGAAGGAAACAGCATCATGGAGTGCCTCGGGCAGGTTCCGGGAGGAGAAGGTTTTGTATAGGTTTTCTCAGACTTGGCAGCAAACAGGGCTGATTACGTGTGTGTGTGCGACAAAGCAAGAGGCATGAGCAGACCCCTTGTAGAGATGCTAAGTATATTTGGGAGTGTATCCTGAGCCCTGCATCCTGGGAGGGAATGGGTTCAAGATTAAGGTACCTGACTATGTTTCCCTGTACTCTAAATGGCTGAGCAAGTCAACAGACATCTAGTCAATGTGGTTGATGGGGCCCAGGAGCTCAGATGACCACCCAGATGGGGTATGTTTGGATGTTTTGGTCTGACTGCAGTCAGACCTCCTTGTATCACACCACCACAGGTAAGCATTCTCATCTGGTGTGCTTGAACTGGGGTGTTTTATGTTGACAAAAGAAACCTAGACGTGATTTGTGGGAAACCTGGAGAATTATTTTTCTCTGTTAGTGAGGAAAAATCACAGTGTTCTGCTGCTATTGGAGAATCTGGCCTTGCTTTTCTGCTCCTCTCATTCACTTCTCTTGCCTGTTCTCCAAAGATTTTCAACCAAGAGTTGTTTGGGAATGTAGCCGAAGAGAAGGAAGTGAAGGGAATTGTCTCCAAGGTCATGGAAGCGCGCAAGAACAAGAGTTATGATTCCTATGAAATCCTTGGAAAGTTCATAGGAAAGGGCCAGATGACAAAACTTATTCTGCCGCTGAAAGAGGTAAGAAAAGTCAGCCAGAGTCTTTCTTAGCTCTGAGCACCCTAAATTCTCTATGGTCTAAAAGAAACTCTAAAGCCTCCAGGTGGCTACTGTGAAATTACCTTTATAATCCTGCTCTAAGTTCCCATTTTTCTTTTGGAAAGCAGTAGGCACCTGGGTCATAAGATGAAAATGGCGTTCTGGGAAGCTTTCAAACTCTGCTAGAGGGGAAACATCCCCCTATGAGTTCTCCATGCCCTCTCCCTCTGCCAACTCTTATTTCCTCTGGAGCTTCGAAGTCCGAAAGGGCTGCTCTCTGGTTTGATCTTGAAGGAAATGTCACCAAAATGTATTCAGGGTCTGTCCATGTGCAGTAATTGCTTTTCAGAGTTGAGGCTTTTTCAGCAGAGTGCAAGCTCACACAAAAATGGAGTCCAGTGGTTTGCTTATGAGCTCTGGAGTGTCCTGGTGGCCATAGGTAAACTGGTTGGAGGCTGAGAAGAGGCTGGAGAGAAAGGAAGACACGCTGGGATAGAGCTGAGATGATGGAATGCTCTTCATGTAGAAAGCTGGGGACTTAGGACAGCATGTGATGAGAGATAAATTGTTCTGGCTTTTCCCATGATTTCTGAATACAGATCACAAACCATTGCCCTCATGTTGCCTTCCTGACTCATTACTGTGCCTTTGCAGATTCTAGAGAGCACCACAAGCTTGAAGATAGTCCGGAAGGTGCATGAGGCGCTGCGTCACATTGTGCAAGGGCTGATTTTCAATACAGACATGAACGCAGAGTCCCTTCTCCTGCTCAGTCATGGTCTCATCAGTGAAAACTTGCCTCTGCTCACTGAGAAGGCCAAGTGAGTTCCAAGATGTTATCCGGGTGGTCTGTTATCAATTGGGAGGTTTGCTTGCAGAAATAGCAGCTCTCAAATCCAGCCGATCAAATGTGTGAGAGTTTCCTTGCTTTTATTTGCCTTCTGTTTTTAATGTAAGTGAATTATTTAGGCAGTCTGAGGGCAAGAAGAAAGCTTGGAAATGGAAGTTAACACTTGCTGAACTCATGGAAGTGTATTCCTGCAAGTGTTCAGGGCCTTCAGCAAGGCTTTTTCACCATCTGGTAAGCCCATATATGCATTCGGGTGTTTGGATGAAGGGACAAGGGTCAGTGTTTAGAAGTGAGCTACAAACAGCTTTGTAAGAGGCGTTTGGGATCCTGGATATTTTCATGGAGTCAAGAACGAAAAGAACTGTGGGCTGTCACTTGATCATTTTGCTGGTGGAGAAGTCAAGGAGAACCACTGGATTTCTTCTCTGTCTGATGGTGTCATTGCTCAGAGCTGGATCTGGATGCCTTGCATTTCCTGTGTTATGTAGGCCAGCTTGCTCTATGATCTGACAGCTGTTTGCAGACTCCTTGGAGATTTTATAAGCCATCAGAAATTGAAGTAAATACCAGCAAATGAAGTGCAGTGGGCAGTGGCAGGAGGTACATTTGCTCGAAGGAGCTACCAAAGCTGTTCTGTCCACTAAAAAAAAAAGAGTGGGGATGTTATGCAAATCCGTGTTGTCTTTGTAATAGTGATACTGTTCTCAAGTCGGAGAGTCCCATCTGTCATGCAGCTCTCAAGTTTGTTTTATTTCATTGTGTTCTGGCTGTAACCTCCTTTGGTTGCTGTGGGGGTAGCAGCTGAGCGCAGTCCAGCTCTCTTCACTCCTAACAGAAGCTTGTTGTGTAGAGGGTTGAAATCTGAATATTCTCCTTTCCAGAAAACAAGTTGCCCCTCCTCCAGATCCTCGGCTGCAACCCGAGAGCTGCCTGCTGCTCCAGCCCACTCCTATGAGAGGGGGGCAGAAAGCACGTGTCAGCAGCAGAACGAACACATATATCTTGGTTGATTCAGGACTTCGGGTAAGGATCTCCTCAGATAGAAAGCTTTGCAGTCGGAATTGTTGTTAAGAGTGTTCAAAGGAAGGTGTTGTGGATATATTGTCTTAACAACACAGCCACTAGCCTTAACTGTGTTTTGCATGTGGTAACTCCAGTGGTGCCTCTTAGAGAGATACGAAAAATGCTCAGCTTGTTGCAGATAGTAGAATGGGATAGGGCATTAATTCTACTATAACCTGAAACTATGTGGAACCTTACTTGACTTATTTGAGTCCCAGCCTGATTTTGAGATGAATGTCCTGTGTTTTCTATGCCAGCTGCTGCACATGAGCCTGAAAAGGTCCAAAGTAAATTCTTCTGAGGAGCATGCTTTGGAAATGTTAGACCCTTTTGTTCTGCTGCTTCTAGACTGCTTGAAATCTATGGATGTCAAGGTACAGTTCTGAGCTGAACTCTGCTATTCTGTCTATTATACTAAAAAAGGTCCTGCCCGCAAGTGTCACCTTGCAGTTGATCTGCAAGAGAAGAGAAAACCATCCAGTTTTCAAAGCTTGTTTCATAGATGTGCAGATTAAATTGCTTGGGGACATATTATCCCAAGGGGGAGGAAGGTTTGTTGCTGAGGGAGGACTAAATGGTGTGTCCCTCGTGCTGCAGATTCAAGTATGCACCAGTTCTCCTGGAGCATGTTCATACAAGGACTTTGCAGACTTCGTATGCTGTTTGTGAAGGAGGTTCATGAGGTCCTGTGGCTGCTGCAAGCAGTGTTGTCACAACTCTGGGTTTTTTTGATCCAACTGCAATGTCTTTATTCTCAGCACCATAGGCAGCTTCCTTGTTGGTCAGTTTTAGGTTTGAGTGAGAACCTAGGAGGGGATCTGTTAAATCTTGAGTTTTCTGGGAATGAAAGGCATGCCTCATGTGCTATCAGATACCTAGAGCAGGGATTTGAGGTGACCTGGGTTTTTGTCAGAGCAGCTTCTATGCCTTGAAGGCACCTCCACTTCAGAAAGAGTGGCTGCCATCAGCATAGTGTTAATGTTTTTACTTAGTAAAATCAAAGTCAGAGAATTAGGAAGTGATAGAGAGTGGTTTTAGAACTCAGAAACTTTTTGTATTACATACAAATGATTTGAAAGAGGTGGCTCTTGTTAGCTAATTGCCTTTTACCAGAGTTGCAGGTAGCCTGCCCTGTCTGTAACAGAGTGAGAAAGCGTTCTTTCACTGTCATTGTACACCTGTGCTGTCCTTTGGGTCTTTCTTACAGGTGATAACTGGGGCTCTGCAGTGCTTGGTATGGATTTTGAAGTTCCCTTTGCCTTCTGTCAGTACGAATCTGGAGCCACTGACCAAGCAGCTTTTCCTCTTGCTGAAAGAATTTGCCAAGACAGGAATAGCCAAAGGCCAGAATTTCCACCTGGTTGTGAGCTGTTTCAAAGTAAGTCAGACCCGGCTCTGTGCTTTCCTAATTTGGGATTAACTTTGTAGAATGAGAGTCTTCCAACTGCAGATCCCTCCTGCAGCTGTCCCTGGAGGAGGTAGTCTGGAGATCACAAGATAGCAGGGGAAGTGTGGCCTTGCTGGTTCTGTCCCAAGTGCAGACTTAAGGAAAGTTACCCCCCAAAAATGCACAGCTTGGATCTGAAGAAGTATTTTTATCAAAGCATATTTTCCTTCTTTCTTCTTTTATAATAGTACCTTGTTACCACCCTGTCTTTTGAGAGGTGTCAGTATTGTACTTGAATAGTTTGCTTTTAACATGATTCATTGGAGTAAGCCCTAGCAACTGAAGTGAGACAAGGGAAGGGGGCAATTATTAGCAGCAGTAACTACACTTACAGTATGCAGTGTCTTCCTGCAGATATCTGCTAAATGCTTTGCTGAATTAATTACAGCTTCATGATCATAAGGGAAAGTTACAGTAATTCATGCTGAATGCCAGTGCCAGAAGAATTTTTTCTCTTCCTGTGTTCCTGCATCACAGCTCATGTCTGCGAGCACCTCCAGTCATTTCAAGGACAAGTCTGAATTTGTGTATTGGCTTGCATACACTTTTTGTCTTAGAATTGCCAGCTGAAGGGAAGGTGTGATGAGAACAGCGTTAGCTGCATGTTTCAGAGCAGCAGTTTGTCTTTCAAGCTTAAGTGGTACAAACAAAGTCAGGCTTTGGTGTAGGCTTGTGTTTTATGGCACTGCATGTGTATTGACAATGTACAATTTGATTCTGTAGTGTGTGACAATACTTGTGAAGAACGCAAAGAGTCAGATAACAAGCAAACAGCTCCAAGTGTTGCTTGGCTTCGCTGAAGAGGACATTTATGATTCATCACGCCAGGCTACTGCCTTTGGCCTTCTCAAGGTAATTCTGTGCAGCACGTGTATGGGTTCTGTGAACCACTGGAACAGCAGGATTCTCCCTCCTATCTCATGTCAGGAACAGGCCATAGAATCCTGTTAAAGCTCTCTGTTATGGGGAGCAGGAGCAAGCAGCAAAGCTTTCCTGTTTAACTTGTCACTCTCAAATTCTTTGGGAGGCTATTTTATACATTATATTTATACATTATACATATTACAGCATATGAGGATCCATTTGGATCTGAGTTCATTTTCACTGAAGAGTCAACATCTGTGATCATTAGACTGAGTGTTCTGTGTCATCCAAAAGAAACAGAAACAGATGTGGATTTGAAAGCCACCTTTTCTTTTTTTTAAAGTTGCTCTGGCTATGTTTGAAGGTGTGAAAAAGTCAGTGCTAATGTGTACTACCTGACACCATTGTAGTCCCAGTTTATAGTGCTGTATCTCATGCTGTGCAAGCAGAATGACATGGCTCCAGCTGTGCTTTCACATTTCTAGGCTATTTTATCCAGGAAGCTGATTGTCCCTGAAATTGATGATGTGCTGAAGAAAGTTGCCCAGCTGGCCATCACAGGTCAGAGTGAGCCAGTGCGAGTCCAGTGCAGACAGGTTGGTAGAATGGAATCATCTTATTTCCTTTCCAGCTGTCTTAACAGGCTAGAGGGCTTAGTGACCATCCCAGATTTAACAGACATGTGCCCTAGCCCTGCTGAACCCCTAACCCCATTTTCCCTTCTTACTAATCTTCATTTCCCCTGTTACCTGTCTGTCTTTAGTTCTTGTGACTGGTGCATAGCAGAATCAGACTGCTTGCCTGTAGCACCACATCTACGCATCCTTTAAATATCTCTAGGAATGACAACAACTTCCCTGGGCAGCCTGTTCCAATGCTTGACAACCCTTTCTGTGAAGGAATGTTTCCTAATATCCAGTCTAAACTTGTCCTGGCACAACTTGAGGCCATTTCCTCTTGCACTATTGCTTGTTACTTGGAAGGAAAGAACAACACCCACCTCACTAGAGCCTCCTTTCAGTTAGTTGCGGAGAGCAACAAAGTCTACCTCGAGCCTCCTTTTCTCCAGGCTAAACAACCCCAGTCCCCACAGCCATCCCTCACAGGACTTGTGTTCCAGACCCTTCACCAGCTCCATTGCCCTTCTCAGGACATGCTCCAGCACCTCAATGTCTTTCTGGTAGTGAGGGGCTCAAAACCAAACACAGTATTCAAGGTGCAGCCTCACCAGTGCCTCGTACAGGGCAAGAGCCTGCTCAGTAGCAGTGACATAGTACCTCCTTCGGAAGCTTTTAGGCCCATGTAATGATGAGCCATGCCCTTTTCTGAATCATAGCAGAAGAGAATTTGCCACAAATCCATGATTCTTTCCTGCTACATCTTCATTCTTTCCAAGCTAAAAGCAATCAAAAGGGAAGAATTGGTTGCTGCATTTCAGGCATTAGGATACACACGCAGCAGGAGCAGTGCATAACCAAACAGAACATTTCCATAGTTACAGGATGAATTCTGAAGGATGCAGAATCTCTCTTAACAGAAACCTGTGCAAATCACAGTAATACTCTAAAGGCTGATCTGGCAGATGTCAAACACCTGCAGGTCCTGTTCTGAACACAGAGCTTGGAAGCAGTTGTTGGCCCCTTGTGTAACAGGAACAGGATAAAAGGGATGATTCTCATAAACTTGTTGCTCCATGACTGAATTTTCTTCATAACCTTTTTACAAGCTTTTGTGAATGTTTCTTTTAACTCCTCTCTGCGGTGGTGTTTTTTCTTTCCAGATTTACTTAAAATATATTCTGGACTACCCCCTTGGTGACAAGCTGAAACCCAATCTGGATTTCATACTCGCACAACTGGAGTGAGTTTATAGTCCCAACATATCTGTCAGAACAGAACCTAGTTGCTTAAATGTGACCTTAGTGGTCACTAGATGTGCGAAAGGGCTGTTGAGAAGGCAGAGACAGGTTGTTTGGTAAAGGAAGTCCTTTTCCTCTTCCCTATTTCACAGCTGGTTTTGTTGGTCTTTGAAAGCAAAGGTTCTGTTGTTTGCTTAGTGTTAACCAGTTCCACTGGTTGTGAACCAGGTGAACTGGAAAATCTAGAAAGAATAATGGAATGCACTTATTTGGTGGCTGTCTCATATTAGTGGTCTCAACTGCAGTTGCAGGCACAGCTGAGATCAACTGCACCAGTTCAGCAGGAGCAGTGTGCCTGAAACCTTCACCTGAGCATGACCCCTCCCTTGCTCAGGGTGTCAGTAGCTGCCCACATTGCCCAGCAGCATAGCACAGTGCAGCTGTGCTGGCTCAAGTTAGCTGGAGCCCTTTTTGGCCTGTTTGTCTCCCTGTGACCATTCTCTGAGAGATGGAGCTGATGGGCCTGCTGCTGCTCTCCTCCTAAGTAGACCAGGTCTGGTAGCTGTTACAGAAAGATCTCTGTTAGTTTCTGGCATAGGCCATTCTTGTAAATTGTTAGCAACTTTATAGATTATTAACCCAGCCCTAACCATTAGTTGTTTCCTCACAGGTACGAATATGAAACTGGAAGGGAATCTGCACTGGAGATGGTTGCATACCTCCTTGACACATTCCCAAAGGTAACAAGCACCTCTCAGTGTTCCAAGCAGTTACTCTAGCTTTCAGTACGAGTGTTTTCAGAACAGTTTATTTTGGAAGCACTTGGTAGTTCCTGCAATCTCTTATCACAAGCAGAATGTTCACTTATCTCTAAAGAACCTGGCTTTGCTCCAAAAGAGAAATGACATGCTGGAAAGTCTGCAGTTCTTCTTTATCTAATGTGCTCAGTCTGCAATTAAAATAAAGCTCAGTCAGCTGGGGTTTGGATAAACTTGATGGTGATTTATGCCAGTAAGAGACACAACCAGTTTAGGAAGTGGGGCATGAATGCAAAGGGAAGTCTAGAGTTTTCGCATTGTGGGGGTTTTCAGCGCTGGTAAGAGATGGTTGAACTGGTATGTGATTGGTGTGTGATGTACCGTATCTGTTTGCTGGCCAAACTGGTGAGAGGGGGCTTCTCGGTGGGGCAGATCAAAAAGAAAGCTTAGAAATAACCATGATCTGCGCAGATTAACATATACAAAATGCTAAACTGCCTTGAAGCTTTTCAGCGGGAGCTTGACTGTGTGCATTCAGGAGACTGAGAGAAGTGCAATCAAGCAAGAATGTGGGATGAAGGAAGAGAAATTCTGCACAGTAGCTGTGCTTCAACACCATCTGATTAGATTTAGTATCTCAACTTGGCTCCTTGGCAACTCTGTCAAGTAGCAAAGAGCTGCAATCTCTGAGAGAAGGACCTTTGGGCTGATTGCTGCAGTGCTGAGGGACTGCTTCAGTGAGGGCTAGGCATGGAAACACCCTTAAGTTTTGACACTTATGTTGCTGTCCCAGGGATGTGTTAGCAGCTGAGAGTCTCAGCAGGGCTGGGCTGTATACTCCCTGTGTGCTCCAACAACTGGATCATCTTGTCCTTTTAAGTTCATCTGCCTTGGTGTGGACCCCACGCAGGGCTGACATTGTCCCTCTATGTGGTGCAACAAATACCCTTCTTTTCCCCTTTAAATGCCAGAAGCTCCTTTGGGATCCAAGGTTGACTAATGGTTGTTTCTTTCTAGGATCTCCTCCACAAATACTGCGGGCTGTTTTTTATCTCTCTTTGTATGATGATGATAAATGATGACTCTGCCAAATGCAAAAAGATGGCAGCTTTGACTTGTAAATCTCTCCTGAGCAAGATAAACAATGAAAAACAAGATCTGATGTTTTCACTGGTCACAGAGTGGTTTCACAGCAAGAAGGTATTCTTTGGGTCTGAACTCTGTCTGGGGACTGACTAAGGTTAATGCAAGTGAGATATTGCTCATACCATGTCTGGTGGATTGCTGGGTTCAGTTGTGCCTGATGTAGTAGTTCTAGGAAAGGAGTATGGGTAAGACTCTGTTTAGAATAAAAGCTCTTTAAAGCTGTGCCAAGTGCCATAGCTCTTGCTAGTAAGAAGAGGAGGAAGTGATACAGCTTCATAAAGCTACACAAAAGCAGGGAACTGCTGGTGCTGTAAGTCAGCCTACAGACTTCCCAGCTGCACTGTGCTGCTTTCCAACAGTTCCTGTTTTGGGTCCCGTGTTTCACCAGGTGTAGTCTTTGCTCAGGGTAAAGGTTTGAGCAAGTTCCTTAAAACTCTTCTGATCCCAGTAATTGGCTTTTTGTGCTGTTTTGAGCTCAGACTTGCTTCATTCTGTCACCAGCAGCTAGAAGGTTGCAAACCTGGTGTTTACGGATCTCCCATTTGGTCTGGGTGTCTGGGTGTTTAGTTGTTCTCAGAGTGGACTCATGTTCTGTCCCTCTACAGTAGTAGAGTAAGTGTTCTGCAACGCTTCATCCTTCATCTCTAATATGTTCAGTTCTGGTTTATAGCTGTGAGACGCCTGTGGCATTGTGAAGAATCAAAGGATGCAAAGTAGCCCCCAGTAGCCCCCAGAGCTTTGCAGCTGGCAACTGGGCTGGAAATGGCCTTTCAGCATTCAGTTTTAGGGTGTGCTACCAGGGATAACTTGTGCTGCCACACGAGTTCCCTGGCAGCAACTCCTTTTTCAGTAGTACTCTGAAAACCAGCTTCTCTCAAGATGCTCTTGCTACAGGCAGAAGTAAAGGTTACTGCCAGCTCCTGCACAGGAGAGCTGCAGGGTTTAGTATGAAGTAACAAGGGCTGTTACCCTTTCTCTTGGCAGAGCTCCCACAGGAGGTTGGCTGCCCAGGCATGTGGTTTGTTTGTTGAAGTGGACGGAGTAATGTTTGAACAGCGGCTTGAAGCTGTCCTCACCTTGATTGAAAAAGAAATCAACCCAGTTGAATTTGAAGACGTAAGTACCCTTCCCATGTGGGAGTCTTGGGGAAAGACAGCTAAGAAAAAGGGAGGAAGAGATGTAACAGTTGGACCTACTGTTTGGGCTTAGGAAATGAAACACACCCATTTGATCTGAAGAGGACTTCACTGATCTAGAACTGTATTTTTTTTTTGTCTATAAGCCCAAATTTCATGTCATGGGTCACAACACAAGGACCGAAGGTACTTTGCAAAGCCACCTGGCCTGAGCCTACACCTATACTGTGTAACATTGCTCCTTACCCCACCCTCTGTCAGGTCTCTGTGGAGAGGAAGGGTTTTTGAGATACTCAGGTCTCAGGCTGTTGATTTTTACTATGACTTGGTGGGTTGACAGCATGTAGCATCATGCGTGTTGAGGTAGTTTTCCCTGCTTCCGGTCTTTCCTGCTGTGGCAGAAGAGGGACTTCTGTTAGTTGTTTAAAGTGGAGTTATAAAAACCACCATCAGAAAGAACAGCAAGATGCACAGGTACATTGGGATGGGTTAGAATCCGTTTAGCTGGAAAACAGCCAGATGATCGCACTGAGAGCGTTTGATTTGTGTAAGTGTGCAAGGTCAGGAGTGCATTGCTTGTGATTGTCTGCTTTGTTCAGTGTTATCTACAGGTTTAACTTTCAAAGGAGCTCCCTTCCTGTACTTCAGACCATGGTTTTGTTATATGGAAAACGTTTTTAGTGCACATGATTAGCTGGGTATAACAAAGCTGCCTCAGGTTTGCTTGCCTTGTGGTAATCCTAAAGGGATGCCAGTGCGGCACTTTTGGAGTGACCATGTATGTTACTAATGTGCAAGGGCAACACACTGAACAAGAGAGAAAACCTCGTGGTGTGTAAATTGACAAGGGATGAAAATAAAATAACTGCAGTGAGGAGAAATGCAGTGTACTAATCCCCCGTGCTGAGACATGTGGGTAAAGCACTGACCAGTTCTGTAAAGCCAGCAGGTGATTGCAGGCAGGGTGAGGGAAGACCTGAAGGCGATTTAGTAAATCACATTGCACACAGTGTTGTCATAACAGTTTGGGGCTCCCCAGGTGACATGGGCAAATCTGTGCTCAGCTTGGCTCTAGTAATGAGAATCAAATGTGCATGAATACATGTATAGACATAAATGGTACACAAGGTGTGTAATTGTTTGCATTTCATAGAATCATAGAATCATAGAATAATTAGGGTTGGAAAGGACCTTAAGATCATCTAGTTCCAACCCCCCTGGCCAGGGGCAGGGACACCGCCCAGTAAACCATGCCACTGTCCAAGCCAGCCTTGAACACCGCCAGCGATGGAGCAGTCACAACTTCGAAACAGATCAGTTTGTTACAGCAGTGTCTGTATAAAAACAAGAAGAATGATTCTAGTAACAGTCTCCTGCAGAAGTTCAGTCTCCAGAAGAAATGCTTTACTGGAGCTGCTTCTCTTTTGTTTATTTTGGGAACTGGGTGCAAGTCAGTCTTCTGTTTGCAGAGTTGATCTGAAATTCATCTAGTAGGGTAAGCAAGCACTGTCTTCTGGTTCTCATAAGCATCTTTCTCAACTTGCTGATTTTATTAGATAACTGAAGAGGAGGAGGAGAAAGCTGCAGATAGGCTGCTATTCAGCTTTCTTGTGCTGGTAACAAAGCTAATCACAGAATGCAACTTGATTCACTTAACCAAGAACAGGGAAGTTCTGAGCAATATCTGGGGTAAGTCTCAAGAGTTATTATGGCTGTGTTATAAAGAAGATTCTTTTTGTGATATGTGGTTTTTCACACCCTGATAGAAGCAACCAGACTTTGTCCTGCAAGGGTTGTGTGCTGCTCAGTGCTAACACACAGCAGTTACTGGGCAGTGAAAGAGAAGATCTTAGTGGAAAAGGTTACATGGTTGATGAAAACAAGACACCCTCTGTCTCAGTTGCTGGGGCGAATTTTCTATTATCTCAAGAGCAAATAGCTGCGAACTGCTGCATGTTTGACCATAATTGCATCCTCTTGGATGAAAACATTCAGTTCTCCTGGGAAGATGAGATTTTCTTGATGAGATCATACATACCAGCCAGCAGGCGATGACACATGGTAGTAGTGCAGTGAATACTATGTGTCTGCCAGGATGTTAAAGCCTGGAGGTTGTTTTGATTCAAGCGGTTTCCCTGTGAGTGAAACCACAATTTCAGACTGGCTTATTGGCATTTTGTTGCTTTGTTTGTAATTGCTTCATTTTCTGCTGTTAAGCAGCCTGGGTCTGGCTGGTTAATGTCTTCAAAGAGTTGAGCCTGCCAGGTGCCTTTAGTGATAACCCTTGTAAATCCTGGGTTGCTTGGTGATGTGAAGCTTGGACAGAGGCAAGACAAGAAGGCAATTCCATCTCTTCTCTGGGGCATCCACAGCATCTGTCCAGGCGTTTGATCTGACCATCTGCAGCAGAGCCAGCTCACTCGAGTCTCACAGCAGCCAGTCCCCAGGCATCATGGGCAGGTGAGCTGTGGCACCAAGTCCCTGAGGGGGCCACAGTTGCTGCAGACACAGGACTTGGCAGCCAGGATCAGAGCAAGTGTCTTTCTGTGCCATGCCCTTTTCCTGCCCAGTTGCCATCACTTTCCAGCAGTGGCTCTGTCTTTGGATGTTTGGATGTGCTGTGCGTGCATTCAAGAATGCCTGGTCACTGTGGGGACATTTGGTTACCTGTAGCTTTTAGCCACTCTGCTTTGGCTGGATAGAGTTGCTATGAAGTCTTTATATATATGAGTATGTTCTGAACAGATGAGCACAGTTCATTTCCTTCCCCTTTTTACTGGACTATGTGCTGTGGTAATTCTTGAGGGACCTGGTTATTTTTATGCTCTCACCGGAGATGTGCTGAAAGAGGTTTTCTTTCCCCAGGTCATGTCCAGTCTCACCTGTGGTATCCTCACAGCTGGGTCTGGCTGACAGCTACTGAGATCTTTGGCTTGTTGTTTGCATCTTACAAGCCAGAAGATCTTGTCAACAAGTGGAGGGAAAGAAAGGCAGGGAAGAGGAAAAAAACGTCAGCAGAGCTGTCTGCATCAACAGTCTTCTTGACTGCCGAATTGGACAAGAAGGTAATGATGTCTGTATTACTCCTTCCCCCCTGCCCATTCCCTGGCTGGGGCATTAAAATAGTGTTACAGTTTGGCATGCGCATACTTTTGGTTGCTTGCCTGCTGCCTAATTTTGATCACAGAGGAGGCATCCCCTGGGAACTGCGTTTGGTGACTGCAAAACATTGCTTTGAGTTTCTGCTACTGGCTCCCTTTCATGGAGTACTTCCTTCTCCTTTTTCCTGTCTCCAGATGAAGGAACTCGCGTTTGCATTCTGCCACCAGCTGCGGTCCAAGTTCCTGGATCTGTCTCTGGGAGAGCAGGTAAGAGCAGGGGTGGGTTTGGGGCTGCAGGGGGGCACAGCACAGGCCCTGGCCCATGAACAAGGGGGTCTAACATTCTAGTCAGGACAGCAGCGCTGTGGCTGATGGTGGCTCAGGGCGCATGCACAGTGCAGGGCCTGCTGCTCTGTGCTGAGGGCATCTGTGCAGGTCTGTGTCTCAGGGGTCCAGTGAAGTCTCCCTTGTGGTGTCAGCCTTCTAAAAGGGGAAGGGCTGAGCAGGTGTCAGGGACAGAAGGGGAGGCACCATGCAGGACCTCATCATTACGAGGGTCCTTTCTGTCAGGGAGAGTCTGGATCTGCTGCTCAAACTGGAGCAGGCTGGGCAGCCACATTCTGGAGCATGGATCCAGGTCTCTGGTGCTGGCTCCATGCAGCTGCTCTGGAGCCCTGTCTCTTTGCTGGGAGCCTGTAGTCCAGCTTTATACCATTGCTTGATGGTGTGTCTCCACTGTAAACCTGGTTAGAGATCCCCTTTGGAGAGCTGGGGGCTGCCAGACATGGAGAAGACAAAGATAAGCAGCCCTGCCTCAGGAAGTGCTGGAGCCCAAAAGGCACAGTAGCTCACGGGGAAAGACTCCCAAACTGTAGGAGTATATTGAGGTGAGCCTTCCTGTTAAGAGCAACTTGCTCTGTCAAATATGGCAGTGGGGGAAGCTGTTACAGCCTCCTGGGTTGGCAGGTTCCTCTTTCAGATCTAGCCTTGGCTTTTATGTACTCTGGTGTCATGCTTTATACCTAGCACCACACAGCTGTTTGCCCGCCCTCTCCCTGGGCAGGATGGGGAGGAGAATCAAAACTGTGTAAACATTGAGATAAGAACAGTCTAATAACTGAAGTATATACAAAACTACTACTACTAATGATGATGATGATGGAAATAACAAGGGGAGAACATATAAAACTAAAAGGGGAAAAAAAAAACCAAACCAATAAATACAAGTGATGCACAATACAATTGCTCACCACCCACTGACTGATACCTAGCCTAATGCGAGCAGCAACTTGTCCCCCCCAGCCAACTCCCACCAGTTGCTATACTGGGCATGACGTGCTGTGGTGTGGAATACCCCTTTGGCTAGTTTGGGTCAGGTGTATTTTCTTCTCCCTGCTGGCTTCCTGTGCCCCTGCTCACTGCCAGAGTATGAGAGACTGAAAGGTCCTTGATCAGGGTAAGTGCTACAGAGCAACAACTGAGACATCAGTGTGTTATCATCACTGTTCTCAGACTGAAGCCAAAACACAGCACTGCAGCAGCTACTAGGAAGAAAATTAACTCTATCCCAGCTAAAACCAGGACACCTGGTGCTATCCTCCGTGACTGACTACTCTGCTTTCATGCTTCAGGTTATAAAGAATTTGCTTTTTGTGGCCAAAGTTCTTTACTTGCTAGCCCCTGCTTCAGAAGAAGGTAAAGAGGCTGAAGGAGACCTTGGCTGTGAAGTGGAAGAGCAGGCCTCAGAAGATGAGAAAGACATTTCTGCTCAAGGGGAAGAAGAGAAAGAAGACAAAGAAGGGAAAGGTCAGCCAGCCACATTGCTGTGGTTAATGAAGAAGCTCTCTCTCATGGCAAAGCGAGAAGCAGCATATTCCCCTAAGGTCCCTGTAAAGGTAAGAACAGGATTAGACCAACTGCTGTTGATGTGGCAGGCACTTCCACAGGAGTGTGTTGCCCTGGCTCTTTGCTGCCTGGGGACCAGCTACAGAGGGTGCTGGGAGCTGGTGCTGAGGATTAGTGGGTGCCAAAGAAACAAGTGTTTCAGTTCAGGTTTCTACAGAAAGGCCTATGTCAGTCTGCTGCTCCTTGCTGATGCTTCCAGCCTTCTGTGGGGTGGTAGAAGGGTGGTAAACCCAAAGGTACCAGGCTGAAGGGGACAGAGCACTGCCTTTGAGAGCCCAGGAGTGCTAGGCTTATGTAGGCAGGGAATGCCAGTGCAGAGTTACTTGCCTGGGAGAAGGGGAGGGTGCAGGAGAGCATCAGAAAAAGCACTGTGGTTCCCCATGGTGTAGTTAGAGAGGTTGAACTTTAATGTCTTCAGCTGCCTCGGTACAACACAGCAAGAACAAGCCTGTTGTTCAAAGTGTTAACAGCTGTCAGCCCAGTGGAGTCACAGCTCACATGTTTACAGATCCTACGGGATTGTGTCTCATCTAATGAGTGTGCTTGGCAGCAGTAACACCATGTAACAGCAGTAAGTTTCTGACTCAGGTGTCTGAGACAATGCCTTGTACATTGAGCAGCAACACGTAGCTTTCTTCTAGCAGTTCAGTTAAGCAGTTTCCTTCCACCCTTCCTTACTTCATGTCCCACACACTCATTTTCAGAGAAGCTGCATTTTTAAGTTCCTGGGAGCAATCTCAGTGGATCTGGGAAAAGACAGGATCAAGCCCTACCTTCCAACAATTCTGACCCCTCTGTACCGGGAGCTGAACAGCACCTATGCAGAGCAAGGTAAGCGATTTCCCTCACAAAGACTTGGTAAAGAGGAAAGTATGTCAAAGCTGTGCCTTGGCATGAACACCACATCTCATTCCTTTTGTCTGTTGAGGCACAGATACTGTCATCAGCAAACTTCATCTACTTGCAGACTAACCAGAATATCAGGAAAGGAGGGGTGTATGACAGCTGAAACAAAAATGTATGTGTTGACAAAGCCTGGAAGAAGGTTAGGCAGGCTCCTGCATGCAAGTGGATACAGCTTGCACATGTTATGTAGTAGAAAAATGTAGTACTCGAGGGTGGACTCATGGTGGCAAGACAAATGGAGCCCTTGCTGAGAAGAGGAACAGAGTGTGGCTCTTAGGGAAGCCAGAACAAGGCTGTTGCCACGTGTTGTTTTTTGAATTGCCATGTTAGATGTGCTGTGAGGCTTGGAGCTGAAGATCCATGCCATGTGTGTTAGAAGCATGCTTCAGCTGCAGTGTAAAACAGGGTGTGTTTTATGGCAGCTTGGGTTACTGTAGCTCCAGGGACTGTACAAGTTGGAAGTGCAGGTTGTTAGTGGTTGCTTCATGTTTTCCCCAGGCTCCCCCTTTTGACACAGAGAAAATGACCTTCAGCTTGTGGTATGTGTGCAGTGACTGAAAGAACGTGACCTCTGCAGGCAGGGAAAGAGAGCTGCATGCTACGGGAATACAACACATGGTGTGTGCAGGCAGGCGTAACACTGAGCTGTGTGCGGAACATCTCCCTTCCTCCTGAATGAGTCCAGGTCACTCTCTCCTGCTAGGTACTACCTGAGCAACAACACTTGCTTCTCCCTGGAGAGCCATGTTTATTAAAAGGATCAGAATCACACCTGGCGGGGGAAAGACAAACCAACTTCCTGTTTAACGGAGGAGACTCTGGTGTTTAGATAGTTCATGAAGATGTGTTAAGTAAGTCAAGCAAAATCCGATGTCAGGAAATGAGCAGACAACAAACCAAAGAGGCATGTTAGTCTAAATCTGTGGTTTGTATATGCCATGAAAATCCAGTGTGCAGCACTTGGTCCCCACATCTCAGAAAGGATAGAAAAGTACTTAAAAAACTTGGAGTAAGGAACAGATGCCTTGGCCACCACTTGTTTTCTAAGCACAGAAACTTGGAAAGGGTAGGGTGGACATTGACAGTATCATGAGTGGATCAAGATCACCTTTTTGCTTTCTCTGCCAGCAGAAGAAAGAGGGGCCCTTCCAGTGACTTGTCAGAATAACTGCAGAGATGTTTTCTCACATGGGGTGTAGGCCCAGGGAACACGACACTGGAGGATGTGCAGGCAGGCAGCTTATACAAGCTTCATTGGAAGCTGTACAAGCACTTGGAAGTGGAATCTGTTGGAAGACTGAGACATTTGCCATGCTGTTTTCCCTTAGCATCGCTGTAGCCTTCCCCCCACAGCGTCCTTTTTTTTCAGTGATTGTAGTTAACACATTGTAACTAACTAATGATCCGAGCCATTACACCAGCCCTTACTGTACTTACTTATGATGCTGAGATGCTGACTGACAAGGCTGGAACCACCTCTATTTCTAACTAAGCCTATTCCAAGAGCCCTGGTGGCTGTATAAGCAAGCCACTTCTAATAATCTGTGAGATACCATTAGCCTTCTGAAAAAAAAATAAACCCCAACCCTTTTGCTTCTCAGAAGCATTATTTTTTGTTTGCTTGTGTGAAGTGCCACCTGTGATCCTCAGGAAAGCTGCTGAAGGACCAGCAGATTTCACAACAGCCTTTGCTCCAATCTCTACAGTCTACTGGGCAGGATGAACCACTGCAGTCATCCTTTAATAAAGAAAGAGGAATCCTTACTGTTTGGCTTTTGTTCCTTACTGTAACGATTAAGCAAGCTAATTTTGTTTTATTAGATCCAACACTGAAGAACCTTTCCCAAGAAATCATAGAACTGCTCAAGAAGCTGCTCGGACTGGAGGCTTTTTCACTTGCCTTTTCTTCTGTGCAGAAGCAGGCCAACCAGAAAAGAGCCATGAGGAAAAAGCAGAGGGCTTTACAGGTAAGATTTCACTTTATCTTCTGGGTAAAAGCATTAGGGTTTCTCTGAAGGCTTGAGAGCTGACCAGATGAGTTTGAGAACCTCCTAGGCAGGTTCTGGCTGATGGCAGTGCTGCACTTCCCCACTTACCTGGACAGCAGTGATGAACTTGGGCAGAGCTGCCAGAACAGCCTGTTTTGCAGAGCCTAAGAAAACCCATGTACTGTCTTGGCAGTGGCTAGTTTCTTAGGAAGTACCTGATGTCTGCAGGGACAGTTGTTTGTTTAGTTACAAGTAACAACTGTGTTGTTTTTCACTAGACTGTAGCAAACCCTGACATTGCTGCCCGGAGGAAGCTGAAGAGACATAAGAATAAAGCAGAAACCCGGAAGAGAAAAATAGAATCCCTGCGCCCTACTTACAAGGCCAAGAGAGCTCGAAGTCATGCACTGAAAGATTTAGCAATGGTGGAATGAAGAGGCTTTTTCTTCCTGGAGGATTAATTTATAAAGTGATTTCAAGCTACAGAACTAATTAATAACTGTTAAAAAAGTATTTCCATATTTTCATTGTATTTATTAGTATTTTTCCATGTCCTCTTTTCACCTAGGACCTAAAGTAAAAGCTTTTCAATTTTTTCAAGCCTGTATATTTACCAGAGCATGTACAGTTGAATGGACAAACCGCCGTGATCTTTTATATTAAATTTTACCTCCTTTTTAAGGGAGGGGTTGATGTGATGACTCTTCATGCCTGTGACCGTCCACACTCCTGAGGAGAAAGCAGATGCCTCCTGATACTGATTTGTCTTTGTTTCTGCCGCTGTACTGAGCAACTTCACTGTCATTTCTGGCTAAGCTTGGAGTACAGGAATAACAGTTCCTGAGCCTGGAAGTTAAACTCAAATTATGGCCCTGGCGGCACATCAGGGCAGTGTGTGGTGACTGAAAACATTTTATTTCTCTTCAGAAAACCAATGGTATGCTAACAGCTGGAGGTACACTGTTAGCTCTGTCACTGCATGTCACTGCCACAGCGTATCTGCACTGAAAGATGATGAAGGACAACATCAGCCCAAGGAAGTCTTTTTAAGTGTTCAGCTTTGTGGCTGTTTGATCTAGCAGCAGTTGGACCTGTTCCTGTAAGCAAGCAGCCTAGACAAAGCACCACAGCTCTGAGTACATCTGACAGTTCCAGATTTTATTAGTGTTTTAATTACACAAATACAGTAGCCACTCAAAACCACCAAAGGGGGGGAAGAAGGGGTGCCAAAAAAAACTTCCCAGCCAGTAAGAGTTTCATACAAATTAACATAAGTACACCCTTTAAACAGAAAGAAAGAAATGGGAGTATCATAATGTACACAGACATGCACTTGGTTCAGTTTTACAATTCAAAAGAGGCATCCACATTACAGGAATCAAACTCAAATCTGTCCTATTTACAATTATCTGTGGCCTGAAAACATCCAACTACAGAAAAAGGGATGATGGATGTAGCTGAAACTGTTTGCAATGGTCACTGTGAATCACTGCCTGCTCTTCAAGGCCTCTACCAACCTGAGGAAAAAGGTTAAGGCAGTTTACTGAAAAGTAATTTCAATTATGTTGAAATGCATTTATGAGAAAGCTTCTGTTTCTTCCACTGTGGACCCCTGACTTAAATCAGACAGGCTGTCCACAGATCCAAGTCTTAATAAATACAGTAAAAGACACTTTTATAATGAAGCCTAGTTAGGCTGTTACTCACCATTCCATTGCTTCATCAAGCCCTGTGCCTTTGGTTGCAGAGGTTTTGAATATCTGCCATTTTCGGTCCTTCAGAGCTGGTAAGCCAAGCGCGTTTGCCATTTCTGTGGGAGTCATGGCCTGCTCCATGTCCTGCTTATTTGCAAACACCACCAAAATGGCTTTCTTCAACTCTTCTTCCTAAAAAAAGGGGAATCATGCAAGAGATGTTTGGTGTTGCAGAGACTTTTACGCAGTTTACATAAGCATCAAAACCCCATAGAATGAAAAGACACTTCAGCAGCTCTCATAATCATTCTCAGTTTGCTGATTTTTGTTGTTCAGAAAATTCTTCAGTGGCAGAACAGTATTTCCTTTCAATTCCAGCATGATACCACATGGGATCAATTTCAAAATATGGCTGGTTATGCCTTACACCTTATGAAACAAGCTGGTAGTTGGATGTAACAAGGCATATGGAAGAACTTTAAGGAATTGGAGGGGGAGGATACATAAAGTAATAATGTTTTGCTGGACTCATCTTCTTACCCTTATTACCTGTTCTACACATGTTCTTCAGCTTCAAAACACAGTAGGATACTAATTACTGTTAATCCTTCAGGGCGTGAATTTTGCCACCACTGCGGTACTGAGCAGCTGTCCCTGTGGACAGATACATTCCTGGATGACCAAAAGGCTACACGGAACTAACTATGGAACTAACAACTGCCCAGGCACTGCTGCACAGAACTGTGAAATGGCTGCAGCATGTTCAGTGCTTTTCAGTCACAAGTGTTGCATAGGCCTATGCTGAGGGCTGAAGTTTCACAAGTGAAGGTCAATTTCACCCGATTCACTATATGAAATTTCACATTTGCTTCAAACAGAGGTTTAGTTTCTCAATTTCTGTTTCAGTGCATGTTTTCTTACCTCTAACATAGCAACGAGCTCCGATTTTGAAGTGCCAATTCTGTCTCGATCACAGCTGTCCACTACATAGATGACCGCATCTGTATTTGAATAGTAACACCGCCAATATGGCCTGCAAAAGAAAGGTTAAGTCCCAGTCATGTAATTTGCACTTTTAGCAGCGCTTTTTAGCCAGATAATGAAAACCAGATTATCCAGAGGAAGTAAAAACTGTCTCTGGGTGAAAGGAAGCACACAGTAGGTATCTTCAAGAGACAGAACACATACTCTTGGGGCAGGGGAGGAAGTAGATGTGGTTAAAAAAAAAAGGCATCTTGAAAACAGGGACAGAAGTGCTGGGGACAGACTTATTTGAGAATCAGTCTGCAGGACATCTGGTCCGTAACTAAGGGACAGGAAAGCAAAGAATATTTAAACACAGAGAAATCTGAAATGACTAAATACAGGCAAGTAATTAACAAGAAACAAAACCATCTTTTTCAGAATTGAGAAAGTTGGGGCTGTTCAGCCTGGAGAAGAGAAGGCTGCGTGGAGACCTCATAGCAGCCTTCAGGTATCTCAAGGGGGGCTATAGGGATGCTGGGGAGGGACTCTTCATTAGGGACTGTAGTGAGAGGACAAGGGGTAAAGGTTCAAACTTAAACAGGGGAAGTTTAGGTTGGATATAAGTAAGAAGTTTCTTTACTGTAAGGGTGGTGAGGCACTGGAATGGGTTGCCCAGAGAAGTTGTGAATGCTCCATTGCTGGTGGTGTTCAAGGCCGGGTTGGACAGAGCCTTGGGTGACAGTTTAATGGGAGGTGTCCCTGCCCATGGCAGGGGGGTTGGAACTAGATGGTCTTAAGGTCCTTTCCAACCCTAACTATTCTATGATTCTACGATCTTACTGAAACTAAAAATGAAAGGAACCTGCAAGTTACTTACACACTAACTCTGCTACACCTCACTACCAAGTGCTCAGAAAGCATTCATGAAAAGGTCATACCAGGGTACTGAAGAGCTCACTATAATTATGCATACAACTCATTGCAAAACTTGTAAAGCTCGCTAAAAATGTTACTGTCTATACCCAAGTTCAACCTTCTTGCTTTGCATTAAGAACATTTAAATATCTCTTGGGATTCACATCACTCACTTCCCTCTCAGAATGCTACACAATTGCCTATAACACAAACTCATTTTTCAAAGCAGAACTGTAGATGAGTGAAAATATTCACTTGTTCCTTTCCAACCTGTAATCCAAACCAGGTTCCACTGAGTGAATTCTATCAGATGAAAGTGCTCTCCTGACAATGGGCTGTTTTTCAAAAAGAACCAATTTTCAGAAGTGCCAGCTGTGAGAATTCCAAGAACTTTGCACTTCTGAGGGACATTTAATTGTATCTTTTGACTTCAAGAGATCTTTTACCTTATGCTTGTCTGTCCTCCCAAGTCCCAGACTTGAAATTTCAGATTCTTATATGTCACTGTCTCAACATTGAAGCCAATGGCTGAAACAAAGTTAAACAGTTTCACAGTTGGTGATTTCTCTTTATTTCTGAAGAATGTTACAGCACTTAGTTTACAATTTTCAGGCCTGAAAATTCTCAATATCTCCATAATGAAGTTCATGCCCTTTGCAAAGTTACCCCAACAAACACCTATGGCTCAAAATAATGCAGCCATTTTTTTCCTTTGAGCAATAAAAACACATTGCAAACACACTGTAAAGATTTCTAACAAATGCTAAGGTTGTTAAAAAATGAACAGAAGTGTGCCTGAAATCATCAAAAGAAACAGAGCAAGCGTTAAAGGAATGGCCTGTTTTGATAACCAAGTACACAATCAACAGCAATAAACCACTAACAAATGTGTCCTTCATGTCAACACCTTGTAAGACCACAGCAGAACTTCTCAGCAAAATACTTGACACTGTGGTATCTGGAAGATGGCAGTAATGTTACAGCACATCACATACGTGATCCTTTTTCCTGCCAGCCCAGAGAAACCCAACATAGGGAAGTGAATGATGGATGCAGACTACCTAAAACTTACAGAGGCTGAAATAAGCAAAACCCTAGGGCAAAAGGATTATGACATATTAAACTGCTGGCTTCTAAAAGGTAAAAAAGACCTGACTAAAGTCAATTTATCATGGCCATTCAGAAGGAACCCAAGAGACAGGACAGGAACTCAAAAGCCAAGCTTCTCTTGCCTTTCAAATTACACTGAGTGATCCCACCAAAGCACTTTAGCACACACACCTGGGTGTTTGTTACAGGTGGGTACAGCTGCATGAATGCTGAGGCAATTGGGGAAATCGGATAGTTTTTTAAGTAAGCACCATCTGCGTTTTGTTACACTTCAGACCCTTCTCAAAAAATCAAGAAACTAAACGGGTACAACTCACTGACACCATCCTAGGCACAATAATGACCTCTAGAATTCTCATTAGAGCTCTATTTGGAGACAAAAGACTTACACAATCAACAGTTAGCATTTACTGACCATTTACCCTCCAAATCACAGTAACAACCTGAAGGTCAAATATGTTTTGTTTACAGGAGGGCAGCATAAAATACTCCTTTATGCAGCACTTCTATAGCACGCTGTAATACTGTTGTGCAAAAGTTCTTAAATACACCAGTGCAAGGCTCCCATGGCCCAAGGTCCTTTTATTTCTGAAGGAAGCATGAAGCAAGTTCAGCTGACAAAGCTTATGTGTTAGAGCTACAGGCAAACCGGCTGTTTTCACTTACTTGGAATGGTGGTAACAACTTCTCCGACTTGTAACCTGTAAAGAATGGTCGTTTTTCCTGCTCCATCCAGTCCCAGGATGAGAATCCTCATCTCTCGAGTTCCAAACAGACTGGAAAAGATGGTGGAGAAAAAGCCCCCTATATAAAACAGGAGAGAAGGATGTTTCAGTGTCAGCTTGGGATATGGAGGCTATGGAAAAGCATACAGATCCACCTCATTTCTTACTGAGATACAGTATGTGTCTTTGCTCCAGTGATAACAGACAAGTTCAGGCTGTTGCCCAGATACCTGTATGCTGAATCACATTACATTTTCCTGGCTTCATACTGTTATTTTATGGTAGCTCAGTGCAGCAAAATCACATTGCAAAAGCATCAAGCTTCCTCATTGTGGTTATGACTTTGTTTTTCCTCTTCTCTCATTTGTCAAAATCTGAGCCAACTTCTTTTTTGTTTGTACTGGACTCTATCTGTTCAATGCAACAGGCTATACAACAACATGCTGAAGCCTGAAAGAATTCTTTCCGATGTTTATGGACTCCTGCAGGAGCGTCCACTTCCTTCTTCTTAAGTGTAAAACAGTAGGTACACATTAAATCACTGTCCACTAACAAATACAAAACCCATTCTATTTTATTTTTTCCCAAAACTGGCTTGCCCCAAACTCATTTATTCTTTAAATTCCTGTAAGACTACTTGTGGCTAGACTAATACTGGATTTGTGCCTACCAGATGCAGAATGTGCTAAGCCAGTACAAGGACATTTTTACCAGTTATTTTTGTAACAAATATATCTGATGCTAAGTAACAATGCTGTAAATCCAGCTAAACCCTGTAAAAGGTAGTGAAACACCAAACAAGCTAGAATCACATTTCACAATGTGAAGGGATGCCATCCAGAGGAACCCTGGAATGCCTGAGAGGTGGGCCTGTCCACGAAGTTCAACAAGGCCAAGTGCAAGGTCCTGCACCTGGGTCGGGGTAATCCCAAGCACAAATACAGCTGGACAGAGACTGGATTGGGAGCAGCTCTGAAAAGGGGGACATGGGGCTGTTGATTGATGAGAAGCTCGACATTAGGTAACAGCTCGTGTTGCACACAGAAAGTCAATTGTGTCCTGGGCTGCATCAAAAGGAGTGTGACCAGCAGGTTGAGGGACACGATTCTCCCCCTCTACTCTGTTCTCATGAGATATCCCCTGCAATGCTGCAGTTGGCTCTGGAGCTCCCAATACAAGAGGAAAATTGACCTGCTCAAGTGAGTCCAGAGGAGGCCATGAAGATGATCTGAGGGCTGGAATACCTCTCCTATGAAGACAGGCTGAGAGAGTTGGGGTTGTTCAGCCTAGCAAAGAAAAGGCTCTGGGGAGACCCTAGAGCAGCTTCCAGTACCTAAAGGGTACAAGAAATATCAAGAGGAATTTTTTTATAGGGGCATGCCGGGACAGGATGAGGAGGAATGGTTTTAAACTGAAAGAGGGTCGATTCAGATTAGATACAGGGATGAAGCTCTTTACTGTAGAGTTGGTGAGGCCCTGGCACAGGCTGCCCAGAGAAGCTGTGGCTGCCCCATCCCTGGCAGTGTTCAAGGACAGGTTGGATGGGACTTGGAGCAACCTGGTCTAGTGGAACATGTCCTTGCCTGTGGCAGGGGGGTTGGAACCAGATGATCGCTAAGGTCCATTTCCAAGCCAAACTGTTCTATGATAAATATATCAGAGAACAGTCAAATTAGAGAAGTTTTGCAACTAAAATCTTATTGAAAGAGGTTCTGATAAAAAATACTCCCCATGTTTGCCTTTCTAGGCATCTGTGATGCCTTTCCAGGGAAAGGAAAGGCCAATGAGCTGCAGGCTTATGCATAAGAAGGAATTAAAACTGATAACAGGTTGCTTTACTTCTTCTTAGCCCATCCCACCAGAGAAGCCATGCACACTACACACCCGGAAAACAAAGAGAAGGCATAAGGGGACCATCTGTTGGCATTTTGCATAGTGCCGCTCAAGGCACTGTTTACTGTGAGACAGACAAATAACCTTAGAACCGAGATGCAAAAAGTATTTCAATGTTAATATTGCAAGTAGAAGGCTACTATGTGATCCATGGACGCCGAAGGGATGGCAATTCTTTCCTCTCAGTCAGTAACTTTACTGCCTGCCAGACACTTCTCATTCCTTCGTACATCGTATCTGGTTTTCCCACACTAAGACACTGCTCAAATACCACCTGCAATAAGACAGATTTATTCTAATCACTTAACCTCTTGATTCAGGGCCTCTTACTGTCCTCTCTATTTACCATTTAAAAAAATCTCTTTTCATAATTAATTTCTTATTAGCAAGCCATTACACAGGTAAATCGCAGTTTAATTTAGCCAAGCCTCAGGCGTACAGAACCATTACAACACACGTATGCTCCAGAAGCAGCACTGCAGAAGGGCCACATCGGCACTGCTCCCTATTAGGAGCTCAGGCTGAAGGCGGGCGGGCACCAACCGCTCCCGCCGCCGCCGGGCAGAGCCGGGAAGGGACCCTCTCCCCGCGTCCCGCCTCGCTCAACACCATCCAGACAGCTGCGACAGCAGCGCTCCCGCCGACCCCAGGGGCCCCTTCTCGCGTCACATCTCCACAGGCCGCCGCCCGCCCCTCCTCACCCATGGCGAGCCCGCGCCGCTCCTGCCCGGTGCGCCGCTCCTGCCCGGTGCGCCGCTCCTGCCCGGTGCGCCGCTCCTGCCCGGTGCGCCGCTCCTGCCCGGTGCGCCGCTCCTGCCCGGTGCGCCGCTCCTGCCCGGTGCGCCGCTCCTGCCCGGTGCGCCGCTCCTGCCGCGGCCCGCAGCCTCCACGTCGCACGGGGCGGCGAGTAAACGAGGCGCTGCCTCCCCGCTCGCCGTTTCGACACAGAGACGGGAAGAGCCCGCCCGCCCGGGATGAGGAAGGGAAGGGCCGGGCGCGGGGCTCCCCGTGCTCCCCTAAAGGGGTACACCAGCACAGGAAATGGCAGCAGAGGAAACCGTTTATAAATAAAGAAGCGGGGCGGTGGTGAAGAGTGGCGAATCTGCGGCGCCAGCGGAAGCGCGGGCCCAGTTGAAAGGCGGGGCGGGGCCCGGCCACGCGTGTGCCGGCGGGGAAGCGCTTCCTGCTCGACCCAATGCGGTTGGTAGGGGGTTCCCTCCTTTCGTCCCACCCCGCTGTAAGATGAGCAAACATATACACACACAGACACACACATACGTACATACACCCTCCCCCCGCTGTCAACGGTACGTACTGCCGCTGAGGGAACGCCAGGCTGCGGGAGGGTTATACCCGCATGTTGAGGGAGAGATACCACGGAGGGGCTGGGAGAGTTCGTTACTGTTTTTCAGTGACATGGTGGAGAAACAAGAAAAAGCCGTGTTGAGAATCGAAGTGCAACCAAGTAAACCATTAACGCCCAGCTGCGCCTGTGGAATAGGCAATAACCGGCTCCTGAGAGCAGGGCTGTCATCATCCCTGCGTAAGAGATGATGTAATTAGTTTGTGCAGCTGACTTGGGGTTGTTTAGCCTGAGGAAGGCTCCCATGAGATCTTAAGACAGGCTTACAGCACCTAAAGGGGGCCTAAAAGAAATGTGGAGAGGGACCTGTTACAAGGACATGTAGTGACAGGACAAGGGAGAATGGATTTAAACTGACAGAGGGTAGATTCAGATTAGATATTAGGAAGACATTCTTTACTGTGAGACACTGGCACAGGTTGCCCAGAGAGGCTGTGGCTGCCCCATCCCTGGCAGTGATTAAGGCCAGGTTGGGCAGGGCTTTGAGGAACCTGGTGGAGTGGGAGGTGCTCCTGCCCATGGCAGGGGGTTGGAACCAGATGATGTTTAAGATCCTTTCCAACCCAAACCCTTCTGTGATTCTGTGAACAAATATAAAATTGCAAAAAATGTGAAATACTAAGTAATGACAACACAGAGGAGACAGAATTTGCAATGCAAATGGACACTGGGCTTTAAGATCAGACTGTAATAAGAAACCCAACACAGCTCATGTTAACGATGAGTTGGTATGCTATTTTTTTTTTCTCTTGCATAAGAGACAAGGAGATATGAGTATCTCTTCTGAGAACAATCTGTAACTACAGAACCAATTTACCACTCAAGCATGTTGGCTTCCTCCTCATGCATTTTATTCTGTTTTTATACTCCTGTTCCAGCAAGAACAGCACAGAAAACTTTACTCCCCCTTCTCTCTGAAAGCATCCATAAATGCAATATTATCACAGCTGCAGAACTTTTGTTTCATTTATGTCCTCCATTAGAATTCTTTCTTGCTTGAAATTTTACATTAATCATAAGTTTTTAACAAAACAATCCTTTATTTTTCCTGACAATTTGGGAGCAGTACGAAAGAATACACAAAAAAACCTCATCTATAGGGTAAGAAAAAAAAAGTAACAAAATATTTTTGACATTAATTAGAAAATGTATGATCTATAAAATCTGATGATCCAGAAAGCTTGCCCATGTACATTTTTGCTTGCTTCAGGGGGCAAACAACATGTTTCAGTCTCTTAGGTCCTTGATATCCTTAGGAGACCACGGATACGTCTAACAAGAGCTTGAATAAAGGTGTATCGTGACCGAACCTTAGAATATAACCCTTCGATGTCCAGAAGCTTCTTCTGCAGAGATTCACCAAAGCTGTTTGCGGTTTCAATCTGAAGCTGAGAAACAGAGATTTGTTGCAGCCATTAATACAAAACCTTCTTCTTGGGGAATGTCAGCTTATCCATCATCGACTATTTGTCATCCCTTTCGCTACGACTGATTCTCTAAACCATTTCTCAAAAGTAAGGTTTTTCTGACTCCCCTAATGAATACTGCATACATTCTTCCCTTACATTTTTCTCTCTATATTATATAATGGATGGTCTTTTTATGGGGTTTTTTGGGTGACTTGAAACATTTGCAGATGATCCAAATATTACCACCTTACAACCTGGCTAAATTTTAGGGATTAAACTCCTGGCTTACAAATCAAACGGTCTTATATAATTTAGCTTCTTCAGTTACAGTCATACAAACGCTTCTTCCAACTGAAATTTTCCTAGTCCCTTAAGGACTGCTTAGGAGTTACGAGTCCAATGTGCATAGACAACATTTTTTCATTAATATGTACGTAAACAGTCACCAAAAAGAATAATTACATTCTGAAGTATTTTAGCAAGATGTTACTGTGTATTTTACTTTTGAACAAACAAGACTGGTGCCTTATGACTAAACACACATACAACTGTTCTTGTAATTCTAGATCTTATAAAGGTACTTGAGATTGTGCAGGAAAAAGATGTTCTCAAAAACCTGTGCAAACAGCAATAGAAATGTCAGTGAGGTTTATTAACAAAATTGTTGGGTTTTGTCACCTCTGCATTGAATTTACATAAACTGCATCTTTTGAACCGGCCAGGATCATAAACTGTCACTAAAATGGAAGTCCAGAAAACTGCCTCTAAGTTACACAGCTAGGAAGAGTTTTTCTTGTCAATACCATTAATAAAAAAAAGCACAGCCAAGGTGGCACATCTTCACATTTGAAATAACTAATTCTAAGAGTATCCCTCATCTCCTCTGCATTTTGCTTGACTTGCAAGTAAAGATTGTTATGCTACAAATACTGAATTGACATCGAATAAATGGAACATGCTAAAATCTTCCTACCTTGTTGGCTTTTTATTAGGTCTTTTCATTCTGCTTATCGCTTTAGCTCTATCAATTTCTGGCATATTTTCAATGGTGAGTTTTCAGCTGTATGTGTTTATGTGGAACCAAGTTACTAAAACTAGTTCTGAATGATAGAAATGTATCACCTGGAGTCTGGTTTCAAGTAGATCGGAGAGAATAGCATGGATGTGGCCATTACTGATGCCAGAATTTTATCTGTTGTTTAAAACATTCATACACACAAGTGCATACTCAGGTCCCAAGTTTTAGATTTTTAAAACTTTTTTTCTTTAAATGAACAATGAAACTCTTTGTGTTTAATTTGCACATATGATTCTGTTTCTGTAGTGGGATCTCCAAAGAATCCAGTTGTGCAATACCAAAAGTAGTAAAACAGAGAATGACTGTGTGGTTGCAGCCTATTTTGAGCTCAGTTTGAGAGAAGCTGATCTATACTGTGCTTTGTGTGTAAACCTCGGAATAAAAGTTTTTGCAGTAGCTTCTTGATAAGATTCTCATCTGTATATGTACATGTGTTATTCTCTTATTTTTTTTTTCCTCCAGAAAACACACATGCATCAAACCAGCTCTGTTTGTATTAAGCTTTTGGGCAGTCTGTTGTGTAGTTTGTATTTTACTGTAAAAATCTGAAAGAAGTAACTTAAGACTTGCATAGACAGAATAGGTGTTGGAACACGACTATTACACCATTGCTTGAAATAAAACATAAACTTCGAAGCTCAAGGCTGTCAGCTTTAATCCTTCGTATCTACCGTGTGCATGCTTTGTTTTATTAACATTTACCAATCAGGCTTTCTGTTGCAATAATTACTGTGATAGTCCCTGCGGTCAAGCAATAAGACAAGGGGCGACGGTTTTAAACTAAAAGAGGGGAGATTCAGGCTGACTGTAAGCAAAAAATTCTTTATAATGAGGGCTGTAAAATCCTGGCACAAGCTGCCCAGAGAGGTAGTGACTGTGTCATCTCTGGAGACATTCAAGGCCAGGCTTGATGTGGTTCTGAGCAACCTGATCTACTTGAAGATGTCCCTGCTCACTGCAGGGGGATGGGACTAGATGGCCTTTGAAGGTCCCTTCCAATCCAAACTGTTCTGTGATTCTATAAACTGTGAAATCGCTGTATAAGCAGCAATCACTTCTTGGCTAGCATTCACATTTTATAGACTCCTCAGTTTCTGTTGCCCTTTTCAATCTCATTTCTCTACAGCCTAGCTGTAGCTGACCTGTAGTGAACAGCTGCAAGATCACATAAAATTGGGAGTTCCACCCTCATGCTGCAAGGCTTTCAAGGGTAACTGATGTTTTCAGAAAACTGTTGTTAAATAATACATACTGTTTGGCTGGTTTATATATATATAGTCTTTTAGTAAATCTAGCTGATTTTTCATTTAACTTAATATATTAGGACTTCAAATCACATGTGCAGCAGCATAACTGCTAACCTGCTTCATAATACTTTCAAAAAAACAAAAAAAGACAGGATTAATGAAACACTGCAGATGTTTCATGTCAACACTGCAGATGTTTCATTAATCCTAAACCAAGTTACACTCTGTTGGTACACATTGTTCAGTGGTGGGAAACCTACAGTCAGACTGCTCTGGTTAGATGGCTGTAGGGTACTGAGGTATATTCTGTACTTCTTAGTTGACCATCACATCTCACCTGTTCTATATCATGCTGGCTCACTTGATTCAGTCCACTACTGAAATCCAAGCTAGGCTCTGAACCAAAGGAATCTAGCGGTAGAAAATGAGACATTAAAATTATGTTGGCTGCTGTTCTCCACTCTCTTCTCCACATCAAGTTATAAAACAAGATTAAAACACAGTGTTTCAAACTGGTTGGCAAACTTGCACGTAAGAAAATGATTTTTTTTTTTATTTAAATGATTTAGAGAATATAAGTTAAGGCCATAAATAATTTTGATGACACAAGATGGCACCTTGAGCATAAAGCTCCTCCCCAGATCACTTCTCCCTTTCTGATTTCCTTCCATTCCTAATTTTTTCAAAAAAACAAAATCCTACAAACTTCAAATCTTCCGGTGAATCAATGGTGCCTACAATTCTAAAAATAATTTTAAAGCCATCAATATTGATTTTAGTTCTTAATTTTATTTTAGATTGTATTTCCTATAACTTGTTTTGAATCACTGATCAACACTTGAGCAACAGAAATAAAAAATAGTTAATTTTACATTCCTTTGCAGGTTGTGTGTAATAGACAGAATCCAAGATCTGTGAGTCGACAATATTTGTATTGCCAGTTCTCCTGCAGAAAATCCAAAGGTATGCCAAATCCAAATGAAATCTCTTTTATTAAATATGAGTAAGATTAATAGTAGTGAATCTACTTTTTGAAGTAGATTTTAAGAATCTCCTTTGTAATGTACAGTTTTAAAGTTAACTGTAACAAGTTACTAAAATGCAGTTTGACATTTGAGAAATTTTACCTTGCAGCCTTCCTTTCTGAAAGGACATCCTGGAGGACATCAGTGGATCTTGAGAGTCAGTGGGCGTGCAATGCAGTAGATAGTGTTCCAGATGACGCCAAAGAATGAAAAGACATGTTTCTATAATATCTGTAGACACATCTAAGTGAAGGAGCCTAATTTTGTTGTTTTGAGGTTGTACATTTACCATATGAGCTTATTTACACACTTGGAAGCAGATGAAGATGTTAACATCTGTCACCTGCAGCAGAAGCATCTCACCTCCACTGCTATGGCCTCGTAATGGATCACTTGCACCCTCCTTACCTGCCTGAGTATGGTGCTGGCTTGGTTACTTCAAATGGCTGCTACTCACAACAGGCAAGGCTGCAAGAGCACATCTTTCCCAAAGCAGGTTTCAAAGGAACCAGCTGCAGACAATTATTTTGCGCGTGACTAGAATTACTGATGTTTATGATAGATATTAGGTTTATGCAAGGTTAACTGTAAGAGTGGCAACTCCAGTCGCTCTGATAGGCCCCTCAAAATTATTTTTCAAAATATTTCCTCCACCACACTTGTACATATGTGAATGTTTAGTGGGTCTGGACACTGAACTGAAAAGAGCTGGGCTGTACTAACTCCTCCAGTATAAGGTTGCAGAATGTCCTAGCAGGGTCTCCATGACGGAAATTACTAACCTGAAAATATTTACATTCTGACAACAGCAGAACAATACACTCTTATTAATTTCATTTTCAGAATTTCAAATTTCCTTTTTGCAAAATACGCTGTTTGAAGTGGTCAGAAATATAGGTTAAAAGAACCCATTCCTATTTCTCCGCTTTTCTGGAGCATCACCTTGAGGGTCACTTCAATTTTAGAAGGATACAAGAACAGAGAGAAAGCAGCTTGGCTCGGTTGTTTATTAGCTTCACCAGGCGTCGCCTTGCCAAAACATATTTTTGGGAAGTGGAGATTTTGTCAACCCCAGCTGGCATAACTGACTGACACAGCTGTGGTAAGAAGAGGAAAAACAAGAAGACTGTAACAAGTCACAGTTCATCAAAAGAAATAAGCAAACAAAATTACTTATCAATATATAGAACGTCCTTGTTAGCTACTGTTTCTTCAAAACTGCGCTGTTTTAAATTTGCATAAACTTGTTGACCAAAAATAGAGAAATTAAAGCAACTATAATGAAAATCACAACTTTGTAAAAGTTAAGCCAAATATTTTCCCTTAAGTTATTCCATGGACCTTCCTTCATCAACAGTAGAAAGGAATATGCACAAGAACTGGAACTATTTACTTATCTAAGATGCTTTGAATCTCTGTTACAGCTGTGTCTAAGTTACAAACAATACAAGGGCTAGAGTCAGAAGAACTATTACCTCTTTTATTTCATCTGGTGGGAGTTGCTCTACATTTTGCAGCTTGTTAACACTCTGACGATGGCTATCATAGAAACTGAAGAAATCACTAGTGCTTTGTTTCAGCAGGTAGACAATAATGCCCAAGCCAGGCAAGTGCCAGTATGGGACCACTGGTGCTTGTGTATCTAGAAAAGATGATGAACAATTCAAAATTAAAAAATAAAAGTAAAGACGAACAAGAAACCAATAACTTATGCTGTCTGTAAATAAAGCAGTGAAAATTGTGAAAGTTTATCTTTCATACTTCTGTGTCATAAGTAATACCAATGAAACACTAGGCAAAAAGTTCTGTGGCTGCAGTACTAGAAAGCAGTCAAAATAGCACAGAACTGAGCGCAACATGTGACATGTAACTAGGCCAGAAGATTTACTATTTAAAGATTTTAACCACTCAGCTGCATAATAGCACACTGTAAGCTCTTGCCATGTGGCATAATGAATAGTTTCGCTCAGCATCAAAACACATCTTACACATCACGAATTAGGTGCTAGTTTCACCTAATGTAATCTAGCACAGATGCTGAAAAAAAAATGCTCACTTTCTCATGTCTTGTGCTATTTATTTACATACACTTTTTTTTATTGATCTGTGTGTCAGAGGCTGCCATGGAAACTTCCAGAATTAGAAAATAGGCGCCCACAGTACTGGCACAAAGTGACTTAAAGTGTATGTGATACTACAGCCTCTGGTTCATTATCTTCTACTAGCCCAAAGTCACACCATTCAGTCTCACAAAACAGCAAGCCAAAAATCTCACCCTGACGAGGCCCATCTCGGTTGGTTGATTCTAACAGGCTAGGAGTAAACAGACAAACAGTGTGCTGAAAACTGGGGGCGCTTTGCAACATAAGTGACTCACAGTATTCCATCACATTTGCACAGATCTGCCAAAAGAAAATCACAGCATGTCAGTTACGCTATCTACAGGCTTCGGAGCATTGAATTTTAAATGGATAAATGTCAATAAACAACATGTTTAGTTTCCTCTCTCCTCACCAAAATGTAAAGATTCACCTTTCTGATCAGTTATAGCCTCTCTTCTATTTCAAGTCTAGAACTTGCAACCTTGCCTCTTTTTCCAACCTGCTAGTTAAAATTTCTGGTCAATTTTAAGTCCCCTTTGGCTTTAACTTACTGTTAGCCATTGCCCTCTACACTCAGCCTTTCTTTTGAAAATTTCTGATCAGTTTAAGGTTTCAAAATTCACAAAGTTGTAACCAAAACAGTAATGGCTGCTAATGCAAATTTAAGGAACCAAATTTTCAAGGTTTACTTTAAATAGAAATAAAATGTGGGATCCTGTATCAGACTAAAAACAGTGTAGAGCATTACCACTACGGTACGAAACCATGACAACTAAACACATTTGCACAGCAGGTAAAATGTCACAATTTGAGACTGAAGGTTCTGGCAGATTCTTGTATCCTTACCTGTTGCATGGCCAACTCAATTTCATCCCTCTTGTTCACTCTGTCCCCCTGTGAGTTATCATCTTGCAGTTTAAACTGACGTAGTCTTTCTGAACCACCAAACCGACTTAGAAGTCCTAAGCACTGGCGCTGCCATAAGAAATTAACATTTTAATTAGTATATCAACAAATGAAGTACATGACTTTTTGCATTTAAGTGATACGTTATCTCTTGAAACATAACAGCAAAAGAACAATGCAGATAAAACTTTTTGTAAATTATATTTTATTAATTATATCAATTGTTTTAAACATAATGTTTTAACTCACCTTTAATTAATTTAAAAATAAATGGCATCCTAAAACAGTTCCTTGAGAAACAAATGAAATTCAAATGTGCACAACTTATGTCTCTTGCAGACTGACTAGCATCAATGACCAATCTGGTGGCCTTCTATGATGGTGCTACGGAACTGATGGACAGGGGTAGAGCAGTTGATGTCATCTACCTGGACTTGTGCAAAGCGTTTGACACTGTCTCACATGACATCCTTGTCTCTAAGTTGGAGAGATATCAATTTGATAGGTGGACCACTCAGTGGATAAAGAACTGGTTGGATGGCTGCACGCAAAGAGTTGTGCTCAATGGCTCAATGTCCAGCTGGAGACCAGTAACGAGTGGTGTCCCTCAGGAATCGGTGTTGGGACAGGTCTTGTTCAACATCTTTGTCAGTGACATGGACAGTGGGATTGAGTGCGCCCTCAGCAAATTTGCTGATGACACCAAGCTGTGTGATTCGGTTGATACGCTGGAGGGAAGGAATGCCATCCAGAGGGACCTTGACATGCTTGTGAGGTGGGCTGATGCCAACCTGATGAAGTTTAACCATGACAAGTGCAAGGTCCTACAGCTGGGTCATAGTGTAGGCACAGCTACAGGTTGGGCAGAGAAGAGATTCAGAGCGGCCCTGTGGAGAAAGACTTGGGGGTTTTGGTTGATGAGAAAATGAACATGAGCCAGCAGTGTGCACCTGCAGCCCAGAAAGCCAACCGTATCCTGGGCTGCATCAAAAGAAGCGTGACCGGCAGGTCAAGGGAGGTGATCCTGCCCCTTTACTCTGCTCTCCTGAGACCTCACTTGGAGTATTGTGTGCAGTTGTGTCCTCAACATAAAAAGGACATGGAACTGTTGGAACAAGTCCAAAGGAGGGCCACGAGGATGATCAGGAGACCGGAGCACCTCCTGTATGAAGATAGGCTGAGAAAGTTGGGGCTGTTCAGCCTGGAGAAGAGAAGGCTGTGTGGAGACCTCATAGCAGCCTTCCAATATCTCAAGGGGGCCTACAGGGATGCTGGGGAGGGACTCTTCATGAGGGACTGTAGTGACAGGACAAGGGGTAACGGGTTAAACTTAAACAGGGGAAGTTTAAATTGGCTATGAGGAAGAAATTCTTTACTGTAAGGGTGGTGAGGCACTGGAATGGATTGCCCAGGGAAGTTGTGAATGCTCCACCGCTTGCGGCGTTCAAGACCGGCCTGGACAGAGCCTTGGGTGGCATGGTTTAGTGGGAGGTGTCCCTGCCCCTGGCAGGGGGGGTGGAACTAGATGATCTTAAGGTCCTTTCCAACCCTAACTATTCTATGATTCTATGATTCTAATGACAGTTTAAATTTACCCATTCCCCCTTTCAATACCTTTACCTATATAGACAAACCGTCAAAATCTGGATATGCAGTTAATAAACACCATAGAAATAAGAGTGCAAAAACCAACTCAATAGTTTCATAAAAAAAAGTAGTAATCAATAAATTTGGGTCCAGTTTACGTGTGTCATGTTAATATCACCAAAGTGTCTCAGACTGCAAGCCAGTTTCACGTGGAACAGCAAAAAAAAAAATAGATACTAAAGATTTATTGGTAATTACTTTTGAGGAAGAGTAGAACACTTAAATCCTTTTATTATAACTGGATAAAAACAACAGGACAAACTAGAGAGAAAAGCTACAATTACAGATGACTGATTCTACAATTCTATGCTGTGATTCTATCCTATGATTCACTCAAGTTCTGCTCAGAACAGCTCAGTTTTCAAATTAATTAATTAAAATTCCTTACAATTAAAAAACCCCCAACTTTCTGCTTTCCCATGGGAATTTCTTGCTGACATGATTCAGCAGAAAACCAAGTATCCCAGCATTACAGCAATCAGTTACAGCTCAGTATTTTGCTTCAGCCTGTCAGCCTGATAGTTACTATCAAAGTATTCAGAGAATACGTCTTTCTCTTTCAACCAGAGGAATTTGGTAGGCCAGACCTTTCTACAGATAGCTTTCAGCTAACTATTTCTTTATGAAAGCCCTTGCTCACATGACCCACAAAGCTTCAAAAACATTGCTGGATGCTGAATGCTGAGCTGTAAAGAGGTCTGCAATGACAGTTTTCGAGCAAGACGTTATCTTGGCTTTCATTCTGGTTTCCAAGTCCGGGTTATTTTTAAAAGGGAAGGAAGTGAATAAAACACTAGCATGTTTGATATTCCAAATTACTGAGCTGGAGACATGCCTGCAGCAAAAGTGGCAACAGAGTGTTTCTGCATTACTTCACACGCTCCAATTCTTCTCCTCCACATAAGGTGAATCATCAGCCAGGGAGGGAAACAAAGTTCCTGATGCAGAACTGATGCTGCCAAATGCTACCCTTTTTTTTTTTCCTATTTGGTTGGGAGAATAAAAAGAAAAAAATAAGGAAAAAAAAAAAAACCCAAAAAAAACCCAAACCACCAAACACACAGAGCACAGAAACCACCGTACCACACTCCACCCCACCCCACCCCCAAAAAAAAAACCTCCAAACTACCATGGTGGAAAACATTCCTTTCATACTGCTACTAGTCAAAGTACAAAACCAGGAAGAAGCTCATCTACAAACACAATTCTAAAAGGACAAGTGTTAAATACAAAACTTTGTTACCTGAAATCGGCCTATATGTCCTTGTAGCTCCATCTGCACCCCTTCACTAACATCAAAGTCCAGCTCACTCAGCACTCCTGATAAAAGATACAGGCATTAACTGTTGTTGTTTGGGTTTTTTCCTTTCAAAATAAAAAAGGATTTATGCAGTATATTCACTTAAATATTGGCATTGATCAGAAAAATTTCAGCAAGAAATACAACTTATAGTTTGCACATTGTTTGAGGAAAACATTTAGATATGAAAACAGCTAATAGGAGATGCATGACACAGTGTAGCTTACTATTCTAAGTAATGTCTGTATTTTAATTACTTAGGGACAGTACTTACTGTACTTACTGCGGGGGAAGGAATGGAGGTTAGCATGAAAATTGCAGCTGTTGTGCAAAGATCAGTGCACTGTAAGCAAAGAAACATTTGGGCTCAACCTACAGCTTTGCACTCCCTTCTATTGTAGTCAGACATCTCTCTTGAACAAGCCATTAAATTAAAATAGAGAGGTTATTATGAAATGGTAAGCAAGTCTTCTAGCACACAAAAGGAATCACTATATCCATCACACTAATTATTAGTCCTTTGTGAAGATAAGTCACCCATGAGCAATGTTGAAATAAATAAAATTGGAGATGACATTAACAAAGATATGGGTACGCAGACAATTTTCTCTCTTCATTTCCTCAGTCATAGAATTTGCTGAATGAAAATTCTTTTTAAGATACCACAGGCACTTTGAACAATACTATTTTGCAGGTCATGTCAAAAACAAAAGTACTTATTGATGGATAGCACAATGAAAAGAAAATCCGGAGTCAAATGCATAGATAAGGGTACTTTGTCCACTGCAAATCCCCCATACTTACTTCAAGAACAATTACTTAACATTTTTTCATTTTCCCCAGAGCTATACATGTTAAGAAAATTCTGTACTGGAGTAGGTATTCCCTTATATGTCTTACAATTTCTTTATAGAAAACAAAGCCTAAGATTCATGCAGATGGGGCAAAGAGACTTCAAAACTGCAGTTCCTACCAGGCAAAGCTGCCTTGCTGATTATTCCTGTCAGGGAGGCCAGCTCCTGGAGAGATCCAACACTAACATCTTGACATCTCAGGATTGCCTGGATAGCATCTGAATGGGAAATTAAAAACTGCAAAACCTGTATCACAAGAAGAAAAGGGAAAATACGAACGACTAAGAATTTAGCAGAAAGGAAGCAATACTTTTTACTTTTGGAGAATTTTAAAGTGGTCTCCCATACCAGTGAGGATGGGATTTTAAAAAACACTTACTTTCAGAGCAAAAGGACACAATTTCTTTTAATGAGCAGTAGCAGTGATACTTTAGCATCTTCTGGAACTTACCTGTCCTGCTGCTTGCAGGTGTTGTGCCATGCTGGATGTGAGGATCACTTGACACAGTTGAAGAGCTGGAAGAAGAATCTGGCGATAACGTTCCACTGGAGCAGGAATGAAGACAGGGGGATCTCTCATTCCATACATTCTTAAGAGGTTTAAAATAAAGAAAGAAAAAAGATAAACAATGCAAGATAAGTGAAGCTCACTAGTGAGGCAGAGACTCAGCCTACAGTCACCCTCATGAACTTGCAAACATTCGTATTTCAGTAACAGATCTGTACTTGAACTGAGTTTATATTGGAAAAGCAACACAGCTGCTGCAATTTGCCTAGAAAGCTGCTGCCAGGCAATTTCTGTAAGCAGAGATAACTACTTCTTTGTACTATACTACATTAAATCAGACTACTTTGTGGTAGAAATATGACATCTGTTTACTTATATGTAAAACTAAATATTCTCAAATATTTTAGGAAGAGGTGCACTTAAACTAAAGCAACTGATAAACACACTCCTCTACAAGAAACCCACAGGGCTTCTATAATCTTACACATCTCATTGGCACTTTTAAACTTAATACTTGTCTAAGTCTGGAATTTTTCCACAGTGTTTGAACCCCCTTTATGTCACTAAGAACTGTAAATTTAAAGCAAGGACCGAGGTTTGAAAGCAACCAAAGCGATTTCCCCTAATTATGTAGTTTCCTTCTCTGAGATCTCTCAGTCATCTCACAATGACTAACAGTGTGGCAACACATCAAGAAACTTGTCAAGCAGTATATAACTGTGATTTTTTTTTAAACACATCATAAAATATTTCTGAAATAACATTTACTTCACTGCTCTCTCATTAGCACTTTATGGGGGAGGACAAACTCTGCACTTTTTGTTCACCAACTGCAAAGCCCCCAAAATAAGTTTACAGCGCAGGCTGTTTTTCAAACATTAAATTATTTAACAGTAGTAATACATAGACCATTCCTTTCTAAGGTATCAAACAAGTAAGCTTTTACACAGTCTAAGTAACTGTGCATGCAAGTACAACTTAACACCCACTTATTTGCAATTTTGCTCTCAACAAAAGGTAGTTCTGAACTGAACTGATAGGTTTAAGAAGCACCCACACACAAAAAGAATAAACCCACAAATACTTACTCAAAAGACTTGTGCCTATAAAAAGACATCATTTGCTTCCAAGCTTATATTACAATTTCAAAATGAACTAGGTCATCAACACTTACCCCTGATGGTCTGTTTCAGGTCGCATGTCATACACTTGACACTGTGCCAGCCTCACAATTACTCCAGACCGCAACAGCTCTAATGCCCCTTGCTGACTTTTAGCAACTCTAGTGAGGAATGCCTAGAGAAGAGAAAGATCAGTATTGAAGATGCACGATGAGGCTTACAACAACTATTTTCTCTCTTGGATTTTAGCATGATTTCAAATAGTAGTATTTTACTAAAATATCTCTGAGTACAATCAATGTGAAGTACAGACAAACAACTTTTGTTCAGGTAAAAACAAACAAACAAACAAACCACCATACCACAAAATAATTTCTGAAGTACTATTACCATTTTGGACTCATAGGTGTAGAGCGCTTTAAGTAAGGGCGGTTGAGGTGTGAGCAAGCTCTGAAGGGTCAGATCATCATCTGCTAGGCTATCCACAAGCACCTTCAGGTAGCCACTATTGGAGAGATACAATAGCCACTGCTGCTGCTTGTCTACTGAAACAATGCGATCAAGTAAAGCCAATGCCAGCATCTGGGATGAGGGAAGAACAAACAAGCAAGCAAGCAAACAAATAAAAATTAAAACATAGTTAAATCTATGAGATCGATGAGATTTTTAACAAATATGAAATCTAAGCAGTCGCTTCTAACAGCTTCTTTAAGACAGAATGTGTTTCTGCATTACAGTGCAATCCTTTATGCTAAAAACATTTTAAGATTTTCTGATGGTTGTGTATAGTGTGAGCCGGTTACTTTTCCCCTATTATTCTTTAACAAAATATTACAGATATTGTTGACCAATAACTACGCCACAATATTTTAATGAAGCATTGCTACAAGCACTATTACTATTTAAAACTAGTTTGCATTCCTGTCTACTGAAGTTAATATAAAAAAAATATTTCTTCCTGAAGCCACAGGTCTTCCCAAAGTGAGAAAATAAACCAGTAAGTCGACGATTTAAAAATGCTAACAAATAAATGCCACAGCAGTTCATGTCTACAGTCTCTTGCAGCAGTGCTTGCTACTCTTAAACAATAGGACACATAGCTTGTTTGAGAAAAAAGTCAATATAGATGAATGCTCCTACTTTCAACAGTTTGAATGATGAGTGGGAGGACAGAAACATGAAAGAGATTAATTATCTACAAAAAATGTTCTAGTTCTACCTCATGAAATTTCCCCTCTGCACAGTAGTAAGGTGTTCTTTAAAACAAACAGAACAGCAATTTCAAAGGAATAGACTGATTTACCCGGCCTATCTCATGACCATCACAAGCATCACGACAGACCACCTCCATGAGAGCTGCCCCATAACTCTCAATAGTTGCCATGTTTTCCCGTTGCAATTTACTAAACACATCTTCAGGAGCTGTCAGACGTTCCCACATTGTTTTTTTAGCTGTAAAAAGCAAATAAAACAAAAAATTAAAAATGCAAAGATGGGCAGCTTAGCATTAGCTTAGCTAAACTACAGCCGAGGCTACATTCCCCAGGGCATTCTCTCTACCTTGCAATAGAAATGCCCCAAACAATGGACCGGAGTTTTTAATTGAACTGTTTTCCTACAAATCTACTCTTTCCTGAATATCACACACAGGCCAGCCAGAATAAAAAAGGTGTGTGCCTGTATACATCCACCACCCTTCTAAACAGTATGCTTAAAGTAATTCTAAGATTCAGTACATGTAACAGAATATCTGTCAGGCCTAAGAATTTTCACTGGGACCAAAACACATTATTTGAGGGAAGTAAACAAGGTTACTGTAAGTGCGAAAGGGCTAAATCCAAAGCCAGCAATAAACTACAAAGGGGTCATAACAAGTTTATAGACTGTGGGTTTTTTACTACTGTAGCTTAAAGTGCTGACCAAGTAATAGTAGAGTCTGCATGCACAGTACCAGTCCCAAGTTTGTTTTTCAATCCTTGTCCAAGTTCTAAGATGAAACAATCATTAGAAATACTGATGAAACAACTATTTAAGCCATTAACAGAGAAATCACAGTATCTACCATAAGCTCTCTTGGTTAAGCAGCAGCTCTGGCTGGCTTATGTTTTGGGGCTAGGGGGGATGCTATTTTGTTTGTTTTCCCCTTCAGCTAAACAATCAGAAGAATATGAAGTAAGCTTGGGGGGGGGGGGGGTTGGTTGGTTGGTTGGTTTTTCTGGAGCACTGGCTGGTTTTGGCTTTTTTTTTGTTGTTGTTGCTTTTATTTAATAGGATCCTGTGATGTGAGTGTACATACAGATGCGGAGGAAATATATTTCTACAGTTGGACCTACTTGAGAACAGTTAGCTACAAGTAATCTCCAGTCCTTTGACAATTTTGTAGCCATGATGCATAGCTTTAAATGGACACAAATGAAATATCTTCTTTAGTGCTGGAGGTCAGAAATTTAGCATCTTCATCCAGAACAATAAATTTTGAATGCATACATAGCTAGACAGGTCATAGCAAAGGAAGATGTGTATCATTTAGGATAAGCAGCTAATTTCAGAGGCTCTTGGAGTAAAATTATTTCTATCTACATAATCTACCCATTTCCAGAAGACAACTGTATGCAGGAACTGTACTGTTCAGGGTTATTAAACATTTGTTGTTTGTTTTCCGTAACAGAGTTGGACCATACCTGCTTCTAAAGTGTCTGGTTCATCTGGTCTCTGGGCAATCTGCAAATAATAAAGCAGTGATCCATAAAGGTGCGTCCTCACTCTCTGGAAGCCACCACCTGTTAACAAGAAACATTCCCAATTAAAACCAAATAGATGTAAATTCCATAACACCATCTTCCACTGGTACTTAATTTAACTTTCTTATGCCAGTGCTGCCAGAAATGAGTAAAACACTAGATTTCTTAAGTCAGAGTTCTATTGTTCACATAAAAGTGCAAATAAGTAAATTCAGCAAGTTAATGCTGCTCAAAAGCTTGGCAATATGATTCTGTTTGTGGTTAAGACAAATAAATAAATAAATAAATAATACACCTCCATTTTTTTGTTAGTAACATTACTTAGATCTATATTAATTACATTAGAGCTACCTAACTGACTGTTATAAAAATCTTCACTGCAGTAACAGGAAGCAGCTCAACCCATCTTTTTTACTCTTGGTGGTTGGATTTTCCACACACACACAGTGAGAGGGTCAACACACCTGTTTTCAAAATGAAATCCAGCAGCTTTTTTAAGATGATGTGGAGGGAGGAGTCACCAATGGAAGCAAAACCTATGGATATGCTCTCAGAGCTAGGTGATGAAGTAAAAGAACCATCCAACATCAAGGTATACTGGGATTGTCCTGCCATAGGGAGTGCAAGTGGCTGTTTCTGCTCAGTTTTCATGGACTGGCTCAGGTGGGCAGTCAGGGTGAACACAGCCCCTGCAACTACTGGCATCAACTCCTGAGCTGCATCATCATCAAGGATCTTAATACAGAAGAAGAAAGGAAAGAATAGAAAAAAAAAAAAGAAAAGAAAAAAAAAGTAGAAAAGTGTCTGATTTCATGAGCTATTAAAGCAATTAATTTAGCTTCTCAACTATTTCATTTAGGTATGCCTAAGGATTTCATTAACATGTCACTATTCAAAACACATCAAAATCATTAGTGTCATGAACTTGTTCAGAAAGATGAGTTGAACGCACTTTAATTGAGAAGACCATTAGTATTCTGGGGTGTATTTACACAAGTCACAGGCAGGATGATAATTAAATCTGGATGGGGAAAAGGGAAGAAATGCATTGACATTTGACTTGCTGTATTAGTAAAATATCTAAAACTAAGTTAGGGAAAGAACAGCTGACACCCTCTTGGCTTTACAGCTATTTAATAAAATTATTACTATTAAAAACAAAACCAAGACCCCACTAAAAAAATACATTTTAGGTAACTCCTACAGAAAAAAAAAAAAAAAAAACACAAAAAAAAAACCAACCGCAATGTAAACTGCAACAACAACAAACCCTCAAATAGTTACTTTTTTGCTTGAATAAATATAACATTTCAATATATATTTCTCAAAACACAACTTGCCTAATCAGGAAAATTACCAACAGCACAGCTCTTACAATAAATAAAAATAAGAGATGCCCCAGCAGCCTAAACAATGCAAGGACCTTTCATTAAATTTTGTCTTTGAGACTGGCTGGGTCGGTATAACTGCCTAGTCTGTCTCAAAAATTATCAGCAGTAAAACGTTTAGACTCTAAATATTTTAAGACAAAGCAAACTCACATTTCCAGAAGTCCCTTGAATTTTAAAATCTTTATTGTTTCATGTATGAAGCTTCATTCTACTAATTTTTCAAAAGCAGCAGCAGTGTTATTTGCAGTAAGTCTAAACACAATAGATTATCAACTGCAGTTCTGTCTGCCTTCATCCTTCCAGTGAGTTCTTCTATGCTCCTCATCAAAATGGGCTGCTTCCTTTTCACACACCCTTTGCAGACTATGATCATATCAGATTATACTGAAATGTCCTTGAAATTTGTCAATATATGGTTCAGAGTTCAACAGAGGCTATGGAAGAACTCAGAGTATCCCCTCTGTTCACAGTGCATTCAACTTCAGCACAATAACAAGCAGAAAACTAAAAAAAATAGTAAAAGCAGACAAATTTTGGAGGGATCACAATTAAGAAGGCTACTTGGTAAGTAATTTCCCTCATGTAAAAAAATACGGCAACAAATTTCAAGGAGATGGTTGATTTCCAGTACAGAATTACCTTGTCATGCAGATCCTGCAATAGTTCACGGATAATCAGTTGCCTGTCCTCAGCCTGTATGAGATCCTGGGGGCAGGCAGTGAGTATGATTTCCACCAGCTGTCTCCATGACTCTAAAGCATGCCTCTTAGCATGGAGGCACTGCAGCAGCTTGTTACGCTCCACTACATAGTGTAATATAGTGTTGATCTCCTGAATACCCATGACAAAGACATAGAAATAAAATAAGTTAATGGCAAAGACAGATTTCAAGATGACAATTTTATCTGCTAGTAATAGTGTTTAGGAGGTTGGGGAGAGGGTAAGGTTTCAGCATCTCAGAAACAAGCTGCTATTAATCATTTTAATAAGATAGGCCAATTACTTCTGAGCGACTTTTCACAAGGTCTTTCCACCACGAACGTCTCATGCTTGTAGTGGGGAGAGGAAGGAGGGGGGAGGAGAAAGGAATTAAGCAGGGAGATTATTTTCTAACATACACTTGAAAATCAAAACAAGAACAACTATGAAAAAATCTCTGTGCCTTTTCTTCGTATTTTAGTCTGACATTTCTCCTTCATCCTTCAACTTTCAAATCCATTTAGCCAATTTCACTTAAATTTAAAAGATGGCAGGAAGCTCAGAAATTAAGCTCAGTGTTCAGTGAAATTATAGCTGTGCATAAGAAAGGAGAAATAAATTAGCGTCCCCTGAGCCCAGTGTGGCTGCTACACTCTGTATCTGTGAACAGCCAGTCTTGACATTAGTATATACTGCTTTCTGTTCAGTGGGGTGGGAACTGCAATTATTGGTAATGGCAAGGGAAAAGGTTAAAGAAATAAGAAAAGAGACTCCAGTTCTGCTATTTACAGAACAGTGCGTTAAAACATAGTTAATCTTACCAAATTTTAATGTCTTTTTTTATTATTATTTCTTTCAGGAATTACTAACTCAACGTTAGGGCTCAAATCCACACGCTTTCATGGCAGAAGCTTACTGCTTGACAGTAAATGAAATCCACCAAAAGCAACAACAAATAGTAGTTACTTTTTCTATATTTACCTCCATAAGTAAAGGCCTCTGGCCTATGGCTGCCATTCCTTGAAGGGCATTGATTTCTGCAACCAGAACTCTGTGAAGGTACTGAAATTAAAAAGTTAAAAAAGAAAGTGTAATGGTGTTGTGGAATGGAGGAGAGAACTGGGTAAAAAACTAAAATTCATGGGTTGTAATAAAGACACTTTAATAGGACAGAAAAGGAAGGGATAATAATAGTAATAGCAACAATAATAAAATAATAATAATAGAACATACAAGTGATGTGCAATGCAATTGCTCACCACCCACCAACCAATGCCCAGCCAGTTCCTAAGCAGCAGTCCCCAGCCAGCTTTCCCTCTAGTTTATATACTGAGTATGACATGCTGTAGTACAGAATATCCCTTTGGCCAGTTTGGGTCAGCTATCCTGGCTATGTCTCCTCCCAGCTCTTGTGCACTCCAGCCTAACTGCTGGTGGGGTGGTATGGGAAGCTGTAAAGTCCTTGATTTAGTGTAAACACTAAGCAACAACTAAAACATCAATCCGTTATGAACATTATTCTTATCTCAAATACAAAATACAGCACTACCCCAGCTACTAGGAAAAATATTAATCCTATCCCAGCTGAAACCAGGACAAATTACAAGGAACATGATTTTGTCTCTCCTCAAAGTATTTAGGAGATGGATACATAATGACAGATGCAACCAAAGGACTGAGATTCAAACAAGTTTTACTCATTTTTTTTAGGTTTCCCCCATACTTCATTCTCTAACTACAGTACTTGCAGCTGTCCAGTCTCTCTCCCTACTCACTGCACTTCTCACTTTTGCACTTATTCATTTACTTCTGGTCCCAAGTTGTTCTGTCCTTTCATGAGCTCTTCTAACACATCGCATTCCTTTTCCTCTTCAACCTCCACTATAGTTCTCTGACACGGAAGGAAGGATTTGTTTCCTTTCACATCTAAAATACATTTTCCAATATAGAATAGCTGGTTCCAAATAAGGAATAGCTGCATTCCTATCACCATCAAGATGAATTGTACTTTACATTCTGCTCCTGCTCTGTCTCTTGTCTCTCAGATGACACATTTTTCAGGACTATTTATCACGCACTTGTCAAGTACCCATCACAACGTGTTATTAACTTAACTAAAGCCTCTAAGAACTACCGCAGTATACACCAGTGTTGTGTATGTAATTGTGTACACATACGTAGTACTACACAGTTGTATATATTGGAGATTAACTAAATACGTAAGATAGATGGCATATCTGCAACATCACTTAGGTATTCCAAGATGGGAAAAATAATAAGATAAAAAAAAATTTCATGAAAGTGTCTTAAACTGATGCATCTGTCTAGTGCAGATGAGAAATCAGTGTGTGCAATGCAGAAGAAATAAACTAATCTGAACAGTTTGCATAAATTATGCACATATCTGAAACAGCTATACTTTTCACCTGAAAGCAGTTTTCTAAGTATTATTAATTCACTGATCATTTTATTAAGATATAAAATAACACATTCAAGACCATAGACCACTGCACACCTTGACATTGCAGACCACTTGTCCACGTGCATTCTTGTGCTCGCAATTAGCAATGACTTGCTCAATCTGACCCCAGTCAAAAAAATCCAGTTGTAAAGGCTCTGGTATGTCCTGACTGAAGTCAATTGAATCCAGGATACTTAAGATCTTCCTGCGTACTGGAAACGCAAATCAATTCAAACTGTATTCAGCAACATCAAGGGGAAAACAACAAAAATTCACAACAGGAGCCTAGCTTACACTTGTAAATCCAATCTTAGTGTGCAAAATTTCAAAATAAAACATTCAATATTCAGAAAGTGCTATCAATCCATAGAAGGGGTTTAAAAACATTTTCTAGAGCCTTAAATTCTGCATTACACTGCATCATTCTCCTGTTATGTATGCATGTAACCCAGTATTTAGAAATACAAGATTCAAATTTCTTCTAATTAAAAGCAGGTTGGTTTTCAATGAGAACCATGCAGTGTTTTGTTGATACTCAGAAACACTGTAAGGAATCCGAAGTTACTTAGCTTTTATATTCTTTGCTAAAGCTAAACAGGTTTAGCTTTAATAATAAGCTAAACAGCTTATTTAATAATATAACAGCTTTATTTAATAATAAAGCTAAACAGGTTTAGCTTCACCAACAGTCTCACTGGTTTAGACTGCAACCCTGCCATGCTGCCCTTAGACAGATGGGAAAGGGAAACAGAGGAAAAGGGAAACAGACTTCTAACTTCCTTTCCAGTTCAGAATTTCCCACTCACTCCAACCACCTAAATTAAGATTCCAAAATTAGGTTTTTTTACCCAAACTAAATAAAATTATTCTAGGTACTGCTGCTGCTTGGGAAGTCTATCATTGTCTTTTTCAAAGTGTCCTTTCTAGAGCTGGCCCTCCCCCCATTCAGAAGAAGTTTACTGAGTCAGTAAACAGTCATAATGCTTACCTTTGGAAGCAGTATCAAAGTGGAGAAACCCACTGACGGATCGACTTTCATCTTCCATTCCTCCTTCACCATCAGCTGAAGGTAATGAAACGTAAGTATTTTTTTAGAAAAATACCACCTACTTTATTAATACTGAAAAAGACAGAGAGAGCACACACTGACAGGCCCTTCACATGGAAGTCTTCTAATACAGCTCAGATTCTTACTAAAATGAAAACAATACTTATCTCACAGCAGTTGGCCCATTATCAAATACAGATTAGACAATACTAGAAATGCCCAAAAGGACACCCCACCCTCCAGTACAAATAATGCAGCTGGATGAACACTGTAAAATGAGTAGAGCATTTAGACACAGTTTCCCATACTGAGATCTCCACAAAGATGAAAACACAGTGTTCAGACCTGTAAAAGTGAGGGAAAACACCATATTGCTGCAGCCCATTATCTTCTAGTTATTCTGTTTATTTTCTTCACGTAAAGAGTTTTATTACCACCTGTTTCTCTTCTCATTGATTCACTTTTTCCTCTGCTCTGAAACTCTGAAATCTTGTCTTGTTATTTAACACTGCTTTTTAAGTCTTATTGGGATCGTTTTTGTAATGTTATAATGTCAAAAGCCAAACTGACCTGTAGCTACAATCTACTATCTGAGAGAGGGCTGGAAATGTGAAACAGACAGACAGAAGTTAGGACTGAGAAAAACTTTCTCTAAAACAATTTCCTAAGGAAAACCTTCCACTTCTTCTACACAGTGAGAACATGCCCTAATTTCTCTCACTTTAGAGTCTAAAACACCATCATCTTTCTTTCCATCTCTCCAGTGGCAACTCCAGACCTCATAACACAAATGAACTGTCACAAGCTTACAGAGAAAAAAATTCAAATAAAGCCCCTCACACTTTCATTTATTCAAGCTTATTTACCCTCACAATAAATTCCTCTTACCCAAGTATGGTTTCACAGGCATGTCATCAAGCAGCAAATGCAGCAGTCTCTGCGTGTGGGAGCGCTGTCGATTCAGAGATGTCACTCGCATTTCTATGGCTGCAGTCTTCATCAGCCAAGACATTTGGTTCAGTGTTGAAATTTCATGTTCTGGGTGGAGATAAGGATACGGTTATGAAATTGAACACAAATAATACTACTTATTCCAAGGAAAACATTTTTCATTTGAGATATGTTTTAGAGGATGTCATTGTCTGTTCACTGTTTTCTTATGGGACAAAATGAACAGGTCGTTATTGTGAAAACAAATCATACACATATATGCAATTAAGAGTACACACATATACAAAAAATCTGGATATAACTGTACTAACAGTCTTTGTGGAGGGCTTCGTGAGCAAATAGGGTCAGTTCTAATTTCAGCGAAAAACATTTATGCAAAATAAACTATAACTTTCATCAAAGTTGATAAGGCTTGAATGTAGGTCTCCAAGGATCTTCATATTCTATGTTCATCTAATTCAGATTCTTAAGTTACAATAGAATTATCTAAAGTGTTTTACCCATGCTGAATACACGCATGTGAATGCTAAGTTTACTATCATTTAACAAAGAACTAGTGGCCAAGCATCTGATAAAGTGAGTAAGTACATTTATTCAGTTTAAGACACCTGAGAAACTGTTTTGGTCTGAGACATTAAAAATATTTATAAGTTTTAAAATTAATGCTGTCACCAAATAGAATCACTTTATTCAAAGGAAGGTAAAATACAGATTGTTATAACCACAAGCTTTCTATTCCCTCAGTTCTTCACAGCATTCTTACTTTTCAAGAATATTTTGCTCTGTAGCATAATCTAATAAAACTACAACAATAATTGAAATATCAATTAGGATTTGCTTCTAGAGACTTGATGCATTTGAAAATTTAGCATTCTTTTACAAAAGTTCAGTGCTAATCATCTAAACTTTCTAAATAGGCAGAGTTCAATTTCTACAGAATTAAAAGGCTAGCAGAGGTAATAATTCAGTTTAATAATGCTACCTATATTTCTTCTTCTGTGTTCCTGGGGAGTCTAAAGATAAATTGGATTTTGATTTTAAGCATGCACAATCTTATCTTAGTATAAAGTTACCTTTGACAGAAAATGGCAAATACTGCAGCTGCGTGAATAAGAAATCCTGGCTGGTCCTCAGGTATCTCATAGTTGGACCTGACGTGTCAGAGCATGCACACAACTGATAGATCACCTGACAATCAAAACCAGCAGACAGCCATTTATAGAATTTATTTTAAAAACAAACTAACCACCAAAATACACACAACACTGTTTTACTGCTCAAATATTATTACCTGTATTTACAGTAAGTTTTCCACTCCAAAGCTGAATATTATATATAATAGACGTTGAATTATGGCATTAAAAGAGTACCAGTGTGTAGATGATTCCAATGGCTATTTGCTCACATGACACCATGTAAGCCTTTCTGTTTGCTCAGCTCACTTAAAAATGAATGTCTTTTTCCATCTCCAGGTTCACCAAGACAGGAAACACAATCTTTCTTTTTTAACTCCTTCTGCAATATGGCCTCTTTCACTTTTAATAGTGTTTAAAATCCTGTCTAGATTCTACATATTTTCAACGTGATATAGGTGTGTAATCATATGGGTATATGATTTAAAGCTAAAAATCAGCTACCTTGCACATATGTCTAATTCAGCTGTCTTCCTCATCTCATCTCCTTAGACATACATACATGCATTCTATCACTGCTACAGAATAAAGAAGAGAATTTTATTGGCTTATTCGGAATTATTTTGCTGGCAAACTGAAGTTCCAAAATTAAAAAAAATAATAATAAAAACAAAATTAGTATATGATCACAACAGATTCAGGGGCTTGCCAGCTACATTTAAAACATCAGTTATACGAGTACATCCCAATTCAAAATTCTGCATGATTGCAGATTCTTTATTTTCTCTGTTGCTACAAAAGAATACTTTTTCACACAGGAAATCGTAAAATAGAAAGAGTTCAAGGTTATCTAAAAACCTGACACATGCATTTTAAAAATGAAACAATTACCAAAATCATCAGCAAACTGTATTCACCATAGCTAGTTTTATTTAGAGCCTATTTGCACTATTATGTCAACAGAAAATATGCTGAATACCTGATAACAGAGTTCTGCAAGATGAGGAGATTCCTGAACTGCTGTAGGCCCGTTCCTTGTTTCAGTACCCTTCTCTAGTATGTTCAAAATAGCATGAAGGCAAGTCCGTGGGCAACCCAAGACACCTTAAAATAGAGAAGTAAATTCTTAACATTCTTGATCTTACTAGCCCCCACAGCAAATGTAAGTTAGTACGCAGAATTACAGAAACTAAATTGTTCAGATACCTTGTGCTGCACTATACTGCTCCACAGAGCTGCAGCAAAAATACCTGGCGGAGTTTTTGTCTCCATTAATTAAAATGAAAGATCGAACTGTGTTTCAGCAAAATTCTAATGCAAATGTTTATTGTTAACCTGTAGGCTTTTGAGATGCTGGTGAAAGAGGACAAATCATGCAATCAAAACTTAAGAACTTTTCCTTCAGTTCTATGAAAAAGATTCAATTATTCTCTAATATTCTGCGTGAAAATACAAATTCCTGCTCTTAAAAACTTTTAACTGAATACTCAGTTGACAATTTCAAAGAAGAACTTTAAATTCCTGTCTTTATTTTACAATTACAGCCATTTTATGACTAATGCTTCTAGAGGCACCTGATACTGCAACCAAGGGGAACGGGAAGGAGATTTTAATACTGAAGTCAAAATCCTGACTCTTTGCTTTCTTCCTTTAGCAAATTAGTTCTTTAATCAACCCAGAAAGATATCCTGAAGCACTAAAGGCATCAGGGGAAATCATCTTTGTTTGGCACGTATAATTTATGCTTTAGCAGGAAATTATTATCTCATGGCAAATGGCTTATGGTCATTATTTTTTCACATTATGAATGGGATAATTCAAAGATGTGCACACGACTCTCTCATGGTTTTGAGACAAAGTCCCCTGTCACTGACCTAACATATGAGCCCTGGAAAATTGTGTGGGTGCAGATGAGTTACCTGTATTATGTAACTACAGAATTTCAAAATACCCAAAACATGTACTACTGCAATTGAAAGCTCCTTTGCAGGTGAAAAAAAATAAGTTGACATTTCTTTTTCATCTTTCTGATATATCAAATAACTTCAAGACGTCCCCCCCCCCCGTCCCCCCCCATAAAATCTAGGTCTTATCATTTAAAACTATGAAAGACCAAAAACTGCTGGGCCACAGTGTCCAATACAAACCTAATATTCTTCTCTAAATAACTAAAATGAAATGTTTGTTCAAACATGTTCACATATAACATCCTTCAAAACATTAGAGAAAATCTCGAAATTTAGACTGGAAAGGATTCCATGATGTCTCAACTCCAAACTACTGCTCAGTTATGATATCAGACCAGATTGTTCATGGCTTTATAAAGTTAAGTCTTCAAAATTTCCAAACATGAACACTCCTTGAACTCTCTGGCCAACCCACTCCACTGCTTCATTGTCTTCATGGTGAAAAGTTTCTGCTATATCCACTTGGAGCCTCTCATTTCAGCTTATGCCCACTGTCTCTCCCTGCCACACACCTCTGAAGAGCCTGGCTTCATCTTCTCATTAACCTCTCTGTAGGTATTCAAAGACTGCTACTGGGTCCCCCCAGCCTTCTCTTCTCCACTCCCTCAGCTTCTCCTCAATAGGCTCAGTGCTCCAGTCCCCTGACCAGCTCTGCTGAACTTGCTTAAGTTTATCAATGTCTGTCTTGTACTGAATACAAGTTAGAAACTGAGGAGGCAAACAACACACATACTAACATACTTTCTCACCATTACAAGAAACATTACAAATGTCACTTCTGTTGCTTTAAAGTTCATATTACCATACACATATTTATATGTACGAATATATTTAAATAGCATAAATATAGATATAAATAGATCTTTATATTTATTATATTTATAATGTTACAAATATATATAAGTATAATGAACATATTATTAATATATAAAGATATTAATAAAAAGTTTCCTTCTACAATGTTAAACAGCAAACCTGTTTTTCTTCCCTATTATTAATTTTAAACAGGAGTTTATGGAAGGACAGGATAGTGGTCAAGAAGTACAACTAGTTCAAAGTCACAATCTGCTTTGCAGATTTCCATGTTGTCTTATATAAGAACTTACTGAATCATCAAATCAATTTCTTTGTACTGTGAACACAACCACAATGCATAAAATAGTAAGTAAACTAATGTTTCACTTCTAAATTATCACTTGCCCCCACAACTCTAACTTCAAGTCTGTTTAAACAGAGGATCAAATCCTAATGCTGCTTAAATGCTGCATTTGGTAGCAACGTATCTTTTAATTTCATTTTTAGGGAACTGAAAAAGGCCTGTTGTATTATTCTTAACATTAAGAGGAACTGCTTCTCCCCATGAATTTTCCAATAAATATTCTCAATATTGGTAACAAAACAGATTAAATACCAGATCAACGTTTCTTCCTCATACCTGGATCTTGCAGGTTTGTGGTGCTGACAGGTTTCTTCAGTTCATATCCCAGGAGATACAGAGCAAGGCTGGGAGGACTACACTCAAGAGAGGTAATAAGGAGATTCAGAATATGGATCCTTGTTTCATGATGGATTCGTGCCTGCTTCTTTTCAGGCTCCAGCTCTTGATTTAAAAAAAAAAAAAAAAAAAAAAAAAAAAGTGAATAATGTGAACAAATCCATTTAATGCAATAACCATCAGAGCCTTCTAGTTAAATAGAAGAAAGTGAAGGCATCAATTTATATTAGTACAAAGAGATACAAGACCAAAATTTCAAATTACTGTTAATACAGCTCTAAATAACACATCGGAGCAATGCTGTCTTCTGACAACACACTCAGTTTGTAGCTGGCTCATCATACTGTGGACATATATTAACAAGATATTAGTGCTTTTCATTCACTTAAAGGTCCAGTGCTACAGAAAACAACACAAGAAACGAGTTTTCTGACTTAAAAGCACTTTTTTCACCTCCCATTAATTTAATTCTATACAAAAGACAACTACATGAGCCATTTTTAAGAAGCCTTTTACCTACCCTCATCTGGATTAATTAATTCCTCTGCATCTTCATTGTCCAAACATTCCACAAACCCAGCCATCAGCTTCTGACTAATACTCTGTATTCAACAATGAAAGGATGAAAATGAAGAGGATTTCAAACGTATTAAAAAGAATATCTTTCCTAGTTCCCTGCAGTAAGTTAACATTAGTTCTAGACAAAAATTATATAACCTAGTTAATAAGCAGGAGTTAAGAGTCATTGCTGCTCTAAACATAGGTCAGCAATCAGCCACTGAACAGAACAAAATCTGCTCTTGATACATATGATACGTTATCCTCACAGGTTGAGGACTATAAAGTCAAGAAAAAGTCTTACTATCTCAAAGAATATTGTTCTTTCCCTTCTTGCAAACATTAATGATTTTGGGGTTCTTATTTTCAATTAATGTAGTTGCGTTTCACTGTGCCACAGTGAAAGACTTTTTAGAGGTAAGTAGATATAAGACATATATAGTTTTAATACACTTGATCTAGAACCCTGTCCTTTAAAAAGTAACACTATGGAATACTAGTATTTCTCCACCAGTTTCTCTTTCCAGATTGAAAGAAACCACCACTTACCCGATCATGTGTGAAATCACCAACTAGCTTTATTTGGATGTTGGAATTACAAGAAATACAGCACAAAATCTTAGCACTTTCAAAAGCCAGTTCAGGATTGCTGTTTCCATGACAAAGATACCTTGAAAAATACAAGATTGTCAAAATGAATTGTTTAGAATTTTACTATTTCAAGATGGTAAGACACAGATGAGAAATTAAACAACATTTAGAACTAAAACATTCACAAACCAAACTACGTGAGATAACATTAAAGCTACAAACCAACCTTAACTCTATATGAAACACTTAACACTCCTCCATTAAAAGAAGGGTATTAGGCTGAGTAGGGATAATAATCTCTTCTGGAATTTTTACCAAAAATTTTTATCCAAAATCTAGCACAAACACTACAGAGAAAGTTAAAACAACTGGTCACAGGCTCAAAGCAGAAACATGGAGAAAATAACTTCAGATCACACAGAAATGCATGTCACTGAAGTACCAAAACTAGCTAAAATCAACTACTATATGGACCCAGAACACACAAGATAAAAAAAATTAAATGTGAAAGTATCTTAAAAGGCTTGCTTTTTTTAAACTATTTGTCAACTAGTGTTACGTGAAAAAAGTAATATAATTGAAAGACAAAAACATGTATGATGCTCTGTGCAAAAAAGAAACATTGGATAGTAAAACTAATAACAGGACCAAGACCCAAACACTTCTGCGCCTCTGAAAATCCTCCCTTCTCAGTACTTCACACATACCGAGCAATATTCACCACATGATCTGCCTTTTTAGTGCGAGGATTGATTCCTTGAAGCAGCTGCTCCAATGGTGTGACAATAAGGGAAAGGTGGCTCTCCCGCAACAGATCCATAAAAAGATTCTCCTTCTGTAGGGTTAAGTTTAGAAGTGCAAGGCAATACTGTACAGCCTTCTCTAAATGCTTCTTCCCTGCAGTGCACAAACAACAATGAACCATAAGAAAATCAAAGAAGCAGTTAAACAGACTGCATTCATAAACCTCATTCATCAAGCTTTGCACCAAGAAAGTACTTGTCAGTTGTTTACTCCTTGGAAAATCCTCCCCCCCAAAACACACTTTTTAGATGCAAGAGAAACAACATGAGGTTGAAGATATGTAATGTCAGCTTTAAACCCTACACAGTATGCATTTTAACTTCATTCAAAAAATAAATTCCAGACACATACCAGGAAATGGAGCGTAAGTATCAAGCTGCTTAACCCCTTCTTCCAGCAAACAAAAGGACAGTTCTAGCATTGGGGACTCATTCAAGAGATGATACATCAAATTGAATCCAGGTGGTTTGTAGGCTATTATTTCTTCTCCTAAAGAAAGGAGGGGAAAAAAATTAATATCTAATACAAAAGACATCCATTACTCAAGCTAGCCTGAGCTGCAAAATGTAACAGTCCCTGTCATCGTAAGCAACATCTAAACAGATGAAACATACTGCAAAGTCTTCAGGGGTTTTCTTTACACATAAGCCATTTAGGGAAATTCAAAAGTCTGGGAAGAACGGTAATAGCAATTACCAATTCTTTTCAGTATCTAATAGTACAATTTCAACTTTATCCAGTTAGACTTTCCCTAAGTGGATTTGACCTTGGATTCAAATCAATGCTAGGACTTTATACAACACTGCAGCTACATTAAATGGTTTTGCAAGACTGAAAAGCAACTGAGAAAACTTTGCACACCTCCCCAAGCCTGTATAAAGACCCTGGATGAGGAAAAAAGCACTTCCAGAAATCAAAGCTGGGAAGGTTCACTGAACCCCTGATGCTCATAGTGTACAGATGCTTGCATGTCTGTTGTAACAATCTATGCAAAAACAAAACTACCGGCCTAAAACTCAAAGGCCCTCACAAATCAGAAGGTCCACTGAACCCCTGATGCTCATAGTGTACAGATGCTTGCATGTCTGTTGTAACAATCTATGTGAAAACAAAACTACTAGCCTAAAACTCAAAGACCCTCATAAATCAGAAGTCAAGGCTTATGTTTATCTCGTTTCCTAGTAAACTATAATTTGCTATAAATTATAGGATAAAAGAATGACAGCACTAAGAATAATTTTTCATATGCAAGTAAGAATGTGGGTGAAGTTTCTTCTTGGCATCAGCTTAAACAATTCCCTTGTCCTTCCATTCACACCGTGTCTGTACTACTGCCTAACGCACCAGTAAGACATGCCACTGTGCAGTCACACACTGAATCAGTTCAAGAAATGGATCTAGTAAAAAAGAATGGGTTTAGCCCATTTCTCCAACATACCACGTAACCCACAAATAATCACACAAGCTGAAGGACTAGCTGAGGACAGGAATTGCTCAAGCCAGTTAGGCTGGCACAGAGGCCTCTCTGATTGAGGCAAGCTCACTGGAGAGGTACGCCTTAAAGTTGTCATTCACTTACGAAGTGGTTCTTGCAGCTTTCTACTGCTACAAGACAATCTACAGGCATTCAGTGTGAAGAAGAAACTTTGTATTAAGAAAAAAGAAACCCACCAAAAAAAACTTGCAGACCAAATAAGCCTTGAATTTCCTATAATGAGGCATCTGCCATCTACTTCAGCCTTTTAAAGAATAGTTGTCCAGAATTAAATGACTTCAAATCATAATCCTGCTACTACAGTCTGCTCTGAATAATTAATATATGGATAATATTAATATTAGAGTATATATCAAAAATACTGACACCTTTAAATTAACCCTGTGAATAGTGGTGATTTAGATGTAGACCAAAGAAATATAGAGGAACAAGCCCAAACCCAAGGTGCTTTCTAAGCATCAAATGCTGCTCTTTAATCAAATCAGCAATGGAAGAGACAGAAGTCATCCTCTTAGTAGAGCTATGAAAACAGGAAATAGTGTACATGAAGCCCTACTGAATCAACAGCATAACTTCTGATAGTATGTGGATATTTATTGAATGTTTTTCTATCTTAAAGCCTTGGTCTAGCTTTCTACAAACCTACTTGCAATACTAAACAACGTCACCAGACAGAGGCAAGAAAGTAAAGCAAGTTACAGTTCTGTAGGTCAGTGAACAAATGAACATGTTAACCTTGTAACTCCACGTATTGGTCCACAAAGTCTTCAAGTTGAGGTTCATAGTCCCGCAGCAATTTGTAAAACACTTCCAGAACTACCTCAGCTACTTCCCACTGTAGAAAACCACAAAATGAGAAAAAAGTCATACACCGATTAAGACTGACACTGCAGCAACAAGACCAGGAAACAAAGAATACAGCAGGTAATGAAGTGACATACTGGATCAGAATTATCACAGCACTGACTCTGAAATGCTATCCAACAACACTTACAATTCATCATGTCAAATACTGTGAAAGGCCAAGCTTTCTTTCTGAAGTGAAATGGAACACTGAAACAGATTTATTGCCTATTTTAGGCTCTATTATACAATATACATATCAGTATAGTGAAACTACAGGGAATAAAGAGTCTTGTTAGGTATGCGGCTAATAACAGATCATTAATAGCTTCCAGAATACAATTTAGCATGCACTTTTATCCAAAAGTATCATAAAGGAAACTCAAATGCCATGGTTCAGCAAGTCAGAAATATTCTCTAAGTAACACTGAGGAAAGAACAAATCTAACTTGTAGATTTGGGTACGCGATGCACAGAACTCATTAGCCATGTAGCAGAGTTGCAGATCCTGTATAGCAAATAGAAATTTTGCAAAATATAAACTTTTCTTTATTAAGGATACTTTATACAGGCCCCTTAGAAGTAGTTCATAGATACTGATGACCCAAGAGTTGAAAAATCACCTGTTCACAGCATCAAAATATTACGAGGTTAACTCTGCATTAAACTCACACAGCCTCTGAAACAAATCTAAGCCACGTCAGCAGTGCAAATCATTTTAACTACATCCAAAACAAAACCAAACAAATAAACAAAAAAAAACCCACAAAAATAAAAAACAAAAACCAACCAAACAAAAATATCAAACAATTTACTTTTTCAGCAGCTCTCCGATAAGCTCTGGTGCGGAATCGGAGAAACACAGAATCCCTGAGGAACTGCAGATAGGGATCAAAGCCTGGTGGACGGAGACCTGCTCCCAAGTTAGAGGGGAATGAACTCTCCACTAGTGTGCTGATGAGTCGACAGAAGGCACGGGTTAAAGGATATTCCTCACATCGGGACTCAATCTCGTTCAGTTCAACCTTCCCAAGAGGACAGCAAAAACAGAAGGAGAAAAATCAAAGACTTTGAAGGTGGAAGAAAATGTGAGAAAAGACACTATAAGAGCATCATCCATTAATTATTTTACAGTGAATTGACTTTGCTGCATTTTTGTCCATGTTATATCAGAAACAAAGCAAAAGCAGTGAAGCAACAGCAGAGTTATTTCAGTTCAGAAATACACTCTTCATTTCTGAGCTACTACTAAGAGATATGGCTCAGCATTTACATACTTTGCTTTTATTTACCACTCTTATTAGAAGTGAAGTGACCTGTACTAAGATGTAACAAAAAGTGAGGCCTGTTTAGGGAAATAGGAAAATCTTAATAAAAAGTGCTCATGAGAAATTTGAGCATTTAGATGCTGCTCTGTTACTAGCATGAAGCTGCACTAGATTCATAAATAAAGTTCCCAGAAATTACAAGCAGGCTTGAGAGTAAATTAAGAAGCAGTAAGATGACGGTGCCTACTCAAAGGTTTTCCTGTGGACACAGCAGCAGATACAGCCCCTGCAAGTGTTTCCAGAACTTATATGCAGAGTAGTCAGAGAAGCTATCTAGGAACAGAAAAACCCTCACCTCAATCCCAATTGCTTGCCTCTGGCCTGGACTTCTCACAGTTTGTAGTATCTTCAAAACAGAAAGAGAAATGAAAACAGACATGAAACATGAAATAATATATTACAAATTATCAAAGTTCATCTGTATCATTTCCATCAGGACTAAAAGGTATTCATCACTTTTCAGCTGTAAGAAGAGGTTTCCTAAATCCCCTTTTTTTTATCTTTTGGTAAAAAGATAAAATTTCTCTGTCTGAAAGGCTGGATTGTATGTTGTAGACTCACATGCTTCAAGCTTTGCATCCTCAAAGATCTGCATTATGTTTATTGTTAAATAAAACAAAGTACAGAAATACTTTCACATTAATGATTTTTGTCTTATATTGGCGGGGGCAAAAGACATTTACTTTGTTATCTCTTACAACAGTACATTTTATGGAATATCCTAAATTAGGAAGCAAAGGTGAGAAGCACTTAAAATACTATTACAAGATGTCATTACTGTCAGGGTCTTTTTATTAGTAGCTACTAAACCAGCACTTGCAGTTCAAATGCCTTAAGTTTATCCACATAAAACAGCAACTAGTCTGAACCATAACAGACTATAAAATAAGCCCATCCTATCATGATTTTTTAATTAACAATACCAAGAACATTTTGATTAGATATTCATCATCCTTAGGATTTATATTTAAAACTTTTCTCTGAAATCAAGACAGAAGGTAAAAAACACATTTTCAAAAGGTAGGGCTTTTAAATCCATATCTGACTTTTGCCATCTAAATGTGAAAGCTTGCAACAATATCCAGTAAATTACTACTAACTTCCTCTGAAAACTAAATGCCTGAAAGTGGAGCTTTTTTGCCTGTCCTTTCTTTCTATGAGCATGACTCACACTAGAACAATGTCACAAACAAAAAAAACTCAGAAAAACCCTGCAGAACATTTATTACTGATGCCATGCACTGGAGAAAAAACATACCGAGTACACGGGACTGTCTGTTAGGAAATCTACATTTATGTAAAATAAGCACAGCCAATGAGATATCTGAGGCATAAAACCATATTGCCATTTTCAAGATCATTTCAAAGTAAGAACTGCATTAACCAAGTGAAAAACAGAACATATATTCATTCAATGGCAACAAGAAAATATAGGAGGAAATACAATACTATTTCAAATCTACTGACAATTTCAACAGATTGGGATGCTATAGTTCTAAGCACTGAAAATCCTATAATACCTGTGTATATTCCAGAGATTGCCAGAGTGAAGCAGCTATTTCAGGAGATCTTCCAAAAGCAGTAAGGGTTTCTAATAGCTCCGCTTTCAAAATAGGAGGAATGCTGCACTGCAGAAGTCCCAGAATGACCACTACTGGTGTCCACTGAGGGTGCTCACAAAGAGCCAAGCGAGCATTCTCACTCTACAGAGTTCAACAGACAACAACACCGCAGATTTGAAGATTATTCATGCTTTACAATCTCTACCTCAAAGTTCAGTATCAATGACACTGCTTTATACTTGAAGGCACGCAAAACATCAGATGAATAGCAAACCATTCCAAAGCAAACAATTTTCATTTAACAAAAAGCCCAATTTAATAATTCACAGGTACTAAAATTGTGCCTATCCGTACAGAAGAATTATGTGCATAACCTGAGCAACCTGGTCTAGTGGAAGGTGTCCCTGCTCATGGCAGGAGTGTCCGAACTAGATGATCTTTAAGGTCCCTTCCAAACCAAACCATTCTATCATTCTACACTAATATAAGCTTCTCATAGCCACCCAATTTTTGTTTGTTTGTTTGTTTTTTGGGAGACACACATTCATGGACTTTGTCTTAAACAGGTTTAAGTACTTACTCTCTAGACAGCTTCTTCAAGTATCAGTACAAGGACTTCAATAAATACTTCTATTACAAACTTAACTTGCATTTGGACATTTACTAAGAACTTACATGAATTTTTTTAAGCCTAAGAGTAGGGTCATCACCAGTGTAAGCTTATTTGAAACTCTCAAATACTCAACAGGAACAAGCCTCCAGCCTCATCAAATAATAATTCCCTGCATCTTTAGAACAAATTTATTTCCTCACAGGTTATGACTTGATGATAACAGGAAACACTAGCTTTAAAACTTCCTTTTTCCCCACGCTTATCCAATGCTGACACAACAGCTCACATAGGAACCCCATTATCACCACGGATGATTTTTAAAAAACCAGATCAGTTTCACTGATCTGTCTTGTGTTTGTGTCAGCAAAACCAAAGGTATCTCACTACAATGCAGAATTTTTGTGCTGCAGAGTCTGGTTGGTACTGAAGAGCTGAATTCCACGCTATCCAGAATTATCCAGACAACTCATCATACAAAATCTGCATTGTTGTTTTATTCTCTTGGAATCCTCTTCCACTCAATTCATGGCACATTTTGCACTCTTGGTGTGGGGACATTTTAAATCTAACTCTGGAGGCAAGTTTCACAATTGATCAGTTTTGTCGCCAACCTTCTACCACTTTCTTTTAAATTCACCTACTATTTTTGCCTTTTCAAACTCATAATTAAATGCAAAGAACTTTCCTACTCTGTAGTCATTTCTTCTGAATATACCTCACTTCTGAAAGACATCTCCATGACACCAAAGTGCCAGGAAAGCAAGAAAATCAATAACAGCAGTAACACAGGAAAAGGCGTTACCTCTTCCTGCTTCCCCCAGACTGCGTATGCTTGGTCACAGCAGTTATTCCTGATGCCTCTCATACTTTCAAAGTTCACTAGTCAAATGACAACTGCTAGGTAAATTTGCCCTACATACCTTTCAGGTCAAGTGAATTTCTCAGCTGAATAATAATGTTCTGCTAGAAAAAAATATATATTAAAAAAGAAAACCAAGTAAAAGGCTAATTACCCAATTTACTATAACAGTGGTCAGCTGTAAAAATGCTATTAATCCATCCTGTTCTTTCTGCGTGATTCCTCGGAGAGGTAGGTGACGATACTGGACACTGTCGGCACTTGGCAAGTCTTTCCTTAGGTGCTCATGATAAAGCATCAAAGAGTGGAAGAAATGCTCCCAGGAGACAGGGCTGCCACCTGCTCCTTGGATGTTTTCCGCTAGAAAAATAACAAACAGGTAACAATATCTTCTTTATACTCTTTTCCAGGGATGACAAGCAGAGTAGTTAAATTTAAAGGAAAACTTTCTTTTCTGGAGGAAAAAAGTAAAGTTCAAAGTAAAGCTATTGTTGCCAAAATCAGTGGTTCTGGTTTAGGGTTGGGGTTTTTTTGTTATTGTTGGGTATTTCTGATTGGGTTTTTTGGGGTTTAACAGAGACAGAAAGGTGCTAATATGAAGAGCCAGTAGAAATAAGAGTTCCATTTTATGAATCAGAATGTTTGCAGCATTATTTGTATCTTCAAAGTAGGGTGGGGTATTTTTCTAATCTGATTAATGCAAAACACAGGACTGACCAGCATTTCTTACTTTGTTAGTGCTATTATATTACATATATAAAAGAATTCTAACAGAACAAACTCCTTCTGGAAAAAAGTAAAAAGGTAAATATTTACAGGATATACAACTTGACATGACTCTCTTTGTATTTTACAATAAGCAATATTGATATTCATCTCTTATACTGCTAGGTCACAGCTTTTTAAAAAAAATTATTATTTCATTATGTGAATTACTTGCTAAGTTGCTCAGATGTTTAATTACCTAATCAGTTGGGTTTTTCTTTTCCCAGATTACACTTTCAAGTGAAGCCTTCCAATTTCATCTTTGCACTAATAATGAAATGTTAAAAGTACAAAGATACAATTCACCTCAAATGAGTCTCTGTACTTTTCTAAAGAGTTGAGAAAGAGCTGAAGTGTCACTTTTCTTACCATGACTACTGCCATTGACTTTTAGCAAACTAAAGCAGTAATGAGCACACTGAGGCCCACTAGCCAGTCCTCGCAGCATTTTCAAGTATGGGATGTAAATTGTGGAAGGAAGTAGATCTCCCATTTGCCTAACAAACTTTGACAAGACAACCTAGAACAAATAAAGATCAGTGTTTAAAAAAAAAATCTGAGTACTTTAGGAACACAACAGGCAGCCAACAGAATCTAATGTAAGCAGGGTAGGATAGACGGGTGGAATCACAACTCAAATAAAAAAAAAATCCTCTGTAGACTGGCCTATTCAGTTTCCCTGAAGGTGGAAAACATGTTTCAAAGAGAAAATAGAACATTTCAAGTGACTGCAAAGTATACTAACTCCACTAATTCTCCAATTCTATATTTTGTGATAAAGTTTACTCCAGCTCACAAATGCTGCATAGCAATATTATTATTATATCTCACAGTGCAAGTTAAGCAATGCTGAGAAGAATTCACTATGCTTGTCATATCCACAAGTAACACAAGCACAGTAACTCACATAGTGGGTCCTCTCACGGTCATATCATGGTGCTTGCAGATTGCATCAGACCTAACTTAAGTTGCCTCTATTCTGGGTGAATCTTGGGATGTGCCCGATACATCTTGTACTAGGTTTTGCCTAACACCGCATAGTCCTTCAAGAAGCATTGAAGGCTGACAGCATCCCAGGTATCTAGAGAGTTTTGGAACATTTGTTTCATCTGTTTAGATTGCTTCTTCATTCTGGTTTTAAGTTCTGTCTCTTATGGGTTGTAAGCTTTGGGCTTTAGACAATTAAAATATTTTTATGGATTCCTCCCCCCCTAAAATATCATCAACTACAGTTAATAAAGATTTTTTATAATTACAGAATTTATGTTCTCAGTTACACCAAAAAGATATGAAGAGGTCATCAGACAGAAAACACAAGAGCACTGCTATCAGAATTCATTTAGCAACTGCAACAAAAGCACACCTGAACAACATTTTCAAAGAGCTTTGCTTAGCACTGTTCCTTAATAAACTTACTGAAAACCATGAATGACTGGCAGTAGCTCATTTTAGCGTAAGCAACAATAACCATGTTATGCAGAGCAGGACACATGCACATAAACCACTGATATAAGATGTCTTTTTAGAGGCTAGCTGTGATAAGGATACCAAACACTCTGCTGCCTGTTTTTTGACTTTAAAGTTACTAATAATTACTCAAGAAAAGCTAGATAACCTGGCGTTGAGGAGGTCGCTGATGAGCTACTCCAAGGTAGGACCCCATGATGGTAGATGTCTGCAAAGGCTCTGATGGACACCAGTATTCAAGAGCAAGTTCCAGATTAAAGGGGTCTTTCCTATACAATTCAGCAATCTATCAGAGAAAAGATGTTAAAAAGCATTAACTATATAAAGAAGATTACTTCAACAATAAGCACTACTTCTAGATAAGCTAAACACATCTGAGAGGCAAAGCATCCCACGGCTGGTGTTCCATTCCTTAAAACTCTTTGAAAATGACAGCTCCTAAATAGCAATATCAGAACAAATGACAGCCAGATGCACACATAAGTGAAACTTGCATAACTTTCTATTTAATTATTACAAATTACATTGCTAAGAAAACAAGTGTAATTTCTCCTTAAATAACCATGCATGTATCTCAATTTGAAGACTTACAGAAACATAAAACACCATGTAAACACTGAGGTCTAGATGCACAAAGATGTTCCATTCAAAGAACATGTATGCATTGAGACAGATCTCAACTCCAGTGATAGTCTGTAGCCTTAAAATTCTAAGTTACATTAAAATGAGATAGCTTAAAATACATAGATATTTACAGATAATTTTATAATAACTTAAATTTTAGGTATGTAAATATTTTGTAAAATAACTTCAGTTCAAAAGTTCTTCAAACATAGAAACAATGCAGTATTTACTTACTAAACAAGAATTAAATGACACTTCATTAACATCAGAAGCCAAGGCAGTAAATTAATTCCTTTACATGAAGTTATAGAAAGTGTCTGTATTTGAGGAAAAAAAAAACCAAAACCAAACAATCCCTCCAACACAGAAAAGGAAAGATTCAGCACTGTATGGTATCATTCAGGGATGGGTTTTCAGATGAAGAAAAGCCATTATCACCTTTTGCCACAGTAATGTAAAAGAAAATAGAGCTTACCAAAAGCATTAAATGCTCCAGATCCCTCCGAAGGGAAATAGGTGGATCATTACCCATCTGAATGCTCATGTGGATCATGCGAGCATCTTCATCAGCACGGTTTCTCAGCTGTTTCACCTACACAATTTATGAAGTAGAAAAAAACCCACTGGTCTGTGTTTAGCCAGGAATAAAACAGAACAGGCATAGGAGAATTGCCTAAACAGACCATTAAAAACTAAGAAAGGAAATGAACTTCCATATACATGACAAGAATATTAAATTTATTTTTTTTCTAATTCCCCCCCCCCCCAAGATCATACAATCAAAGGTATATTCAAACACTTTCTTGCTGCCAACTGAAGAGTTCACAGAAAAAGCCCTGAACTTGTACCGTGGGAGTTTTTCACAACTGACTTGACCAGATCCTTTGGTTTTGCTCCAAAAAGTGGAGCATTTTCCTTCTTTTAATTCAAAAGCTAGACAGGTTAGCTTCAAACAAAGGATGTTAGACTATTATCCACAAGGAATGAAAAGAAACAGGAAAAAAAAGGGTTTCTGTATCTCTGACCACCCCTTTTTTTAGCCATTTAAGGCTACTTCTAGTTATAGCTACTTCACATTTTGAAAAGTTTTGGATGAATGGAATTATTTTGGAGCCAGTCTGACTCGGCTAAAAACATTATCACATGTCAGTAAGTACAACAGGAAAAAAGAAAACAGAAACTGAAAAAAGCAACCAATTCAACACACCAAAACTTCAAATATGGTGATGTCAATACAGAGCAGTTCAAAGTCTACCATATATTTTAATTTGCAAAATTGAATCTGCAGAAAAATAATTATCTCACAAAGAAAAAACAAAAACTAGAAATAACAGAGGAAAGGGTCAGAGCAAACTAACCAAATTAGTATACTAACAAAATTAATACATGGACAAAATTGCATGTTAATAAATTAAATAATGAATTATCTGAACTACTAAAGCTAATTATCAAGTTGTGAATGTAATGCTGTCAACAAAAAGATTTACCCAAATCATCACTGGCAAGCAGCATAAATGTTAAAAGTACACAGAAGAGTTAAATAAAATCCTGACTTACAGATTTAAATAAAACTGAACACAGGTTCAGACACTTCTCTACCTAAAATTTGAGATTCAGTAGAAACAGCTGAGTACAAAAGCCAACCACTAACTAACAGCACTTTAGAAATTCCTTTGTAGGGTTGTACCCCAGGTGCCGGCTAACAAAGTCTTTCCTGTAAGAAAACTAGTACTGGCCTCTATCAAACTGGAACATAATTCAACAGCCAGATTTTTGATCACATGTATTACAAAATCCTACATCATCTCTCTTCATCTTTAGGTATTAGCTACAACCAACTCCAGATCTAAACCTAAGGGGAAAAAAAAAAAAACAAAACCAACCAAAAAAACCTGAAATAGAAGAGAAATATTCTTCCCAGAGGTAATGCCTCCAATGCCATAATGCAATGAAGACAAGAGATGTACGAACAAATCAATCAATAGCTTTGGGATTTTCAAGCAGTTCTGCAGATATAGGGGACAGCATCATATCTGTTCTAAATCTAGTATGGCAGCAACCTCAGCCTGGGTCAGCCTCCAGCTCTTCAACCTTCATTCAAAAAGCTACCTTGTGTCTCTCACATAAAGTAGTATCGTTACAGGGAGATATTTCATCTTTCATAAAGCAACACTATCCAATGAATAACTGCCTCAAAGTAGTATCCTTACAGGAAGATATTTCATCTTTCATAAAGCAACACTATCCAATGAATAACTGCCTCATAGAAAAGTTCCCAGTTCCAAACCTGCTTGCACTTGATTGTTAAGGAACTTCTATAAAATACACCTCACATATTCCTACTATATTCAAAAGATTCCTAAGGGATACTGTGTCTGTATTACAGAAAACACCATTGTGTGCACCTTCAAAGAAGGCCCAAGGCCTGGTAACAATGTGGTGCTGTTAGGCTGGCAGCCGCTGCAGCAGAAATACAGCTGTACAGTTATCAACATGAACTTGTTTGAACTGACATTATACTTTTTTATGGATATTCTCTCAGTTAAAAAGAGAGTTTGAGAAAACATGCAATACCCAGATTATAAATAAATTAGAATTAAACCTAAAAGCTATCTACAACATGTTCATATATGCCCTTAAAGACTCTTAAGGCTAAAATACTGTTTTTCCTGACAATAGTGTTCTCATTCTGAGATGTTACAATGAACAAAATATATTTTTAAATCCTTCTTTTGCACACTGAAAAAAGTAATTGTTTGACAACTCCAACTATAGCTCAACACGATGAAGGTCATAAAATAAAGCCTGCATCAAGTAAATAAAAACCTTTTCATAGAATTTTAATTTTCCATGTTTAGATACAAGCTCCTGCACAAATGAAAGTGTTGCAATTGCTTCAAAGGTTTTTTTTAAAAACCTTTTTGCAGTATTTCTGTTGTTCTACTGAAAAGCATTGCTCATTTTCCCAACAATTGACATGAGTGAAAAAGTAGAATCCCTCCCCTTATATATGGAAAATATCACTACTAAAAGAATAAATTAAGAGACAAAAGCTGTAAATAAATTTAGGTTACGTTACTGTCTGTATAAAAAGAAAACAAAACAAACAAACAAAAAAATCAATACCCCCATTCACTGCCATCAATTTCTGCATTCATTTAAATCTCAATCATGTAAAACAAAACAAAACTAAACCACTACTGCCACAAAAGCTTGCTTTGCAAATCTCACCACACCAAAGTGTTTTAAGAATCACATTCTTCCATCACTTCAGTGTGGAAAACAAAACCCAAACCACATGGGTTCCATAAAGTCAACAAATTTTCTGAACTGCAGAGCCTCAGGTCATATCTGAACCCCTATGCTATCTCTTCTAATGTTAGAAATACAGAAAAGAAGAACTGCTATTCATGCAAACAGCTTACTTTCATCGGCATGAGTGCAAGGAAGTCTGTGACAAGGTTATGAATTTTGCGAATGTAAAATTCCTCCTGGTAGAAATTTTCAGACCCCACAACAGATTCAGTCAGGAACAGGAAAACATTATCAGCAACTGCCAGCTCTGCCATCGCTTCATCTGCCTCAGTGAATTCTGCAAGAGCTGGGCCACAGAAATCACAAGGGGGGGGGGGGGGGGGAAATAAATTATAGTTACCTGTTACCAAACAAAACATATTTCAGAATACACGGCTGACATGCAAACTGACATGCTTCCAGCAACTATGTTTTCTCTGCCATACAGAAAATACTAAACTGGAATATACAAGTTAATGTTTGGTGATGATCTCAACTTTGTTCTTTAATAAGTGTCAAAGTACGTAATCCATTTATTCAATCAAATCTAAGGCTATGAACAAAGAATCATAAACCAACCTGAATTAGACATTAATTATAAAGCTCACATTTTCTTTAAATGGAGTAGACACAATTTTGACCTAGTAGGGAGCCTGGGAAGCTTATGAAGTACACAGATAAAGGAAAAAAAACAACATTAAAACAGATTTGTCCTCTCAAGATCCTGAGGTTTAACATTTACAGGTGTAAAATGTCATAAGAGTCTGTTTTCTGTTTAAGTGTTCAAATAAAACTAAAGCTGCTAAAATGCAATCTTTCACATTTCCAGTACATTAAAATATCTTTCACTTCAATGAGACATTATGCAATATTACTGTCTAACAACTAAATATTTCTAAATCTGTGTACATTTCAGAGCAATTCAATGCTCAACAACTAAACTCATACTGAGAAAGCTTTAAAAGAGTGTCAACTGCAATTTTATCATAAAGGTAAATACTAACACTTCAAAAAGGTTACAGATACTTTGACTTCTACCTCTTGGAAGCTCTGAATACTAACGTGCAGCAACTGCACTTCAGGGTAATTTACCTGTCACATCAGATAATTGGGATATTCCTCGTAATGCCAGTGCCCAGGCTAATCTAACAGTAGCTTGCAGGCCTGGTAATTTCCAAGGCTGAGACTCCTGAAGACGAGTGTGTATTGTTGCTATATACTGTCTTTCTGCTAGCAGAGGTAGCCGGTGCACCAAATCTTGAAAAACAACAAAAACAAACACAACACAAACACCCAGTAAATGAATGTGAAAACAAACATGAAAAATCCTACCAATTTGTTACAGATCAGTAACAAAATTGGTTAAAAAACAATTCATCCATCTGCACAACATAAGCTCTCTGGGAAACTTGCCAGCATTACCTTCACGATCTTCTGTGCCTTGTTCCAAAGAGCTGACATCAAAGCAGTAAAGGAGAGCCATGAGAAGAGACAAGTTTACACCATCCAAGGAGCCATCAGCTTCTACTGTTACTTTCTCCAGGTAACTTATGAGGATGAGAGTGTCATCTTTACTCAGTGGTGACTGGCAGGACCACACAAACAGACTTTCAGCTAAGGACTGTCGGCATTCTTTAATGAGGTCAGAAACCTTTAAGAGAAAAAAACAAACAAAACCTCTAAATACAACTATTCTGATAACATGTTCAGTTTGTCCTTCACAGTCAATCAGGATGACTAGGTTAAATTTAAAATTACTCTAAAGTCATCAGCTACAGAAAACGTTGGAGGTTTTAATTGCTAAACAACAAAACGCACACTTCTGCTTGTTAGATGCATTTGCATTCCCATGTATTTCATACAAGGTTTGAGTAGATACCCTGAAATATGACTGATCAGCATCTCTGTCAAGGTCAGGAGACACGAGTTGACACAGAATGTTTGTGGCTGTAGACGTACCACACAAAAGTTACATTGTGTCTGTAATACCCAACTACACTGGCAGTTACAGCCTGATAAGGTCATAGTCTTCTCCTTCTCCCAAAAGAGATGACCTCAGCTGACTACACAAATACAAAACTTTTAGGATGCTGAGAAACATGAAAGACAATTAAAATTGGAACTTTCTTCCCCCAGACAAAACATTTGTATCAACTTCAGAAAACAAACATAAATTAAATCTATCAGCCCCAATTACATACGGGACAAATATGATGCCCAACATAAAGGCAACCAAGCCTTTTCATATTAAAAGTATTTAATTTTCTTTTTATTTGGCAAAATATTTCATGCTGTGATACAATTAGTACAATTGCTCTTGAAAACAAAATTTGTCCTTTTTTCTAACAGTTGCAACAAAAACTACCTGTTTTCAAACAAGGACATTCATTTAATTTGTTAACTTCAGTCCTCCCCCTCAGTTTAAACTGCCACTAATGGCCTTTCATAATGATCTTTGTAAAACCGTATTTTATTTAGCTAAATTGTGAGCTTCTGATGATGTTCTTTCCCTGTTTCTATTGCACCTGGTTAAATAAAAAATAGCTAGCTATAAGCATTCTATTTCCAGTAAAATCATATATTGTGATAAAAACTTTTCAACATTTAACTCAGCAAGAGATTTGTGCACAGACTCCAGCTGAATAGTTCTAACGAATACAGAGGGAAATACGGTAGTCCACCTACAAGGTGGATGAACAAAACCAAAAAACCTTCTAACATTATGCATTAAATGAATTTTAATGTTAATTTAAGGTAAATCAGAAGGATATCCTTTGTATAGTTTCTACATTAATAGCAAAAGTGTAAAACTAGTTTATTTGGTGGAAAACAAATTGACTGATTACAACACAGAATAATTTTCAGACAGATCACCCATTAGAAAGAAGTGTAGAAAATAACCAGTAATGTCTGAAATCTTCCTACTAGAAACATATTCTGCAGTTAGTCACAGTCTCAATTAAGTTCAAGGACTACAAAAAAGGAGAACTAATTTCCAAGCAATTCTCACTTCAGTATTAGAAAGGCTTCTGCTCATATGAACACAACTGAATTATTAAAAAGAGCATTATTTTCCTGACTTGATTTGCTTTCAATCTCTTTTACTAATTTGTGAACTATTTTTGTTCCATGATGCTGTGAGCAGATGATTTAATATAGTCTTTAGAATAAAATTAAAAAGAAGAAATTTACACATAATGCAAATGTTAGGCTTACTTTCTTACTGCCCTTGATTATACTTCTTCACTAAAAATAAAGTATGCCCTAGAGGAGCAACAGCAAAACTGAAATGCAGGAAGTAATCTTGATTCCGCTCTGGTATATCCCAAGCTGTGACCTCTCAGACAGTAATAGAGCTTGCAAAGGTAGAGAACAGAAACTAGAAAGTAAAAAGAAAAATCACTCCTTGTCTCTTTGCAGTTTAACTGTATTCTAATCTGTAGTAATCTGAAGTAATTCAGAAGAATATTCACAACCAGTGAATATTTACCTCTTTGCGATGTTTCTCACTGCCCAATCCTCGCTCTCTCTGGAGTTTATCAAATTCATTGTTCAAATCAATGTGCGACACAAGAGTGAGGATCTTCTGAGTCAAACCCTGCTCCATTAGGTCATCTGTAAAGCGTGTTGTCATGGATATTAACTCTTGACTATATTGGAAAGAATATAAATTTAACAATTAATCGCACTATTCCCAGTCACAGAAGAAGTCTAAAATAATGAATCCCATCAAATGCATTTGTTGATGGAAAGCATACAACTATATTATATACATAAAATAACTAAATGTGCATAGCTAATCTCAACCCATTATGCTGAATGGATACAAAGTCTTTAGATAACTGTAGGTTCAAGAACATAGAATATGAAAATACAACTTGTATCAGCTAATTAAGATTGCTATCAAAGGAAAAACTACTGCACATAACATGCACTAATGAGTCTAATTAGTCCTAAAAGAACTCAAAGCAAAGAACTTTGATAAGCTCATCACCCTAACACAGACCTGAGGTCAAACGTCCATGTCTTGCCTTGGCGTGACTGGATGAGGGTTCTTAGTGAATTGGCAATGCATCTTTTTCCATCCCAGTACAACAGAACGGCCACTAGACCTCTTGTAAGGCCAGGAAAATTAGGTTGCTGGTGTTCCCCTGTTGAATGAAAATGCACAGAATAGTCACAAAAAGTCTACCTTACACACTTTGATAACAGCTCTATGTCTTTGCATTTCCAAGTGAAATATAAGTGCAGAATTCAAAGCAACCATGATTATTCACTATCACTTTGTTTTGTTTCAGGCACTTAAAAGATATCACAGATATTTTGAATGCTATTATTTAAACTGAAATTCAATTTTTAAAACATCCAAAAATTCAGAAGAAATAGAAGTGAAAGTACATAAATACCCTAGTCCAAAAGGTATTTGTAGCTCCTATCTACCCATCTTAACAATCAATTCAAGCTGATTACCAGTAAAGTATCTTTTCTTTATTCAAGATAAAATTTTCTTTCTGAATTTATATCGAAAACTCAAGTTCAAAATAGAAAGTGAGGTTGATTTGAAGATGGCTTTCCAAAGGTGACAAATTTGCAAGCTACTTCTTTAATGAATTATTAAAAAGTTAATTATGAACAGCAGCTAGTAGTGATAACTAACAATTGTATTCTAATAACTCTGAAATCAATTTTCTACATGCAAAGCGTGTCACTTTCTAGACTATATTTTGTAATCTAATCAGTTACTAGATTATGATCCAAACAGAGTCACATATCAGTGTATAACTACTACATAATTTGAAGAACCAAGCAAGATCTATTACAGTGCTTGGAAAAACTCTCAATCAATTGTTTTTAAACTATTTTCAAATTCAGTAATAGAGAAAGTAAATCATAAAACCCCCTCCAGTTATTCTCCTTTTGCAATAACTGCATGAAATCACAGAATCACAGACTGGTTTGGTTTGGAAGAGACCTTAAAGATCATCCAGTTCCAACCCCCTGCCACAGGCAGGGACACCTTCCACTAGACCAGGTTGAGCAAAGCCTCATCTAACCTGGCCTTGAGCACTGCCAGGGACGGGGCAGCTACAGCCTCTCTGGGCAGCCCGTGCCAGTGCCTCACTGGAAAACACTTCTTCCTGATAACTAATCTAGATCTGTACTCCTGTCAATTTAAAGCCATTCACCCTCATCTATCACTACCTGCCCTTGTAAAAAGCCCCTCTCCAGCTTTCTTGTTGGCCCCAGTAGGACGACCATTAGGTTCAGAACACTGTTACTATACTACATTACAGTAACAGCAGATTTTATTTTTTAAGAACACTCTATGCTCCAAGGCCTTGACTGAATCACACATTCATATTAAGCACACACTCAAATAAGAAGGCCCTATTTAGGTTGTATTTCTCCAGCTGTTAAATATTTTCCCTTCTCACCAGCGAGAAGGAGCTCAACAGCTGCCAACTCTCCAATATCAAAGAGGTCACTGAGGATAAAGGCTTCTCTGATTAGCTGCTCCGGTAAAAGTTTTGTTCCCTGCTGACCCTGGATAGCAACCCCTTCTGTACTTGCTTTCTGAACTTTCTCGTGCTGCTGGACATTCTTTGGCTGCAAGAGAAACAAGCATAAGTTATTCAAAATGGCAAGATCAAATACGGAATAAAGCTTTACACATCAATCCTCACAAATATAGTTCTGACAGGTTAGGCTGTCAACATAAAAACAAACGCAGTGCTTTTAAACACAGAAATAGTAAAGGCACCCTAAAAATGCTTTACAGTCACACAGCAATGGTCTCTTTGTGGGAACGTACCAAGAATAATCTTCTACAATTGGTTTTGATATTTAGTTTACTCAGAATAAAGGAGACAAAGTAAATTTTGATACAATTCTCAAGAGGAATTTGTATCAGCTCAAGAAAAGGTTGCTGATCAGAACTGTTGCATTACTCCAAACCACTGTTTTCTACATCATTCTTTTTTCTATTAAACTCAGACACTAAAATACACTAACAAAAGTCTATAGCTGACTGTTAAATTTTCTGTCTTATCCATATAAAAAGCCATATACTATCGCAGAAGTAACACCACTGAAAGAAGACATATTTCTAGTTGCCACCTTGTGATCCTTCACCCAAGAAACAGCAAGGTTTTCCACATCATCTTACATATCTGATAAGACACAATCTATATCTTGTAAATTTATGTGTTCCTCTGTTATTTGTGTTCATTAACCCAACTGAAGCACGAGCATGGACCAAAAACAGATAAAACAGTTTTGTGCTTTATTTCAGACATATAAGAGTAGTAAAAAAAAGCTAATACTTGACTGATGGATTATCAGATACTTTTACTATCCCTTTCAAAATAGCATTCAAATAATGTGAAGGGAAAAAAAAAGTTATAAAGAAAATCATCCTGTACAAGACAAAAAATAAAACACATTATTCAAGCTACTTGTATTCTTACAGCAGACCAACACTGTTGTAACACATTTGTCTTATGTACTGTAATAACATATAACGAAAAGGATGGTTACGGCCTAAACAGTATGTCAATACAACCGTACAATACGGAGTAAATTGTCAACTCTCCAACTCATTCCACAAAAGAGCACTAATCCAGTACCGGATTTCTGAAGAGAGAAATGAAGTCCGATTTGTGCTTCTTTAAAACCTGGTCGAGGCGATGAACAGCTTCAGGTTGCCTTTTCCAAATGGCATTCATTACAGTCTGCCATATGTCCTTATATGGACCCCACAAGCTGGCAGCTAAAAGAAATAAAACATTGTATTTTGAATGGAGAAAGAAATAAAAAAACAACACTTACACACTATTTCCAATAAGTAGACTTTTTAAACTTACTGTTAGTTTCAGCTTGACAGTATAGACTGTTATGTCCATCAAACAAAGCATATTTTCCTTTCTTAAGGCACAAAAAACTCACAACAGTGGTCCAGTATAAAACCTAATTGTATTTAGGGAGCTACAGAAGCAGAAAAGATGATATATACAGATACTTTCTGGGGCTGAAAGTCATCTTATAAAGATATTTGATACAAGCTCTGTCATCTTTCAATCTTATATGCCTACAAGATTCCATCACTTGGATAAGATTAAAGGGTAACTAAGACCTGCGGGGCAGATCTTGAATCTGAATGTAACTCGGCAAGACTGGCTTCCTGCTTTCTATTTCTGACAGAAAAATCCAACAGAGAAATACCTAATATACAAGGGACTGCAAACGAACAGCAGCACTATCAGAATTTGTCACATCATTGCACCAGTCTGTAGAATAAAATAAATTAGAAACCAAAACCCTAAGATTAAAGGCAATATTACATAAGTAAAAAAAAAATGAACTGGACACTTTCTTTTACATCTACTCATCTTTCTCATTTTGATTTAAAAAAAAACCAAAACATACATGTAGTTTTGATCCCTAAGACACATCTGCTGCTAACATTCTGTAACAAGAACTTTACATAAAGATATGAATTTCCTGTACTAGAATATAAATCATTACCTGACCATGCTTAGAAGAGACTAGATTATTTCTGGAATCTAGCAAGCACAAATATATTTATTAAGAGAAGTCTGTCCCTACTCTAGGAATACAGTCTCCTCTTCCTCAACACTGAAAGAGTTTCCTTTGCATATAGAATCATGGAATCAATTCGGTTGCAAAAGACCTTTAAGATCATCAAGTCCAACCGTTACCCCAGGACTGCCAGTATTTCAAAACTGAATTTAGTACAACAACTGGAATATGTATAATTCAGAACCCAAAGTCTGTAGTATGAAGACTGCACTAGAAATATCCTTATGATCAGGTCTCATGAAAACAGCATACCAAACTAGTCTTCAGGCTTCAGCCAGAATCACTGTCTAAACTGAAATTCTTACAGTTGGAAAATTATTCCTACCACCTAGTATTAACATTCTATTAAAATATATATATCTCAAAATTAAAGACCAACATTAAAAAGAAGTACCAAAATGTCTTCCTTGCTAGATTTCATTTGCATCTGTGAAAGTTTCAGACTGTACACACAAGTCACTGCAAGCTACAACAGAACAACCACTGCGTGATTGCATGTCGCTTTCTGTGTTTCTGAGCATTTACTGAGAGGGTCCCTGACCCAAAGATATTATAAGCTAGCAGTGGTTTTTGTGTGCTACAACTTTGCTAGCAGAAAAGCTACTTTAAGAGGCTGCTGCTCTCCTTCATTCAGACCCATCTGCTCCCAAACCGTACACATGCCTGCTCCATTAACTCTTGACGGATAGCATTGTAAGTCGTGTTAGTCAAATGATCCAAATCAAAGAAGGGAGATAAAAAAAGAAAGAAACATCTTCCAGAGTTCTTCCAACCTTGTTTTCAAAAATCAGAGTATTTCATTAACACAGATCACAAAGTGTGCCTGTTAATCATAAAAAACTAGTGAAAGAGCAATACCTGAAACATGGAGAGAAAGAGCAAGTGAGTAGTGAATGGCAGAGGCCTCTGAAACCAGCTTTATTTCTGAAGAAATGATAAAATAGAACTATGCCTTGCAGAGTACACTATATACAAAAAAATACTAACATTTCACCTAAAACTGATTAAACTCCCCTCACACCCTGCCTCCTTCTTCTTAATGTACAAGTTAACATTGTGCTACAAAATCAAGAACAGAGGCAACATTTTAACTCTCATACTTGTTTTGACCAAGCCTAACCCTTAAGGTAAACCTGACTAGATGCATCCAACTCAAACATATCCACACCTCATCTTGACCAGGCTGCTCACATTAAGATAGCAAGCAAGAGGTAGCTACTCTGACGCAAAGATGTCCCTCTTTTTCATACAATCAAACACCAACTCGAAGTAATGCAATATGCAACACAAATAGCCTGAATAATAAGGCAGCATTAAGTCAAATCGAAATGTAGTGAGCATGGAGACAAGAGCATGTCTCAGAGCAAGAGCACTGATTTCAGTCAATTTTACCACTACCTCAGGTGTCTCAGAAGCAGCAAACCAAGTAAAACTGTCAGTTTTATTCTGCTGCAAAGGAAGAAACCACACAAAACAAGAATAAAACCAAAACAAACCCTCTCACCCAAACTCAACACAAACAAAAACTATCCTCATTTACAGCGCAATTAGCAGTGCCCATAGAGCTGTATCCGAGGGGACAGCCTGTAAAAAAGGACAAATCCTTTCTCTTTTTTTAAGCACCAGAGTGTTCTAATCATACAATATTACCGCTGCCTAGACAAACTGACTAAAAATAGCTAATAATTTCACACTCTGGACTGTAACTGGCTGTCTCACATAACTTCAGAGTTCAGAAATTCACTTCCACTCAAAACTGTCTTTTCACTCTTATTAAATAACAGAGTCCCATAAACACAAGCAGCAATCCACAGTGCCTGCCAAAAGCTGTTCAACTATTTTCATGGCCTATTTGTTTGCTCTTGTCCCTACAACCCAATTGCTTTGCACCAGCCCAATACTGTAAGGCATTAAGACATTACTATCAAGGACAGCAAGGCAGGACAGGTTGGGTTGCCTCTTTCGGCAACAACAGCAGTTGACACTTATGACTGAAGTTTTTGCCAAGTTATAGACTTAACCACACTATGTTTGTCCCCACAAGTAATACACTATAATCTAAGGCAAAATCTTCCTAGTTCTAGTGCCACATCTGCTTTAAATTTTATCTTATCTTTCATGTATAAAACTCCTTCTTCCATTATTTTTTAATTATAAGGCTATAGAATCTCTTGCCATGTCATTTACAAAATAAAGTGTATTCTCATTTGAACTACTTCAATCTTCACTTTAACAAAGTCACATTTCAAATGAAGAGCCGTTGCTTCACCACTGCTATTCTGTGAGGGGATACAGAAGTAACTGATTTACTGAGATCAAAATATACTATCTGTAAAATTTACTCCTTGCTTAACACAGGAATGGAGCTTTTCATTTTATTAACTAGTCAGTATGACGTATACCACATCGTGGTTTAAGCCCAGCCAGTAACTCAGAACCATGCAGCCACTTGCTCACTCCCCCTAGCCCATATAAACAAGTGATTGTTTATACATCTCCAAGAGTCCTTCACTCCAGTACTGTGTCCAGTTTTCGGCTCCCCAGAGCAAGACACTGAATTAGGGAGCCGGAGAACAGGATTAATGAGAAGAGGCTGAAAAAAAATAACCTTTTTCAGCCTTAAGAAAACAAGGCTAAAGAGAAATGGGAGCTTTATTATCTGCAACTACTGAATGGCAGTATACAGAGGGAAGAGACAAGAGGTATCCCCCCAGAAGAAAATGAGCAGCAACTGACAAAAACTGCAACACCAAAGCTTCCAATCAGCCATCAGGAAAAAGCCCCACTACTATAAGGCTGGTCACACATTGGAACAGAGGTCCAGAGAGGCCTCTGGGAGGATCTTCATCCCTATGAGCTTTCAAAACTAGCTTTGATAAGGGCCTGAGCCACCTGATGGAGCTGGCCTTGCTTTAAGGGGGCAGAAAAGGTGGAGTGTTCGGCCAGATGACCTCCTAGGTTATCCTCTGATTATCCAGTAATTTTCTTTTATATTAGATTTATTTCCCTAGTTATGCTGGGTAGATGCTGCCTTAGAAACGCAAACTGCTCTTTGTGATGGGCTCTGAAAGGACCATAGCTGATTTTGATGCTAATCCTTAGCAACATTCAATGCAAGAGAAACCAGCTCAACACTTCCAGACTCCTTGTGGTAGCACTGAGCAACATGCAGGGTGCACTTCTTGTTTTAACCTTTATTGCACACAGCATTAAGAGATGAGGGCAATACAGCAGTGACGCTTAATCACACACACAATGAGCTACCACAGTCCTCTCGAACCACAGTGGCCTTTGCTCCTCCATGTCACAACCTTCATTGGCTCCCAGCCGGGACCAGCCAGGAACGGCGCAGCTCCTGCGCGGAGCTCCATCACCGGGCTGCCTAGCGCGGACTGAGCTCCCGGGTACCGCCGCACGGAAGCCACTCTCCTCGCCGCCTGCCAGCACCACCGCGGCCCCGAGAGCATGCCGCATCGCTGGCCGCTCGGGCCGCACCCCCGCCTCACGCCGGCCTTCCCCCTGCCGCCTTCGCCCTCAGCCCCTCGATCGGCTGGCAGGAAAGACGGAGAGCGGCCCCGCCGCGAAGGACAGGGAAAAGCCACGGCCTCACGTTCACGTTTCTCTTACCCGAATTTACCGCCAACGGCGCAGCCATCTTGGCGAAAGGGAGGGACGGCGCGGCGCCGCCGCCTGAGGAAGGCCCGACACAGCCCGGGCTGTCCCCAGCGGCGCCTCCCGAGGAGCGGAAAGTGTCCCGCACGCTCCTCCCGCCGCGGACGACGGGGACGGGGTCCCACGGCTTTCCCTTTCCAACCCTGAGGCAGGCCGACTGGCGAAAGTAAAAGCAGCGGCCCTTCCTGCGCCGGCGCTCCCACCAGGGCAGAGGCAGGGCGGCGGGCCCTGCACGGCGGGCTGACGGGGGTTGTAGTCGCAGAGGAGTGTGGAGCCCCGGCTGCGGATGGGATTGGTCGGCTGTTGTTGGTGTCAGTCACAGACTGATAGTTCGTGTCCGTCGGCTTCGTGTTCGCGCTCAAACCTTCTCGAGACTGCAGCGGAAAAGGGAGAGCAGCGGAATTCTGCATTGCCTGCTCACTACTTTTGTAAATAGCACATCAGTTCTGTGCCGTTCGGTTTCTCTTTTCCTCCTCCTTTTTCCAGATCACGCTGAAGGGGGTCTTTGCTTTCAAACCCTGTCCTAAAAGCCCTATTCATTGAATAAGGCAAAATGCCTGAAGGCAGATGCTGCACTGGGAGATAGACTTATTAAAAATCTTCAATTTGTATGGTTGCAGACGGAAGTCTTCAAAAAACCGAAATCAGCGATTTGTAATTTTTTCAGTTAAAAAAAAGTGCCCAGAAGAAGACAAGCAAGCAGAAGGGACGTTTGTACATGCACATATGTGGAGCTAAGGAGCAAACACTTGTGTCTGAGAAGTGCCCCATATCTGAAGCCAATTTACTGCCCCGTGTCCCTGTAGTAATCAGGTCTCCTCCAGAAATTCCCTCCTGTATTATCTTTAAGATAAAAGATTCCACTAAAAGTATGTATTCATTTTTACTGCCCGTGGTTTCCCCTCTTGAACTTTATTAAAACAATATTTCATGGTTGCAAAACCATGTCCAATGAACTAGACCCCTGGGAAGTTGGCACTATCTTTCCTTCTCTAGATGTTCCCTATAATGGGGTGGCAGAGGGGACAATATAAAGAGAGCAGTAGTCCTGGGGTTAGAGTGAATTAGTAAAGCAGCTATAAGAAAAAAAAAGAGGCAAACCAGAGAAACAGTTTCACAAGGATTAGCGAGAAGAGAAAGAGGAGAGAGAAAAAGAAATTAAAAAGGGGAAGGGAGGGAAGAGTTTGTCCTGACAGGAACAGCTCCTGTCAGAGTTCCATAGATTAATCCATCCTGATTAGTTTAGCCAAATTTGTTTGTTTAGTCAAAGGGACCCTGTTTCTTTGAGATTTCTCTTTTCCTGGTCTTAGCCATGAACCAGAACAGAGCTATTCTATGATTCTATTGCAGTGAGAATGATAGACTGTGAATTATTTATTTTATTCTAGGAAAGGAAGCGTGCCAGGCAAGAGGTGAAAACAGAAAATAAGTGTAGTTATTCCACAAGCAGGTGAACTGAAGCAGCCTCAGCACCTGTATATAGCATTCCTATATCTTCTCCCGGGTATCCATTACTGTGAAGCCAGAGCTCTGCTTCCAGACTGCCCGCATGCCACCCCAAGACCATGAAAGGCAGGTATCATGATAAATTTGGAGACACATGTGCTGGTCACCTGTGTCCACATGTGTGGGCCACAGCAAACATACTGGATGGCTCCAGGTTTTGCTTCAGCTTTTCCAACCACAGGGATCATAATTTTGATCTTTTTCCTTTATATATGCCCTGAATTTCACAAAGTTTGTGAGGACTTAAATTTTTGAGCCCTTGATCAGATTAGATTGGAATTGGTTCAGGAATTCAAAAGTTACTGAAAAATTTTGTCGGACAGAGTGTGATTTCCTAAGCCTTGTTTCCTTAAGAAATCAGGCCTTATTTAAAAAAAAAAAAAAAAAAAAAAAAAAAAAAAGAGAGAGAAATAAACTAACCTGGGTTTTTTGTGTTGTTTTTTTTTTTAAAAAAAAAAAGCCTTTCCCAGGCGCTAAAGGCTGTCATATTTCTTTTGGCATTCAGATGCAGCCAGATTGAACACGCTTTTTTTTTTTTCAATCTCTGTTGGAGGAAAAAATCCTTTCAAACCACTGCAGACTTAATATTTTAAATTTCCAGATAATTCATTCCTCTCCTTGCCAATTGGCCAATGGTGTTTTTCCTTCACATTGCAACATGAAAGAAAAACACCACCTTGAAAAGAGTGGATGGCATGGGGTAAGTCATCGGGCAGCTGAACTTCAGAAGAAAAATACCACATTTAGCTCCAGCTGCACAGCATTTATTATATTGTTTCTTTGTTGGCAGTGTAATATTTTAATGCAAAATAGTTATGACAGTACAGCTCCTAGTATGGATTAAGTAAGAGAGGTGTCTAGATACACCGTGCCGTACATTCTGCACATATTTATATTGGCATAACTGCATCTGTGCGTGCTTTGATGAGTACGCAAGTCCATGAATAGTAACTCTTTGCTTATTCTCAGTTTATTTGCTGTCCTTTAATTTAGGATCTTACTGTTTACCTGGGATTGCTGTTTGATTTGGTAGACTATTTTTGCCAAGTCACTACAGGGAAAGAATACCTCATTCCTCTTCCTAACAGCTCTTAGCAAGTTCTCCAGTACAGCTGGGTTCCAGTGAAGGACACCAGCTTCTTTCATCCTTAATTACTAGACAGAAATCTCTGAAGTATCAAAGGTAGGCTGACAGTAAATACATGGGATGGATATTAATTCCCCTGGATTCCAGGGAAAGGAGGTCCCAGATCGCCTATGGGGTAGCAAATTCTGCTTGTGCATTGAGAGACCTTCATTTAAGAGGTGTTTTATACAGGCGGAAGTAACTACTAGTTGCAATTAAAATGAGCTGCACAATGGGAACCTGCTCTTTAATTGCAACTTGTAGGTGGTTTGTGATGTACATGTTACATCTATATAATACTAAATTCAGTCACTGTGGTTCATAGACAAATCACACATGAAGATACGAAGATAAAGCTGATACAATTAGTTTTTCTTTACATTTTATTATGATCAGAATAATAATTATTAGCGAAAAAGAAGTATTATTTAGATGTCAGAGAGGCCATGCTTAATTTGCTAGCTTTAATCTTGAGTGTCATTGTGATCACATCCTGCATAATGGAGTAAAATGAAAATTAAAAGGCTTTTCTGCATCGCAGCTGAAAAAGATGCCTTCTAGAAGTGCATTTACATAAATAGACCAGTATTCACATTATGAAATATGCCTCTTTTCCAAAAAGTCTAAAGCATTTTTGGCTACTTCTTAAACCATAAAATTTCCTTGAGCTCTTATTTTGACTGACACTAGGTTTGTACATTTCAATTTACGGGACTGTAAAAATGGGTATAACATTTCACTATGGGCCTGGAATGCCGATCGACTGGATCTTTAGCCTGGCCCCATCTGAACAGAGAAAAAGAATGTGTTTTTGGGTTACATTAAATTGGCAGAGTAAAAATCCCTGAATTCTCTTACTATACTGGCTAATTTTCCTGAAAACTTCTTAGCTAGCTATGATCCTGTCTTTGTAGGAAAAACTGTGTTTTATACATTGAGATAGTTAGCTCGGCATCAAATATTAGAAGAAAGTCTAAGATCTTTCCCTGAAGCAATTCTCAACAAAATAACTTTGTAATTTTGTCTTCCATCCTAGATATTTGTACTGTCACCATGGTATCTAAGCTCAGCAGAGAAACTGCATGAAGTAAGTGGTTAATCTAGTCCAAGGCAACAAATAGCTAAATGTTCTCAAAGTTATATGAATACCTTCCTCGGAGTCCGGGGGCAGGAGGAGAGGACCTGAACATGGGCAAGTGTTGCCTTTCCTGTATAGGTGAGCACAATTATTGATTATAAGCATCTCACCAGCAACGAATGCCTTGATAAAACAGTATCAGTACTTTTCCTGCTTGACAACTGAGTCTTTAGGATTCCTGTTCAGGCTTCAGAAGTAAAATGAAAAGAGTGTTCTTGGCCATATGATGTGTTGTGAATTAATTTTTTCCTAATTCCTGCTTTGTGACCCTTTTTACTATCTGTCTTGTTATTTTTTTTTTCTCTATCCTAGAATAAAGAATAGCTTTTCTTTTTTTGGTAATAATTTCTCCATTAAACTTTTGAAGGGGATGAGGCCATGACTAGCCTGGGAGATAATCTGATTATTGTACTGATGTAGCTACTACTAATTGACAACAAGGGGTGGAGAAAGATACAACAGGAGAAATGATGGGAAGACAAAATAGGAGCAAAGTGGAGATACTTGGTACAATAAGTAGAAGTGTTAGCACATAAACTGCCTTATTGATACTCATTCTTTTCAGTGATTTCCATATCAGATTTATGGATGGTTGATGTTTTTGCTATTCACCAGTCCCACAAATTCAGGCTTTGTCCTGAAATTCATGCTGAGCTTTTTCTGAAGCATGTCATATATATTCTGATGGCTGAATTATACACTTACTGCATCCTTTTGGGTTCCCATCAGAGAATGGATGTGTTTGAATAAGTGTAAAGCTACAGAAATGTAATGAGGTCATTTGGGCAACACTGAAGGTGTATAAAGTTGCATACAGTAAAAATCTGTGTGCTAATCATGTAAAGCACAGACTTTCTGTAAGTGGGTATAATACAGGAAGTAGGAGAGGAAGTATCTTGACAGTCAATCAGAGCCAAATTGGAAGAAATCATTACTTTTACAAATTGAGTGAATTTGATATGGGAACCAGTGACATGCAGGGAAAAAGGGCATGTCACAATGCCATCTCTACTGCAATGTAAAATTGTTTCACAAATTATACTACCATTCTGTTAGTTATCTTCCCAGCACTGTCCACTTCTTTGGAGTTCTCTGTGTTCAACATAAGAAGCTCCTGTACACCAGAGATGCATGCAGAATTTCCCTAGCCTTATGCTCTTATCTTATTTGAAAAGATATCTTATTTGAAGGAAAGCCCTGTTTGAATAGGTAGCATAAGAAAGAATTTGCTTTCTGCTCCAGTCCATTTTTGTTTTGTTGAAGTTTCCTGAGACTTGGGGAGAATTATCTTCAAGAGCAAGAATCTGAAGATTATGGACTCAACAAATCCAGTTTCTGGAATAGGCAACTGTATTAATTGGCTCTGCTGTCAAAATATTTCACTGGAAGTCACATGTCTGTTAAAGTCTCGTCCTGCCTTATTTGGTTATGACTGTGCTGCAGAAGGATAATGAGAAGCAATATTAGCTGTTCACAATTAATGGTGCAATTGTTAAGAGCACATGTTCAATAACTCCTGCCAAGGTGACACCTTAGGCATTGGAGCACTGAACTGTATTATGTGCTTGAGTGATCAAGGCTGGAGTTTATGGCCTGTGCTCATTCAGTTGCTTAAGTGCTTAAGAATAGAGTAGTATAAAACCTTTATCTTACATACAGGTTTCTGAGCTGAGTATACCTTTCTTCTAGATGGTGTCAGATGGTCAAAATTAATTTCCCTCATCATTCAAGAGCATTCTTATCCTAAATCAGACAAACCTAAACCTCTACCTTTGAAATGCAGTGCTGAGAAACACCTAGTCAGCTAATCTGAACTCTCATAAAATGAGACCTAACCAATGGAGAAGAAAAAATTCTCAGAGTTAATTGTGTGTGTCTGTAGATGTCCAGCATGGTGGAATGGTAATCCTTTAGGTCCTTCTGCAAGCCAAAACTACTACTATTGTATATTAACTTTAGCAGAATTATAATGAAGCATACCTTGGAGAATAGTTCACTCCAAAGTTAATAACCTATTGAAAGCATGCATACAAGAAAGAGTGATTTGAAGAACAGAAATTCAAAAGTCAGGACCTACATTCATTATTATGGTTGGTATCTGCATGAAGGGTCATACCAATTCTCTTAAGTAGACAGCACAGAATCATGATTATGATCTCAGGATAGCTTTACATCTTGTGCTATCTCTCTACAAACTACAATCAATATTTGCTTGGAAAGAACACTAAGAATTTGTCACTCAGCTGCATTCCTAGGCACCTACCTATTAACAATATAATTTTGTTTTTCTTATGCATCACTCTCAGTCTTGTTTAATATACAGTCTCTGTGCAGAAACAAGTAGTTGCAGTGAGGTTCAGCCCAGGAGAAGCTGAGGTACTGACTCATTCTGAGACACTGAGGGAAAGGTTTGCTTGCAGATATATTTAGACTAGAACTACACAAGGACACTGAACTATGAGAAACCCCTAAAAATTAGGTGGCCTTATTTTTTAATGAAGATTTTATTGTGCCTTTTGGGTGGTTTGGTTTCGCATTGGTTTATACTGGCAGATGATAAGTGTGTTTCAGAGTGTGATATACCAGAATTTCTAGTGTCAATTTTGAGGTGAGATCCAGACAGCATTATAGGAAAGATTAATGCCTCCCTTTCACTGAAGGAGTTCAGATCACTTGTCCAGGTTGTGAGAGGCTTGCTAAGTTCTGCCCTCCTAAGCTTATCATACATCTACTTCACATCAAGGTGGGAGGGGACTTTGGCATTGTATGCTCTCAATGTCTCATTAATGCCACTTCATTTGCAAAGTAATTAAACTTTCACACGATATGGAACTAGAACCTGTCAGGGAATGGGGTATTGGTAATCCTACCATTCAGAAAACTAACCTGACCACCAGACAGAGAATATTTCTCCTCCAGTTTCTCTTGATGATTAAGTCTTTTGGGCAAAAGCATCACCGTCAACCAAAAGACTTGAGAAGCACGACCCAAGGCCCTCAACTGTCTAGAGCTCTTGCTCAAGTAATGTGAGACTCAAAATACTAATTTACTTTCTGCCTAAATCACAATGAAATGTAACTTAAATTGTCAACTACATTGGAAAGGTCTTAAAACACTGAGCCATGTGTGAAAGTGACACCACTTCCACCAGCTCTGTCAACCTGACCAGCTGTAGCCTTTTTTTTTTCTTTACAGGTATTCCAAACTAAGGCAATCTGTAGTCTAAGGGCAGATTTTTAGGGATTTTTCCTGATCTCAGCAAGAACCAAAATATATTTTTATTTTTGTTGTTCAGAGCCATCATTTTAGTAATTTCTAGTTTGTTTGTCTACTCAGATCAGTGAGTCATATAGCCCCAGTGCTCTCAATAAACTGGATTTCTTGTCTGAAAGCTCTGTGCCTTTTCTCTTTAATCATGGTTCCATAAAATAAGCCTCAAAATAAGACTCAAGTCTTACCTCACACCAACTTTCCTGCATAACACCAGAAAAAGGACTTTTTGAGGAGCTTGTGTCTCTCTAGAATTAACAGCCTTTTGCATTGCTAAGGCCTCCTGCTTATAAACAACTTACCTCCTCTAAGTTTGTGCAAACACAAACTTAGCAAAAGTTAAGGGGATGATAATAACAATAATTGATGGTATTTAAAATTAAGGGGAAAAAATAGGAGGACAATAAGTACACACACAGCTAGTAACAAGTAACACCTAAGATAGCATATGTTCGTATTCACATGATGCTCCTCTGCCCACATCCTTCTCTCATCCAAATCATGGCTGGTGTCAGCCACATCATAATGAGTTCCTCAATGGAAGCCTGGCTGCCACTGCTAAAGCCAGTTGACACAAGCACTGCTGTGGTAGGACAAGAGTAATTTACTTTCTGGCAACCTTTTGTCACATGCTGTGACATGAACAACCTGCCCAAGCTCAGCCTTTTTCCAGTGGGGCACACCTCACAGGTAATTGTGCTGTCAGTCTGCTCCACAGCAGACTAAGTTGACAGAGCTCACTTTTAAAGCTTTTATTTAAAACAACTGCCTGAATTTCACAGGTGGAAAAGCTTACCCACTTCCTAAAAAGACAGCTTAAAGCCACCATCTTTTTGAGCATTTGTATGCTGAAACTGTTGGAGACTTCTTTCATTAAGTGGTTGATTCATGATGTGCAGGGCTGTTCTATCCACATGTAAGGCAGATGTGACATGCTACTAAGCTTTAGAGGTCTGTACAAGATGTAGATGAGCCATGAAAACCTAAGGTGGCTCTGTTTATCCTCTTAATACCTCAGTTATCTGGGATGAAAGGTACCAATTAAAGGTGAATGCTGTATCATAGCTAAGTTTTCTTGAGGGAGCACACTGCTCAGAATATTAGCCAAGCACCTTTTACAGTTTTGATTGTTCAGTCACATCACCAATTAGAAAGCAATGCCTAATAAAAATCAATTAGGCCATCATGTTCTGCTTTGCATAGAAGTACAACAGAACCATTGTTATTCTTTCAGCAGTTTTACTTCACAATTTGAGACCTGTGCTCTTTGTTTCTGCTCTTTTACTTTTCATTAAAATAGTCATACCTCAATAAATAGATATTGTACCTATTTAACTATTTTTAAATAAAATCCACAGAGGTATTTTCACTTACATTACGAAATCTAAGTAAGCTTGAATTTTAACTAGATCTTGAAGATGAAAACATAACTCCCTTGTTTTTAATTGAGATCTCAGCTGAGGCAACTTACTGCTTACCTGTTTCACCTGAGGTGAGAACATAAGACTTCACGCTAGTGAGAAAAGGTCTTAAGTGTTTCCTCTGATTCCTGTGCCTTTGAAGTAGGCCTGCAATGAGTCAATGTATATACTGCTCAGAAGAATGAGGAAAGGTATATATTACTCAGAAGGAAGAATGTCCAGTGTCTAGATTCCTATCTGCAAAGAGGAGGAGCAAAAAAACCAAGCAAACAGAAACTTGCTTCCCTCTCATCCCTGATTTCCCAAAGTGGGAAGTAGCTGGCTGTCCACCTAGTCTTTATGCTCCTACTCTGCTGCTTCTGTGCTTGAGAGTGAAGAAAATGATGGCCCATCACGTCGGCTGAATGAATGACTTGCCTTTGAAGGACAATGAAGCTGTCCACATGCTTGTGGTTGAACCTACTGTTAGGCATCACCCTGTGCATCTTACTCCATGGTACATTCCTTACCCTCTTCTCTCAGGAGATTCTTTACTACCTGCTATTCTCCTTAGTCACAGCTTTACCCCAAAGTCTTTTCCAAATTTATTCTGACATAATACACCCAAAAGATGAAATGTGGAAGATTCTGGATACAGTTGGTAGAATATGCTGGGTACCCACTTTTTTCATAGAATTGTAGAATAGTTAGGGTTGGAAAGGACCTTAAGATCGTCTAGTTCCAACCCCCTGCCATGGGCAGTGACGCCTCCCACTAAGCCATGTCACTCAAAGCTCTGTCCAACCTGGCCTTGTACACCGTCAGGGATGGAGCATTCACAACTTCCCCAGGCAACCCATTTTTGTTTTGGTTTTGGCTTTTTTTTTTTTAATCATAAGACTATACCCAGTATTTTCCACAGTGTAGGTCTAATATTTAACATGGAAATCCTGTGTGGAAAACTTGCAGAATGGAACTGTCTTACAGAGAAGATGAGTTTTCGTTGACCTCAGGAGAAGTTGCAAATGCTCACCTGTTTCGGAAATTAGGCTTCTTTAATAGGATCTCATGTAAATATAAACATCTAAAAATATAAACACTTAAAAGTTTCAGAAGTTGTGGCTTTTAGACATTGCACTGTTTTATTTACTATTTAGGAGAAATACTTCTAGGCATGGAATAAAACCACAAAAAAAACTCAGCATATCCTTCCTTCTCCCCCTGTCAATCCAACAACTGTGCAGTACATTTTAAGGCCCAGCATACAGTGATTTTGCATAAAACAAATTCTAAGCACTTCAGGCAAGCATGACACAATAGACTATCAGCAGAAGTGCTGATGGCACATCTGTTCTGAAGCTTTCCATGTAAAAATTCATTTTGGTTTCCAATGTACAATATTAATACAAAGAGAGTAAGTAGAAGAAAACCAAATGAAAGTAAGTTAAACGCAGCCCATGGTTTACATTGTTTAGCAAAATATGGCTGCTATCAGAGGAAGAGTTTAAAATAACCTCTTTCAGAATCAGAGGCAATTTATAACTCCTTAAAAAAAGAAAGTGCTAGATTACTAGGGGCAAAACAAACTAGGTCTACCCAACGATTTATTTCTACTCCTGGCCTGCCAGCAGGAAATTCTGCTATTCATGCAGTAATGGGTCAATGATTTCAAAATGTTGCAGGGGAAAACACAGCAAAATTTTAAAATACAGATGAAAGAATAAAAAATATATATTAAAATATTAAAATATCTACCATCCTTTAGGTGTCTTGGTTAACCTATAGAACATGGTTGGGATACCAGCCTGGTCTCTCTGCTGCCTGGATATGATCTCTGCCCTAAGTGGCTCTCAGCCCAGCCCTGTCATGGTGGAGGGCACTAGAGGGAAGATGGAGCAGAAGGGGAAAGAACAACGCAAAGCACACAGCAGAACCTTCACTCTCTAAGTGTGTCAAGCACAGGCTGTTAAGAAGAGGAAATGTTCTCTATCAGAATATAAGGGCCCAATTTCTCTGTACAACAGCGCATCTATGTCATACAGATTCTCAGTTACGGCGCTGCCTATATGCAAGACTGATCTTATTATTCTGCAATCTCTCATTTGTTATCATTACAGTTGGGTTCCTGCAGCTCCTTGAGGAACATACTCATATTTCTGATTAACAAATGCTTTGACTTTCCTAGTTAACCTATTATTTTGCCTATCTAACCTATAATTTCAAGTTTGTTTCTCTATCAGCATTATTTATAGAGCATAAAATTAGATGTGGCAGCTCACATTCCTTTGGCAAAAGGAAGTAGATCTGCCTGGAAAACAGCAAGATTGCAGCTGGGGCTTGTCTGGTGCAATATATTTACAAGCATCAAAGTTCACCCCAGCACTTATATGCAGTGTCATACTTTCTTGACAGGTGAGCTCCTGTCACACCTGGCCTATGCAGAACACACGCTCCAATGCCAATAAAGTCAGTGAAAATTCTTGTAACAGTTCCTGTTTATACGGCAGCCATGGAATCAATACACAGGATGAAGTACTGCATTTTCTCAAGCCATGCACTTTTTATTTTGTCTCAGCAAATCCCATACGGCTGAGGCGTTTTTATAAGAATGTGAGCAATTTTGAGCTCTGTGGAAAATGCTGAGTGCTGTCAAATGCAGGCAGAGAAGGGCAGAAGAGGAAAAATACATTCCTTTGAACACACTAATATAGATGGCAATTAAGGGACACAACAACAATGAGCAATCATTCTCTCACATTATGTATGTTGTGCTTTAAAGAGCAGGTGAGGACTCTGAAAACAGTAACAAGTAACATAATGAAGTGCTGTCTACACAGGGATTGTTACTTCAGATATTTTAGGTGAGTTGACTTGAGTGCATTCACAAAGATTGTTTTAAAATGGCTGGGTTTTCTTTTGCATGAATGAAACTCAGGCTTAGCAGCCCACAGCTATAAGCTACATCAAGCTCGTGAGAGGATTCTCTCAATTTTTCAATGATTTTCCCTCACTGTATAATGTGATAAGGTTTATTTGCTGTCTGGCCCCTGAGTGCCCTCTTCTGTTACAAGATCATCCAGATTAGATATGTTATCACTGTCACTGAATGCTGATGGCTTCTTTTGTAATTCCAGTGTGTGTGTGTTTCCAGATTCACACATTTAGAGCAGCGCCTCTTTTCCTCCCCTGATATTGTCTGATGAGTTCTGTGTAACACGTCCAGCCCCAACTCTATGACACTGCCTCAAATATTAGGATTTGTGAGAGCTGGCCAAACTGAATGCAACAGAGAGACATTCCTGAGAAATGGACCACTGCCACCATAAAGCAAAATAACATTGGCTGGTCTACAAGAGGACAAGGGACATGAATAGGATCTCCAAGATTTCTAAATGTCCAGAATAGGATGCCCTGTGAAAGATTTATCCAGGGGAACACTGTTGTTGTAATGTAGCCAGGTGATTTACCACAGCTGTCAAATGATGTCACTTCAAATAGGGAATTGTAGAGCTGTTTTTTTATAAACCACTAAACTGAAATGCAAACACTGAGGTTACAAAAATGCTGTTTGAAATACAGATAAGACAGTCAGCTTGAAAATGCTGCAGAGGGAAATATTCCTGTATAAAATATATACTGTAGCTCTGCATCTCTAAACCAAGTAGTATCTGGTTGCCATCACTGGTGGTGGACACAAGCTACATGAACCATAAGCCTCTTTCCATCTGTTTGGCACTGCCTTCCCTAGTGTGGTCATTGTGGTGCTCCACAAACAAGAACTCAAATCTTTCGTCCCCACCTCACGCTACTTGACTATGAATCTGGGTCACTGCTACTCTTCCTGCCACTCAAATAATGTGGCAGCACTGCATGAGTTAAAGAGAATACAGACTGCAGGGCAGGCATATTTATTGCAACAGCAGATGCAGAAAAAAAAGCAATAGCAAATATACTTTGGCTCATAGTTTGTTCAGCACTCTAGCTCCTTTCACATTTTATGAGACGAATTACCAAAATTAAACATTTCAAAATGCTGAGATTATATGGCACTTATAATAAAATCTTTAGCAGTATAAAATTCTTGGATTCAGGCCAATTGCTTTAAAGTCTGTTCCCTTCTGGTGCAAGTGATGCTGACCTGTGTGTGTTGTAGGAGATCTTAAGGCACTGTGCTTCATTTTACTATGCAGAGAGCGAAGCAACGCAGCCTTCTTGGTTGCTTATCTGCATGGTGCCTCTTTCACTTCTGCAACTGAATATATTTCAGTACTCTTCTAAGCAATGCTGCATATCATTCTGATTTATCCATTGCCTTTCTTTGGTAAGACTTTTTCACATCTTGTGGAAACACACTTCAAGGTAACATTACTATAGAGGCACATATAGAAGTGCAAACCTGAATCCTGTTACTATTCACCTTTCTTAAGCCCAGCATCTTCTTCCCTCCTTTCCATTCCAGTACTAGCACAGGATTTCTATGGAGAGGAGATGTAGAATAGGACACATCTTATTTTGTTACACACTACTGGGCTCCCTGGGAACATCCATTTCTTAGGGGAGCCCAGACTAGAAAAACATATGGGAATGACTTTTCGAAATCGAGGAAAAAAAACCTCACCCTATTATCATTGGTGCTGAGTTCAGTGTAGAAATGACAAATACTTGCAAATTGTCTCTGGCAACTGAGGCACCATTATGATGAGGAACATGAGTCTTGCAAACTTCTTGATGCATAAAAGATGCTTCAAAAAAAAGAAAAGGAGGATAAGAAGAAGTCCAAGGATTCTATGAATGGATTTCAGCACAGGAGCCAGAAGGCAAAAAAAAGAGCTGGAAGGATGCTTGTGACAACTTGTGTTAACTTTCACTCGAGTGTCAAGATTCAGAGGAGTTTGGAATAAGGAAAACAATGTACAGGAAGATTTGCTGTAAATTGTGCAGAAGGAAACAGACCTCTGAAGAACATTTGAAGTAGTGGTGGCTTCCTGGAGGTCCCCACTGCACCCTTTCCAGAAAACAGGAGTAATTTTCTGTGTTCATTTGCAAAGATAGGTGCATTTAGCAGATAAGGTGCGCTGTGACAGAGTTATGCTGAATAAGTAAAAATTATCATGCAAAAATTGGCAGAGGTATCCCACTAAAGATTTTGTGTTCCCTTAATAACAAAAACATTAACAAAGATGCAGCTCTTTCATATCTTTGGCTAAAATACATGAATTTTTCAGCACTGTATTCTCTCATTTAAGAAAGAGCAGGACAAATCCCTCCTCCTGTTTCCCTGTTTCCTCCTCCTTATCATGGATTTTGAACAAGACATGATGAACATCTGCCACTTGCAGCAAATATTGATCAGAGTGTTTGTAAGGCTCCTCCACCTGCCGTTCAATTTCCCAACAAAGCCTTTCATTATTATTCTATAATTACTCAGAACAGTCATACAGTTTCTTTCTCCAACACATTTGCCCAGCAAAAGGCATCATTAGCCAGAGAAGCAAAAAGATGTCTGGATCTCCCAGAGTGACAAAAGGAATGGATGCATCATTAACATCCATTGCAGTCTGGGGAGCAATTCTTATTTTTGTTGCAGTAAGCAAGGCTGAATTTCTAAAAAAACTGTCATCAACTATTATATATCATTCTGCATTAATATCTGTGAACCTTCCATAGTAATCAATGAGGTTTTGCAGAAGCTTGAAAAAATACTTATTTTTTCTATTTATGAAACCTGACTTTGAGACTGAAATATAGGCACATGTGTCCAGCCACTGCTTCCAGCACAAATCAGGGTCAAGAAGTTTCCAAATCCTGAAGCATTTTCAAAGTGCTGCTGTACTGGTTATTTGTTGCTGAATATTCAAACTGTAGTCCGTACAGATGCTTTGCAAAATTTACCATCCTAAAAGTCCCAACATAATTAATCTACATCCCAACCAGCCACGGGAATTACTCAATCTCCACCTCCTCCTTTTCTGCCAGTATTGGTACACCACCATTGTGTCTCTTTCTAATCCCTTCTCAGGACACTCCACTGTTGATCTCTGTTGTGTTTTCTCCATACAGCTTGGCAGCCATTTGAAATAGTTGTAGCTTAACAGCAGTGGAGTCCTGAAAATAGCTACAGAATAATAGCAGAATCGCAGTAGGTTCCTATATCCTGCACTTGGGTTGGGGCAATCCCTAACGCAGGAGAATGGATTCAGAGCAGCCCTGAGGAGAAGGACTTGGGGGTGTTTTCTGATAGGAAGCTCAACATGAGTGAGAAGTATGTGCTTGCAGCCCAGAAAGCAAACTGTGTACTGTGCTGCATCAATAGAAGCATGGCCAGCAGGTCGAGGGAGGTGATTCTCCCTCTCTACTCTGTTCTCGTAAGACCCCATCTGGAGTCCTGTGTGCAGTTCTGGTATCTTCAACACAAGAGGGATGTGGACTTCTTGGAGTGAGTCCAGAGGAAGGCCACAAAGATGATCAGAGGGTTGGAGCACCTCTCCTATGAAGACAGGCTGAGAGAGTTGGGGTTGTTCAGCCTGGAGAAGGCCGTGTAGAGTCCTTAAGCAGCCTTCCAGTACCTAAAGGGGGCCAACAAGAAATGTGGAGAGGGACATCTTACATGGACATGTAGTGACAGGACAAGGGGAAATGGATTTAAACTGAAAGAGGGTAGATTTAGATTACATATTAGGAAGAAGGGTGGTGAGACACTGGCACAGGTTGCTCAGGGAAGTTGTGGCTGCCCCATCCCTGGCAGTGTTCAAGGCCAGGTTGGATGGGGTTTGGAGCAACCTGGTCTAGTGGAAGGTGTCGCTGCCCATGGCAGGGGGGTGGAACTGGATGATCTTTGTGGTCCCTTCCAACTCAAACCATTCTGTGATTTGTTCCACGAGACAGTGGCCATGGAGCATTTCCTGGAAGAACACCTTCCCAGCACACAGTGGTAATCAATGCACCACAGGGAGTATGCAACAAGTCACAGGGAAACCACAGTGCATAGATTGTACAGATACACATTTTTACTCTAGCTAGCACACATTGGTTATTCCCAAGAAAACGTATTCTGAAAGCTTTTCCTTGTAGATATGGAAACAATTTCTTAGAAACAGTCCTGCTCAGTTGTCAGACCTGTTCAAAACAAATGAAAAGCACACATTTCCAGAAGCAAATAAGGTGACAAAATGTGGCTATGTAAGACTAATCTAATGAAAACAATTACAATTACTTAAAGGCAAGAAAATAATTAAAGACATCTTGAATCTTCTGATGTCCACATAATGGTCTAGTGAATTATTCCTACCAGATTAAAGCAAAGGTGGTAGCAGGGCTATCGGTAACCTTCAGTAACGTCATCCAAAGAATCTTCAGCCATGTAGATTTTTTTCTACATTATTATTGGAGGCTGCTGAAATTTGTGTTCATGCAGGGCTCAGCAAAGGGATATGGACAGACTCTTACTAAGGGAAAGACTCCAAAGTACTGGATTAAAGGAAATCACAGAATTCACTTAACAAACAGCTTCAACTCTGTCTAAGAAGTGCACATTTTAGATTTATTATTTTTAATCTTTCTTTCCAAGTGAGACTACTTGCTTTTATTCAACAGGAAACATTCCTAGGTATTAGATGTGTCAACAATTACATTACATATATAAGTTACTAACATAATGGGTACTTCTCAAACCTGCTTTATAGATAGGTTGATGTGAAAATGTGAAAGGTATTAACTTTTGGAGAAATACATTATTTTTTATAAACATATAGTCACCTGAACTTGATTAATATGTAGCTATATATATGAAGTATATGTTACAGTTGAATATATATGCAGAGAACCATGGAATTTCTCACATTTATAGGTGTTTATATTCCATTGTATGTTTTGTTTTCAAAAGATCATTGCCTTTGTGTTCATAAATCAAGACTACTACTGAAAACAGAACTTATGTTTATGCAGACCTGGATCTTGCCTACAGTCAGAAGTGGTAAAGTTAATTCACAGAGCTTTCCTGTTGTGGATATATGTATATAAATACAAAATTTAATATGCATAAGGTAATGTTAACTTGTTTTAGGAAGAATAAGCTATGCCAAGGCAAAGCACTTTACTGTTAGTAGGATGAGCATATTGCACTTGGCTATACTAGTATTACACTTCAATCTAGGATGCATAAGTGAAGAAAGTAAACATCATGCCACTAAACAAAGTAATTATGCCAGTGCATTCTGTGATGAAAACCTCTCTTTCCTATCCATTGCTGAAATAAGTAAAATTCTTGGGTGGTTAATTTCATGGCAAAAGTAGTAATAGCTTGTGCACTGGAGATAAATGATAATGAAACACCAAGGCTGCCTGTTTGGAGAGCTGAGGATGCCAGTGCAAGGAGAGACACTGGATAGCTGTAAAGGCAGTGAGTAAAAGTGCTCTTTTTGTCTGTTAGCTGAGATGATGAGGTCCTTTGTGTGGCACCGGGATTACAGGAAAAAGGAAGGGAGAGTTACGGGTTGAGTTTTAACAGGCCCCTGTCCCAGGCTGTCTGCGGGAGAAAGAGGAGACAGAAACTATGTGGTTTGTGTGAGTTTCTGACAACACAAAGACAAAAGAACAAAAAAAAAAAAAAAAAAAAGCTTTCTGGGCAGGTGAAAGATCTCTACTTGACAAGGAGAGCAAGAAGTTGCTTCTGTCAAAATTACTTACAAGCCCTATGCATGAAAACAGAATTTGCCTGGATTTTGCAAATGAAGAGAGAAAAGCCAAGGAAACACCTCTTTCCGTGCTGTTGGGCTCTGTTCCAAACGGGGCATGGACTTGGAAAATCCTAATAATAGTAACAGCAACTTGTTCATCCAAGGAGCAGCACCACCGTGGGAAAGCCATACCTGGGCACAGGGAAGTCCTGGCCAGGTCAGGGGACTCTTTGGCCGCCCGAAGCTGGGCCTGGCAGGACAGCAGCACAGTGTCCCAGGAACCAGGGGGACACGGAAGTGGTTTCCAAACTTTGCACCTTCAGAAACAGATGTCCTCATTAGAGAAGCGATCCTGTCACTCCTAGTCCTCCTGTTTGCAGCCTGTGAGGATGGAAAAAAGTAGAGGGGGAAAAAAGGGAAGGATAAGTGGGGAAATGGCGCAGGGATGTCTTCCAGGGGAACGAGGCTGGAAAAGTTAGGGCCCTGGCAGGAGCGGGACAGGAAACAGCGACCGGGGCAGGGCAGGGCAGGGCGCAGTCCCGCAGTCCCGGCATGTGAGGGAAAGGAGGCGCTGTGAGAAACTGCTGCCTGTGTTGAGTTTCGTGGGAGCCGCATCCAGCCCTGAGCTAAACGCCGCGGCAGCTGTCCTGGCTGACTGACAGCCGCTTTCCGGGAGGACATTCCCTCCCCGGACGTTATAGCCCATAGCCGAAACGGTCTGAGGGTGGCGTGGGCAGACGGGATAGCTTCGATCTGGCGGGGGAAAAGACCCGAAAGGAGCATCAACGAGAGTGGAACATAATAATAATAACAATAAAATCAGCCCACTACTTCAGACCTGCACAGGTTTAATGGCCAGCAACAGGTGGCTGGAAGTGCAGCGGCTTTACGGAAGGGGTTCCCCGGAGCGGCGAGCCGGGCAATGTGGCGGCCCTGCCGGCAGAGAGGGGCTGGAGACCGCGGCCGCATCCGGCAGACGGCGGCGGCGAGAGACTAAACCGCGGCTCGGGACCGCACAGCAGGCACCGCCTCCTCCCGCGCAACCCGTGCCGTCGCCGCCGCCTACAAGTTCCGTCATGCCCCGCGCCGTCGCGGTCGCTGCTGTCGCGGCTCGCGCCCCCTCCTGCCGTTGCTGCCCGCCCACTGTCGGCGGCGCAAGCGCAAGGGGAGGCGGCGTCCGGGGCAAGTCTCCCTAATGTAAGATGGTGGCCGGGCTGGCAGCGGAGCGCCCCGAGCTCGGAGATTACTCGTCTCTCGCGTAAAGGTCGTAGGAGCAGCCACCCAAGCGCCCGGCCGGCCGCCGCCGCAGGTTCCGCCCTAGGAGCGTCGCTTCGGTTTTCTCCCCCCCGTTTCTCTCTTTTCTCGCCGTCTCTCTCCTTCCCTCCCCACCCTTCTCCTCCTTTCCCCTCGCCTCCTTTCCCGCACGCTCACCCACCCACCCGCCCGCCCCCGCCGCGCCGGGCACCGTGAGGGAGAGCCGCGCACACGCACCGCGGGCCGGGCAGGGAGGAGGAAGGCGGGTGAGTGCGAGCTGAAGGCCGGGCTGGGGAAGGAAGGAGGGAGGGAAGGAGAGGCCGGGGGGGGGGGAGAGCCGGGCCGCTGTGACTGCGAGAGCGCCGAGGCTTCGCTGGGACGGCGAAGGCCTCAGCCCACTCCCCGGTGCCAGCCCCAGCGGCGGGGGGGACGCGCCGGTCCGCTGCCGTGCGCGGAGGACATCGGGCCGTGTGGGGAGGGCGAGCAGGCGGCTCCTCCCCGGGGGGCGCCGGGGCCGGGGGCTCTCTCTGTGCAGCTTCCCGGGGGAGGCTGTGTTTATTTCCTCCCTGCGCGGCGTGGGGGAGCCGCTGGGCCGGGCCGGGCCGCCGGCCGGGGGCGCGGGGGGTCGGTGCCCCCGGAGCCGCTCGCTTGTGCCGGGAGAGGCCGGAGCTGACGGGCGCGGGGATCGCGGCGTGATTCACTTAAGATTTGCGTGGAAATTTCCTCTCTCCACTTCTTCCTCCTCCCCGGAGCCAGGCTCCATTTGTTCTTGTGATCTGCACTTTTTTTTTTCATGAGAGAGGCAAACAGATGGTAAATGGCAGCCTCTTATATTTGGTGTTATTTTGGACGGTCCGTGTAGCCTCCCGAGATTTGTGTGTCAGTAAAATAACTGGTACGTAACTTTCCGTCTCCTGCTTGCAAAATCCTAGAAGCTCTTTTCATTTTGTGCGTTAGCAGAAGCAAATGACAAGGCTGCATTCAGGCTCTCATGCTACTTCCAGCGACGGTCGTACAGCTCTACCTGCCAGTCTGAAAGTGAGCTGCCAATGCCTTTGTCTGTACAGTAAAAGGGGAGGGAAAATACACTAGATAGTTATCTTAAAATGCTTCGTTACTGTACGTGAAAGGATGTAATTGTCCATGGTGTATATATTTGTGTCAGTGTGGTGATATCAAGTACGTAGTTCCTAGGAGAAGCAATTCTTTTTAGAGCATGTGTTAATGTAAGCAATACCCATCAGCTAGTTAAAGCTGTGGAAACTCAAGGCCTGCAGATGTTAGCTTACTTCTGCCCAAAAGTTCTAGAAGTTAATGTTGGCCAATCACATGTTTACTGAACCTGTACAGATTTTTAACTTGCTGTGTTTTATTTATGTGTATTTTGTTTTGGCTTTAAAATGCCTTGACTCCAGCATCCTTTTATTTTGACTCCACGTTCTTGTAAACATGGTAACTGGCACTAACAGAAGAGAAGCTCATACCAAAATACAAATACGTAGAAGAATAAAATTCCTTCTAGACCTTTTTGCTCCTTTAAAAAAAAAAAAAGGAAGAAAATAAAATACATATTTGTGAAGGGCAGAGAATAAAATAGCAGTTTGTCTTGAGAGGGTGAATTAGTTTCAGATGGCCTACAAATACTCAAATATACTTCTGGTTTCTTAGCATCTAATAATGTACCGAACTAGTGCATGATTTAAGATCTGTATACCTTAGGCTTTTGGGATTCTGTGATGGAGTTTCCGTTTCATAAGCAAGACGAACACATGCAAGCATTTAGAAATACTTAGCAGTTGAACTTGGCTGAATTGAAACAAAGTTCATTCTAGGGGAAGGGATTGTTTTGGAAAGAGGGAATGCAATGATAAAATCATCTCGTTCTCTGCTTTTAACTTGCATGTTTCTTCAGGTGCCTCTTAATTGGCTTTCTGAATGGATGAGTCTTGGAGGATCCTAACAGCTTGTCCCTTTATAGAGAAAAGGTGGTTAGTGCTTCTCAGGAATAGTGCTCTATTAATTTCTTGGTGTCTTTTCTTCAGAAAGTTTAAGAACAGCTATATGGTGCTCACTAAATAAAATGCTTAGGTTAGTGAAGCTGAATATACACAAGTACGTGGCTTTTTTGTTTAATTAAAAATATTCATTATAAGGAGGTACACAATGTCCTTCATGGCTGTTGTTCAGGAAAGTTAGGATATTCTTTGTGAATGAAATGTTTTGGAATCACTGACCATGGTCTTAAGTGTGGGCCCGGAAGGCTTAACTCTTGACAACTATTTCTCAAAATTTTGCTTAACTCTAAAATAAATGAGACTGTTTCAAACAGGCAGTGTTTTGTAAGCACAGGTAACTGCTAAGTGAATGATCCTAGATTGCATTTTAGGCATTGGATGAGTAAATTTGTTGTTCTGGTAAGATGGGGCTGACCTATAGGCCTTACCACATGTTGGAAGGAAATTAATTGCTCAGCAAGACTGCCAGGATCAAGAGTTCTTCAACTTCCACATGGTGAATGGTGTCTCAGGTTGTACAAACCACCTTTTGTCCTTGCTTGCAGCTATGTAGTATTGCTTAGAACTTAAATGCATGTGAAAGACTGCATAGCTTACCTGTCTTTAATGTCCTGAGTGTTTCAGCTCTTTAAAGATGTTGATGCTTTCTTTGCTTTCCAGTGCTTCCTGCGTTGTCCCATTTCTATTGGATAGAAACAGGGTGAGGAGTCAGATCTGTGAATAAACAGACCCCTGTCTCTCTGTGCCCCTCTCTTCTGGTTCTTGGAGAATAGTCCATGAATTTCTTCATTTCAGGAGATTGGTTAGCATTTGTAAACATTTCAGCAACTGTAAACACTTGTCAGACTTGGAAAATGCAGTATAGCAGTAAATAGTGTGGCATGGCTTGAGATGCTGCTCAGACCTTCTGGTTCTTCCTGTAGGCAAATTGGGAGGGCAGTATAAGTATCTATCAGGAAATATGAATATAACCTCTGTAAGTAAAATCATGTATGTATTTTTGCATTAAACTATTTAGGTCAGTTAGGTGTATGTTTGTATCAAAATGGGGTTTGTTATGTCATGCCATAAACTTTGTGCTTGGTTTTGTCAGATGCTATTTTTCTTGTGTGTTTGAAAAGGGAATCCTTATAGTTTTCTTAAGAATTGTATCAGATACTACTAATTTAGTGAACATTCAGAATACATATTTTTGACTGACTGACTTACTAGACTGGCTATACCAGCTTAATGAAAATAATTATTTTTTAAACTACTGATTTTCACATAGTGTTATGATCAAGTAGCTTTGGTGGTGGCGTGTGTGGTTTTGCTTTGGTTTTTTTTTTTCCTTCCCCTTCACTCTTCTGTGAACATGACAACTCCAAGGTATTTCTTGTAGGAATCTATCATTTTAGTGGAGCCTACAAGTGTTTCCTAAACACATACGTACAAAATAACACATTCATAAGCTCTCATGCACATGCTTTGACAAATTGAGGAAGCCTGCATCCAAAGCCATCAGGAGAATGCAGGCAAAGAGGGTGGCACCCCTCATCACTTTCTGTGTATTCTGAAAGCTATGTACTGTGGTCTTATTCTGGAGGCGAGCATGTTAGGGTTAATTTCATAATGATTAATCAATCATTTTCATATTTTATGAGGAACTTCAACTGTTGCTGATTTTCAAACTGGAGAAATGTGTGTTTGGGTCAGCATAAGGGTTTTTTTTTGTGGGTTTTTTTTTTTTTTTTTGCAAGGGAAGAAGGAAAAACTTCAGCTGTCTGTGAGTGGTCTTATAATATGCTGTGATCCCAGCATCAGTTTATTCTGTCTTGCAGCTATCTCAAGAAAAACAGATGCCTAATAGGAAATAGGTTCCATTTGACTGTAATACCTGATACAAAGTAACTGTACTTCTAAGTGTCTTGGTTATGGGTCTGAGGGTCCTCTACTTCAGCACTGTTCTTGGACTGTCCCCTTCTGGGCTGTGGGTGTTTTGCTCTTCACAGATAGACAGTCTTTGATTGCTGGAAGGTAACATTGCAATATCTTCTATTTGATTGCGAGCATTTATTATTAGCACTAGGAATTTGGGGTGGTGATTTCTTTTTTTTTTTTTTTTTTGGAAGAGATGAAGTGCATAGAGAGAAACTGAAAATGACAGCAAGCTTCCCTTTCTTGACATTAAATTTCTTCTAACGAATTTTTCAAATTCTGAACAGAATCTCAGGAGTTTTATAGGAATGACCAAAAAATGTGATGGGAGTGAGTGTTCTCTGTGGTCTTCAAGCAGTGTTTCATCCCTGGTTTTACTTTGGCGCATTTTAGGTCTTGTTTGTGGTGGACTGAAACTTAATCTTATGTTTTGGACTACTGAGCTCTAATCTCTTCCTTGCTTCACAGAAGGGGCGTTTAGTTTTCACAATGTATGTTCTTAAATGGTTTCTTCCATTCAAGATTTGATACAGAGAAGTAATAACTTAAAGGGTAGCAATCTCTCTCATTGTAGGACAAAATACACTACATAGGAAGACTCACTACCAGTTTCCCAATTTAATGCTGTGGAAAAGTGAGAAGCTGGGTAATTTGTTTCAGGAACACTGAATTCAACAGATGAGCTTTGTTTGAAAGGAGGGTACATGTTGAATTTTGGTTTCAAGTTTCTATGACCAATGTAGATTTGATGCGAATCCTGTTTGAACCATGTATGTTAATTTTAAATTGCAAGATCCCCAAGATCTTTTTAATTTTTAATCACAAGATTGGTGTATATTAATTTTAAACTGCAAGTGTGAAATATTGCACTTGAAGGTGGAGTAATATTGTTACTTCTAAGCCCATCTCTTATAACATGTTACAATAATACCATCTTTAAAAAAAACTGAACAAAATTTGGGTGCAAGAATGGGAGGAAGTAATTCAATTATGTGTGCTTTGGAGCTGTCTACCTGAGGGAGTTCGTTACAGAAGTTTTGATGAAGGTAATATCCCAGACAGGGAAGCATGTGATAGCTCTGTTGTTCAGTGTTTCCGTTTTGCAATACAGCCTAGAAATTTAGAAAAACAGGATGAGGAAAGAAGTACATGGCACAAATCATTAGATGTGTGAAGAAAGTGTTCACCTATCTTTTTCTTCTTTTGCTTTCTCTCCAAATATAATGAGTGATGATAGGTATATGTAGCTACAGCTGTGCCTGTCAAAGACCTAAAACTTCTACATGATCTGTAGAAGTTACTTTGGACTGTTGGATGTTGCAAAAATGGTGTGACTTCTTCCTTTTCTTTTTTTAATTATTGAATGAAGTTTAGAATTAGTCTTCAGTATCTCATTCATAAAAAAAGTGTCCTCTGAGAGCTCCTAAACTAGCATACATGAAAAGCCTGAGCTTGCTAGGTCAAAATTAGTGTTTATAGGTCAACTTGAGTGGCAGTTAATTTGAGTGCATTTCCCCCAATCAGTGTGAACTGTAGGGACCCCTAAACTGTTGGAGTTATGTTAAAAGCACTGGTCTGAATGAGAGAGGCCCAGCAGCATTAATCCAATTTGTCTTAGTGACTTAATCTTACTGCCATTTATCATATAACTGCTGCTGCTCTGAAGGAGCCTGCTTGCATGCACTTCTGTTGGTTTAGTAAGTTGAATCCCTTTGCCTAAGAAGGTAAACTTTCGTTTTACGAAACTTCATCCTAGGTTAAGGGTCGAGGAAGTTGTAACTGAGGAACCACATTTGATAAATTAATTATAGCTTCTTCCCATCTTTGAAAGTTTCTTTGCTAATAATTTCTTTTAATAAAACATATTTAACAGTAATGTAGTGGTTTCAGAGTTAGTGGCAGACTGGTTGTGGAACATCAGGTGGTTAAGTCTGAAACAAGGATCAACACTGGTTTTCTTTTACGTAACTGTTAGTGTACGTTGAAAATATGGAGGAACAGCTGGAGAGTTTAAGGAAATAACCAGCTTTTGTACTCATTAGGCTGTCTTCTGCACATAGATAGTGTCATCTTCTGGCTGGATTACAGTTCCATTTTTGTCTTGAATAGTAGTTTACTTGTAAGCATGTTTCAAGGTAGGTCTGTTCTCATGTTCTCACTAGTGTAGTGGCTTTCTACCCTAATTGAGCCCTTTCAGAGCCATTAATTTCTTAATTCTTTTGCTCATGGTCTCATTCTGATTTAACCTTGAGACTCGCAATTTCCTGGGGGTGGAGCAGTGTCATACCTTGTATGAGAACTATTGCTTTGGTTACTACTATGTAAATACATAGCACAGTGAAACTTGGTAAGAACCAGCTGCGTTGTGTGACCATACGACTTTCTGACAGTGTTAAGAGAATACCATACCTTAGGAAGAAACTGCTTAGAATTGGTTCTGTAGACAAGAGTATCTCTTTTTTGGAAACCAGTTAACTGCTTTTGAGTTTGGGGATCAAAAAGAGAACTCCATGCAGCCATCCTTATAAGGAAGCCTTCAGTGGTACGGCTTTTATTTTTTTGAGCTTAGTTATATGGAGTATAATTAAAGAAAAAAATCAGGAAAATCAGAAAACGGGCACTTAGAAGTAAAAAGCTTATTCTGTCTCTACTTATCATTAATACCAGTTACCATGAGTCTTTTAAAATTCTTTGCAGATACGTATATTAAACTGTTGAGTAGAGTCAAAGCAAAATTTGTTTTCAAACGTAGTTTGGTAGGACAAGGTGAGACAGGCAAGTTCCTTTTGGCACTTGCAGTGCTGTAGCCACCTATGCTTAATAAATAAGCCACTTGCTGGTTGAGAGGAGCAACCAGCTGCTGTTTCTGCTGTGTTCAGTGTGCGCCAACTCTGAAAGTGTGGTGAAGGTAACTTCCATAGAGGCGCTGTGCAGCATCTTCTGACAGTACCATTTTTTCTGAGGCTTATGGGCTCAGGAAAGACCCCAGTGTATGAAAGTACAAGAAAGGAGTTGGATTTGGTGTCACTGGTTTGGTGGTGGTGGTATTTATATTTGGTTGTTGGTTTTTTTTACTAGCTATAAAGCCAGATATTAGAGCATCCCCTCAAACAGAGCTACAGGAATTTTAAGTCTAATAGCCAGTTCTTCATTGTCTTAAGGCAGTTATTTGAATTTCATATGGGTTCTGGTTAGTTTGCCTCTCATGTGAGTTTATGCTTCTGTAAAGAAACTGGATTCAGCTGCTCTTGGTCAGCAGAAACTTGGAACTGTCCCTGTTAGTATTAAAAAGTCACAGCATTTAAAGAATATTTTGGGCAAGTGCATTTGTCATCAACTTGAATTTCTGTGCTTTTTATAGCATATATTTGTCATAGTCTGACAGATTATTTGTTTGGGATTTAATTCAGTGCTCTGCACATATCAAATGACTTCCTAACTTCACCTGCCTGAGTTAATGCAGCTCCATATAGTTGAGGTAGCAGTAGAAGGAATTTGTATAAAGCCAGTATTACAAATCCTACTCAAGTTTGAAAACTGATGCTCTGCTTTTGAGTATTTTACTAGATCGTTTCTTTTAGAATACTAAATTAGTTTTCCATTTCTGCCCAGCCTTCTTAGAAAATGACCTGGAAAGCTGTTTCCCCAGGATACTTCTTAATGTTCTCCCTTTCCTTTTCTTCTTTTTTCATGTAAGACAGTTGCTTTGTATGTGACTGTCTCTAGAATTTGTTTATGACAGCATGTATGTTATCTTCAAGCAGTTACACCTTCTATTCCCCATTGGGATAAAGGTGGGTCCCTGAATGCAGGTCCTTCTCTTTCTCTGCCTTTGTTGTTTGGTAACAAATACGTATTTCCCTGAAATGTAGAAGCAGAAGATTGTAGCTTGTGTACAACACATGTTGGAATGGGAATTTATGGTGTGAGTGAATATTGCATAAAACAGCTACTTTTCTAGATTTCTAGCAGGTGTGTGGAGGGAATGATAGATCAATTCTTACATCCTCTGAAGTGTTTCTAGGTTAAATGTTTGAACTCTGGTTTACTTTTCAACTAAAACTCCATTTTTTGTAAATACAAAATGGGTATCTGCTGTAATACTGCAACTTGTTTTGACCAGTTTTAGACTGAACTATGTATAAGTGGTTATATCTTGTTGTTTAATCTGTGAGTCTTTAAACTCTGTAGTTTTTGTCCCGCTGGGGGACACAACCTTCATTTGAAAGCAGTGATTCAATATTCTTATCTGGAGTCCTTACACTTCTGTGTTTAGTTACAATAAACATAAACTTTTGAATAATCTAAAGTCATCCCTCATTTCTGCCCCAAAGCTATAGAGTTTAGTCCCTTCTAATGTAACTTTTATCCTTGGGAGAGTATTATGGTTGTAGTTTCCACATTCATCTTCATTTGTGCAGATTTCAGAATTTCTTATCTTTGTCTGATAAAAGTGAACCTTAATCGATAATTTCTGAAAGTTGTTGCCTAAAATACTTAAGCTTCTAATTCTGAGCTCTGCTTTGTACTGATTTTTATGATTACAATCTCACTGGCTAAAGAATGCAAAATTAAGTGTAATCTTCTACCTTGTCAGAGGTATATTTTATAGAAAGCTACACTGTATGCTGAAGTAGTAGAAAGGTTGGGAATGGAGTGGCTACTTCAGAAGTGAATTTCACTTTGTGATTCCTAATATTTCTCCTTTTTGTCCCAGCAGTGTCTTCAGGAAGAAAAGTGAGCATGCGGGAGTGATTCTCTTCTGTTGTTCTGTTTTTCATTTCTACATTTATGGGGTGGTGTTTCTCTCTGGTTGGTGGTGTCCCCACAACTCCAAAGTAAAACTCTTAAGTATTCTCTTTAGAAGCCAACAATAATCCCATAGTGTGATTGAATGTGACTGTGACATGGTAGGCATTTGTACTATTTTCTGGTGATACAGATGTCTGTGAGTCTTCTTGAAGCGGCGTCCTGTTCTTGTCTGTCACAAGCAGATGATGTCCTAAGCACAGTATTCTTATTTTCTGTACTTACATTGAACTTTAAGTCAGTGTTTTTCTTCAGCCAATGGAAGTGGTAGATCATAGGATTTATTTGGTAGTGCATTTTAATTAGATATACTTTGTGGTTTATCCAACAGTTTTCTGTTAAAAAAATAAATTGCTAAAAGAGATACTTTTATTGTCTTGAATTATGTTACAAAATTCCAGATTTTAGAGAAGCTTCAGCCTTTGCCTTTTTCAGCATAAAACAAGAAATAAACCAGAGGCCCAACTTCCGTCTAACTCCTGACAGTGCCACAAATTTGAATGCAGGATGTGTGCTATTTTTGCAATCAACTTTACCTTCCAGGTATACATCAATAAAGCTGAAATGCTTCAGTTGTGCATTTTTTTTTTTTCCTGTCAGGCTTTGCAGTTACTAGCTACAAGGATAATGCTTTAGTTGCTTGTGTACTCCTGAAAAATTCGGAGTACCTCATGTAGGTCTTATGTCCCTTTAAAGTAGAAATGTATTCAGTTTCTATTGTAACTTTACAGTTCCACTATACCACGTGGATTTACACACAATACAACACACTTGTGTTGTACAATGGCAGTCTTTAAGTTTTAATAAAACTTAAATTTTTGCAGCTAATATTTCAAATGTAGGCTTTTTTCTGAGGGGAAAAAAGGCTGGCACACATCTTGATTACTGCTACAGGGTCTGAATTAAATCTTTGGATACATCTCTTCTTCAGTCCTTCTCCTCTTGTCTCTGGGATTCATTGACTGACAAGTCATGGCATGGATTTTCCAGTAGTTAATGATTCTTAATGTTACTTGCTTCATCAAAGAGTGAGTGTCTCTGTCTGAAGAGCTGATGCTGTCCTGAAGTGTCTTGCCTTTAGCCTGATAAATAACTTTGCAGGACTGGATGGAGGATTGGGAAAACTGATGTAGGAACTTTTGCTGTAATTATCAGTAAGGCACTATACCTTACCTGAAATTACTTAAAATGCTGGAGTTCTTGTGTCTTCCTTGTTAATGTCTTTCACTTTTTAATGACAACTTCATGATTTAGACAGCAGCCTTAGTAATGTACTGTTACTCTCCTTCCAGATCTATTTCTGATCTACGTGTCCCTGCCCATGGCAGGGGGGTTGGAACTAGATGATCTTAAGGTCCTTTCCAACCCTAACTATTCTATGACTCTATATGCCCTTCCATTCTGGGCGTCTTTTTCCTATGTATCCAGGTGTGTGTGAGTATTTATATAAGCCTGTAGAACTTCTGCTCTTCTGCACAGGAAATGCTGTCTCTTCAGGGCTGAGGAACTGTAGTGAGCCTAGAAAGGCAATGTACAACTCATTCAGCTTGTACTAGAACAGGCTTTAGTATGAGGTCTTAGTTCCTGCAGTTGAATCTGGGGAAGTGCATGGATGAAGATCAAAAGCCACTCTGAATCAAAATTTAACATTGTAATAGAAGACCTGAGTCTAGCATATGCATATGATAAGTGTTTGCTAAAATTCTACTGGTTGTTAGGAAAATGAGTTTTTATCCTGCAGAAGAGAAGGCTTTGGGAAGCAGAGGGAACTAATAATAACCTTCTGGTACCTATGGGCAGGCTATTGAGAGTACTGAGCCAGGATCTTTATAGCAGTGTGTGTGGAAGGCAGGCAAGAGACAGCAGGAATGCATTACAATAACTGCGTTTAAGATGGTGTGTTTCACCTTGGAGTGTAACAATCACTAGGACAGGTGAAAAGTTTGGCAGTCTCCATCCTTGGATGCTTTGTTGCCCGACTGGATACAGCTCTGAGTAATCTAAGGCTGATCTTGCTAACCTCGCTTTGAGTAGAAGGTTGACTAGAGAATCCTGGGGATCTTTTCCAACTGGAATTATTCTGTGATTCTGTAGCACCAAAAAAAAAAAAATCTTTATGAATATACAGTTGTCTGTGTTGAGGCTTGAAAGTAAGCATCAGTAATGAGTCTGTATTAAAAGCGTTAACGTAGATAGTGTGCCTTCAGTGCAAATGCAAGAAAGCTTTTGAACTTAAAGATGTTCCTTGATGTAAACACCAAAGCTTATGGGTGCAATACAGAAGATCACTGAATCTCTTACACTGTCGAAGGATGTTTGTTGTATTCCTGCAGCAGCATGAGTAAAGTTGGTTAAAATTCTCAAAGTGGTAACTTTTCTGTACACTGTCCATGGTACTGCAGGTGCAGGCGTTGCCCTTCTGCAGTGGTGCTCAGGCTGAGAACGAGCTGGAATGAAAGTGATTCAGTATTGGTGTTGGGGTAGGTTGTGTGTGTAGTGGGGTTTTATGGGTGTTTTTCTTCCTCGCTTTCCCGTGAGGTTTTACTTTTTGTTTCTCCTTTGGGCAAGATACTTCTGTTCAAAGCCTCAGGGATGGGGAGAGCACTGTATGTAACTAAATGCTTGTTCCTATAGTTGTGTGTCTGCAAAAAGTAGGAGAAACAGAATTTACATTTGTTGGCTAAAAAGCACAATTTTATAGGAGGTAATCCAAAATAATTTCTGCAACGTGTAACTGCAAGTATGCTATAATTTGTCTTATGGCAGAAATTTGTCTCAGTTTTCTGCTTAAACTAAGACTTTTAGGTCGCTTCCTAGTGGCAGGATTATGAGTAGTCACAAATGAAAGATAAATTTAGATGTTGAACAGTGTTACAGTGGTTCACGGCTTCTGCAGTCTCCCCTGGGAGAATGCAGGCAGTGGAGGAAATCTGGTCCTAGCATCCTAAACTTATTTTTTTCATCTCTGCACTGTACCTATGGATAGTGTCCTTTGTGCTAGTTATTCTAGATTTTGCACATATTCTTTCTCAAGATTGTGAACTTTTTTTTGTGAACTAGAAAAGTGTGTTTAAACCCTTTATGTTGATATCACTGTTAGAGGAAAGCTGAAGTACACAGAATTTTTCAGTACCTTTAAAAACAAGATACTGATCAGTAATTCTCATTCTTTTGACTCTTTTATATGACTTGTGATGATTTAATGGCACTTTCAAACTAAAATTAATTAGGGATTGATCACCTAATATAGGTGTTTGTAATCTATCCAATAACTTTATAGAATGCTCTAAAGAAAGAGAGTGTTTGAGAGAGCTTTTTGAGTGTCCAGTAATAGTCTTCAGCTCTTTGTCAGTCAGACAAGTTCAGCAGCAGTAATATAGATCATGAAAGTGTACCTTAAATTTGGCATGTAGGAATATGAAGGTAGTTCATTCTTCAGGACTTTTTTTTTTGGCTTTTCCCCACAGCTGGTAAGTTAAGTGTGGTACTGTGGGTACTGGAGACCTGAACTCTGACAAGTATAAAAGTAGTTTACATGTTGTGGTCAGCACTGACCCTGAACTAGATCTAGATGTCAACCAAAAGGTCAAAGTTCTAAAATATTCAGTGACTACTGGAGAAGGAGTGTTCTGCAAACAACATAATTTTGGCATTGTTTTTGAAGAAGAGCAGAGATGATGGACAGGCTCTTCACATAAATGTATTAGGATTTTTTCTTTTGTTCTTGGAAATATTTAGCAGAACAATATCTTTTTTGTTGTTGTGAGTTGTTGCAGTTTACTTTCTATATCATTTATCAGTGAATTACGTTTGGTACTTTGGCTGTTGCTAGATAAATTGAAAATAAAATTTAAATAATAATGCCTTTCTCCACCTGGAAACGCAAGCGTAAAGTTTATCTGGAGTAAGGTTTTAGAGGAGGAAATCTACTTGCACCATAAACAGTTCTGCACCATAGTCCTTTTATAGATAATTAGTATGAGAGCCATTCTGGAAGATAAAATGCCTTTTGAAGTTTGAAAAATGTGTAGAAACAGACCCTGTCTGTTTTGTGGAGAGTAATAAATTCCCAAACATTTCAGTTCAAGCATGTCAGATTTTTTTTTTTTTCCTGTGGAAAATGTGGTATGATAACAAATTCTAGCAGTACGTGACTGTAGCTTCACCTAAAATACTTTTCAATGTTTACATACCTGTGTAATGGATTTTGCCACCTACACCCCAAATTTGTGTTGAACTGTGAGAAAAGACTAAATGCAAGACTTGTAAAAGCCTTTAAATAGGAAGCAAATCCTAAAGTTGGGATGTTCAGCAGCCATAATGCTGCCTGTTATGGATACCATGTGATGACTTATATTAGATGGTTTGGGGATTTTTTTTTTGATCCCTTTCAAACTGATGCAAGATGCTTACTTTTCTGCTCAGATACAGTATGCTGAATGCTTTCTTTTTCTCCTACTTTGTCTGAAAAGACTCTGAGATAGTGGGTAACTTATGATGTGTTTTGTTCTAAGAGTACCTTAAAGACCTCTTCTACCCCTCCTACCCCCCAAGTGTAGCTATTGGTTTCCTCTGTTATGCCATAGTTGATCTTAATCAATTTACTTTGAAAATTACTACATTCTCTTGCTGGTCACTGAGAAAGCAAGGGAAATGACCATTAATTTTAATACTTATGCATACCCTGAGGACAATTTTTATATTAATTTGACAAACTTTTCTAATTCTGGTGAAAGTTTGGAACACCAGAACTTGGGATAGAGTGCTGAGTATACTGAAGAGCTTTTTATAACTTACAGCAATCAATAATTACTGAATTTTGGAAGTGTCAGATTTTACCATCCTGTACCCCTGTGTAAGGTGGGGGATGCAGAGGTAGTATCTTGTTGGTTGTAGAGATAGTATCTTGCGTTAAACCAGTATGCCAGTTTGTTATATGTGTTGGTCTAATAAAAGATATAATCTCATCCTACAAACCTTGTGGCTGCTTTGGAGTGGGATGAATGCAGGAGTGTATGTAAGGCACAAGGATGTGTGTGGCTTCTTCATCGCTGGGAGCCTCAGGACTCTGCAGATGTGTGCAGTGCTAGCAGGAAGACGAGTTTGCTTGCCCTTCATGCTCACTCTAATCTTCTTTTGTGGCTGTTCTTCATCTATGTCCTGCTGTGTAAGAAAAGCTGCTATGGGCACATGCTTTGTCTTTGATATCAACACCTCTGTGTTCAGGTGTAACAAAGTGACTTGTGACTTCATGTCACAAACGTTAATTTTGCGCAGTGGTATCTTATGATGTTTTGTTTGCTGCCTATGATCTTAATCTGGAGAGAATATTCTATGTGCTGTAGCATTCTTGGTCTTATGCATAGCTCTGTGTGTCAGGGAATTAAAAGTCCCGGTGGCTATAAATGTCCCTTTAAAAGTATTTAGAACAGTTTTCAGGCTTTCATTGAAACTATTTTCATATGAAAGTTATAAAACCAAATTGATTTGAAAGGAGAAACAATGTGAATTTTGCATATTGTCAGTTTGGAGCTCTTGCCTTGCAGAGAAGGCAGCTAACCTGGCAGCTGCTGTATTCTATAACCCTATGGAATGGGGCAGCGGAAAACATGTCAGGCTTTCTTCCTCCTGGGAGAGGATGTTTCTTTTCTGTTATTCTGACTTTGGATTTCTTCTCTGCAGTACTTACTCCACCCAATGAGCATTTCCTTCCAGAAGGTCTGGGAATTGAGTTGCTGACGTTCCAGCAGCAGCAGGAATACTTCATCCCTTTCCAAAGTTTTGTTGTTTGTATGAGAGCAGGGAATTTATCTGACTGATGTTGTAGTGTAAATTTGGGAACAATGATACAGTGCATAGGTAACCAAGTTTTAGTAAGAAGAATGGAAGAAAACCAAGGGGGTGGGTGTGGGTGTGTGTGGGTAGTGACCCACAAAACCAAATATGCCATTTATTCACCCTAACTATTAATTTTTAGCTATTTCTGTTAATGCCTTATGGGCAATCTGAACTACCTGTGCCTTCCTACATCCGTTATGTTATGAACTAAAACTCTTGCTAACAATTTGCCTATCTGATGCACGTTACTGATCACAAGCCTTCTCTATTACAGAAGCTAACAGAAACCACTAACCTTCTTTTCGAAGACAAATGTCCCTTCTTAAAAAGCAGATAAAATCTGTCAGTTGTCTGTTGAGTCAGAGTAGCAAAGGTATTTACTGTGTGTTCTGTCTGTATGCTGCTGTGGTGGCTCTGACCCCTGTGCAGATGGGGATTGAAAGAGCTTGGAACATGTAGCCCATTCGCTGTGAGGTGGGTACAGTGCTTGTCGGGAAGCAGATAACCTGGGTGCCATGTCCCTGAATAATATGAAACCCCACTCCCTCTCCAAGTCTCCAGGAAAGATGCTTCTCTAAGTATTCTGTTTACTAGATAAATCTTGAGGTTTTTTTTTTTTTTTTAAACCCAGGGAGTAAGTGTGGTGACTTAGCATTATTTTGGAAGTGGACATTTCATGTGATTTTTCTATTAGAGGCAGTGAAACCACTCCACTCCTATGTAGGAACACTAATAGGGGTTTTCTGGTTGCTCTTTAAGGCACTTAATTACTATTCAGCACCTTGCATATGAAGACTAAACCACACTGTAAAGTTTCTATTATAGGTTCATAATCATGCACAAGCCCATGCAAAAGTGGCAGTGCAATATGACCCATTATTTTATTTCTGTACACACATTTCAAATAGAACTTCTGTGGTTTTAAGGCTAATTTTGGATGATTCTTTTTCTCATCAAAGTAAGCTTTGTCTGTAACTGTTCTCCTAAAGCAAATATAGCACATTGGATACCAGCTAGTGCTGTCTGTCCTGTAGCTAATACACACAACAGCATAAATGTAAAAAGCACACATTTGTATTTCACTCTGGTTCATTGCATGGCCTCCTGATGCCAAGACCCTAGAATTTCTGAACACTAAAACAACAGACTGAGTAGTTTATTATTCTAATTGAATGCAACTGCTGAACTGATTTAGCTTTATTTGCATATTAATATTGCAGATACCTTGATTAGTGCGTTATGTGACTGTTTAGAATAGACATGTATTTAGCCATTTTCCTGTGTACAGTTGGATTTGAGTGATTTCTCTCTAAACTAGAGGTGTCAGGTTTTTTGAGAATCAGTTTTAGAATATGTGCGAGTAACGCTATAGTTATGTCCAAGACTCAAATATCATAAAGTTCATTAAGTGGAATGTCCTAATGAAAAAAGAATGATGTTGTCAGAAGATAGTCATAAATGGTTGCACTTTGAAAACCGAAGGGCAAGAGTCAATAACAGCACATCTTAAATACAGGATCATTGCAGGGGGAAATTATATTCTGATGCTTGCTGGATTCTGGTATCAGGTGTCTTGTATGCAAGTCTGGACCGCTCTGTCCAAGGAGCTGCTGTACTTGGCTTGGGCCACTAAAAGAATAAGGAAAAGTAGGGGTGCAGTTGCCTCTTGGTTCTCTCACCTGAATTTGGTTTCAGTTCAGATGTGTGTGATAGATAATGCTGCTTTTAATGTGAGGCTTGTTTGGAATATTTTTCTTATTCAGTTTGCTGTTAGGTGCTAATGACTTTCAGAATAAAATACATGATACTTTTTAAATAATAAATCCCTGCACCTTGTAATTTTACTTCTTGATGGCCTGCTTTGATATATTTCTGTATGGGTTCAGCTTCTCTGGAAGGAATGCTAGGAGAACCTCTCCAAGCCAGTGTTTTGAAAGAAAAAGGACTGTTCTTCTCAAAGCCTATGCTGGATTGCCATATTAAGAAAAGAACATGTTCTTTCTGCATTTAATCTTCTAGACCTACTACTTTGAGACTTTTTTGAATCTCTGTTCCTGACTTTTTATCAAGAGAGGTTCGTGATGCTTCTTGCACTGTTTTGTACTTAAGACCTTGGTGATTATCACTGTGCTGGCCATGAAGGATCTGGCACTGGAACACATCACAATAAACAAAGCGCTTTAGTTGTCTGTGAGAGTGGAGAAACTTGAAGAGAATGTAAGGGTGCAGTAAAAAAATTCTTTCATAATTTGCAGTGTTAACATCTCTGGCCCCAAATAAAAAACCCTTTCACTGTGACTAGTGGGAGACAGCTTATGCTTCTTCCCATAGGGTGAGAAAGGGAGGTGATAATCAAGGCAAGGATTTTCAGAGAGAGCTATAGCTTTTCAGAGAAGTCATGATGGCATACTAGGTTCTAAGTTTTTGGTTTGTTGAGTGTGTTTTGGGGTTTTGGTTTTTTGTGGCTTTTTTTTTTCCCCTGCTTGTTTTGATGCTTCCACAATTTTTAATAATACTAGCTTGAATGGTATGAAACCTTAATGCAGTAAGCTACCTTTGCAAATGCAGGGACCTGAATTTTTAGGGAAGGTAACAAGACTAACTCATTCAGCTTGATTTGTAGAAAGGTAGGAAATATTTTACAAATGCACTCAGATTTTACTGAGATCTAAACATTCATCCTCCTAAGTCTATTTGTGTCACTCAAATACAATTAAGGGATGAGTTACAGAATTTCTAGGAATGGAACATTCTTGCTAATATACTCTGAGAGTTGACTCTCGTTATAAGGGCTGTGGCACCTGACATTGATATGAGATTTCTAATATAGTTTCAAACATTAGTTGCTTCAACAGCAGCCTAGTCATTCAGTGACCACAGAGGATATGTTGTCATTACAGGCACATATTTTTCCTCCTTTTCTCTTGAAATCTTAGCTCTATCTTGGGGAAAACCTATGGTGTTTTCATGTGAGGTCGAGTGTTAACTAGTCACTGCAGTTTTGTTGTTAGCACCAGCCCTCTAAATTCCCCTTCTGCAAGACAGGCTCTGTAGACATAATGTATGATGTCTGCTTTATGTCTAATGCAATGGTTGAGCACAATGGACCTTGTTTAGAAGCAGCTGATTCTTATGTAAAACAAACTATGCAAACAGCCAGTTCAGGATTGCCTGACTTGCAAGGTTTAATGTTGCTATTTCATTAGCAACATTTCGTTGTGGGAAGGCAAGGAAAAGACCTCACCTTGATGCAAGGTGCCATTTAGCTGGTAGGGCGAACTGCAGCTTCTTAAATATTAAACCAAAATTCTTGTATACTGACTTCCCTTGTTGGAGAAATTCTGTGATAGTTCTCTGCAGGATTTTCTTGTAAATGAAGTTTTGAAACACATTAACTTAGTTCTTAGTCATGGTTCTGGTCTGTGATTGGTGGGTTTTCTTCCCGAGGAACTGATTTAGGCTTTTCTCAAATTCCTGTGATTTGACTGGGTTTGTAAAAATGATCAGATGCTTGTGTGCTAGCTGTGTTGATGTCATTCTGGAGACTTACTTCTAGCTCCTGGTTGTTACTGCTGTGCATGTGATCATCGCCAGAAGAAATGAAGAATTTCTTTGTGTCTTGATTGTGATACGGATCTGTCTGGGGTGTTTGCCCTTGCTGAGGAAATAAGGTCTTTCTCTGGACCTGCTCAGGCTGCACATAATGACTGTTTATGCATACTGATGGAGGTCGGAGGATGTACTGTGGCTTTTTGGTCCACTGTGGAGTCTTCCTTGTGCCTTGGTTTCTCAAGATCTGGGTAGTCATTTTAATCCATGGCAGCCTGTTTCTTCTGCCCACCTATGAGGACAGAATACAGTGAGGACAGTTAACCATAGGCGTCACTGGAATACTTAGCTGTGATTCACTTCACTTTAAGTGCAGCATTACTGTAAAATCCAGCCCTGAATTATTGGCAGAAGTAGGTTTGAACTCTTAATCTGGGCAGGTACAGGATTAACTGATTTTCTTCCCAGAAACCTTATCCAAGGCAAAGTGAAAATGTGTGGTTTTGAACTCATTATATTGTCCAGCTAAGAGGATACAAGCAGAAAATGTTTGAGGAGGATCTTTCTCCATCTAGTGGGAGTCTTGATGTGTTAAGGCTTGCTACCAAGTGATAAACAGGGACCCTTGTGGAGGCTGCTCAAACTGGGCTTATGTAGTCTCCCTTGGTTATCCCTTTTCATTTCCCACATAGAAGTACCTGTAACTTTGTGCATCTCTGAGCTCTGTGTATTTTGATGCTACTCTTTTTCAGGATTTACTTCAGTCTTTCTTTAGATCAAAACTGTACTCTCGGCTATTGAAAGCCATTTGCTAATGAGAAGGAACAGGACCAGTATGAAAACTCATAGAATAGAGTCCTTCTAACCAGACAATATAAGGCCATGGAATTTACTGACCCTACATGTGTTGCTGGTTTTTTTCTTCAGATGGTTAAGATTTCAGTTGTTGCTGCCGCTACAGATTGCATATTAAGTTGTAGTACTTTAGGAGGTCTGAGCTGATTGGATGTGGTTATTTGAGAGATTGCTGTGTCAAGAAACAGCTTTGTTTATAATATCAAGTAAACAAAAAAAAATGGTTGCAAACAGCTTGCTCCAAGTAATATTAGCAGTAGGTAGGTTAGTCTCTTGTGTGAATGCTGAAGCTTTGGAGCTGGGTTATAGCTTTTGTGTAGCATCATTCAAATAATACTACAGATGCAGCTTTGTACTCCCACTTCACAAATAAAGTAAGCCAATCTCAATCTAACTATTTTCTTCCTCTAATTTTTATCACTTGTAAGAATCTAGAAAAGCCTTATGGACAATATCTCAGTGCTATGACTAATTATTTCTCCATCATAATATATGTTATTGGTGGACACAGAAATGATTTTCACCATAGATTTGCTCATTGTGCTTTTTAAAGGCTTGTAAGTGAATTCTGGGAACTTCAGGTAGTACCAAGGCTATGAAAATCAGAGTGATGCAGCTGTGATTCTTCTCATGTAGTATATGCAGGTGCAGAGTTGTAATATTAAACTAGCTGCAGGCAGCTTTTGTTGATCAAAATTGGGAATATTTTTCAACAGTTCAACATGATTTCCTGATACACTTCTGCAAAGAGCTGTGAAATTTCATGGTGTAGGTATCTGTTGCCTGGCTAACTGCTGGTTACCAGCTTGAGGACTTCTAATGAAGCTACTTCCTTGGCGGTGTATTTTCTGCTTAGTAGTGTTTGAGCTACTCGCTTTACACTGTGTCTTCCGCCCTGGTCAACTTGGCTAATAATTTTTAAGGTGTTTAAATTCTGTCCTCTGCAACTCTGGATAGCAAGGAGTTTCATAGCTTAACCTAGCACAGTATTATATTTTTGTAGGTATATGTATATAAATAATGTAACATGTATGAAAGAGTGATTATATTCATATCCTTTGTTCCATTCTTGTGTACCCACAGTACCTTTTTTTCCAGTGGGTCAGTTTTGTTCCTTATGATACATTTGGTAAGTCTTGTTATTCCTTCTGTACTTGATAGTTCTTTCTGCATGTGGGAGAGGGAAGCAGAGCTGTTCTGGGTACAGGATGCGCATGCATTGTAGGCTTCTGCAGTGATAGGTTTTGGTGCTTTTTTTTCCTAATGTAGTTTGCATTTAGTTTGGCTAATTACTGATTACTGAACTGATGTAGCAGGAGATACTTATGGTGGGTCAGATGCTTAAGATTGCTAGGTAGATTGGGGCATCCCTGTGCTCACTTAAAAGTCATTTTTCCTGGCTCGCATCATATGGTATTTAGAAAAAATATATTTTGTACTATTTTATCTCTCTTTAGACTTGTGAGATTTAGATTTTTGTGCCAGTCTTAAATGGCAAGTACTTTAGTGTAGTAATTTTTGTCCACTTCATCCTTGCTTTCTTTTTTGGGATCACTAATAAATAGAATGGCTTATGTCTGTGATATTAGAGAATTGTGTGGAGCTACCATGGTTGACTTCTCTTTTTTTCTTTTGTTTCCAAATTTTTAAAATCAATTCTTAAAATCTCAACATGAAGGCATAGAATGGTTTGGGCTGGAAGGGACCTTAAAGATGGCAAAGTCTCAACCCCCTGCCATGGGCAGGGACACCTTCCACTAGACCAGGTTGCTCAAAGCTCTGTCCAACCTGGCCTTGAACACTGCCAGGGTTGGGGCACCCACAGCTTCTTTGTGCAACCTGTTCCAATGTCTTACCGCTATTGTAGTGAAGAATTTCTTCCTAATATCTAATCTAAATCTACCTCCTGTGTTTCTATGATCCATGAGAGGATAGATGCTTCTGATGGCACTTTGGTTTTTAGAGCTCAGCAGAGCGCTATTGAAAGCCTTTTTGAAATTTAAGGAGAAAACAAGACTGTTGTAGTCTTCATGATCTGAGAGTTTCCCCAAAAAATTATTTGGGGAAAGGGGTATAACTCTCCATGAATAATTGGTTATTTTTTTTTGTTTGTTTGTTTTCACTGCATGCTAACTTTGGCTCTTAACTGGTGTGGTCATTGAATATCATTATGGGCTAAATATTTAAAGTTACAGGCTTTGCAGTTTTTGTTCACACCTGGAGAATCTGATGTGTTTGTATTGATGAATGGATCCTCCTTTGGATGGTTAGTATCTGGGTAGAAGCTGTTACTTTTGGTACTACACATTATATCAATATATCTCTGATTCTGTAAACCCAGTGGGAGGTGAGGCAAGGAAATTCAATCTACTTATTTTCAGTGAAATATTGTAATGCTTTTCTTAGCAAAACATTTCCTTCCAGTAAAGGACAAGTATGCTAAGTCCCTTTAAAAATGCTTTTACTATCAATTCCCATTCTTAAAAATCTGGTACTGCAGCTACCTGTTACAGAGCAACTCTGTAAACTCATGAGCAGAAGTTTTGAAGTGCAGGCTCAGTAGGTAGGAACTGTGCTCAATGTGTGTGACTGACCAGACTCTGTAAAAGTAAGCCTGCAGATAACTTCTAAACTAATCTTCTAGAGATAAGCCTAGTCAACTTCCTAGACAAAATGGCTTTAAAAAGAAATATGCTTTGGAATGTGTAGCTCTTTAGTGCAAAATGTTGAAGAGATCCTGTATCCCACTGAAACTTGATTAATAATTGTCTGATCAAGCACTGATGACACTTTATTTTTATAAATCTGAGCTTCTCATTTGTAGCAAGTGAAGCTTGTATTGACAGAAGTTATCACGTAACAAAAGTACAGGTATTGAGGGAAAACTCTTTTTGCCAGTTTTTAAGGCCATGTATTTTAACACATTGGGGCTTTCACAATTCTAATAAATGGTAGCAGGAAATCCCAGTTCTAGACTAGTGCTTAATATATTCAAGATTTTTGTAATATTTGACCGGGAATGGCAATTCATGTGTCAGCATTCTGTGACTGCTGGTTGTCACTGTCTTTCCTAAACTGTGTTTTTCCTTGAAAATGCAACTTCATTAACTTTGGCTTGATGCTCCTGAAGAAAACTCTGTGTTCTTCCTGTGTTGAGTCAGGAACACTTAAAACCAGGGGATTTGTTTGATTCCCACCAGCTCCTCTGCTCCAAGCCCCATTTCAAGGAATGACAAAATGTAGTGGCTTGTTTCTACATCAGACCTGCATTTGGAAATTCATGTTGTCACGCATTGCAGTTGTCTGCATTACGTCTACTCTCTGTACAAGTGACCTCTAGACCACAGCACATTCAAAATATGTGATGTGAAGAAAAACTACTGCTGAGATACTGTATTTAAAAAAAAAAAGGCTCTTCATTTTGGTTTGACCATATGCAACCAGAGACATTAAAAGGCAAAGTACTTGATTTAGATGTGGGAATGTTTTAAATGGTATAATGCAGGAAAAGCTGATAAACCACAAACTCTGTTGGAAGCTGTTACTGCTCCAGCAGTTTTCCCTACAATCTCTGCTGTAGAGGAATAGCAGCAGCTGTGCTACTGCTCCTACACTGTATCCCTGGGTCCAGAAATACAAAGTGATTTAATAGTTTTAAATTTTAACTTTTACTGTCTCTGTTCCATCCTGACTTTTACAAGAATGTCTTGTGTGGTGATCAGCAGTTGGGTTTTGATCACGTAATCATTTCTTTCTTACTCTGTTGCTGTTGTCTGTAGTTAAAGCCAAGTCTACTTTAATAGCTGCTCCTGGGGGATCCTGCTTATAGGGCTGGCCTTGGTGTGGAAACTTTTGTCTTGAGAAGGGAGAGGTAAAGTGTGGTTTCTGCTAGCTTTCCAGGGAAGCAGTTTCAGCTCTGGAGGAGAGGTATCTCTGGAATTCTCTCCATCATTTTCTGACTCTCTTAAATATGCAGTGGGCTGCTTTTCCCTTACTAGGTGGGGTTTTTTTGTTTGGTTGGTTGGTTTTTTGTTTGTTTGTTGGTTTTTGTTTGTTTTATTTTGTCTTTTGAGACCTATATAAACTTTCAGGAGGGAGGCATGCTTCCTGCTGATACTGAATCTGTACCATTCAGGCTATTCCAGTTATCACAGTTCAATTTAAGTAAGTTCTGTGAAGGCTTTGTTGCTTCATGGCATCCAGTAGGACACTTAGAATTGTCAGGAATAAAGCTTCAACCAGGAAAATCAGAAGATATGAGACTTTTGTAAGGCATCTGCGTAATTCCAGAGTGAAATGAAAATCAGGAATTACTGTCTTTTTTTTTTCCCATAAGGTTAGACTTAAAGTACAAGCTACTACGAGAACCAAGGGGAGGCATTAACATAGGTGCTTCACAATTTCTGAGCAGAGAAGGAATGAAGTAGTAGTTTGTGTTTTACTTGAAGAAGAATAAGCAGGCATGTTCAGTCTAGTGCCATATGTGGCTGTTGATTTGTAAATCAATGCGTCATGCTGCATACTTCATGCCAGTCCTCTAATCTCTGGCATCAGCTGCCAGTGAGTTTCAAGATAGAGTTGTGAGCACTGAGGAGCGTGTGGACTTTGACAAAGCATTTCTATTCTTTTCAACTCAATGCTTTGTATTATCACTTGATTAACAGAAGCACTCGGGCTGGAATTGCTGCTCATCCGGAACCTACAGATGAGCTGTATAAGGCGTTCTCTGTGCAGATTTCTCAGGCTTATTTTGGCTCTTCTCTCCCCTCCAGTCCAACTCAAAAGTCTTTATTCTTTTATGGATTGTGGAATAACCTGGAAGACCTAATACCATTGCTAGGAAAACAATAATTAGGCTGATATTATGTTCATGTTTGTGTTTAAAATGACTTGAAAAGTGTATAACAGGCCTGTTGCTCTGTAATACTTGAAGGTCAAGTTATTCTTTTGTTTTCTTTTGAAAATGTTGAACAACCGCAGGAGTTGAAGCCTAGAATAAATACACTTTAATTGAGAAGGTGGGGAGAAAACAAATCAACGTTTAGTTTATCATCTATTTTTATGAAGGTTGTTTTAAACTTAAGCACCTACATAAAGAGCTTTAAGAATTACGTGTTCTCTCAGATATTCTGGTGCCTAAGTTTTATGCTTTCCTAATTTCAAGGATGGAAGTGAAGGGTTGTTGGTTACATTTAGCTGGATCTCCCCTAGCTCTGAAGTACATTCAGCTGTGTTGTTAGGCTTCAGAATGAATCATTCTTGGTTTTATTCATGTCCTGGTAATGCAGAAAAAGGGTTACCTCATACATTCACTTACACTCTTTCTGTTAAAGAAGAGCATCTGAAGCAGTTTGTGGAGTTAAGAACAATGTCTGGGGGCGCTCTTGGCTGGAGGCAAGGCAGATAGAGTGTTCAATCCCCCCTGCTTATAGAATCATGGAATAGTTAGGGTTGGAAAGGACCTCAAGATCATCTAGTTCCAACCCCCCACTGCCAGGGGCAGGGACACCTCACACTAAACCATGCCACCCAAGGCTATGTCCAGTCTAGCCTTGAACACTGCCAGTGATGGAGCATTCACAAGTTCCCTGGGCAACCCATTCCAGTGCTTCACCACCCTTACAGTAAAGAATTTCTTCCTCATATCCAGTCTAAACTTCCCCTGTTTAAGTTTGAACCCATTACCCCTTGTCCTATCACTACAGTCTTTAATGAAGAGTCCCTCCCCAGCATCCCTGTAGGCCCCCTTGAGATATTGGAAGGCTGCTATGAGGTCTCCGTGCAGCCTTCTCTTCTCCAGGCTGAACAGCCCCAACTTTCTCAGCCTATCTTCATATGGGAGGTGCTCCAGTCCCCTGATCATCCTTGTGGCCCTCCTTTGGACTTGTTCCAGCAGTTCCATGTCCTTTTTATGTTGAGGACACTAGAACTGTATCCAGTACTCCAAGGGAGGTCTCACAAGTGAGGTCTTCATTTATACATAAACGGAAAATGTACTTGCTTAAACCACGACAGTACTACCTGCCATGTGTGTGGTTTTTAATACTAATACGTGGCTAAGACACTTTTCTGGTTTATCACTGCTGTAACAACTCAGCAATTCATAAGGAAGAGTTAAGGAATTTGAAATGTTCCTGTGATACTTTGCAGGTAGAGACAAGAAGCTCTGACCTGTGATCATCCAATTTTCCATTTTATACTTAGTTTTCTACGAGTCGCTTTGAAAATTGTTATGGGCTAAGGAAATACATTCCCTTAAAAGCAAAAGCTAATGATGAATTTTTAACAATCAAAGATCCTTGAATTAAAAAAATCTTAAGAGAAAAATTTCATCTGGAACGTGCCTTAGCTCCAGTGGCATTTTCCTTAGTTCTGGTTTCTGTGGAAGATGACAGTTTCTTTAACTACTTCTTTAGGGGCAAATAACAGATAATCCTATTGCTGTAGAGGAAGTTGTTTATCTAATGGATAATAATTAAATCTCTAGAGATCTGTTTGCAGAAGGTTTAACTGATTATTCTTTTTCCTTCATTGTGGTAACAGAAATATCCAGCAATTAATAGGAAAACTGGTTACAGGGTTTATGCACTGGATAGTGCAGCTTGTGATTACTGAGTACAGCTGGACAGGCAGGCTAGGGCTTCTAAAGATGCTGCAGTGGTCTTGTTTGTGCTGTGTCATGAAAATGCATTTGAGAGGTCTTTTTAATGTAAAAGCTGAGCTGTCTTTTAATGCAAGTTTAAAAAAAATTGCATATTCATCTTTCTGAGCATACTGCGTTGATGGTGCTCTGTGCTTGACTGTTTCATTGATGGTAAGACCCCTGTTCTTCAAGCATCTTTTCAGATCAGACCAGTTGTAATAGTGTTTGCGAACTAATGCAGCTGGAGCAGCAGGTCAAAAATAAGTACTTCTGGCAGGTTTTCCAAGAGGCCATGGCTGCCGGCAGTATGTTGCAAACTGGATTATATTCAAATAGTCTAACAGTCTTTCAACCTCAGTGAGGTGACTTTTACATGTGAGAATTTCTGGGTTGTCTATGGAGCTCTTCAGAGCTGAGCTTTTCTTTCTAATTGGATCTGGGAATACTGGCCTTTACTAATAAGTATGCAGTGTAACACAAGTTAGGACAAGAAGTTTTTGTTACAGAATGGCATGTTCTTACCTCTCTTCAGTGAAGAAACAGACTGATAAAAATTCCAGTAGCCAGAAGCCTGGAGCAAATGCTGTTTTTCACGTCTTTTGGATGAAGGCATCCTAGGAAAATGTAAATAGTTTGAATGGTACTAGGGAGACTGATGAAAAGTGAGAGATAGTGAGAGGGCTGCCTAGGGGAGAGGCAGACAGCTGAGCTGTGTCATAGGAGAGGGAGGACAACAGCCCAACTACTGTGCAAAGGGAAAGGGTACCACTGATGTGGTGATGGGCAGCATGTTGTGGGTTTTGGGTTGTGGGTTTTGGTTTGGTTGGAGATTTTTAAAGCTTAAAATTGGTCTGTAGATCATGTCTCTTAAAATAAGTTTTTGTTCAACTCCCACATCAAAATCAGTAACAAGTATTACAATGTAAGTTTTCTACTAAGTGATCTTTGTCACTTAAATTAGCATTTCTTATAGTAGTTGTCATATTCAAAGTATGAAAAAATGATACTAGTACTGAGTTCTAGCATTCATTATACTAGTAGAGCTCACTAGCTAAAGAACTGAGATCTGTTTACTTGCTGAACCAACTTTTAAAGGCACAGTCAGGTCATGTCACTTTTAATTTGCTAGTTCAATGATGTCTTCACTTTCAGTAGAGGAACCAATTCTTTTAAAGCAAAAAAGCTTTTTTCTCTTTTTACCCTTGGGAAAGGAAAATGAGAATGTGCCATACTAGTTCTGAAATCTTGAAGGATTTGGAAATACAACCTACCGTTAACATTGCTAGTTTTAGATAATTGGTTTCAATTTTTGTGAATGTGCTGTCTTATGTTACAAGCACATCCAAGAGTTTGTATGACTTTTGTATGTTATGTTGGTTTAAAATTCCCTGTAGATTTTTTTTTTTAGAAGATGTCATTAAATATGCCATTGATACTAGATTAAGAAACCAGCCCTCAGAAATCAGAGGAACGTATTACCTACTAAAACACCAACAGCTCAAGTGTGGGTAATGCAGACTTTCTGCCGAGTTACTTGTTTTTGTTTTCTTAAAAGCTTTGTTTAGTTGTAGATTAATGTATTTAGTAGTTACTGATAGGAAAAAATGGTAGTTGAAAAGTTAAAATCAGTTGAGGGGAGGGTTAACTTACAATTTGTCTTAAAATTGGTGATTTTTAAGTCATTGTGAGTAAAAGGCAGCAGAAGATAAGAAATGCATAGACAAGATGCTCCGGTGGCACAAAGTCATGGTTCAGGGGTCGCAACATGGGATTAGCTGAAGCCCAGAGCTGTTCTAACCAGTGTCCCCAAACTTATTTAGGATAGCACCAATGGTGGAACACCTGTATGTAGGATTTTTAATCTGCAGAGGTAAAAGCACTAGATGTTAGAAACATCTGTGAAATATACGGAAGGGCAGGTCAGTGAGGTCAAGCTGCTATTACTCAGCTTCTGTCACTTGCTGTAGGAAGTTTGAGTAGCTGAATAGTGTTAGTCTGTTATGTTATCATTAAAAAAACTGTCTGCTGGGGGACTCTGCACTGGTACTGAATGGCTTTATTATGTTAGTGACTGCCTTTACAATTAAATATTGTCATATCACAAATAAAATACTGCAAGTGTATGCATTAACAAAGCTTTTAATCTCTTAAATCATGTGTCTTTTACAAAACACTGTTTTCCCAAAGTACTGTTCCGGCTGTCTGATAGTGCTGCTGTGCTAGAATGTGAGTCTTCTACAATGAAATCAATATGCTAGTCTTCAAATACAGAGATAATTGGTGTGCCAGGATGTGGAAAGAATAGTTTTTCAGTGCTAGTAGTGATTTACAGATTTGCAAGGAAGACAAGTGTGTGTTTGAGTATGTATCACCTTACTAAGGACTCTGGTATGCTAATGTGTAGGTAGCCTAACTGCAAAATCAGTGTTTTGTGCTGGGGTGCTGCATGAACTGAATAAAGACTCCAATACCCATATAGCCTATTTAATAGATGCCGGTGGTTGCTGCATGATTGGCAAGCTGATCCATCTAGATCATCTTTCTGACAGTGACTGGTAACAGATGCTTTCAAGGAAAAGTACAAGAAATGGAATAGTACCCTTTTTCCTAGTAGAGAGAGATTTAGGGAATTGAGGATAGTTCAGATGGAATGTATTTCATGTTTAACAGGAGCTGTTCTGGTCTCTGCAATGTTATTTGACAACAGTTAGTGATACATTTTGCTGTACACAGGTCTGTATAGGTGTGGCTATTTTGTTCCACCTGTTGCTCCACCATCTCATGTTTGTGTCATGAGGAGTGGGAATTAATCATGCTGGAATATGTGTATCAGTACTAGAAAGTCACTGTCTGTGACTTAGGCTTTTAAAGTATTTAAGCTAATAATTGTATAGCCTACTTCTGTTTCATTATCCAAGTGCCTTTGGCATATCATGTCTATATATAGTGGTGCTATTGGTACAAAAGTGAAAAGGGGGCATGCAGAAAGAAAATGAGGAATACTAGCATTCAAATTCTAATGTGAATTAATGTGGGAAATTAATTTGAACAGTTACAGAGCAATATTATGCTTTTAATTTCATTGAATGAATTGACCTAGATGCTAGGCTAGTGTCATTGTCTTGGATAATTGTGTCCACAGTTTTATGTGCTTGAGGATGAATCTTACTTGGCCTATTTTCTTTCTAAATAAACTTTAAGACCTTGATCCTGTTCATGATTTCTAAGAAAGTAATTTATTTGAGTAAATAATCTCTTACTTGGCATTTATGTGTCACTGATAGTATGTAGCCCTTTATGCATAAAAGCGGAGTGCTGTAACAATAAGCCTACAGTGACCAATTCCTCATTGAGTTTAAATGAGAAAAAAGCATCTTTTTGTGGTACATAACTTTTTTTTTTGTTGTTGTTGCATAACTGTCTTGAAATAGTTCGTGTTCACAGTGAGTTTATAAAGAATTATTACCTCCCTTTTCAGTTAGCCGGTGACATCCGACTTTTCTGTTTTTTTTACTAAGGCGCCTTTAGGGCATTGGGCTGAAACTTACCTAGTATACTAGAATCCTTTAGCTAATTTTCACACTGTTGCTGAATCTGCTGCCTGGGCAGACACTGCCTCTAGGTGCTCATTTCTATATCTTTACCATGCTGGTGCAGGCTTCTGCTTGGCTGTGTGATGAACTGGATAGAGGATTGATTTAAGCTAAATACAACCCAGTAAAAATAGTTATGTTTTGATCTTGTTGGTTCAAGTGTTAGTACAACTGCTTATGCTGGCAGAATTCAAAGTCTGCAACCATGGGAGTGAGCCTCCTAAGTATCTGCAGGGAGGCTTAAAACAGAGGAATCTCTAGAGACTTCAGTTTTGATGTCTTTCAGCTAAATAACTTGGGGACAGTCCTAGTCAGTGTAACGCTATTTTTAGAAATACTGAGATGGCCACCTGATTCTTAGTCATATTTCTAAATATTCAGGGCTTTGTCTACTTTTTTCTTTTGCATTGTTTGTACTGTGATCAAAATGTAGCTGCAGAACACAGAGTAATAAACATTATTTCAGAGAGAAGACATGAGAGAAAACAGACTGTGTGCAGTTACTGGGCATGATTTTTCAATGAGTGCAGCTTGCTTTAAATGTTTAGCACGGTCAGGAAAAAGAAGTAGGAAGTGAACTTTCCCTCTGTCTCAAATGAAAATCAACTTGGATGAATTCAAGAGCCTGCTTGCTTGCCACTGAGGTGTCTTTGTTCTCAGTAACAGCACCATAAAACTTAAAAAAGCATAGCCTGTTTTCAGTACTCCTGCTGTCTCCTGTGTCAGTGTTGCTAACTAGGTGATTGTAAAATAGCACTGTATTTTGATGTGAGTGAAGGGCCGGTGAGAAAAAGGGATGACCCTCCTTGTTTAGTACTCTGAAAAGTGACAGGCAGGTAGACAGGCAAGCAAAGAGGTGGCCTGGGGAAGTTCCCTGGGTTTCTAATTTGTGTGGATGACTTAATTAAGACACATCATGCTTTAATGACTAGAACATCCGTGATTTGAGACCTGTATATCTGAGCTCCCTTCTGTATGGGTTCTCTGTGGGGCCCTGAATGACTAATATGCTGGATCCCCGTCAGTTCTGCGTGCTTAAAGTAAAAATGAGCTTTCCTCTGCAGCCTACCTGAGTAAGGGTTTTGATATAAACCTTCCAGTCGTCACTGCATTACAGTGAAGTGGTAGCCTTTCTAACATTTAGAGGCTGAAGGAGATGAAGGCTGCTTTCCTTTCAGCTGCCACTAGCAGGAGGAGGTAACGCAACTGTGGGCCTCGGGCTGCTGTGTGCCTGCCTGGAGGGTAGTGCTGTGCTGACACCCCTGCTGCTTGCTCCCCTGATTCAAGGAAGGGGTAACCTGTTATAGCTGCTGCTTATAGCCTGCTTGTCTTTCTGCTTCCAGCTTGCATGTGGTATCACCACAGTGGTGAAGTAGGGAAAGAGAACAGATCCTTCTGCAGGGTGGGAGCAGGCATTTCGGGGATGCGGGGAGATGTGGTGTGGCTGCCTTCCCTGTGGCATTAGGGGCAGCATCCTCAGTGTGCTTTTGAGACTTTTTAGGGCTGATGAGTTTCGAAGATACAAGGCCACAAAAAAAAAAGGGAGTTTTTGTTTGTGAAAGTTTAATGAGCCTTTACTAAAGTTTTGGTGCATAGACTCTGACCTGTTTCACTTCAAGTGTCAGATATGTTTGAACTCTAAGTGAAACATTAGCTAATGTATGTCTGGGGTTTTTTTTTCCATCAAGAGGCCCTAAGTCTCCAAATATTTTCTGGGATGAGAGTCCTTTAATTTTCATGGCTAGTTTTTTGACAACTTTTGGGGGAGAACTTAAAGGGATGTGTTTACTAAAATTAACTGCTAGCAAGTGGAGATGTTCTGGTGCCTACTCTGGGGAGATGAGGGGGAGTGCGTGTTGAATCTCAAATTGGTGCACTTGAAAATGAGTGGATAACAAGCTAGTGTTTCCCCTGACCCCCCTATTTTTATGGCATCTTTTAAAATTAGGAAAGATAAATTACTGGAAGCTAAACTTGCTCACCTTAATGAAAAAGGGAAAGACAACGTCTACATCTTCAATGGACTGAAATCACTAGCTATATTTAAAGTAAAATTGCGTTTAGTAGAGAAAGAAAGAGAGATCCTACTATTTGAGTACCCTTAAATAGTAGGCTCTCTTTCCCAACTGCAAAATTTGGAGGATTTAATCAAGAGAAACAATTGTACAGTGAAGCTGATTAGACACAGCTGTGAAATCCACTAAGTAAGGACTTTTAAAAGTTAATGAAAAATTATCTTTTCATTCTGCATATGTGTTTGGAAATGAACTTCTTAGTTGGTATGGTGGAAAGGATAAGACGCAAAACTTTATTTCTGTGTTTTAGTTATTACCTATTACAAATATACCACATCTTAAAGATGCTGCTGGACTTTGTGCACCTCTGCTCCATCTGTTTGTGCATGAATGTTTTGGCAGAGTCTCCTGTAAACAGGATGTGGAGTTGTGAGGGCCCTGTTTGACTGCAGTTGTCAGTGTCTTGGAAAGTGTATGGACACAGCCTGGCTGTTTGTGTTGTGTATGTACATGTGCACAACCTTCTTCCTGTTCCTTTTCTGAGATGCTATTAATTTCATCTCTTTGAACTTGATCCCAAAGACTAAATGCTCTGGATTAAACATGGCATGTAATACTGCCTTTGTTTTTTGCCATTGCTGTGTTACCTTTCTATGATATTAGTATTGAATTGTTTGGAATAGCTTTAGAGCTGAGTAGTTACTCTGTGTTTCTTGGTAGCGCTATACAGACAGTACATTAATGATGCCTTACTATGTATGTTATTCTGGGTTTGAAAAAAAACCAAGTCTTGTTCTGATGCAGAGTTGAGACACAGACCCTGGTATATAAACCCTCCTGAAATGGAGACACACTTCAGTGAAGAATCTCTAAATGGGATGCTTGAATGGTCTTTTCCCAAGTAAACAAATACTGTCTCTTACTTAGTTTCAAGAAACATGGCACACAGCTGCTCTTTTCTCCTTGTTGTAAAATAACGGGCCATTTGCTGACTGAAGCAAGCTATTGGCATTATTTGTAGCAGCTGCTGTACTCTTAGTGTTAACTTATACAGCTCATAAATGGTAATCATGCTGCAGTTTGTCTGCGCATCCCAGAGGCGCTAGCTAATATGTCGCACTATTTCAGAAATTCCAAATAGTGACTTCGTAGTTCAGTAGTTTTACTGTGGTGGCTGAAGTTTCTTCAAAACCATGCTTTTAACTACAGCTTCACTAGTACTAGTGTAGCTTTGTTTAGCTGTGTTTCAGTAGGCCTACCTGCTGAGCATGCAGTGGAGTGAGTACACAGTTGAAGGGGATATGCTGTCTGCTTACTGATCCATTCGGAGATGTGTGACAAAGTCAAATCTAAATGGAACAAATCTATTCAGTTTATCGTGTGCTTCGACTTAGTCACTTGGGTGTTATAGTGGTTTTGCTACTATATAAGTATGAAAAGTTTACAGGAAATATAAGGGTTGCTGTAGAAATGTGTTATCTGCATAATAAGTAATTAAATAATGTGCTGTGGCCTTTTAACAGTCCCTCCCACTCTTCAGCCAGTGGGAATGTGTTCTTAAAAACAAGACAAAGCTCCCAAACAAATCCTTCCCTTCCTTCAGGTCAGATTCTACGTGTTTTCTCTGAGAAAACACTGTTATGGTCCCAGGACCTGGTTTTGAGCCTGTCAAAATGATTGTAAATACAGCACTATAAAAAAAAAAAAAAAAGGCACAGATAATGAAGTAAAAGCTGCTGTGTTACTGTAGATTTTTTTTTTTTTAATTGTAATCATTGTGAAGGTCAGGAAGAGGGCAGTGTGATTGCTACTGCATGCCATGCAGAGAAATCATGCTTACTTCATCTAAAATCCATTCTTTTATCCTTACTTCTATATGAGCGTCAAGTGGAACTTTTTTTCTCTAGAGCAGTGGTGGTATATGTTTACCAGAACTGTACTTCCTACATAGAGGCTATACTCCCTACCAAACTAATCAAAACTACAGTTGGTCCAGGCTTCTGGTGTCAGCCTGTGAACACAGGTTAACCTACCTACAATATGACCATTTCTGTACAAAGCTATATACTCAGCTTGTGTGAGTGCGTGCTGTTCCTCTTCAGGGTTCTCTCCTGGCTGCTGTACCTGAAGAAATGTACAGGTGAGGGACAAGTATTGCAGACTGATGCTAAACAGATCTTACTCTTGTAAAGTAGGAGGTCCTAACTTGAGCTGGAACCCCTTAGGCTTTACAAGATAGACTTTATGTAAGGAAGTGTGGTTTAGAGTGTGAGAGACTGTGAACAGGACTGTTTGTGGTTGTTAAAGTTCAAACCAAAGCTATGTAAGGCTAACCCTACAGTATACAGAAACCTCTGAGTAAGGATTTAATCTCAAAATATTGTCATCTTCAAGTGCAAGAGTAAATGTCACTCTTCTTCAAGTAGGTGGATGTGAGAATTTATTTCTGGACTTGCTCCTGAAAGCCTGGAGAAAGATTTGATAATATATAGAATCATAGAATAGTTAAGGTTGGAAAGGATGTAAGATGATCTAGTTCCAACCCCGCTACCATGGGCAGGGACACCTCGCACTAAACCATGCCACCCAAGGCTATGTCCAGTCCAGCCTTGAACACCGCCAGTAATGGAGCATTCACAACTTCCCTGGGCAGCCCATTCCAGTGCCTCACCACCCTTACAGTAAAGAATTTCTTCCTCATATCCAATCTAAACTTCCCCTGTTTAAGTTTGAACCCGTTACCCCTTGTCCTGTCACTACAGTCCCTCATGAAGAGTCCCTCCCCAGCATCCCTGTAGGCCCCCTTGAGATATTGGAAGGCTGCTATGAGGTCTCCACACAGCCTTCTCTTCTCCAGGCTGAACAGCCCCAACTTTCTCAGCGTATCTTCATACGGGAGGTGCTCCAGCACTCTGATCATCCTCGTGGCCCTCCTTTGGTCTTGTTCCAACAGTTCCATGTCCTTTTTATGTTGAGGACACCAGAACTGCACACATTACTCCAAGTGTGAGGTCTCACAAGAGCAGAGTAGAGGGGCAGGATCACCTCCTTTGACCTGCTGGTCACGCTCCTTTTGATGCAGCCCAGGATACGGTTGGCTTTCTGGGCTGCAAGCGCACACTGCCCGCTCATGTTCATTTTCTCATCAACCAACACCCCCAAGTCCTTCTCTGCAGGGCTGCTCTGAATCTCTTCTCTGCCCAACCTGTAGCTGTGCCTGGGATTGCTCCCACCCAGCTGTAGGACCTTGCACTTGCCATGCTTAAACTTCATCAGGTTGGCATCAGCCCACCTCACAAGCATGTCAAGGTCCCTCTGGATGGCATTCCTTCCCTCCAGCATATCAACCGAACCACACAGCTTGGTGTCATTGGCAAACTTGCTGAGGGCGCACTCAATCCCACTGTCCATGTCACCAACAAAGATGTTGAACAAGACCTGCCCCAACACCAATCCCTGAGGGACACCTCTTGTTACTGGTCTCCAGCTGGACATTGATCTAGTAGTTTTTGGTTAGAAATGAAATGGAAAACTCTCTGGGAAAGTAGTGGGGACCCCAAATCGTGTGTGTAGTTAAATTGTGATTGTGTTGCTGATGTTGTGAGGAAGGCATAATTGTAAAAAAGAATTTTGGATTTTTTTTTAAAAACTGATTGTAAAGAAGTGCTGAGTAGTTATTCTGTGTTTCTTGGTAGTGCTATAAAGTTCATTACAGATGATCATCCAGCTGTCAGTTCTAGTCCCACCTTTTTCAGTGGGTTTCTTCCTCCTCCTCTCCCTATTTTTCCCCCCTCAAAGGTCCGCCACTGTTGCTCTTGAATTCCGTCCCATCTATATACGTGTTCTCATGAAAAAAAGAAAACCACTTGAGTGATTGAATAGCTTGGTGACAGCTGTATGTGCCTTATTTTGAGTCTGAATGTAACTTTGTGCTGCATTCTTAAACTGACAGAATAGAAGCATATTCAAATGACTTAGTTTGAGAAATAAGTAAAGAAAATGGTGACCTGAATTTTGCTTCTCTTCAGAATTCTTATCCAGAAATACCTTGTTGTGGCTACACCCTTAAGTTAAAACTTAAGGATTTGGGGGTTTTTTTGGGTTGTTGGGGTTTTTTTTTTTTTGTTGGTTTTTTTTTTTTTGGTTGGGTTTTTTTTTGAGCCACATGTATCTATTTGGGCTTCGGTGTGAATTGGATGCTGATGAAAAGCATAAATGTGATGAAAGCTTTCTGACACACAGAAAGCTGTGTACCTGAGAAATCTTGGCTGATGCTTTAGTCCTAAGGCTGATCTTGGAAATCAGTTTCTGAACTGAATAGTAAGATGGACAAAGAAATGAATCCTAAGAAGCCTTCCTTGTTTTTGTTTGACAGTTCAGTAATCCTGAAAAGTCTGAATGTATGGCTGAAATGTTAGTCCAAATCTCGCATTGTTCCAAGTCTCTGATCAAAGGAATAAATTGGTCTTAATCAAGTCCTGCATTTAAGCATTTGACTTCAGATTTGTAAAAGATTTCAAGAAAGCAATAGTTAAAGAACCTGGCAGAACTAAAAAGCAATGTATGGTGTACACTGTTCAGCATTTCTCTGCAACTGTGCGGTTTGAAATCGAAATAGGCTAGTGATCTGCTGAAGAAGTGCTTGCCTATCCAGGCAGGGAGATACATCACCAGTGTCATCTTTCATATTACTTGTGTGACTCATAAGTAGGAAGATGCACTTGAATTTCTTAGGGAGTAACTTGCGTGTTAGTAGATAATTTGCATGGGTAGAAGGAAAGTGGTGAAGAAGTGAAATATATGAAAGGTACAAGAGAAAGATTGTCAGAAGCACTAATCATTCTTTTCTCCTTTTTTTTTTCTTTTTTTTTTTTTTTTTCTTTTCTCCCCTCTTGCAGACCTTCAAGTGCTGACCTTTGCGGTCTATTAAGTTATTATAAACTTTTGCTGCTCTGCGAATATATAAAGATGTCTCGCAGCCCTGATGCTAAGGAAGACCCTGTGGAATGCCCCCTTTGCATGGAGCCTCTGGAAATTGATGACATCAACTTCTTCCCTTGCACCTGTGGCTACCAAATCTGTCGTTTCTGTTGGCATCGTATCCGCACTGATGAGAACGGACTTTGTCCTGCTTGCAGAAAGGTAAATATCCTGGAACAGTGGCTTGTCTTGCACATATCACAAGGCTCTTGCATTGTGCTGGTACCACAGACATCCTTTTCCTTCAGGAACACATTCATCTAGTGATGGCCTAGATCAAGGGTGAGGTGTTGGATCTTTCAGATTCTGTCTGCATATGTGTCGGAGCTGTTGCACAACGGCTAGTTTTGGTTTGTTAAATTCAGAACTGGATTAATAGGGGAAGCTGTGGATCAGAACCAAGGCATGCTGATACTGGGAGAACTGCAAAAAAACCCAAAACCTTCGAGTTGAGATGCTCATGTGTTGGCAGTCTCTTTTCAGGAAGGACAGTGGGGATTCCAGCACTCAGGTCTGCTGTAGACCAAGGTTCAGCTAAATTATCAGAGCTGTCTGAGGCAAGCATATAAAGCACCTGCGTGTTTTGTTTGTGGCATTGGAGCTTTTAGTCCATTTTTTTCTGGACACTAAACGTGTAAAACATTTGGAAAAGATATCCAATGGTGTTAAACTTTTAGCCTAGATTTTTAAATGCTTTAGTCTCTTTGTCTAGTATTCTGATGTTGTTGCCAAATGCTTAAAGGTAGTACTTTGAGTCACACTTAATTTCTCCCTGTCTCTGAATTCATGTCTGGCTGATACTTTGGTTGGCCACAACTATGAAGTTCAGCTTCACTAAGTTGCCTCCTTTTTCCTTTGAATTATTTTCCTCCTCCTTTTAGTGTTTTGCTTAAACTCATTATCTCCTTGTCTTCAGTGTTTAATAAAATTCTTTCTCAATATCTTCTTCTCTTTAGCTCTAATGACTTCCCTTGATTATAACTTTCTTGCCTGGCCTTCCTCTTTTTGTAATCATAGCTACTTCTGTCCCCTCTTTCTTCTGTTACTTAATTGTGATCCTATCCTTAGTTGATGCCTTTGTTGGCTTCCTGTCTCATATTGCAGCTCCCTTTTCAGACTCCAAAGTAATCTTACTTGGTCTCACTATATTTATTCAGTGCCATAGTATTCTACAAGCACTTCCAGTCATATTTCTTGCTGCGCTTTTGGGCTTTGGCTACACTAGAGCTGATCTGTGTTTGGATGCCTCTGCAAGCCTAAAGGCATTCCCATAGCAACGTATGTTTGTTGACAAATTGTGCAAATTTGCTGCGGTATTTGAACTGCATGTCTTGCAAAGAAGATCCACCTGCCATCAGCCAGATTAGTCTTCACATGGGATACCTGCTGTAGATGACACATGCTATATAGTACTTTTCCTAGTACAAGCAAACTTTTACTCTTCTGACACAACATGAGATTTCTGGAGTTTCCTTGTCTAAGTAATTTCATTTACCTGGATTTATTGCACTAGTTTTTTGCCAACAACTATTTGATTTACCTCTGCCTGATCTTACTGGAAGTTAGTGGAATATATCTAGAAAATCACAGAATCAGCATACTGTTTGCCTCCTTTGGGTATTTGAATTCTTTGAAATATGGATACTGCCACAGCTGGACTTTTTAATGTGGAATAATCTGGAGTATGATTGGATATGCAGATATTTTGCTGATTTGGATACAGTTTGCTCAGAAAAACGGTTTTGGGAGGGAAGTCGGAATGAGTGCTACAGTTGGAACAAAGGAGACCTCTTCTTTCACAATGGACAAAGATATTTTCTTCATCGGTGGACTACAAGATGCTTTTGGGTAGAATTGAAGCTATATTGCTGAACTGTAGGAGATTTACATGGAGGAGATGGAGGAGTACACTCTTCTTGTGGCATAGACAAAGACATTGTGGTGCAGAGACCCTATTAGGGTCTTGGGAATAAATCATTTTGAGCTACACAGTTGATGGCAGCATCAAATAAGTCAGAGGAAGCTACCTTTTGAAGTGTGCCAGACCTTCTGAACCAGGTACGTGCTTTTATGTGCTGTGTGTTTAAATAGTTCCTAGCTCTGTGTAGTAAGGCTTCTGGGGAAAAGATCTAAGTAGTTTTCTAATTCGTATCTACTACAGTGTGTATTGGTTGTGACCAGTTTAAATACTGAAGTGCAGAAAATAGAGCAACAAAATTTTTGCAGGAGAGTTTATAGTAGGTACTATGGATTCAACATACATCATGGTATATAACAGGCATATCATGTTTATAAGGTGTATATCAGTGCAGGATAATTACTGCAAAATGGACTGTGAATAAATATACGTTAAAGCAAAGCTGTGTTGTACACCATTGCATAATAGAAAGCTGCTATTTGTGCCAGTGATATTGAATCCAGTGCGAGTTCTCTAGTGGTTTGATCACTTGTCTGTGGAAAGGAGCGATGATGTAGTTCCCTATCCAGGGATTTTGGTTGAAAGGTTTGGAGGAGATTTTAGAAGAGTCTGATAAAATTGTTTGGCTATACATTATAGTGGTGCTGGTGCCATTAGTTTGATAGATCTTACATGTGCATCATATATATACCACTATTTTCCTACACTTCTGTAATTTACTTGTAACTGAGAAGATGCTAGCCTGCATGTTTATTTTTCTACCAAGGAGAAAATACTTCTGTGAGCTTAAACTGTTAGATAGCTTAACATTTGCCTGTACAGAATGTGTTAACAGGATTGCAGTCAATTGAGTTAGCGTGTCATAAGTTTCCTCCTGTTAGTAACAGTAGTACACAAACTTTTGCTTTGTTTCAGTTTTTGAAAGTTAAGATGCTAGTATAATTTAAACTGAGTGCTGGTTGGAAGCTAATACTTGTTAGTCTTAACACATTAAAAGCTTCTGAAGCTTTGTCCGAATCTGCTGAAATAGACTCAGAAATTGTTTCTGTTTAATCCATGAACTACAGAAAGTACTTCCTAAAAACCAGAACTGACCTGCTTTGAGTTCCTGATGCCCTTCAGAACTGTAGGTGTAGTCAATTGTAAGATGCTAAGCAAGCCTTCCTGTTTTTTCCAGTCAATTGATTTCTTAACTGTGAGTGAAATAGCTGCTAACTAGTCAAATTAGAATGAAAGTAATGCTGTTCTCAGTAGAGACTTATGTAGCCAAAAGCTGTTTTACAGGTCACCAGACTCTGATTTAAAACCAGTGAATTTAATCTTGGCTGTATTTTTTTTTTCTTTAAAATTCAGCAGGCTAGGTACTGTTTGTCATACTCAGTTGCTTGTGTTGCTTTAATATAGCATAGCTCTCTGACCTTGGTGTCAGTTTTTGCAGTTTTTAAATCCAACAATAAAAAAAACCTTAGCTGTTTCACATTTCTTAATTGCTTTGCCCTTCAATATACATCTTGATATGCAGCTGTTCCTGTGGTGGGGCTTTGGCTTGTTCTCCAGTTGCTTTATTTAGTGAGCTTTATTCCTTCTAGTGTGTTGTGTTAGACATGGAGAGAAATAAACTGCTATGTTTGTGATCAAGAAAGGAACATGTTATAAGCATGTTCTTGTCCATGTTTCTCCTACTCCTGCTTCTGGTCTTAATGCACAGTCTCCAAATATCAGTTGTTTCTTCTAGTTGTTACACAACTGAGTAGTTTGGTGTAACAATTGATACTTAGGAGTATATAGGAAATGGTTATTATTCTTGATATAAGTAGTGTGGTGTATACTGTGCATAAACCTTATTAACTTTCTGTGTATTTTTCATTTCAGAACCTATTTGGTAGCAAGGCAACAACTGGGAAATGTTGGTACATCCATTGTGTGGAAGGAATGTGACCCATCTAGGAATGACAAAAGCAAAATGCTTAATAAATCCCAGCTCAGCTTTCAACAATTGGGAAAATGTGGGGGAAAAAGTCTGAAAGAAAACAAAAATGCCAAGACCAACTTAGTCGGGAAGACTGAGAATTCATCTCTGATTAAAGAAGCAAGACTACGGAAGAGATATTCAGACTTTTGATGAAGTTCTTATAGGACTACCAGCAACTTGCAGTTAGTGTAAACAAAATCTGATCATTTTCCATGTTAGGCACACCTTGTTCAGGTGACTTCCATGGTTTATGCTGAAGAGGATTTGTATAACTTGAGTAGAGGGTGTCAGCTAAACTTAGTCAATGAATCCCTGATGTTGACATCTCTTAATGTCTTGCATCTGACGTAATGCTGATAGCACTTGATGTAGCAATTTCAGCTGTTGCAGGACCTGAGAGCTTCTGGTGCCTGTGGTGGTCTATCCCTATTTTGCAAGGTTGCATGGAGACTAAACTACAGATGAAATGGTACTGTGAGATACACTCTCAGTCAATTCACCTTGCTTGGCTTTCAGAGCCAGGTTCTGCCAGCCTTCTCTGCATGCTTTGTCTGTAGCTGAACGACCATCTGAGTTTATGAACTTCAGCACTGTGGGAAGCAATCACTCTGAAGATGAAATCGTTTATTGTCCTGTTTGTAGGCTTGACTGTATGTCCTTATTTGAAAAGGATTCCTAATACTATCTTCTAGAATTAGCTTCTGGTGGTGCTGTGCTTACTTGCCTTCCTCCTTCAAATGTGCAATATCTTTTTATTTGTCATCATGCCACACATTAGAGATACATATATGAAAATAATCTATCAGTTCATAGGATTGGGTTTCTGATTTATTGTTGGAATTCAAGAGGTGCATGTAGATTCATTTGCAGGTCCTGCAATTTAGGATATCCAGTCATGAGTGATAAATGTATATTTGAAACATTTCATATATAATACAGCTCTACAGTATCTAGCAAGAACTTCTCATTATTCTGTTGCTCAAGCAAGTGCTGTTATCCCTGACGGCAAATTAACTGCTCCTATTTCTAAATTGATTGAAATCCTTATTGAGGCAGTCTTGTACTTTCTCTTGAGATGAAGATGTTTCTGTTCCTTAATTCTGAAGTTGCTGTCTAGTCATGTGCTTCTCATCAGACCTTGTGCTCTCCTGTACAAGTACAAACTACTAGTTTTACTGTGAGCAAAGAAACATTACGCTTGAGCTACCTGGGATGTTTCCTGACTAATGTTCAGGACCTGCAGTAGCAAATAGCTGAACAGAGAAGGAACATACTATCTGACTTGCTTCTCACTTGAGAATATGCTCTGAATGTGTCTATACTTGGCAGGAAAGAAGCTTTTTGGCACTGTCTGCTGTAGTTTTCTTGGACCTTCAGAAGCCTTGCTGAACCTACTGAAAACCATTAATTCATTTCTTGTGCTGTACCTGAGAGCAGCACACTTGCAGATCTTGCCTTGTGTAGTATGGGATGTGGGGAAGGAATTAATCTGTGAAAGGCTGTGCATATACCACGTCCCTTGATGTAGGGTGAGCCATTTTGGTTTTGGAATTGTATCCACCTTATACTGGTGCACTTGTTTTCTTCCGATTCCTACTTGAACTCAGCTTGACTGTGATAACTGAATTAGCTCTTTGCCAAGCAGTCTCTCTTCCCTAAAACAGACATCTATTCTTTAGTGTACATGATTTACTAACAGATTTTGAGAAACTCTTTAAGTGAAATGCCTTGCAGAAGTATTCTGCATCTCTGAAGTCCTTATGTCTACATGTTTTAAAACTTAAGGTGATCATTTGCTATAGCTAATCTCAAATGACAATGCTAACGGGTCGTTGCTGTTCATCAAGTACATTGTGAAATCTGTATAAGGTATTCAGTGTTACTTGTGAACAGCATAACTTTTTAAGAACAGCATGATTTTAACTGTTCTTCAAGGGTAATGTGAGTCTTTGCTCTGTTTTCATGCTAAGGACTTATGTACCTTTGGTTACTGCTAAAGTATTTTGAAATTTAAATTCCTTTGTGATACAATTAACATGTTCCAGGGGAGCTGGTGTTTAACCATGGGATGCCATCTGCTGAAGTCAGCTGCAGCATATTTTCAGAAAATTTTCTCAAGTATAGCATAATGATGCTGAACTTCAAACTCTTTGAACTGTAAAATGGATCTTCTTTTGTTTGGAAATATACTCAGAAGACTGTTGGGTCTGAGCACTTAGTGGGTCTTTCAGTAGCATCATGCAAGCATGAGGAATATATGCTTTTAACTTTCAATATACTGGTGAGCTTTAACTTTTTTATCTTAAGTCTTCATCTTAATGTGCATCTCCTGTACTCTTATTTTTTACTTCATATCAGTGTTTAGAAACACTGCTTTTTGTTTGATATCTATGGTTTTGTATACTTGCTTCTGTGCTTAGCATTACTTAGTATATAAAGTGTGAAATCCAATTTTTCGGTCTGAGAAAGTGTGTACAGGTAAGGAATAGGGAATTGCTTTGAGGAGTAATCTGGGGCAGAGGACAGTGCATTGTAGACTACAAGACCAGGCTAAAATAGTGCCTTTGTAGCAGTGCTCTGTATGAGTAGAGCAGTCTTTTGAGGTAACTCTGAGGACACTTCTGGTAGATATTTTTGAGATTCAAATCTACAGTGTTATGTCTGTGTTTGAGGAGTTATCTGTAGATTATAATCTTGAGGTTAAATTTTACCCTTGTCAAGGGAAGAAAAAGCCAAGATTTCAAACTGCTGCACGAGCATGGCAAGAGTACTACTGAATCAGTATGCAGTAAGTGTATTGAAATCTGTCTCTTCACTAGAAGGTAACCATGTAAAGATTGAGCTGTGTAATGGTGTTACTGTCTTGAACTTGGGCCACTGATACTACATTTATTTTTTGTTTTCTTTTTCTGTAGTCTAATACACTTAATTATCCAAATCTGTATCGGACAACTACATATAAAATGAATATGCAGGATATGCCTTCCCCCTGCTTACTATGCTATGTTAGTGAAATCTTAACAAGATGTGTTGGCTGTCATGTTGCAGCTGTTTGTAATGCTAGCAAACTGACAGGCAGCTGGGTTAGAATGTGGCTATTGCCCAAATCATTATTACACTATAAATAGGAGAATTCCATAAAAATACGCAAGATGTTCGCCTTTCCCAAAGGACTGAAAATGCTACTTCTGTAACGTGGCTGGCCATAACAATCAAAACAGTATAATGGAAGAAAGAAATCCGCATGTTAAAACTTTGGGATTAATGATTTTGAAATGTGTTGTTTTGTATGTGGCTTTTTTTTAATTGTGTTTGTTATATTTAGCCATATCCAGAAGATCCAGCAGTGTACAAACCACTCTCCCAGGAAGAGCTGCAAAGGATAAAAAATGAAAAGAAACAGAAACAAAATGAGAGGAAACAGAAGATATCAGAGAATCGCAAACATTTGGCCAGTGTACGGGTTGTACAAAAGAACCTTGTGTTCGTGGTAGGGCTGTCTCAGCGCCTAGCAGATCCAGAGGTGAGTGGTTCACACTTACAGGTCTTTGTCCTAACTTACTGTCAAAGAACCGTTGCAATACTGTTGTGCCTACACTTGTCTGTCTCCTGATGGGTATAAAATGAAGCAGCATAGGAAGGTTTCACTGTTTCTGAGGTTCCCTCTCATTAAGGGAACTTACTCAGCTTCCTATCCTTAAATAGCCTCAGTAAGTGTTTTTGTTGGTGTTTACTTTTAGGAGTACAGATGTGCTAATTTTTTATTAATTTTTTTTTAAGGAAGTTGTTATTTGTTTAAAAATGGCTTCTTGTTAAGCTAAAAATAAGTTCAAGAACTTTCAGGTACTCCTTTTCCTAGGCAGAATCTGCTGGCTCTGTACAGCTGTGTCATGTGCCACCAATTCTAAAATGGGAGCTTGACTGGATTATAAAGAGCAAATATAAAGTGTAGTGCAAACCTGTAAGGACATAAGAAAAGAGCCATCACCTGAAGTGTAACTAGGAAAGAGCACAAGGGTGGTGTCAGTTGAGGGAAGAAGGATAGTAAGAGGAAGATCCAGGATAGAGTTGGCTTGCTACTCTGCATCATCAAAAAGAAGCTTTTGGTTTGGAAAACTGCGTTTAAAATGTTTCATTTACTTACGTCATCAGTCATCTGCATGTGGCTAATGGAATTAGGGCTAATGAGTAAAAGTACCTTGAATTAGAATATGGAGGGAATGCACTACAGGGTAAGATAGATGTCATCAAAACTACTGTGCCAAGTTAAATTCACTTAAGATTGGACTAAATTGTCTGGAGAAATCTCAGCTAGAAATGGTGGTTTATGAAGACTTGCAGCCTGTGGTCTGCGTTTCGGTAGACTGGGAAAGAACAAAAGTAAAAAGCTGTTTTCGGTTAAAGGGAGAAAAAAGGGATATGATTGGAAGAGTAAAATAGAAGTTAAACTCATCTGGTGTATAACATTTCTGTTTCTAAAAGAATATAGCAACAAGTATTTGCAGGCAATTGTCAACACTGGCTTTTTGCTGTTACTGAAAAATATGTTCTGTTTCTTTGTCCAAATAGAGGATTTCTGAGAGAAATAATAATACATACAGTTAAATTTTTATTTAACTGCAGATAATTCCACACTGGATACATGAAGTTATTGGAAGTGGGTTTATTGGTGTAGTAAGGTGTGGGGGTCTGGAGCTGTACTAGGTTTGGTGGTAGCAGTATTCTCGCTGACATAACCAGAAGATAATGTGTCCTTACTGAATATTGCCTGTTGCAGCAAGTTGACTTGATTTCCAAGAAACCTAGCTTGAAAGAGAGAAATGAGCTAAAAAAAAAAAAAATTCAATATGTTCAGTATAAATTTTCCACTTAAGCAGGCAGAAAACTCCTCCACAAATAAAGATTATTTGAAAGGGGAGACAAGCTGCTCTTTGCTGATTCTGAATCATTATGATCTGTGGATCATAGTGGAGTACAGGTAGATCCACTTCTGCTGGCACGCTTTTGTAAAAACTGTGGAGGCCACACTGCCATATCTTAATAGGAGTATAATCTGCAAGGTACTTGAAGAAACTCTTCTATATTACTCAGCATTATCAGTCTCCTCTGCAATGATGCATGAGGGTGGATGTAAGATCTGTCAAGGATTTAGATCAAGTGAAGTCAGAAGAAATCAGTGGGTGACTGGTTGTAGTTCTACAGGATGTTCCAAATGTGATTAATTTTGTTAAATCTTGATGTTGATGATCCCTTGGGAAGTGAGATGAGATGGTTCGGTAAAGAAGTTCTTGGTTCAGTGTTAATATGGAAGATAGAGCTTGGGGGAAACCAGTCTTCCTTTTTAACCTTTGGGGTTATTGTCTACAGCTAGAAACACCCATAGTTTATCTGACTTCATTTTAGTTCAGTACTTCTGCACCTCCTTACCTCATGGGGGTAGAAAAAAGTCTTTTGGTACAAAATGTGTCAGATATATTGCCAATTCCATTGACCCACAGGTAATCACTATTCAGCAGAGTTGCGTAACATGCTGGAGATGTTCCTGTTTTGCACAGGATCCCTAGATGGTGTGTTAGTAATAACTGATGCAGGGAAGGTCAAGACAGGAGTATTTTTTTTTTCTTCAGGGATGTGATATTCACTCATTCATTTCAGCATGATGTTGATTCTGAAATGTTTTTTTCTTGCCCCTTGGAAGTGTCATATATTGTCTTCCTTTACTTAGTCTGGTCATCTGAAAACTTGAGGCTATCTTGAGCTGATTGGTTTTATATTTCTCTACAGAGTGGGGCAAGTGAGCCAAGATTTAGCATCTTATTCCTAGCAGTTAATATATCTGAATGAAAGTTTAGGGTGGTTATTTATTTTAAAACTGGAATTAATATGATTTTTATTTTTTCCCTGAAATTATAAAATACACGTATTTATTGCTGAATTAGATTTTATTATGCCAGGGTAGGGTGGGTAATCTAAATACCCAAAGAAATTTAAAAAATACAACATATAATGTTGAATATCTCTCATTCAAGTTCTTTACTGCTGTTGCAGCTTATTCTGTATTGCAGGTAACTGTTTTACATTAGAAGACAAGACTACATGCTCTACTCTTTGTAGAAGAGACCTGGTTTTATTAGTTAAAGGCTTTAGTTGAACATTTAGAGAAGAATAAGCACAGCCCTGTATGAATTAATTTCCCAACATACCGCTTTGATTTTCTTTCCTTGTAGGTTTTGAAACGACCAGAATATTTTGGGAAGTTTGGTAAAATACATAAAGTCGTCATTAATAACAGCACATCATATGCAGGCTCACAGGTAAGCCAGAGGCCCTTGTGATTTTATTTATTCCTTTAGAGAAAATACACGAGTGCAGAGTGAGTCTGGGGCTCCCTATTTCTGATTAAGCAATAGATTAAAGAAGTAAAAACAAAAAAACAGCATTGCAAAAATCAAATTATTGTGAAGTTACTGAGGCATTGTCCAACCAAAGTCTCAAAGTTGGATATAAGATGCAGTGTAAAAAGATGGAAAAACTGGGAGACAGGATGAGAACCTTCAAAGAAGAAGCAATGTGGCATTTATTCACTAATGTGCTTTTCAGGGATAAAATACCTTTATATTTAGAAATTTCAGGCAGTGTGTTGTTGCTTTTTTTTTTTTTCTTTTCCCTGTTCCTTATGCATCAGTTCTAGCATTTTATGAATTCTACCTTTTTTGTCAGTTTTCCTGTAAAAACACTTAGCCTTGAGTATGCTAGTTTAAGTGAGCTGCTAAAAGGCAACTTTATTTTCAGATCTTTTTGGGGGAGGGAATAAAATAAATATAATATGGTATATTTTCTTTCTAGGGTCCAAGTGCCAGTGCATATGTAACCTACATCCGGTCAGAAGATGCTCTCAGAGCCATACAGTGCGTCAATAATGTGGTGGTAGACGGCAGAACACTTAAGGTAGTAATATTTTACATTCTTACATGTATGTGCTAGGCCAGTAATATCAGTGCATGGCATAAAATTTTATTTGTATGGATATGCTTGTGCTGATGAACAGAAATGTCCAGTTTATTGGGGATTGTGTTTTGACCTATTTTCCTAGCATTAATCGTAACATAGAAGTTCACTGGGCTTCCAGCAGGCCGTGTTTTAAGGGGTTAGCAGGTAACATCCTTGGATCCTGAAGGAGCTGGCAAATGAAGTTCCTAAGCCACTGTCCTTCATATTTGACAAGTCATGGCAGCCAGGTGAAGTTTCCAATGACTGGAAAAAGGGAAATATAACCCCCATTTTCAAGAAGGGGAAAGTGGATGAGCCAGGGAATTACACACCAGTCAGCCTCACCTCTGTGCCTGGCAAGACCTTGGAGAAGATCCTCCTGGAAGGCATGCTAATACACACGAAAAACAACAAGGTGCTTGGTGACAGCCAGCATGGCTTCACTAAGGGGAAATCCTGCCTGACCAATTTGGTGGCCTTCTATGATGGGGCTATGGAACTGATGGACAGCAGGAGAGCAGTTGAGGACATCTACCTGGACTTGTGCAAAGCGTTTGACACTGTCCCACATGACATCCTTGTCTCTAAATTGGAGAGACATCAATTTGATAGGTGGACCACTCGGTGGATAAAGAACTGGCTGGTTGGCTGCATGCACAGAGTAGCGCTCAATGGCTCAATGTCCAGCGGGAGACCAGTAACAAGTGGTGTCCCTCAGGGATCGGTGTTGGGGCAGGTCTTGTTCAACATCTTTGTCGGTGACGTGGACAGTGGGATTGAGTGCGCCCTCTGCAAGTTTGCCGATGACACCAAGCTGTGTGGTTCGGTTGATATGCTGGAGGGAAGGAATGCCATCCAGAGGGACCTTGACATGCTTGTGAGGTGGGCTGATGCCAACCTGATGAAGTTTAAGCATGGCAAGTGCAAGGTCCTACAGCTGGGTGGGAGCAATCCCAGGCACAGCTACAGGTTGGGCAGAGAAGAGATTCAGAGCAGCCCTGCAGAGAAGGACTTGGGGGTGTTGGTTGATGAGAAAATGAACATGAGCGGGCAGTGTGAGCTTGCAGCCCAGAAAGCCAACCGTATCCTGGGCTGCATGAAAAGGAGCGTGACCAGCAGGTCAAGGGAGGTGATCCTGCCCCTCTACTCTGCTCTTGTGAGACCTCACTTGGAGTAATGTGTGCAGTTCTGGTGTCCTCAACATAAAAAGGACGTGGAACTGTTGGAACAAGACCAAAGGAGGGCCACGAGGATGATTAGGGGACTGGAGCACCACCCGTATGAAGATAGGCTGAGAAAGGGAAGCTGTGAATGCTCCATCACTGGCAGTGTTCAAGGCCAGGTTGGACAAAGCTTTGGGTAACATGGTCTAGTGTGAGGTGTCCCTGCCCCTGGCAGGGGGGTTGGAACTAGATGATCTTAAGGTCCTTTCCAACCATAACTGTTCTATGATTCTATGAAAACAAAAGCCTGAAATAAAGGAGAAGGTTCACCACCACCTCCTCTCCACAGTGACTTTTTTGCCTTACAGCTTAATATTACAGTGCGAAAACCTATTTGCTTTTACAAAGCATTTCTGTAGTCCAAACATCACACCTTTCAAGCTCCATAGGAAATGCGAGTTTTTTCCGTTTGGTATCTGCGTGAACAGTTATTCAGGCTGACAGGGCAAAATCGATGGCTGTAGAAAATCATCTAGTTAATATTAATTTCCTGATCCTGCTACAAAACATTAACCAGTTTCATGTAATGCAAATTCATAACTACTTATTTGCCTTCTTAGCATTATGAATTCAAATATTTACAGAGGCTGTTTGTTTGGTGTTTATTTAGATAAGATGAAAATAGAAATACATCCTAATTATCTAATCCTCAAGTATATAGATTTTGCACAAATGGACTTCCTAGTCCATCTGCATAAAAAAAATGCGCTATGGTGGAGCTCCAAATCTTGGGAAGGAATTTTTTTTTTATTTCTTGAAATACAGCTCTTTCGGGGTTGGTTTTTCTTACACTGTAAAAGAAAACCATAATTTCTAGTACTTCAGTAATGATTTTTTTTTTTCCTTCAGGCATCATTAGGTACAACAAAATACTGCAGTTATTTTCTAAAAAATATGCAGTGTCCAAAACCAGACTGTATGTATCTACATGAGCTGGGAGATGAAGCAGCCAGTTTCACAAAAGAAGAAATGCAGGTATGTGTAATGAGTGGGAATTGCATTAGATGTGGCATGTATGTGTATTACTATATATGATTTATTCAGATATATGTATAACATAACCTTTTGCTGAATGTTATGGCAGAGGTGAACATATTGAAATCCAGAAGGTGATTAAACAGTTGGATATTGGAAGTTAAATTTTTTCGTTGTGTGCTGCTTTTAAAGGCTGAAAAGCCTACCTAGGGTTCATGAGTTGAAAAGATGGAGTTTATTCTTGGCCAGGAATTCGGGTAACATCAAGTTAGGTACTTGCCCTTTTTCCACACCAATGCAAGGTAACACACTCTTTTAAGTCTCTGAAAAAAAATTAAGGCATATCTGGGTTTTCCTGTAGATTTTGTGTGTGTGGCCAGGGCCATGGCTGTGATTTGACCATGCGATCTTAATTCACATAGCCCTTTTAGCTTGTGAAGGATGTAGAAACTGCTTGCAAATAAAAAACTGAGGGTAACTGTAATAGAGCACAAATATTGATGCAGGGATTTTTGACTATCTCGGCATCAACATGCTTATTATCTAAGGTAGGGAAGCAAGTAAATGGATAGCTTTACTTTCTCAAAGTTGGTGCATTCTGAGGTCTTTTTCTGGACCTGTCCCTCTACGTGAGGGATGGTAAATCTTTTAAACTCAGTCTGAAATATGCCATCTTTGCATCCATGCTGTTAATTTTTGCATGTGGTCTGCCCATGAAGCAGGTGGTCCCCGCTCTTAGTCCTAGCTCAAGGTGTTTTACAGCTAGATTTTATTTTGTGTGTGAAGCTGATTTAAGTCAGAGAATAAGGAAGAAAGTCTATATCTATTCAACATTTTTTCCAAGAATTAGCAGTTATTTCTGAGGATTTCTGCTACATTTTCATAAATTAAAGAAATACCGTACTGGTTTAGATGAATAGTTCCTGTAGTATATATTCTGTCGCAAATAATAGCAATAGAGGTGAAATTCAAGGAAAACTTGCAAACCAGGCCACCTTCCCTGTTCATTTCCCTGTATTTCTGCCACCTATATCTGCCATGTTATGCATGTTTGGTGGTATGTTCCAGGCTTTCCTTGGGGGAGGGGGAGGGAGTATGACTAGGCTTTTTAGTTTTTCTATAGAGCTGTCAGCCATGAATTTCTTAAATCTGTTTTGAACCTGCTGAGACTGTCAGCCCCCTAGTTTTTTGTTGTAGCAAGCCCCAGAAGTTCACCAGTTATTTTGTACAGTGCTTTCTTTTGCCTGTGTTAAGCTGATCTCCTTTAAGCTGATCTCCTTTAAGCTGATCTCCAGTTAGTTTTGTCAAGTGTCCCCTAATCTTACCATTGTACTTGCTGAAAGTGAAACCCTTCTTCGCCTTATCCATTGCCTTTGTGATTTTGTAAAACTTGATTTTTATCTCTCGTATCCTCTCCAAACAGTTTCTGAGCTTTTACAAACTTTGTAAAGCAGTTCCTCCCTTTCTGTCATAATTTCTATTGTCAGTCTCTGTACCTTCTTTGTTATCCTTCAGATGCAGAGGTCAGACTCACACTCACGATGTGGGGTGAAGCAAAGTTTAATATAGCAGTCCTGAGTATTTTGTGCATAGTATGGTATGTGGTTTGTTCTGTTCTTTTAAGTGCCCCTCCAATTGATGCCCAGCATTATTTTGTGATTGATTGCCAGTGTGTAATCAACTAACAGCTTCAAAAATCTGTTGGCAGTAACCTTGTTAGGCAGTAACCTTCTCAGAGCTGTAACAGCCAGTTCATAGATCATTAGTATGATTTTTAGGCTGTATTTTGTTACCTGACATGACTCTGGTGGAGCTTATTTGCCACCTTCTTGACAAGTTTTTTGCGGTTCTTTTGGAATTCCTCATTCTCAGCAAAGCAGTTTCCTGCCTAGAGAGCTTGATGGTGTCAGCAAAGAACTTGCTGCTCTTCACTCCTTTCTCATGCATACTTATGATGTTGTGTAAAACTGATGCCATTCATCAGTCATCAGTTGCTTCTGCACCCTGAAAGAGTGACCAGTCTTACCTTTGCCTTTCTGTTTTTGAACCAGCTTCAATCCACTCGGGAACCTTTTCTTCATCCCAGGCCAGCTTCATGAATAACTTCTAGTGGGAAACATGGTCAAACAAAAGCTTTTTTGAAAATTTTGTGAATCCTCTTTATTTATGCTTATGGATACTATCATAAAATCCCATCGTGTTAGTCAAGTGGAATTCCTCTTTACAGAAGATGTACAGATTGACTTGTGGCAGATGGTATTTATCAATGAACTTCTAAGATAGACTTTATAGTCTCAGGGTTGGAGGTTGAACTGAAGCCCATAGTTCACAGGATCTTTTCTACAGGATCTTTTCTACAGCACTTTATAGAAGGCAATGGCAATCTGTCAGTCCCCTGGCCTCACTGCCAGTTAAAATTGACAGGCTGCATACCTTGGCCAGGAATTCAATTTCACATAATCATAGAATCACAGAACAGTTATGGTTGGAAAGGACCTTAAGATCATCTAGTTCCAACCCCCCTGCCAGGGGCAGGGACACCTCACACTAAACCATGCCGCCCAAGGCTATGTCCAACCTGGCCTTGAACACTGCCAGCGATGGAGCATTCCCAACTTCCCTGGGCAACCCATTCCAGTGTATCACTACCCTAACAGTAAAGAACTTCCTTATATCCAATCTAAACTTCCCTTGTTTAAATTTTAACCCATTACCCCTTGTCCTATCGCTACAGTCCCTCATGAAGAGTCCCTCCCCAGCATCCTTATAGGCTCCCTTCAGATACTGAAAGGCTGCTGTGAGGTCTCCACGCAGCCTTTTCTTCTCCAGGTTGAACAGCCCCAACTTTCTCAGCCTATCTTCATACGGGAGGTGCTCCAGTCCCCTAATCATCCTTGTGGCCCTCCTTTGGACTTGTTCCAACAGTTCCACGTCCTTCTTATGCTGAGGACACAAGAACTGCACACAGTACTCCAGGGCTCATGTTGTTTCTCATTGACCAGCACCCCCAAGTCCTTCTCTGCAGGGCTGCTCTGAATCTCTTCTCTGCCCAACCTGTAGCTGTGCCTGGGATTGCTCTGACCCAGCTGTAGGACCTTGCATTTGCCATGCTTAAACTTCATCAGGTTGGCATCAGCCTACCTCACAAGCATGTCAAGGTCCCTCTGGATGGCATTCCTTCCCTCCACTGTATCAATGGAACCACACAGCTTGGCGTCATCAGCAAACTTGCAGAGGGTGCACTCAATCCCACTGTCCATGTCACCGACAAAGATGTTGAACAAGACTGGTCCCAGCACCGATCCCTGAGGGACACCACTCGTTACTGGTCTCCCACTGGACATTGAGCCATTGAGCACTACTCTGCATGCAGCCAACCAGCCAGTTCTTTATCCACTGAGTGGTCCACCTATCAAATTGATGTCTCTCCAATTTAGAGACAAGGATGTCATTGGGACAGTGTCAAACACTTTGCACAAGTCCAGGTAGATGTCCTCAACTGCTCTCCTGCTGTCCATCAGTTCCATAGCCCCATCATAGAAGGCCACCAAATTGGTCAGGCAGGATTTCCCCTTAGTGAAGCCATGCTGGCTGTCACCAAGCACCTTGTTGTTTTTCATGTGTATTAGCATGCCTTCCAGGAGAATCTTCTCCAAGATTTTGCCATGCACAGAGGTGAGGCTGACTGGTGTGTAATTCCCTGGCTCATCCATTTTCCCCTTCTTGAAAATGGGGGTTATATTTCCCTTTTTCCAGTCATCGGGAACTTCACCTGGCTGCCATGATTTGTCAAATATGAAGGACAGTGGCTTAGCAACTTCATTTGCCAGCTCCTTCAGGATCCGCTGATGGATTTCATCAGGTCTCATGGACTTCTGTAAGTTCAGGTTCCTAAGATGGTCTCGAACCAGATCCTCTCCTACAGTGGGCCTAGGGTCTTCATTCTCACAGTCCCTGTGTCTGCCTTCCAAGATTTGGGTGGTGTGGTCAGAGCATTTTCCGGTGAAGACTGAGGCAAAGAAGTCATTAAGAACCTCAGCCTTCTCCAAATCCAGGGTACCCTGATAGCTTCTGGAGAGGGCCCACCTTGTCCCTAGTCTGTTTTTTATTCACAATGTAATTATAGAATCCCTTACTGTTATCTTTCACATCCGCAGCAAAGTTGAATTCTAAGTGGGCCTTAGCTTTCCTTACCTGGTCCCTAGCTTCCCAGACCGCATCCCTGTATAAGAGTTCCTTTACAAATTTTGAATGGATCCTAGTTGATCATGGTGACTTAAATGATTTTTCCTTTCCTGTTCCTTCTTACATTTCTTAAACTTTGTTCTTGATTTCCTATTGCTTTTTTGGAAATTGTTGGAAATTACTGAAGAGTGTATGGTGCTTTGTGGAGTTTGCCTTAGTGTCAGTGAATTACAGGTTTATTTAATGAGATTTAATGTTCGTTGTCACAAACTTTGATTATTTAGAAAAGAATAGAATTGTTAATGGATCAACTTACGTTCTAGGCTTAGTAATTGCCAATAGAACTAAACATTGTAACAAACTGAAAACAATGAAAAGAACTGGTAGAACTCCAGGAAGTCTCTGAAAGTGAGGTTGGGAGTTTAGGGTTAGTGTAGGTTGGAGATGCTAAGTTTGGGCTCTGGGCTGCTTGTCATAAATAAAGTACAATTACTGTAAGCTTCTATATAGGTTTTTAATCTTGTGTCTTTCTTACATTTATGCTACAGGTTAGTGAGCTTTGGAGTAGTCTGATTTTCAGTCTTTTGCCATTGAAGTTTTAAGCAAGATGAGGCATCTAGGAAAGTGTTGCCTTACTCGACTGCTTAATGTTTGCAATGCAGATCTGTGCATCTGAGCTAGTTGCTTATATTCCATTCATAGTGGATGGTGAAAGAAGCATTTCCAGGGTGCAGTATATATTGTAAAGTTTGCATTTAGGTGAAATACATTCTAGAACCACACTCTTTTCTACTGTAGGTAGTATCTTGGTTGTAGACATTGACAGGGTTGGTTAAGATGATGCATCCCCTAGATGTTTCAGTGTCTTTTTTTTGAGGGTTGTGTAGGTTGACTACCTAGAGACGTTCAGAATCAGTCAGTAATGGAGAACTGGAGAATGAAGTAGCGAAGAACTTGAGATATTTATAGTGTTTGACTGACTTGGAGTATTCAAATGGGTTATGCAGCTGCCTTTCTAAAGGAGCCCATAAGGGAATCTAGTTTCTCATCACTACTGTTTTTTTAATTTTGTCAGCTATTCCTATTAATTTTTTTTTAAAGCAAGTAATGCTTTTAAAGAAAAGCTTTTACTGTACTGTTTTGTATCTTGATTCAGCTCATTACAATACTTAACTTGCAAATAGTAGTTCTTATGTTGGAGTAGTGTAACAACCTACAAAAATGTGAATGTTCATCTTGAATTTATTTTAGATACCACTTTAAATGTTGGGGGGTGGATCTTGCTGGTTTTGTTTTAGATATTTAGCTACAGAATGTTACAGATAAACTAGACTGAAAAATACTCGTCAATTTCTGAAAGCAAGGAATTGTTCTCATTAATTAATTGAATGAGTTAAGACTATTTCAATTTTTAAGTTATTTGAAATAATGATTTATCAGTTATTGCTCAGAATATACTCATTGTCACATGGTAGTTCACACTTGGATCACCTCAGCGGGTTTTATTAAACTAATATTAAATTACCTCCATTTTGGAACTTCTGGTTGAAGATACTCTTTTCTCCTTCCCATCTTTTGAAAAGCTTAGTATGCTTGACATACCAAATGCAGACTGCCTGGGAGATTTAGCTGTTCATGATTTACCAAGCATATTGTGAAGCTCTTGATTAGAACTGAAGAGCAAATTCTAGTAAGGTTGTAACTATTTTTCTGCTTTAGAACTCTCAAAATAAATTTATAAATTTGTATAGAAATCACTTGGATGTATTTACAAGCTGTAAATTTGTTGAGATTACACCTGCTGAGATTGAGAATCACTGCTTAGAGTTTGTCAGGATTTACCTGTTAAGTTGTTAAAGCTCTATTACTTAGCTTTGGGATGTAGATACCTAAGTTATATAATTTTGGGGTTTAAAATCTTGAAAAAAATATTAAACAAGTACTTGTTCACTGTGTTTTTCTCTTAGGCGGGTAAGCACCAGGAATATGAACAGAAACTACTGCAAGAATTATACAAACTAAACCCCAACTTTCTCCAATTATCTACGGGTACAGTTGACAAGAACAAGAACAAAGTGACAGCACTGCAGAGGTATGATGCGTAAGTACTGATGCTGGACTGCCTGGCTGTTTTCTTTCTGGTTATTCCCAAAGAAACCTTTCTTATTCCTGTTGTATCCACTAAGTTGCCCACTGCTTTTTCCATGATAAACTGAGACTGGTTTTGTCTGTGCAGACACACATGCCCCACTTTATTTTAATACAAAGTGAGTGTGAATCTTTCTTGGTAAAGAACTGATTTTTCTGCCAAGTGCATTTGGTTCACTAGTTGGGAACAAGGTGTTCTTACTCTGAAAGATGGCCTTGTAGTTTATATTAATATAAACACATAATATTCTTCTAAAGACCAGGTGCTGGTTTTCCTGGTATGGTGTCATGATGTCAGTTTGTACACTGACAACTGAGATACCTTAGAGTCTTGTTACATGTGTTTTATTGTTTTTTACATCATAATTTACAGTGCAGTCCTTACATTAGGTGTAAGGATCTTGGAAATTGAAAGTAAAATCAATTTCTTTTGTGTGAGTAAAAATTGTGAATAAAAAAAAATCATTGCTTTCATGTAGCAAACTTCAGTTACATATTTCTCTGTTGTAATTGCATATATCGCTCATTACTGCTTGTTAATATTCTGTTGAAGTAGCTTGTTCAGTATGTTATAGAAAGATTTCTGTCCATATGAGTACATAGTCATTCAAAAATAAATGAAAGTCTGTGGTCATCAGTCCTTATGTGAATTATTCACTCAAATATCATGTTTAAGATAAAGAAATAAAGTGTTAACAATTTCCTACACTCCTTTTTGTAGGATTTTCAAAATGAGATGGGCACAGTGGAATGTAAAAGTTAGATTGCATTTTGCCCTCACCTTGGCCTTGTAATCAGGGTTTGTAATGTGTGCCAGTTTATCCACTACTGATTTTTTTCAGACAATAATTTGCCACTTAGCAGCGTCACTGCGCTTTAAGCAATAAAGAGGGTACTGTATCTGAAGTGTTGTCAATGGATCTTGAATGAGCAAATATAATTCTGAGAACTGATATCCCAATTGGCTTACTGGGATTATTTTCTTAAACTTCTGGAAGGAAGTATCAAATGCTCTTTGACTGCAAGTGGTTGGGACCTCTAGTTGGATCTTTCTTAAGGACTGTGCCACTTCTTATTTCTTGGGTCACTGGTTCAATATTGACTTGAAAAGTAGTGGGCAGTGAGTAGAGCAAATACACCAGTTTGATGTTGATTATTGTTAAAGGTCTGAACTAATGTTCATTTGAAACTTAATTACATCCCAGCAAAACAAATTATAGCAATGAGGAAAAAAATGCTCTATCTGAAACGACAGCAAACTTTTAAGCCTTCAGAAAGCAATTATGAATTGGAGCTTGGCCAGTCTGCGGTGCTAACATTTTGGCACTTGTGGGAAAAATGGCAACAAGTGATCTGGAGTTAATTTCTCTTGTCAGCTGAGCAGCATCATCACAACATAGACTCTGTTTTTTGCTAATGGCTAGGCACCACCTTTTGGGTTGCAAAGTGAATTTCTTCTTGCAGCTGGGATTTTGAAATGTTTCTTGAAGTCCTGTCTCATCAGTACAAAATGTAGCTTGTGAGCTGGTGAATGTGTATTGTTCACATTCACAGCTTTCTACCCAGTCGGGATCTTGGTTTTGTCTGATTTATTGATACAGTATTACTATTTCTGGCAGTTAGTCAGAGCCTCTGACAATTTTCTGGTTGTTCTCGTGTTTCTGGGGTACATTCACTTTGGAATTGAACAGAAGTTGAGTTCTAAATAGTAGACGTTTAGTTATAAATATCCAGTAATAGAAAACAGATTTTTAAACTGTGCATAAATGCTTTTTCAAAATTGTGTTCTAATTTGAAAGGTCCTCCTCACACCTCCTTTTTTTTATTCTTGCTGGTGAAAGCAGATGTTAAAATCCCCTAGTGCCACTCTGTGTATGTGGATATTCATCTCTTTATGTCACTTGATAGTCATACTGACTGACTGCCCGCTCGTACACTTAGAGGTATATTCCACAATTAAAACAGATTGAGCTATTTTTTCCTCCTTTTTCTGTTTTTTTCCCCCCTTTTTTTTTCTCCCCCTACTTTCCTTCTCCTGACCTTTTCCTAAAGAGCTGAAATTAATGCTTTCTTATGCTACAAGTGGAAAACACCTGTTAAATGCTGGCTGGTCTTCTAGAAAATAGCATGCAGCTTTGAACATAACCGAATCAAAAAAGCCTATATGCACAAAAATACACCCCAAAGCATAAAACAGTTTCTTTACCTTTCTTCCTGGGTGCAAAGCTGACACGTAACTGGCATTTTAAAGTTATTTTTAGTATAGAGATGGCTTTGCACTGCAGTGGACATAAATCTTGATATTTAAAATAAATCTGTTAATGGTTTGAAAGTTTTGTTATATCTGGATTACAGCTCATTTTTTATAAGGGTGACAGTATTAAATGACTGGCTCATGGTATGTTTTCATTCCTTAGTGTTCAATATCTGATTACCTTCCTATCTCTAACTTACTTCAAATGTGTACAAAGCAAAGGTGAGATCTGTAAATCAGGTTAAGGGTCTCATCTGTGTACATACCTTGTAGGTATATGAGAAAAGATGGTGGTAGAATAGTGGATCTTAAAAATACTGAGATTTGAGGGTAACTAGTAATATCAATTTTATCTGAATAGGAGTAGGAAACATGTTGCTATAATCAGCATTCTGACTGTGAGCTTACTAAATTGTCCTCAAGATGTAGAGTAAATGTTGAAACCTGTAATATGAACATATGAATGAAGGGGGGCATCAGGAGGAACATGTGTGTTAAAAACTATTTTTGAAGGCTTCTTCCTTATGCAGAAAGCACCTTGGACACTAAAAACAGCATCCTGAAGAAAATTGAAGGCAAAAATTAATATAAAAGAAGTGGCGAACACAAAGGCAAATCTGTCATAGTAAGATTGTAGGGTTAGGGGACACTGAATTTGAATGCATTCAGTTATAGATGATATTCCAGCTCATTTCAATTTGTATAAAATGTAACTATTTTCAGCAAAAACTTGGGCTTTGAGTTCATTCTTGAACTTCCTTCAGATTTAATGTGCACTCCGAAATTAAATTTCATTTTGCTTTATAAGAGGGAAGTAATTATGGCTTTAAACTATCAATTAAGGGAACAGCAACTTGAATGAGCAGTGTGTTGGTCTGACTGGTCTCATGGTCTGTAAATAAAGCTGTGGACTCTTGTGTAGGTATCAAACACAAACTTCATCTGTTGTGGCCAGGCTTTATAGCACCTGGAATATAAAATGTTTTCTTGAAAAGTGATTTAGTTCATGATTTACACAACTTTCATACGTATGGGGTAAAGCAAATAATTCCGAATGAGGTGTGTGTAGCTCTGGATACTTGAAGCAGATGATGGAGTTTTTTGGTTTTTGCTTTGTTCTCCTTCCCCCTTCTCCCCCTCCTCCCCCCCCCCCCCCCCCAAATGGACAAGTTTGGACTTCAGCGTTGGCAGAGCAGCAGTCAGTGAAGAAAGCAGAATTCCCCCAGTTTTATCTCTCCCCTCCCTACCCCAGTAATTCTTTTTTTAAGTCATCGCCATTTAAAAATCTGAGAAGTGATACCCAGATAAATCTATTCTTATGGATTTTCTGGCACAAGGATTCCTTTGCCCAGTACTTATAGTTTTTAGAAACACTTTCTTCATAACTTGAACTCTTCTTTTTTTTTTCTTTTTTTTTTTTCTTTTTTTTTTACTCTTGCCTTTTTTCAGACCCAACAGTAATAACAAAGATGCCTGGCCATCATTACAGAGTTCAAGTAAATCAGCCAACGGTTTAACAATGGAACACAGGAAAACGCCTCCTATATTAGAAAATGGCACAGACCCAGAACACATGACTCCAGATGGTGCATACTCAGATTTCGGGTAATTGTGCTGCCTTTTATACTTCAGATAGCTTGCTTTCTCTCTCACTGGTTGGTGTGGAGGGAATGATTCTCCAGTCTCTCTCTCTGGTTGGAGAACTGGATTCAAATCCTGATCAGGTCATAACAAGTTGGGCTTAGCCTAGCCCATGTCAAAAAGACTGATTGGCAGATTGTGCAGGAGAGCCCTAACAGGAAGTTAGTAAGGGGTGGTACACTTAAGGGCTGAGGGGGACTGAATAACTGGGGGATCACCAGCTTATATAGCTTCATGGTCCCAGCCAGAGCTAAGCCCTTAATTTACGTGCAGAAGCTTCCACAAAAGTAAAACACTAGTTGCTATACATCAGGAGGCTTGTCACTTGGAAAAGCTTCAACAGAAGGAAGCTAAATGTTAGGGCTGAGATCTGCCACCTCTTTACAGAGGTGTGTTGCAGAAACACAACTGCAGAGGAAAGGGTTCCCTGATTATTAGTCTGTAACAGGAGTAACAGGGCAGTAGATTTGTCTGAGGCTTTTGTGCAGAGGAAGTAATTCATACACTTGCAACAACTTCCTTATTGCTGACCAACATTTTTTCCTCTTTGGTGCCCTCCTTGAATGGAACTGGTGTCCTCTTCCATCACAGCCATCGCTTGTGGGTCCCATGATAGTCTTTAGTTATGCTGTTAGTTTATATATATTCATGGACCCCCTTAGGTAATAGCAATTGGGCTTATTCGTGGGATGGGAAAATAACATCATAAACCCTAATGTTTCAAGTAGTGGGTGTTACCAATTAAGTAGCTCATCTTAGTTTTAAATCAATATTGAACCAATGCATTAACACTGAGTACTGTTCAAAGTGGTATCTTATTGTTAGGCTTAATAGCTGCCCCACTGAGGTGTGATCAGAGATCCTGTAGTTGCATCTCAGTAATAACATGCAACTTCCGTATCTTTTCTGAAAAGAATGTACAAAAGTAAAATTTTTGTAGCTGGTAATGAATTGTGTTGGTTTCTGAGGGGTGGAGGCCTGCCTTACAATTAAAGGCTCCTTGGTCAGGTTTGAGTATAGTAAACCTTTTCAGCACTTATATTGTCTAGCACATAGCTTTTTAAACTGCAGCATTGTGACTTTATATCAGCAGCTCTGGGAAAAGATTTGGCTGGAATATCAGTTCGGCAATCAGAATGATTGTGTAGTAGAGTCTACAGCAAATATTTGTGTTACAGGTATTAAGAAATTACTAACCCAGGGCAATTTGTTCTAAGTGGAAGAACTGTATTCATGCTGCTCAGCCATTGAGCATGCTACTCTAAATCTGCACTGGAGTAATGTTTGTTTACAAGTACATTCCTCTGATTTTTATAATCATAAATACTTCAGCTTCAGTTGTCTGTTTTGCTGCTCCGACTCAAATGGTGTTCTTTTACACAAAAATGGGTTTTATTGACAGGTTACTCTTACACAGTTTCTTTAGAATGGAGAAGAATTAATTGTGCTGGGTTTGACTAGTTATTCTGGGATGGAGAGAACACTTATGGAGAGAAGCAACCTTTGTGAATTTTTGACCTTGATATGTGGCTCTGTACATATTTGAACCTTGCAGCAGCAAGGGGTGTTTGAAAAGAAGGTTTAACTAGAATCTGAAGTCTGCACCCAGTTAAAATAGTAACTATATGTATAATTTGTACTGATACATCGTGCCTGTAATTTTACTTGTATTGCATTCTGGATTTTAAATGGAACTGTAATTCATGTTCTTCTAGTCCTTGTTGGTAGGACTGGTGTTTTGGGCTGTGCAGCCTGATGCTTGTGCATCTTCTCTTATGGGTAGATAAAAATGAAAGTACCCTGAAGTTGTGAAGCGGAGATTTAAACCTGAACTGGAACTAATACTTTTCATTATTGTGGTATTTAGCATAATTAAGGCAACTCACAGATGCCTGTCAAAATCTTGAATCCTGAGATGTGCCATTTCAGCGAAGTCATGTTAATTTCCAGTTAATAGCTTTCTGAGGTGTTTTTGTGCTGTGTCTTATCTTTTATTCTCTTTAAGTTTGTTGGGAATTTTTGATGCTGTATCTTTCTTGCATTTTTTGCCCTTTGTCATCTCAAAACTCAGTTTTCTTACCTTGGAACTAATTTGTGCTAGTTAAAGCTCAAAGGCTGGTGGGAAGATTAACTTGCCATCAGAACTAAGTAGTTAATTTAATCTTTTGTCTCTCCTCAGATTTATTTAAGACTTGTATGGGAACTGACAACTTAAGTATTTGGAAAACAAATTTGTTCCCAAGTTTCTTTCCCGTAGTAGCATAAATGGAACTGAATGCTATGGAATACTGCCATAGTACAAGAGTTTTGGTTTTTTGAATGGCATAGAGATACTACAAGCATGTTTAAAACTTTCTTTTTGTTCCTTAACAGGACAGTCAACAAGCAGAGTGGAGAGTGGTGGGAAGTGTGCCAGTATATGGCAAATGATTGAAATATTTATTATATTAAAAAATAAGTTTCAAATAAGTGGGCATTTTCCTTTCTCTACTCTCCTATTTAATTTCACTTCATCTTTGTTTCAAGGCTTTTTTACCACTATAAAGGCAAATACTGATTTTTAACATTAAATACTTGAATGTCTTATTGTCTCTTTTCCCTTCCCACTTTTGCAGCCCTATCGACAAACCTTCAGATTCACTCAGTATAGGAAACGGTGACAGCTCCCAGCAGGTGAGACATTAAGATAAAAAGTAAAAGTAAGGATTAAGTTTGAGGCCTTAGTGCAATTTGTAGTTGGAGAAGCCAGTACTTTCTGAAGTGTATCATAATTTTAAACTAAAGTAAAAAATACTACTAAGTTGATTTTTATGTTTGATCGTGTTCTGAGTTATAGACTAACCTAATTGCAGTCAAAAGCTTTGAGGAAATATTTCAACTGTATTAGTGAAGAATATTTTATATATAAACACTCATATCCTAATTGTTTCTCTTCTCTCTTGCCTGTAGATAACAAATAGTGATACACCTTCACCACCGCCTGGTTTAACAAAACCCAATCCAGTCATACCCATCAGTTCATCTAATCACAGTGCACGGTCCCCTTTTGAAGGGGCTGTAACAGAATCACAGTCACTCTTCTCTGACAACTTTCGGCACCCTAACCCTATCCCTAGTGGGCTTCCTCCATTCCCCAGCTCTCCGCAGACTTCAAATGACTGGCCCACAGCACCAGAACCACAGAGCCTCTTCACATCAGGTTTGTACACAGGTTACATGGCTGGGTATTGCTTGCTTGCTTTTGCAGCTGATTTCTAAAACTATGTAGAACCAAAAACTCTAGGACTTCCTCCGTACTGTTTTTTTTCACCTTCATGAATGATTAAAGTTTGTCTCTTAACTACAAATGAATTGCACTGGCATAAGGGTTACTTCTAAAATAAGCTACAGAGTTTTACAGCTGCATGGCTAAGTAATCAGAATGCTTATTTTAGTTTCCTTCAGCCATGTGCCTGTCTAAATAATAGGCAGTGATATGTATGCTTAATATTTAACGTTCCAGGGTTTTATTGAGAGTGAGGAAAATGTGGTGTCATGATACGTTGGTTTAATGATTTGTTATAATCTGTAATTCTAACATCAGAAGCTGTACAGTAGAATTCAGCATTTTCTTTAGTATTCTGCATAGTTGTCTGAAGGTGCCTAATCTTCTGCTTTCTGAAGTGAGATTATATGCATTCAGAAAATACAAATATATGATTAATTACATCAACTGAAAAGTAGTTTCCTATGAAATATCACTTCATATGAATGAAACATATCTTTAGTTGTATTTATATAGTCTTGGTAATTAAGTGCTCAAATTATAAATCTGAGGGAATTGTTAGAAAATTAAATGAAACAAAATTAGTAGTAGAAATGTACATAAGTAATAAATAGAATGTAAATGATACTTTAGGACATGGTTGGTTTACTTAGTGATTAGTCTTAATGTTTATCTGACTTCTGGATGTTGTAGTCCTGTTTGTAAACAATATTTATTACAAGGAAATTAGCTACTGCTAAAGTAATATACCCAACAACTTTATCAGGATTAAGTAGCAGTGAGAGAGAATTTCCAGGTGGTAGAGATAGTTTGTTTTATAATTAATATAAAAATATAGCTGCTATTTAAATAAGAATACAAAGGACAAGTTTTTGTCTGTCTGGAATCTCTATTTATTGTCATGAGCTTTAGAGTGAAAATAGAAGCATAGATTTCTGAGAGCATACTGAGCTTAATTTGAACTGCTTGAGGCAGCAGACCAGATTCCCTACCAGCAGAGGGAGTTAATGTTGTGAGTGATAATACTTTGTATTCATCAGCTTGCATTACCACAGTTTTGAGGAAAAATACTGTGAAACTAGACCCAGCCTTCACTGAACCTGAGTAAGAGACTTAAACAGTATAATAAAATGAAGTAATTGAAAATGCAGGGAAATTCTGGTAACCCTTTATTGCAACACTGCCTCAAAATATTTAATAATATCTTGTAATATAGTTCCTTCTGTTTTGTCAGTTCTTATATGCTCAAGAATTTGGTTGGGAGACAGTAGGGGGGTTGGGGTGTTTTTTTGTTGTTTTTTCTTAACCACTGCTCAGATGTTACCCTTTTGAGAAGGAGCATCTCTCCACCTTTCTTGCAGAGCAGAGGTGAAGCGCAGCATTAATACTGAAAGCAAAATACTGAACTGAATAACTACCTTATTTAAACTTCACTTGGTCACATTTCCATTAAGTAATATGTGTGTAAAGAACACTCTAAGCAAGTGTATGTCTCTTCCTAATTGATGCTATTACTGAAAATACTTACTGGGTAAGGCTTTTCTGTAGTTTAGGAACAGAGCAATTCTGCAGTAAAAATACTGTTTTCTAGTTCTACCATTTCACCGTAAGTAGAAATCTGACAGTTTGATGTGAAAATGGCATTCTAGGCTGATGAATAAGGTGTCTTTGGGGAATATGTAAAGAAGTATTATATAAAGATAACTGGCAACATAGATTCAGATACAGTGAGGCTGAAGTTTTCGTATGGGTAGTTACTAATTCTTGTTCTAACTCCTGTTCCTCTTTTCTCTGACAGAAACTATACCAGTATCATCCTCCACAGACTGGCAAGCGGCTTTTGGGTTTGGTTCCTCCAAACAACAAGAGGACGACTTAGGGTTTGACCCCTTTGACATCACCCGCAAAGCCTTAGCAGACCTGATTGAGAAGGAACTGTCAGTCCAAGACCAACCTTCCCTCTCGCCCACATCTCTTCAGAACCCTACCCCACACACTACAACTGCCAAAGGGCCAGGCTCTGGATTTCTGCATCCTGCTGCACCCACAAATGCCAACTCTCTCAGTAGCACCTTTCCAGTCATGCCACAGAGGTTCCCACAGTTTCAACAGCATCGAGCAGTTTACAACTCCTTCAGTTTTCCAGGCCAAGCAGCTCGCTATCCTTGGATGGCCTTCCCACGCAATAGCATCATGCACTTGAACCACACAGCAAATCCCACCTCAAATAGTAATTTCTTGGACTTGAGTCTCCCACCACAACACAGCACAGGTCTGGGCGGGATCCCTATATCAGGTAGGTGAATCAGGACAGCCATGAAAATGACTTAATGTTTTCAGCTTCTTTGAGCTAGGACAGGAAAAGGGAATAGCCAGCTGCAAGTGCTAGAGTGGTATATCTTGTCTGTCATGCTAGGTTTATGAACTGAGGGAGGAATATTGTTTTAAATAGGTCCTTTCCATTAAAAAAAATATAGATAAAAAAATCTGGATGTTTAGCCTTGTAATATTGAGCTTTATAAGGAAGGTGGAGTATTGTGTGCCCTCTTAATTTTGTGCCAAAGCAGACTGGTATTTTGGTTCTTGCCAGACTGGCTTTCTTTAAGAGTAGGCCCTGGAAGTGCATTGTGACTTCCATGTTGATACGCAGGTGCTGACCAGAGTTCTCAAAACTGTGCAAAAAAAAAAAAAAAAAAACCTGTAATGCTGGTACTTTGTGCCAGATGTCTTGGCTGGGTTGTTCCCTCTTGCGCATAACCAAATGGCTGCGCAATAAAATATTCAGTGCTGTTCATTTCTGTACTTCAGATGGTCTTAATATTATGCTAATCTTTCGCTGAATGCATGCTTGCAATGTGTGTACGAAGATTCATCCTGATTGTGAGGACTGTGGTGCTGGAGGAGGATAAATGTGCAGTCAGGCCAGTTCAGGCTGCTCTGAATGGATTGATGGCTCTTGTGGCAAACATTGCAACTTAGAGCTAATTGTAACAATAATTGTTGTGATTAAAAATTCACTTCTGGAGTTTGAAGTCTTTCCATGCTTCCGATTTAGCCTGGCACAAACAGGTTCTCTTTTCTTAACGGGGAAAAAAAGAATGCACTAAACGTATAATGGACTGCAGGTAGAAAGCCTCTGCAAACTCTTGGTAGCCTTGAGATGGAGAAAACTGCTTCCTGAGATGTTGCCAGTGTAGTTTTCCTTCAATGGGTTTTGAGAAGTACTAGCTATACTATAAGAAAATGGCCTAGAAAAAGTCACTGTGTTCTTTTGATGCTGTAGTGCAAGAGCTAATTTTGGCTGTTACTTCTCTGTACTTTTGCCCTCTTTGAAGGTTTGTTGCAGGTACAGTACTGCTGTAGGGTTCTTAGGCTTATGCATAGCATAAACATTTGGTCCAGACTACAAATGCATGTAGTTCAAAATTCTTTATACTGGCAGTGGCAAAGTTTTTAGGCTAAAATGACTGATAATGGTTACACTGAAGGAAAAGGAAACAAAATTAAAGGAAAATTAATTATTTATGATGTGGAGTCAAAAATGCAACATCTGTAACACTGCAAGTTGTTGCTCACTTAGCCCTAAACTCTACAGAACTTCCAAGGACATTGCAAGACATCAAGTTTCAACTTTCCTACTCAGTTCTAAAAACTGCTAGTTTGAGGGGCCAGTAACAAAACTATCTTCTGGGCTACAGGGAGCAGAAAAATCCTTTTGTGTTGAAAAAGATCAACAAAAGATAGTGTTTGTAGTAAAGGTTGATTCTAGGTTTGCAAAATATGCTTTAAATTGCATTAATTGTTTGAAAGCGAGTCTCTGTGTTTGTGGAAGACTCATAGATCCTTGGTGTATGGCTTCTCCCATGTTTTAACGCAACAGAGTTGATATTTAAGTATATTTTTTTTGTATGCAACTGCTCAAACCAATTAATCTCAGAATATTTTTGGCAGATACAGTGCTAAAAACAGAAAACAAACATCTGCTGTAGTCTGTATGGAAAGCTCCTTTGAGTTGGTCATAATCTCTTGTTATAGAAAACATTGCTAGTTGCCTGGTTGGCAATCAGATAGTAGCAGTTGCTGCAGTGGAAATGCTTCTCAGCTGATCTACATGTCAGCTTGATATATCGTCTTGTCAGAAATCAGTCTCAGTTCTGGTTTTGTTTGCTGGGCTATGGATTTGTATTACTTGCATGGTATTTAGTGCCTAGGGTTTTCTTTAGTAATCAAAATGCTTCAGAAGTATGGCTACTTTCAAAGTCAGGAGATGTTCTCAAAAATCTTCTTTGTGTGCTGACTTAAATAGCTTCCAATTTATTGATTTTTTTCTGTCTTTTCAAATCAATATCTAGTGTACAAGTGTCTCAATGGATTCCTTTTATTTTTTTTTTTTTTTTAAGAATATTTCCTGTTCTCTATGCTTGCTTTTAATCTGTCGGTAGCCAGTGTATAATTATAGAATTTTCCTGGTTTTGTCATTTGATTTACAGATTCAGCTGTCTGGTGGGGTTGGGGGAGGAGAGTAGCATACAAGTACAGAGAAATCATGTTGACAGGACTTTATTACACTGATTTATAACAGACTCTACCTGTCCTGCTAGAAAGGCGGTGCGTATAACAATAGCCGTTTAGCAGTAGAGATTAGCTGAAGTATACCTGAATCTCTTTTGTTAGTCTACATTAGGGCATTTCAAAAAATGTCATCAACTCTGTTGTTCTGGATATAGCAGCAAAAGAAACCTAGTGCAGGTGGAACTTCACATTCTGTCTTCTAGCAGAGACCCTCAACTGCTATTGAAGTTGAATGTTTAAGGCCTTTGATCACAATTTTTTTTCGGGACTATAAATTCCTAAACTGGGTAATAGTGGACCATTTATTCAAAACAAAACATTAATTTATTCTGTGCATTTTCCTGCTCTACTTAATCCTTTTAAACTTCTGTTTCATTTATGTGAAATTAAACAGATATATACTTCATATGAAGCTAGTATAATGCTTTCTAGGCTTTCTAAATCCAATTTTAGTTGATTTCACAAAGTGTATTTGTGGCTTGGAAGCTTGTACGAAGAAAACTATCTTTTAAACTGCTGCATCGGCTTTAGGTAGGCATTAATATTCACGTGAATGTGACATGTTAAATATAATGTTCTAAAGCTACCTTTTAGTCGAGAATCAAAGCTGTGTGATATTCATAACCCCACATTTTGAGGTAGGGTTGTTTTGTGGCGGGTACTGGATGTAAATGGACACAAGCACTACCTACATATTATTTTTTAATTTTTTAAAGCTCTCATTTAAGAATAATTTTTATGTGGAATTTGGTATCCTATTTCTCAGAGTAAGTAGTACTTATTAAACTCATTCAGCAGTTACCAGTGAAATAACACAATGACACATGATTGACTTAATAATTTTATTATGCATATACTTGAAATGTGTCACATTCATCAGGCATACATTTGTCCCCAGCCCATATTTAAATGAACTTTTTGATTGACTGATTCTCAAACTAGCATTTTGCAAACTATAGCAGATGTTACATGTTCTCATTGTAATGGACAATTTAGGCTTGTTGCTGTTCTCTGGTGTGGGATGGATTAGATGATTTGCTGTGTAATTATAACTGTGTAACTGTGCTTTAGGAGAAAACTTCAGTGACTTCTTATTCATGGATGACATGATTGTTGCTAAAAGCAGTCTTACCCTAGCTTGTGTGCAAGCTGTCTTAAGAACAAAGGACATTGCCTATCCTGTATTCTGCAGATAGGAAAGATCCACTGTGTCATGGGTTCAGCAGCAGCAGCCATTTTTCTCCTTCGTAGTAGCTGGTGCAGTGCTGTGTGACAGCAGTGTGGGTGGGTACATGCCTTTATTTTTATGTTACTTTAGGATAACAGGAAACTCTTTGCAACTTTATAGGTAACATGCTGTCATATTTACTACTCTACTGCCCAGTGGTGTGTTCTAAAATAATAGATATAGTATAGGATCATAGAGTAAAGTAGGTCTCAGATTAACAGTGTGTTTTGAGATATATGATTATTAAATTATATACATGCATATTAATAATGGGAAAATATAAATATATAGTTTTATTTATTAAGAACAAATTCACACAGTTAAAGGTATGAGAAGAAGCTGTAAACGGTTAATTTGCCTTTCCCATCAGTTCTGTGCAAGGTGAAGTACTTGACATTTTGAAACAGGCTGTTAATTCATTTATTAATTTCCTAAATATCCTGAACATAATTCCAAATGAGAAAAAAAATCAATTGTAAGACTTAGTTCAATAATGAGATAGTTTGAAATTTGAACTCTTACTAGAGTAATGTTATCCAATATTGTGTGTCTATTCTTCCCACATAAGTCATTAAAACCACTTGAGCTGGAAGAGATCCAAAAAGATTGAGCCCAACTTGTGACTTCACACAGAGCAGCCTAAAAATTAAACCATACCTCTCAGAGCATTGTCCAAATGCTTCTTGAACGTAGGCAATTTATGTGTATCATACATATGTTAGAAATGTAAAAGGATATAGTCAAGTGGACAGAGAGACAGATAGGAAGTACAAAGAATTAAACCCTGTTCAGATTGGAACCGTTCCTGAAACTTCAAAACAGGAAGCTTGAATGTCCTAAGTCTTCATAGTTGAATATAATGGACAAATCAAAATTCTGTTCTCTTGACCTTTTGTTTTGATATTGTGGCTTATATCTCTTGAATATGCACAGCCTAATTGATGGAATTATGTCTACCTATTTATTGTCTCAATCTCATCTTTAAGTTTACAGTTGTATTAAGTTTGGCTGCCATCCAACAGTCTTTGTGATAGTGGTGTTGCATTCCTTATCAAGACTCCGATTAGCATGCACATTTTCGAGTCTTGCCTGCATTTAGGTTGTGAAACAGTAGCGGGTAGCAGGGAGGGCAAAGAAATGGAGGTTATATTAAGAAGGTCCAAACTCTTACTGCTTAATTTAAGTCCTGAGCTCTTCCATATCTGAACAACTTATGGTGTTGTATCTTGTCTGGCTTTTTTCTTTCTGGCCTCTGTGCCCCCAGCTATTAAATTTGTCTTGAACATCAAATCTTTTCTTGCTTAATGCTACCTTTTGGATAACTTTGTAGTAAAAGAAGGGAAGGTCCCTATATGTTGGCTATGATTGTATTGTTTAAAAGACTTTATTCAGACCACAGAGAAGGGTGGGTTATCAGAATTAATGCTGACATTTCTCTGTTCTCAAAACATAACCACATTTCCATTTGGGTTGCACACTTATTTGACCTTTGTCCTTTTGACTTTGTCTCCTCTCTCTGGGTTGATTCTTAATAGTTGATTCTGTCTCCTGAGCAAAGGAAAACATGGCTTGTTTTATATAGTCATGGACAAAAAAAAATTGAATTTGCAGCTGACAGTCTTCTGTGGTCTCAAGATAATAATTCGGTATTGGGTTTGGAGAGGGGTTATGTTTCTTCTACTTTGCCTTTTTGAAAGAGCCCATGTGGTATGGCTGTTGAATTCAGCATGTTGTAAAATTTAAAACTCTTCAGATGATGTGTACAAAATGCATTTAATCCCATACCCTAGCAACTGACAATGTGACTTAAACAGTGTTGTCTCACATCCGTTTATATGGATGAAGTGGTTGAAAGAACATTTTGCTACACTTTTTCTGTTGACCTAACAATATGTGGAAGGTTTGACCCAGGTTTTAAGTACTGATGGCCTTACTTTAACAGTAAGAAATGCATTAGTCCATTAACTTTGTCTCTTAATCCTTGTTAGTTGTCTTTGATGTTTGGCTTTCTGACAGCAGCTGGGCAGAAAGCATGGCAGCTGAATGTCATCTTTTCTGTGCCTTTGGTTAGATCTGTGGCTTCCCTTAGCTGAAGTCTTTCTCTGATTAGGTATAAGTATTGAAAATACAAAGTCTGGTGAAAATCGTGGCTGATACAACTATTAGTTGTAGGTGCTGTGTGTGACACCTCCAAAGGCTTGTATCTTTCCAGAGTGCAGAGCAGCTCCTCTCAGAAGTGGATGTGTTACTGTGGTTATCAAGGTCACTCCTCATTTGAAAATAAAGGCCTGAACACTGATTTGAAATGGTAAAATGAAAAGAATTGTTTGTAAATAACCCTCAGCTGTTACCAGTATTGCTTTTACTGACCCTTGCACAGTCTGTCTCCCATTTTCCTCAGCAAAAATAACTGTTCCTACTGCAGTTTTTGCCACTGAACATTTTGTTCTTAGCAGTCCTTTCACCCATTCCATCTCATTTCTTTCCATGGAGGTTCTTGGGCCTCCACAGCCTTTCTTTAGGAGGTGCTTTGTGTCTGTGTGTATCCCGCACACACAAAATGAATTCTCCATTTATTTCCCATCATAACTAATTTTGCTTCACTGGAGAAGAGGTGAAGTGTTTAGCACAATATGGAGCAAATTCGATTTGAAAATGAACTATTGGCTTGCTTGCTTCCATTGCTCTGGAGGTGTTTTTTTTTTAATGCTCCTGGGTGCTGCCAAGTTTCAAATGAAGTAAATGGCATTTTGGATTAATCTCAAGTACTAAATCAGTGTCATGATTGAAGTCACACTGTTTGAAATCTGCTATGGATGTTCCTTGTCGTACCTCTAGTGTCATATCCCTTAACTCCTATATACTTGTTACATTTACTACTAAGGCCTGCCTTCCTTAGCATAATCTTGTCACAGTCTCTGAGATAACTTCATCCAAAGCACCTGTCCTTTAAGTCCTGCTGCTTCTTCATCTGTTCCAGCATCTCGCCTCACTTACCCACCCTTCCTTCCTAGTGCCTTTTCAATGTTAATGTTGCAGCTGCTTGTAAAAGCTATGGAATTTTTTCATACTATTATATAGGAGATACTGTTTCAAATAAAGCTTGACATATAAATATCTGTGCCTCATCTCCAGGAACTTGGTTTTAAGGTCTTAAATATTTCTTAATCTTGATTGCAAGATTAGGGATAGCAGTGAAAAACAGGCATCCTTTTTGAGTAGTAAGATGCCTGTTTTTAAATGTGTAATTTTATTTTGGAAGATGAAAATGTGACAAAAATGTGAAGAAAAAGGTGGGGGAAAAATCCTCTAACTTTTTTGGCTGCAGTACATCAGAGGAATGACTAATCATTTTAACACTGCTAGACTTGAAATAAACGCATTGTTGGCTGAAATAGGTGGCCTAAGTGGCTGACCTAATTTGCATTCTAGACCATCAGTCCTGACAACTTTTTGGGTAACTCTGTCCCAGAAACTGGGGAAACAAGCATACAGGAGGTATTTTGCATCAAATTCCTTGACTGTGTGTGTCTGTAGTAGTGTCACCAAATGAGCTTCAGCTGCACTAGATACTGGACCTTTGTGTTTTAGGGATGGAAGACAGTATTTATTCCTTTCAGAACAAGAACTTTTCCTTCTTCTTTAGGGCTGGTTCACCAAAAGTTAGAAAAAGCTGTTTCCTTTCACAGGTAACCTGTGAGATCTTGGGACTGCTCTACAGTGGTGTTAAAAGGCAGCTCTGTTGGCTGATGTAGCATGTGTCTCTCTCCTCCAGTAGGCAGATGCTCAGCCTAGGGGTGCTGTGTTCTCTTCAGTGCTTTTCTAAACTACAGACTGGCACTTCAAAATACACAATAAACCACCAGCATGAGTTAAAAGATGTAATTGTCTTAGTGACGTTAAAAACCTGGCATTTTTCCTTTTAAAGACTGGAAATTAGTACACTTGGCAGTGCCACCTGTTAGTGGCAGTGTTTGACAAGAGGCCGTGCCTTGGGCACGGATCTGAAACCTCAGTTCCTTCTAAGTCGAGCCCATCTCACAAAATACTAATTATGGCTGATGAACTTTAGCAGAAAGCACAGACAGTTCATCTGCTTTCTGCAGAAACATATTCTGAAATGCACCAACTTGGAAGAATCATTGAGGAAGGGCAAACACAATCTTTTTAGAAATTGTACTGGGGAGGAGTGTAAATGAAATATCCTGAAGGGCTAACAGCAATTGAAAAAGCAGCTTTACAAAAAGTGTTTCTTCTTCAGCAATACCAAATTGCATTTGAGGGGGGAAAAAAATAAAGAAAAAAAAATCTGATCTTTTCTATGCTTTGCTGTCTCTTGGTTCCTTCTACATCACAACCTCATTTGAACTTCAGCTTGTTCCAAAGGAGTTACTTTAAAACCCCCACGTATTTAAAAAGTAGGTCACCTCTACTGGAAGACAGTATTTAATAATCAGAATTAATTTCATATCATGGAAGGTTTGTTTTTCTTCTCAGCTTTATCTAATCTTCCCACAGAATGATTGACGTATCTACAAATGTACATTAGCCTTAATTGGTTGTTACAGCTCTGGAAAAAAAAATGTATCATTTGCTGTGCTAATGCTGGTCTCACAGCTTCGGTTAGAGAATGGGTTCTGGGGACTCCTGGAATCTAGAACCTTCATAACTAGAAAAGCTCTTGCGAATTATCTATACAGCTTCAGGATCTGATTTTTTTTTCCCCTCAATTCTAGTTATTGCATTTACCATAGGTCAAATTCCATGTGTTTTATTCTTATTTATGCATATATCTATGCATATGCCCACAAGTACACTTGTACACCCAGGATTTTCATGTGAGGTCAAAGTATTGTTTTTGTTGACAGACAAGGTGTCCTGGGTTCAGCATTAGCAGTCATTTTTCTCCTACTGCTTCCTGCTGAGCCCAGGACACAGGGTATCCTGGTGAAGTTAAACCATGGTGCGGGATCTGAGAGCAAGCAGCAGGTATACATGGGTTAAAATAAATGTTTTTTCTCAGATTAATAAAAATGCATGGTTTTTCTAAGCTTTTTAATCAAACTGTTCTGTATAGGTTTCAGTATCTTAAGTCTTTGTATGTTCAGTTTAGGTTTATGGTAATATTGAAGATTATCAGTGGTAAGAACTGGCTGTTTTCTTATGGGGTGCTTTTTTTTGTTTGGATGAGAAGCATCTTTCTAGCTCACATGAAAAAGAGGCTATTGACTAAGGTGGAATCGTTACAGAATATATTGCCTTTTTTGTATGCAGGACAGTGGGCCCCAACTAGATTGAAGTTCTGCAATTGACCACTATGCGTTTTTAGCAATAAATGATTAAAAAGTCTGTAATAAAAAGTGGGATACTATGGAAACACTGGATATGAAGTCAAGCATGTTTTTCAAAGCAAGTTGGAATCTCAATTTGAAGTTTATTTAGGGCTTAAAATTGGGTGGCTGGCTGCTATAACTATGTATTAGATTTGGTCTCTTGAGTCATGGTAAATATGAGTAAATCACAAGAACTCTCTGGAATACTTAATGTAAAATTGCTTTTCTCAAGCCTAATGAAATCCTGATACTGTACACATAAGCAAATATGAATCTTCCTGTTGAATGTCTAAGATGAGATGTCCCCTCACTGATGTTGTAGAAGGGATTTCCCCTGGAAAGAAATTAAATTTTCTGACTCTTTACACTTAGTCACAGAAGGCTTAAAAGTTTGCTGCCAGATCTTCAGCAAAAAGGAAGATTATTTAGAAAAAATTATTTTCCCTTTGAAGTGTATGCTTTAGAATTCAGCATATTCCTCTTCTACTTGATAAATTGGCTTACTGGCATGTAACATCGCGCTTGATTTATTTTGAATTAAAAATAACGCTTTTTTGTTTACATGTCTGTCTTTTAAATTGAGCAGTCTGACAATGGAAATCAATATGGAATCAAGATAAAAGCTGCTTTACGTGCACTGTTTTAAAGCTGAGAGGAGACGCGTGCCTCTTGACTAACAAAGACAATTTTGTAGGTGTGTGGATGTAGATATACATGTGCTTGTATGTATGTACACCTCTTGTTTCCCCAGTTCTTAGAGCTCAAGACCATAAGTCTTGTGAAATCCACACTGTGTTATGACACTTAGAAAGCTGTTTTCATGGATTGCCAAGTTGCTTCCCATGTGTCAGAAAAGTTGGTGAGGCTTTTAAATGTTCCCTGCAAGCAGCTTTATCTGCTAGTGCTTCTGTCACTTGATATTTCCCTAATACAAAGTGGTTATTTGTATTCCTGATGGGCAGCACTGCTATTTATGTTGTTTAAATGGAGATAGATTCGGTTTTCTTTAATCTGCCAGTGACGTTCTCAGGCCTCTGTGAATGGGTGAAACTCCATCATTTGGTTTAAGCATTGTGGGATTCCTAGAAATCACAAGCACACACAATCAGTGAAGTCTCAGAGATGTCACTGCAAAGGATATGTTTTTCTGGTGGCCCCGTTTGTTTCTAATTGTGTTGAAAGACTCCTGGTGAACTCCTTCTGGTAGTCTTTTCCCCCTCTCTTTTCCCTCACCCCAGCTGAACTTCGGCATTCTGGTTGTCTTCCCAAGGCTTCAAAACTGTTACTGTACGGTGTCTTTGAAGATTTCACACAGGCCTTCTTACAAGCAGGTCATTGCAATAGCCAGTCTATTACAGAAGACACCTTGGTAATGTCTTCACCCTGTGCAGTCAGGTTATTGACACTGATAATTGAGTTTATTTTTATTTCACGTGATGATTTTCCTCTGAATTTCTTTTGCTTATTTGAAGCTTTTCTGTAATGCTGTTTTGTGCCTTTGTCACACACATGGCGTACTGATAGGTTTTTAAAGAAACAAATAATTGCAACCTACATTTGCAGGACTGCTTGTTTTTCTGTGGAACTAGGATATTTAGAACCCTTGGCATAAAGGTATTTAAGGTACACAATTAGTACAAAACCAGGCTCTTGTAATAGCTTGGAATATAATTTTGGCAGAGTAAAGAAGTACCCTTACTTTACGCTTAATGTGGTGGTCTTGTAATCTTTGCTATTAGTTGTATTTATTTAAGCATGTACTGTGTGAATTTTATATATGGATTTGACCATAGACTTGTATGAGAATTGGGACAATAATTTGAAATGGTCTGGTCTTGTTAGGACATTTGTTTTACTGTCTCCCACCAAGTAAACTGTAAGACATGCTGTCCCATTACGCTCAGTGTAAAAGGTCAAATGCATCAAAATCACAAATGTAGCACAGCCAAATCTGAAACGCTTCTGGGTCTGCATTTGTCAGAATTTATGAAGTCAGGGAACAGCCTGTGTCAGTGCAGCTGACACTAGTGCAGACATCTTCTAGGGTATTTACTGTGCACAGCAGAACAGTGTTTCTTGCTTGGCCATCATCTTCTCTGCTGTCACTCCACCAGAAAAAAACACTCTTTTTCCCGATTTGAAGGAATGATGTTAAGGTGTTACAGGTAGTGAAGGAACACTACCAGACTGTCTGGTAGGATGTCATGACTGGACGATGATTTTATTTAAAAATTCACTAAATAACCAGGTTTTATATAGGTGAATGTTCAGGCTTCTCAATCATATTCCATTTTGAGCTAACTTTAAGTATTTTCTTTATTTAAATTGAGTGGACAAGTTTGTGATAGTTTTTTTTTTTCCCTTCCTTTTGCTCACTTTAAGATAGTGGTTGGCTTTGAAAATTTTACATACAAGTATTTCATATTGGCATACTATCTCAGACACATGAAAAAGTTCAGTGCTAGAACTGTGGGATCTGTTCACCTCTGTAAACACAAGTTTCTGCTAGACCAGAGAGGATGGATATAAGGAAGAAATTTTTTTACTGTAAGGGTGGTGAGGCACTGGAATGGGTTGCCCGGGGAAGTTGTGAATGCTTTGTCCCTGGCGGTGTTCAAGGCCGGGTTGGACATAGCCTTGGGAGGCATGGTTTAGTGGGAGGTGTCCCTGCCCATGGCAGGGGGGTTGGAACTAGATTATCTTAAGGTCCTTTCCAACCCTAACTATTCTATGATTCTGTGATTATGAAGTACACAGCAAAGGAAGACTGGAGTTAGGTATGTGTATTCAAGCATATTTTGCATGTGAGTAGTGGTGCTTTCAGTGATGCTTCAACAGATTATTCTCTTGTCTCAGAGACAAAGCTGGGGCATGGAGGAAGAAATCTCCAATTTATCTTCGTGTGTAAAATCTTCTCGCTGAAGTCAACTGGGTTTTAACTTGTTTTCTTCTATCTTTTCCTACTGTCTGTGGACATACTGCTTTAAAGTAGGATGAGTCTGTGACAGTATTTCCACTCCTTGAGAGAGGGAGACAGTGGTATTGGTTCTCACGCCCCTGTGTTATGATGTCCAACTGAGAAGTCTTGTAGCTGCTCTAAAAATTACTCCCTTTAACCAATTAAATTTAGAATTAGGGAAAGATAATAAGCAAATGCCCTTTTAATAGATCTTTTTTAACTACAGTACTGGCTTGATGGGGAAGCATAAATTTAATTAACAGAAAAGATAAGCTAGCTGGGAGGAGGAGGAGGTGGTGTGTGTGTGAGTTTGGGTTTGGTTCTCCTTGTCCTGACCTTGGAAGTGTTCAGGGCCTGGTGGGATAGGGTTCTGAACAGCCTGACCTAGTGGAAGATGTCCCTGAACATGCAGGGGGGGTTGGATGAGATGACCTTTAAAGGTCTCTTCTAACCCAGACCATTACATGATCTTCTGAAGATACTTATTTTCTTTAGATGGTGGCAGTAACTACTGACTCTGGGGTGGACTTGTATTTTCACTTAGGCTCTTGTTTAAAACTTGTCAGACTCCAGCGAAGACATGCTCAGTTAATTGTTTGGTTTGGGTACAGCTGTGTGGTGCCAGGAGATGGCTCACGTACTTGGGTTGCATCAGGAGTTTTTCTAACTGGGTGTTTCACCTATCATAGACAGTAACTGAGGCCCCAGAGGGCAATGTGGGGAGTGTCATAAAGCTTTACATTCTCCACTTATCCCATCTACTTTAACACCTTAATGCATTTTAATCCCTTACTAGATACCATATTACAAGAATAATTTAATTGCAGCTAAGGGGCTGGGAATCTGACAAAACTGTGAACTTTGGTCATGTTTGGGGCCTTTTTTTTTCTTTACCATGTGCATTTGTTAGCCAAGCTGGAAAACCCTGTTAGAGACACCCGAGTAATATGTTGCTTGCTTTTCCTTTGGTGTCAGAGGACAGAGTTTTATCAGAGCTTGCCTTTCAGCCCTGCAAACCCAGCTGCCTGGGAAAGATGATAAATCTTTGGGAATTCTCTGGTTTGTTACTTTTGTACCCAGGAGCACAAGATTTTAATAAGTAACTTCCTTATTGCTAGCAAATAAAACATGGATGTCTGTGGCTCTAACTGAATTTTGTACTGACAGTTGAGATAAAGACATTCTTCCTCAGTTTCTTCTTTCTTTTGTTCTGTGTGAGGGAACACAGCAGTGATGCACCATGCCTGCCACACAGATTAATGTCTCCTCACCAAACAGTGCCAGCCTCTTCTGTCCCATGAAAACCTTGTATCAAAACTGCTTGTTATCTTTCTGGATTCTTACGTATGCTGTATTATGTCTTTTTTTAAGTGGAGAATAGCGTGACAAAAATGCATGTATTTTCTTAGCCCAAGGTGGCCTAATGTCCTACTACATTATTTTCCTGTCCTGTTCCTTGGGAAATGTTGCTGGCTTTGTCTTCATTAGGCTTCCTCAATGACATGTTGCAGGTGTGTAGTTTACCACATGTTTATTTACTTGCACATGAACTTTGAGGAGGGCATATTAGTGGTTAGTAATGTCTGTGATTAAGATCTCTTATGATCTTGCAGAACTCACAGGTATTGCAGTGCGTATGCTCACTAATGCATGCTCTTAGTAAGCATCTTGTGTGTGCATTTTGCAGAAGCAAGTAATTAAACTGAGCTGTATTTCTTTGCTCAAGCTGTTGGAAGCGGCTGTGAGAAAATAAAGTAGAAACTAAAGGGTGTACCATCCACAATCTGTTGCGGTTATTTCTGTGATCCTGAGCTGGCTACTTCTGTTCCAAAAAATGAATTTAGAATTGTCTCAAATAGGCTTATGGATGTTCAGGAGGGTTGTGAGCAAATACCTCTTGAGGATAATTCTGGCTAATACTTTTTGAAATTTCGATTATTTTTTTTAACCCTATGATCATAGGTTTGAATGAAAAATATATTGCACCAAACTCTTTAGAACTGTTTGTGTGAATTAGTATTGCAAAGAAAACAGTGGGAGCTCTGGAGGGAACAGGAAGTATACTTGATTCACAGTGGGAGAAATGAATGTAGAAGTCAAACCAATTGTATCCACTAAGGCTCAGTGCTGAGTGAACCCGGAACAAAGTGCTGATAAGCCTGCATTTTTTTCATCATGAGTGCCTTGTATGCCCCATGAGCACATTGCTGCACCCAGTGTGTGGATAGTCACACTTAAGTCTGGCCGCTTGATTGTGTCTGTGTGTTTAAGTGCTACTAAAAAGCTGATCTTAAGTTACTTGCTTGGGGCAGAGCTGCAGTTCTGTCACTGCTACTTTTTCTTCTGTAGCACTTCAAAATTTTATCTTTAGATATATCATGGTGTATGTTGTAGTAGGCAGGCTTTGGGGTTTACTTCCACTACCTGAGTTTTGATCTGTCTCTTGTTTGTTTGTGGGAATGCTTAGGAATTGTCTGTCTCCCCTAAGGAGGTACTTCATGCTGTAACCTCTGATGAAGAGTGATTCCCCAGCTTCAGTCAGTGCATAGCGATGACAGCAGTCAGCTGTAAACCTTCCAAAATCTGTGGTCAGATGTATTCTGCAAACTTGCCTGGACACAGAAGATGACTTTAGTGTGCTGTTAGCATCTGTGCTGTTATCATTGTCCAGGCTTCCTGCACAGTATCCATTTAGCCACAGGTGTTCTAGGTGTCTGGCCAGGGGAAGGAGAGTTCTACATGAAAGCACAGGCTTTTAAGAACTTGCTTCTCCTCCCACCACCTCTAGTTACAAAAAGGTAATTGCTCAAAACATCAGTTCTTTCTGAGCATTCAGCTTAACAAATATTGCTAAGGCAGGTTTTCATAGCAAGTGAAACTTTCTTCACCCTCTGACACAGACTTGCAAGTTAGTGATATCCTCTAATTTTCCATGGAGGCTTAAATCTCTTCTGTTGTTGATGAAGTAACAATATTGTGTAGCTCACTGTAAGACTTCTGATTGACATCAAGGTTATTTCTTCAATTTGGACAGGCAGAGATAGTTAAAATTATATTTTAGGATTTTGTTAAGGAGAGTGTACTGCCAATGTACTACCCAGCACTTTCTTTTAAAATGTATTTGACCGCAAGTTAATTAAGTTACTTTCTGTATTGGCTGATAAATACTGGGATGCTCCTGCCTGGTTTGTTTTGCTTTAATATACCTAAAGGAGATGGATCTTAGAACCTGGTAGTCTGTTCTAGATCGAATGTTTTAACATCTGTGTTTAGGGATCACCTGCTGTAGTGCTAACAGCTGTGTTATTGTGTTGTCCTATTTCACTACGTGCCCTGAAACATCCAGGCAAATAGTTGAGACTTGTCTGTTTTGATGTCCAGCTGGTTTGCCTCCCAAAGTTTTGAGGCTGTTGCTGTGTCGGGAATTATTCTGAAAGGTCCCTAAAGAATTTTCACTACTGTTCTTCAACTGCAAGAGGAAATTGCACTCCCTCCGACTTCATGAGAACCTAATTACCATTTCCTTCGGAAGAACATCTGTAGGGCTGTGAATGAGCAAGCTGTAACAAAACAAAAAACTTCTGTGATATTCCTCCACTTCCCTGGTTCCTCATGTTCGGTTTCTATTGCAAAGCCCTACCCAGCCTTTCTTCATTTTGATACGCTTCAAAGAAAACAACCCTTTCGAGCCTGCTGCCCATTAATAAAGCAGCCAGATTGGGTTGTCTAGCTTGCAACACAAAGTATTCTCATAAAGGATCTGGTAGATTTTCCCCTATTAGTAATAGAGGGAGAACCACTGTGGCCTTGATAATTTGAGTCTCTGAACTGAAAAAAAAAAGGGGGGGGAAATACGAACTGGGGGAGGAGTTAAATCTTTCTCCCACTCCCTTATACCTGGTTTAAAACCTGCCAGCCCCTCTGAGTAATTCATCAATCATACAAATATTGACCCTAGTTTTTGGACAGGGGAAGTATTACATGCTTAGCGTAAAAAGTAAAAAGAAAATCCCATACCCCACCAAAGAAGGACATCTGTTTCTAACTTCAGCTTTTTATTTTTTTATCTTTCATTTTTTTTTTGTTGGTAAATCTCCCAGACAACAGCAGTTCTGTAGAGAGTTTAAATATGAAGGAATGGCAGGACGGGCTAAGGGCACTTCTACCGAACATTAACATCAACTTTGGTGGACTGCCCAATGCTTCTTCCCCCTCCAACGCCAACCACAGTGTACCAACGTCCAACACTGCCACCACCGACAGCCTGAATTGGGACAGCCCTGGCAGCTGGATGGACCCCGCAATCATCACAGGTAACCGTTTCTCACTCCTTCAGCTCTGCTGGCAAACCATCAAATGGGTATTTGGCACAAACTGATTTAACATCTGGAAAAAAGAAAAAGTCAGTATGCGGTGGTCTCTTCCAGCTTCCATCCACAAAACCTCAAGGGTCCAGGAATTTTTGTGGAACTGCTAGATATAACAAAGTGTCACTTAGGCCTTTGCAATGCATGCCCGGGACCTTTGCAGGCAGTCAGGTGAATCAGCACTTATCTATAGGGTCAATCTGTAGGTGTCCCTTCTGTTGGGTGGCATGTCCGGTATGTGCGTCGCTGGTCCTGAGGCACTGAAGGTATTCACTGGACTTTGTTATTTTAAAAGGGACATACTCCACTTGTTTATAAAGCTCTCTTTTATAAGGCTGTCTGGTTGTGTTTCCCTGTTAGAGAGGCTGAAGCATGATTCAGGCAGGCAGAGTAGGAGGTGAAGCATGCAGCGTACTGGTAGTTTGGTGTGGTAAGGTCACGTCAACAGGGATGCAGTTCTTGCAAAGGGTGTTTGATAGAAAAATGTGTGGTTATGAAGTGCTCTGAGGGGGAACTTTTTCCTGTCTGGATTTAATGTTAAATGTTTTGTGGGAAGGGTAATTATATATAATAATGTAAAATGCATTTGCTGTACAAACTAATCGTGTTTTCTCACTGTTGCTGTTTGTTAGGTTAAATTGACCTCCTTCATGCTCAGCTTATTGCTTCTGCTCTGACTTGCCTGTATCCCTGTTTTTTTCTTCTTTCCATAGGTATCCCAGCTTCCACAGGGAACAGTTTAGACACCCTTCAAGATGACAATCCTCCCCATTGGCTAAAATCTCTTCAGGCCCTCACAGAAGTGGACGGCCCCAGTGCAGCACCATCACAGACGCACCACAGTAACCCCTTCGGCACACAGATCCCTCTGCACAGAGCCAGTTGGAATCCTTACTCTCCTCCTTCAAACCCCACCAGCTTCCATTCCCCACCTCCAGGCTTTCAGACAGCCTTCAGACCCCCCAGCAAAACCCCCACAGATCTACTACAGAGCTCAGCACTGGATCGTCATTAGGAAAGGAGGAAGAATTAAAAAAAGAAAAAGAAAACCCAAAACGTTAGAAATGCAGGAAGTGTCCCACCCTGACTCCTCCCCATGCCCACCTACTGTTCCCTGTCATATCTTTCTTTCTGAAGAATCCAGTTCCTGATCAAACTTCCCCCCCCCAAATGCAATGCCATCACAGGGTCATGACTGTATCTTTTTGTTAAGTTTCTGCTGAGCCGGTGTTTGAAATACACTGTTTGAAATATTTCTGACCATTCTAGGGGAAAAAAAAAAAAAAAAAAAAAAGAGAGAGCAATCAAAATGCAGTCTCAGTGCTTAAGGAGAATAGTACTGTCTTACATCTTTTGCACATGAGTATTTCTGCCTAGTGGGAAAGTGTCAATCTGCAGTAGGGGAAAAATGCAATGCAGAATCAAATGCAGAGACATGAAAAGGGTATTTCATTTAAATGACATTACTGAACATGTGGGGCAAGCAGTGGCCTAGCATTTATTTTGCATTCAGTGTGGCACTACACAGGGAAATTGCTGTGTTGGGGTTTGGTTTGGTTTTTTATTTTTTATTTTTTTGAGAAAGGCATTTTATTGTGTCAGTCAGTTTGACATGCAGTGTGTTGAAAGACAGAACACTTATAGCTATGAGGAACTGGCATGTTGCTAAAGAGTGGCTTAAAGAGGGGAGAGTAAGATTTTTCTTTCATTTTGGCTTTAGATTTAAAGTAAACCTTAATGTTTTAAAAGTATTCACAGATTTAATACCTAGCGTATACATAATATAAGCAGCTGAACACGAGTGATATTTACTTCAGTCTTTCGGTCTCCTCTGTTTAGTCTCTCTTTTTTTTTTTTTTTTTTTTTTTTTTTTTTTTTTTTTTTTTTAAGTAAAAAGATCCACCTGATTAGGGCACTCTGGGATAGCACTGCATTGGGGCCACATGATCACCATCAGGAGCAACCTCTGACCTCCTCTGCCTGCAGCTTTTACTTAACCCTGTAGTTTCTGGACGTTTGTGCAGTATTGAAAAGACAGGAAAAAGAGAAACAGATAAATAAACATGGTTATAACCTGACGCTAAAACTAAAACCAAGGAAATGTACCTCTTTCTTCAGAATTAAAACTAAAATCTTAAATAAAACAGAAAAGTTGATGATGACTTTGTGTTTGCTTTTCATTTTTTTAAATTTGAGTTTTTAATGACTGCATCTGGTAAAACTGTATGTCATTGCATGGGGTGCTTTTTCCTGTTCGTCTAGACTGGAGATGCTTTTTTCATGGGAATACTGCTTTGCATGATGACTTCTGTACTAGAGGGTGGAAAAAGCATACAGTCTTTACATTTTTAAAGGGATTGTTGTTTTCACTTACGGCAACAGCTAGAAGCTGTGTGTTTCTAACCTTTATTGGCAGTATCTGTTTAGATCTGAACCATGAAACCTTCTATGTTCTGATTTAAATGCCATAGCACTTGGGACAGACAGCATGCAATAACGTGTCTGAAGGTGTGGCAGAGAATTCTAGTTACAGCTTCAGTTTCCGTCAGCAACCTCGCTTAAAGGTGTAAAATGTTGTCATTGCACAACAGGAGATGAAGAAATCTTAACATACAGAAGGCCCCTAACAAGCTCTTCTGCTTCCAGCCAGATATATTTAAAACCAGCAACCTTGTGATTGGGGTGCTGCATTGATGGAGCTCATGAAGATGGCAGAGATCCTGAAATCCTAGTGATGCCTGTGCAGAAGGATTTCTCACTCGGTGTTAGCTGTATAGTTCTGCCTGGCTTCCCTCCTAAGTATTTTACTGCTGGCAGGGAAAAGGATGGGAATTCCCACTGTGGAACTTCGGGCACCGAATGGGCATGGAGGGCACTGGCCTTTCACAGTCCAGGGAGTGGGAGCAAGTCCTGAATCAATAAGTGGAGAGGGGAACCAGGCATTGAATCTGCATAAAATTACTCTAAATGTCCTCCTTGTAAAGCATTACTTGTTGGTGATTTCCTGCTGTTGCACTTCTCTTACCTGTGTTGATGTTTAATACTGTATTTACTGTCTATTTAAGGAACTGCATGTACTGTTTCTGGACAGGCATGGTTGCTGCAGATCAGCGGTGGGTGTGCTCTGGTTACCTGGGGCAATGTGCACACCTGTTGATGCCAGCATTCCCCTGCAAAGCAAACAACAGTTCTGCCACTCAGTCAGCCCTTGCTCAATCTCCCACTCCAACTGGTGGTGGTGGAAGAACAAGCGCTGCAGACTTGGAACATCCTCTCTAGTGGCAGTGCCTGCTGCTGCCTCTGCCACTGGGGATGCAACCCAGCAGGAATAGTCTGCTGGAGGTGCTGGTGAAGCTGTAAGGGGCTTTTCTTTGTTTGTCTCCTTCCTCACTTGCTAGACATGGGCATTTTTCAACCTTTAACATTTCTATTTTAGAAGGGTACCCTTCCTGACCTTGAACATAAGCCAGCATCCCAAAGCAGCTGTAACTATTTCCTATGTGTCACAGCAGTTCCTGAGGCTTACTGGGTTTCGATTTGTCTCTGTCACAGTTCAGGATGTGTTGAGGGAAACCTGTGTCCATGGCTTGCTACCGCTAGAGAATAGACTTCGTCTGCTCGGGAGAACCATACAAGAGCTTGTGTGGTTGTCCTACTTAGAAACTCTTAGCCTTCAGGCCAAGGTTTACAACTAGAGTGATTTTTCTCTTTATGGTGCTGCCCCTCCCCCAAGGGACTTCTTTGTGGGTAACATTGGTGTTATTAAAATGCATCAGTTCATGTTGTGTTGGGGGTGCAGCTTCTGCCTCACTTACCTTCATTTTGTCTACTGTTTGATAATAATTCCTGCATGTCCTCCTACCCCAACGGCAAAGCAACCTGGCGATTTGCTGTTCAACCATGTGGAGCTCAATGAGTTTCTCCTGAGGTTTTTGTTGCTGATGGACTTTTGTTGTGACAAAAGATCCTGTACAGGAACAGCTACTGAAAGGACAGCATACTTTTGTCTGCTTTGTCCATGTGATTGTCTCAGTGTATGGTCTGTTGCTATTTTATATTTGAGACTCTTGCAGCTTTTAAACGAAGAGCAGTCCTTTACTTAAAAGGCTGGTGTCCTAGGGTTAGCAACACGTTTGGTAGATGGTGTCTGGTACAGATGAAATTGGAGAAGAAGAATAGACCGTACTCCTCCAAAACAGACATGAATGTGTATTGAGCCATGATTTATTGTTATTTAGTACTCATTGTTAGCCATGAACATGTTGGTACAAGTTGTGTTGCCTTTTCAAAGAATTGTTAATTCAAGTGTAGTAATTTGGGGGGCAGCAGTGCTGGACTGCTCCTAAGGGCTCCTGGCTGCTGCCGGTTTTGTTATTTTTTCTTTCTTTTCCTTTTTAGTGTGTAATAAGGGAACAATCTTTTTCTGAATTACAGCTTCTAGGTAAGGTGAAGAGCCCTGCATAAATTCCTTTTTCTTCCTTTTATAACCCCCACTTCCTGCTTGCGAGTCTAACCTGAGCAGGTATGTGCCCTCATGAATGCAGCGTCTGGACAGGACTGCTTTAACCATACTCAAAACACCATTGCAAATTTCCATGACAGTTTTTAATTGTGAAGTTGAGTTTGTATTCTAGTTCCTGAACTTCAAACTTCTGTTTTCCTTCCTCTCCCTTGTAGACTCTGTTGTCCAAAAAGCTTGTTTTGCTTTTGTTTTTCGAAGATGCTCATTTAATGATAGGCATTCAAGATGTTGGATTGTAAGAAAAATGCAGTGCGTTTAGGTTGTCTTGTGGGAAAAAATTCTTTACTGTAAGGGTGGTGAGGCACTGGAATGGGTTGCCCAGGGAAGTTGTGAATGCTCCATCGCTGGCGGTGTTCAAGGCTGGGTTGGACATAGCCTTGGGTGGCATGGTTTAGTGGGAGGTGTCCCTGCCCATGGCAGGGGTATGGGAACTGGATGATCTTAAGGTCCTTTCCAACCCTAATTATTCTATGATTCTACGTGGTTTGATTTTGCTTTGGGTTTGGTTTTTGTGGCGGTGGTTTTGGGGTTTTTGCTTTTTTGCTTTGTGATTTTATTTGGTTAGGGTTTTTACAGTTTGTAGAGCTGGCTATCCTGCTGTGGAGGTTTTCTACTTGAGCAAAGAAGTCGAAGGGAGAAGGGGGTCATGCACCAACTTCTTCTTTCACCCTTGCAAGGGAGCTTGGAAAAATACACTTGATTGTAGAACAATTACCTAGGTGCTTCTTGTTCATCCCTCTTCTCAGGATGTATGGAAGTTGCCTTAAGTTGCAAAGGAGCTTAGGCTTGGTGTTGGTCTCCGGCATGCCTAGATCCACTGCATAGCAGGTGCTGTATTTCCTGGGACTGATTCCTTCTGGTGAAAGCTCTAGTGCTGGAATAAAAACTTATTGCTCATAACTGAGGTGTGTCAAGAAACACTGAGAGGCAGCACAATGCTTGAAGTGTTAGGGGACCAGCCCTGTTTTAAGGGGTTGTAGGTACTCGTAACATCTTGAGGGGAGTGAACTCTTCTCCAGTCCAGCTACCAGTGGTGTGTATTTTTAGTAGAGATAAAGCAAATAATGTGAAGTGCTTGTTGACTTGAATTCATGCATTAAGAATAGTTGTTGCTTTACATATTGCAGCAGCATGTGCCTATATGGCCAGCTATAGGAGTGCCTTCCACTTCACTGATTATCGTTTGTTCTAGCTACATGTAGATGTAGTAACTGTAACAGCTTGTGTGCCTTCCTCTTCACCCAAACCCCAGCATGTTTCTCCCTACTCTGGGACGTTCCACTGATGGGAAACAGCTCTCAGGTCTTCCTTCGTTTATGGCTTTGACTGTAAACAAAGCTTCTAAAAAGGAAGAAGGTGAAGTATCATCATAACATTGGGTTACAATTGTAAGAAATGGTGTAGCCTCATTATGCTCTGGTCTATGTGAAAGGTCACTGTATATGAGCAGGATCTTCATCTCCATGTCTTTCTGGGGTTTGCCTTTGCCCTAAGCTTACTGCTTCATGTGGTAAAGTGAAGGCTCCTGAGATGGAAATGGTCAAATGAAGTTCTTGGCATGTAAGTACAGGGAGCTAAGGTGACTTGCAGGGATGCAGGAGTCTGAACTGCTGCACTGTGAAGCTTTGAGGTGAGTTGGGTGATCCTGGCAGCAACAGATGTGTTACCAGCTTTGTTGATGAAAACCATGTGTTCAGGGTGGTCTGATGCAGTGAGACTAGGTGTGGAATTTGAACAGAGCTTGGTTGTATCAGGAAATCGGTATAGAAGGGTCATTGTTAATCTAAAGCTGTATAGTGATCTGCCTGACCCGTGGTAGTCATGAGGAGCCCATCTCCTGCAGCACGTTTGAGGTGGAGTGTTTCAGTGGGATACAGTCATGGCACGTTTACTGTTGCTTTCTCCTGTGAATCCTGCTAGACTGCTCTTTATCTCCCCCAGTCCTCAGACTTACAGCTTTGCCAAATACCTCTCCATTCCAGAGATGCCTGGGGAGAGGCTGGGACTTGCTCAGCTTGCTCTCTTCTACCAGCGCAGCAGCGCTCAAAATGGTAGTCTAGAAAGCTTGTACTGGTGGAGGGTGGCTATTCTTTTCAAGTTCGCAGTTAATATCTTTTTGCAGTTTCATGGCTTTAGCATTTGAATGTTACAAGTCCCAGCATTAACCTTGTCCATATCTTTAGAGTGGGTCTGAAACCTCTTCTGTTAGTGCCCACAGTCCTAGGAGGGTGCTATGTTGAACTTCAGTGAAGAATGTAAAGCCGTCACCAGAACTTGTTCAGCTCTTTCTGGTTGAGCTTGCGGGATGAGTGAGGTTTCTGGTGTGGAGTCTGAAGTTTAAAATCCCAAAATCCTGGTTTTACAAAGAACTGAGGGTGCTTTCTCTTTGTTCAGACACTGAGCAGAAAGTGACTGATTGTAAGGTTTGCCTGGAACAGAATCTGCAATGAGCTGACCTTGCAGCTATCTCTGTCCCTCTTCAAATGGTTTCCTCTGCTTCTAGAGCCCACCTTTCTGTTGGATATTGCATGTATACAATTTAAATAAGAAATAAGTAGAAATGTGATATATGATGTGTTGCATAATTGGATGTTGCATTTGATGTTGTATAAAACATTATAACTAAACTTTTTGGAGCTTCAGCATCCCTTTGGGGAAGCCAGCATCTGAGACAGCTGGAAACCCCCTTCCCTATCCTAGAGAAGATGAGTTTCTCTGGTGGTCTGCGGGGGGGGGAACCGGTGGGGAGAGCAGCACCTCATGTACTGCTCTGGTGAAGAACAGTTGAGTAGATGGTGGCTCTTGACAGGAATTGCTGAGTAACATAGTGAGAACGTGTGGGATATAAACTTGTGAGGTTGTTTTCTTCCTGTTTACAAATTACTTAAAGCTTCTACATGGTTACCTTCCTCTTTGGCAGATAAACACAAGCAGTGCTGCTTGGTGCCTTCCTAATGGTGCCTTCCCAGGCTGAAGTTGAGCGTGGCTCTTCACAACCTTCACTCTGCTCTTTGACAGGCTGGTCCAAGAGGAGAAGGAACTAAGGGCGACGTAGGGAAACTGTGGTGGAGTTGGGCTTCCTGCCCTTAACCCACCTTTCTTCTGTTGGTGTTTCAGCCTCCTGCAAGCTTAAGATGACTTTGGAGGAGGACCTGGCTGTGCTCCTCCCTGCTGGAGGAACATGGCTATGTCTGACAAGGTTTTGGGATCAAATTTTTGTGGTAGGAAGCTAAAGTTTGCATCCCAAAAACATCCCTAGGAAGTCAGGAAAACGTTACCGCAAGAAATGTCTCGATTTTGTCAGGTGAGTATCTTTTTCATTATCAGTTGTGTACGATGCTTGTTTGGAGTTGACAGCTGGCACTGTGTGTGAAGCCACGGTGGCAGGTGGTTTATGGAAAGTGGTAACGTTTTGTTATGAGATCTCAAAATCAGCACCTTTCTGGACATGTTTGGCCAAGATTTTCGTGTTTATAAAGCGTGTGTGGTTTCAGTTTGCAGTGAGCGCAGGTGTCGGTCTCATCTCATGCAGCAAAAAAAATCCCACGTTTGGTTCTAAAGCTTCACTCAAAAATTCTGTGTCCTGGATGATTTTTTTTTTTTTTAAATAAAAAATCTCCTTGGGAAGAGGGGAAATCATAGCGAGGCTTCATTTGTTCCTTAAAGCATGCCAACAGAGAGGAACAGAGAAGGAAAAGTCTCATTCCCATCTTTTTCAGTTTCCCTCTGTTTTTTCCCTGATGTTGTCTCTTAACAAGACAGCCTCTTCCTACATGAACAAGACATTGGGCAGTGCTGTTCCCAGGGCCGATCCTGGGCTGAATTCCTGGCCATGAAACCTGGTTTGGTGGAACAGGAGTGGAATAGTGGTCTGTGCGTATGTCACACTCGTCAGAGCCCAGAACGCCCATAGGGCTTGTGTCTGAATCCATGGCTGGCGTCTCTGCATGCAGAGCACCATTCCCACAGGTTGTCTGGGCGGTCTCGTGAGCAGCTGGTAGGGGACCAAAGAGCATCTTACCTTGAAGCAGGGTTATTCCCTTCCCTGTCTGTTAGACTTGGCTGGAAAGAGGGAGGACAGAAAGGTAAAGTTAGGATGTGAGCCGAAGGGTAGTGCAGGGCAGGCCCTGGTTTTCCTGTCCTTTCTATGGCTTCAGTTGTCTTAGGAGAATGGAAAGGTTTTTCCTTCTCGTGGTGCTGGTGCTGGTAAATGGCTGCTGTGGGCATCATTATCTTTTGCTAGGAATCTGAAAAAGCTTTGCTATCTGCTCCCTCCCCCTTGAAACCCAGCCCCCAGACCAGACTTCCCATAGATTGCTGATGTGGAAAAAAGACGCAGGAGGTGGAATGGGGAGGGCTTCCTTTATTACTATTAGAAATAGAAAAAACACTAGCACTTTTTCCAGGGAGAAGTGGCAGTGGTTACCACATGTCCGCTAGTATGTTTTGCCTTATCACAAGAATGTACTGCCTTGTGTCTTCTAAGGCTTTTTTTCCTTGAAACGTGATGCAAATGTGGATAGAAATGTAGTTGGCAGACAAACTCCTCACCTTTCTAGCAGGTCTGAGTATCGCAGTTTGCATCCTTGAGCACTGGATGGCAGGTGATGCTGGGGTTCACATCTTGGGGGCTCTTTCTCATTCCCTGCCCCATACACGCAGCGGCTCCTGGGGCTGATAGCACCTCTTCTAACACTGTAATGCCTCAAGAGGTACGAACAGCATGTCTGTGCACACATGATGCCGTGTTACTCGACAGAGTCCCATGTGCCCGCACTGTTGGTCTTGCTACATAGGCAGAGGTCTGTCCTGTGGTGCAAACAGGGGCTGAGCTGTCCTGAAGCTCCTTGGCCAGGCTCTGCATGTGCTGCCTGGAGCATGCTCCTGTATCTCCCCCCAGGAAATCCCGGACAGAAATAAGAGTGTCGTTGCTTTCTAAATGCAAATGCTGGCACTTAGGCTAGCGCTTCGGGTGCTGCTGTAGGTCTGATACACCTGATGTGAATTTCTGGTGCAGGGGAGAAGGGATGAAAATGTTCAAGTTTTGGTGGTTGCTCTTTTATTTGCTTGGATTTTGGTTGGTTTGGGGCTTTTGTCTTTGGTTTGGATTTAATTTTTTTTTTTCCCCTTCAGATCTGCTGGGTCATAGAAATTGTGGAGTGGTTTGGGTTGGAACGGACCTTAAAGCTCATCCAGTTCCAACTCGCTGCCATGGACAGGCAGGGACACCTTCCACTAGATCAGGTTGCTCCAAGCCCCATCCAGCCTGGCCTTGAACACTGCCAGGGATGGGGCAGCCACATCTTCCAGATAAATTTGTATTTTTGTCTTGACTGGCTCTCTTTGCACACTTGTCGCTGCCTCCTGCAAGTCTGAGATTGTAGAAATGGGAGGATATGGTGAGTTCTGAACAGCGAAAATCCCCCACCTTTAAATCTCAGCCTACATTCAAGTGCAGTGAATTGTAGATGCTTCCAATTATGTCATGACATAGGTTCCTTGTTCCTGGTAACTGACCGTCTTCACTTCCAGCCTTTGAAAGAGCTGGAAACAGAGAATCAGGCCTTTGTGTTTAAAACCTGAAAGTCCGCACATGCTCAGCCTGTGGGTTAAGCCGGAGGTGCTCAGGCTCGGCTTTATGCATCGCACATCTTAATGATGAATTAAGAAGCTTGTCCCAGGCACTCTGGTTTGAGATGCGCATTTTTGGGCATGGTGGGAAACAGAAGGATTACATCAAAAAAGCCTTTCAACATAACACATCAAATTTGCTCCATTTGAAAATCCCGGTGCAGTAACTGGCTCTTATGAGATTTTCCCTGAGCTCTGCGGAGTTTCAAGGAATTGATGGTGTTAAAAGAGAAAAGGAAACAAAAAGAAGGTCAAACAGCAGTTTAAATTTTCAAACCGGCCTCCTGGACTTGCTGGTGCTCCTCAAGGCTTCTGTGGTAGAGGGGCAGCAGGTCCCTGGGCCCGCGGGCCTGGCTGGGCAGGATGGGCGACAGGATGCTGTGGTGCTGCTGGCTGGGCAGGGCGGAGCTGGGTGACACCAGCTGGGGCAGGACCTGCGCTGCGGGGTGCCAGCTCTGCAGGGGCAGCTTTGACAGGCTTTCAGGGCTGCTGGTAAAGGCAAGAGGGAGAGGTGAAAGGGGGCTGCAGCATTGCAGGGAGCCTGCAGCCCACCCAGGCGATGCTGAGGCAGGGCAAAGGGGAGCCCTGGTCCTCTGGTTCAACTCCCCCTTGAAAAGAGCGTATGCAAGGGTTTCATTGCCGTTAGGTGCTAGGTGGGGAGGGCATAAGAGGGTGAGACTGGGGAGTGACTGCCCAAGAGATGAGGGCTCTTACACCTGGCTGCTCCTGCCTCCAGGGAGATGGGGAGCAGCCCTTGGCCCCGCGTGAGGAGCTGAGGGGCAATACCAGCACCAGGGCTGAGCAGTACCTTTGGAAAGCCAGGTTATTGCAGCCTGCCAGTGCCCCTGGGAACACGGAGCTGGCAAGGGCTGAAAGGTGGTAATCACGCCGGTGGTAGTGTTTCAGTCTCCCAAAAGCCTTCCTTGCCCTATCAGGAGTGGAGTGTTCATGTTTCCATCCTCCTCTGGCTTTCCTCCTGTGCTGCTGCTGTCTGCAAGGTGGAGAGAGAGAGAGAGATGCAGATGCTTTCTTTGCACGTTGGAGGCCGGTTGTTTTCATTTACACCCCCAGACAGATTTGGCGTGTTTGCATCCTAAACCAAAGTTGTTATCCTATTGTTTTGACCTCCTTCCTCTGCTCCCAGAGGAAAGCACTGAAAAGGAAAGCACCGAAGTTGTTTCAGCCCTGCACAAAAGGGGTGCCGGTGGTGCACCAGCCAGACCAGGGAAGAGCAGGACAGTAGGGGGGAGGTTTGGCTGGTGCCTGCTGGGAGATAGAGACATTGTCTCTTACAGGGTTTTTTACTCATTGTTCCTGTGTGCTTATAATAAGGAGTTAGGCTCTCAGTTAAAGCCACATCCCCAGGTAGGCTCCTGCATTGTCCCTTTTGCTGCCATCACTTGATCAGGACACGATCATTGGCAAAAACAAGGGGTCCTCCTGGACCTTAGAGTGGGAAAACGGGGCAGTGCTGCTGCTCTGTGAGAATGGTCCTGGCTGGTGGCTCTGCTCCCCACCTGCTTCTCTCCGAGAGAAGGATGCTCCTTATTTAGAATAATGGAATAGTTAGGGTTGGAAAGGACCTTAAGATCATCTAGTTCCAACCCCCCTGCCGGGGCAGGGACACCTCACGCTAAACCATGTCACCCAAGGCTCTGTCCAACCTGGCCTTGAACACTCCCAGCGATGGAACATTCACAGCTTCCCTGGGCAACCCATTCCAGTGCCTCACCACCCTTACAGGAAAGAATTTCTTCCTCATATCCAATCTGAACTTCCCCTGTTTCAGTTTGAACCCGTTACCCCTTGTCCTATCACTACAGTCCCTCATGAAGAGTCCCTCCCCAGCATCCCTATAGGCCCCCTTCAGATACTGGAAGGCTGCTATGAGGTCTCCACACAGCCTTCTCTTCTCCAGGCTGAACAGCCCCAGCTTTCTCAGCCTGTCTTCATACGGGAGGTGCTCCAGGCCCCTGATCATCCTCGTGGCCCTCCTTTGGACTTGTTCCAACAGTTCCATGTCCTTTTTATGTTGAGGGCACCAGAACTGCACACAAAATTTCCCCACCTTGAGCTGTGCACACAAAGTGGCAGGGTTGTTCCCACTCACTATCCTCTCTGTGTCTGTTCCCTTCCTCTGTTATGGAGAGCTTTTTGTCAATCATCAAGCTAACAGCATCCTTTGCGGGGCCCCTCTCAGCAATCACCCACTGCATCCCTCATCCCTGGGGCCACTACCCCTTCCAAAACCCATCTTCCCCATCAGTGCCAAACACACCATCGCTTTGGAGCCATGACCCTGCCAAGCTGCGGCTGGTTTCAGATGTGACTCCCCCGTTGCCCCGCTTGCATACTCACCCCCCGCGCCTCCTCCTCGCCCTGTCCCGCCAGCAGCAGACGGCGAAGGAGATGGACAGTGCCAGGATAACAGCTCCGCTGAGCAGCGACGCGGCCACCGCCGCGCGGGAGCCGGTGCCCGGGGGCTGCAGGGCAGCTGCGGGGAGAGATCAGGATGGGCCCATGGGAACGGGGCCGACGCGGGCATTGCGCATCCCCCCGCACCGGCCCCTCTCCCCCTTATAATTACACTTCAGGGCATCCTTTTTAGGAAGAAGCATTTAAAGACAGCTCCATAAAGACAAAAGTTAATGGGTGTGTGGTTGTGGGTGTGAGGGGGGGAATCCCCAAAATCAGAGTAAGAGCTAATATTTTCTTCAGGTAATTGAAGTGAAATAGTCACATAGGAGGGAAAGCATAAGATGCTGGATGCAGCTTGGGTAAAGCGCAAAGGGAGGAGGAATGAAACTCAATGAAAAAGAAATGGTGGTAGCCTTGCTCTTGGTGGTTGTTTTTTAATGGGATGCGTAGTTTTGTTTGTCTGTTGCGTGGGGAGGGGGTAGGGAAAAAGTTGAAAGAGGGAAATAAAGTGGAGAAGGGGGAAAGTGTGGGGAAGGGGGAAAGAGTGGAAAAGGGGAGAAGTGGAAAAGGGGGAAAAGGAGAAAAAGGGGAATAGGAGTGGGAAAGGGGGAAAAGTGGAGAAAAGCATAAAAAGAGTGGAAAGGGAATAAGTGGAAAAGGGAATAAAAGTGAAGGAAAAAAGATAAGTAAAAAGTTAAAAGGGAACAAAAGGGAAAAGTATTAAGGAAGCATGAGTGTTTGAAGGAAAAATGGGCTTGTGAAATTTAAAAAAAAACTGATAAATTGGGAACTTTGAGTGTAATTGTAGAATCATAGACAGGTTTGGGTAGGAAGGGATCTAGAAGCTCATCCAGTCCCAGCCCCCTGCCATAGGCGCAGGGACACCTTGCACTAGACCAGGTTGCTCTGAGCCCCGTCCAATGTGGCCTTGAACACTGCCAGGGATGGGGCAGCCACAGCTTCTCTGGGCACCCTGTGCCAGAATTTTCTTGGATGGTGTATGGGCCATCCGAGTGTGTGATCTGTACCTGCCGTAAGGCCGGTGTTGGAAAGAACAGATGAATAACATCCTGATCAAACCATACAGGAATTGGCAATGTCTAAACTGAAGGAAGCGGTTCCCATCCCAATAGCAAAATAATATGAAAGAATTCACAAATGTCTGCAAAAATTGTATGTTTTGGTCAAAGTAAAAAAGATACATGAACAATTCCCAACCGTACAATCCTTGCAAAATCACCAAACTAAGACGTCTGAAACTACAGACACTTGCTTTTTGTTTTAAGGGGAAAAAGCGTATGGGGATTTTTTCCTTAAAGCCATCTTAAAATCCCTCTATTCTAGGGAACCCAGGGTGTGATTTAAAGTTTGGAGGGTTTTTTGGTTCCCCCCAAGTTGTTTCTCCATTCAGCAGTGCACAAACTGCAGCCTCTGTTTAGGGCTGAGAAGGCTAATATTGCTGCTGAGCATTAGGAGTGGTTTACTACAGAAGCATTTGTAACCTATGGCAACAAAGTTCATTGCTTTTACTTTGCAATGCTTACTTTTATGAACGACAGACAGCGACTGATTGTGTATCACCAGGTTTTGCAGCTCTGAATTGAGATGAATAGCTTCATTTCTGTTCTCATCTTTAAAGGGCGAGCTGCCTGGAGTGCTTCTGAGCTGAAGCACCCGTGCAGATGTGCTATGGTTGAAGCACTCTGGTTTCTAATTTTGAGATGCTACCTCTTTAAAATGGATTTGCATGTTTTGAGCAAATGATAGAGATGATATTTCTTGAGCAAGTGAGAGAGAAGCAGCAAAAGGCAGACTTTACCATTTTCAACTCTTTTTAGCCAGCTCTTGCACTACAGGTCTGCCTGTCAACTGTTTCTGAAAGAGTCCCAAGTCTGCTTCCCAGCATGAGCAATACAATTCACACATAAGCTAGGTAGCATTTACAGCTTAAGTGTTTTTGCTTGTGCTGCAAAAATATATACCTTTCTTGGGGGCAGTTTTCCTGAAGTTATTTAATGGGTACACACAGTATGCAGTGTGTGAGAGAAAGCTTTTAAAGCGGTAAGCTTTGTTCCTTCAACATGAAGCCATTTGTTCTCAATGAGGGGGCACCCCAACAAATGTGAGGGCCATTTGCAACCGAGATTAGTTCTGCACGTGCTTTCATAAACAGAATGTGTTGGGTTAATTCAAAGTCCAACTTTCCTCCTATTGAAAGTTTTAGCTGCGCCCTGTAGTCCCTGTGCCTGGCACCCGGAGTCAGGTTTCAGCTGGTACCAGGTACCAGCTCAGTACTGCCTGTACCTGTTCCTGGGAGTGAGAGGAAGCCTAATCATTTGCTGTGCTGTTGCCAGGTGAATTCACCCTTTGGCAACCCTTCACCTTATGTAGCTCATGAAGTGCTGCTGCAGGGACCCCGCGCTCCTGTGCCTCCCCTCCTGAGTTAGTGATGGGGTGGTGATCACCTGCACCCCCCCTGAGACCCTGTGAGCAGCTCCTTAGCCTGACAGCGGGGCGGAGGGTGGCTCCAGGAAGAAGTGCTGTCCCGGAAGAGGCAGGACAGCCTCTGGCTGCCCACCAGTTGGTACCCATCCTGGCACCAGTACACGAGCACCGAGCCCAGGGAGACGCCCGAGCCTCTGTCCACGTAGTAGAATCCATAGCGTGGTGGGACGAGTGCTGTGCATGGTGCTGGGGAGAAGGGAGGATGTTGAGTGCAGGTGATGACAAAGCCCCTGCTGGTGATGCTCCTGAAAAGGCTTCTGTACCCTGTGTCCCTCCTGCAGGTCCTGCAAATCTGTGATTTATTTGTTATGTGTGTGTGTAATCCTAAAGGAAAGATGTTTTTAGACTGGATATAAGGATGAAGTTCTTTACTGTAAGGGTGGTGAGGCACTGGAATGGGTTGCCCAGGGAAGTTGTGAATGCTCCATCGCTGGCAGTGTTCAAGGCCAGGTTGGACAGAGCCTTGGGTGGAATAGTTTAGTTGGAGGTGTCCCTGCCCATGGCAGGGGGGGTGGAACGGGATGATCTTAAGGTCCTTTCCAACCCTAACTATTCTATGATTCTATGTAGGGATGTCTGGTGGCTTTATCTGGAAAACAAGTCTTCTAATTGCAAACTCTGCAATGTGAGCAGCTACTGAACAGAAGTGGGACTGGAAAGGTACAGGATGGGGAGAGTGTGCAGAGAGCAACTCTTAGGAGGGAAAGGAAGAGGACAGGCATTTTTTAAATACCCCAGTATTCTGGAAGAATATTGTTGGCTGGAACTCAAAGCAATGCAAATACTGTTCTATGCTATAGGAAGGTACTTTTTCCATGCCAGTCTTTATTTTCTTTCCTAATTTGTTACCCACAGCTATTCGGAGCTGCTCAGCTGCCCTGCTTAGATCATCCTTTTTCCATTGCCCCCTTTGCATCTTTCGCGCTATTTTTTCTGCGAGTATCTGGCAAGTGCCAGGGGTGAGACAGGCTCCGAAAGGGGTGCCAGTCTGCTGGTGTGCTTGCAGCAAATCCCTGGGTATACCAACACATGCCAAGAAAATGGGGGTGAATACATTCTCATGTAACAGGTATCACAGGTACCAATATCCTGAATTAAAGGAAAATACTCTGATCAGCTCTAGTTAAGCTAAGCTTAGAACTTGCAGGCAGAAATGTGCTTTATCTAGCTTAGAGGGAACTTCTGAGGGAAATTCTGAGTGCAGCAGCAAAGCTAATGTGTGAGAGAGGTTTGGTTTGCTTCTGTGTTTGTTGAGTCAATGTGGGCTTCTCTTCCACATGGGCTGACAAGAAACAAACCAGGTTGAGTAAGCTCAGGCTTTCTCTAGGTTAGCAATGCTGTTAACAGCTAGTGGAGATGTCTATATGAGTAAATTCAGCAGTGCCAAGGAGGCTGCCCAGATGCCTGGACTGGATCTGTTGTACGGTTAAATTGTCTGACACTGGATAGCCCCTTCCCCAACAACTCCTTGCTGTGGTTTGGACGTAGGGTGGTCCAGGGACTGTTCCCAACAAACGTTTTGGGAACTACATATAGTTCGTAAACGTTTAGGAAGGTGAAGGGTTCAGTAGTACGGCATGGGCTGCTCCATGCCTCTGCCTGCACTGGGCAGGTGGTCGCTCCACAGCAGCCCCAGTGCCATGTCCCACTTGCTGAGAAACAGTGTGTGCTCTGCTCTAGGAAGTGGATTAAGAAAAAGTCATCACCCCAAGCACTTGGAGATCATCTGTGCTTTTAAAGAATGTCCATCCTCATCTCTACCCAAGGGTCCCAGCTCATCTTTTGGGGACAAGGATGTGTTCAGTGTGCCCGTGCCCTGGGCAGGGAGCTGGTCCATCATGATACGTATAGAGGTTAACATGGAGGAGGAGTTTACTCTCCAAAGAAGACAGTCAAGTGTTAGATCTTCTCCCTGTGCCCAGCGACTTTTCCTCTGACACGACACACCTCTCACAGACTACAGAGGCTGCTGTGGCCATGGGGACCACACAAAGCCCTGCAGCCCCCTCAATGCGCCTCCATGCCCACCAGAAGCACCACAATGCCATCATCAACACATCCCCCGCCTTTCACCCTCTCTGCCTGCACAGTGGGGGCAGCCTAGCAGAGGGAGAGATGGACGATCACTCGCTCAGGTACCTGAGATGTTGCTGTGCAAGTAGGTCCCGTTGGCAGTGTCTCTGGGCAGCCCCTTTCTGACGTGTCCTGCCCCTGGTGAGGTGGTCCCGGGCCCAGCAGCATCACTCCAGGCAAAGCTCAGGCAGCTCCAGGGCAGCAGGCAAAGGGCAATGCATTTTCTGAGCCTTTGTCCCATCATGGTTTGGGGAAACACAGCATCATCAGGTGCCTGGCTGTCCAGCGTGCCTGCAGTTTCCCCTTTGCTTCTGAGCAGGAGTCAGCTGGGCTCTTAGGGCATTAAGCCCTGAACAGCAAAGCTAGCAGCTGCTTTTCCCCCAGGGCTTGCTTCTCCTCTGTATCTGCACAAACCCCACATCCCTTCTCCTGGCACTGCCAGCACTGCTCTTGCTGCTTGGCTGAGAAGCTCTGCAGGGAAACCAGGCATGGGAAGGCGAGTGAGAAGCAGCAAGTGCTTGGAATCCACCTTTTACAGATCCCTCCTGCAGGGACTGGCTTTCACCATCTTCCTGGCTGCTGCAGCTTCAAATCGGGCACCCTCCTCCTCCTCCTCTATCTGCCAAAATCCACATTCAGGCTCGCTGCTGAGACCCTCCCATGCTCATCTTCCCTCCCGCCAGAGCCTAGGGCTGCTTTTCTGTAAACAGCAGTGGAGTGGGATATAAGCCATAGGAATCAAAAGGTTTCATAGCAGCAACTCTGCCAGCTTTGCCACTGTGGGAACAGCAGGGTAATCTGTTTTCTTTTTCCTTGGGGTTCCCTCTGTCCAGCATCTCTCTGCTTGTCGCTTCAGGCCCTGATGTTTTATAATGTTTTATAGATAGAGGTGCTGTAGTAGCGACCACCTCTCGCCTCCTGGGTGGTAGATTGCTCTTACCTGCACCTATCTGCCTAGTCCCTGTGGGCACCCAGGAAGAGGCAAGGTGCCCTACGTTGCCCAAGCCCTTGAGACCAAGATGTTTTGGAGCAGGCAGTGCCTCTGTGCTGAAGCCAGTGGCCAGTCCACCACCTGCGTGATGAGCAGTGCTTTGTGGTGGTTCTTGAAGCATCCCCTCCTAAGGCTATCTTCTCCCCTCCTTGCACCTCTGGGAGCTCCCTTTGCCCTGTGGGTCTCCTTTACCCCTCTGGCAAAGCCAGAGGCAGCTCAGCAGTGCTCCAGCTCTCCTTGCACTTGCAGAGATGTTTTCTGTCACCTTCATGGGCCTTTGGACCTGAGAATAACTTAATTCTCTCTGGCTGTCCATCTGTCTCTCAGATACTCCCTTTTGGTTTTGGCTGTGCTGGAACCTCTCTGGGCTTCTCTCCAGGGGATTTACTTCTTTTCCCAGGAAGACCTGTTTCAGCCTCCCATAACTCAGAATGATCTTGCTCAGAAATCACTTTAATTTCTTCTCTTCTCTGGTTAATCCTTCTTAAACAGTGAGATTTCCTTGGCTTCCCCTGGAGAGTGGGCCAAGGAGGGAGGGTCCTCCCCAGATCTGTGAATGTTGCTGTTGTTTTCCCTTCCCCTTCTGACTGCAGGGATTTTGCTGTTTGTGCAATGAAGGTAAGCTCTGAGGCAAGCTGAGCTGTGTAAGAGTGTGACACTGACAGCTAAGGAGCTGGCCTTGTGGCATGGCCTGGTGCAAACACAGCCATCTCCTAGCAGCGAGGAGCTGGGGTGCAGGCAACCCTATGGGCACTGGGGATGCACCCACCTGATTGCATGGGACCAGCCCTGAACTGACCCCTCTGCTGAGGTGAGACTGGTGCCCATATAACTCCTGCTGGGTTTAAGAGCTGGCCTTGCCACTGCTGATGGCTGGAGGACAGTGGGAAGAGCCAAAGGCAGTGCCCTGTCCCCCTGCCCGCTGCTGCATGTATCCCGATGCTAAATAGCTGTGGACCAAGCACGTGCTGCAAGCATGGCCTTCAGCACAGGGCCAGTGGTGGTTAAGTCTTGTCATATGTGCTGGGAAATTAACAGGATCAGCAAAACCCTGGGGACGCAATAACTGTGCTTGAGCTCGTGCTCAAAATGCTGAGTAGATGACATGGATTATTCATTTGCTAATGCTCTTAAGAGATTTTCCTGGGGCTGAGGGAGACAAAGGGGCTTATTATTGCAAAATCAATATCCTGCCAAGGTGGGATTTCAACTCTGTTTCCTGCTCCCTGCTTTCTGGTGGTGGCTGTCTGTGCAGACCTGGGGAGCCAGGCACCGAGCTGTGTGTGCAGGGGGTGACCATGGGCTCACAAAGAAGCAATCCATGTCCCAGCTCAACAAACCCTTTCCTTGCAGGGAGGCAAGAAGGAAGGGGTAGCTAGCAGGGGAGCTGGCGTGGCCAAGGGGCTGCAGCCCTCCCAGCTCTAGGGTCTTGACTGGCGGTTTCCACTTTCCCAGCGCATCACCTGTGGGTACCTTGTCCCCATCCCTGTGCCCTGCTTCCCCTCATGCTGGTGCGCCTGGCCAGAGAAGGCAGTATCCCCCTTCCTCTGGCACAGGCAGCCAAGTGGAAATGTATGGACATAAATATGGGACCATGGCACTATTGAGATTCCTCCTTAAACCCCCTTGTAGGTAGCTTTTTCCATCCTGGCCAGGCCTACACCCTCCTACCATTCTCCTGGTTTTGGCACAGCCCTTGTCAGGTCTGCAGTTTTGTGCAGCTTTGACACCAAAAGCACAAGCCCCAAAGAGCAAGCACTTTTTTTCCATCGTGTGATGTGAGTTTGTCTGCAGGGGAGTCCCTGGAGGAGTACAGATAGATAAGATGCAAAGGTAATCAGAGAAGGCTACATGATGTTCTGTTCTGTGGGGTTTTGATCACAGTGTGCCCCATGGTTTGGCCCGTGGAGGGGCTGGGCATTGTGTGCAGGAGAAGCACTCATTCCCCTGGACTGACATGCTCACCTGGCAGCAGTGGGATCCGGGACCTGTACTCAGCGAGGCTGTGGTGAGGTTGGATGAGCAGACCAGAGGAAAGAAGAACGGACTGGGTCAGGGGACACCTGCTGGGAGAGCTGGGTGACTGCAAGGGTCTTGCCGGAAAAGAGCTGGGGAAGCTTGTGTTGCAGCCGGCCAAGCGGGTGTTGATGTCTGACTGCAGCCTATGCAATTTCCCTGGGACACTTGCTGCTGCATACATGGGCAACTGCCAACCAGAATGTAGATGTGTGCCTCAGTGCCCCATTTGTCTTTTATATCTCAGGTCCTTTGGGGGAGAAAAGGCAACTGAGAGATGTGGGAGGGGTAAGTGAAGTACAGGGGTAATTCTCCGTCTAGGACTCTGTACCCTGTTTCTTTCTGTGCTGTAGAGATCCTGGTAAAAAAAAAAATAGAAAGCAAGTATCCCTGACTGTTTAAGGGAATTTACTTTGGTCGTGTTTATTCCCTTGTTGCATTTTGATCAAACATTCTTGCAGGTAAACTTTGTTGTATACCTCAAGTCCATTGTAGTGTGCTGCATTGGTGGCACTTAGATAAGGAGATCCTGTTTCTCATGGCAAGTAGTGTTTGCACAGGCCAAGACTAAAAGCACTGGGCTCACCTAGGTCCACTTGTGAGCAGTGCAGAACTCTGCAGAAGCCAAATTTCCACTGCTGAATGCACAAGTACTAATTTCAAGTCAGTGACCATGGATGATCCTCTCTCCTTGCAGAAGGTTCTGCAGAAAGAAGACTAAATTACTCATTGCGAGTCACTTGCTTAGCTCTCTTGCTAGTCCATCCTTCATGCAAGGCAACCAGGGCTAGCTCTGTGGAAACAAACCGCTCTCCAGAAAGCTGATTCCAGGGTGTTTTGGTGCAAGGTCTTTGTGTCATGCTGTTTCTATACCACATACATACACACTAAATAGCCCTAAGTTCCCTCTAAACCCACCTTTCCCCAGCTCCGGTAACTGGGGCTCAATGCCACAGGTTTGGAAGAGCACTGTGGATGGACCTGACCTCCCAGCAAGGGCCTTGATGTGACTCACCAAGTCTGCACCTCCCTGCGTTATGTGTGCACAGCCCCTCATGAAGGGACTCCTCTCACTCAACTTCAGACATCTTCATCTGTGCCAGTCACTCTTGGTTGTTTCATAGTTTGGATAAGAATAAGGAGTTGCTTTATCCAGCCCATGTGGGACTCCTATGTCGAGATGCACTGGTAGTTTTCAGAGGTGCCCCCTGAATGCAAAGGAAGCTCATGTAGCAGTGCTTGCACTGCAGACGGGTAAAGTTGCTGGGAGGACCCTCAGACACCACACTTGCCTGTATCTACTGGCAGTGGATGAATTTGCCAGCGTGTGCAGATTTGTCACTACCCAGATTCCTGGGGGATTGCACTTGGCAGGCCCTTGCCACACTTAAATCAACCAGTAGAGCCTTGGAAGTTGGCATGCTGGGGTCACTCCAACCACGATTAGGTGGGGACACCTAAGGAGTGCGAGAATCTCTGTGGTCATGGAGGCATTACCAGGGACAGTTCAGGTCTGGGTCTCAGGGTGGCATTATAAGTTGATCCATTATGAAAGATGCCCTTGGAAAGACTTTGAGTTTCAGCATGAGAGAGAAAATGACCCCAAAAGGAGAGTCAGGATACAGACGGATCAGGCTCTCCTTGTGGTTACAGGAGTCTTGGGATAGAGTCTGAAGATTTTAACTTGGTCGCCCATGTCCCCAACCTTTTCCTTGATTAGTTGTTATTCACACTTAGTTGGTTGCTTCTGCCCCCAGGGGCATAAATTAAGACAGCCTCTACTGACATAAGCTGGTTACATAGCTTGACTAATAGCAGGAGATATGCCGAACACAGGAGTCTAAAGGAAATCTGTATTGGGTATACATGTGTGTATGTTTTCTTTCCTAACACATCATGAATAACTTGGACAGGCGGATACCTGCCCGTTTATTCCTAAAAGCCATTCATGCAATGATTAGGCTGTCATAAATAACCAGTAAATAACAATATTACCATTTAAGCGTGCATCTTTGCTAACTGAATAATTCCTTCTCCTGAAAAATCTCATAGTTTAGTTATTTATTGCTAATCCTCTTATATATACACAAATATACGCATGTAGATATGCATATGATGTACACAGACATTTGCATGCACACAGAGACTTCCTACTTGCTTTGCTTGTTTCCAAAAGCAGGATATTCCAGGCAGGGGCATTTCGCATGGACTCCATAAGCTTCTACTTAGACATGTACATCGTGCTATTTCATAACGTCCTTCTAGATTCCAGATTACAGCATTAACCTTTTGTTGGCCAGAGGCTGGTGCTGTTAAACTCTTCATTCCTAACGTGCGTACTCTGATGTCCAGGTTTTTGGATACGTAGGACTTATTTCCTGTGTTTTTCATGAAAACCCGCAGTCTGTTTGTACTCTTAAAGTGGATTTTTTGCACTGCAGACTTTCCCAGAATGGAAAAATTACTTTTACCCAGCTTTTTTGAGGACAAGGATTATCATTATTACGGGCTTCTTTTTGGTTTGGGTTGGTTTTTTTAGTTTGTTGATTTTGGTTTGTCTTCTTATCTTCCTGTTCACTTAGTGCTCTGGGCAGTTGCACATGCTTGTCTAGATGACACAGGCATTGTTATGCACCTTCACCTTTGGGTTACAGAAGTTTATACAACCAAAGAGAAGAAACCCTCATTACTGAATGATTAGGTCTCACCTGAAAATAAGGACATGGCAGGTCCGAGGAGTCATTGAATGGGTGCTGGCCTGAAATTAAGAGGTGCAGGACTTTTCTGAAGGGTGGTCTCATAAAAGTCTACTGGGAAGACAGACTAGCCCCAGAGGAGTATTGAGGGTGGTTTGGTGATTCATGCAGTGGAGTAGGGTCAATGGAAGATATCAGAATAGACAGACTCAGATGACTGCTTGGAGAACTGCGCTGTACCCATCCAGAAATGCAAACAGGAATGTACCTTCAAAAAAGGAATGGAAAAATTCAGTACTCCTTTCCTTTGAGCCTTGCAATGGTGCATCCTCACTGGTATTGCCATCCTCACTAGTATTGCTAAACGGACACTGCCAGTATATACAATCAGACAGTGAATATACAATGAAACGCAACCATACAGTGCATTGGATAACAAAAGATAAGTAAGTTTGTACAACAGGGTGGGGTGGTTGTGCTGCTTCCTCTGTGCTGGGAATTGGTAGAGTTGAAGGTGAAAGTGGTAGTTTGACCATAAAAAGAGTTCTTATTTAGAGCTTGCAGGAAAAAAAAACACGTGGCCTTGTGCCAAGATCAGTGCAGCTGGAAATACAGGGAGATTCCTGTATAATGGGACTTCAGAGAGGAGATCTGGCAAAACTGTGAACATGTATTCATTTTGATGCCTTAAAAGTTAGCTGCCCAGCAGCTCTTTGCTTCACTGATGGTGTTTAGGGCGAGGTTGTCTTATCCTATAATGTAGTCCTGGTCTGACATCTGTGTATACCAAAGCTCTACAGGAGAAACAGGGACCAGAGTTTATTTCAGTTGCACTGCTTCCTGCGCGGAAACCAGGAGATGTTCCCAAAGGGCGGTCAATGTGTGTAGGCGATAGCATGCCTCTCTCCACAGGAGCTCTCTGCAGCTGGTCTGGGAAGTTCACTGCCTCAGGAAGCCAATAAGTTAAACAGATACTTAGTCTGAAGAGGGCTGGGCTAGGGCGGCTAGAAGAGCTTGATGGAATATTAATACTGTCTGCTACTTATTAGGGGCAGGGTAACTGCACTTTGAGCCATCGATGATCACCATTCAGCTAGGAACCTTAGCTAAATGGAGATAATCATATGACCTGAAGTAGTCCTTTTTCAATCTCATGCCTTTTTTACCTCCCTGGTGTCATGCTCTGATGATGTGATTATTGGCTGCTGCCTTAAATAGGTTCCCAGTAAAATCCTGATTCTTTTCATATTGTAATAGGATTATCATACAAGATGACGATATTTGCACCTAAGCCAAAATGCACAGCAGTTTACACGCAGAATAAGTGCGATCATCTAGAAATTGAGTTTTCTAAAGATCAGCACAAAGCTCTTGAAACAGGTCCAATCCAAACGGAAAATACAAGGTGCTGTTGAATCAATAATGAAGCAACAAGTTTCAAGGCTGTGCCCGGAAAACAGGGAAATGTCTCTCCCTTCTCATCCTTACCTACTGAGGAAGTTTTTTTTCTGCCATCAGTTACCGATTCACTCAGTCTGGGGAAGGGCTGCTTTCCAGTTTGGTTTGAATGCCGGACCTCTAATCAGCTGGAGAAAAGGAGTCACTTATATAAGCCAAGGGAAAGGAAATGCTTCTGTGATACAGCTTGCATGAAGAGCTAGGACTGAGCACTGGTTGTCTCCGGAAGTCCAGTTTCTGCACCTTCTCACCCTGATTCTTTAGGGCTGAGTTGAATGGGAGAAGTGGCAATTTAGGAGGTTTTCCTCTTCTTACTGGTCTTTCTTTTTCAAGGCAGTCGGTGAAGGCAAGTGGAAGGCATGACCCCCTCCTCAGACAAAGAGCTCAACGGGCTAGATAACCCCAGCTTCACGGTGAGTCTGCTTGTCTTGGATGGGTAACTCTTGCATTAACAGGTACAAGACCTGCAAAAGGAGGAGAAAGGGAAAGCCAGGGGCTTTTCTGACTGGCTGCAAAGATGCTGGTGTGTTGTAAACATCTGTCTCAGCTCCTTTACCAACAGGAATCTAAGGAATGATTTCCACACTAGAGCCTGCTGCTGTGGACTCAGCATACTGCCTGCTCTATGGTGCCTTTTAAGCTTTTTTTTCTCTCCATTATTTCTAAAATGGTGTCATGGATGAATGGCAGCACACTTGTATCTGTACTGAAAAGCAAGCGGGCATGTGGCACCTTATGGCTGTGTCCCTGGGTAGAGCACTTTACATAATAATTAGTAAAATTACAATAGAAATTTAGCCTAGTGAAGAATGTGTTTATTTTCTGTGTGTCTTCTGCCTATTCTTAATGGGATGAATTGTCAGAGAGATGAGTGAAAAAGGGACTTGGGAGTCACTGGGAGAAAGCATGCTGTAGAGTTATAGCAGGGTAGTAAAAGCTGTAAATGATGTGTCAGTTCAGGGGCATGCAGTGCCCTGGAAATGCTGCAGGTTATTACAGCCATAGGGCAAGGGCCTGAGGCACAGCAACCCCCTTCCTATCCTACAGCAGGGGTCACCTGCATTAGAATCTAAAAGAGCTGCCTATGTTCTGACAGCAGGTGTGAAGGAGTGAGGTCCTGCAGCCATCTTCCTACCTTGGTACAGAGCACCCATCTTGGAGGACCTTGGAGGAGGCATTTAACTTCCTGGTGTGCAAGTGCCCATTTCTTGGCTAGCTCTTGGTGAGCTTGCTGTAGCAGTGGAGGTGGGAGTACTCTGCCAGCTCTGGGCAGAGCCTCTGGTAGGTGCTCAGGGCAAGTCAGAGGTCTTCGTTTGGTATTGGTAACAGGGTCTCTGTTTCTACCTGTTCTGACATAACACAGATCAGGATTGTGACTTCCTCTGGTTTGAATCACCCCAGAAAAGGTAGAAGACCTTTTACCTGTGGTTCAAGCAGTTCAGCATCTGACTGCCTTCCTGATGTGCTTATTTAAGATGCTGTTGAGGGCTCTTATGCTATGACTAGAGCCTGAGGTACATGGAGGTGTCCTGTGTTCATGGGAGCATCTGGGCTGAAAACCACCAGCAGCAGTTCCTCTTCTCTGTTCCAGACTGCTCCTGCTTTGTCCTTCTGCCAGCATCTCAGCATCACAGACTGGCTGATGTTGGAAGGGATCTCTGGAGGTCAACTCTTTCAACCCCTCTGCTCAAGCAGGGTTATCTAGAGCCAGTTGCCCAGGACTGTGTCTAGACAGTGAAATATCTGTAAGGATAAAGAATCCACAACCTCTCTGGGCAGCCTATGCAGTACTTGGTCACCCTCACAGCGAAAAAGTGTTTCCTCATGTTAAAATGGGACCTCCTGTGTTCCGTTTTGAGCCTGGTGCCTCCAGTCCTGTCTCATCCTGTTTTCTCCATCCTTCTCCCACTGAACCCTGCTCACTCTCTCTCCTCCAGCTCCTGGGGTGATTCAGGCCTTCATGTGGTGATCATGTGGGGCTGCTACTGGCACAGGCTCTGCCTGGCTGGAATATGCCTCCTGGTTAACATGGGAAAAGTTGCAATGCAAGGAAAGGAGCTTACTGCTGTCTGCATAGCTTAGAATTCATCTACCCGTGGTGTTATTCAGGAGTAGCTGTCCCCAGATAACTCCATGCATGGGCAGCCTTAAGTACCTTGCCGTACATTTGTTAATCCATGGCTCAGGCTCTCCTGTTCTGAAGTGAGAATGTCTCCACAGGGAGTTATTCAGGAATGCCTCTTGCTCTTGAAGTTCATGCCTGAGTTCAGTTTGAATTAACTCTGCCCTCACCTATCTATTTTGAAGTACCTATAATGCTCCCAGCTTACCTAGGCTGGATAAATACAAAGGTAATATAAATAAATAAAAGGTATTACGTAGCGTTATTTCAACAGTCTGCTCTAAAATGGGACTTTGGAGACTCAGCTATGAGAATGGAAACCTGGAGGATTCAGGCAAACGATGAAGTCCTTCAGGATTAATCTGCCCCACCTGCAACATATATGACTGAATGTAACATTGGTTTTACATCCCTATTCCCTGACCTTATCATTAGCTGTTTGCCCCTACTGGTAGGTAGGCCATGAACATTACTGCAGCTACCTCTCTTTGCTGAGCATTTCAGTGTCTTCAGGTTCCAGCAGGGCTGGGATGATAAAAAAAAAACCCAGAAGTTTGGTGCTGACAAACTGGTTGAGCTTCTCTTGACAACAGGTTTCTGTCCCTGACAGAGCAGGGCATCCCAGCCCAGACAAACCCTCTGCTGCCAGGGTGCCGAGGACTCGCTGGCTGGAGAAGGGTCGGTGAAACAAATGGCTTGGGATCTGAATTAGCTTTTGCATTTGGCTCAAAACATTGCGGCTGCCCAGGCAGCCTCCTTCTATTACGTGCGTGTGTGCTGGGATATGCATGTGTATGTGGGTGCACATGGGGTGTCCATGTGCACAGGCAACGTGTGTGTGTGCATGTGTGTGCCCAGGGGTCAGGGTGGGTTGGGAGGAGAAGTGGACAACCACGGGCATTTACATAGCTTAAAAGCTGTGACAACTGAAGCAAAGCAGTATTTTGCTTTCCTTGGCAAAACATGTCTTTGTATAAATAAACCGTACAGGGCGTACAGCTCTCTGGGGAGCCCTGGGGCTTCTGGGAGGAGATTCAAGCCTTCCTGGGGAGCTATTTCAGACCCTGCCACTTCCCTGAGGCTCCAGGTCCCCATGCTGTTTCCTGGTCCCCAAGGCTGCTCCTGCCCTGGGCCATCCTTCTTGGTGCCATTCCCCACAGCTTGTGATTGAGCTGGGGCAGCATCCGAGTAGCCGTGCTTTGAGCTAGCTCCTTTGAACTGGACACCGGGACTCCGCATCCACTGGTGTCCCTGTGTTTTACCGGGTTCCTCTGTAGGGGTGAGGTTTCCTAGTAAGACAGAGCGCAGTTGCGTTCGAGGTAGAACATTTGTAAGGGTGAGTGTAAGGAGGTTGGAAGAGAAGACTTAAGAAGAAATTCATTGTAAAACAAAACATGCTTCTACTCTGTATTAGTGATGACCAAGTTGCTTTACCGTGTTTTATCAAAAGCACTGTTTGGGTGGGACAACCAGGATGGACAGAACCTAGGGGACAGTGCAGCTTTCACTGATTACCCATTCCACACTCTTTCTTGCTTCTGATTGCAGTTTCTCCATCCTTAGCTAGATGTTAATGATTCCAACACACTTTCTCCAGTTGTCCCTCCGAGGCTGAGACTCTCCAATGTTTCTTCTGGCCTGGACACACATGTGCATATAAAAATTTTCCATAGGTGTTTGTACCTCTCTTTTAATTTTCCCCTTTACTCTTCCTTTTTATCCTGGCATTGTTGAAAGCTACATGAGAGATTCCTGCAAGACATGGAGCATGACCACAAGAGAGGTGGCTGATGGGTGCCTGCAAGGACAGGCTGTGGCTAATGAAGGGTCTCTCCTGTTGTCCAGGGTGAAGATGGGAAACACTACTGCTCCTCACTGGATCGTGCTGCCCAGGGCCCAGAGGAAGGCAGGGACAGGGGTCCCAGTGACATCAAGCTTGCCTACGCTGTCATGGACGTGCCCCCCTGGTACCTGTGCATCCTGCTGGGCATTCAGGTGTGATGGGGAGCAGGAGGAGGCTGGGGCTGGGTGAGAGTTTAATGGCTCTTCAGCTGGTTAATGAGGGTGAAACCTGAATTTGGAAGTGCTTTACCATCACTGGGCATGGCTGGAGCTTTGGGGCTGGATCTTGTGAGCTCAAGTCCTTCCTACCACCTCCTCAGCACGGACTGTTAACCTTGTGCCCCCAGCTACACTGCGCCCCTTGACGTGCAAGTGGGAAGGCAGGGTCCCAGGGTTAGGGGCAAATAGTGAATAAGAACAGGTCAGATTCCTCAGCTGAGGGTAACCAAATGTGTAAGTGCTGTAATATAAACTTCCCATGGCAAAATAGACTGCACACAAGGGCCCACACTGCTTTGACTGGTGTCGGTGCCCAGGTAAGTTAAATAACCCAGTGCCACCAATGCAGTGCTGGGTACAGAGCCTCAGGGAAGAGAGACCTCAGAATGATTAAGGTTATCGCTTGGAGCTTGGTGGACATTTTGTACTTTGATTTCCTAAATGGTCGTCTCAGATTTAGAGTGTATTAAACCAGGTTTTGTGAACACATCTGCATCATAATTTTAATAAAGCATGCCTCTAATGAACACAGGGAGTTTCTGAGTGCCACCAGTTCCACCACAGTCCCGTGCTCCTGTAAGAGCTGATAACTAAGGTTAATATTTAAAGCAAAAATAACTTTGAAACATGATTTCCAGTAACTAACTGAAGGTCATTGTAGAAATATGTCTGTGACTCGTCTGAAAAACACGATGCCTGATTTTTCCATTTTTTGGCATCCATTTTTCGGCATCCATTTTTCATGGTTATCCGTAACTGCACGGGGTGAGAAAAGCAAAGAATTGGTAGGACCAGTTGCCAACTTCTTATATTATCCTTTGTGATGCAAATGAGATGGGCTGAAACGTTTGCATTCGTTTTGCCTGATCTCTCTCTCCCTATCTTAGGATGTCCCCACCTTCCTGGAAGAGAGCCACAGACAGCTTTGTCTGCAGGTGCTGTGGACAAACTGGTTGTGCCTGACAGCAGTCTGCAGAGTCCAGAGCACTGCAAAAGGTCTTTGGGCATGGAAAGAGGGAGAAGTTTGTGAGGGTGTATTGCAGTTCTTGTAGGCGCTTTGGAACAGCGCCTAACAGAGCATTAAGGTTGCCAAAAAAAGCGAATGGGTAGTACTAATATCTCCCAAACACAAATCTGTGCGCTGTTAGAGTTCCCTCAACAACACGGTAATAATATACAGCCAGTTCTGTGTCCTTCTTCACTCAGTCTTTCTCTATGGCTCCTAGCATTTCCTGACAGCCCTGGGAGGTCTCATAGCCATCCCGCTGATCCTCTCCAAAGAGCTTTGCCTCCAGCATGACCTCCTCACCCAGAGCCACCTGATCAGCACCATCTTCTTTGTCTCAGGGATTTGCACGCTGCTGCAGGTCCTCTTTGGAGTCAGGTAGGCCAAATGCAAGAAATGGGATACATGGCAGAACAGCCTATAGATGCAGAGTTTTGGTAGAATGTTTGTATAATTACTGCATGCACAGCACCAGCTTGGTGTAGAGTGAGGGTCATTTTCTACTCTTGGGTAATCAGGGCACATACCAAAGCATCCTGAAATCGCTGTGCATTAGTAGCTATTCGCTGTTCTGACTTTTACATCTCCTGGTACTTTGTGCACCTTTTGTTGGGTTTATACTATTCTCTCGTGTAAAAAATGAAGTATTGAAACATGCTGTAAACAGTATCTGCTTGCTCCTTACCCCAGGGATCCTCCGGCTGAGGTAGGACCCTTCTGATCGGGGCTTGGGATCAAGATCACAGGTCCCACAGGAAACTGTAGGGCAAAGGATAACTGGGAGAAAAGTGGTTACAACTCTTCTACCCAAATCACTGGTCAACTGCCAGCTCCACAACATGTTTTTATTCCTCCTGTTTCTTCCCCTATCTCTGTCTTAAGAAGTGGCTGTGGGCAAACATCTCCCCAGAGGGTGCTCTCCTTTTCCTACATTGCTAAAGGATTAGTGGAGGAGGACGGACATCCTGGCCATGAAAAAGAGAGAATCTGGTTCTTCACAGTTGTGTTAAAGTCAGGCTGGGGTACATGAACATGGCTGTGGCTGCTGGTGCGATTCAGGCTGGCGTCCTCCCAGGCACCCCCAAATGCTTCAGTGAATACCTGAGAGCTGTGACATCCTCTGCTTGCTGTTAGCTGAGGATGAACGAGTAACAGGGGTCCTCTCCTGTAGCTGACTGGCTAAATGAGGAACAGCAGATCCAATTAAGTGGTAAGGAGCTGTTCCCATAGGATAAGCTTCAATGGCTTTTGCTGTGCTGAGGATGCAATTGCCTTGTTGCTGACCCCAGCTGTAAGGCGTGAGGACATTCCTGACAGGAAGGTGGGCCTCAGCCTGCAGTTTGGCCGACGGCAAACCGAGCCTGAGGAGACAGTGAGAAGCGGATTTTTTTTTTCTCCTTTTTTTCTCTCCTTTTTCTGTTTCCTGGAACCCCGCAGTGGTTGTTGACAACTGTAAGTCCCCAACAAGACGGCCAGGAAAACGGTGAATAATGACCTGGAGGAGATGCTTCTTCCTGGAAAATATCCGTGCCACTCTCTGAGGCCCTGGGGAGCACACAGCTGAGTGCTCTGCCCAGTTCTCAGTGTCCGCATTCAAAAAAAGACTGATTCAGAGGATAGGAGATAAGGAGATGATCTGTTATTGTGGCATGGGAGACTGTGTTACAGAGGCTGGCCTGGTTAGCATGGCAAAGTGGTGACTCAGAGATGTACAGCTGCTGCCTGCTACTAGTCTGGGAGAGAAATGGGAGTCATCAGGCAGGGACAAACCGTTCTGGCTAAAAGACATTGTTGTCATATGAATGAATGGATGGGAACTGGCTGTAAAGATGAGGAGGTTCCCACCAAGAGCAAGCATGGTTCAGAAGCAGCCCTCCAAAAGCAATAGCCGAGGAAAAAGCCTGACTTGCTGCAACCTGCAGCTCAGTCATGTTACACAGCATGAAAAAGCAGTGATGGGTCACAGACAGTAACTGGAGATACTATCCAAGAGGTTTCTGAGGGGAGACATACGTCACTTGCAATTATTGTGAGCCCCCCCTTAGCAGATGCTTGGACATCATGTAGTGATTATCAGAACATCACATTTCCTTCCCTAAACCTGCATCTTTTCCTCTTGCAAACCCCATGGGAAAGAGCTTAGTGTGCCCTGTTTGCCTTGCTTTGGCACCCCAGTTTCCTCAGAGCACAATCATTGCCAGCACTGTCTGTGAAATAGCTTGAGGGCCAACACAGCAGGAGCTATAAATCTATTGTTAATTCAACAGTGGTGGCACTGGGCCTTCTCTGTTTCCTTTTGTTTGATTTTTTGCCTTGCCAAGCAGAATCCTTTGAAGGCTGCAACATATTTGGCCAAATGCCGTAAATAAGTAACTCCACAGATGACTGATATTCAAATACCACTTACTGGCAAAGCTTTGACAGTGCTTTGATTGTGCATGGCATGAGTAATTGCAGTGGTATAAATATTTGCTTTAGGTGATGGAGACATGATGCTGTTACTGCTACGCCATCTTATTTTCCAGTGCTTTCCAGAGAATGGTGGAAATGCTTCTGGCTCAGGGGAATCCATGCCCTGCACTCACCTGGCTCTCTGCCCGGCTGCTTTTCTGAGCAGGAGCCATGAGACCTCCTGGTGCAAGGAGGGGTTGCTCTGGGGGTTGCTTCCTTCCTAAGCAGAGGGAGCAGAAGCACCTCAGGAGTTTCCTTTGGCTGGGTCAGAGCTGCTGTGCCAGCCTGCACCCGCAGGCAGCTTTGGCTTTTCCAAGTGTGCTAGAGAACAGCCAGAACAACTTGCACTGCAATGGGGGCTTAATGCTTGGGGGGGTTTGAAGAGCCAGTCAGACCTTTTATGTCTCTCTCCATTTCTCCATGCATGGAAAGAGGCTGGCTTAGCTCACAGGAGCATTGGCTTTACAGCAAAAGCCAGTGCTGAGTGCCTCTGGACGTGCAAGCTCCTTGCTAGCCTGAGGGATTTGCAGAGTGAGGGTTACTCTAAGCCAGGAGGCACGCGTGATGTGGGGAAAGACAAGGTCTCACCCAGCCAGCATGCTCAGACCCATCCATGCAGGTTTCCTTGGCAGTGTTAGTGGAAACAAGGCAGAGGAATTAACTTTCAAACCCAGTGTACTAAAAGCCAGGTCACATTTTCTACTGCCCTCGTTCAGATGGTTGTGCTGCCGGGAGTAGTCAGTGCATGTCCTTGTGTTCATGAGCAGGTTGTGAAGAAAACTGGGGGAGCTGAAGGGGACAAAGGAAGCAGCTAGCAAGATTTGGGCTTAGATCAATGCTGAGCTCACCATCTTCAGAGCCTCACCATCTTCCTTCCTTGGGCTTTTCCCCTCCTCCAGCTTTTTACTTTTGTTGTTGTTCTACTCTGTGCAACTCCATGATCTCATCTTACCTGAAGAGGGCTACTTTTTCCTTAATGCAGGGCAGCAGAGTTTGACTGCAGCACTGACGTGCCCCTCCATCCCTAACCCTGAGCTCTTCCCCCCAGGTCATTGCTCTTGAGTGCAACAATGGGCAGCAATTCCCACCCATGGTCAGTGATAGAGAACTGCCACAGCATTTCAAAATACACTGCCAGAGGCCATGGGCAGACTGGTTTTTTAGCTTGTTTTGCTTTCTCTCTCCCCTAAGGGGCTGGGTTTCTTGCATTCTCACTCATCATCTTTTGCCTCTGCTCTCCTTCCAGGTTGCCTATTATTCAAGGAGGAACTTTTGCATTCCTGACCCCCACCCTGGCCATGCTGTCTCTCCCCAAGTGGAAGTGCCCTTCTTGGACACAGAATGCCACCCTGGTGAATGCCTCTTCACCAGAGTTCATTGAAGTCTGGCAGACACGGATGCGAGAGGTACATTACATTTTCAGTGTCACCTACTCTGTGTCAGGGCTGTTAGCTTTCAGAAAAGTGCCTGACCATGGCAAGGCCATCTCTTCTGGAGATCCCTCTATCCCCAGTACACATTGGCCCTTCACCCACATGCAGCTTCCTGAGGATCTACTCCCTAGCAAAAAAGCAGCTGCTTCACTGCTGCTAAACAGGGGACATACAGACCTCAGATAATTGATTTATGATGCCTGCAAGGTCTCCAGTGGTCCAGCCAGATCCATTCTCCATGAAGCATGGTTAGCATTGAGGAAGGAAAGGAGGCAAAATACTTCCAAGGAGGGGACCCTGTCTATGCACAGAAAATAGTAAAAGAAATACAGAACTTACTGTAAGGGGCAGAAAAGAAATGCAGAACTTACTGTAAATATTAAGGAGAAGTGCATCCTTAGGTAGTCAAAAGCGATAAGGAAAGGTCAGGGATCTCACTGCCTTGTTCTACATCTGTTGCCTTAGGAGCCCAAGTGGCTAAATTTGCTTTTGTTGATCCATTCATTGGGTGCTTTGCAAAGCTCTTGGGAAGCATTCAGAGCTCCAAAAGACCTTTACCCCAGCCCCTGTGTTCCTCTTTAGCTTGAAGACAGGGGAGGGAAGTGATCAGCAGCACAGAGAACCCAGCCTGGCTTTATCTCCAAATCTGTGAAGGCAGGGAGCAGCCACACCCCTGAGTCCCCTGCATGGAGCTGATGTGTACAAGCAGCATTTCAGGATGTAATTGCTGGCTACTTAGCAGTGACTGTCAAACATGGGAAAGTTTGGGGTGATAAATGTGTCCCCCGGGGGAAAGTGATACTCAGAACAAAACAGAGGCTGTAAAGATCCACCTGCCCTACCAGAGTTCTGAAATGCCTCAAGCCCTTCCCAGAGGGGAGATGAGTGGAGATCATGGCCCTGCTCCTGTTTTCAGGGCAAGAGATTTCCCCTTGTGTTTTGGGGGAGCAGGGAGAGACAGTGTAGGGAAGCTGACACATGCTTGCTTGGCCCAGGAGGGCAGGGAGGAGGGGGTCCCTGGAACAAAATGAGTCCTAGTGAGGACTAAATCCATCAGCCAAGAGGGAGTTGGTGTGCTGGTACTTTGGGGGTCCTTCCCCACACATGATGCTCAGCCAGGCTTTGCTGTAGTCAATGGGAGGCCTCTGAGCCTGGCTCTCATGCTGGATTTGTGTGATGCAGCTGGAGCTCCTCTCAACCTCTGCTCTCTCCCTCCCTTTTATTCCAGCTGCAAGGAGCTATCATTGTAGCTTCCTGCTTCCAAATCTTCGTTGGATTTTCTGGCCTGATCGGATTCCTGATGAGGTTCATCGGCCCCCTGACAATCGCGCCCACCATCACCTTGGTTGCACTTCCTCTCTTTGACTCGGCTGGGGATGAGGCTGGGCAGCACTGGGGCATAGCATTCATGTAAGTCTGACTTCCCCATGCAAAAGCTGAGCGCACACAAACCGCTTACCTCCAATACGAAACCAAATGTCACAGTCTGTAGCAGGGTTCCTCTGGGTTCAAGGGTTATTCACTGAGCACTAACGTACAGTGGCCTTGTGCAAGGCAGCACCGTGGGGGTGCAGTGGAAACTAGCAGGAGGTTAGAGCCCTCAGCAGCAAAGCAAATCCAAAAATGAGTTAAAAAGTCTGTTTTTTGTGACGATCCAAAGTTTCTTCATAGGTCAGTAGAGAAACAAGCCTTTCCGGGGGGCCAGTCTCTGTCGCAGTTGTTTGCGCATGCTGTTTTACACACCCATTGTTTAAGTTAAAAATGCATTCCTAAAATGACAAAGTTGAGCACCAGAGGTAGGTATTCCTCGAGTTAAAATAGCTTTCTGCATTGGTTTCACATGTCGAGACGGAGTTGTTTTCTCCACAGGGTGCTCTGGAAATGTCTGCCCGTGTGGCTTCATGGCAGTGAGCGCTCTCTCAGGGGTATCTGTGTGTGTGCCCTTGGGCATCAGTGTGTAAGTGTGCTTGGTGGCAGAATTCCCATAGTATTTCAGGAATTAATTTAAAAAGTAGAAATCCCACTGCATGGTTCCCCTGCAGATTTGGTACCTTCAGGTCCCTAATGCAGACTTCAGCTTGGGATAACATGCAGCAGGAGTAGGTTGTTATCCTCCCTGTGGCCTCCCATCAGTTTGTTAGTGCTTTCAGACCTGCCTTTGGCGACTCAGGGGCCAGGCTTGACTGCAGCCCCACAAGGCAGCTTGCTGGTCTGGGGACCTGCTCCAGTCCCCTCTCCTTTTCTCCCTGAACTTGCCCTCCCAGGCCCCAAAGCCACTTCCCTTCTCCACCCCCAGTTCCTCACCTAACTGCTCTCTTCCACCAGCACCCTGTACAATCCCAAACCCTGCCTCCGACACAACCCTGTCTCCAGCCCATGTCCCTGCTCTCAACCTAGGTCACCCTTTCTGTCTGGTTCATTTCTGTCCCATCTTCTACCTGTGGCAATCCCAGTCATGACTTTCCTGACTCACGTGCCTTAGCTCCAGCTTGATCATTATGCTCTGAGCCATCTCTGCGTCCTGTTTTGCTGCCTTCTTCATGCTCCATGGGTGTTATTAGGGAAAGAGGGAGGGCGATAATGGAGAAAGTAGAAGACATGAGCCATGTGGTCTCAGCACTGCTGTTCAGCCCCACCCCATCCCGAAGCCCCCATGATGGGCGATACCCACTGTTGCCTCAAGAAACTGATGTCGAGCGTGCTCACTTGGTCCCTGTGCTGGTGCATGAACAGTTCATCACTGGGCAGGGCCTGGATGCATTCAGAAGGCTCAGAATCATTAGGGGCTGCAAATGCTAACGCCTGAGATGTCTCTGCTGCCTGCCTGGGACCTGGGATAAGTGATCATTGTTACAGACTGAGCATACCTGAACACGTTTTTGTTCAAATAGAGCCCAAAGAGCAAGTTCTACTAAATCTGAATTTTCTGCTCCAGCTCATAAGCAGACCCTGTTACTGCTAAAGGCAAAATGACCTTCTCAATGCAGACTATGTGCTATGTCTGTTTCCTGAGCATCACTGTTTCAAAAAGGTTTGGGATATATTTTTTCCAGAAACATTTAGCCTGAGGCTGATGTTTTCCATTGAAATTTTCATCCTGAATGGGTAAAGTTAGGTAGAATTAAAAGCAGCTGAAAATAGCATTTGTTAATGGAATGTGCCAGGCAACCTGAATAATAAGCAGTGACACCTACCCAAGATAGATGAGGGCTCTGCAGTGATTCATAATATTGTGAGCACCTTTGTCAATGCAAATGTACAAAATGTGCACTGATGCAGTCTGTCTGGGCTCTGTAGCTTTAGAAACCATGAATGGAAACCAGTTCCTCCTCAGACCTTCTGCCTCCAGTCATTCCGTTGTGATTGATAGATAACCTTTGGCTGTATGTTGTGATGTGTCTTTGCAGAGAGGTGAGGTTAGTGTTTCCTTTGCACTGCTGTATTCCGCCTGCACATAAATATTGGACCTATACCTCATCAGCTTTTCACGCATGGAGAGCTACCAGTTTTCCCTGCACTGTCAGTGCACTTCAGCTGATGCAATTGATTTCTCACCAAATCCTACCTGGATTAACTCATTCCATGTAGACAATTTAGACTTGTTATAAAAAAAGGAAGAGCCCTTCAGAGGCCTGGTTAACATAGGAGGGAAATGTCCAAGGTCTTTTACCAGTTTAGCAATCAAGGTGAGGTGCCCAAGTCCCTGCCCTCTCACTGCATGTGGCAGCCTCCACATGCCTCTGGCTGCCCTTTCTGAGGGGCAGACACCTGGGGGGCAGACAAGGCTTGCTATGAGGGGCCCAGCTGTGCTGCTGCTAGCAGGAGGTGTGTCCTACACAAGATGTGGGAGAGGAGCTGTGCCTCACGGTTGATACCACCAGAATGAGCCCCAGGTGCTGCTATGGGCACACATGAGAACCCCTGACTTGGGCAGACCAGAAGGCCATGCTCTCCCCTTCTTGGCTGGCTAGGAGGGTTCTGTGGGTGCCATGTGCAGCCCCACAGTCCTACCATGGGTTTTTTCTTTGAAAACAGGGACTTGCACAGCAAAATTGGATCCTCTTTCTTTTACTCCATGCAGCTCAAGTCTTCTTTCCACTTGGACAGCAGTATAGGTAAACCTGAAGTTAGGAAACCAATACATCCTGCATTTCCACTACATCTGAATTGCACAGAAGTTCAGGGAAAGTTTCCTACAAAGCCTGCCTGGACCTTGCATGTCTCTCAGGGCCTTCTTTTACTTAAGCGGCATCCTTAAATTTCCTGCAACTGTGTCATACTCACTGATGCACTAACCAGGGGGTCAGTCTTGGAACAAAGGGGGGTGGGGAAATACTTGCAAATGCAGAGGAGCTTGTTCCACCTCAGGCTTGCTGGAATGGGAGCCACTCTCTGGTGCTGAGAGCCTGTGTTTCTTTGGTCCTCTGAAAGCCTGGTTCCTTGGGTAACAGGTCTTCAGTTATCGCGGGGACAGGTGGGCAGCTGGGCACCCACTTTGTTAATGATCTGGTTTACCCTCCTTCTAGGACTATTTCTTTCATAGTTCTGTTCTCTCAGTACCTGAAAGATGTCCCCGTGCCACTGCCATCTTACCAGAGAGGCAAGAAGTGCCACCTCTCTCCAGTCTACCTCTTCCAGATCTTCCCGGTATGTAGTGGTTCCCAGGGATGGGACAGAGGGACTGGCCTCACCTGCTCCAGGCTGCCTTGGCTCTTTCCACTCACATCCAGCCGAATTGGTGCTTCCCAGCCCACCCTATGCAGTGAGCAGGCAGAGGGGAATAAGGTCCCTATGGCCCTCACCATCGGGAAGGAGGGAAGAAGGGAGGACCACCAGGACCCACTGCCATCCCTCTGCTTCCATTCCATGTGCAGGGGAAAGGGTCAGGTGGGGAGGCACCTTTTCCCCCTCAACCATGCCAGAGATGTGGTCATACCCTAACCAGACCCCACTGCTGAATGTGATGGGCAGGTGCTGATGGGGCTGTCCCTGAGCTGGCTGCTCTGCTACGTGCTGACGGTGACCGATGTCCTCCCTGCAGACCCCACTGCCTATGGCCACCTGGCCCGGACGGACATCCGTGGGGATGTTTTGTCCCAGGCTCCCTGGTTTCGGCTGCCTTATCCAGGTACCACTGTTCCACCTTTCCTCACCCTGCCACGCTGCTCCCTGCTCCGGTTTTCACCTCCGCTTGTGGCTAGCAGGGGGAGAGGAAATGCCAAAAAGCAAGCAAACACCCACAAGCATCCCTGCTGTTGTTCTCCCCTAATTCCCTACAATATATTTCAGGACAAACCAACCTGAACCGAGCTCTTTACTTGCAGGTCAGTGGGGAGTGCCAACGGTCAGCCTGGCTGGGATATTTGGCATCTTAGCTGGGGTGATTTCCTCCATGCTGGAGTCTGTGGGAGATTACTACGCCTGCGCTCGCCTGGCTGGGGCCCCGCCACCACCAAAGCACGCCATCAGCCGTGGCATCGGGGTAGAAGGCATCGGCTGTCTCCTGGCCGGTGCCTGGGGGACGGGGAACGGCACCACCTCATACAGCGAGAACGTGGGGGCCCTGGGCATCACCAAGGTGAGCCTCACCACAGCGGGGCGGCTCCTGGAGGTTTACCCCAGAGGTGTCTGTACAAAGGGGTGGTGCACATGGGTATGTGCTGGACCAGGGGTGTGATCTTAGCCCACCTTCTGCAAGGCATGCTGGAGGATGTGCCTTGGCACATTGGTGACCAGCTCAGCAGCACTGTGAAGCACCTAATAGAGGTGGCCAGTCCTGCTTTTTCCTCTGCTTACTGCCTGTGCATGTGATGAGTGCACACTGCTGTTATTCATGGCATGTGGCTCAGCTGAGACTAAAGAGAGCTTGTGCTAACCTGAAAATGAGAGGAGAGGAAAGGAAAGGGGAAGGGAAAAGGAAAGCTTTAATAGGACTTCAAATTCAGTTTTTATAACACAAGGATGGCAATCGTTTGAAAGGTAGACTGTTTCTTTGGGATTGTAAAATGTGACAGCAAAGGGTTATGTTTTTACCTTTCCATAAAGTTTCGTGAATCCTTTGAGTACCTTATTGCTTTTATAAGGGAAAGAAATTCCAAGAGATAAGCTTGACAATCAGATCATAGATTTTCACTAAGCTTTGCAGCCAGGGGACGAGTACATCCAGCAGCCAACTGGAGACCATTTTTAAACCATTGTCAAATAAACAATGTCATGTCAGCAGAGCTGTGAATCAATAAATTAATGCAGAATTTGATTTATAGCTCCCACTCTGTAATATTGCTGATTTCACTGGATTTTATAAACCTCACTCACAATAACCGTTTTTCAGAGTGAAATGTGTTTGACCAAGGTGGCTGCTTCCAGCAAAAAAGGCTGTCTGGATGTCTGCTTGGAGTCCAGTTTAGCCTGTCACCACGTGTATCTTGTCACTGTGAAATCTGAGGATACTGACAATATACCTGAGCCCATTCTTTCTTTCATAAGGGACTGTAGTGATAGACCAAATGGTGTAACGGGTTTAAACTTAAACAGCGGAAGTTCAGGTTAGATATAAGGAAGTTCTTTAGTGTGAGGGTGGTGAGGCACTGGAACAGGATGCCTAATGAAGCTGTGAATGCTCCATCCCTGGCAGTGTTCAAGGACAGGTTGGATGAGCCTTGGGAAACATCGTCTAGTGTGAGGCATCCCTGCCCATGGCAGGGGGGTTTGAACTAGATGAGTTTTAAGGTTCTTTCCAGCCAAAACCATTCTGATTCTGTGATTCTATAAGCTATAGCTTGCTGCATACATCGTGCGTATGGGATGTAGCACAGTGCAGAAGTGCCCAGACTCGTACCTGTCAGATTATAGGACATGTTCTCCCATGTACTTCAAGTCCTCCAGGTGGACATGCCATTCTTGCTGATCTAGGAGAGATGTTTCCCTTAGATCCGACCTCTGCTCACTGTGTTCACACAGTGTTGTGTGCAGTGTGTGAACAGAGCAGAAAATTGTCTCGTTTCAGTCAACCTTACATCAGTGTAAGGACCCTGGCTGGAATCAGTGGGGGTACTGAGACCATAATGCAGATTTAATTTTATTAAAAAAACATGGGAAACACATTTTTCCATAACAAACGGAAACATAAGGATCTTGCTTCCCCTGTTTGAACAGAGGTGGCCAGCACCACCTGAAAAATCTTTGGAGGTTTCAGATATCCACAGGATCTGTCAGATAGGCAAAGCGAAGCTGCTGGAAGCTGCCAAGATGCAACAACTTAAATGGCACCAGGCACCTATACTTAAGGTGCTTGATCAAGCCCAGCATGCCAGTAAAAAGAGGATTTCCCAGAAAAAGAGGATTTTAAGGAGAGGTAAAGACCTCACAGTCACCATGTAGATAGTAGGGAACTGTGCAATTTCTTCAATCTTAAGAAAGAGAACTGATTTTCCTATTTTCCTGACATAATTGAAACAAACTCTAAACTAGAGGCTTTAGCAGCATATGCTCACACTTGTAGTATCAGTGGATTAGGTAATTTGCCTTCAAGGCCAATTCCATATGCTGGGTAATTTGACATTTTGGCAAATTAAGAATCTGAAGCTTCATTCTAATCCTAGAACGAACAGATCTGTTGGCTTATATTAAATTACAGTTTTGATGGTAATGGTGTAGCAAGGTTTTAAGCCAAGGAATACAAAAAGCCCACCTGAAGGCAGTGAATGATTTTATTTTGAAGCTCCCTACCAAATCTTTTTCTTTTATCTTTCACAATCAAGTAAGACTTAAAATATTTTAAAAGGACATGTCTAAGAAATACTTAAAAAGAAACAGAATCAGTTACTAAGAATGTTTTTTGTTTAAAGCATTCACAAAAAGCCCTGCCTGTAAATATGATGTTCTTTAGATATTTAAAGGGAGGGATTAAAATATTTAATTGAATTATAAAATGTTTGCAAGGGATTACAGAGCTCCCTGCCTAAGACACAAATGTTGTAAATCTTAGCGTGATTCTTTAAGCTGTCCAAGATTTGGTGTGGCAAGGCATATCTCAACTTGAAAGTCTCGTAAATGCTGCTGCTTTTCTTTTTAGTTTCCATACTATGTAAATGTCTCTTTCATCCCTTTGTTTGGCAGTTACTCTTTTCTTTTTCCCCCCCCATTTGCATGCTCTAACAGATAATGAAAGGCATGGCTTGGTGCTTCATGCTGTCTTTGTTGTAGTGCCCAACCCAGAAAAGACCACTCTGGCTCTTTCTAGGGGGAAAAAATGAGAGTAAAAATGGTTTTACTGAAGCAATGGGTGAGGAGAGATATGGACAGACCAAGATACTTCCCTGTTTCTGATTAGCCATTTGTTGACCATGGAATGGACATATCAGATCCCAGAGTTTGGCACTGGAGCAGCCAGCCAGCTCTGGTCTCCCAAATCTTGGTCTATGGGGATAGGTGTGGGACACCTCACTGAAAGCCATTTTTAGGTAGCAACTCAAACACTGGTGGAAGGATTGTCCAGTGGATTGACTGAGTGGTTGCAGTGTTTGGGTATGCCAAGACATTTCTAGGCTTGAGTGAGAGCAAAGCTGTGGTGTGGGGATTAGCGTGCTCTTAATGTAATAATACTCTTCTTGTTTAAGAGCAAACCGTTAAAGTCATGACAACAGTAGGAATGAGGATAACGCCATGTAAATAGGTGTGGATGCATGATTGCTCTCAGAGTGCCTTTCATGATGCAAACTTAATAGCGCACAAATACAGACGCTTCCCACGCAGTGTAAAAATCCCAGCTCACTGGTGGCTGCATCTGAACCTGTGACCGAATGTGCCATTGAGTGCTTCATCCAGAGGTGTGACCCCTGCCCAGCAGGCTGGAGCTGGAGCCTGCCATCCCTCACCTCTCCATACTGGTCAGCATGTGACTGCCTCTGCCTCCTCTTCTTCTTGCCCCAGGTAGGGAGTCGAATGGTGATCATTGCCAGTGCCTGCACCATGCTCCTCAGCGGTATCTCCGGGAAAGTCGGGGCAATGCTTGCCAGCATACCCACCCCCGTGATTGGAGGCGTGTTCCTTGTGATGTTTGGAGTTATCACGGCAGTGGGGATTTCCAATTTGCAGGTAATGGCTGTGCAAGTGCCATTGCTCCCCTAGGGAAGGGGACTTCTGTTTCGAGTTGGATTATTACCAGGCTGAGTCAGATGCAAACATCTGCATTGGCAGTTCCTTGGGAGAAGATGAGGGGATGTTCCCAGAAGGGCTAAATCACAGAGGGTTCCCTGCTCAGATCAGGGTTTGTTGGCACCAGCAGGAGCAGGATCACCAACACCCCAGCAGCAACAGGGCTGCTGCCTGTGTCCACTCCTGCAGGCAGTGTTTGCATCCAAGCATGTCTCATGAACATGACAGTAATCCACAGGCTTGGGTAATTCCAAATGTAATGTATACAATTTCTTTATGCAGTACACTGATATGAACTCCTCGAGAAACATCTTTATCTTTGGATTTTCTGTATTTGCTGGCCTCACGGTTCCCAACTGGGCAAACAAAAATAGCACACTGCTGGAAACAGGTAAGAAGCAACATCAGAAGCATTTCCTGTAGCATAAAACTGAAGCAAAGGCTGATCCATAGAAATCTTATAAAATGCACTTTTTCCTGATAAACCCCTGAAACATGCTTTGACTGTTGCCTGTTTCTTTCTGGGAGGGCTGCTCTTGCCCTTTGCTCTGATGCACAGCTCTGGTGCAGAAATCTCGTCTTGATCGGCGACTGCACCTCACCAGATTCCTGTTGTGCTAAGAATTGCAGAGTGGTTCCCTGGGACACGTTCCCAGGATGGAGCAGGAGAATATTCCAGGGCTGAATTTTGATCAGCATCTCAATGAATGAGGCTTTCTTATGGGCTCATACACAATTGCACTTTGTATTTCCAAAATGCAAGAGCAGACTCCTCTACCAAATTCCATCAAGTTCACTTTATTGAAATTTCCAGTGCTCCAACACTTACCCCTTCATTGTGTCTTGTGTGACTAATGTGTTCATCATAAAGGCTGTAGTGTCCTCTGTTAAGGTATATCTGGCATGCTCAGTGGGCTGTTGAAAGAGCTGGCCTCACAAATCACTCACTGTGTAGGTGGTCTAACAGTGCCACTGGGCTTTGCTCATGTATATTAGCCCTCACAGAGAAACATCATACCTGGTTAACTCACGGTGAAATCACATGCTGAATATACCTGTGTTTTAATGGGAACTGAAGCTTGTGCTTTTGTAGAAAACTGCTCGGTGTTATGTTGTGGAGCTGCAGAGTGAGTTTGGAGCAGAAGGCAGCTTTCTCTGGGACAGTGGTGTGGTCTGCACTGTTAGTAGGCTCTTAATATGTTCAGGAGTCACCTCCTGCCCACTGGCAGCTGGGTCAGTGAATAGTTACACAGAAGAAAACTGTAGGTTTGGAACGGGCGGTGAGATCCATCTCTCTTGCATTGCCAAATCTTAAGCTCTGCTTTGGGATTTGCAAGTCTTGTCTAAACAAGCAGGCAGCTTGCAGCCTCTTGGCATCGGGTATGTTGCTGGTCAAACATGCGTCTCTGCACCAAAGCTTTGTTTTTCTGCTAGGAATCATCCAGCTGGACCAGGTGATCCAGGTGCTTCTCACCACTGGTATGTTTGTAGGTGGACTCCTGGGGTTTATCCTTGACAACACCATTCCAGGTAGGATTTGCTGAAATGAGTTAAGCTACTAGTTTGTGCCTGCCCTAAGGTTTGTTTCCTAGCATATTTTTGTCTTCATGACTACTGCTCTATGGGCAGGAGTTGTGCTACCAGCCATGAAACACCATGTGACTGAACTCCTCCCAGAGAGGGGTGAGGAACAGCAGACATCACTGAAATGGTCTCTGGATGGAAACTAACTCATTTTTCCAGGAGCAACCCAGTCTGAGAGAAAGATTTATTTGGGAAAAATGTCTTTTAGGGAAAGTGCCACCCTAGAGCCGTGTTGCTGCTTGAAAGGAGAGAGAAAGGCAACCAGAAGAAGTGGAAAGCCCAAACGTGTGCTTCCTTATGTTTGTTGCTAAAACTGAGGTTTGAACTGTGCTACAGCAGTGGAAAGCAGTAGGAAAGGCTGGTGACCAAAGATAGGATGTAGCACTTGCAGCTGGCCCACACAACCAGGAAAGAGCCTCTGATTTTCATTGAGCCTGAGGAGGGATGGCTTAAGAACAGGAGAGGAAGCCATCTTTTCTGCTACAGAAAAAGAGCAGGAAGGACACTCCATCAGCCAACTGCTTCTACTGTCTCAGGCTCCTTGGAAAGTGAATCTCCTTCTGTCTCATTACTTTTCTTGTAGCCCTTGATCTTCAGCTCCTCCAGGCAGGATTTACAGGTGTGCTCACTCCCTTTACCCAAGAGGGACTCAGCCATTGCAACAGCTACAGGCACTTGCGATTCCTTGGCTTGGGTAAATGCCTGTGACAGACTAGTAATTGCCAGCTAAACCTTATTCCTCTATTCTGCAGTATCTGGGCAGTTAACATTCAGCTTTGCTTTCCTAGCACTGTATTAATCCCCCTTTGAACAGTTCTTGGATCCTGGGTGGCTTATGCAAACCTGTCTAGGTATACTTGATTCCCATGGCGAGCAGTGGAGAAGACTGCTTAAGACTGAAAGCCATTCAAGGAAGATGGGTATTGCCTAGAAGCTTGTAAATGAGTTTTGTAGAGAGATTTGGAGCCAGAAGGGTTTAAGTGCAAGGGATCTGTATGTTGTGCTGGGTCTGCCGGGCTTTTGGAAGTGGGTGTGAGGCACTCAAGGTAGTCCTGTGCTCAAACACCTGCTGTTTTAAACACAACGTTCTCATTTTTCCTGTTGCAGGAACACTGGAGGAGCGGGGGCTGCTGGCATGGAAGCATAGCCACAAGGGAGAGGCAGACATCTCTCAGCTCATTTCCAAGGTGTATGATCTTCCATTTGGCATAGGCACCAAATACTGCGCTGTCTCTTGGTTTCGTTATCTCCCTGCTTGCCCCAAAAGGCTACCTGGTGGCAAGAGAATGGATGAACTGAAGGCTGCCGGACAGGAAAGCAGTGTTAGAGCAAGCTCAGAAAGAGACTCTGAGATAGGTGCTGATACAAGGATATAAGCACCTTCCTATCTTGAAAGCAGATGTCTGAAAAGCATGTCTGCATCCTGCATCATTTGAACATGAGCTGGCAGCTGTTAGAGGCTGGAGCATGAGAATGATAATGCCTTTCTCTTCCCAGCTGTGCCCCCTGCACCTCCAGGGAGTCATTTTTCTCCTCTCTGCTCCTGCCTGCCCACCTCTAGGAAGAACATATTCCCTCTTCAGGGAACACCAAAGCCCGAGAAATGCTTGGAAAAGATGTTCAGTTCCTTGCACTGAACCTTGGGGACCCCAAGGAGCAGCTGTTTAGCTGAAGCAGAGCTCTTCCTGTCCTCTGTCCTGGCTGCCCAAGGAACCACAGAAGATATCCCTGATGTGGGCCCTGTACCACTCTCAGGCATCCCTAGAGCTGAGGCTAATCCCCACCACCTTAAAGATCTGTAATGGCAATGCCCACCTCTCAGATTGTGGTTTACACTCATCCTGGCCAAGAGGAAGGAATGAGCACCTTTAGGTCATGATTATTCTCATTCCATATTCCCATAATTTAAAGTCAGTCAAATGAATGTGGTTGTAAGAAAGGCGTCTAACGGTAATGAGCTTGATTGTCTTGTGAACGTGCCTCTCCTATCTTAGACTGCAGAGGGAATCTAGAGACCTTCTGTTCTTGACCTAACAAAAACCCAGCTTCACTGCAATGAATCCCTGAGCAGTCTCAGGGAAGTCAGCTTATCCCCAGAGCACCAAACCCTACAAAGATGGAGACAATTCTGCTCCCTGTTACTGCTATGTCCTGTGTCCTCTCCACTGTACCTGTTTGGTCTGGTGATTGTGCAGTGACAACCACTTCTCTGGAAAACAGTTTGCAGATTCTTGCTCCTGTCCACTGTCAGCAGAAACAGCCTTAACCTACATGGCCATGTCTAATGCAGTTGCACGCAGTGCTGGTTGCTGGTGGTGTGTAATAACATTGTTGTAGTACGAGCTTGTGTTTCCAGTACTGAGGTTTGTACTTAGATTTTTGTTCTGGAAAATAAATGTACAGTGTAATGGTATTTCTGAGGGTGATCACCATAGCGAGGGGCTGATAGCATTCAAAGAATCAGTGTATAAGGGATCTTTGGAGGTCATCTGGCCAGCCCCTGCCCAGAGCAGGTCCTGTTAGACCAGGTTGCAGAGGACTGTGTCCAGCCGAGCTATGGGTGGAGAGCCACAGCCTCTCCAGGCAGCCTGTTCCAGTGTCTGACCACCCCTATGGTGTAAAGCGTTTTCCCTTACGTCTAACTGCAATTTTTAATGCTTCACCTTGAGTCTGTTGTCTCTTGTTCTATCACTGTTCTTCTCCGAGAAAAGTCTGACCCCATCTTCTCTGTACTCCCACTCGACAGCTGAAGGCCATGATACAATGTCCCCTTTGCCCTCTTGGCTCAAGACTGAACAAAACCTGGGTAGTTTAATTGAAAAGCTTTAAATCCTCATGCTTATTACAGTCCTGTTCTTTAGTCCCATCCTGCAGCTATAGCAGTATGTGGCTTATTTTACCAGTAAGGGATATATTGGGGTATTTTTTTTTCTTTGGGAGTAAATGAAGTCTGAACAGATCAGTTGTATGAGCACTGGGATCCAAAAGGAGGAAAGATCATGGTACAAATAGTTTGCTGTTATGGGCAGGCTGCAGTGCCTCTGTTGAAGATTGTGGCTGTTATGTCTTTGGGAGAAAAAATAATTTGCACATTTAAGTATAATCTGATCCCTCCCCATCATCACAGATTTTACAGAGACGACTAGTTCCAGGCATCTCAACTCCGGCATCTTCATCCTCCACAACCTTGACTACATCTCTAGGCTTATTTAGAGCCAGCCTGTTCTCCCAGGGATCTAGCAAACCAACCCATGGTGTTACTAATCATCACTCACAAACTTACTTGTGCTGCAGCATGTGTGAAAGCAAGTTGTTACTCTACCTCAGCCTGTTCTTGTGTCCAGTACTGAAGCTGCCAGGCTGCTGCTGGCCAGACCTGTCACACACTGGAGGAGTGGTTTTGATGGGAACAGGATACACAGCTAATGATCGAGGTACACAGCCACACCAGCAGGGCCAAAACCTGCTGTACTGTATAGCCTTCAGGTGCTTCATCTGCCGTGTGAGACCTTTTCCTTCAGTGCTGCAGTTGGGATCTCCACATGGAAAAAGTGAGGTGGGAAGCACAGATGGGGAGCCCTTAGTAATTACTTGCTCTGTGTCGGCTCTGTGTCAGCTCTCTGGAGGCTGCAGTCATATCTTTTTACTTTTCCTCATTAAGACACGTTAGGATTCTGGCAAGTGCCACAGGTTTATATTTGCTTCAGCTCTGTTTAAAAAACCCCAAACTATTGCCGCAGGTTTTCCTACAAACATAAGTCCTGATTTCGCTTCTAGTTCCCCACAGCAAGGATGGAGAACATTGCTCATCTGTTATGTTGTCACCCTCCACTCCCAGCCTACTGCCATGTCTGTGTGTCCCCATCTTATATTTGGCTTGCAAGCTCCCTAGAGTAGAGCTGGCTGTGACCTCACAGCTCCTGGCATGAGAAGCCCCAATTCCCAATGGAAGGGGTTACCCTAGCACATCCTACAGCCCAAGAGGGACAGACAGCTCTGTGCGTGTGTGTAAGCTGGTCTGGGGCAGCTGTATCTGCTGTTGCTAAAGCATAGATGGCAGTTTTTCAGAAGCTGTTTATGTCCCTATTTCAAGCTCAGGCTCCTAAATGTCCTTTAAAATCCTGCCTTTGGTGTGTTTGTTGTAAATATATAAAATATCCGTTTATTTGCCTCAGGAGGACATTTCCAAATGTTAAAATGAAGTAGGCAGTGGTTAGGCTGCAGGGCCACCACTCCTCCCAGCTGCATGTGGCCACTTGAGGTTTGGAAACAGCTTTGGCTTTGCACTGCAACGACACAGCTTCTGTTTATTTGCTACTTAATGAAAATAAATGAAAATCAGGGGATCCTCAAGTGTAAAAGTGAACACTTGAGTGCTGTTCTGGATTGCTTTGAGAACAGCCAGCTACCTTTTGACTGTACTACCCTTTGTGCTACTGTTGAATTCTAAGTGCAGCAAGACTTCCTGATTCCAACCAGGCATGGGGTCACCCTGCCTGCAGCTGTGCAGAGGCAGACAGACAATTGGGGAGCATATGCTCCTGCTGTTCTAGCTGAGGAGACCTGGTGATGGGTATTTGCTCATACCAAGGTGCACTGGCTCTAGAATAGCTAATCAGAGACTCATTTTCACAGCTTTCTCATAAAAAGATCGGACCTGGGCAGTAAGACTGCCCTATGTTGTGAATGCCCCATCCCTGGCAGTGGTCAAGGCCAGGCTGGGTGGGGCTTTGAGCAACCTGGTCTAGTGGAAGGTTATCCCTGCCTGGGGCAGAGAGGTTAGAACTATATGATCTTTAAGGTCCCTTCCAATTTTAATCATTCTAAGATTCTATGTTGTGCTCAATGTGTTGTAAAGCGAGGGGCTGCTGTGCTGCACGCAGCAATAACACGCTCAGGAATTAAGGCTGCTTCCCTGCCAAGGCAGAGCAGCCCTCACGCACACCAGGGCAGAACAGCTATTGTCTGTGTAGTGTTGGCTCTGCAGGAGAGGAAACTGCCTTCCCATGTTACGTGCAGGCCTGCACTCTTGCAAACTATGATCATGCGACAGGAGGAACCAAAGTAACATGTTCTTCATCTTCTTCTTAACGTTGGAACGCCTCCACAAAGCCTGATACCTGTTGGAGGAGTTATTATTTTCACCTTACCTAAATACACCTGTTGTTTCACATTACTGTTCAGGCCAGTCTTAGCCTAAAATTCTGCTAGTGAAGCATGTGTAATGATCAAAAGAATGCATCTCCATAGTGTATGGTATCCATTTAAAACTGCCTCCCCTAGTACTTGGCAGGCTGAAAGTCATTTGAAAATGAAATATTCTATTCTCTAACTTCTGTCCTGAACTGGCCTTCAGAAGGGGGGGATGAAGGGGTAATAAAGAAAAGTTATTAACCCTTGAACGTAGTTCTGAGATGTGAAGGATTTTATTCATCTTCACAGCATTTTTAATTCTAAGACACTATCTGAGCAGCACTAGTCATCAAAGAATGAAACGTGACGGAGGAGCACAGGGCTGACCACTCAGCTTTACACGCTTTGCAAAAGTAAATGAACCAGTGTATTGTTGTGCCTGCACTGGCCTGGTGGTTTGGAAATGGGTAGTCACTGCTGCTGTCCTTATAGAGATGCAAGAGCCTCATCTCTCTGTGAGGCAATCCCTCTCTCCTTGTCAGCCCGAGCTGAAAAATTGCATCAGAATAGTAATCACTGCCAGGGTGCAGGCACTTTGTGATTTTTGCAGGTTGCAGTTTGAGACCTGCATCCTATGAGGGTAAGTAGCCTAATGCCACCTCTCTGCAGCTCTTTCACAGCTTATGCTAGGTGAGTCACTTAACTGTACATGGCTTAGTTTACCTGTGAAGTGAGGTTAAGCATTAAAAAGCAATAGACAAAAGTATTTCTTAACATTTTATAAATATCTAAAACCTGTAACAAACGTATAAATTACTCAACCTGTACATCAAGAAACACTGATGAGGGAATGGGAAATCAACTGTAACAAACCACTTTAACACAGCGTCTCCACACTCTGCTTGGAGAGGTGCTTCACTGAAAGAGGTGCAGTCTCTTGGTGTACCCAGAAATGCTTGGCAAAACGTTAACAAACAGAGAAACCGCTTAGAAATCTTCGTCATCAAAGGTCTCGGTGCACCTCAGCATGACAGTCTCATAATCAAACTGAAGATCTTCTTCCTGAAAGGCCCCCCAAAGTCAAGCAGGGTTAAAAACTACAGCTGATTGTATTTCAAATATACAGTGGGGTTGGTCAAGTGCTGACATGTGCCAGCTGATGCGTCATGAGCCCTCCTCTGAATCAGCAACCAGCACTTTTCAGGTGCCTGAGGTGCCCGATGAAGAATGGCTCAAATCTTCAACCAATTTCTTTCTAAAATCACAGGGCTCCACCCTGTGTCTATTAATGTCATTTAGACAACTGGTCCCGACTGTGGTAGCAAGTAGGTCGCATAGGAGGCTCTGAAGATATGAGAGCTCCCTTGTGAGCCCTTAATTTCTACTGACATCAGGCTTTGCTGCTCTTTTAGCAACAAAAGGAAATAGTTTTGTCTTTCACCAGCTTACAGAGAAAGTGGCTCTTGAGAAAAACGCAAGTGTAGGAGATGAAAGTGTTCATGCCTGCATTCCGTCTAGTCCATCTTCTGCACTGATGCAAGACTCTTTAGAGCAAAACTACTTTTTAAAAATAGGTGCCATTTAAAAAATGAATAGTGCAAGAAGCACTAAATCCAACTTACTTTTTAAGTGTCTCACCTAAAAATCTGTAGTTTTAACAGAAATTGAACCTTTGAAGAAGCAAAGGCGCTCAGTGCCATTTAGAAAAAGACCCTCAGATTTTTACTTAGATATCACAAAACCTTTGGACCTCAAACTAATTCTTTACTACTTTTGCTGCTAAACATCTCTTATGTGACCTTAAGGCAACAGCTCTTGAAAAATGACAAGATGGCTTTTATCTCACACTCAGAAATATTTCTCTACCATCTATGATGGAAGTATGCTCTTGTTCTCATTTTTGGATCACTATCCTTTTAAGAGCCCTCCCCAGCCTTGTCCAAATGATTTCCTCTCTCCTCTTGTGCAAAAGTCTGTCTCAAGCATTTCATACCAATGGGGTGCATACCCTTGGCAGTCTTGAGAGCCAGGACAGCAGCTCAAGAAAGGCTGCGCTCAGTGGATCTGATATTGCAAAATCCTGAATATACACAATGCAACAGTAATACTTTGTACCTGGATCGTTATTCAGAAATGGCATAATATAGCACTGGCATATATTGAGCAGCAATAAAACCTATCACCTCCTCAGCTCTGCAGCTGAAAGGAGACCATAAGCTGTCTTTTGTATTTCAGTTATGCCTCGCCTTGGTACTGTACCTGCTACCCACCTCTATGTCTTCTACAAAGTGTGTGCACAGTGCACCAAGACTTTGCATTATCCTTGGGATAACTTATCTCAGCACTGCCCAAACTCCTGGGTTAGTGTAGCACCAGCATAGGTACTGCATCAAGGGATGGGGTTCAGTGGGCAGGAAGAGCTCCTTTCCCTGTCAAGTCCAGGAGTCTCTGATGCTCCAAGTAGCCCAATTTCTGGGGTAGTGTATGTAGCCTATACCGAGCTGTCTGCTGCTGCGTGGGTTAGTTATCTATACAACCACTTCTATAACTGTCTCAATTTGTTTGTTTGAGATAGAGCCGAATTTCTGCTCTCAAAACAAAAATATCTTGTCAATCATATTATTATTTTTTTTTGCCTCTTGGTGGGATGTGCTGTACTGCAGTTATCTAAACCAAAACAGACTCTGACCTTATTATCAGTACTCCGTAGCCTTGATTTCTGCTCACACTGCCTTTTTATTGTCTTATCACAGACAACTCGAAGTTCCTCCACAAAAGAACTGCACACAGCCTTTTACTTCCTTTTGGATTGAGAGAGCTCAGTCAACTGCCAATCTTCAGTACTTAAGCTTCTTTTCCTGCTTGTCTTCCCGTTACTCATATTTTCCTAGTCTTATTTCAAATGTCCCTCTTCAAAGCTTGAAAGGGATACTACCTCTTATACCACCTTATCTGGGAGCTGTGGGATGGACTTGGGCTCACACATCATAATGCAGCACCAAGCAGAAGGATAAAATGGGACCACTTAATGCTACCAGGAATGCCATCCACAAAACCAATTTAAAACTGGAAAACACTGTATCTTTCTTTTCTAGGCCTGCGCAGTTCATGGTCATTTACATAAATATGGAAGAACTCTGCTCTTATGCAGAACATAGTTATTCTATGTAATAAGGCTGTGTAGATCAGTGCTTGGTCTCTGACAAAGGCCGGGAGTGGATGTACAGGCAAAAAGTCCAAGAACTGTGCAAGCAGTGCACTCTTTTCCACAACATATGCTCCGACATTATGGCAAAGTGTGCTCTGAGGACCTTCTGAGCTGGAAATTGTACCCGGACCTTCAGATTTAGTAATTGTCAGTAGACTGATGCCCCAGGAGTTAAATTTGGTAATTTTCATGTGCAAGTGGTTTTTAATGTTGGATTGTTTTTTTCTTTTTTAATTTCATGGAGTGTTTTCTTGTTTTTCTCGTGTTAGACACAATGAATAATTGTTCTGGGTACCAAATCCACACCATTTCGGATCAAAATTCTCTCACAGTACATGTCAGTCTTTTTTGTGGAGAAGTCCTACTTAGTTGCTCCTCTTTGTTGCCTTTTGGTGTGCCTGCTGTCATTCTCTGAGCTTCCTTTAGTGCTACTGTCTCCCTGAGATGGGGGGAATCAAATGGCATGCAGCAGTCACTACGTGCTTAGTGGTGCATCACTAGTTTCTGCTTAATTTTCTGTCCCAGTTACCCCTCATCAGAAACACTCTATTTCCTTCCAAGGAGCATCTGCTCAAGTAACAGAGACTGGGTGGAATACAGGGGATGGAAAACAGCAAAAGAGTGGCTACTGTGGAGGCACAATTGACTCAATCCAAACAAGCAACTCTGGCTGAGGTATATCTCCCTTTTGCTCCTCCACCCATGTGCAAGCTCTGAGCCACCTCCTTGGCAGGAAGGCAAGAATGCAAACACCATGACTTCTGGCTCATGGAACCTGCAACTGTAAGGCTGAGGTTAAGAGGCAGCTCAGCAGCTCTTTATCAGCTCTTTCAAGAACATGAATACCCTACTCCTAAGGTCTGCCAGCGGATGGCTCAGCCTAGGGAATCTGGCACCCAGACAAGCAGAAGCTGGTCCTACTGAGCTCACAGTGGAGCAGCTGGGGGTTAATGGAGAACTGCAAAGTCAGCTTTGCCTGCTCAGATGAGATCACTCAAGCTTTTCCAAAAGGAACTTTCATGAAAACAATAAAAAAAAAAAAGGAAAAGAAAAAGAGATCCTCATGTAATTTGCCATTTTGCGTAATTTCTAAGCACTATCAACCCCTCACACTTTGCCTCTTACAAAGGCAATCCTACTGACCTTTTGAAATGACACATCTGAAGTGATGAGCCCCAAGTTCTTATTTGTAATGATTCTGGACAATATGATCAGAAGCACAGAAAACAGAAATCCTTTTTTGACAGTGACAGAAACATAGTGTTTCTATAAGAAATCCTTTGGCAAAGCTTACCTGGCAAAACTGTGTATTAGCAAAGAAGAGGTTTTTTAGGAAGTCAGTGATCTGCAGATAGAGCATTTGGCGATCCTTTGGATTTTCGTAAGTGCAGCTTGCAAATGCTGAACTGAAAATGGAACCAGATAATACATTCAACTTTCCATTCCTTCTTTTCTCCTCCTACTTTAGCTCTTCCATATTTTTACTTTCTCTCCTTCATATTTTTCTTATATATTAAAAAAATATTAATTTTCAAGATGATTCTGACATTAAATACAGTAGCCAAGCAAGACAGGGAAGAGTGGAGGTAGATGTACTGACGAGATATTTTCTAACAAATGCAAGGAAAATATGTAAGAAAAGAGACCAGCAATAGAAGAAACCAGAATCACAAGAAATAGATCCATGTAACAGCTTTAGTAACACTGTTTTGGGGAGAAGTATCTATCCATTATAGCAGAGAGCAACAATGGTTATTTGTTGGTGTATTTTTTTAGGGTTGTTTAGAGGAACAGTTTTGACTTCTTTTGTAAAGTTTCTGAGTGAATGCAGTAACGTGTGGTCATGAAATGACATATTGGCTATCAGTGGCAGGATTGTATTCAGGTAACAGGTACCTCTGTCATAAATGCTATGAATTTTGTTCCTCCCCTCTATATCCTCCCTGGAATCTTACAAAGTTCTGCCATCATGTCTCTGTCTAGAATTACAAGGCATAGAGAGATAGCGAAGGAAGAGTAGAGGATAAATGTTGACTACTGAAATACTAATCTAATTTGGGACCTAAAATAGATTGCAAAGATGATGGCAATACCCTGCAGTATTAAGGAATAGTTAATCTTATTTTAAAAGCAAACAACAATTGTGACCTAATAAATGTTATTTAATAGACACGTATTTGTTAAGCTCTATTATGTATTCAAGCAGATTCTGATCCACAGCCAAAACAGCCTTTTTTCCATTCATTCTGCTCTGGAAGTGCAAAGTGGAATGGTGGTAAAAGAGATTCACACCAAAGAACTCTAAATATGGAAAAATAAGTAGGAAAAGGGATTAAAAAAACCCAAACCAAACCAAAACCCAAACCCAGACTAAGAACACTATTTGTAAAAAGAAACAATCTTAATGAAGTAGCAAGAATGCATAAAGATGAGTTTTAATGTGATTTTCCTCTTCAGGAAAGCACTCTTTTCTTTCTTTGGTCTGAAAAATCAAAGGCAGTGCCAGCTTTGTATCTGACATGTTCTCTTTCAGGTAACTCATCTGACCTGTAGAGGAAAAAGGTGTTTCTATTTAATAGGTCTTGTATTTCTTTCATGTAACTACTCAGGTCAACCACACTTTAGGTGGATCACTTCCTTGTGATTGAATTGGGGTACTTGAAAAAGGTAAAGGAGACAATGTTAGAAAATTATCTTTTTTGTCTCGTTGAATGTGGATAGAGTTTATGATTAGCTGACTTATCCAGGGAATGCCTGGATAGTCTTTCTAGACCTAATAAGTGAGAGAGAGAAAAGGAAAGATTACAAACACTGTAATTTGAAAAGATGGAAAGCTATGCAGAATAGTGAAGAAAATCAGGACTCTAGTTACTTTGAATTGATGGGGTGCTCTTAATAAGTGATTCTTACTAATTCTGTCGTAAATACCTATTAATCATTTCACTTATGTACCTTAAGAGACAGTATTATTATGAGCACAATTGCTGGAGGCTGCTATTGTAACCATTTACTAAAAATCAGGCAAAAGAAGAGAAGCTAGGCTATTGCCTTACTATGCAGAAAACTTGCCATGGAGAATTGATAGTGGGCTATTAACTTAGTCTGTCTAGCAAAAGGGGTGAGTTTGCAATTTACCTCTGGCTAGACACTCCGTGAGTCTCACTTCCGTCAAGGAAACCAGCAGCAACATCAAACGCATCTTCAAACATTACCTATCGGAGAAAATGCTTCAGATGTCAATATATCCAGCCACCTAGAAGTTCTACCTAGCACATAACCTTTAAAAATGAAGCTTTTAAAAGCATGATATTCTTTCTTTCCTTTTACAAGTACACTTACAGCTAGAGTAAACCAAGAGGGTTTTGTGAAGACAGGATTAATAAGGAATAACTGTATTTCATGACTGGGAACATAAGGTTAGTACATTCCCTTTAGCCTGTGTTTCAACCTCTAGGAATAAGACTTAATATTACATCTCCCAAAAATCAGTAAAAAACATGAATTGTATCAGTGCTTTAGAGACTTGACCGTGGGCTGCTGCTTCTGGCTGGAGACCTCAGTCTCTCCAAATCTCATTCCAGTGTGTGTGACATGGCTTGCAAAGGAATTCAGACGCTCCCTGTGACAGACTGATAAGCTCATTAGTCTCCTCTGCCATAATGCAGTTCACGCATTTTCTGTGCCAGAAAGTACTGTACATGCAACACCCTCATGACATTTCCTAAGGAGGTCAGCAATATAAGTTGTGTCATGTGACTCAAAAAGAACTTGTCAATACCATTTACTTACATGCTAAAGGTGGACATCTGTCCTTCCCTTGCAGCTAATAAAATTACATGTATGTCTTTGAGCAGCTAGTTGCTTAAGTAATCAGTGCTCCAGGAACAGTTTACAAAGAGTTGGCTGTTCTTTCATCTCTTTTTAACAAATGCCCCGGGTCTACTCAGTCACTGAATCCTTGGGTCTGCAGAGATGCATGACACAGGCAGTCATTAGCCCTGTACCACTGGAACTTTCTCTTTGCTACCATGTGCTTTGATGAAAAAAAAAGCCACACAACCCAAAACACAGCAGGCCTTGGCAAACTGGGTATTCCTTCTGGATTTAGATCATCTGTGCTCCTTGGAGAGTTTGCAGAGAACAGTAACTGTGTAATTCTTGTCCTTGCTTCCTCCCCCTGGAGAAAATTTAACTGTTACTTAGCACAGAAACTAAAGGTCAGTGGAGGCTATCAGGATTACTACCACTGCACTCCTATAGCTTGCCAAGGAGACAATTCTGTCTTTTACCAAGAGAGAATTTAGTGCAGACATTTACGCGAAGACTACTTATTGTCTTCACTTTTTGCATTCAAGTGGTCTTGGGAAAGCTTAATTGCAACTACTGTATGTTAACAATTAAAAGCTGCAGAGCCAATTAGCATCCGAAAGCTTGTAGTTTCAGAGGCAGATGTATGTTACTGAGCACTTACTTCTTCTGGTGTGGAGACTGAGGAATCACTGGCTTCCTCACTGTCACCTCGACTGTCCCTCACACTACCTTCAGTGCATGCAGCCTTAGGATCCATGAGGAAATCTCTCTGGCTACAGTACTGCAAGATGCTGTCTCTCCTTTCTTCTGAAAGCTCTTGCCAGAGGTGGGAAATAGCGGTGGATACCTCAGGAAGAGGCACCTCCTCAGTGCAAACAATTCCATGCTCTATCAGTAGGTCCACTGTGTGCTTATAAAAATACAGGTATCTGCAATGAACGGAAAGTGAGTATCTCTTAAAAGCAGGCTACGATGCAGCCATTTACTGTAATTCAGCAGGAGCCTGGGAAGTAGCTCTGATTCATAACTACTTCACTCACTCCCCCCCTAAGACTTCATACAATTACTGCAGGTTGCCCAACGCTGTTTAAAGATCTCAGCAACTCTTTGCCAAGGTTTCATCTGCAAGGGGCAGGTTCTAGCCATAGCCTCAGCAAGGCTGCCTCACAACAGAAGCTCCAGGTGCTGCACATTGTACTTGTTGCACAGGCAAACCTCATTCTGCATTTCAAAAATTTTGAGCTACTTGCCTTTGTATCTAGAGGCTTTTACATTGTAATTCACTTTTTATACTTTTAATGGCATCGCACTACACTTAGCCTTGGCTGAGGCCCTATCCTGGTGCATTAGGTACTATACATACAGATAGAAAGAGACTACCCCAGGCCTGGATGCTCTGACTTAAATAAGCGTAGGACCTCAATTTCTTCCGTTTTATATCTGAAGAAACACATCCTTAAGACTGACTTCTGTGCAGTCTGTAGTGAAATCTGTACTGGAACATATATGCCATAATTTCAACCCTGTTACTAATCTCAGAATGAACCCACTTCTTCTGTTAGCACTGTGTGGCACAGTGAACTAGGGATAATAATATCTACTTTGGAAAGGTTATTTTATGTTAATTAAATACTTACAGCCTCTCAGATGAAAATAACAAGATCAAAGCAGTACAAACCAAGAGTTCTATAAACAGCAGTCACTCTTACTAAGTTTGGGATCAAAATGATTCCTTGAAGATGTCCCAGATGAGCACATTTCCTGATTAACTGAACAGTATTGCATGAGAGAAAATAACTCAGAAGAGTTCAGTCTCTTTTCTTTTCTCTTCTCATTTTCCTTTCATTTCTCATTTTCTCCTCTCCTCCCCTCTCCTCATAGTTGTTTCAGCAAACGAATATAGAAAAACCTTAAGATCCTGCACACAAGCGTAAACATATTCAAACTCCAGTTTCCACACTCTGGAGTATTTTCCTTCATTGCTGGAGACAAAATAACAGAAGGAGGATAAGCATTCTCATGTACAGTATTGCTCTCAGTAAAGATTCTGGATGTCCAGCTCCAAATAAAGGATGTGGAGTTTCTCAAGCAGAAGAATATGAATGACCATTAGACTGCTTTGCCAAAGAAATTAAGCTTGAACCATGACTCAACTATTTCCTCCTGGCTGGAAGGATACAACAACATTTTGCACTAGACAGGGTACCCTACCAATGGTAGCTCCTGTTGCTGGACATGGGAAAAAAAAAAAAGCCAGTTGAAGCTCAAAGCATTTCTGATGCTGTCCAAATAATATGATTACACAGTCACCAAAAGGCTGTTATTTTCTTTGATGAAGAGTCCCTATTGTTTTATGCCTGTTATAAAAGACCATTTTTTGCGAAGAATTAGCTATGAACCAATTGTGGTCTGCCATATGACTGTGGGATGAGGGCCTAAGTCCATACAGTACAGGCTCTGATCTACCTCGTCAGTGAAGAGGCTGCTTATGGCTCTGTCGTGCATGCTTTGATGAAGTAGAGCTTACTTCCCCCAGAAAATCTTGAGTCAGCACATTTCAAGGTCTTACAAATAATACCTTACTACAGCCACCTCCGATCGTCACAGGAGCGGGAGGCTGCTGCCATCTGCTGGCACAACTGAAGCCTCACTTTGATGAAAAAATAATCCAAGGGAATTTTATAAATAAGCACCGGCTCAAAGGAAAAGAGAAGAAGGAACCGCGGAAGTTTTTGTTTATGTGGAAGAGGATGCCAGGTGCAGCTGTGGATTCTCCTGCACTGCATATTCTTAACTCTGAAACGGTTCGGGTGAAATTGACTGCTTGATGGTATAGGATGGATTAGATACCCATCTGTTTCTCAAATCTTTACAACTAAATTATCATTTATACTTTTGGAAAGCATCCATGACCTCTAGCTGTCTGACAGCAAGAGGAAGAATGTGATGAATAAGGTACTCAGTCTTAAGATATCAATAACTTCGAAATAAACCCAGTAATTTTACCATTTCAACCAGAGACTAAAATACATCGATCACTGACACAAGAACAGTGGTCTTTGATTGTTAGGTCCTGCATCAGGCACTTAGGAGCTGATTGTAAAGGAGGTTACAGGCTTGCACCCACTAGCTAGAAGTGTTTAGATTCCCCTTCTTCCCCCTGCCATGTTGCAGACATTCTTAAGAGTGCTTTCTGGTACCTTTCAGACCACCACTATTCTGTAGCCCACAGGCTGAGGACTACATGATCTTTCTTGACTGGATCCAGCCTCATCCTGCCCTGATCCCACAAAAAAAGTACTGCAAGCTGTCAGGAGCTAAAGGTCTATTTCTGTGAGGGGCAATAGTGTTCAAGCTCCTCATAACAATGCTATTACAGGCAGAATGAACATCACTGTGGGGGAAAGTGTCTGTCTACCTCTGGTTCCTGCACCTCCCCAGAACACATACAGCTAGACATATAGCAATTCTTACATTCCTAAAATCTAGCCCTGTTGCACAGATACAACTTGATAGTGGTACTGATGCCATAAACACACAGCAACATGCACCTAACATAAAGCACTTTGGATGAATAATCTCCTATTCCATCTGAGCTTGCCTCTTGAACCACTTTTGTTAGCAGGTCCATTGCATCTGATCCTGCAAGCAGTACGGACAGTGGTAAAACATGGCCACACATGGACTGACACATTTAAAAGAATTTTTTTTTCTCTTTCTTGAGGATGGGTGGAAAATCCCCAGGGATTTTCCAAGGCCCAGAGAGCTGTTGGCTGCTATGATGCTGGGAGTCCATTGACATGCAAGTTGCAGGTAAGGGATTTAGGAGGTGCTCAGGTTCATCACCAGCAGGGTTAAAATTGCTGGCACAAAGCTGCTGCAAGGCAGATACAAGCTCCAGTAGAGCTGCATGAACAGCAGCAACTGGATGCACAGTGTTATTTCAAACAACTTAAAAAACGGAAGTCAACATGCATCTACCGTTCAAATTCCACCAGATCTGGGGATGAAGTGTCTGAAGACTGGATCAATTCTGGCTTCCCATCCTCTTCCAGTGTTGGCTTTTCACAATCTTGAATCAAATACCAGACAGAAGAGTCACTCTTGCTTACAGCTTCGGAGGCTGATGCAGTGCTGGAAAGAACACAAGAATACACAGAATAAAAAGCCACATGAACAACTTATTAACTGAATTAATAAGACCCTTGTCATGCTCACTCCAGAGTGAAGGGCCATTCTTCCCAAGCCAGCTTTCTCCTCCTCCTTTTGTTTGCAGGCAAACGAGAAGTCCTTGCTGGAGATCAGCTACGTAGGACAGAAGGAAATACAAGCACTTACTAGAAATGAGACCAACAACATGCTTAGAGTGTTTTTTCACAGCACAGATATTACAGGGGTCCAGGTGAAATCTCTTTATCTTTACCTCACACTGAAAGGCCTCTGCTTGGACATTCAGCAACAGAGGTTCAGAGATGCTGGGATGAAAGCAAGTGCAAAGTATTATTATCTTTCTTTGATTGGTATAAGCCCTTACCTGTGATTGCTGAAGTGCCTCTTGACGTATTCCTCCCTAACTTCCTCCAAGCCGGATGGATTCCCATCCTCCAGACTGAAGGATTCTGTTGTCAGCAGAAAAGTTACTGTCACATCAGTGGCACTCTAGGCTTCCCTCTCACCCTCAGTCCCAATCAAACAGAATAATTTCAACAACTGGCTCTTCACAAGCCAGAGCTTTTCGTAAGGCAAAAATGACGTAACAGGAGAAACTTCTGCCTCTTCTACAATGTAATTACCATTGGGGGAGGTTATGATTATTGAGGAACTTTGAATCAATACGTTCCTCCTAATGTTGGTCTGATAGACCTGACGGTGAAAGCGACCAGCAAATCAATGTCCAGGCAAGTGCTAGTCAATGCAGTATTCACAAGCAGTATGAACTGTACATATATGCAAGTAAATGTGAGGGGAAGTTTACCTCCAAACTCTCCTCAACCAGCCTCACTGCTTGTGATCCCTTCAATTTTATAAAACAATAGAACCATTTGTGTTGGATAGGACCTTAAATATCATCTGGTTCCAACCCCCTGCCATGAGCAGGGACACCTTCCACCAGACCAGGTTGCTCAAAGCCCCGTCCAACCTGGCCTTGAACACTGCCAGGGATGGGGCAGCCACAGCTTCTCTGGGCAATCCGTTCTAGTGCCTCACCACCCTCACAGTAAAGAATTTCTTCCTAGTATCTAATCTAAACCTATCTTGGTTCAGTTTAAATCCATTCCCCCTTGTCCTGTCCCTACATACCCTTGTAAAAAGACTTGTTGTAGGCCCCCTTTATGTATTGGAAGACTCTTATAAGGTCTCCCCTGAGCCTTCTCCAGACTGAACTCTTTCAGCCTCTCTTCATAGGAGAGGTTTACTTTGTCAAACTATTCCCTCTACCTATGGCTGACTTTTATGATTTATCAAAGAACATGCGCTCAGAGGAAATTGCTCATTTTAAGTACTGGGACTTCTAACAGATGCAAATTATTGGGAGGAGCAAGTTGAAAGAATAGCAATGTTTGGGTATTTTTTCTAGCCAACATGAAGGGACATAAAAATACGCCCAAACTCTCTACCCCATCAGTCCCCAGTCCTACTTGCTGCCACTGAGGGCAGTAGCCAGCATCAGTAAACAGAAGGCACGTTGGCAAGTGTGTGAAGTCCCAAAGTGGGAGCTGCCTCAACTGCTGACAGCACACAACTGCTGACAGCACACGCTAGACTGGTGTGATGCATGCTGTCACAAGTGATAATGGAGGAGTGCATGAAGATGACCAACCACGCTGAAAAAAAAACAAAACTGCAGCATCTCTCTTACCCATTTCTATGACAGTAAGTTATTAGAGGCTTCCGTTTTTTACTCTAGGAAATCCTCAAAAGCTTCTCTGTCCTCCTCCTTTACCTCACCCAGAGCCTGCTGTTCTGAAGTTTAAGTCCTGGCTGGGCTCAACTCGGACTGTGCCATGCTGCTGCAGCTGTGAGAAGCAAACACGCTCCTGCAGCCTCTCAGTGGGAGCCCAAGCATGCAGCCTGGGGACCCATGCCAGCCCCAAACCTGCCAGAGGTGAATTGGCAGAAGGGTGACAAGGGCACTCTGCCTGAACTACTTGCTGCCACGGGTTAGCAGGGATTACTTGTTTCCTTCCTTCACCTAGGCTGAGGAGGGGGTAGGAACAACTGAGAGTCAGAGGGGGATTTCTGAGGTGCAGTGCTTAGTGGGTCAATACACTTTTTGCTATCCCCTGCTTACTGCTACAACTAAAGCCACGGTTTAATGTTTTAATGGGCTCAGTCATGTACCTATCTGTCTCTATTTTACAAATAAATTAACAAAATAAGTCCAGGAACTCTGTCCATGGCAAATGCAGTTGCATACAGTTACCTTTCATCTTCAGCAAAGAACCCAAGGTTTGCTCCAGCTTCTGGATAGATTTCTTAGCCTTACGCAAAACCTGATACTAAACATAAGAAGAAATGAGTACTGATTGCTCTCTGCTCTGACTAGATTCATGTTTTAGCATGCCTTGGTTGCTTTCTTCACTTTTCCTTCATTTTGACCTTCAGTTATATCGACTTCCCTGTGAAAACAACTGCTTTTTCATCAGCAACCCTCATCCATATGAAAAAGGAAGAGAATTAATACCAGAGTAAGCTTAAATATAGGATATAAATATATATTATGCAATACAAACACATAACACCTACTTACATAGATATTTGCTACTTAACTCTGACCTTCTTTCATCAGTGAATGGTCTTGTTTGGCTCACTCTCTTCTTGGAGCATGTCCAGAAATACCATGCTGTGAAGTCTTGCTGGATATCTACCAACTTCAGGCATAAGACTTTACTAATAATTTCCCATGAGAATTTTGCTAGGAGAAGTCTTTGCCATGTTGTAGTCTCAGCTACACTTACGTAAACTGGAATAACTTCAGTCTGCTGCACATCATTCCATCATTTACAGAAAACACAGCTAAGAATATATGGCCAATACATTTAAACATATGCAGCTCAAAAATATTTCAAGATTTATGTGATTGGTGACACAATCCACAATCGCCATAGGCAGGCTGAACACCTTGTGGAGTTTTCACACGGGATATTTTAGCCAGACACTAACCACTGGGATTACAAGTGAATGTCTGTGTTTAGGCTCTCAAAGATACTGAGCCTCCTTGGCCTCCAAGTGTCACACAAGGGGCACATGATAGTATGAAAATGCAATTTCAAGAATTGATGTGAAGATAGTCCCCTTACACTAGACAAAGTAAGTATCTGTTTAGTCCTGGCTTCTGAGATAATGGTGATTTCAGCTTAACTTGCATCTTGTTCAGAACGTGGCAAACCGAACTCCTGCCTCAACCTGCATGAGACGTAAGGGGCTCAGCAGGTACAAGCCCCAGATAGCAGTATTTTGCATGTTCGGAGCCTCAAAATCCTTTACAAGGGCAATTCCCTTCCTAATCAATCATTATACTCTCCCTTTTACAAATTGGAAAACTTAAAGTAACCAATCTTACTAAATGAAGTGGCGGCATAGTTGAGGATAAAAAGGACTCCCTGTGTTTATTCCTCTGCCTTGAGAATGGTAAAATCCATCTTTCCAGTAGCATTTTTGGGTCAATTTTATCTTCATAAACAATTTTGTTTTAAGGAAATAGTTTTGGGGGTTTTGGTTTGTTGGGTTTGTGTTTTTTTTGTTTTAGTTTAGTAGAGACCAATAAACAGTACTGGTGGTTGTTTTTCCTGACTTATTTTTCCAGTGTGTTGAACACAGAGTGCACCCTCATAAGGCTGAAGGAATTACTCCCTCCCCTACAACTTATTCTCTTAATCCTTAAACACACTATTCTGATTTCACAGCGAAATGCTGTGAAATCAAGATAACTTCATCACGGGATCCCTTGGTTTGTTTACAAAATATAAAGAAGCCGCAAAGCTATAAAGAAGCTGCAAAAACCCTCTGAGAAAAGTGTAGATGGGGCCCACGATAAACCCACGATCCAGAGTTTACAAAGTGAACAATTTTTCATACACTGACTGGCCTGCTTTAAAGTAAATGCAATCGAGGAAAGCTGCACACAGTGAAATTACACACAGGCTGGCATCCATAAAGACATCCTAAGTAACCTGCTTAAATTTAAACACATCTGTGTATAACAGCACTGCACAAAGAAACAGCCACTGCTGCGCACCTTTGACGCTGAACTGCCTGACCGGGACAAAACAACTTCCTGCAAGCCGCTGAAGAGCTTTGCCAGCGTAGCCCGGTGGCGTGCTGGTGATGAGCGCCGCTTGGTCACGTGAGGCTCTGCCTCTTGCAGTTGTCGCAGGGGACTGGGATTCACTCTGGCATGAGTCTTCCTACAGCCTCCAGCTGTCTCCATCAAAAGCTGCAATGCAACATTTATTTATACCGAATAAATATGTAATTAAGTGAAGAAAAAGAAACCTTAAAGCCGGCATAGCGGACTGATGAAAAAGGAAAGCTTAGGTGACTGAAAAGAGCACTCCAGCTCATTTTTCCACAGGAAGTAATGAAGCTTGAAATCTTCTCTTTGCCTGAGCGATGTCATCTCTAAGTACTGACTAAGACCTAACCTATCAGTAACGATAAACTCTGCAGCATGAAACACAGCTGAGACAAGCCTCCCACCTCCTGCACCCTTCCCCCCAATGACTTGATGCTCCATTTTCATGGGTTATCTGGGGCTCAGCTTCACACTGTGCTGAGACTCCTCAGGCCCACGGATGGTAAAGACAGACTTCCTTTCCGCACCGGAATTTTTTCCCCAATTAACTGTGACATCTGAGCAGGCATCTACACGAGATGTACACACACGTGAGAGGGCCAAACACATGCCCATCCGGGCCCGCTGCAGCCACCCCTCCTGCCTGACAAGAGCCCAAAGCGCCCGCCTCGGGAAGCCCTTCCTGGCACCGGACCAGCACTCCCTGCCCCGTTACCGACCGCAAGGACGGGCTAGAGGTGAGAACGCCTGCCCCTGCTGTTTCTTCCGCAGCCGGGAGGGGAAAAGGCGATTCGCATAACCCCCTGCGGGAATCCGCCGGAAGCTTCCGCGGATGGATCGATCGACCCGACCCGACCCGACCCGACCCGACCCGACCCGACCCGACCCGACCCGACCCGGCTCGGCTCGGCTCGGCCCGGCTCGGCTCGGCTCGGCTCGGCTCGGCTCGGCTCCGGCCCAACCCCCTCGCATGTCCACCGCTCCGCTGCGCATCCGCGCCCAGCAACTCGAGCCGCACGTGGCGGAGGGCCAATCGGGACGCAGTCGGAGCTCGCCGGCAGCCAATAAGGAGGCGAAGAAAACGCGGGCTTAAGGCTCTGGCGGGGATGGGGGGCAACGACGAGGCGGGCTGGCCGTGCGCATGTGCAGCTGCAGAGACTACAAGCTCCGTCGTGCCTTGCACTGCTCGGGCGCGGCAAGGCGCGCTGGGAGCTGTAGTTCTTGTGGCCTTGGGCCGGGCTCTTCCTTCCCCGCCCGTGGGCGGGCGGTGCCGTGGGGTCTCCATGGCGGCGGCGACGGAGCGGGCGGACGAGCTGGTGCGGGAGTATTTGCTTTTCCGCGGCTTCACTGCTGCTCTCAAGCAGCTGGATGCGGAGATCAAAGCCGACAGGGAGAAGGGCTTTCGGGTGAGCGATGGTCTCTTCCCCCCTGCCAGGCGCGGGTGGCCCCCGGGGAGGACGCAGGCTCCGGGCCACCCTCCCTGTACCCGCTCCAGGGGCTGGGTGGGTGGATCGGGCCGGGCGGTAGGGAGGAAACTCCCGGAGCCCCCGCGCTCCTCCGCGGAAGCGGCTTGCCTCAGGGCCGCCCCCGCCTGGGCTCGGATGGGCTGCGGGCTGGGGCCCAGCGGGCCGCGCAGACCGGACCCCGTCACCCCGGTAGCAGGGGCCGCCGCCCCGCTTTGCCGCCGTTTGTTGTTGGCGCAGCTTCCCGGTGGGGCTTCTTCAGCCGGTGGAAGGCTCTCCTCCTGCTTGGTTCTGAAGCGGCGTTAGCGCAGGGCAGCGGCGGTGGACGGTGGGCTCCATCCCGCTCGCCTGCCTTCGCGGCTGGGAGTTGTGGTTCCCGGCCACCTTCCCCCCGTGCCGGCCGTGTCTCCTCCGCCCGTCCAAAACTGCTGTCCACGGACCTTGTGTCTGAGCTGTGAACCACCAGAGGATTTTCAGCTTCGTCCTGAGAGGAAAGGAGGAGATGTGTGTACGAGAGGGCAGTGACAGGCGGATATCGCTTTGCCTGGATCTGTTCTCAGTCATGGGGGTTTTCTATCCAGCGGCTTTGCAGGTCTGCTCCTTAATTTGGATATCTGAAGCACCAGCTGACTTGCTATATGGGTGGAAACTGGCGCGGGATTTGCCACCCTCAAAAATACAGTTTCAGTCTGTTCTGCAAATGTCTTGTTCTGTAGCAGCAGTTCTGGGCACTGCATGTAGTGTTCTGAATAGGCAGATTTTTCTTTTAACTAGGACTGCAACCAGTATACCTCATTATTCATAAAGTATGTTGCTTTTATTTTTAGAGCACCAGCGCTTTGCTAATGTTTAGAGGTCAGCAAACGTTTGATTTAATTGGAATGATATTGAACAAAATAGGACCACTGGAGTCACAGACTGTCGTTTCCTTTTTCTGTGGGAAGCCATAGAGGCTAGATGATGTCCTAAGACATTAACTCGTGAGGGGGAAGCAAACCACATCGTAAACAAATTTGGTAGTTGAATTTTGTATAGGGTGCAGATGTTTTTTTCTGATGCCTGTTTTGGCTATCAGAAGATCACTGAACAGCAAAATCGTTTTCCACACCACCATTCTGCCTTACTCATATGCAGAGATGATTTTCAAAGAAGCATGAGGACAAAAAGAAATCTGTTGCAGACTTCTATGCCTGCCTTGTTAGTAGATGATATTATTAAAGATTATATTAAAGATAAAGGTACTTAGAAGATTGCAGTACAGTGGATCTTCCTTCCTCTTTCTGTTGGCTAAATACAGCTTTTTCAGTCTAAAAATAATAAAATTTTCCACATGTTGCACTTGAGTTTTCAACATTTAATCACATTATTCCTGTTTCTTCTTTATCGACTGACTTCTTTTAAAAGAAGAGGAAAGTTTTGCTTACTTGCAAAAAAACACATCAGCTGTGTTTAACGGTATGTGATCTTTTGTCAAAAATCTGTTTGGCTGTGTTCTTTCACGTTTCTTCTTTTTTTTTTTTTTTTTATTTGAAAGATACTTCAGAGTGGAAGAATGCGAATACCAAATGCAGAGTCTTTCAAGGGTTAGGGAAGTAGCTAATGCATAAGTGCTGGACTGTAATATTATTTGTGCGCTTAAAGCTTCTCAGCATTAAGTTGCAGAAAATTGCTTGTGCTGGAAGAGCCCTCATGTGACTGCAGTCTCCCCTGTTTTGCCCTCTTTAGGTGGATAAGATAGTGGACCAGCTGCAGCAGTTTGTTCAGAGCTATGATCTGGCAGCCCTGCGGGATTACTGGAGTTATCTGGACCGACGTCTTTTCAGCCGTTTGGAAGACGTGTACAGGCCAACAGTGAACAAGCTGAAAACCAGCTTATTCCGATACTACCTTGTCCATACTGTTCAGGTACTACTTGATTCTTAGGCTTTGTTTTAAACAAAGATCCTGATGTCTGAAATCAGAGCAATAAAATACCCTTGTGAGCCTCTGCCAGGCCTCATGGGTAAGCAACAAGCTCAATTCATGTGTCATACCTCAGGAGTATAGTGACGAATTTAGTGAAGACTCACATGACAACCCTGTAAGCAGGATAAGGAAGCTCCAGCAAAAGGGTTACATGCTTAGCTGTGAGCAAGATACACTTGGACATGAAAGCAGGTCCCCCTCAGGCAGGTTGCCTGTACTGCTAGCTCAGTCCTGCTCAGCCTCTGTTAATAAATTGGATACCAGGAGATACCACAAGGTTTGTAAACGCCTCCCCGTGGGGCATTGCTGTGAGAACAGAGGAGGACAGGAACATTGCTGAAAGCAATCTTCATAGGTTCAAGAAACAGACAGAAAAAAACGTCCCAAGCACCTGTATGTAGGTAGGAGTAGTCAATTGCTCTGATGCACAATGAGGAATGATTTAGCAGGCAGCAGTAGTGCAGGGGTTTGACAGGTAGGATTGTCTGTTCCTTGCACTGTCACCTGCTGGCAGGACTCAGCTGGTCCTTCCAGGCACCACAGGCCTTACAACACCAAGAGGGTAAAAGGGGCCAGAATTAAAAAAAAATGACTACTCGCACCTCCATGGGAGCTCAGAACCAAGGTATATTTACGATTGTATTCACTGTTGCTGTATGCTGTACCTTGTGATGCTTTTGAATTCTGTATTGACTCTCATTTATATGTGAATCCTGTAATTATTCAATCTTTGTCTAGCATTGAAGTTGGTGGAGTTGAGTTTTAGTTTCTAAGAGAGAGGAGAAGTGGGCTTCAAATCTGTGCAAGACAATTTGAAAGAGAAAATGAATGCTTTGTTTGTTTGTTTGCTTTGAATCAAACAGAAAATAATGAGCTTAAAAGGGTGCAAAGATCATCCTGTTGAAACTCCAGGGAAGTGAATGGAATACACTACACAGAGTGGGCTTTGGCAAACAGAACAAATGAATGCCTGTCAGGAATTCATGTTCCATTTCTTGCCATTTAGAAGTGATGTTTCCTCCTTGATTCCATTTTCTGACTGAAAATCTTTAGTGATGGGTGTTGGCGGGGGAGTCAGTCTAATGCACGTTTCTGGAAATGCGCTTTTTTGTGTATTGGTTTGACCCGTGCTTACCCGAAGGTGTGACTGTCCTGTCTGAATAATGTAGCTTGAAAAGGTTTCCATCTAATACATCTGCTACTTTGGTCCCGTGTACAAATACTCATGTCTGATATCAGTGCATAAACTGCATTGGTTAGCTGGAAATCGGTATGATTAGTTTGATTTGCCCATCAGCAAGACTGTGGTGACTAGAAAAAAGGTTGGATTAAGTGCATTTGTGAGCTCCTACTATGTTTGAGATTCTTCTATTCCCTGATGAATCTGTGAACTGTAACCACTTGCTTTGTTGGGTGGTGATATTATTTATTACTGTGTTTATAACACAGAGCAACTAATTCTGGAACCCATTTGATGGCATTAATGGAAGCATGAGCTCTGTTCTTCTTGCTGTGTTTCAGACTGGCCGCAATGACAAGGCGCAGGAGTTTTTCCTCAAGCAGGCCTCTGAGCTCCAGAACCAGGCAGAGTGGAAAGATTGGTTTGTCCTGCCCTTCCTCCCTGCGCCAGACTCCAACCCCACGTTCGCCACCTATTTCTCCCGCCAGTGGGCAGATACGTTTATCGTTTCTCTGCACAACTTCCTGAGCGTCTTATTTCAGTGCATGCATATCCTTTTCTGCAGCTAATAGTTAAATCTCCCTTGCCTTGGTGTTATGCTTACTATTAACAGTGGTGCCAAGAATATAGTATTACAGAACTTGCTGCTTTTTTATTGTTTAGAGCCAGGACTTAATAGGAAGCTGGTGTTTACCCCAGGATGTTGGAATATTTATTGTTCAAGTATCTGATGATATGTTATATTCTCTGGGCATAAATAATTGTGGTTGTTGCTAGCACTGAACTCATCCCTATGTTAGTGAGTAGAAATCTTATGCACATCTTGTTCTGAAACACATTTTCCTCTTTGCTTGGCATAGTACAAACCAGGCATGCAACCTTGGGTCATAGTCCACAAGCTCCTATTAGACCCTTTTCTGGGTTCGTATGTTCACAGCTTTGTCTAGCGATAGCTCGCTATAATATGGCAGTTCAATGTTGGCAGAAATAACAGGTTTTGTCTCACACTACAGAGTTCTGACCTTGTTTGTTGGCTGATGGGCAGGTTTGTGCTGCAGCTAGAGTACAGCTCATCTTGACTTGTTTCTTCAGTGTATACTAATGCCGTAATATAACCTGTTGTGTCCTCCACTTCTGATATGTAAAAAGGAAGAATCTAAAAATCCTTGCAAAGCCTGTGTGAAATAGTGTTCTGGTTTTGGCTGGGATAGAGTTAATTTTCTTCCCAGTAGCTGGTGCAGTGCTGTGTTTTGGCTTTAGTCTGGGAACAATGCTGATAGCACACTGATGTTTTAGTTGTTGCTAAGTAGCCTTACCCTGATCAAGGACTTTTCAGAAGTCTGTCATGCCTTGCCAGTGAGGAGGCGCATGAGAAGCTATTGAGGGAGCAGAGACAGGATACCTGACCTGACCTAGCCACGGGGGTATTCCATACCCCAGCACATCATGCCCAGTGTATAAACTGGGGGAAATTAGAGGGAAGCAGCTGATCGTGGCTTGGGGATGAGCTGGGCATTAGTCAGTGGGTGGTAAGCAGTTGTATTGTGCATCACTTGTTTTTCTTGGGGTTTATTCCTCTCTGTTCCCTATTATAATATTTTATTATTAGATTTTATTTCAGTTATTAAACTGCTCTTATCTCAACCCATAGGTTTACCTTTTTCCGATTCTCCTCCCCATCCTGCTGCAAAGGGGGTGGGGGAGTGAGCAAGCAGCTGGCTGGAGTTAAGCTATCGCAAATGGTTTGGCTTAGGTAACTATACTGTTACTAGTGTAATAGCCTTGCACGTACTTCCTGCTAGTAGTATGGACTAGAAAGCTTTGCCATTTTACAGACAAATGGCAGTATGGAGTGCTGGCTTGTAGAATTAAGCCAGAGGCATACAAGTTTTTGCCTTGATTTTCTTTAACATTCCTCACCAGTTCCAGTCATTTTGAACTTTGAAGCTGAATGTCTTAGGAGCAGTCTTGTACAAGAAGAAAACGAATCCTTGCGGCATAAGGTCAGAACTGGAATCACTCTTTTAGCTACTGACTGCGTGAGGCTGTGAGTTTTGTAAGATTGGTTCCATCCGTTCAAGACAGTTGCAATTAAGTGCACTTATTCCAGGAAGATTCTTCTATAAGGCATTTGTTATTTTGGCTTATCGTTCAGCTGTCTCCAATAAACTTAGGGTTGCCTGTTTAGGGTATTATTGTCCCTTCACTGGAGGTGACTGTTCCTCTCCCTGTCCTATCTGATAGGTGGCTAGATAATGTGTGAGCTCCTTTCCTGCTACACTACAAAGACAAGACAAGGTGAAACTAGTAGCAAGTTAGGAGCTTATATGGCTGACTTTACATGGAAACTTTTGAATAGCATTCAGTCACTTTCAGATTTTAACTGATGAAGCAATAGAAACTGGCAATAACTTCTGGCAAAGAGGCAGAACTGTTTCTTCTGAATTGCCAGTTTACTGTGGTTGACATGCAGTTTAGATCAGCTAATGATAACCTTGTCTGTTTCCCAACTCAAGACCTTGCAGTAAATCATGGGAAGGGCTGACCAGTTCAGACCAAATTTTTCCCATCTCCGTGTCTTGTTTTTGGCAGTATCATCAGTAGATGCTTTAAGAGACCGTATGAATATGTAACATGGGTTGTTCCTTTCCCAGTATAATTTCCTGTTAAAGAGATTTGTGAAATCTACAGTTTAAGAGCTTTATAAACTATAGATCACATGCGGATGACAGCGTCTAAGTGGGAAGCCTTATTCATGTGAGGAGGACTTTTAGTCCCAGTTCCTCAAATACACCAACTAAAAACTTGCTCTATATAAATACTTCAGTAAGTTTTGTGCTTTACCTTCTGTGTTATAAAACACTATGTTGTATGTTGTGCTTCCTGTTTCAGTTTTGGTAGTTGATCAGGCCTGTTCATTTGCCCTAAAAATGTTGAAGTAAAAGAGAATAATTGATTTCTAAATGGAGGCACTTCTGTGAAAGGAAAACGAGGTTTGTTGCTGTAAACTGTATGGATTCAGTGGTTCAGGCAAATTTTGATAGGGTTCTGCAAAGATGGTCAATAAATAGGGACAGCAGGATAAGGTATGTTTTGAAATTGAGCTCTTTTATTTCATCGATTTTTGTATTCTGTACTTTTAGTCAAAGTAAAGCTGTTTTTTGTGGATTTCTGGGGGGGGTGTTTGTTTGTTTTGTTTTGTATGCTGATTGATATAATTTACAGACTGGATAAGTGTCCTCTGACAAATAGTAGAGGTAAAACTAGACTTGTTTTTGGAGAACTGATCAGGTCAGATAAGGAAGAGGCTACCTATAGAATCATAGAATGGTTAGGGTTGGAAAGAGCCCTTCAGATACTGGAAGGCTGCTGTGAGGTCTCCACGCAGCTTTTTCTTCTCCAGGCTGAACAGCCCCGAGTTTCTCCGCCTGTCTTCATATGGGAGGTGCTCCAGCCACCCTCGTGACCTTCCTCTGGACTTGCTCCAACAGCTCCATGTCCTTCTTATGTTGAGAACATCAGAACTGCACACAGTGCTCCAAGAAGGGATTTAAATAAAAAATGGTGTGAATAAATATTGAATTTCATGCTAGTTGAAATTAAGTAGTGATTCTGATTTCACTGTTGAAACAACACAAATACAGGAATAACAAGCTGAATTTCTGAAGCTCCTTTTCCTTGTGATTTCTTTCCTTAAATACTATGGTGAACGGAAAATGAAGAATAACATCTGAAAAACAAATTCATGGAAATAGAAAAGCCTAAGGAGAGAGACAAGAGTCACGGGCGTAAAAAGATCTGTCCTGAGGTTCCTTTCTGCTAAGGGGGAAAGGAAAAAAAGCTCTTTCCCCATAATGTGGAGATAAATCTCACTCCCAAGCTTGGGAGGGAGTTGGGCGGTATGCAGAGCTGGATTTCAGGGTGACCTGATGGCATTGGCTTCAGTGCACTCCGCCAGCTCACCAAACCCTTAGCTGTGGGAAGATTACCTTCTAGGCTCAGTGCCCATACATCACTACTGCCAGTCGCATGCATTGCCCTGGCCTTGAAATGCCTGCATGGAGTGGCTGATCAGCTTTGCTGTAGCTGGCTCTTGCTTCCCAGCACCATTAATGTCCCTACAGCAGCAGTTCAAGGAGAAGAGTGAAGGGTTTTAAGTAGGCCCCAGTTTCATGTGTGTGAAGTGCTGACTGTTTTGACTACTTGGACTAATGTGGTGCTCAGCTAGTCAGGACAACTTTCTTCTCTCCACACCCTTCTAGTGTTGAAATAAAAGGAGTAAACAGCCTTGGCAAGTGGGAAGGAGGTGAATCTCAGTGACCCTCTGTTTACTTTGCTCTCTTCTCTTGTTGTAGCTGTTTGCTCTGCAGGCTGAATCCTCCCGCATGAAGAAAGAGGAAGTGGAGGTGGAACAAGTAGTCATGCATCACAAGTTGCCTGCATATGTGGCCAACATGGATCGACTAGGGGACTCTGAGCTGTGAGTGCCTGCAAGGGACAGGCTCTGCTGCTTTTAATGGGTTAGGGGGGACCCTGAAGGTTCATTTCCTTGTTTCGTGCCTTGCAAATCAATGCAGAAAGGCATCCAAGTAGAAATTCTGGTTTAATGGGAGAATTCATGATGGGCATCTCTCCTACCATTTGGGAGAGAGATTTTTGCCAATCAGTAAGAGCCCAAGCACACATGGAAGTGATTCTGCTCTGCTCTCAGCAGCAAGGTGGTCTGGGCAGCCAGGGTACTGGCAGCAGTGCAATACCCAGCTGTATTGCTCAAATAAAGTGGATTGTCTCTTGACTCTTATGTTAGTGCCTGCAGAACAGTAGGTTAGTGTCTTGTGCTGTTCTGCAGCCACTGTTACTGTATAACCCAGTGGGGTCATTGTTATAGAGAGATGCTTTCTTGCTTTTGCAAAGTCAAGGAAAAAGGAGCTTCTTTTCTGTGAGGCTCAGAATTCTTCATAGACTTGCTGCAGTTAAAGTGTGTTCTATCGCTACATCTTCTGTATTCCTATCTGTGGAAATTAGGCAACATACACAGCGATACAGCTTGTTTGTTTCTTTTTGCCCCATTATGCAGTTGTGCAAAGCAGGTCTATGAGTTTGAATTCATTGTGTTAGAGATTTATGTTTTTTCTTGCTTTAAAAGGATCTGAAAGCAACTGTAGCTCAGCACAAGGTATTAATGACTGTCAGGGCTTTCACTTTCTCATGTTCTTCTTTCACTTCTATTCTGATGGGAGGGGGATTGATCAAATTAATCTGCTGACAAGGACAAATAAAAGTTTTAGCAGAGACCACACACAAAATTTTAATTTTAGTGTAAAAATTGTCTGATTAAATAGATCTAAGTGTCTGGTGAATGATTTAGATAACTGCTCTGCACTTTTTGCATGGGACAGGCTACAGAGTTTGAGATTTTTCTTGTTTGTTCTGTTTAACCTCTTAAGTGGAAAGTCCTGATGTTCATCTGCACACATGGGGGAGAGCGACATGGAGGATGGGATAATTATTCCTATATTCATTTTTGCCCATTTGTATTGAAAAACCTTGTCTAAGAAGTGGCAATTCTTTTGTGTGCAACTTGTCTGTTAGTCTGGGGGCTAGTTCTGGTTGCTTTTTCCATGTCTCTGCTCAACCCAAAACCCAGCTTTGGTAGAAGTGTTCCTTCCTAGAAGAGGGAACAGACACAGTAAAGATGATGGTATTCCACTTCTCCTGTGTGCTGCTCTGCTCCTAGGGAGCTGTAGCAGAGTGAGGTCAGACAATTATGTTCTGGGAAGCAGCTGCTGCTCTTAGCATTGTGGGCTGAGCAGGGAGGTGTGTGTAGTCACAGAAATGGGTCTAAAATTTCTTGTTGTCTTTGGGTTCAGTTTTTGAGATGTTGAGGGCCTGTGCTTTAGAATTGCTGAACATGACTTGCTAAATATCTGAGAGTATTCAGTGAAACAGTGAATACTGAATATCCTTCAAAGTAGGGCTGTGTTATGCTTTGAATTGGGAATCCCAGCTGAATAGGTTCTTTGGAAATCTGGGTTCCCCTGCCTTTCCTTTGAGGTCTTTCTGAACTAACCAGATGGAGTGAAAGGAATTTGAGGTGCCCCTTTGAGCCTGCTATCTCAGTGGCGTCTCTGAGAAGTGAGCTTTGGTTGCAGTAATTCTAATGGTCTGCTCCAGGCACCAAGAGGGTGTTTTAAAGCAGTGTTTTAATGCATAGTGATCCATTAGCTTGGAAAGGAACATCTGTCCTCCAGTGGATCAAACAGCTGGCACTTGTTGGGTGGTCTTTGAGATTGTCTGGCTACACTTTCATATTCTGTTTGGTGTTTTTGTTTGACTTGTGTTTTATTTATTTTTTGTTAGTGATATGACCTGCAGTCAGAGGGGTACTGCACATTCTCTCCAGTCCCGGGGAGGCTTTCTGTCCTCTTTTCTTTCCCAAAGTAAAAAGAGCCCTTCCAGACCAGCCCATCCAAGTGGGGCTTCTCCAACACAAACCAGCAGTATGCTGCTAGGAAAGAAAGAATCAACAAATCATCAGGTAATTCTCAACTGAGTTTGTTGAAAGGTGCTCAGTGTCCAAGGAGGTAACTTGTGGCCCAGCACTGTTCCAAGATTTTGTGTGCACCTGAAAAAAAGAAATATCCTTTCCTTCCTTGGAAGTGTGTGGTTGGTTTGAATGCAGCACAAACATGGCTGCTGTTGTCTGGGAGGCTTCTGGAGCCCTTGCAGGTGCTTGGTTTCTTTTCCTCCCCTTTTGCTCTTTGCTTTGCAGCCTAGCAAAAGTGTAACTTGGCCAAATTGTTCCTCTGCCTTCCAGAGTGCCAAAGGAAAAGAAGGAGCAGTGAGCTCTAAGGATGGGAAGAGCCATTTCAGTGGCTTAGCAGGTGAATCAAGTTCCCTGCAGCAGCGGCAGAAGCGTTTACAAGAGCATGGGAAGGAAAGGAAGGAACTTCTGTCAAAAGGAACCTTCCAGGTACTGGGCAACACTGTATAGGTTGGGAGGCAGAGGGCTGGTATTTCTGTAATTTGTTGTGCTAATTGGTAAAACAAGTGTAAGCGTTCGCATTTAGCTTCTGAGTTGCTGCTCAGATCTAACTGTATCAAAGGTTAATTTGTAGTTAATCAACTCCTTCTGCATTTGGTTTACTTCTGTGTCCCTGGAAGGGAATCAGTATTGACATTTCAGATGGAAGAAGAGTTATTTTTACCCATGGTACTTTTCAACAGGCTGGTCCTGGGGAGGGTATATTTCATCCACCTGAATGGTTATGTTTGAATATCTTGTTATAATCCCCGTTCCATTTACCAAGCAGTGGACTTGGCTCACCCATCCTGCCCAAGTGAGTTCTCTCCTGGTTTGTGCAGGCTCTGCGTAGGACAGATAAAAATGGACAGGAAGTTTTCCTGGGTAGGAGTAAAAATACTGTCAGCAGCAAAGTTTGGTTTTCTGAGGTTTTTGCACTGTATGTTGCAGTTTTGCCTGGGGGTGTCCCCTGCTTTCTAATCAAATAAAATAATAAACTGTGTTTAATCATGAAATAATTAAACCGTGTCTTGGATTTTAACGACTGAAGGTCAACAGACTACTACCGTTCACGTGTACTTTCTGGCTTTCAGAAGCCGTGTGGTCAAAGGATACAGAGCATGGGAGGAATGATGGCAACGTCTTAGTCATGTTTACTCTGGCTGTATGAGACACTGTGCCTTGGGGGAGAGCCAGTGATGAAGGACTGTTGCCTATTGGCCATATGTGTGGCTGTTCGGGGGGGTGGGGGAGAGTGCTGCTTTAGAGAGGAGATGTTACTTTGCCACTAAGCGTTCAAAGTTACGAGAGAACCTTTCAATTAATGGCTCATCTAAAACATTTTAATGAAACAGTGGTTGGAAAATTGCAAAGCCTGGTTTCCCAATAAGTATTTGTTGTATTTCCTATTTTTGTGATGTTCCAGGTTAAGACAGTGTTTTCGTGGCTTTGTGAAAGCTGCTTCTGGTGCTCTTGGGGAAGCTGATCCTGTTCAGCTTTCTGTTGTGCTCAACACATGTGAGCAGAAAGGAAACTGAGAGGCAGCACTGTTTCTTTCACGAGTGTCATTCATTGGTTATCTCCTCACATTAACTAACACAGAGAGGGGTATTCTTGGATTTATTTCCTAATCTTTTCCAGCTCTGTGACTTTGCAGGATTTGATTATTCAGTGTGTGACCCTGAATCATGTTGCTCAAGATGTGAAGCTACTGTAAATAAGGCAAGGATGTATTAGGGAACAGGGATTCAAAGCTGTCAATACTAACACCTTTTTGGGGCATTTCATCTTCAGAAGATGGTTTAGCAGAGGAATGCTTATGGATGTTTTACTGGCTTACGTGCTGTATCTGTTTCTTGTTCAGCTTCTGGTAGTAAGGGAAGATTAAACTGCTTTCAAACACTGTACTGCAGTACGGATCTCGTCTCATTCATATACATTCAATTTCTAAAATTCATTTTATGCTGTCTGCCCTGTCAAATTGGGGTTTAAGCTTTTGGCCTTGAGTCTGCCGTTGTCATCAGTCAGATGGCTGCCGTTGTTGCCTCAGTGTGCACAAATTCATTCTCTGGCAGATGAGGATAATCCATCCACTGGGGCTTACCATCCATCAAGAGTTTTTGTGCAGATTTACTGAACTGCAAATTATACAGACCTAACTTATACTGCTGAATGCAACAATTCCTAGAAATATGTTGATTTCCTTGTAAATCTGTCCCCTGATGGCATCAAAATGGGCCTCTGGTACCAGCTGATGTATGCCAAAGAGATGTTGTGGTTTGTTTTAAAGTGTATGGCTGGGAACATGGAGGGTGATATAAGGGACTCTACAACCAAGGAAGCTGTATTAAATGGTGCAATTGTGCAGCACACCCTCATTGTGTTCAGAAAGGTCCCTGGCAGAACGTGTGTTGAGCTGACAGTACTTCTTTTCCAGTGTAGCTTTGTGGGGTTTTTTTTCTCCCAGCAGGCTAGGGTGGCTGAAGAGCTTGATCTGGAAGTGCTGCTGCTTCCTTGTGTTTCACACAGGATTTCTTCCTTCAGGGCCAAAGTGCTGAGAAGAAAACAGATATTAGCACAGCTGAGATGGAGCCATGCTCAGAGCTGCATGCAGAGCAAACAGAGACATCAGCCAAAATGCCTGCCAGTAATGCAGAGGCTGTGGGTGTCCGACAGGAGCAGCCTTTCATCGTTCTGAGCCAGGAGGAGTATGGGGAACACCATTCATCCATCATGTACTGCAGGTAATGGACTCGCAGAAGATGCCTCTCGTAGAAGGCTCTGTAGAGGCTGGCTGGCCTCTTTTCCCAGCCTCTGTTCTGTCCAGCACATTATGTATGTACTCTTGGTTGTAGGGCAGTAAAGTTGGCATGAATGATAATAGCCTGTAGGTAGTGCAGTGACAATGGACAGAGATTTTTGTGACTGGGAGACGCCAGCCAGGAAGAAACTCCCTGGGAAAGCAAGGTGATACTGCTTAAGGGCATTATACTTTACATGTGGAGCTTGGTGCACTTCATTGTGGAAGGGGCAGGAAGTGGTGAAAGGAGGTTCTGATTCCTGCAGAAGGAATTGGTGTGTGGCCAGGAGAGGAAGGATTCCTGGGGCATATACTCACATCTAAGAACTTCAGGGAAAGAAAAAAATCCAATCAGTTTCCTTCTGCACATAGGGTTGATTGTTCTGGACGGCGGGTGGCCAGCTTGGATGTGGATGGGGTCATCAAAGTGTGGTCTTTTAACCCCATAATGCAAACTAAAGCTTCATCCATTTCCAAATCTCCATTGCTGTCTCTGGAATGGGCAACCAAGCGTGATCGGCTGGTGAGTAGTTTGCATGTGGAGTCTTGAGAAATGTGTCAATCTGGGGCTGTGTTGCTGTGTGTTGCTGCCCACTAACTTCTACATAGTTGCGTTGTGGATAAGCTCAGGGCAACAGCTAGTTTCTACATAGTGGGACATGGGGAACTGAAGTCTAAGAAAACTAGAGTGAGGAGTGTATTCTGTGTATTGAGCAAGGAGTTCACTGGTTGCCTCTGAGCCAGAAGTTCTGAAGATGCAGTGTGAGTACAGTGGCAGAATAGAAGCAGCTTCTTTAAGAGACGTGCCTCTCTTCAGGCAGAGGAGGCAGCCGCTTGGCAGGCAGAGACAGCCTGGTGCAACAGCCCATGGGGACCCTGCAGCAGGGATCTGTGGGGCTTTATTCACACCCTGGGCCAAAAGCAGAGTAGGGAGAAGCATGGGTGTGGTGTTGTCATGGTGCAGGTGTGAAAAGGGCTTTGTGGCCAGTTTTATGCTGGTGCCTTATGAATTGGGGGTTGCTGTCTGCATAAGGAGCTCAGGGCTTGTTTAAATATCATGACAGTTTAAATGTTTCCTATAGAACTTTATTTTTCTAGTTCTCTTAGTAGAGAGGAGCCTTAAATTATATGCGTTCTTCTGAGTCCTGGAGCTGTTGTTAGTGTTTCATGAGCTCCCTTGGTGAAGAGACAGGGCTGTGTACAAAGGCAGGCCTGCAACCAGGGGAATATTGTGCACATTCTGGCACTGACTGTGTTGCTGCTAAACCCCATAATGCCACCTGTGAAGAGCTGGTGCTATAGCCTGTCATTCTTTTCTTTTGTTCTTAGAGAGGAAGTTGTCCATGCAGTTGTTTTGATGTTTCTTCTGCTTTGTGGAGTTAATTTCCTGCTTGCTGATAGATTCTTTTTTCTGAAATTTGTGGGGATTTAGCAGCAAATCAGGCTCTCAATTAAGAAAGATCTGGGTTGTTTAGTTTTCTACGATAATGCATCCCTCCATGGTTTTTACTTTTGATTTAAATCGTAGCACCACTTGTAAAGCATATGTGAGCCCTTCCGGATGACTTAATTCTCTGCTGTATGAAAGGAGGTGGCTTCTGCTAGTTTCCTCTTAAACTTAAGTTGTTAATTCTGTGTTACTCTTTCCTTGCTCCCCTAGATATTGAGACTCTATGTAAGTTTGGCATCCTGTGATGTTGAGCCATAGTCTAGAAAGTAGCTTTTAGTCCACCTTTTTGCCTATTGGATCTTTTTCTTGCTGGAAAGCAGTGCTTTTACTTTGACTTCTGTGGCTTTGGGGTAGTCTTACTCAGCATGACATGCAGAGGAGGACAGGGTGTACCCTAATGGAGTGATGTTTAATCTGAATGCACAAACAGGAAAAAAAAATTGTGATGTTGATTGTTGGACAGTGTCATTGTACTCTTCACTCACATTCCTTTCATCTCTTCCTTGCTGGTTTCAAGCTGTTGCTTGGCAGTGGGGTTGGGACAGTTCGTCTTTACGACACAGAAGCAAAGAAGAATCTCTGTGAAATCAGCATTGATGAAGACATGCCCAGGTAACTCTGGAATACTGGGTTTTTTTGTATATAAATGTAAATATTGCTGGTTTTGACTGTGAAAAGGTAGGTGAAGTGTCTATGTTCCCACTGCTTTTCTGCAACTTCCAGGACTGTAACCTTTGTCCAGAGGGCAGTCCCTGTCTGAGCAACATAAAACTGCTTAGTTAAATGGGAAATGCGCTAAATCAATATAAGCATTTGAATTCTGCCCTCCTGTACAGTGCACCCTGTCTGGGAGACCTTGTAGTTGAGTATTGTGCTTGAGGCAGCTGCTGGAAAGGCAGTTCAAACTGTTTGCTGTGTTTCAGGATCCTTTCGCTTGCCTGCAGCCCAAATGGTGCATCATTTGTGTGTTCTGCAGCAGCCCAGAGCCCCATCTCCCACATGGACTTCTCAGCAGTCAGCTCTGGGGGCAAAAGCATGAGCCAAGTTCCTGGGAAGCTGCTACTGTGGGACACTAAAACGATGAAGCAGCAGGTACTTGCTGGGTTTCTTTCCTTTCTCAGACTGCTTGCTTAGAATGAGTGTCTCCTGTTTCAGTGTGTAGGAGCTCTCTTTCTAAATTATGATGACTTTCTTTTCAGTACTCTTTTTTTTAGCCCCCTTCCTGCTTTCCCCTCTGTCACGTGCAGGAGAAAAATGAATAGTATAAGCAGATTTTGGGTTTGGCTAGAGGTTTTTGTTTTCTTGGTGTGTTGTTTTTTGGGTTTTATTTTTATAGTTGGTTTTGTGTTGTGTTTTTTGTTTGTGGTTTTGGTTTTGGGTTGGTTTTTTTGTTTTTGTTTTTTGTGGGTTTTTTTTTCTTTGTGGGGTTTTTTTTGTGGACTCTGCTGCCTGCATAGTTTATGACTGAAAATGTCCCAAGTGGAGTGAATAATTCTTTGCTCAGGTTTTCTCCAGTTGAGCTATATTGAAGGGTTTTCTTTGCTATTTCCCCTGCCCTTCCTGCTTTTGAGTTAAGTGCTTCATTCAGAGGTTTCATCTCATGTTATCTTCTCCATTGTTTCAATTTAAATGGGTCTGATTACAGCAGGGAATCGTCATTCCATTCCGCACTTTTGCTCTTAAGAAGTGCTGTCCCTGATGTGTAGGAGAAAGCAACATACTCAACCTGCCAGAAGCTGGGTTTGCAGCCTTGAGGCTGTGGCCAAGAAAGCTGTGGCTTGGCTGATGTTAATTGGTGGGTTAGTGTCACAGTAAAATGTAGCTGCTAGCCTTAAAGTCTATAGTCATGAGAGGTAAAGGGTTCCAAACTGGAGGAGTTTTTGCTGCTAGATGTAGTCTTTCCTTCCTCCCCTGGAGATCAGCTTCTCAGTACCCCAGAGCTCCATTTCTCAGCATTAATGCAGACTTTCCCTTCCAGCTACAGTTCTCTCTGGAGCCTGAGCCCATTGCTATTAACTGCACAGCTTTCAACCACAATGGCAACCTGCTGGTCACCGGTGCTGCAGATGGGATTGTTCGTCTTTTTGGTATGGTGGAAAAGGACCTGGGGGTGTTGGTTGACAGGCAGCTGAACATGAGCCAGCTTGTGTCCAGGAGGCCAAGAAGGCCAATGGCATCCTGGCTTGTATCAGCCATGATGTGGCCAGCAGGGCCAGGGCAGTGATCATCCCCCAGTACTTGGCACTGATGAGGTCACACCTTGAACACTGTGTTCAGTTCTGGGCCCCTCACTGCAAAAGAGACGTTGAGGTGCTGGAGCAGGTCCAGAGAATGGCAGCAAAACTGGTGAAGGGTCTGGAGCACAAGTCTGATGAGGAACAGCTGAGGGAACTGGGGTTGTTTTGCCTGAAGAGTGCTCAGGGGGGACCTTATCACTCTCTACAGCTACCTGAAGGGAGGTGGTAGTGAGGTGAGGGTTGTTCTTTGCTCCCAAGTAACAAGTAATAGGACAAGAGGAAGAGGACAAGCTGAGCCAAGGGAGGTTTAGATTGGATTTTAAGAACAATTTCTTCACCAAAAGGGTCATCAAGCATTGGAACAGGCAGCCCAGGGAACTGGTGGAGTTGCCATCCCTGGAGGTATTTAAAAGATGTGTAGATGTGGCTAGGGAAATGTTTTTAGTGTTGGACTTGTCAGTCCTGGGGTAACAGCTGGATTTGGTGATCTTTAAAGGTCACTTCTAACCTAAGTGATGCTGTGAAATTGGGCAGTGAGGTGGCCCCTTGGTGTCCCTAGCTGGCTGCCCCTAGCACCCTTCTTCTGCCAGCAGGGAGGCAGTTGTGGGACATGCTTGAACACGAAGGTGGAAGCTATTTTCTCTCCACAGTAGCTCTCAGGAGTGAATTGTAATAAACCTTTTTCCGGGTGATACAGGCTGGCGACCTTGGTAGTGCTGCTGGATGGATCTGTTGTTTCCCTCCTGCTTGCCCTGGAGCCATGTGGTCTTGGGTGTGCCATGTAGTAGTACTACTGACAGAGGCTTAGTCTTGAGGAAAGGAATTAATGTGTGACCTCCTAGTTGAAGGCAAAGGTTTCACATCTGTCCTTCCCTGAGCAAATTCTGTTTCTCAGGTTTTGTCCTCTTCAGCCTGTCCTTGTAGTAAACGCAGATTGGGCTTTCCTCTTCTATGAATGTGAATGAGGGATCTGCTTTTGGCCTGGTTGCTGAGCTGGAGGCTGCAGCCCCGTGTCTGGGAGGACAGAGATGGCAGGAGCTGTGAGGCTGGAGAAGGAGGGGAGAAGAATAAAGGTGTCAGTGGGGCTTAGGTTTTAGAATGCCTGCAGTTGACAGTGAGCAGCCCTGTAAAGTTAGGGGAAGAGGTGCCTAATTACAGGGAATGATTTTTTTGTGGTCAGTGTAAAAGCCACATGCAGGAGGATAAGCACAGGGTGCTAGGATTGTCTTTTGGGCTTCCCCAGACTGGTTTAGAGATCTGCTGGGGCAGAGATCTCATGAACATAAGGGACTTCTCTCTCTTCAGCTCAGTTCTGTGTGAGTATGAGTTGTGTTCAGTACTGGCTCTCCCCTCAGATATGCAGCAGCATGAGTGCGCCATGAGCTGGAAGGCACACGATGGGGAAGTCTACTCCGTTGAGTTCAGCTGTGATGAGAACACAGTCTACAGCATAGGCGAGGACGGCAAGGTAGGCTCTGGGTGACCTTCTGTTGCTCAGCTGACTGAGATACCTTCTGGAATCTTCTCCGTGTGGTGGGGATAGCAGTAAAAAAAGCCTCAGAATCTGAGGGATCTGTGGGCTGCTAACTGTAATCTCAGGTGTGCAGCACCATCCTGCTCCGTGCAGTTTCTGTAGAGAGAGTGGCTGGAAGGTGTATTAACAGCAGGAGCTGTCTCAGACCTTGTCTGCAAATCCTGCTATTGGTAACATCCCCTTCCTAGGGAATCTATGTGAAGATGACCTTTCTGTGTCCCTGACATCACCACATTACAGATCTGGGAATTCACCAAGGAGCGGATGTTTGACCACTTAGTATAAATTTCCTTGTCAGCAGCTCCCTTATAGTTGCTTATAATAAAAGGCTTCAATTTCTGCAGTTCCACGGTCTTGAGCAGTAGAGATGTGGCTCAGGGAGGGATCCACCTGCCTGAAGGTGTGGCTGGTGAGAGTTAAGTGAATTCCCACCAGGATCCTGCATGCAATGTGGAAGGACACATAGGTAGCAGTGCTAGTGGAAGGTAGAGCTTATGTTTGCCTGGATAGGAGGCACTCTGCAGCCTTTGCGGCTTGCGTTTTATAGATAGTCACTTAGATACGCATGTCAAAATGCCATATTCTGTTTGTGAGGAATAACCAGTTGGCTTAAAAGAGGAACGGCCCCTCTGCTTTCATCCCAGTCAGTGTAACTATGGGCTTTTGTAATCTTTTTGTCTTTCTAGTTTATTCAGTGGAATATTCACAGAAGTGGCTTGAAGGTGTCTGAGTACCATCTTCCCTCCGAAGCTACAGGTCCTTTTGTTCTGTCTGGGTACAGTGGCTACAAGCAAGTCCAGTTCCCACGAGGAAGGCTTTTCGCTTTTGACTCTGAGGGCAACTATATGTTGACATGTTCTTCTACTGGGGGAGTAATTTTTAAAGTAAGTCTTGAGAAGTGGTGGGGGATACTCTTATGCATCTGTACAAGCTCTTGTTATAGGGCTGCAACACCAGCAACTAGAGGTTCTTGAGCAGCACCTACCCATCCCTGCTCTGCGAAAGTTGCTGCTCAGTTTGATGTGGTGTTTAGCAAGTTTGAACCCCCTGTACATGTTTGGCTTTCTGTATGTAGGCAGAGTACGAATGCTCCTTGTTCTTAAGCTTAGCTGCAGCAGTTTTCCTTACTGCCCAAGTGCCTAGGATGAAGTTTTTGGGGTTTTTTTTAATGTGTTGATACATGCCAATTCAATGTAAAATGTGTGATTGTTGGCTGATGCTCATCTTTAATCTGCCTTATGTGCTTGCTGCTGCTATGTTAGTCCCAGCCTGATTATCTGCTCTTAGTGTACACTGAAATTAAGGGTAAGGCTGAATGATTCCAAGTACCCAAATTTCAGTGCTGTCATAACAGGTGGTTACTGATTGCAGCCCCCTTGTCCGATTCTTTAGTCATTACACATGAGTATAAGCCATTGCAAGGCAAATTGGAATTTTTACTTTGCATCTGGGGCATTCAGAGCACCCACACTAACATGAGTTATAGCTTAGGCCTAGGTGCTCCTCACCAATTTGTGCTCTTAGACTGCCTTGCTCAATTACTGCAGCTCAGCCGATATTAGAAGCTGAGAATACATGCTTCTGTCATGAGACTGGAAATCTAATTCCGCATGTGTGCTACATACATCTCAACTTCTCTCTGTTTTTTGGCTTAATTATGTGTGCTGATAAGGATATGGAGTCTGTAGCAAGCTTTGGCTTCTCCTGTTGGTGCACTGCCCCTGCCAAAGAAGCTTCCTTCCTTAAACTCTTATGTTTTCCTTCTTTTAGTTAAATGGTGAGGAAAAGGTTCTGGAGAGCTGCCTTTCCCTGGGAGGACATAGAGCTCCCGTTGTCACAGTGGATTGGAGCACAGCCATGGACTGCGGGACCTGCCTCACTGCCTCTATGGATGGGAAGATTAAATTAACAACCTTGCTGGCTCAAAAGTCTTAACCTGGATAGTGCTGAAGGGAAAGAGCAACAGCCTTGACAGAAACAGTGTTAACTCCACAGGAACAAACTCCGTGGGAGAGAGAAGGCAACACAGTCCCTCTTCTCATTGTCTCTTGACAAACATTAAATACATTTGCCAAACCACTGTGCAATAGAGTGCCGATATGGGACCAAATCAGTGGCAGCACTGAAAAATGGAGTATCCACTGACCCATTATGGCAGCTGTGATCCCTCCGTTGGGGAGTCTTGAGTAGCACATGGCTAGAAGGCTTGGTGTCTGAGAAAAGGTTGTTGCCATCTTTGTGCCTGGCAGTGCTGGATACAGTCTGCAGCTGTTTTGTCTGTTGCAGACAGTTACAGCTAAGAGGAGGTCAGACTTGGGCAAAAGGTTCATGAAAGCAGGCAGGAGATCTGTCCAAGTAAAACTGGTCCTGCATGTATGTATCAGTATGAAATGTTTGGATCAGCAGAGACGTCTGTGCATTAAAAAGACAGCATCATGGAGGCTGGAAGTGGCCTCATCTTGTCTGGCCCTGGCCTGCCCAAAGCAGAGTCAGGCAGGGCAGGTCATGCAGGGCCATCTCTCTCTGGAGCATCTCCAAGCAGGGAGACTCCACAACCTCTCTGTGACACAAATGTAAGTCACCAGCAAACTGAGCTCGGTCTTCCAGCCCATGGGCCCAGGAGGCCCGCTGGGGTGTAGGCAGAGGCCTCCAGGCCCTGCCTGAGCTGCAGCATCCCTGTCTTCAGGTTCACCTTCACCTAAAGATGGAGTCCCTGTCTTCAGCTCTGTATTGCCTGTGCCTGGCCATGGCCCTTGCTGTTCCAGAAACCGGCTTGCAGGCTGCCTTCCCCACCTGCCCTTGGCCTTCCTGTGGGCCTGCTAGGCCATCACTGACCAGCATCGTCTGACCCTGCTTGCCACTGTTACCATAAAAGTCAGTTGGAGAAACTCTCTAAGACTCAACTTGGAGTTTTAGAACGCAGGCATGTTTTACTGCAGCGCTGGGCGCACACACGGATAGTTTTGCAAAGGTGAGCACGCCTGTTACGTGCCAGCAGCAGCTCTGTATTTAGCATGCTCATGCGTATTCGTAGCCTTTCCAGGAACTAATTATAATATTTACATTCTAATTATGCCTACGCTTTCTTGCTGAGTGGGAGCCTCTGGTGGTCACTGATAATATTCCTCACTGTGTTTACTGAATGACCTCAGTGCTTGCGCACGCTTGCAAGGTCCTAGTGCTGAGTTAGCAGTTTGTATGTCCTTGCTTCTGTTCTGTTCCAGTCTCGCTCCATGCAGGGTGCCAGTCTGCTGTCTTGAACACTAGCATCCATGGTCTGTCTTACTGTCTCCTTAGTTGTCGTCAGTCCCGTGATGTTCCTTCCCTTGTCAGCCGAGCATTCCTTTCTCTCTACGTGTTAGTAAGTTAGAACAGTGAGGTCTATTCTGTGTTAAAGACATACACGCTATTGTTAGTTTAAAATTTAAGCCTACACCATCACTGGGCCTGAACCCCAGCACAGCCTGGCCTGACCTCCTGGCTTACCCTCAGAGCTGCTGTCTCACTACGCACTTGTTTGTGGGTCTGGGCCCTTGGCTGCTTGCCCTGGGACTGCCCTGGCCCTCCTGCTGGGTCGGCCAAAGCTGGCCCTGCTGTGCTGGCAACGGGACCCCCTTTGGCTCCCTGCCTCTGAGGGAGCAGCGTGCCTCTGCCAGTTACCCCGATCTCTCACCAGAGGAAAGGCTTTTCTTTAGATCGAAGTGGGATTCCCCCTGCTCCAGCCTGTGCCCACTTCATACCCTTCCCCTCAGTGGGCTATAAATCTGCCCGATCCTCATGGGATCTGCAAAGCTTCCGTGGCTTCCAGAAGCTCACCCACCTTCTGCCCGTACCACCAGCAGTATTGCTGTACAAAAGCAGGAAAAGTCTAGTAACTGGTTCTTAGCAGTTGCTCAGTGCTAGTTCCTGATCTGAGCACAATCAAGCTTCAAGCTTCCCAAGAAGAAAAGGATACAGATGCGTGCTCCCTCTTGGGGCCCTCTGCAGGACTGATTCTCCAAAGATGCTAGGTCCTAAGTGTTCCAGTTGTGCAGCAAAATGAAGACACATACTAGATGACACTCTTTATTAAATATCAAGCTGTAACACTACACTTGGAACTAGATGCTAGTGGCTGCACAAGGTGGAGAGCAAAGGGTTCCAGGCTTCCTTCAGCTACCTGTGCCCACTATCTTCCATTCTTCTATTCTGCTCTTGTGAGACCCCAGTTGCAGTGCTGTGTGCAGTTCTGGTGTCCTCAACAGGAAGACACGGAGCTGTTGGAGGAAGTCCAGAGGAGGACACAAGGATGATCAGGGGGGCTGAAGCACCTACTATATGAAGACAGGCTGAGAAAGTTGGGGCTCTTCAGCATGGAGAAAGCTGCATGGTGACCTCACAGCAACCTTCAGTATCTGAATGGGGCTTACAAGGATGATGGAGAACGATTCTTCATCAGGAACTGTAGTGATAGGACAAGGGGTAAAGGGTTTAAGCTAAAACAGCGGAAGTTCAAGTTAGGTATGAGGAAGATGTTCTTTATTGTGAAGGTGGTAAAGCACTGGAACTTGATCTTAAGGTCCTTTCTAGAGGAAACCATTCTGATTCTGGTACTGGTGGCTCCTCTGCTCCAGCATCGCTTGACTTTGGTGGCTGTTCAGCAGTGGCTGGGGAAGGGTGGGAAAAGAAAAGGCTGCATATTAGTTTTCCAGCAGGCTGGGCCAAAGGAGGCATTGGGAAGTGGATCACAGAAGTACAGCACTGCTGTGCAGATCCTGATACCAAAGCCCAAGCATTCAAAGGTGTCAACAATAAAATTACAGCCAGTGTGCTACAGACAGATCATTCATCCTGACTCCATGTAAAACAGGGAGCTATTCTCACAGGTCTTGGTTTCATCTTGCCTGCTGCTTGCATTTTTTTGATTGCATCTACAGCTGTTGGGAGATGTCAGCAACTTACAGGTGGCAAAACAAAAGGAAATCAAAGAGAGAGTGCTAAAGGGACTCACTTCTGTGGAAACCCGTGAGAGGGCACTGAGGGAGGATGCATTCATCACCTGCTGGCAGAGTATTAAAATGTATGGGGAGCAGCTCTGCTCTGCTTGCTTGGGGCCCCTGGGGCTATGTCCCAGTCAGTGAGGCCATTGATCTTAGCAGCCCTGCTGGGACTCCTGGCTCATGGTTTTTACTCATCATGACAGCTACACCCAAGTTCATCAACATCATCATCATCTGCTACAAAAGCAGCAGGAGCAGGAAAAAATAATCCCCTCAAATCCACCAAACCAACCAGAGCTCACCTTTCTTAGTTTCCCAACTTTGTTGGCCACTGGAGAACAGCTGTCCTTCATATCTCCCCTGGAAACAGCAGGGACTCCCCACCTATGCCATCAGCTTTCTCCTACTGCTCCAGAAGCATCCGCAGTCTACACAGCAAATTAGTAAGGAAAGCGTGAAGCAAAGCAACTGTCAGCCTTTATCACATACTCCTATGTAAGCAGCACAGCCGTGGCTTGCTTCATCAGTAACATGCTTGACAGGCCAGGGATTACTGAGAACATCACTACACATCCCTTGGAGGGCCCAGAGTTTACCTGAACAGAGGAAGAAAGACTTCCTTCCCTCCCAGCAGAGCTGCAGGCAGCCTGCATTTACAAGGCCTTTTGCAGCTTTTTAAAAGCACAGGCTCATGCACAGAAGCCCCTTGCAAGATTGAATGTGAGGCTTGAATTTGCTCACAAAGGGTTATGTGCGTGCTTTTACATTAGAGCTCAGCAAAGCTTGACTTGTACTCAACGGGATATTTCTTTTAAAACACTAAAAAGCCATGCCTGGCATGTTCTTTCTCCAGTGCGATGTTTCGCCTCTGTATTTTGTCCAGAAGTGCTTCTGACTGGTGTTTTAGCTGGGCCAGCTTCTGCACTTCCTTTCTTTCACTCCACCGCTTTCAAAATAGAAAAGATACATGTCACACAGAGCACAGGAACAGGATCCATGTGCAGAACGTGCAGGCAGTGTTCTCCATGAAGAGCCTCTACACTCGGCACCACCAGAGCCCAAGGAGATTCCACAGCCAAAGGTACCAAATCCTACTGCGTGACTCTCTGAAGTGCTGAGTTCTCAACCTCACAACTGGTCTAAAGCAGGAAATACTTAGGCCAGTGCATTACTGCCTACTTTGCTAAGGAGAAAGACGGAGTTAAGCAGCACTTCCTACTGTCTCATGGGACAGCCCTCAAAAGCAGAAAGGTTGGGTCAGCTTGAAATGAGTCAGCAGGACTTTCAGAGCAGCCTATAGGCAGTAGAACAGAGGAACTGATCTCTCCTAGGCTCTCTCCAGGAAAACCTCACCTTAGAATTTCCCCATGGAAATGAATACAGAACTAGGCTCTGTAGCTCATGAAAAGAAAAGGCTCTGACTAGCTTACTAGGGCAGAGGCTTGTGGGTCTTTCTGAGGAGCTTCAGTGCCTTGGCTTGTTGCTGGACTGTGGCTTCCAGCCGGGCCTTTCTAACTTGGAGACTGAAAAAGAAGCACAGACCTTATCACAAAAGTCCGCAAGAGCATAAATTCCAGAAAAGTGCAAGAGAAACTCATCTAAGCCAAAAGCATCTTTGAAAATCGTGTATTCCTGTCTCCCTGGGTTGCAACAAGACAGTCCTGTTATCTTCACAAAATCACAGAACGTAAAGCCTTGCTCCACTTCCTTACCATTGTCAAGTTACTTCCTTACCGTTGTATGCGTTCTTCCAGCTCTGGAGTAGCCACAGTTCCAGAAGACGAGGCCAGAAGGGCCTGTAGGACCCTGAAAGCTGTCAGTTCCCTGTCCTTATTCTTGATGGTATTCTTCAGACACTTGGCATAACACTCAGTCTGGATACACTGTTCTTTCAATTCCTGCAGCTGTCAAACCACAAGAATCCCCAGCATTCAGCTTAGGTTTGATAAAAAGGAGCGGACTACTATGACTCTCAAACTGACTCTCAAAACCCGTGTTACTTCTTCATCTTTTATACTGGTCCCACTCCTGCATCTACACTGATTCCTACAGTGTTTCCTAAACACCCCTGCAACACTCTTCTTCCTCTCTTAAGAACTCCAAACAATCTTTGTAGGCATTTTTTGCCTACTCCAACGCAGGTAAAAGCTGCTCCTGCTCCTAAAATGACTTTGCAACTCCTTAACCATGATGATGTGATGAGGGAGTACAAAAAAAAGCATCAGCACAGCACTCCAGTATGCCTACTCTTTCTCCATCAGCATACACTCCCTTTGCCAGACCCAAGCAGCAAGTGCACATGCTTTTTGAAGCAGCAAAAAGTAGCTATGTGAAAGGCATACACACTCCATCTACTCCTCTTGCAAAGTTGTTTCGTGTACTAAGTGTACTAAGACCACCTTAGCGCAGCCCTCCACTGGTACTTGAAGCAGTGCAAGCAGATGGGCACCAAAGGCAGAATTGCTGTTCCCTCACAGCCCCCTCATCGCAGCTAAGCACTGAAGCACTCTGGGTCACATAAAATCCCCAAGAAAGGATCAGTTCCCCAGCCTGGTTTGTTACCATAAAAGGCCCAGGTCCCTGCCAAGAGACAAGAGAAAGGCCCTCTCCATACCTTAGCTTTAGACCTCTCCAGTTCTTTCTGCAATTTCTGTTCCTGCAGGTCCTGGCTGTAGCGTTTCTTAGCTTCCAGGGATGCTTCTGCCAGTGAGTACTTCCTGAGAACATTGGCAAGCACCTCCTGCAGCTGCCTGACCCATCTCTGAAAAAATGGTGTTCCATGAGCATGGAGAGATCAGTAAGATGATAACATGCCAGATGCTTTTCCTCATGGGACTGTATCTTTAGATGACTCTTGAGGGTGGCCAGCAGGTTGAAAGAGGTGCTCCTTCTGCTCTGCTCTGAGATCACATCTGGAGGACTGCATCCAGCTTTGGGGTCCCCAGTGTAAGGAAAACATGGATCTCTTAAAGCAGGTGCAAAGGGCGGCCCTGGAAAATGGTCATAGAGCTGGAACACCTCTCCTGTGAAGAAAGGCTGAAAGATTTGGGGTTATTCAGCCTGTAGAAAAACAGGATCTAGGGAGACCTTATTGCAGCCTTTCAAAGCAGATGCAGAGTGCCTTCTTACCAAGGCCTGCAGTGACAGGACAAAGGACAAAGGTTTTAAACTAAAAGAGGGTACATTTGGATTGGACATGAAGAAATTTTTTGCAATAAGGGCGGTGGGACACTGGAACAGATTACCCAGAGAACTTGCAGGATACCCCATCCCTGGAAGCGTTCAGAGTCAGGTTGAATGGGACATTGAGCAACCTCTTTATCCAGCCCTTCTTCCAAATGGGAATGAAACAAGGACCAAAATGCAACTGAGGTCCAGACAGAAACACCTCCTTTCAGCAGCACTCCAAAAAGAACCCAGGAGCAGGAACAACATTTTTTAAACTGACAGGCTCGCTCTCATTTGCATCAGTCCCTAATAGAATCACCTGTTTTTCCCCCAGACAGCCAGTGTGAGTCGAAGCATGCTTCTTTAACTGAAGCTGTTCTCCCTCCAATATGGAGAACTGAAGGAGAGAGCACAGGAACACAGTGGGAAAAAGAATCTACAGAAAAACTGCAGCATCACACTGCATTGCAGCACTGGGGCTAGAGAAGTGTGACAGCTGCTACAGGCAATACATATCCGAAAGAAAATAAAGTACTTCATTCTTAAGAGAAGAAATCAGAATCATCCTTGTTCTCTGCTCCAGCCACTGGCAAGACTCCTACAGAGGAGATAAGAAGGAGAGGTCTGCTGTGAGTGCTTCTCTCACTCTGCTTTTCCCACCAGCTTCTCACCAGAGAAGCTTTCAAAGGGAACCATTTAGACAATGAAGAAATAACCATTGCTATGCTGCTCAGCAAGGGACCGCGTTGCTGCCGTGTGTTCGCCTGCATTGGGAACTTGCACGCCGGCCGATTCTTTCTCTGGAGCTTCTGGATCGCTCTGTGCAATTGAAAGAAATGTGTCAGAGTTGGCACAGGCACCATCTCGCTGTGCTTCCGCACTCCACATTACTGCTTCAGCCAACAAGTAAAACGTGCTATCAGGTGCGGCAAAGAAGTAATAGGGTAAACACTGCCAGCAAGTTGGGCATCTCCGTTGAGCAGGGCTTTCCCAAGGGGACAAAAGACTCCTGCCCGTGATAGAGAGAACCTTGGCAGAAGCAGCAATGCACTAAAACACTAGGCACTACAGGCAACCACTGGATGTGGACTGATCAGGAGAAGGCAGCTGTGTGATGGAAAACAAGGGACCCTCACAGCACCAGTTTTGTTGGACTAGAGATGATTGTAACCAGCAGGAAACATTATGGCTTCAATCCTCATGTCTAAATCCCTGTCAGAGTCAGCTGCTAGGAGATCTGGGTCATTAGCTGGACATCACTTTATCCCAGACCTAATTTGAAGGCTTTCCATCAGCATGGAGTATAAAAAGTGCAAGTTAGGAGCATGTGGTGGAAGCTGCAGCAGAGGTAACTGACGCCAGAGGCAAGCAATCCAAGTGGAGCCACGTTGCATCCTTCAGAAGAATTTCTACGAGAGTCAGATGAGGAATCACGTTTTTCCTCTTGTTCTGCTCCTGTGTCTGGGAGGATCCCTACAGAGGAGATAAGGAGAGGTCTGCTGTGAGTGCTTCTCTCACTCTGCTTTTCCCACCTGCTTCACACCAGAGAAGCTTTCAAAGGGAACCATTTAGATCATCAGGAAATTACCTATGTAATACTTGTCTGCCACTGACTTGGCTCCCACTCTGAGTCTGCTTCCAGCTGGATGAGATGCATTGGCTGACACGCTTTTTACATATTCAGGATTGACCTGTGTAATTTACCTGTCAAGGTTCAAGTTGGGAGCAGTGGCAAAAGCAGCAGCAGCAGAAGGAAATGAGCTCAGAAGCAAGGGAGACAGGTGCAGCCCCACTGCCTCTTTCAGAGAACATATCACAGGTTCCAAAAGGGAGTCAAAGTCTTTTTCTGCTCTTGCAGCTGGCAAGACCCCTACAGAGGAGATAAGAAGCACAGGGCTGCTGTGAGTGCTGATTTCACTCTGCTTTTCCCACCTGCTTCTTGCCAGAGAAGCTTTCAAAGGGAACCATTCAGACCATCAGGAAATTACCTTTGAAACAATTGTCCAAAACTGACTTGGCTCCCACTCTGAGTCTGCTTCCAGCTGGACGAGATGCAATGGCTGACACGCTTTTTGCATTTTTAGATTCTGTCTAGGTAATTTGAATGTCAAGGTTCAAGTTAGGAGCAGCGGTGGAAGAAGCAGCAGCAGCAGAGGGAAATGATCCCAGGAACAAGGGAACCAAGCATAGCCCCACTGCCTCTTAAAGAGAACATACCACAGGTTCCAAAAGGGAGTCGAAGTCTTTCTCTTCTCTTGCAGCTGGCAAGACCCCTAAGGAGGAGATAAGCACAGGGCTGCTGTGAGTGCTTATTTCACTCTGCTCTCCCCACCTGCTTCTTGCCAGAGAAGCTTTCAAAGGGAACCATTTAGACCATCAGGAAATTACCATTGCCATTATGCTCTGCAAGTGACCCTGTTTCTGCCTTGTGTCCGCCTGCATCGGGAAGCAGCACACCAGCCGACTCTTTCCCCAGATCTTCAGGATCCACCTGCGTAATTGAAAAGACATGTGTGAGAGCTGGCACAGGCTCCTTCTCGACCAGGTTCTGCGCTTTCATTTCCCCCTTCAGCCAGCAGGTAAACTGTGCTATCCGGTGCGGCAAAGAGGGAATAGGGCAAACTCTGTCAGGGAGCTGGGCATCTCTGTTGAGCAGGGCTTTCCCAAGGGGACAAAAGACTCCTGCCCATGGGAGGGAATAGAGGGAACCATGGCAGAAGAAGCTGAGCGCTGAGACTGCAGGCACTAGAGAGACCCATTGGATGTGGACTGATCAGGAGAAGGCAGCTGTGTGATGGAAAACAAGGGACCCTCACAGCACCAGCCATGTAGGACTGGAGAGGGCTGTAACCAGCAGGAAGCTTTACGGCTTCAATCCTCATGTCTAAATCCCTCTCAGAGTCAGCTGCTAGGAGACCTGGGTCAGTAGCTTGACATCATTTTAAATCTAAATCAAGAGCCTGAATGCAGAAATGGCATGTCAAGTGTAAGTTTAGGAGCGTGTGGTGGAAGCTGCAGGAGAGGGACCCATGCCCAACATAAAGTGATCCAAGTGGAGCACCACTGCCTCCGTTAGGAAAGTTACCTCAGAATCACACCAGGAGTCATAGTCTTCCTCTTGTTGTGCTCCTGCAGCTGGCAAGACCCCTGCAGATGGGATAGGAAGCACAGGGCTGCTGTGAGTGCTTCTTTCACTCTGCTTTCCCCACCTGCTTCACACCAGAGAAGCTTTCAAAGTGAATCAGACTATCAGGAAATTACCTTTGAAATACTTGTCCACAACTGACTTGGCTCCTACTCCGAGTCTGCCTCCAGATGGACGAGATGCGATGACTAACCCGCCTTTTGCAATTTCTGAATCTATCTCTTTAATCTAAACGCAGTGGTTTAGTTCAGGAGCATGCAATGGAAGAAGCAGCAGCAGAGAGAAATGAGCCAGGAGTAAGGTAGCCAGGTTTAGCCCCACTTCCTATATCAGAGAACTTACCACAGATTCAAAACTGCCGTCGAAGTCTTCCTCTTTTTCTGCTCCTGCTGCTGGCAAGGAAACTGCTGTCAGTGCTTATTTCACTCTGCTTTTCCCACCTGCTTCACACCAGAGAAGCTTTCAAAGGGAACCACTGACTTGGCTCCCAGTCTGAGTCTGCTTCCAGCTGGACGAGATGCAACAGCTAACACGCTTTTTGCATTTTCAGGATTGACCTGTGTAATTTACATGTCAAGGTTCAAGTTAGGAGCAGTGGTGAAAGAAGCAGCAGCAGAGGGAAATGATCCCAGAAGCAAGGGAGACAGGTGCAGCCCCACTGCCTCTTTCAGAGAACATATCACAGGTTCCAAAAGGGAGTCAAAGTCTTTTTCTGCTCTTGCAGCTGGCAAGACCCCTACAGAGGAGATAAGAAGCACAGGGCTGCTGTGAGTGCTGATTTCACTCTGCTTTTCCCACCTGCTTCTTGCCAGAGAAGCTTTCAAAGGGAACCATTCAGACCATCAGGAAATTACCTTTGAAACACTTGTCCAAAACTGACTTGGCTCCCACTCTGAGTCTGCCTCCAACTGGGCGAGATTCAACGAGTGACACGCTTTTTGCATTTTTAGATTCTGTCTAGGTAATTTGAATGTCAAGGTTCAAGTTAGGAGCAGCGGTGGAAGAAGCAGCAGCAGCAGAGGGAATTGATCCCAGGAACAAGGGAACCAAGCATAGCCCCACTGCCTCTTAAAGAGAACATACCACAGGTTCCAAAAGGGAGTCGAAGTCTTTCTCTTCTCTTGCAGCTGGCAAGACCCCTAAGGAGGAGATAAGCACAGGGCTGCTGTGAGTGCTTATTTCACTCTGCTCTCCCCACCTGCTTCTTGCCAGAGAAGCTTTCAAAGGGAACCATTTAGACCATCAGGAAATTACCATTGCCATTATGCTCTGCAAGTGACCCTGTTTCTGCCTTGTGTCCGCCTGCATCGGGAAGCAGCACACCAGCCGACTCTTTCCCCAGATCTTCAGGATCCACCTGCGTAACTGAAAAGACACGTGTGAGAGCTGGCACAGGCTCCATCTTGACCAGGTTCTGCGCTTTCATTTCCCCCTCCTGATACCATGCTGATGGGTTAATAATTTCTTCGTCTGCTTGCGTTAAAGTACATAATTTAATCTGTAGTTTGTCCCCTTGACTCTGAATGCTTAAGTTTAACTTCAGAATCAAGTCCCTTCCTAATAAATTATATTCTGCTTTGGGGAGCAAAAGTAAATCATTTGAACAAATTTTCCTTTTTAATTCTATTTCTACATCTTCTAAAACAGGCACTTTAAAAGGCTCCCCTTTTGCACCGATCACTGACATATAATTTTTCCCTTTTTCTACCCCTTTAGGAAGTTTTTGAATTGTTGATTTTTCAGCCCCGGCATCTACTAAAAATAAAAATTCTTCTTTATGGGGACCAATTGACAATTTTATCTAGGGCTCTGTTGATGTTATAGTCCCCAAGAGATATAGCTCCTGACACCTCTATTCCTTTTTAAGCATTCTCTCATCCTGTTTCCACCTGTGGCAGTTTTTCTGAATATGCCCCTTCTTATTACAATAGCAACAGATGGGAATGGCAGGTCTTTCCCGGCGGGGTAGTTCTCGGGGCATCCTTTCTATCCTTCTTTCCTTCCTTTCTCCGGGTAAAATCCCATTCTTCTTTCTCTGACTGCCGCTACAAAAATTTTGCTTTCACTGTTTTTCTTCATCCCCCCTGACAGAGACTTTCTGTGCTTCTCTAACTCTTCTAATCCTCTCTCTTGCCTATCTTCCAACTTCTCTAGTTTCCTTCTTATATCTCCCCAGGATTTACGAATTGGGTTTTAAGGAGGGCAGTTCCAGCTACTGTATTTGGGTCAATTCCAGAATACAGCTGCAGACTTCGTCTTAGTCTCACCAGCCATTCTGTGGTAGATTCATCCTTTCCCTGATGTCCACTGAATGCCTTATTAATATTCTGCCCTCGGGGAACCGCTTCTCTTATTCCCCATATTATTATCGTTCTTAAATCTCTCATATTCTGTCTTCCTTGTAGTTGTTGGTGATCTGAATGGGGATCCACATTTGGCCATTTCTGATCTCCCGGGGGTCCTGCCTGATTCTGTCTTTCCCAAATCCTCATTCCAGCTTGTCTAATCATACCCTTCTCCTCAGTGGTAAACAGAATTCCTAAAATGGACTGCATTTCTTCCCAGGTATAAGTGTTAGGACCTAGGAACTGGTCTAGCTTTTCAGCTACTCCTAGGGGATCATCTAATGGAGTCCCCATTTCCTTTTTAAAATTTCTTACATCCGTGGTATTAAGCGGTACTGCCACAAAACCAATGCCTCCCTAACTGCCTCCGAGGGGAACTTCTAAAAACGGATATAGAGAGGTTCCCTCCTGCATCCTAGTTCTGCTCCTAGTACAGGCCGCTGGGGGGAGATCTAACTCTGGTGCTGTAGGTGGCGGGGGCGGAGGCAATAACGGCGTCTGCAAAGGACGCAAAGCCGCCTGCGGAGGCGCCGGATTATTAAGATAGGGAGGTGGTAAGTTATCCAGCGGCTCCCATCTATCATCTTTTTCCTCCTCGAACTTCTCATCCGCTTTTAGTGCAAGTATTGAGGCTGGAAAAGGACGTGAAGTTCTGATCCATAATCCTGCATAATCACTTTCTTCTTAACTAAAAGATTCTTTAGAATTAACATAGATGTTTAGGGTCTGGCAAACCCAGTCCTCAAAGGATCCAAAACTGGCCAAAAAATATGAAGTCTTAACGGTTTCTTCGGCCATTCCACCATACAATATTGAACCGTTTTAAAGTTGCTTTTTCCTTTTTTGGGGCCCCTATTGTCCCGATTTTTAATCATTATTCCTAATGGACTTTCTGATGGTATGTCCAGTAATTTTGGTAACTTGCTCCCTTTCTGAACTTTAGATTTTTTCTGACCCATTTAGGAATTTTACTGTGGCAATTCCCCCAGCCCTTGATTATCTAAGTAAAAATGTCTTGTAGGGGGCTCAGGGTCTGTCACCCACCCACGATTTCTATACAAAATTAGTCACACTCTTAAATACACAGGCAACCGAATCCCACCCAACCAAACGGTATATGCCTTTAAATACTTATGACTCCGTCGTCTTTGTTCGGATCTTCGCGCACAGAATTACGGGCAGACTATACTGCTGCAGCCGGCAAGGGAGCGCAAAAAAACACTCTTTGCTTACCTCAGTTCAGGTTCAGAACGGCGTTAGTCCAGACCTGACCCGAACAGGAGCCACCGAAACGGTGGGGCGCCCCCCCTGATTCCAGCCAAAACTCGGGAACTATTTCCATCCCGGACGAGTCCCCAATTGTGAAAAAAGATCACGGATAAATTTTAAATATCAATTTATTAAGCGAATAAAGGTAAGCAAACAGCGCTGATGGCGCGGGTAGTCGGCGCTCCACTAACAAGCACGCACACAGCTCCCGCCTCCCGCTTGTATTTCCTTTACTCATACATATTCATAACCATTCTAAGAGAAGGTGGGTCCATGCAAATAACTCCCGCACATGCTCTCTTCATCTTCTAGAATCTTCTCGGTTCTTGGCTCGTCTCCAAAACGATCCCCGTCCTCTGCTCACGCTCCGAGGCACCCCCCCCCCCAACAGTGCGCGGCCTGCAACAGAACTGGTCTGAACTAGTCTCCTGCAGAACACAGGAACTGTGTACAGTACACATTTCAAGCATTAGTCCGTGGTTATACAAGGAGAGGTCATATCTCATCATCCTGTCTTAATATTGCTTATTTTCACGAATCAGATGTACATGTCTCACAGAAAGATGATCCTCGTGGCCCCTTCTAATCTGATACTCTATGATTCCATGACCCGGCCGGCAGAGCAGGGCAGGGCGGGGCGAAGCATCTGCCGCCTCCTGTCCCAGCTTGGGCAGGCCTAGGGTAAGGCAAGCGCTGTGGAGCCGTCCCCCCTCCTCAGCTGCTTGCGACCCAGGGTGACGGGCTCTGCTGGCTCTTCCAGCCAGGGAGGGTGGAGGTTTTGCTGTGGGCACTGCCCGCCCGTTACCGCTTTCGCGTGTCCCTCTGGTTGATACGGAGTCGATTCCGCGCCGCGAGCTCCTGCAGCTGGGCCAGGTCCCCGCTGGCGGCCGCGCGGTGCCACTTGCTACTGTCCTTCGGCCGCAGCTTGCTGAAGACTTCAGCGAGCCTCTGCATGCTGCGGCAGGGACAAGGGGAGGGCACAGCCCGTCCCGGGGTGAGGAGCCGCAGGACGGGAGAGTGCGGTGAGGGCGCTTGGGGCGGGGAGCTTCGAGAGCTGCGAACCCCTGCCGCTGCGCCACAGCACTGAGCTCCGAGGCCCGTTCCCCTCCGCGTTTGCGGTGAGCGCGCTCGGAGCGTCACAGACGGCTTATGACGGCGGAGCGAGCTGTGCCTCCGCCGGGAGCGCGCTCTACCCGTTGAGGCTCCCGCGCCGGGCATGGCGAAGGCAGCTCCGCGGCGGCGGCTCCTCCCAGCCTGGATGGGGACGGCGGGGGACGATGGGCCGGCCGTGGCCCCGGTCCCCGCGGCCGGGCGGCGGAAGGCGGCGGCAAGGCCCAGGTAGAGACGCTGCCGCCGGGGCTGGGGGCGCGGGGGCCCGGGACCGTGCCAGTCCCGCGCTGAGTGTCTCCCTCCCCGTCCGGCGTCCAGGGCGGCGGCGGTGCACTGCATGAACGAGGCGGAGCTGGTGAACGCGGCCCTCGCGGTCCTGGCCGAGGTGAGCCCGGGCCCCCGACCTGGAGCCGCGGCCCTGGCCCTAGCGGGGCACGGGCAGGAAGCGCTGCCGCCCGCAGCTCCCGCGCGGCCCCTCTCCGGGAGGCGAGCTGGGAACGCTGCCGAGCACAGCCCCGGTTTTCTCGGAGGCTGCCGGGGCCTGAGCAGTGCTCTTGTCCGTCGGTACTGCGAGGCAAACCCAAAGTCCCCCTTGGACCAGCGAGGGGTGTCCCGTGGGGTGCTGTGCTGCCCTCACCCTCACCTCTTGGGGGCTCCCGGGGTGAAGCCGCGCACAGCCGGGTCTGTTTGTTTTCCCTTTCGTCAGAAGCTACAGCGCGAGGAAGAAGCGGTGAAGGCCTGGTCCCGGAGTAAAGAGGAGCAGGAGCTCCAGCCAACGTTAGAGGAGGCTCCTGGAAACACAGCCAGCACGGGGGGAGGCAGCGACCGCAGTCCAGCGCTCCCATCCCCTCCTGACGCTGGTGCTGATGCAGAGAGGACAGGCTGGGAGGACTCTCAGGATGATGTTCTGAAATATGTCAGGGAGATCTTTTTCAGCTAACGCCGCCCGGAAGAGATGGGGACAGTGAGGAGGGGGTCCCACAGCACCGAGGATGGTGGGAGGCGAGTGTGCAGTGGGCTGTGTATCTGCTGTGTTGGTGGCCTATGGAGCTGGTAGGGTGGCTCAGCATCCTCTTCCGTGTCTGGAGGGGGGATGAATAAACCACATGAGGCTGGTGCAGGTATGAGAGCCTTTATTGAAATGAAGAATCGATCCAACCAGCATCACCAACTACATCCACCACACCAAGACCTCCTCAGGAGAGAAAACGGACCCTCATAATGCTGAAGGGGATGGGGGAAAAGCAGGTGCTTCTTTGTGCAAGGTTGCAGACAGGGCATAGAACAGTGCTGTGCACCACTGTGGCAGAGAGACCCCATGCAATGCTCTGGCTACGGCTGGGGCACTGTAACCCAGCCTTTGCCAGGCTTTGCCCTGCTCCCCAAGCATACCCTTCCATGGGCTTGTGTTGGTCTGAGCTTTGTGGTGACATGCCTTCACACAGAACCAGTTCTTCTGGAGTCTCAAAGGCTGCTGCAGTGCTGGGCTCAGCCCTGCAGTATCACTGGGGACAAACCTGGGGCTCTACACCAAAATCCTTTGCTTCCTCATGGAAGCCCTCCTGGCTAGGGCTCTGTTCAGCAAGCTGTTAAGTTGCCCCTCTGGGTGTGCTGCTGCTGTGGGGGTTGAACATGAGCCACTTCACCCTAATGGACTAGAGTCACTCCAGGTACTATTGCAGGCAGCAAAGCACAGCTGCTTCTGCTGAAGAGGGCATTTCCTATGCATGTCTGGGGATGACAGTGCTGTGATGTCAGTGTGAAACCCACAGCTCCTGAGGTCACAATTCCTCACAGACATCCCTGGTCAGTCCAGGAGGTGGAGAAGGAGGAGTGTCTTTGGACAACTCCAAGAAAGGAAGCCTGTTTGCTTCTCTGCCTGCCTGTACTTGGGCGAGATAGAACTAGGGGGCTGTGTCCGCTCTGTGCTGGTTTTGGTCTGTCCCCTCCACCGCCCTCTGGCTCAGGGACAGAAATGGTCACCTTGTTCCCGTGCGCCAGGTCAAGTGGTGCGTGTTACACACTGCTGTTCCTGGGAAGCTTCTATGCTGTGTGGTGTGTGTTGGTGTGTGCTGCGGGCTCGCTGCAGGACTGCTGCATAGGGCTGTGTGTCAGAGCATGGCTGAACATGGGCCTTTGGACTAGGGATCAAATTCCTGCCAGTGGCTAAAGCTATAGCAGGAGTTTTGTTTTAAATCGGGTTATCAATGGCTCTTGCATATTCTTCACTGTCAAATCTCAATGGGCAGGGTGTTCTGTCAAACAGCTTTGATGTGAGTGTGTGTGTGCTTGGCCCTGCTGAGGTACATGGTGGTGGTGAGAATGTGAAGCCGTAGCAGAGCCTGAGTCCCAAACAGTGCCAGGAAGCCCCCAGTGAAGTCCTAGGGATGAATCCACTGTGAGCTTTGGAAAGGAAATATACCCAGGTCTACAGACAGGATTGATGTCTTGATGAGTACGATGAGGATCATCTTCCAGCCTTCTTTTTCCTTTGTGCACTTTGCATGTGTGAAAAAGATGGGGTAGAAGATGCTGAGGACCAGGCAGGTACCCACACAAACCCTGGCTAGCTCCAGTCTGGTAGGCTGATGCCCATCACCTGCAGATGCTTGTAGGCCAGGCATTGCAGCTCCTGGGCTGTCTCATTCCACAGACAGAAGTTGTAAAAGCCAATGTGTTTGTCAGGGAGGCTGACCAGGTTCCTGGCTTCCCACAGCAGCGCATAGAGCATCAAGGCCAAGGTCCTGGAAGCTTTGAGGAGGCTCTGTGCACAGAGCAAGTGCCCAGTGCATCTCTGTTGCAGTAGACCCATCCTAGTGCCTGCGTGCTCTCTTGATACCGTGGTAGAGCCTGCTGTGGGGACTTCTGCAGCAAAACATGAATGGGGGGGACACCTCTTGGTTGTTGCATTTTGTGGCACACTTCCCAAGATGTGCTCTGAGCCTATGTCACTGAGGTCTCGGGACTCCCCTTGCAAGTACAGCAGAAGCACCTCAGTCCTGTCTCTGGCCATGCTGCACAGGTGTTACTGGGTCTAGGGGGTGCAATTTTGGTCACGGCAAAGGTGGCTTAACAATGCTCCATGCATGGACCAGCACTGGGAAGACGGTATGGTTCCGTTAGCCCTAGACATGCCCTTTGCACCATGGTCTCATGTTGGACAAGACAGGCAAGTGATGGGAGGGGAACAAAACACTGCTGTTTGCTAAGGAGGGGGTTAAGAGCTATTCTGAGAAAATACGTTTTCAGTTCTGGTCAGACAAGGCCATCCCTTGTGATCTTTAGACTACTGAGTAAAATGCAGGCATGACAGGGTCTGAAGTGCAGGGCTCTCCTGGCCACCCCCCTACCTCACAGCTCTGGGACTGTTGATGTCATTGATGCCACTCGTTTCCAACATCCAAGTGCCGCTGAGGCCCTTGCATGCTCATACATTTCTGGGTACAGCAGGGCTGATCACCCGCAACCCTGCTCCCTACTGAGGCAGACATGGTGCTTCTCTGTCCTGGTTGCCTGAGGACCAATGCCCTATGCAGACAGGCAGCTGCCCACCACAGAGAGGCATCCCAGACTGACCTGCAGTCACTCACCCTCCTCTGAGACGCAGGGAAAGGGGTGCTATGGAGACAGAGCTGTGATTGCCATCCTCCTCGCTCCTCTCTCAGGCTGCCTGGCAAACCCAACTCCTGCTTCTCTTCCAGAAATGTGGACTATCCTCAGTGCCCTCTTGGAGGCTTCTGCTTCCTGCTGAAAAACAGGCAAGTGGCATCAGGAAGGGGTATCACCAGCTGCAGAGCCATGTGTCATTGCAGCACTGGCCACTCAGCTTGTCACAGAGGTACACAGTGCGAGGAGCTCGGAGACCTTGGCTTCAAGCTCAGCCTTCAGTGTGAGGTTTTTCAAATAACCTATTTCCTGCTTTTCCAAGCATTATCCCCTGTGAATCATTTACCACCTTCCCTCAAGGAGTTCATAACATTGAACCTGCTCTCTCCCCTCCGTTGCCCAGTGGTATATCATTGTGATGTCCTGGACATACCAGGCCATCACTTGTGGATTTGGCACCACCTCTGAGTTTTTCGAGTGGCCAGAGAGACTCCACTCAATCAAAACCCAGTGCCTGGTTGCAGTGCTGGTGACTAGAGAACCTTCAGCATCACCCTCTCACTCCCTGTCTCCCTGGGTACATGGGAGTGGGGCACATGTATTTAATGTGCACTGGGATAAAACTTCACTGTTCCAGACTACTCCACCTCCACACAGTCATAGCCAGGAGTATGGACAGCATGGAAGCGTGTCACTGTCACAGACCTGTCCCCTTCCCCTGGTCAATACCTCACTTCTCATAGCTTCTTAACAGCAGGCTTCTGGAGAGACCGGAAGGTCACGTGGAGGATGCCCATTGTTCTGAATCTACAGTGAAAACACTAACAACCAGGACATTATCTGTGCTGAGCCTCAGAGTGTGCTGCAGAATGAGACCTCACGCACATGTGATTTCACCAGGGTTCGTCCTGTCCCTGGGTTTGCCTCTTGGTTTGTCTGTCTTTACATGTGCTCTGTAGTCAGGCATTGCTGCTCTTCCAGTCCTGTGAGGGCTCATGCCCACCCACTGTTCTCCCCCCCATCCTTCCTCAGAGGGAGAGCAAGCTGTGCTTGGAGGGACTCTTGGTTACAGACCATCTCAACAGGAATGTCTGTCGGAACTCAGAGCTGGGACCGATACGTCCCAGGCGGCTCCCAGCTCAGCCCACCCACCAACCCCTGCTGTCCTTTTTTAGGCCAGTTTCCTAAGGAAAGCAGGCTTGTAGAAACACGGTCTTTTTGTTCAGTCATCTCCTGTGACCTTTTATTTATTCCCCCGTTCATAAAATATATAAGCAATTAAAAATTGTTCTATTTGCACTTATTCACAAGAGAAGGTTTCGCAGAATCGAATTCTTAGCAGGTGCGTGGAAATACACGGCAGGGGTGGAGAAGAACCACCTCAGAGGCCCTGTGCTGCTGTATGATCTATGCATGTACGAGAGCCGTGGGGAAATCTCATGGTCTCTCTGCCCTCTTCTCTGCATTGAGGCTCACATCTGTAAGGACCATTTTTCTTTTCCCAGCGATGCCCCTCAGTTCACTCCTCCAAACTGCAGGCGGATTTGCCCCTCAGCCTCCAGCTGCCTCCCCACCTCAGCCCAGCCGATAAATCCCTGTTGCCAGGTGTGACTGTGCCAGGGACAGAATCACTCCTGGTGTGGGTGCCCTGTGCCATCCGGGTCAGAGAGAGCACAGCTGGCCTGGAGGCAAAGTACGGCTTGGCAATGAGAGCTGAGACCTGGCGCCCAGCCACCAGCTCACCCACAGACACGATTTCCAGCATCTGTGGGGTCTGGCTTGGCCCCGAGGCTGGTTTGGGGGCAGCCTGGCTGAGAAGCAGGGGATGCACAGGAAAGAGTGGTGTCCAGCTGGGGCTTTTCACAAACTTCTGCAGACCCTCTGCCTCTAAGGAGGCATCTGTGCCTTTGGATGTCAGAGTCTGTGGCGCTACCTCAAAGGTGCAAGAAAGGGGAACCCAATGCACAGCGCAGCAAGGACCAGCATGGCTTCAGCTACTTGTTTCTGGGCAGGCATTGGTGGAGGTACAGGGCTTTTCCCATGGGAGAGCTCTATGTTTCAGTCTCCCAGGCAAATTGAGGCTCCATGTGCATGGCTTAGAAGCTCCCCAGGGTGTCTGTGTGCGAGACAGGGCTCATAGGGACCCTCTGTGCTGATGGAACTGCCCAGCCCTTCCCTTCGCTGGCTTGTAGGCAGGTGAGCACCTTCCCAGGCTGGTGCTGTGCCTTCCCCTCAGCACACGGCTGGCCTAGTGCCTGGGCAAAGGCAGCGGGACAGGGAGGCCAAGCATACAGCTCCAGCACAGGATCTGGTCTCTGTGCAGGGACAAGCATCTCTGTGGAGCTGCTGGACCCTACTGCAGTGAGCAGCCTGAATGCAAAGGGATGAGGGAACGGGCATTTTCTCTTGCGCTGAAAAGCCAGAAGATGGGCTTTCCTGCATCCCCCAACCCTGGCTGCTCACGGAGTGGCACAGTGCAAGAGCAGTGGGAAGGGAAGGCAGCTTTGGACTTGGCACCTTTCCTTCAAGCCACCCGCTCTGCCTCAGGATCCATTTTTCTCCCTCAGGCAGGATCAGCTGCAGGGGAGGGAGAGGGGAAAACCACCTGTGAGAAAAGGCTGCTGACAAGCTAAGGATTGCTGGCAAACAGAAACCAGCCAGTGACACGCAGACCAGAGTGCCTGCTCCGGAAATGTCCCGCAGCTGGGGACGGGCCTGTTCCCTCCCGGACATCGGCACCTGCAGCACCACTTCTCCTGGCAGCTCCCCACAACAGCAGCAGCATTAGAAAGGTGAGGGACTCAGTGGAGGATACTTATGGGCTGCCCATCTATCTGGGTGCAGAGCCAAAACACACTGGAGAAGGTCGAGGTGCCACCCTGGTGAGCAGAGCAGGTCTGTGGCTGCTGCCAGGTCCCATGTCAGCTGGGCTCTGACGACTGCCCCTGTTGTGTCACAGGCAGCTGCCTCTGCTTTCAGTTTTGGTTTTGAAGGCCATGGAGCCTCATGCAGAGCTCCTCCCCGATGTTGCATCATCTAAGTATGAGGTGTGTGTTGGAGAGTGACGTGTGTGGAACACCCTGCCATGAAGCTATTCACAGAGTCCCACCTAGTAATTCCACATTTAGGCACGGCCTGGAAGCTTCCAGGCAGTACACACGTTGTGAGCCTGTAATATTTGCACTCATACCCAAGGGCACAAGGTAGGTGAAAGGAACACGAGGAAGCCCTGAGAGAAACTCAGTGCTTAAAGCTGCCAGGCAGCAGGTGGTGGGCAGGTGCCGTCCTAACTGGCCTGTGTGCATGGAATAATTTTAGCACGGAAAAGGATCTGGATCAGCTCACAGATGGCTTAGGCAGGGGTTACAGTGGGAGAAATGGGGGCAGAGCTGCTGAGGTGAAAGTGGTGAATGGCTGGGACGCAGAAGGAAGCCTTGTGGCTGAACATGGCCGTCATCTAACACTGGGGCTGGGAAACTGAGGAAGGAGCAGAGACCACTGAGGCGACACCTCTGTTGTAGTGGAGAACCATCCACTGGCAGGAGGCATGTTTGTGCTCTCCAGAGGGGAGGTCACACAGTTTGGTCTCACGCCACTTGCTTTCCTGTAACTCACGAAGAAAAAGGGTGTATGATTTGGGTCTAGTGATCAGCCAGCTCCTCAGCCAACCTCAGACTGCAGGGGAGGCTGCTGTTTTGCTGCCACAGGTGGAAGGCATATGCAGCTCCTTCAGACACATCCTCACTTTGCACTGGGGTCCTGTTTGCTGGGGTATTCAGGACAGCTGCCACAGTGGGCCTGCTCTGTCATGCCACAGCACTTCTCCCTGGAGCCACTGTCCTCCTGAGGGGTGGCTGATCCCCTTCCCGTCTCCTGCACTTCAGCCTTCATGAGTCTGACAGATGGCCACTCGTTCTGGTTTAGCATTTGCACACATCTCCATCTCTCTAGCCTGCACTGCTCTGCTCAGAGCAATAAATGCACCAGTTGGGAATGTTACTTTTGGAATGTGTCATCTTTCTGACCAGAGCTGGTTGCCTGATTGTGCAGCTATGATAAAAGTGCTCCTCAGTGCTCCCTGAGGAGCTCTGTGTCTCTTTCCCTGCAGGGTCTTGGGTCTCTGCTGATTGTAATGCCTCCTGGGATGCTGCGGCTGCCAGCAGGGAAAGGTCCAGTCAAAGTCCAGCTCAAGGCTTGCCCTTGTTCCCAGCTGACCTTCTTACTCTGGAGGCCGCCTTCCGCACCTTTGGCTGCCTCTCTGGCCAGTAGTTCACCCGCCTTCTCCCCTCTGGGTAGGGAAGATTGTGCCTGAAGGCTGAGCAGGATGTGACATGCCCTGTTCTCTTTCCTAGGGACATTTTACAGGTGTGCCCTGGCTGCCCCTTTGGCTTCAGGTGCCCAATGTCTACCTGCTAACGGAGCAGCTGAAGAGGATGGCTGTGATAGCTGTGATGTTGGGTATGCAGGGAGGTGGTCATCAACATGTCTTATGGATAAAGAATGGGAAAGCAGAGGAGATAGAGAGCAGGACCTCTACATGGTGCAGTGAAAGCAAACACAGCAACACTGTCAGCAGTTGTAGTAATATTAGCAATTGTAAGTAAAGCATGAGATGAGCTGGGAATTTCACAAGTGTTTTGCTTATTTTAGCCTGCTACTTTAAAAGTAAGCTACTACACATACTTCCAAAAAGCTGGTTATGACACTGGTCCTCATTCCTGAGGGAATATCCACAGAAGTCTGTTCCATCTAGTTGCTCAGATACCTTCTCAGCTATAAGTAGTACTGCCCCGGAGTACCAAACTTGAGAGATTCCTGTGGGAATTCCTAAGCTGGTTAGAAGAAATCACAGAATGACAAATGGTTTGGTTTTCTCTCATCTGTAACCTGCTGAGAGCCAAAAATAAATCTCAGTGAAACAAAACCAACTCTATGCTTTTCTTCCTATAGCTGTCATGAGAAGGTTGCTGGCAACCTGAAAGCAGGAGTCCAAGGCAGTGCAAAGCTAAATGATTTTGTGCTGTCTGCACTTGTGCTACATTTAGTATTCCATGAGACAACCCTAGTCCTACAGGGTATTAGTTGTGAGGCTCTCAGAACTCATTCCCTAGGACTGGAGACTGGCTGACTGCAGCCTCTATCTTATAGGTGCCCTTCCTCACCACACTTGTATCCAGTTCTAGCCCTGACAAAAGACTGATCCAGTTGTCTCTGGGAGGCCTTGTAATAATGACTTCGTGCCTATGTGTCTGATTTTGTCTTTGTTCCTGAATTTGTCTGGCTGCCATGTGGCATGGTTTTCCCTCATCTCCTCAACAGCACACAACAGATATGTATGTGTGGGATATTTCCTTCCAGTAACCCAGGGGTAATAAAACAGTCCTGCCTGATACTGCACACATTGTCTGTGCTTCCCTTCACGTTTGAAAAAAGGCCTAGGTCTGGTCTGTGTGGAAAACTAAGACTTGCCAATTGGTGTCTGTTGTGGTGTCTGTACTTGTCTTAAGCAGCATATTCTTCATCTTTTCTCCCCAATGTCTGTACAATGCTATACACGTTAAGAAGATGCAAACTATCCAGGTATATTACTGTAATGAATAAAATATTACTGTGGGATAATTAGGAAATGTGGGATAATTAGGAATTAAATTTATATTTGAAATGCAGCATTGTCCACACATGAGGAAAAACGGACTTTCAGGGCCTCTCAGGGCGAGATGCAGCCACACCTGGTATGCCAGGAATGTGCACTCCACAGCGGCTCCCGTGACAACACAGACGGAGGGTAGAGCGAGGTGGAGATCTCGCGGTTACGCTTTGTCCTAACTTCAGCAAAAAGATGGGAACTAGGTGGTACAAGCAACTGATAAGCTGCACACTTGCTACCCTGAGCCAGCGGCCTGTCATCTTTTGACAGAATGTCGTCCTCAGTGTGAACTTTGCTTCATTATAATGTCATTATAATGCATTTACATGCTAAAATACACTCCCATCTCCAATGTGACCCCCCTCCAAAAGGAGACCACCCCTCTCTGAGCATGCCCTCTGAATTTTTGGTGTCATACACCTTTAAAATGAAGCGAGAGAGATTTGCACCAATAATAATAAAGGTATGTATGGCTAGAGTCACTCAAGCTCCACCTTGAAGGTGAAAATAAGATAAAATGACCCAAGAGAGAGGGGGATATCGGGGGAAGATACCATCGCGGATGAGTCGAGGAAGATAACATCAACAGACTTCTGGGACCAGTCGATGGGCTAGACCGCTCTTCCCCTCCCATAGGGATGCCTGTGGGTAAGACTTACAGTGTATCCAGTGCTTCCCTGGGAAAACTTAGAAACTCCATAGAGTTACTTTTACCGTCACCTGTATACTTCAGAGCTATACTGTGTTAACTTTATCAAGCGCTTGTATCCATGTAACTATTAATTCCACGCGCTCTTGCAGACAGTATTTATCACTGGCAATCCAAAAGAACCTGTATCTGTTGCCTCAATAAACTCAATCAATAAACCATGCTGTTTCGATAGCCAATTGCCACTATCGGTAAATCTGGACCAGCAGAGGTTCGATATAAGCGAACGCAGTCGGACCGGTAGTTGCATATTAGAAAATAAAGCAAGGGGTTTGTTTCCCCCCCCTTTTAATGCAACAATTACCCAGGTATGTAAGAACACATGAATAGCTATATTGATTTTCAACTAAGGGGCTGTCTATCACAGCACCCTGCCTCCAAGGTGACTGCATCAATGCCCAGGGGAAAGCAGGAACAGAACAAACAGATCCAATACTTTTCCCAAGCACCCTTCTAGATTCTCACTGTTTTCAGCTGAGGATATTTCTGAAGGCATATATGTATATTCAAAACTCCCAGCGGTCTATCTATAAGGCACACACTCATCTGAATCCATGTATGTTTTTTGCATCCATGATAACCTTTAGCAAAGAGTTCCACAGACTTGACTATCTGTGTACAGATTTTATATCCAATGTTTTTTGAGTGTAACATATTTGGTTTGTTGGTGAAAGGGGGAATGATTTTCGCAGCTTATGACTTGAATTTTTTTTACTCTGACCAAGGAACGGTGGCTTCAGGTGCTTGGTGAATAAGCCCTCTACCTGAGAATCCCAGGAAACTTCCAAACAGAGTGAAGAAGGGAAAATAATAAAAAATAAAAGGAAAAAAGAAGCAGGAGGGAATTTAGTTCTTCACGCAGCTCTTCCTGGAAGTGGAGTCTGCTTCAAAAAAACAGTAGGTATTGTTTAAGAAAAATTATACTTTATTTTCAGAGACTCCCTAATAAACTGCTTTAGAATTTGGGATACTTCTTCATGTGTAAGAGAAATTTCATGTATACATTAGCCAATGTGTATGAACTTATTTATGTTTTTTTTTTAAAGAGCAAGAATTATTTGATTTCTGCAGGTATCTACTCCATTGCTGGTAGAGTCATAATCCACAACCAAAGTCTTGGGAATTGTTTAAGCGCATCAAATACATGACACTTTCATGTTCCTTCACTGGCTAAAGAACTGGAGCTCACGAATATACACTGGTATTTTGCAGCATGTTGTCTGTTCTTTTCTTCAGGCAGTAATGGTGGAGGGAATTGCAGTTTGTCTTGTCCGTGGCAGAATTTACTCTTCCCAAGATATACATCCTGTCTTGCTGTCCTGGTTTTCTGGAGCCTTCTGTTTTTTGAGGAGCCTCTCCTTCATTTTCCTTTCTTCCTTTTTTGAATCGCTCTTTGCACGATCATGATCTGAACCAAAAAGGACAAAAAACCAAAATCCATATCAACTACTACAGGGTCACTAGTTACTAAATAAATACATGGCTTTAGTTTCGTTAACAAGAAACTGCGGTATTATGGCAGAAACATTTCCTTTAAGAAAGGAAAGCCACAGCATGATTCAAAATCTAGTGCTAAAATGTGGGAACTTCAGCCATAGGAACAGGACCTGGTTTTATTGCTGCAGTGATACGATAGTCTATTGATCGCTCTCTGAAAAGGTTAATCCCAACACTTCCCAGGATCAGACTGGCATGCTGATACATTTGAAAAGCAATGAACCAATGGCTAGAGCCTTTCCTACCAGTAACTGCAGAAGGATAGTGAAGCGTCAGAGGCATTATCCTTTGCCATTAAGTTGAGATTTTCCAAGCTCTTTTCCCCTAGCTGTTTACAAAGAGGTTAATGAGTTTCTGGACTTCCAGTGTCTCAGTTAGGAAGCTCCACGAAACCAGCTCTGGTATCTACCACAGTGTAGGAGTTTTCCAGCACTGCTAATGTACTGCTACCATCTGTCTTACGTCTTTCAGAAACCCACCAAACAAAACTCAATCCTGCTTGGTGTATTTCTAATAAAACAACAACGGAGAAACCTTTTAAAGATTGAAATGTCTTCTCTGCAGGCTTGGAGACACTTTTGCCCTTCTGTTTCTTCATTTTCTGGGAGAACAGATTAAAGCTGGATGAATGGAAATTTTCTCTTGTGGATAGGATCATATCATGGCACACACTTTTTCCTGCCTCCTGAGGCACAGATGTTTTTTCATGATTTCCTTTAGCATTATGGGTGTGACTCTTGGAGCTACAACACACAGAGGTCAGGCCGGAAAATATTTTATCTCAACACAAATTCATGACAATGTATACATAAAGAACAGAAAATCCTGACAGGTAAAATTCCTGCCACTTCAGTCTGAGCAGTTCCTTAGAAGCATATTAAATAAATAAATAAATAAATAAAAAGTAATTTACTATATTTCAAACTACACAGAACCACAATGCCATCACATTGTCTTAAGGACACTAGTGCCAATATCATGTAGCCACTATAACACTATCCCTTCTGAGTCAGCAGGAAGTACCCATCACAGAAGCAGCAGCAGGTTACTTTTCCATCACAGAAATAAAAAGTGGTGTTTGTGGCAGGATCTGCTGCAATCTAACTGGCTGGCTAACTCCACTTTGCTCTGTTACCTAACAACAGCCAATTGTGCACCCAGCAAGACACAGGACATTGTATGCCATCAGTAGGTGGGTACTTACGAAAGTAATCCACACCGATAGTGTTATTGCCATGGGGCCTCACACGCCCATCAGTGTACAACCTTCATTGTTCTTCACCAAAGCACCAGAACGCAGAAGTGAAGGGAATGCCCTAGCAATGAGCTGTGCACCAGCACCATGACAATACTGTGATTTTAAGATATCCAACCATTCTAAACTAGTAACTGCCTGGTTTGGACTGTCTGTGCCACCTAGCCTGGCTTGGCCTTTATTTTCTCACCTCTGCCCTGTTTCTTAGTAGACATACAGCCCTATCTTTTCCCTCCCTCCCAAGGCAGTGGCAATCATTCCTTCCTCCAGAAAAGGCCCAAATCACTGTCTGTGTGCCAGTGCGCAGCAAAGAGGGGAAAAGGAGCTTCAGCTATGCGCTGAAGGAGGGGGTCTGGTGTTCCAGATGAGATGGAGGAAAGACAATTCTCTGCTTCTCTAATGTGACCTTCCACTACAGTCTCAACCATGGCATGAAGTGGCCAAGGACAGCTATCTAGTTTATGAATGAAAACCAGTGAAGCACAATGTCAGAGGAGCATAAAAAGGAGGAGAATGAATTTGGAAAGAAATCAGCCTGGGATCATTTTCTCACTCCTGCTTTGTGAAAAATGCTAGAAACCTCTAAAATAGAACAGTATCCTACCTGAGATCCTCTCCTATTTGTGTGGCAGAGGCTGCAACTGGCAATTCTACTGTGAAAAATAAAAACAAAATAAAACATTGAAAGTGCCTATCAGATGTTTAAAAAAAATTAAAAAAAAAAACAAAAACAAACCACAATGAAACATCTAAATTTTGTCTTGGCCAGGTCAGGCTCAATAACTGTCTGAGGCTCATACAGTTACAGTAAGTGGAGTTACAGTAAGCAGACTGCTGGAGATCAAGCCATTTACCCAGATGACTAACTCATATTGAGCAGATTATAACTCATATGCCCACCTCCCCTTCTTTATCTATTGCCTAACAAAGGCTATCTGGGGATAAAGACACTAGGTATCTCCCACTGAAATTGTTCCACTACACATAGAACTACAAATGAGGAAGTAGAGGTGGCCAAAGGCAACATGGTTATTTTGTGTTGGCAGTCATGCAACTCTGCTGTTCTCGTTCCTAGTGTCTGCTCCAAGGAAAGCACGTTTGATATTCAAATGACACTGGACTGGAGTCATAATAGACATCTCCAGAGCATGAATACTATGTCAAACCCCACCGGTCAAGCAAGGTGAGAGTGGGAGCAAAGAAGAGCTGGTGCCACCTGACTGGTCTTGCCAGGTGATACATGCTCACGAGCTGTTCAGCCACTAGTGCTCACTGCGTTGGTGCTCACTGGTGGCTGACTGGGTAAGAACAAGGTGCCCTGGGGCACCTTTGGACACAGATATTTACAGCATTTATAGCTCCTTTTATTCTAAGTGAAGAGGTGCTTTATACAGTTAATACTGAATTTTATTAATAATATTTAACCCAGCTGGCCAAAATGAAGTAGGGAGGGAAAAACACAGGGAAACCTTCCAGTTATATTAACATAGGTTTAAAAAAATACATTAAGAACACAGGATTCCCTCAATCTATGAATCCAGTCCTTGCTTATCTTGGGCACGAAGCCTATCACAAACCTTCCTACAAACCCTATCACAAACCATATATTCATCTGTTAGCTTTCCAGCTACCCCACCATTTTGGAGTTCTTTGTGTGTGGTTTAGGCTTTGGTATTGTTTTATCTGGTTAGGTTCTCTAAGACAGAACCAAAGTAGTCATAAGGCAGAATAGCTCTGGGTATATGTCTGTCATGGGTTCAGCAGTAGCAGTCATTTTTCTCCTTCTTGGTAGCTGGTGCAGCGCTGTGTTTTTGATTTTGGGCCTGGGAACAGCGCTGATAACACCAGTGTTTTGGTTACTGCTTAGTGATGTTTTGGTCTGACCAAGGACTTTCTGAGCCTCATGCTCTGCCAGGGAGGAGGGGAAGCCAGGAGGAAGCAGAGACAGGACACCTGACCCAAACTGACCAAAGAGGTATTCCATATCACAGCACATCATGCCCAGGATGTAAAGCAGGGAGCAGAGGCCCCGAAGGGGGGGAGGGGTTCACTGCTTGGTCGGGCTGGGTGAGCGATTGTATTCTTTCCTTGTATTTGCCTTGTCATTATTATTATTGCTGGTAGCAGTAGTGGTCTTGTGTTATGCTTTAGTTACTAAACTGTTCTTATCTCAACCTGTGGGAGTTGCATTCTTTCGATTCTCCTTCCCATCCCTCCGGGAGCGGGGGGAAGAAAGAGGGGGAAGTGAGTGAGAGAGAGACTGCGTGAGTTAGAGAGGCTTAAACCACGACAATGTCTGAGAAAAACAAGACAGGAATTCAGAACCAAGCACACAGTCATTACTAAAACATACCACTACAGCATGACACTGTTAGATTTTCACAACCCGGAGTGTGAAAATCATAATAATAAGGATCGTCCTGAGAATTAATTCCAGGATCCTTAATGTAGGCAGAGAATAAGTAATATGTTCTTACCTTCCTCTGTTTAACTGATCTGTGATAGCTAGCTATGAATCCATAAATCCCTCTTGTATATAAACCCACATATATTAGGGATGACTTTTAGTATTTCTCAACCTGTCCTGAGGAATTTTATATCTCTCCTCATAAAAATAACAGCTGAAATACTGTTCTGTATAATTTGCTGGCATGACATCTGGAAAAGATTTTAAAGCTCTTATTTCATAAGAAGAATCCTCTTTTTTTTTTTGGCCTTTTGTAGTTCTTGGGACTATTTCATGAGGCTTGTTCAGCTCTGTAGGAAAGGTCAGAACTGAAGAGAAATGTGCTATCAGCTTTGCAAACTTTTGGCAATAATATAAGCTGTAAGAATTTTTAAATAGTGACACGATGCTGTAATTAACACTGCTCACAGGTGTCTATTGGAATAAATAAAAACAATGGCAAAAATCAATTTGTGGCACTGTGAGGTGAGGAAAGGTAGCTTTGTATTCAGGACATTTCTACTTCACTCTTTTCCTCACAGATTAACTTGTTGGCTTTGTAAGCTTGACAGTGGGCTGTTTCCTATGGCTTTGTGGGTATCTGCAAAGCCACAAAGTTTGACACTAAGCGTAACAATTTCCATTGTTTTTCAGTACTCTGTCCACATCAATGTTTTGAATTAAAACCCTAACGCTCTACCAAACCCTACCCTTAAACTTCTGAATTCAATAAACTTTATGTTCCTGTAAGAAGCCTATTCTGTCATCTGTCTTATGAAAATCAGATTTTTAAGGCCTGAGAGAACCACAGATTATCTCATAATTTGCTTCACCTACCATGAAAAATAGGCTAGCGATTTCATTCAGTTTTCTGTGGCCCCTGTTGTAGACTGTGTGTTTGACTGAAGCAAGACAGAAAACTCACTACGTCTGGAGTTTTCTGACTCAATGCCAAACCACAAATCCCATTTCTAATGCAGATTTGTCTCATCAACTGCAGCCACATCTTCTCATGCTTTCTTTTTCATCAGCTGAGGATCTCTCTGCTACTTTGAGCTACTCTACTAAAGAATGTTGTTATAGTTTAGGGGACAATTTTCATTCCATGAAGTCTCATGTCATCATAAAGTGACTGTACTCTCTTAAGTGTCTTGACTAGAGGTTGCCTCTGGTTCAAATACTTTCTTTTTTTTAATCTTAAAAATAATGCAAACACCAGAAGCAGTTAAAGGAATTCAGTATTAGTCTTGGAGAAGTTCTACGGAGAAGTCAAGATAGCTTTTCCCTCCTATTTTCATGTAGGTAAGAACCATATTTGTCCTTGTGGTATATGAACAGAACTTACGTTAAGCTACTTGTTCACTTTGACATCTAAATCTTCCCCAGATTTCCTAGCTTGCAATGACACAAGTCCTCCAGATCTGTTTCCTTAGCCTCCACATTTGCTTCTTTCATTTCTCTGTACTGAAACCAAAAAGTTCATAGGATAGGATAAGAAAGTTGGGGCTATTCAGCCTGGAGAAGAGAAGGCTGTATGGAGACCTCATAGCAGCCTTCCAGTATCTGAAGGGGGCCTATAGGGATGTTGGGGAGGTACTCTTCATGAGGGACTGTAGTGAGAGGACAAGGGGTAACAGGTTCAAACTTTAACAGGGGAAGTTTAGATGGGATATGAAGAAGAAATTCTTTCCTGTAAGGGTGGTGAGGCACTGGAATGGGTTACCCAGGGAAGTTGTGAATGCTCCATCGCTGGAGGTGTTCAAGGCCAGGTTGGACAGAGCCTTGGGTGACATGGTTTAGTGGGAGGTGTCCCTGTCCATGGCAGGGGGGTTGGAACTAGATGATCTTAAGGTCCTTTCCAACCCTAACTATTCTATGATTCTATGATTTGTTCTGCCCTGTTTGACTTTGATTAAAGTTTTCTTCTCTAGTTTCTCTGGACTGAATGAGCACATTATCACATATAACATATGCATGGTACCATATGTATCAGTATGTACCATACTGCCAAAATGAGCAAATATTTTTTCACATCACTGGAATTTGCCTTGGGTTCAGTTTTTCTCCAGTGAGAGTGTTCCAGTCAGTAAAGCAGAGGGTAAGAATGTGACGAAGACAGTTTAAACTAAAGAAAAATGAGGTCTTCTAAATGCTGAGACTGGGTGAAATCCCAGCCAAAGAACTCTGTACTTATCTTTTTGGAACATACTCTTTACCAAGGTTTGAGATTTTAGACAAAAATTGACTTATTGGGATTTGAAGAATTAAACAAACATACAATGTTTACCTTTTTTCACTGGGTCAAAGACCTGAAATACCTTATGTTGAGTTTCAATGCCTTGAGTCTGTGAAATAGAATAGAAACATGAATGAATAATGAATATTATTTAGTTTCAAAAGACTGACAAAAAGGTATTATCAGTCAGCCACTTTCTGGCTTGGTCAAGGAGTGTACGCTAGGTTACAACAGGGGAAATTTGGTAAGGGTTCAATAACTAATGGCAAAGGAGTTAACATGTAAAGGCTGGGCTCTTTCTTTCTTTTTATCTTTCTTGCCTTTTCCCCTTCTATTCTCTTTCTTTTTCCTTCCCTTCCCTTCCCTCTCGTTCTCTCTCTTATTCTTTCTTTTCGCTTCTTCTGTTCTCTTTTTTCTCTCCTTTCTTTTTTTTCTTTCTTTTCTCTCTCTCTCTCATTCCACACACCACCACCACCACTACACAACCCCAGTAGAAGGCAAGCTACGCATTCAGTATTTGGCTCGATTTTCAAAAGCTCAGAGAAGTCAGCAACTTGCGTTCACTTTGCAAGTTGTTGGGTGCTCAGCATTATAAAAAATGTTTCAGTTAAATTCCTTTTCATGAAAGTAGGAACATAACATTAGACTACACTATTTTCATCTATGATTTTTAAGTGTGTGTCAACTACAGTGAGGCTCACATTGTTGAAATAGTTATGTAGGATACCAAACAATAATAATAGAGAAGTGAAGTTTTAAAGAAGATTAGATCTTATATCGACTGTTCTAACAATGACCCTTTAGTAAACTTAATTCTATGGTGGTTGCTATGGAGGCTAATGCTGAGTACCAGATCACACACTCTGACTAGTAGTAGGAGCTTCACAAATATTGCCAGCACAAGTATTTCAGAGCCTGGGCTTGGTAATGATCCCAAAGTTAATTAAAAAAATTTATTGCCTATATCCCTACAATGTTTTGTGACCTTTCCCTTTCTTTTCACAGCACTATACTGAACTGGAAAACACAACAGAAAATACTTCAATGGACTTGGCAAAAAACTTGTTCAATGAAACTGGAAGTGAAACAGGTCCAGCTGAGGGAGTGAGGTGATAGTAGTTTTGAAGACTAAAGAAGAGCTGGTATCATCCCCAGCTCCAAGGCATATTCTTTAACAGAAAGATCTAAGTGTGTTGAATAGTGTATATTTTTACCATTTTTTCCTGCCCCAGACTTGCTGGTGTTGATACTTCATTCACAGATAAAAAAACCAATAAAAAGCAATGGGCAGTCTAGGTCAGCACCTTTTGCTGACAATATTGTTTGTCTAAAGTTATAGTGGTTGAATTAAGTTGTCATGTATCAGTCTCTGGTTAGAAGAAGAGCACAACATTTTTCTACAGGGATGAAAAATACTCACATTTTTGCTTTCATGACTTCTGACCTTAGCAGCGCTGTGAAAATGTTCTCCTGATGCTTTATTTTTTTTCTGCCCAGAAAACAGTATGTAACCATTTTAATTCATAGGGGAATATTACAGTTACAATGAAAAAAAAAAACCCAAAACAAACCAGCTGTAAATAAACATGATAATCACAGTGCCAGAAGGAACACATGTGAGCAAGCTGCTTCAGATTGAATTCCTTACGCTGTTCAGCAATATTTATGAACCTGGACACAAACGTATCATATTGACAAGGGACCTCACTTCATACTCGATATGGTTTGTTTATTTTTAGTCTGGGAACCTGGACAGCCATGCTTTCTCAGTAGTATTAATTGCCACAACTCTGTTTTTCCGAAGCTGAGGCTCCTGAAAAGAAAGACTGGCATAAAATGCAAAAAGGTTGGGTAGACCTATTGAACCAATGAAAGCCTTAATAAAGCAGCTAGCATTATAGTGTTCATGTATATAAAAATAATAATACCCATAAAAATATTAATGTGACTTCATATTTTCAAACAACAGTTTGCTTTCTTTAGGCAACAGTAACAGTGCTCCTATTTCACATAAGGGCTATAGTTTTCTAGGTTGAACACCAGTAAAGTGCTGTTGAGGGCTACTTACAGCTCCAGCATGAATTTCCAGCAAAAAAAAATATTGTACCCCTTGTTATTCACCTTTTGCAAATGCCTTTAAGAAATTCCATTAAGAACAACAACAAAAATTTTGGTAAGACTTTTGATCTAATAACCTTAATTAGTCACTGATGTCGATCCACATGGGACAACAGCACTCTAATTCACTGTGTGAGAGATGCACAAATGCAACTCATACAATTTCATTGCATGACAGATGTCTTTGCCTATGTTTCACACATAAATTATAGAACAGGACCTAGTGAAGTTCAACCTAACTAATAGTTTTGCAATATATATTTGTGTTTTTAGGTATTGGCAATATAGGAATCAGGCTCTTAAGTGGCCAAAGCTGGGTTCAGTCCTGACCATACTCATCCTCTCCTATGACAGGGACTTGATGGGATGGGCTTTGTACCCAGAAGGATCTCTGCTGGAGAAGACTTCCCCGTATAGGTTATTAAATTAGTGATTAATTCATAAAACGCAATAAGTTTTAAAATAGAGAGGTTCAAGTAAGCTCCTAAAACTGTGGTTTCACATACTGCTGAGATCTTCTAAGGGCTTCCTGCTACTGAAGGAGAAAGTCTCTTTTCCTTTGTCCTTTGTCCTGCCTGGTCCCCCCTGCCCTGCCCCACCAACTCTGCTACTTTAGTCCCTGCTTCTAGCCTCCATCCCTTAAACTGGTTCTGATGCTCGAAAAACATCTTGTGTGATCTAACTCATTAACACAGCAGAAAACCATTCCATTTTTTTTCCTATGGTTGTTTCAGTCACTTCAGTTTTACACACTATTAGTATACAGTCCTAGTACTAGTTTCTCCTTTTACTGTTGTTTACTTACTGTATTTATGTCACAAACACGAAGCAACAATTTACAGGAACTATTATTGTTGGCTAACATTTATCCACAAACTTTCTGAAAGCATTCACTCACAAGAAGTTTGTTTTGCTTATCTACAGGAAACATCTTGAGTAATAATATGGTAATTTCAGGCACCAAAGAAATAAACACCAAGTAAATGAGGACAAAAAAACATGTTTCAACCCATTCTTTTCAGCAAAACAAGTAAACACAGGTTTCAGGAAAAGAAAATGTCTCATTGCCCTCTAGTGAAAGCACTCTATTAAATCTGGCGCTACATTTGCCTATAAGCTTAGAGGTAGGCAATGGGATAGTCTGATGCTGACAGCACTTAGCACAAGTGTGATGACCTGCCTGCATACATGAGAGGAGAACACAACTCCTGAACACTCTGAACTGAGTATCTGCAAAGTGGCTGACACAGGGTACATGGACACCATACTTCTTGTGCTTAAAGCTGGTGCCCTCCTACACACTCTGACCCTCTATCTGCTTACTTAGCTGTACTGCAGAACCTGACAGGTAGAAAGCCACCTTCTTTTGGAACAAACCCACCACTATCTGGACAATCTAGGTTAAGCTATCAGGAAAATTAATACTATTGTTCCACACTGTTCATTTGGACTGTGAACTCTAGTGATTTGTTAATTACTATTCTGAGTAACTTAACCCTAATGTTCTTTGAAATAGAGCCTGTTAAACTCCAGTGATTCTTTCCCAAGTAGCATTCAGGATAGAGATGTAAACAGACAAGAAAAAGTCATAGCATACCTTAGTACCTAGTTTTAGCTGGTGTACATAAAGATCACAGGAGTCTGGGCTGTCAGAAGTTTCGCTGCTGTGAAAGATATGCATTGTTTTGTTTAATTTCCAAATGTGGTGACTGCAAACAGTATTTTGCACCATTCATTCCAACCATTAGCAGGTGTTTTCTATAGTAACCCTAGTTGCAGAGATGCCTGTCTTCCACATCCACATTTTAATTTTACAGACCTATGGCTAATCTGCAAAAAGCGGGCATCATCATCTTAGAAAAAACTTGGTTACTGAAAGAGATCTGCTGTATCCAGAGGGCACCTCCTGCTTCTACCTAGGTTTTAGTTCTGCTTCACACACCTTCTCCCTCCTCTCCTAAATCACCCCATAGAACATCATCCTCTTTGTTCCCAGAAAGCCTTCTCCTAGTTCTATGTGTCTCTGTTGCAGTTCAGGACCATTTGTGGTCTGTGAAGCTCAGTTCTTGATTTCTATACTTGGGGCACCTCAAGTTTGATGAGATAGATCCAGCCTATTAATGTTCTTCCAAAAAAAGAAAGGTATTAAGTTTTATTCCCTAATAAATGACCATAGGGCCACAGCTGTTCACAGTAAATACCCACCCCTTACAAAACACCTGCACAACTGATCTTGCAGTTACTCAGAGTCATCACTGGCACAGGAGGAGCAGATCATGTTTAATAGGGTATCATCTGGTCAGTGCAGGGATTCTTGCACTATTATCAGTTACCTTGAATTTAACCCCTTTGCATAAATGGAATCAGGCTAGTGTCTTCCATGCTTAATTAAATTAGGTTTACACAAAACCAAATAATATACCTTATATTAGATTGCTCTGCAAAATGTAAGGCTGAAAAAAAGCGTATTGATTTAAATAATGCAATAGACCAAGCTCTGTATCCATGCAGTTTCATTTCTCTTCAGGAAGGCCACCTGGGGTAGATACAGAAATCTGCTTCCAATGAACTGGTTATTAAGATTTGGCTATAAGATTTGTATTGCAATTTCTTAAGGAGTGTTAAATTAAGGACTGTGACTATTAAAAGTCTAATTTTAGTAACATTTCTAACATTTATTCTGGTACTCTTTATGAGATGCAGAGAACATAGAATAAATTGTGGTATATCTGAATATTTACCTGGAATCCAAGCCTAGTGCATCAGTATTCAGGACCTTGGAGTTCACCCTGGCTTGCTGTTTCATTACACTTTCATGTTCCTCAGGCACAGACAGAAAGAAGAAACATAAAAAATTTAGTTCACTGTTTTAAGAAAGCCATTATCCAATTGATTATTATTATAACCCTATAGAGTATTATGTTTTGTCACAGTAGGATGAACTGAGGCAGGAGAAAAGGCATAGGCGGATTTTCCTTACCTCCTTATTATGAACACAGTAGCTCCAGAGGGCATCACAGAAATGCTGTCCTATTGACTCCAAGTCTTTCACATCAAAATGAGTGCTTTCTCTGCAGCCTGCAGCATCAATAGGAGCAAGACAGAAATGAAAATGCCAGCAATCCTGCTGACTGCTAGGTAACTGTGATATTTCTGGATGGTGGCTGACTGCAAATTCACTGGCAGATGCCAGACAGGTCTACGACTGCTGTAGTTTCATACAAATGGTATTACAGGTCATTATTCTGCCTTTATGAACAAATCTACCCACTCAGAGGGGGTAAGGCATAGTTAACTGATTCCCTAATCCAAAATTTCTAAAAATACAACTGGCTTTAGTTACAGCTTTTAATTTGCCGTCCACTAACGTTGTTTCATGATGCATATGCAATAATGCTACTGGTGACAGAACACCAAAAAAAGAAAAATACACATATTTTTCCATGAAAAAAGCAGAAGTAAAGGTTTTGTTTGATTATTCCTACTGAATAGCTACAGGGAATTGTCTTACCCAACTTAGAGCCACAGATAGAGGCTTCCAAAGTGTAGCTGTTGTTGATGCCCATCTTCCACATCACCACTCGGCCTGTGCCTTCTTTGCTCTTTCGTACTCTGAAACTGCAGTCTGGAAATGAGAACTTAAAGACAGGTAAGACAGGTACACCATTAGCCATTGAAGTAAACAGAAAAATGCAATAATTAAATTTTAATCCTGCAAGGTTTTTTTAAATTTTATCTACCAGGTAAACAAATGTGAGGTTTCATTCTACTTGAATATTGTACAACATACCTCAGAAGATCATAGAATCACAGAATGGTTTTGGACAGAAAGGATCTTAAGATTATCCAGTTCTAACCCCCCTGCCATAGGCAGAGACGCCTCACCCTAGACCATGTCACCCAAGGCTCTGTCCAACCTGGCCTTGAACACTGCCAGGGATGGAGCATTTGCCACTTCTTTGGGCAACCCATTCCAAAGCCTCACCACCCTCACAGTAAAGAACTTCTTCCTTATATCTAACTTGAACTTCCCCTGTATAAGTTTGAACCCATTACCCCTTGTCCTAGCACTACAGTTCTTAATGAAGAGTCCCTCCTCAGCATTCTTGCAGGCCCCTTCAGATACTGGAAGGCTGCTATGAGGTCTCCAATCAGCCTTCTCTTCTCCAGTCTGAACAGCCCCAATTTTCTCAGCCCGTCTTTACTGCTATAATGAAAATACAAGTAAAATAACAGTTCTTTGATTAGATTATTTCACCTGAGAAGGATTTCTGGAACATCTAAACATAATTTTTAATGTGGTTGTACTTACTGTTTCTAAATGTTCGGACATATAGACAGCTGACCAGCTGAGTTACCACAAATCCTGTTACATACCAACATGCATGTTTACTAAAAAGTTAGAATAGCTCTTATTTCATGATTTAATAGATCAATAGTTTGATGCAATCAATCTGAAGCTCATAACCCCCTCATTATTGATATCTGAGCAAAACAGTATTAGCTATAAGTATGCAATGACATCTAGTAGTTTAGTTTGTGTGCTGTTTTATACCTGAGCCTTTGCAACCTTTCTTGTCCAAAAGCAGCTTACTGCAGTCAGATTTCTCCAGAAAATGATGTATTTCAAAAGCCATGATTTCTTACTAAACTTCCCCCCCAACTGAAATAGCTTACACAGTGTGATTTTGACACATTTTTCAACAGAAGTTTTCAAAAGGATTAATCTGGAAAAACATTTTATCATCTTTAGTTTCTTATTTACTTACTTGTTTGTTTTTAATACTACAATATATTTTAAAAATATATCTATAAATACACAGTATTTAATGTTAGGTTTTGAAATGTTAAGGCAATGTTGCTTTGACATTCTGGTTTGGGTTGGGTTTTTTTTCATTGTTTAAAAAAAAGTCTTTACAAAATGCTAACTTTATCTCTCAATTCAGCATGATACATTTTTAAGTGCTGGAATTTCAAAGGAGTTAAAACTTCATACTCCTACTATTTCTAGTTTTAGCCAATTGAAGATTATTTTTCTAGGTGAAATATGGTCTTTTATTAAATGTGATATCTTAACAAAAAATTAGGGATCCCAGGTGGTGCTTGAATTTTGAGGCAAGATTCTAGCTAGACTTTTGCTCACCTTATCTGGGCAGCTCTTGCTCAGCAGGAGCGGGAAGACACGTGGATGCGCATATGGTGCTTTCGCCTGGGGCCTTCTCTCACAACCATACATGAAGACATTTTGTTTCCTGTTGTGACCATGGATGTCACAATACATAAAAACATCACGTTCCCCCATCACTCTGTAATACAGGACAACAGAGAATAGTGGTTTGGCTTTTTTCCTCCTCCGCCTCAGAAACTAGTCTGAGCTAATATGTTAAACTGAAGCTCATTTGTAACCTAAAGAACAAGAAATCAATATAGGTTTCATATTCTGAGCTCTAACTTAAACCTTCAGTGTTGCTAGATTAGAGCCAAACTACTCAAGTTTCTTCTGGAAAAAAAACACTTGTCACTGCACAGATGTAAGACATAAGTGTATGCATCATCAGCCTTTGTCCATGTGTTTGTTCTTACTCCCATGCTCAGTTATATACATTCAGCTTTTCAGATGTGTACATGATCATATTGTACAACTGAAATCTACTATTCTTATCTGCTGCTCTTTCAATATTGTACATGTTGAATGATAAATACTGTACTATTATGAGACTGAATGACTACTCCTTCCTTTATCAAACTGGAGACATCAATTTTTTTGATGTGCTAAGATTCTGCAATATATTCTTGCTTAACTACTGAAAGAAAATTTTCAGGTGGACACATTGTGATTTAGCAACCCATACCCCCAGTGCCCAATTTGTGCTGAAGCAGAGCTATCCAGGGAAGGTGTGATGGCACAACACTGTGTCACCTGGGGCCTTGCTCTGGGCAGGATTTGGAAATCCATGGTGGAATTAGGAAAGAAGCAGTAATAAACATGTCTGCTGCAGCTGACAGTAGCTGAATATGAGGCTAAAGGTCAGCAGCACTTCAGCAGACATTATTAATGTTAATTATGGGGCACTCATAAGTGCAGGCTTTCTCCATATAGTAAGACAGAGAGAGGAACTGTGGAAAATAAGGAGAGGCACAGTGCTCATTCCCTGAAAGCTAGGGATCTACATGCCAAAACAATCATTCGGAAGAACACAGATCTTACTTTAAACGTGCAGTAACTAGATGAAAAAAGTCCTGTTTGTATTAATTTGTTACAGAAGTTAAACCAGAAGGCTTTAGTTTACTAGCTGAAGGTTTAGCTTAATAACCAAAGGCTTAGTTTTATAGCCAGAGTATCATTGTCCCTGTAAGTCTGCATAAGAAATCAAATGCATTTGTAGCAAAACATACAGCAAACTTGTCAATCTTTGCTGTCAAATATACATCTGGGATCTACTTGAACCTAACTTAATTCTGTGACATGGTTGTATGTGAGAAAAAAGCAAAATTAAAGACATAAGCAATGTGAGAAGTAGATTTTGGCAGAGGATAGTGGGGAGAAACATACTGAAAATGTTTTGACAAAAACTCTTACTGTGGAGATAGAACTAATTACCAGGAATGAAGAAAGTATGTTAAAGGAAAATCTGTACAATACTGAAGAAAAAAATAACCCACTCTGAAATGCAACTGAAGGTAAACAAAACAGTCAGAGAGGTTGGGGTACAGGGCAAAGATGCAAAAAATAACAAAACAACAAGGGCATGGAGAAGTCACAACAAAGAGTGGAAAGGTAAATCATCTATTCTAAAGGGAAAGAAAATGAGGTTACCTTCTGATCATTTTTCTGGTATACCAGATGGAAGGATAAAATTTCTTCCCATTAGATTTGTATTTGCGGTTCAAGTCCTGACCTGTTAAAGAGCAACGGTGATTTCCCACAATCACACCATCTGGATTCAACATGGGTACTACTTTGAAGACAAAATTGTCCCGCAGCTGTTGAGCTTTGCCTGAATCACCAAGAATGTAATCCAGAAAGCCCTTCATTATCCAGGAACTGTTAGTTTCTCCTGGATGCACCCTCGCGGTTAGTATCACAGCCTTCCTCTTGGTATCCTTGTCACTTTTAGGTAGGTTGGTGATAGTTAAAGCATACACTGTGTTTCCTGCCAGTGAATGGCACAAGGTATGAATCTTGCAGAATTTGGATTTCACTGGATCTTTAGAGATGGCCACCAGGTACTCCTGCAGGTTGGAGTAAGTGTAAGGATAGCAATGGGCAAAGTAGCAGATGTCTTGGTCATAAGGGAATTGGAACGTCCAAGTGAGTGAGAAATACTGATGTCCATCTTGGCCCACATTGGTTTTGTAATACTTGATATCATTTCCAGTCCTTCGCCAGCCAACCTTGTGTTCCTTAGCATCAGCTTCTGAGTACAACAGTGGCCGCAAGCCATGTTTATATAGGCTGTTCCGCTTGGTAAAGTTGACAATAGTGAAGCGATATGGCATCCCTGCCTGCGTATTGCTTACTTGGAAGTAGTACCACTGAGTGTGTCTGCTTGTATAGAGGTCAGTGCGCAGGGTCAGCTGGTACTCAAATTCATTGCTGGTGGGCAGAAAGAAGACAAAGAGTTGTGATGCTGGTTAGTACTGTAGCATGATGCAGTGTCAAATAATGTGGACTGCCATGAAAAAGCACTCTGCAGTGAATCATGTGTGAGTCAAATTTACATTGTCATGAATCAAAGTCTATGTAGCTGCCAGGAAAAGATGCCTAATTGCACCAAGTGTGTCAATAATGCAACTGCTGCATTCATTAGGACTTCTAATAATAACTAGGACTTTTAAAACATTCTCTACACTATGCTTTAAGAGGAGGTGCTTAAGAAAAGGTGTTGAGTTTGTGTGGGTGATTACCACCTATAGAAAACATTCAGTGCTATGGAACGGCTATCAGACCATTTCAAGTGAAGGCTATCTGAAACTACTTTTAAAGCTTATTTAACTAGTGTAGAACAATTTACAAACCCAGAGTAACACATCCTGCTCAGACACTGATAGCAGTCTGCTGATAATAACAACACTGGTAATAACTACATTGTAATAAAGGTCAAAAAAAGATCAGAAACTTACACTTTGACCACCTTCTGCAAATTCCCACTCTCAAACCGTGCTTCGAAGATCAGTGTTTTATCCCCTTCCTGATGGAGGATCTGCTTCAGGGGGCGGAGATCTTTCACTTGGGAATACATAAAACAGGAGGTTTTGTCAGCTAGTGGAAGGAGCAGAACAGATGTCCTTGAGTCTGAGTAATTTTAAGATATACCTGCATCATTCTGAAAATTCCTTCGAGCAACAGACAACTGCAACTTCAAAGCTGAACTCTGACACTTGGGTTAGGGCCAGCTCAAGTAAAGGAGCTGAAAACTGAAGGTATTCCAAGCTGAAACAATGTACTGTGTTTTTCAGATTGCTGATATCAAACCATATGTCTTATCTGCCAGAAGTATCCCTAATTCATAACTATCTAACTGGCAAAATGAAGGATTTTGACAGGCTTTTGTATTCTCAGCTTCTTGCTTCTCTCATGCTTGCTTCTCTCTATCTCCTTACAGCTGGATCCACCTGAGGAGAAACTGCTGCCTTTACCATGCTGCCAAGGGGGACTGACCATGTACCATAAAGCAGGGTTAGAGCTGTACAGCAGGCCCTGTTCAGATCACAGCTGTGTCTGCTATTGCTTGTCTGAGGCTGTGCTAGAGATTTATCCTGCAGCAGTCTTATTCTCTCCTGTAGTCTTACTAAAGCTCTGACAGTACTTACAGTACAGTGAAAGTCAAGATTCCTATACGTCATTCTTTTTATTCTTTGAATCTTTGTTGCCATGTACAAAAGATATATGAATATGCAAAAGATATATAAATATCTTTTGTACATGGCAACACTGATTCAAGTAATACGGCCATATTCAGTGTATTGTTCTCCATGACTGAAGTTAACTAGAGACCCATAGGCAACTTCATTATAGAAGGGCTGTTAACTTTGCTAGCTGGGATACCTACTTGAATAACTTTCTGTTTAACTGAAATTCCACTCACAGTTTTTCTGTCCTTCCCTTCCTCTGCAAGCTCTTCCTTAACATCAAGGAAGAAAAATGTTTCAGTAGTTAACCCAGTAAAACTGTTTCTGGAAACACAGACTCATAGAATGGTTAGGGTTGGAAGGGACATTAAAGCTCATCCAGTTCCAAGCCCCCTGCTATGGCCAGGGACACCTTCCACTAGACCAAGTCTTGCTCCAAGCCTCATCCAACCTGGCCTTGAACACTGCGAGGGATGGGGTAACCACAGCTTCTCTGGGCAGCCTGTTCCAGTGTATCAGTCATCTGCAACAGTCACATTTTATAGAATGAAATGCATGCATAAAACCTGAGATCTCTATCATGGTATTTTATGTAAGTTTCATTAACGAAGTCTGGGAATCATTATACCAAAATACACACTTTGCTGGAGAGTAGTAAAGGCCAGAAAAAGAATCACTTCCAGTTGCCTGTGCATAAAGTCCAAGTTAGTAAAAAAAGGCATGGAAACCTGCATTTTTAAAGAACAGCAACTAAAGGACCGTAACAGAAATCATTGTCCTTGTTTGCAAAAGTGTGGGGAGCTGGAAGTCAGGGTGTTCCTCCACATCTTATTCCTTGCAATAAATTAGCAGGTCCAGTGAAGAGGACAGAGGTTCCTTCCTCATCACACAGTAGGTACCAGTTTTCTTGGCCACCAAATAGAGCAACCTCCTAGAGACAGGTAATACAGCCAGACTGCAGGAGTAGCTAATTTAGCTAATTTCTAAATAAACACGATGTCATAGAATCATAGAATAGTTAGGGTTGGAAAGGACCTTAAGATCATCTAGTTCCAACCCCCCTGCCAGGGGCAGGGACACCTCCCACTAAACCATGCCACCCAAGGCTCTGTCCAACCCGGCCTTGAACACCGCCAGCAATGGAGCATTCACAACTTCCCTGGGTAACCCATTCCAGTGCCTCACCACCCTTATAGTAAAGAATTTCTTCCTCATATCCAGTCTAAACTTCCCCTGTTTAAGTTTGAACCTGTTACCCCTTGTCCTATCACTACAGTTCCTCATGAAGAGTCCCTCCCCAGCATCCCTATAGGCCCCCTTCAGATACTGGAAGGCTGCTATGAGGTCTCCACGCAGCCTTCTCTTCTCCAGGCTGAACAGCTCCAACTTTCTCAGCCTATCTTCATATGGGAGGTGCTCCAGTCCCCTGATCATCCTCGTGGCCCTCCTTTGGACTTGTTCCAACAGTTCCATGTCCTTTTTATGTTGAGGACACATATCAATGCTTTTCAGTATATTGCAAGCTTTTACTGTGTTGACCTCAAGGAAGACACCAGCTCCCCTTCAGTATTGTGCTTCTGAAAATTTTACAGCCACATCTAGTTACTCTAGGATTGCAAAACTAATATCATCCTTTCTATGGAGGACTAGCTCAGAAGCAAAATCAGCAACTGCCAGAAGTTCCAGGTTCTCCAAGTCATCTGTACCAACTTAGCAAACACATGAAAGAATAACTAACTCTGATAATCAACTGGTGATGATGGAATAAGGCAACTAACTCCTTTCAATTCTGTCTGATTAATCCCTACCAGGCTTACGAGCCTGTAATCAAGCACTTACCCAGTCCGGCCAGATTTTGTTTATGTCTTGGCAAAACCACTATAGCAAATAGGATAACAAAATATTCTCCCAACACAGACTTTAGTGTTGATCCTGCAGTTACACAGCTCTCATCTTTTTCACTTTCTCTTTTGGTTGTTAACTTTCTCCACTCCTATTTTCATAACAAACTCATTTCAGGCTGCTTCATAGTGTTATTCACTGAGAACAATTATTTGAGCTGAGCTGGACTTCTGAGATAGTTAACAGTATGAACCAAACGCATGGATGATGAGCCAGCTGTATAACTAAGTAACTAATTTCCTCCGATATCTATAGGAAAAATAAGTTTATTCCAAAGTGCTTTAAAATAACAGTAGAAAATCATATTGATTTCATCAGGCTCTAAATTAGGTTCATAAAGGAGATCAAAGCTGTCTACAGCTGACAATAAGTTTCTCAGAGTGTTCCCACCTTCTTCTAGATAAATCACAGTGCCTTTGTCAGGAGTTTGGCATGACGGCATCATCTCCAAACCTGTTGTAGTGTACAATGGCTCAGGGCTAGTGGGTATCCAATCTGAAAGAAGAAGAGACACACAAAAAGATTACAAGCAGGAGGACTGAAGGAGAGTCTTCATAATATGAAGGACACATCAAAAAGCAGTTAATCTTATTTATACCAGTTGCACACAAACAAATAGGAAAGCCCGCTTTTGAACCTAATTTTTTGCATCTGTGAACAAATCTTCACTATAACTCTAAATAAAAATACACATTGATCTGCGCACGGACCAACTTTTGCTGTGCAAACTTGCCTGTTCCCTGTACAGCTTGCTTACTATAGATGAGACTGATAATAGTGAACATTAGACAGCATTGGTGCTGTTAGGAAAGCAGATGCCCCAACTACAGAGCAAAGTCACTGACTGCTGAGCACACTGACAGCAGATTCTGCATGGCTATAATGCAGTGTCCCCATGAAACTCACATGACATCTATCTGGCATTGTCAAATATCTTTTGAACACTGATTCATTCTGACAGTAGGCCTTTTCTCACTGTAATACTCACAGCAGTCCTGTTCCATTCCATTCAAGATACTGGGATCTAGTTTCGAAGGCAAAAGAATCAGGGCACAGCTGTCTCCATCCCACTTCTGCATTTACATTTCTACTGACTATTTCCAAACTGCAATTGGCTGTATCTAAAAGCACAGGGGCTGCTCAAGTCTTCACTGTCCCAAAACAGGCTTGTGGTATGACTTTTGTACAGACTGCATAAAAGCAGTTATTAGCTTATGTTCATATTTAACTGTATAGCCCTGCAATACAGTACTGACATTGCTAGTAACAGCACATGAGATGTGTAAGAATTTGCATTTGTAAGACCTCAGGAGTCAGGCTTGTTGAGTTTGCTCTGTCTGAACTTTACCTGCCTGCAGCTTTGTTTCACTTAATTAAGCTGTGACACCAATTTTCTAATTGACCAGGTATGTACGGCTAATTTGCTTTATTTTTGTTTACTTTTGCATGGTACAACCATAGGCTTATACAGACAGCAGTAACAAGGAGTTGTTTTGTGTAGAAATGCAGACCTAGAGCTGGACAAAATTTGCTTTAGGGGCAACACAGAGAACAAGGAAATAACATCTAACATAGGTAAAGAACACTGTATATGGTAAATTCAGACATAACATAGAGCTGCAGACTGATGAAGAAAGAGAAAGGTGTAAGACTGAGTGTGCAAACATAAATGATCCCAGAATTGTTTGATCCTAGAATAAGGAAGAAGATATCATCATTGTATTTCTCCCAGCAAAAGACTCCAGAGGCTGACAATTCTGAACAAATAGCTTCTTGCTTCCACCCAAAGGAAACCTCTACAATGAAACTGCTGGCCACAGGAACTGGAGGAGCAGTGAAAAGAAGACCAGAAGGGTGTGAGTGAAGCATATATACAACATTTTAAACTACATTATTATTTTTCTCTTCTCTGTAGCAATCAGATCTGGACTAATAATGATTTGTTTTTTTAAGATTTCACTTAAAATGACAATAAATTCTTGGTGTGCTTTCCCTTGGCCCATAGACAACATTTTAAGCATAACACAATAACTTACCAACGTGCTCAATTCTGTCTCTGATGACTTCACACTGGTGCGGCCAGTACACTAGAGAAAACTGGCTGGCAGTTGACAAGTCACCTGGATTCTGAGGCTCCCCAGGTTGCGGTACCATTGCCTCCGAGTCAGATGGTGACAGAATCTGTTCTGCCATTGGAAAAAGATGAGCACAAACTGAATCTGACAAAGCAAAAGAACCCTCACATCAGTCTCTCTTGCTCTTCCAAGTGGAAATTATCTACATGAAAAATAACTTAAGCATGACACAATAAAATTACATCCCACTAAAATGGAAATATAATGCTCCATCCCATCATTATGCTCCATACCTTAAAATCACACAGAATTTAAAAATAATGTTGAATGAACAGTTAATTCATTAAACCACAAAGCACATCAAGCATCCAACTGCAGCAGGGAATAGCTTGCTTGGGTTTTTATAGAAAATGTTGGTACTTTTTATTATTACTGCTTTATTACTGGTGTGTTATGGTAATGCTTACAATCTCAATGCCTGAGTCAAAATCTGTACTGTGCAATATTATACAAACAAAGCTTATTCCTACAAAACTTATCACACAGCATGTATGTAACAACAAGATAGTACTGGCTAGCATAACAGGAGAGGTAACAAGCTGATGCTGTCAAATTCTGTAAAGCAACAGAGACATTTGGAGGAGGTGGAGGATTATTTTGCTCGTCAGTGAGGAATTTTTCAAAGTTGTGAGAAGCCACCTGAATGAAAACATGATAGATAGAGAAAAAGCTTTGGAAAAAAATCTAGTAAGCAGATGATCAGGACTGCTGGTATTGTGCAGTGACCTCAATGCTGCCTGAAGTTAATAACTTTTCTTTGTCATAGGTATGAAAAGATCCCCTTTCAAAGCATTCCCTGTCCTTCCTTCTATCTGCTTATAGGAGGTCAAATGATAAGAGTTTGGTTCCATGGCAAGTTTTCTCTATCTGCTTTGAGTCTGAATCACACACCAGCGCCTGTAAGACCTATGTTACCAGAAAAAAAAAAAATCTCATCAGCTTTAGACCTAGTTTCTAGATCCAATTCTCCTCACAATAAATGAAAGAATGTAGAAAGCAAAAGAGTTCACCTGAAAGATCTGGTTTAGATGGCATCATGTGTGAAATGTAAAGAAAAACCCAGACCTATTTTTAAACTCCAGTGGATACCTAACTAATGGATATCTGGCTGCTATAATGCAAATCAGTAACTGGTGATCAAGGGCATGCTGCAAGATGAACTAAGATAACTACTCACCTAAGATCCATAAAGTGTGACTAGACCTACCTCCAGATTTGTTTAGAGCTTGACAGTTATGTGAAAACTCGTATCTTTCTCCTTCCCCTTCCTTGCACCCTGTGGTCTTACAGGTAAAACGTAGGGGGATAACTGAAAGAGTCTTAACCTGTAAGAACAGCACATTGCCGACTGTCTTCTGTCACAGGTGAGTTAGGGGGCTCTTCATCCTAAAAAAAAAAATAAAAAATACTAAAATAAAATCCGAAGTCCACAGTAGAACAGCGTGCGACTGTCTACTGTCAAAGAGAACAGCTGCCTCTGTTTTGTTTTGGCTTATGGTCAGAGTAAGAATTAGGCCAAATATGTATGGTCATTATTCCTGTCCACTGTTCAAAGACTTCTGGACCCTTCCACTTGTGTTCTTTTGTTTCCCCTGTGTATCTCTCATGCAGTACCAGTATCCCTACTATTGTGTGAAAAGCTAAAGCAGCAAACAGATATAAGAAAAAAATGTTTGCTTTTCAGTTGCATTAATTAACCCTCTGATCACACTCATCAAGCAAGCTTGAGAGTAGGAGAGGCGATGGAAGCCAACAGCTACGATAGCCCTTCTGGTGGCAGCTGAGATACATGTCACAGTTACCCTAAAGCTATAATGAATATGTGAACTTGATGCTGGGGGACTGAGCATTACACTTGGCAAAACTTAAAAAAGCACAGCTCTGCAGCCAAAGTGCATGGAAGCCATGAAAAACAATCAGCTATCCTGGGTTAAATTTGAAGTACATTGGCAAGGCAGCACTAAAACAACAGTGCTTGTCCCCTTCACTGCACCTAACAGAACTTTTATTTCCTGGGTTTTCAATCTAGTCCCCCTTCGTGAATACCATATTCAATCAAGAGCCAAATTTCCTTCCTGAAACATGAATGTTGGTAACACCAAATGCATTTCACAGCTAGTAAAAATACTATTTACTGCTCCAATGTACATTCACCACATTTGCAAATGTAATACGGGGCTCCTAAAAGCCTGCTAGTCCAGCACCTGATCGTGAGCTTGATTTTTATGAATGCAATACACAGCAAGGTCCCCAAATTTAGTTTACAGCCAAGCGTGCTCTGCGATGCATCCCGGGTGCTTGTAGGAACGGTCTGTAACCTGAGCTGCTTACTGATTTTCTCACGAGATGCAACCGGTTCTAATTACAGCTAATTTACCCACGACCTGGGACCACCTCAAAGGGGAACCGAGGGGACTTACTGAGCTGCCTTCCTGCCGGAGAGGCTCTCCCGAGTCCGTCCCGCCGCCTGCCGCAGCCGCTGCAGAAGGGTTCGGGCAGCTGGACGGGTCATACCGGCGAGGTAGCGGTTCCGCCGTGAGCCCTGCCTCCAAGGGGCGGCCACGTCCCCCCTGTCCCCCGTCCCCAGCAGCAGATGCCCGCAGCGTTCGTGACAGAGCCCGTACAGCAGCAGCACAACCACCCACCTCACCCGCCTCACCCGCCCCGCTCTCTCGCCTCACCCCCGCTCTCGCGAGAGGTCAGTGCGGGACCGGCGGAGCGCCGTGCGTGTGCCGGCGGGGGTGCTACGGCAACAGAAGCAATCCAGTTGGAAAAGGCTTTTAAGATCATCAAGTCCAGCCGTTCCCCCAGCACTACCAAGTCCACCACTAAACCGTGTCATCAAGGGCCTCGCGTAAACGGTTTTTGAATGCTTACAGGGATGGTGATTCCACCACTTTGGAAGCCTGTTCCAAGGAAAGTGCCTGAGCACGGTCTCAGTGAAGGTAGTTTTTCCTAATACCAAGTCTAAACCTCCCCTGGATCAGCTAGAGGATACTTCCTCTTCTATTGTTTGTTACTTGGGAGAGGAGACCAACACCTGCCTCTCTCCATCCTCCTTTCAGGTAGTTGTAGAGAGCGATAGGGTCCTCGGTGGGCCTTCTCTTCCCCAGACTAAACACCACCAGTTCCCGCAGCTGTTCCTCATCAGACTTATGCTCCAGACCCTTCACCAGCTCTGTTGCCCTTCTCTGGACCTGCTCCAGCACTTCAATGTGTCTCTCGTAATGAGGGTCCCAGAACTGAAGACATCATTCGAGATGTGGCCTCACCAGTCCTTTGTACAGGGGGATGATCACTGCTCTGGCCCTGCTGGCCACACTAGTGCTGATACAGGCCAGGATGCCATTTGCCTTCTTGGCCTCCTGGGCAGAAGCTGGCTCATGTTGAGCGGCCATCAGTCAGCAGTGCCAGGTTCTTTTCCTCTGAGCAGCCTTCCAGACACTCTTCCCCGAGCCTGGAACATTGCATGGGGCTGTTGTGGCCCAATGCAGGACCCAGCACTTTGCTTTGTTAGCCCCTGCCTCTGGCCAGCTGGGCAGCAGGGGCTGAGTGGCAGGGCTGTGCTGCTGTGTCCATGCCTAACAAGTGCAGGGTGTGGGCACAGCCACCCTGATGAGGCTCAATGCACAGGGTGGCAGAAGCTGTGTAATGGCTTCACTGTGCCTGCGAGTCTGCTGGTGGCTTCGGCTGTAAGGGGCAGATGGGCCTGTGGCTCTTTTTTATATCTAAACCTTACACCTTTTAAGTCAGGAAATGCAGGCAGCATGAGACACTTCAGTGAAGTAAATACCATGTTGACAAACCCTGTGCACTTACATCAGCAAGGTAACACCTCTGGTACCGATCTGTTAGGTGGCAGTACCTACACCCTGGCCTGTGAAGGAGTTGCCACTCCTGGATAGTACTCCTCCCTCTGTACCGTTGAGACAGGGTGCTTTGCAGCTGTTTGAGGAGGCATGAGCAAGCAGCCATGCGTGGGCCATGACCTGACGGACACCCCAGGGGATACATCTACTCTAGGTTCTCTGTGCCTGAGAGACATTTGAAAGATACATTTCCCAGTCTTCTCATTCATAGAATCATAGAACAGTTTGGGTTGGAAGGGACATTAAAACTCATCCAGCTCCAACCCCCCTGCCATGGCCAGGAACACCTTGCACTAGATCAGGTTGCTCCAGGCCCCATCCAACCTGGCCTTGAACACTGCCAGGGATGGGGCAGCCACAGCTTCTCCAGGCAAGCTGTGCCAGTGCCTCACCACCCTCACAGGGAAGAATTTCTTCCTAATGTCTGATCTAAATCTCCCCTCTTTCAGTTTAAATCCATTCCACCTTGTGCTGTCACTACATGCCCTTGTAACAGGTCCCTCTCCAAATTTCTTGTAGGGCCCCTTTAGGTACTGGAAGGCTGCTCTAAGACTTCCCTGGAGCCTTCTCTTTTTCAGGCTGAACACACCCAGCTCTCTTAGCCTGTCTTCATAGGAGGGCAGCTCCAGCTCTCTTATGATACCATAGGTGCCTTCTGTAGAGTTTCACCAGCACTTTCATGGACAGAAGATGTTCTGTGGAGTAATCTGTTTTCTAGTGTCTTGTTGCATCATTTAAGTATCATCGCTACAATACTTAGATTTTCTATTTTTTTTCACAGCATTCCTATTGTCTAAAATAGGTAAAAGGGGATATAGAAGGTTGCACTGAGCTTTAGATATCACTGCTAGCACCACAGCAGGGCTGCAAAAATCACATGTAGTTTGATTCCTTCTTTGTTGGCATCATCTCTAAGAGGGGGCCGCCCTCTTAATTTCTAGCTCCCTTGCTATCATTCTTCACCCAAACAAGCTAGCTTCCAGAGCAGCAGCTCTGCACAAGGCCCAGAGAAGTGCCTGGAGACCTGTCTGTTGCTTTCCTAGGGCAAGGTCAATGGCTAAAGGGAGGAGCAAAGGACCAACAGAAAGGGGAATTTAGAGAGGAGTTCAGGAGTAACTGTGATGTTGGAGGTTGCAGGCACCTAAGCAAACTACCTGGACTCCCTCAGCTTCCTCTGTTATCCATGAAGGCAGCTACACCCAAAGAACAATCCATAGAGGGACCAGTGGCTAAAACAGGAGTCCAAATTGGTTGATTGTGGATATTCACTCTCAGTATTTCTGTGAATTATGGGCAGGCATGACTGCCCAGCACCCTGAACTTTGGCCAAAGCAAGTCACAAAGGTGACATGCAGTCACAGAAGGGACTGTGGCTGGTAAGCATACTCTTCTACTGAGCAGAAGAGAGAATTTGAGCCTTCCTCTTAGAGGAAGACACCCCAACAACAAAACAGAATGCAACTTCTGCATCTCGCTCATTCATTCGTTCATTCATTCATCTGTTCATTTTGCATGCCATGGTTATCCTTTAAATCCTTGTAAAATAAGTAAGCTGTGTGAATTTAGGTAGTGGGAAGTACTTTGTATGTAGGTGGCTGCAGTAAGTGCAGCAGCAGTACCAGCTGCTCTACATTGCCTTGATGCCTGGATTTGATTTTAATGACTATGAAATGCTCTTTGTAATAGATCAGTTTGCCTAGTTTTACTCTTGTTCTGGATGTTCATCTTCAAAGCAGGTATGAATCTCTCCAACATTCAGTACAGAAAAATAAATAGATACTTTGGTTTTTATAGGAAACCAAACATTTAAAACCATTCTTTAGCATAGTGGAAATTATCCATCTTTGTGTGCTTGCATTTTTATGCCTTAATGCCTTTTAGAGGGGCACTCTTATATCAAATGTAGGAATATATTGCTGCTGAAGCTGGTTTGGACATTTTCTCATGCTAATAAATTTGTTAAAATACTTGGATTTTCCTGGGTTATGGTCCAATTGCATTTAGTCAGTGAATGCTAGTGACATATTACTACTGCATGCTACTAAAAGTGTACAGTACTTTTACAGATCTGTGGTCTTTTGGTCTATGATAAACTAGTTGAATCAAAAAGTTAGTTGCTATTGAGCTGAAGCTGCTGAGGAAGAGTGGAGGCGTATAAGGGTGCACTCTTTCCATGTCCATTAGAGGCCATGCTGACAGCTAGAAGTCATCTCATGAGGCAACATTGCAAGTGCAGTTTCTGTTACCTTCCATCATTCTTTGCTGTGTTTGCTACAACTTATTGCAGACTTCTGGAGCATTGAACTGTCTTTTACTTTTTTTATTTGTACATCCACAGATAAAATTTTTTAAATATAAATTACATTGGGAATGGGAGAAGTCCCAGTATGCCCATCTGAAACGCAGGAAACACCTGTATATACCAGCTTATTTAGACTGAGTTGCTACATATGTAGAGATTGATACATACATAGACAGACACAACCAATACATGGTGTTTGGCTATTTTTGTGAGTAGCGAACAGTAATAATTTTCAAGAGTATAGAATTGAAAACTTAACTGAAGTTTATGATACTGTAAGGGTCAATTCAAAGGCAGAATTAAGCTCTAAAATGATCAGTGAACTGCTTATGTGTGTTCTAGTTGACAGAGTGATTAACTAGTTCTACTCAAAAGTCACTGGAGGAATTTGCATCTCGTTGTGAGAGCTCACATTTACAAAAATCCAAAATACTCTTTTTTGTTTTCTTAGCATTCATTAGCCAAGCATTTGAAAGTGCTGGATTGGGTTGCACAAGAAAAGGTGAAACCTTCTACTGGGAGAGTGGCACTGCCTTGAAAAGGGCCTTGTAAGTTCCTTGTGATTGTCTAACATGTACTTAAGCAAATGTAGAATTTGTTACAGGAAATATTATTTCTATCAGGAATCTTCCCCTCCACCCCTGCTGTGATTTATAACTATGACTTTGAAAATGAACTATTGACCTAACTCCAACAGCAGCAACGTAGAGGAGGCCCTGATTCAAGAGGGGGTTTTTGGTAGCTTAGCACACCGAGACAATGTTATTGATCATCCCTGTTTAATTTATAAATGTTTTTCAGTACATAGTATAGACATTTCAGTCTCTTTTCAGATCTTGGGAATTTTTGGTTTCCACTGTGATTCTGTATGCTCATCTTCCTGAAATACACGTTATCTAACAAATGCACATACATTTTCTATGGATGAAGGAGAATGAAGTGACAGGGATGAGGGTATGATCATTTACAGCTGGATTAAGCAGCCTCGTAAGAAAAATCTTATCTGCTTTAGACCCATCAAATAGCAGTTCCCCTTGTCTTTCTCTCCAGAGCATTTATGAGTAGTATTTATGATTCTACAGCCTTAAGAAATTCCTGTAAAATGGCCAATACATACATCGTGCTAAAGGTGACAGGCTGTGTCACTGAATTACTTTTTAAAATGCTGTGTGTAAGAACACACATCCTGAATCAGATCCCACTGATGCCAACTTCACACCCAACAGCCACCTGCACCAAGGTTATCCCTGCTTTACACTGATGCAAATGTAGTCAGAACTTACACTCTGCGTTTCAAAAGCTGTGCAGGTCATTATGACCTTTGTCAATAATTTATTTTGATACAAACAGAATGCAAAGAGGAATGTAAGTCTCATATACTTGCAATGTGAAAAGCTCCCTTACTTAATTCCTGAGAAGGGGCTGTTTGAGAGAGGAGGAGGAGGTGTAAGACAGTTTAGGGCTCTTGGCTGCTGTAACATGAATGTTCCTTCTGGGACTCTGAGGAAAAGAAGGTAACTAAGAATTGTCTTGAATAAATTGCACTTGAGTACAACTACAGATTTTGTTTTGTGTTTGTCTAGAATGAACTAAGCTATTTTCTGTTACCGAAGGCCTTCCCCATGTTGGCAGTTTCCAGAATTCCTCCACTCCGCCTGACTATATTATATTAATTATATTGTATTATATTATGTTATGTTATGTTACGTTACGTTATATTATATTATATTATATTATATTATATTATATTATATTATATTATATTATATTATATTCCTCCACTGCTCCACTCCTGCCCAGAGAGGTGGTTGGATGCGCCATCCCTGGAGATATTCAAGACCAAGCTGGATGTGGTTCTGGGCATCCTGATCTAGTCGAAGATGTCCCTGCTCATTTTAGGGGGGTTGGACTAGGTGACTTTTGAAGATACCTTCCAACCCAAACTGTTCTATGATTTTATGATTCTATGATTCTATATTATTTTGCACTGTGTTACAGCTGTCTTAGACAGCCAACATACAGCTCATCAGCCCAGGCTCCTAGTAAAATGCTCTTTGAACACTGCTGCCCATTCTTCTGCCTCTTCCTTTAGTCCCAGTTCCTGAAGTTTTCTGATATAACAGGTGCTTTCAAGACATCAAGTGAGAGTCAGTTGATCACCATCTGGAAGGCAATAAGAAGCTCACTCTAGAAAATTAATATGAATCAGAATGTGAATCCTACTCCTGCTCTGCAGCAGGATAGGAATGTGCAGCTGTTACTACATCTCATTTCAGGGAGGCAACAGAAACTTGACATTCAGGTCCTTGCTGGCAAGCAGCCAGGGCTTTAGTGGTTGGGACCACTATGCATAAAAGGTATCAGACTAGTGTATTTCCTTTTGTTATTTCTGGGAATTGGATTAAGTATGAGGACTGCTGCAGCACTTCATCTCAATCCCCCTGCCCTCCTACCTGAAATGGAGAAGGAGCTGTAGTCTTACAGAGATGTAGCCAACAGATAAAGCACATGCCGACCTGCACTGCACCCCTCTGATTCTAGTGACTCTGAGTTGCAGAATATGTGATGGCACTCCATAGCAGACACATAAAAGTTCACTAAAAAGAAATAGCCCTAAACAATAATTCCTTGCTGCCTCATCTTTCAAAACAGGGAGGTGCTGCTTAGTACTAATGTATTAGTGAAATTCTTAGTAGAAGCTGCAATAGCCTAGGTCTTGCACATATTTTATTATTAAAAACATGACTATAAAAAACCAGGAAGACAGTCAGTAGCTGTCTTAGCAGTGAATAGAGTGAATAGTGAATAAACTTCTCATTAGAAGTTACACCTTCAAATGAAGGTATGTGGTTTAACAGTTCAAGTAAGACACCACAGCACACTATAGGTGCAGGAGTTTTTCAGCTGGTTCTACTGGGCACAGGTAGGTTCATTCTGGAGTGAATCTGTGTTGGCTTCTGTGACGTGTTTTCCACTCTGTGCCTAGGCTGTTCAGCCATTAGACAGTGAGAAAGCAGTAGTAAGATAACAAAGTCTATACTGCAGTTAGGCCGCTCAGCCTATTCTGATTTTCCTTAGTAAAGAATTCTGATCAAAATATGCAGTTGAAAAATGAAATCCCCTGATTGCCTTCAGAAAGGAACTGATTTTATTAGGAGGTGCCTATGCTATGTAAACTTTATACTTCCAGCTGCATAACAGATAAGGAAACAGAGAAAGGGTGAAGCTTTCTAAACAAATAAAACCTGCGTGTATGTCAGAGAATCAAAAGAAAGACAGCATAAAGACAAAAAGATACTCAATCTTTGTGGTTTCACTCTTTCGATATGCTACAAAACTTTTCAATGATTTTCATATCTGTGTGTTGCTTGTCTTTTGCAGTTTTATGTTAAAAGAAGGGAAGAAAGAAGAGAAATGTGCTGCTTATAAGTTGACACAAGCGTATGCTGATAATTGCTACTCCCTGTACAAGTGGATTTGCAAGAAGAGTGCAGTCCTTCTGAGTATCTAAGATACTGGAAAGTGAAAGTGAATAGGGTTTCTGAAGGGTCTCTGAAGGTTTACACCACTTTACAGCGGACAGGATATCTGATGTCAGATGAAGGGGAAATTGTAGACCTGAATTGTGATGAATCAATGTGTTGTGATTCTATTTGTGATTAAAATCCAGAAAGATTTGAGGCTTGTGTCTCTCTTCAGGATGAAAGTATATAATCTATGTGTCTTTGTTCAAGCTAACGCATTGCCCCTTAGAGCTATTAAAATAAGCAGCTTATTAATTTTAAGTACATTATAGAGTCAGAGATTTGTATAACATCTGTTTTCTAGCTAGCCTCAAGTGGACTTTTAGCCTTATACATCTCTGTGGAGGGGTGACTATATTGATCAAACCATTAATTGCTATCCTTTAAGTCGACATCATTGCAAGAGGATGCTTTGGCAAGGTGTATGTCCATGGCTTGCTTTGCACATACTGTTGCTTTACAGTGACACTTATAGAGTTTTCTTTTCTCAGTGCTTTAACTCAGCAGGCTGCTATTTCAGCTTTTAATTTCTCCCCTTTGCTTCTGAAATCTTAATGTCATGATCAATGTCTTGATCTAGCCTATGTATCTAGATATATAAATCACTATGTGTCTAGATTTCTGGCTCTAGAAGCCATGCAGTCAGACAGTAAACTGTTAGTTAGCTTGCTCGGTTATTTTCCTTGCAATGTTTTACACGGTGCTTTTGTAGGGACCTAAACTTGCATAGAAAACAAACCAAGATCCAGCCTTTACTACTGAAAATTCTTCAGGGGCTGAGTTCAGCCTTTTCTCCCTGTTCTGTACCACCCCACGTTGTACACTGTAGTTCTGCTGACTTTGACTTCCTGTGACTGAGAACTGTGCCACTACCTCACATTGAATGTGGTAAGGTCGTATAATATATTATTCTTCAAGGCATTTTGATAACTATTTATACTCTGGGGTTTGAAATGTTTCCTTCCATTGGAAAAAAATATATACACTTAAAATTTATACAGCATATTATGAAAAATATAAAAGGCATGGACTTCTAAATGGATTCCTAGCTAGTCCTGGTAAAAAGTTCTGTAAAGGCTGAAGCACAGTGTCCAGTTCTCACAGAATCACTCAGTTGAAAGCTGAGAACAAATCCCTTAGGTTTATGCAAGTGGATCCCAGGATGAACAAGCGCTGGTGCTCTACAGAGCTGTAACTGGAAGAATTACCTTTTGGATCTTGAAATGATACGGCCCAGAAAATTTCGTTCATGGTTGTTTTTCTGCCTCCCAGGTAACAATGTAAAGTTGTCGCACACTTGTTGTTGTAAAGAAATAACGCTAGAGAGCACTGCAAGTTTTGTGGAACGACGTGTTCGTTGTGCTCTCATTTGTTACGAGAAGTGAGCTGACAACAACCATAGTAAATTACGAGCTGGAGAGCGCCAAAAGGGAGCTCCTAGCCTGATGTTGGCCGTATGCCTCCGTGCTCCTTTAAATTACCAGAGGAGACAAAAATCATTCCAGAATCCTAAAGCCATCAAATAAATGGGACCTCTGGAAGCCTTTTATTTTATTTTATTTTTTTTTTTGGCTGGTGCAGCCCTGCCTTTATGCACTTATTTTGGTTTGCCATAGGGGCACGCAGCTTATTCACTGCACAGCGTGCTTTATTGCATGGCATATGGTGCTGCTTTTCTGTGTTTGGATATCTAGCCACTTTGCTGTGGACTGGTATTGTAGGCTTAACACTATTATATGTTATATATGTCTTATGTATATGTCTATATACTTTTATACTCTGCAAGTATATGATGCATCAATGATGAGCCTGGTCTACTGAAAAGGGTGCTGTGCTAAGCGGCAGGAGTGCTGAGCAGTCTTCCAGCCTCTGCCACTGGCCTGCTGAGTGATCTGGGGCAAGTCCTTTTACTTTTGCCCTTCCAACTGTGTTCTGGCAAGAGTGACATGCCCTTCTTTGCTAAGTGCTCTCACACCCACAGGTTAAAATGCTGCTCAAGAGATAACACTTTATAATACATGAGGGTAAGACACAGGGTAGATCTGAAGGAAAACAGGCTATGCCTGTGTGGCAAAATAGAGGATATCATGGAAGGCCAAACAAGCAGACTTCATGCTGTAAGTCCACATTGTGCAGTGCTGCACTTTGCTGCAGGGGCACATCCAGCACCATGCATTACAGTCTATTGGTATTGAACCAGGATGTGTTCACTCAACCACTGGGCTGTGGTCATGCCAGGGTGATCTACAACTGTAGCAGCACCTCTGCTGTGTCTCACCTTGCAAAGACATCCCCTACTGTCCAAAGCACTGGATGCTGTTGTGCAGACGTATGGTCTGCAGAGACATACACCACTTTTTCCCCACCAGTCATTCTCCAAGTAACAGGGCTCCAGATGACCTTATAACATACCGTTCTAGAATATACCTTACAACATCACCAAGAACATGCTACCTATGGAAGTGTTTCCAGCAGGCTCACTGCTTCAGTCCTGTGAAGGAAAACTAAGTATGTGAAAGAAAGGAGAGAAGGCAATCTGGCAGTGTGCTGGAAGGGGTGGGTGTTCACTAGCTGCTTCCTGACATGCTGTCACCAAACTGCTTAGGACACTGAAACATACTCACCCCAATACTGCTTAGCATTGAAAAATGCATCCAAGGGAATCCATGGCATTCAGAAAAATAATCTACACAGCAACATCTTTGAGTATTAACCTGAAATTCAAGAAGAGTTGACATGCCCTGAAAACACCCAAAACCCTACATAGGGATGAAACACATTTCACTGGCTTCAAACCTTGTTTGCTTCTTACTTACTCCAAGACCCACATGCTGAATATGAAGCTACCGGCATGGAAATTCATGGGTTTGGTGTTTAGATGACATCTTTTTTGCTGCAGTGTGGGATAACAATGCATGGTCTTTCATTTATGGCAGGAAGTGTCTTTGGCTGTATCCTTAGCTCTGATCATGTCTGTCTTCTGGGTACCTCATTGTACACACAGGCTTTTCTGTGACATAGGGTTTAGAATTGAAACCCATTGTGGAGATCAACTCATGAGATTTACTCACTTTAGCTTGAAGTCGGTGTTGCAGCTCAGCTTTCGAAAAGTGAAAGGTCCATTTTGTTGTCAGAGCAGCAGTTCAAGTTCTTCAAAATGTGCGCCCCAAGGCTGCTGGAGCCCTGCGCTGAGCTGCCTATTCTGTGGCTGAAGGTGCTGAATTCTGCTTTGCAGCCCACATCTCTGTTTCCAGTCTACTTTTGCCCTTGCATGCAATGAAGGACACACTGTCACACCCACAGAAGGGGTGTCATCTTCAGCTGTTATCACATTTACTCTGTGCAGGACTGGAACTGGTAACTGCTAACACCAGAACATTACTATGCAATGTTAACATGATGGTTACAAGTGGAGAGTCTATGTGCAATCAGGAGCACGTGTCAAGATGGGGAAGAATGTGAGCTTACATTCACTTACCTACCTCAACAGAGCCACTGTAGGTCCAGACTGCCAAGCTCTAAATGATGTACAGAGGACTCCTACACAACAGCCCCACCATCTTTCCTTGCAGATGCTGCAAGAAAGTAACTGCCTCTCCATGCTCCTGCAAACAGTCTTAAAGCTCAAGGGTATAAAATCACTCTCCCCTTCCCTGACATGTGGCTGACATACGCAGCAATCCCTGCTGGTTTACTGGCCTCACCAGCATTCATGTACTGTAAGCTAAGCATATTAATCAGGTGGTTGGAACAAAAGAAGAGTTTGAGGCAAGGCTCTACCTGCTGAAGGCTCTGTCTGGTGAAACGAGAAGACATGAGGTGATGGTGGATCCTGGGATGAGTTAAGACATGTGGATGCCCAACCCAGATTACAGCTTGAAAAGAAGCATTTTGATATTTGTATGACGTTTTTTCACAGGAGTAATGAACCAAAAAGACTATGACAAGATGACAGTGGGTAATGACTAGGCTGAACCAGGCTGTGCTTCTGAAGCATTTATTCTGCAAAACACAAAAGTAGACAGCAGCGCGTTGTCACGAGCAAAACATGTGTTCAGAGTCTGGAGATGTTCATGTGATAAAAGTGCACCTGTGACACCATCTAAGCAAACCAGAAGAACTCAGTTTAGATGAATTTACAAGAAACACCTATTTATTTTAAGATGTAATGGCACATAGTGAAAGTGGCTTGCTTTATCAAATCTAACTGTTGCCTGTTAGCTTGTCTGCAGTATTCTGTTAGATAACACTGAGAAGAAGCTTACAGAGAAACCAGAGGCAGTCTTTTCACAGAGGGGCACAGCAAAAGAGCAAGAAGCAAGGGGTACAAATTGCAGCCCAGAGACTGTGACCAGGCAGAAGAAGAAAGCCTGCAACATGTGCCCAGGGAGGCCATGGGATCTGTGTCCACAGGGATTTCTAAAACCTGCCTGGACAAAACCATGAGCAACTTGATGTATTTGTGGAATCAGCCCTGCTTTGAGCAGGGGTTGAACTAGAGACCTCCAGATGTTCCTCCCTCCCCAGATGACTCCATGAACCTGCGATATGCATGCTGGCAACACTGCTTAGCCTTGGATACCTGACTCGTTCATCCCCAGACTCATGGGCAGGAAAAAGGGGGCTTTCTTTTGTCTTAATGAGCAGTGGGTCATTTTGCGAACAAATATCTCCTGGTTCTATCATGGTCTTTTCATACAACGGCCTGGATCTTTTCTTCTGAAAGTACTATTGGCAATGAGAGATCAGTGGATCAGACTTGGTGACCCACATCTGGGTACTCAGCAATGAAGCTAGAATTTAAATGGAAAGCAAAGAAAATAATGAAAATAGAAAGCTAAAATAAAAAGAAAAACCTTATCAAGTGAAAATTCTGCAGCAGTGCAATATCCATTTTGAAAGTAATGAAAAAATCATAGTTTTACAGTATGATATAAAGAATTCAAGAAAAATGCCTTGCAAAGGCTTCTAATCACCTATTCCTTATAGAAATTAAAATTATCCTTCCTTTTCATGATCAGTCCCAACAGCGAGCACATCATGTAGACTTAAAATCTAAACTGAGAAACTCTTATGGCTGTTTTGGAAGTTTGCTCTGAAAAATAACTGTGCATTTGTCATTTTCTTTAGGCAAGTGGGAATCTTCTAGGTCACAAATGATGTAATTGCCTGGTCTGCACTGTCCTTACTGAGACTGCTCTTTTGTCTGAAAATGCATTTTTCAGAGGAGAGAGAAGAGCAGAAGAGAGGAGAGAGACATGTTCCCTTAAAATGAAACACTAATTTTTCCAGTAGTTCAGAGAGACCCACGCTTACACCAACTATACATGATTACATCTTGATGATTTTGAATAATTTAGGAGAGTCTGATGTGAGAAAAGACTGCTTAGGTGTATATGCAGTGACAGAAAGAGCGAATGAGAGTTCAAGCAACCTGTTTGGCCATCTAGCTCTTGGACCAAAATTTAAAAAAACAAGAAAAAAAAACCCAAAACCTCAAGAAAAATTAAAAAGGAAAGTGAGTTTTGTTTTGGGGTTGGGTGTTTTGGGGGTATTTTTCGGTTTTGTTTGGTTTTGTTTGTTTTGTGTGTGTATGTGTGTATGTGTGTTGTATGTTTGTTTTTCCATTTCAGAGGCTAAATATCCTGCTGTAAAGGATGGTGAGAAGTTCAGGGGGAAGCAGTGGAAACTGATTCAATCAGAAGACAAAGGTTTTGTTTCATGTTAGGACCAGTGACATGGCTGGTGTGTAGGTTGCCATGAAACAAACTTTATCAGTATCCAGTTAACAGTATCCACATCTGCATACTGATCACTTTGTGGCTGATGATAAAGGAACGAAAATTTAGGTACGTTGCATTTAAATTGTACCTGAGTGGCACTTCTGAGTAATCTGTTCCATGATTGTCAAAGGCTCATTTTTTTTTTCCCTTAAACCTTTTTGTTTCTGCACTTAACACTTACCAACGCTGAAAGTAGGAAGGAGAAGATCAGTAATAGATCACAAAACCAAACATTTTTTTTTTGTTTGAATCTAGAGCGTTGAAAGGCCCATTGTAAGTAACAGAAAAGGTGAGTAGACTGTATCACAGAACAAACATTATTTTCAATTGACCCATGTAGGTTTGTAGAGCCTATCTGCATTGAAGTCTAAAGGAATTTTCTAGGTGGGAATAAAGCACAAAACCAATAATGTAGCTCTTAGCAGGGAATGTCTGGACTGTGCATGCACAGGGCTCCATGTCTGTGTGTTCTGAAATGCAGTTTTAGGTTTTAGAAGGGCTTTAAGTTTTAATTCAGATCTGTGGGGTTTTTTTGCTGGTTTTTTTATTTGTTTGGTTTTTCCTCCAAAATAGAAGACAAAACCACTGCCATGAAAATAACCTGCAGCAAACACACGGATCATGAGCAAGGAGTTAAAGGCAACTCAGGCTTTCTGCCTGTAGAGTTTCTGAGTCAAGCAGGGGATAGCTCAAGCAACTTGGGAAGAGCGGCTCTGGTGTGGTCGTAACTACTCTCACATGAAGTATTGAAACAAAATTAGTTTTAATTTGATTTTAAATTAAATTTTATGCATCATTAATATAATCCAAATTCAGTTGTTAAGCCATTATAGCACTTGTTGGATAGAGCAGGTATGAATTTGAGTTACATTTTTGTAGCTTTAACCGTGGTTGCAGTTACATTAGCCCCAAAACATCTTGTACTGATATATATCTTGTTTATCTTCCTTTCAGGTGAATAGGCTATGTAACATCATGCACTCAAGCATAATACATCCACAACACAGATTGTACTGCTTCAGCTGTTCTCATGAGAACAAGCAAAGTTTTTGTACCTGTATAAGTCTGGGTTTGGATATTCCTTAGAAACTTGGCTCTGCTTTGGCCAAAAAGATATAAAAAGATTGGCTTTTAATCCTCATTTTCTCCTGTGTTCTGAAGGGCAAGAGATCACACAAGAGACAGAATGGTGTCAATACACTTTGAAAGTGTATTGAAAGATGTAACTTCCTTCCTTTTCTCTGTTTCTCAGCCTTCCTCAGAGCCATAGCACGGTGTCTGTATACTTCTGGAGGCAGGCAAAGCTGATACAGGATGCAACCTACTATATTAAACCAGCTGTTTCCATAAGACAGGGGGACTTACTCATCAATGGCAGGTGATATCACATATGTAGACGTGGCAATGCTACCGAGGGAAAGACCACACGTTCCTTCTCAGACATCAGTTCCAGGTAAAATACCTAATCAACTCTTGTGCACACACTGTCTTCTCTCGAGTGCTCTCTCTTTCTCTCTTCTTAATTTTTAAAGTTGTCTCTGGATAACATTAGAAGAATGCTATAAAATGCTGCATGCAAAAGGGTGAAAATTTGCAAGTGGTGGAAGAGATACTCATGAGATACCAATCGGCAAAGCTACTCCTCAGTCAGTATCGCTACAGAGTAGTGTCTCAATTCTGGCCATTATTTTAAGTAACAGTATGCAAAACAAAAACTGGATATTTTTTAATAATGAGCATAATCTCTCTTTTTTTTGTCTTGTTTTACTTTGTAAATCAGATCTATGCATTTATGATGTCTTCATGGAAAAGGAGTAGTAAATTATCTAGTAAATCAGAAAGCTAGTGACAGTCACTATCACTGTGATAAGTGCAGTCACTATCACTGGAGGAAGTACTGAATGATTCCTAAAACCCTCCTGCTCTTCCTCTTTAATTTTCCAGTAGTGATTTTCCTAAAATCACATTATCAATCTGTGATCACTTCATATATTTGTAACAAAACACAAAGGATTAAGTCAATATTCAGGGAAAAGAGATGATTTAAAAACCTATTTTGTTTTTTTAAGAGCTACTTTTTTCCATTACTTGGAAAAAAAAAATTCATTCATGACAGCATTTTGTCAAAATTCTGGATCACAGCTAATATGAATAACAGCTTCTTACTATGAGCATTTAATTACTTAAAGAAACAATATTGTGTGATGAGCATAGAAGATGTTCTACTTACAATGTAGATTAATAGTGATGATGGTCCCTGGCAGGGGGGTTGGAACTAGGTGATCTTAAGGTCCTTTCCAACCCTAACTATTCTATGATTCTATGATTCTATGGTGTTCTGAATGCATGTACTTTTTAGTATGAGGTGTCCCTGCCCATGGCAGGGGGTTGGAACTAGATGATATTAAGGTCCTTTCCAATCCTAACTATTCTATGATTCTACGATTCTACCACAGAATATGATTCCATATGATTCTTCCCCCCATCAAACTGATGGGGGAGGAGGGGGAAATTATATTTTTACAAGATGGGTATCTAAAAAATAAAAGTTCACTTAATTATATACCAAACATAAAGTACTACCTTAGACTGTTTATGCACCCATGGATGTTGTTTGTAATCCTGTAACCTGTACAACACAAACCACAGAGGATTTGCCCAGAATTTTACCCAGTTTCTAAGAAGACATCAAATCTTGATTTGACGACATCAGAATATGCCCCTTGATCATGCTGTCTGAAGGAAAAGCTTCAATTTAAATAGGCTAGGCTTTAATTTCCAATTCAAGTTCTCATTAACATCTAGATAGTTCTTGTTAAGACTTTGTCAGATAGCTTTTAGCACCCAGTGTGTTCTCATATGAAGTAACTGGCCACAGTAATAAAGTAATTTCTCAGTGTCCTTTTGCCTTCAAGTCTTTCACTCTAGCTTTCTGAAATTTTTCTGGTCATTCTCCAGTGTTTCCATCTCTTACCAAAATATGGGCACTAGAGATGCACCCAGTATTTCCACAAGTCTCAGTTACGCTGTCTCAGTTACACAGAGACAAAAATATCTTAAATAATCTTTCCTCCACTGTTTATAATGCCTGGTGTCTCCTTGCCCTTTCCCTCTCCCCACCTTTATCTGCTTATACTAAAACACAGTTTGTTTGACAGGGCTTGAACTTACAGGGCTATCATTATGGTTGGCTTTTTCTTTATTGTTTGTTAACCTTCCTGTTATTTTGGATTTTATTAGCAATTATTTTTCTACTTACTTTGACACAAATGGAAAAAGCACTAAACAGTATTAAGCAATATTGGACCTCATATAAGCATAGAACATGCTAGAAATACCTCCCTGATGACAATTATTTCTCTGTCTTCATCATAAACATATGTTAACATGACTTTTGTCACTATTAAAATAGACAAGAACTTGAGCCATATTATCATGCTTTAAAAATGCAAACAAACAATTCCAGTTCCTTGGCATTTTAAAACTTCAACTGAAATTCACACATAGTCATCCAGGTGATGAGTGTTCTTTTATTACAAGAAATTCTTGTAAAAGAAAAGAGTAACTTTCAGGAAAAAAAAAGGAGAAAATGGATTTTTTCTACAGAATAAGTTCTGTAATTTTTAAATACTTGGTATGAAATTCAGGACACAATCCTGAAATGTGGTGGACATGTTGAGCAATATTCATAAAACAGACTTAAGCTCAGTGTAAGTACAGCAGTGGTTAGTGTTAGGATTCCCCACTGCATAGTAACGACTACCTGAGACGCCCTGCAGTTCTTTACAGCTAATGGAGGAGAGTCTGGAATCCTAGCATGGTGAGCAATGAACCGCCCAAAGTGGCTGCATAATAGGATAGAGCAATGACAGAAGGTGCTGCTCGGACAACAATTTCTGGGAGTTAGATCCTTCCCTACAGGCTAGAAGGAGCTCTCTCCTACACTGACTGGGCTCAAAGCTGCTTCAGACAGGACAGCATCTGCATGCCAAACACACTTATAGCATGTCCCACTGTTCCTGAAGAGGTTTCAATGCCTCCTCCTTTGGAGCAGGAATTTGAATCTGATTCTCAAAGTGAGGATTCTCAGCTCCAAGGTGGGAGCTGTGGCAAGCGTCACAAGCTCTCCCTTTGGCACTATCTCTGCGACACATTGCAATGTCTGCTGGAGAATGGCTTTTACCCACATCCCTCCCTTTGCCAGATTTTTTGCCGGTGTTGCTCTTGGCCAGGGATGTCTGAGTTTCTTGCAAAAAAAAGAAGTGGCTTCAAGATGAGCATGAGGGAAGGAACTGCATATGAGTAAAACTGTCACCATGGAGGAGGGAGGGCTGGATTTAATCGCTGCTGCAAATTCAGCAGATGAATGCTCTGAGTAGCAGATTCCCAGACTTTAGGCAAGACTTTAAATCACTAGGCTATCGGAAAGCAGAATGTGCCCACCTCCTCCTGGCTGCATATTGTGCAAGTTTCAGACAGGCTGTAAATTGCATACTGGAGTAGGTACCAAAAAACTATGTGTGGGGAGCATGGGTAATTTACCTTGCTAACATATAGCTTCTGTCAAGATCTGGTACACATGAAAGGTAAACATGAGGGAACCTGAATTTCTGCCAAGGATTCTAGTAGTCAAGTAGGTGTTTTAAATATGTAAAATTTGGATTTGAGAATAAAAGTCTCTTTGTAGATCATATTTTCTGTTTTTCCTTATCCATGAGAAAGGGATTTGGTTTGGTCAAGTTACAGAATTTCTTGGAGGTCTCCCAAATACTGTTCTTATCTCAAAATCTATTCAATGTATTTTCATGGAATCATAGAATCAACTAGGTTGGACAAGACCTTTAAGATCAAGTTTTGTGAGGATACAGAAAAGATATAAAAATCACTTGTGGAGTAATTGCAAAACATGCATAGATTTGCAATATAATGCCAAGGAGAGCTCAGTCATTGAAATCTATAGAGTGGGAAAACTGTGTTAAATAATGTTTAACACGATGTAGCAATAAAAAAAGTCTGCATCTCGAAGTCTGGGAGGCTGTACCCAGAAAAGTGGTCAAAATGGATTTGTTGTGATCCTGTTCCAATGGGAAGATCCATACCAGATTGTTGCACAATCAATTGGACTTCAGCTGTGAGTCAGCTGCTGTGAATTACAAGGACAAGGTGATTTTTGGATGCTGTAGTGGAGCATGTTGAGGAGGAGTTAGTACATCTATCTGTGAACATGCTTTGATGGGCTAGCAAGTGCTTCAAAAGTAGAAAAGTGTTACAAAAATACAAACAAAGATAATTACAGCCTGGAAATCCATTTTCTAATGAAAGACTCAAGTTCCTAGTTTACTCAAGAATAATTTGAGAGTTACTTGGTTATGATTCATAAATGATTCCCTATAAGACCTTTCCTCTAGCAGAAAAACAAACCAAGAAGAGTTCAACTCCATTCTCAAACTAGCTCACAAATAGTTGTAGGCTGCTATTAGTTCTCCCCTTAGCTTCTTGTTCCCCTCCCGACCCTCCTCAGCCTGTCCAGGCCTTGACCAGCCCCGTTCTCTGCTGGACCTTCTCCAGCTTCCCCCAGGTCCTCCCTGAATGGAGTGGACCACATCTGGACACAATGTTCCAGGTGTGGCTGCAGCAGGAGCATGTGGAGGAGCACAGGAACTTCTCCTCCTTAGTAAGCCAGAGGTCCCTTAACTCAGCCCTGCTGGTGGCTTGCACGACCTGTAATGATGAGGGTGCATTGTGGGCTCACTCTCAACCTGCTGTCCAGTGAATCCCGAGAGCCTGGTGTCTGTAAAGCCTGACACTTCTGAGTGACTGACCTGCCAGAAGCACTCCCCTATCTGCACATTCACCGCATAGAAGCTTCCAGTAAATAGAGATGTCTTTCTGCACTTGACAATTTGCATATAGAAATAAAGTGAAATTTCAGTATAAGTAAGTGACAGAGATCTCCACCTAATCCAGAGCTACTTGTTGCTAACCTAGGTAAGGGAGCATAAGCATCCGGTAAAATTAAGTTTATGTGGCGTTTTAAAATCGCTGCCTTCTGAGGACTTCACATTCAAATGGCCATGTGCCAGTACACACCATGATAGAAGTAATCCTTTTTTTTTCAATATTCAGTTCATGTGGATAATAATTTCTTTCTCATACAGTCTGAGAGGTATTCTGTAAAGGAATGGATCTTTATTTGAAAGAGAAAATACTTAGTAACAGGAGCAGATTTTCTGAAGTACATGTTATAGAAGAAGTGTCTCCATTTATAAGGCTGGTGCACTGAAAAGTTTGAAAGTCCTCACTGTTGCTTGAAAAATATTTACACTCTAAGGAGAAAAACTTTTATAAGCATTTCTTTTGAGAGCAGTTATTTATCCATGCAGTTAAATATAACTTACACATTTTCTGCAATTCATTGAACTAATAAATTGCAATATAGCAAGCAGCAAAGTGTATTAGGTCAGGTTCTCTAAAGCATAGGACAGCTTACCTGTATGAATAAATCTCATTTGCCTGAGGTCCTCAGTATTTTTCTTACTGTAAAACCTCAACACACTTCAGTAACTCTCATATCAAAACCTACCTCATTTGACATAATAAGACCCTCTTCTTCCAAGTTTTTCCCTGATCAGTGAGATTTTATATGACCCAAATTGCATGCTTAGTTTTAAAAGCCCCAGTGGTCACAAACTAAGGCTGCAGCATGAAGCTGATTCTTGATTCAGATTGGTAAAATCTCACCATTTATGAAATCAAGATCAGTCTACCAAAGGTCCAAATACCATCCATAAAACCAGGCAGTAGCTCCACAAAATACCCTAGTAAAACAGAATTTTAAATGTTTTCAGAAAGAATCTAACTCACACCATGCTGTTTCAATAGCTTTTTTTGTTGTTGCTTCGGCAATGTGCACCTGGAAATGGATATCTTCAAACACCAAATCCCTTCCTCTGCTATTACAGGCATCACATAATATTCCAGCATAAACATTCACAAGTCAGGAATGCCCCAAGAGTCACCTTGCTGCAGAAACATTTCTCTGAGTGGCAGTTTTCCCTTTGGGATCTCCCTGGTCCACAAAGGGGTCATGGCTGTTAAGTCCCTATAATATCTCCTGAAGTGGCTTAGCAACAACTGAATATTTGTGATGGATAGTACCCAGGTCTTACCCATCTTTTAGTCTGTCTGCTTGCCTCCTGGTCCAGCCATGCGGGACCCAAGTAGTTCAAGCAAAGATTATGGAGGAGGCTTTTAGTTACTTCCTGGCAGCAGTAGGAAATGATCAGTCATCATCTCAACTGATGTTTCTTAAAAGAAAAAGCTGAACTAGCAGCTATGGAAACACATGCCCCTTTTTATGCAGACTAGGTCTTCTGTGTAATTCTTTACTGTTTCTCCGGTTAATGGCTTGTACAACCACAAATGTCAGCATTTCCCTACTCCTTAACAGGAAACATGATCACATACGCTGAACTGCGCGTGAAGCCGAAGCCCAAAGGGAGCAGCAGATCAGAGACTTCCGCTTCTGGTAGTGTGCTATTTTGTTTGGTCGTTGGTTACTAACTATAGATGTAATCTTTCCTATTACCCAACAGTAAAAATTGTTACCAAGAGTCTTTACATACAATCTCTCAATAAAGAACTGATTTATCACTTAATAAGGTTTCTTTTTCCTTTTCCTGGGTTCTCAGATAATACATTTTCCCTGTAAAAATAAGATTGAAAAAGATTTTTAAAATCATTTTTAAAAATGCCTTTGTGCCCTACACTGAAAATTTAGCAAAGGAAAGTAAAAGTCCACAGATTTTAGGAACCCTGCTGTTAAGCTTCTCTGCAGGAACAGTAACAGGGGCACCTTTGGCTTTGGAAATAGTGTAATACCCAGCCCTCCATGTGCAGTTAGTGTGCTGATGGATTGCCAGCCTCCCTGTATTGAAGGACATGTTCCAGGCAAGGTCAGGCCTCCAGAAAGCTGCAAGGGAACATCACAAAACATATCTGAGGCAGCCAGAGAGTCGGGGAGTTGTCTATTTATCTCATGCAGGCAAGGTCAGGAAAACAGCAGTGACGAAAGTGCAACTCTTGTCGGTTGTGGAATTAGCACCTTGACCCCAAATTTCCTCAGGTTCTGCCTCTTCCTGAGTGATTCACTTTCACAAGGTGATGAGTGTCAAACAGCTGGAGAGATGCTTGTCAGATGTACTTCACTGTGCTATGGTGTCAGTAGGGGTTTTTTTTGTCTTTTCTGTGAATTCAGGTAGGTTAGCTTTCAGGCATGTTAATGCAGGACAGCGCAGCCAGAGAGGAGCAATGTACCACAGACCATCTGTGATACTCTCCCTGAATTGCTCTGCAGGGTCTTGCCAGGTGTGGGTGGGTGGGTGGCAGAAGGCAATGCCTGAGAAAAGTAACTCAGAGGAGAGAGGATGAATTCTTAATAGAGCAACTGAAAATCACTTGCTCTATCTCACCAAATGATCTTTTAGTTTCACTTGCATGTATGCTAAATGGATGCAAATTCTTAATGAGTAAAATGTCCCTGCATGCTTGCAAATGGCAGACTGATTTTAGGCAGATGATTTCTCTGTTGCTTTCACATGAGAAACTCACCTAGATAAAGGCAGCATTAACAGTGCAAAGACCTAAAGCCACTTTTCTTTCCACCTCCCTCCAGGCTGGCAACACAGGCGCTCAGCCTGGCTCTACGTGGCACTGGTCCTGGGAGCCCTTGTGCTTGTCCTGCTAGGTGTCATCACTGTACTAGCCAAGCAATGTGAGTAGATCCTTCGTCTCTTCATTGCAGACATGGTGAAACCTCAAAGGTGGGGTCATACCAAAAGAGAAATTCCCTTAGTGTTGCGTGAAAGGTGTCAAGTTATACACAAATACAGGGAAATAAATGTGGCTTTCCATTTGCTGCCTGTCATTTAACACATATAGTGCAGGTGAGCGGGAGTTGCTGCAGTCTACCTTGTCATCAGTGATGCTGAAAAGTGTAGAACGTTTCAAATCATTATGACAATCAAAACATTTGCACTTCCTGACTTAGAAGTTAAAAGTTGCATGCATGACGCTACTTTGAGACCATTTTGCTTAATTTCTTTGTAGGTTTGAACAAATGAAATAAGACCCAGACTTTAGATCATTTCATTTAATCAGACTTCCCTGGTACTAGTAATATCATAGTCCATAGCATGTTCCAGTTGTGCAAGAACTGTTCCAAAGGAGATGTTCATCTCATAAGAGAACACAGTTTGGAAAAACTTCAGAAAACACATTTCTTCCAACTATCTCTAAAATCTCATCAAAATATTGTGTATTCTTTATGTAATGACAAACTTACTTTCTTTTTCTATACTGTCCATATTATTGAGCAGCTACACCCTTTGCCAGGGTATGGCAGTATGCACAGTATACACACAGTGAGTATGCTCATAACTGAGCATGTTACCCCCCAGTGTATATGCACATACACATATCCTCATAGTCACAGTATGACTAAATTTCCTTTACCCTGTTGTTAACCGTAATCTCTTTTTTTGTTCAAGTTTTGAGGTGCAGAGCAGGAAAATCAGAAAGTTTGTCCCATATTGGTGTAAATAGCACTGGCAATCACACCTCATCAGAGAAGACTGCCTTGGCAGTGCTCCTGAAATGGCTCATGGAAGAACTGTGTGAAGATGGACAGGGTGAGGAAAGTTAGTCCTTTCCCAGCACAGAGGATGTGTTGGGTGTACAATTCTGTTGTCTCTGTTCCTGTCTCTGTTTCTATTTCTCTGACACTCTGCAGTTTTTGGCGACTCACTGGTTCTACCCAGGGAACATGGCATTCCTGCACAGAAGTGATGACAGGATCTGAACTAAGTTTATGACGATAGTTTTGCTCCTCTTTTGGTATAAATAGTTTCCAGTGCTTTCTTTACATTTATTTCTGCCAGGAGCTTCTGTCAGAAATGCCATGTCTTGTAGATCCTTCCATTGTTCTGGAAAACACTTTCCAGACAATAATTGTTCACTATAAGTGGGAAGTAATTTCCTATCCTTTTGCAAGGATCAGGCAGGGGAAGAATTTGTGGTCTTTCAATTGTGGATCTATTATTTGCTATCAAATACTAATCCTTTTCTAAGAACTGATTGTAACTGTTGCTTGTAAACATTAAAGGAAGTATGGGGAATGTTCCTTCCAGATGCTCTATGTGAAATGGGAAGTAGACCTGGAAACAGCAGTGTTCCCCTTCTGTAACACAGTTCCTTCTCCAGCTCCACGGACACAGTTTGGATAAGCACCTGTGCTTTCCCGTCACATCATTTGTCAAATCCACACACTCCACATCACATCACATCACATCACATCACATCACATCACATCACATCATCACATCATCACATCACATCATCACATCACATCACATCACATCACATCACATCACATCACATCACATCACATCACATCACATCACACAGTGTCTCCTCACAAGGACTGCATGTGGGGAGATGAAAAGTGTCTTGGCAGCCTTCTATGTACTTCCTGCTGATGCTCTCCACCGGGCAGGTGCCCAGGGAGGTGGAGAGCCCAGTGATATGCAGTGGGAGTGCAGAAGCGTGTGGCACCATGGCAAGGGAGGGGGAGTTTGAGCAGAGGAATGGTACTGGAGCCTTCAAATCTCTCTCCACACCCAGTGAACACATGCTTGGGAGTGGGGACCGGCTGCTTTCGTGCCAGCCAGGCACATGAACATAAAATGCTACAACGCAAATGGAACAAGTCACTGTATGAGCTAACGGTTCCCCTTCTCCACTCACAGGGAAAATATGCGAGCTGTGTCCTCCCGGGTGGCAACTGCACAGGAGCAGATGTTACTACTTCTCCGAGGAGGCTGTAAGCTGGGATGATAGCCAGAAAAACTGTCTGGCCAGGAAATCCCAGCTTCTTGTTATTGAAGATGAAATTGAAATGGTGAGTCTTTCAGACGCCCTAAAATTGTGCAGTGGGTATCTGCCTTAGCCAAACATTTCACCAAATCAACATAGCTCAAATGTCAGGTGTACATGCAGGCAAGTAAGAGCCCCATCAAGTGCAAAGCATCTGACTCTCCACAGACAGGAGCTTGTTTTGAGGGTGTCAAGGGAGTAGAGCGAAAGAGGAAAGGCACAAGAGATGCAAGTGTAGAAACCAGAGTACTTTTGACCCGGAGGAGGAAATGGTGGGCAATTCCCACCCATTTCCATTACTTGGCTCTGGGAACAGAGGTCTGATTCAACCACTACACAGAAATTCAAACAGCCAGACCTCTTACTCATTTTCCTTTGAGAAAAGTAGCTAAATGGCTCTTCTGAGAAACCCAGAATTCCCTGAGGAACAGGTCTCACCCTAAAGACCAGGCTTTGTAACCTGGCTTATCAGGGTGAGGAGCATCACTGAGGGTTTTTTGAAGCTAGTTAACCTGAACGTCAACTGGAATTAAAACTGTGGCTGTTCACATGTGTACGGGCCATTGTAATGGGCTGCTTTGCCACAGCTGGATTCCTGCCGTTGCTTTCCATGTGACGGACTACATGAAAAGCTGTGCATGAGACAGGACAGTGACTTGGGCATAGCAGAAATGCTCTACTGTTGGGTAACATGCTTCTGTTTGTTCCACAGGAATTCATAGACAATAAAGAGAAAGATACCAAATATATCTGGATTGGCTCGATTCCAGAAATGAAGAAACAATGGAGTTCAGTTGAAGATCCTGGAGTAAAAGAAAACAGGTCACGATTTGTGTGTGTGTGTGCTGTCTTTGGCAATAGCAAAAGTATAGTACTTTGCACGGAAATTCAACTCTGAATCCAACCTAATTTCCCAAAGCACAGATCTAGTCCTACAGTGTAAGGCACCTATTCGGGGTCTATTTCACAGCCAGTTCCAGCTTGTCTGGTTCCTGCTGGGCATCTTTGGAAACAGATCTGTTTTCTGCCTGCAAGACCAACCACAGTCACAATTCATGTATGTTTGAATGTAGAGGGACATTAACACACACTTCTCCCACTGTTACCGCTATCAACAGACTCACTGACTTAACAGACCATGTATTGACCACCTCTGTTGAAAGCGATGCCTGTCATGTAGCATGGGTGCTAGGATCTGTGCAGCAGATCTCTTACCATTACAGTTCATCACCATGGCTGCGTGTGGAGCCTTTCCTTATCCTTCTTACACTAATGTTCCTGAACATACATCCCTCAGCAGCCTGCAGTCATCTCTGCTGCAGGTGCTCATCCCACTCATGCATGGCTGTTGAGGAACCGGGCTTCAGTAGGTTACAGGCTGGGTGGCACACAAACCCCTCACTCAGAATATTATCAATATTTGTATTCAGTACTGAATTTAAAGCTGACAACTCATTCCATTCCTTTCGTTCTCTCACCAGGAAAGCTATAAATAGAATTGAGACTGACAAGAATTGTGCTGTTTACAGAAGAAAAAACATCATCCAAGTAGATAACTGCCAGACTTTAAAGAAGTGGATCTGTAAGAAGAATGCAACTTTGTTGGTGCTTTGAGAAAAATCATAGAATCATAGGATAGTTAGGGTTGGAAAGGACCTTAAAATCATCTAGTTCCAACCCCCAATCATCAGACAACAGGGAGAGCTTTTTCTCAGAAGACACATTTTACTGATAAAACAACATGTGATGTAAATGATTTTAAGAGACTTCCACAGAAATCTGTATTTTGCTGTTCTGTGATCCCTAAGACTTTGTTTGGATGCAAACAGAGAACTCAGAAGTTGCCAGGGGCCTGTGTGAAGGTCATGCAACAGGACTGTACACCAGCGTGTCTGGATTTGGGGGTGCTGAGCCTTCTCACAGACAGCCATTGGCAGCAGTTGACTCTAGGAAGAGGCAAGGGAGAAGAGGTACTCATGTGAAGATGAGCACTGTGCAGCTGAACCATGTGATATGCAGGAAATTAGAAACTGAATTCTTACTCATTTCATAGAATTTATGCAATAATTTCAAGGCTAGTCAATGGGAGATTCTAAATTTCCAGTTTTACTATAATTTCATGTGCTTTTTACCTTAGCCATATGAGGCTAGTTGTGTTTGGAGGAAACAGAACAAAACAAAACCTAACATTAAAATCCAAGGTGCACAGACTGGAAATAAAGTCTTTGTTAGCAATGAGAGAGAGAAACAAGTCCAACATGGCTTTTGAAATTTAAAGCATTTATCTAGTCTTTGCTATGATACACACAGTTAAAGGCAGGTGTAGTTCCCAGGCACATTGTCTCATACCTGCACTAGACATGTAGTGTCCCTGTGAAGGGATGTGGTTAATGTCTAGCAACCTGTGATGAGTAACCAACACATATGCTTGCACATGAGCTCTTGGTGTAAAGTACCATGGCTTTTGCATGCAAATGACTGCAGCTGTGGAACAAAATGAGCAATATGGTAAGACCTAGAGACTGACACCTCTCCATCTGCACACATTGATGGGTAACACCTCACTTAACAGAGGTGCCAGGACAGAGACGCTAGGAAGGTAGTAGGCGTGTAAAAGTGAGAGTTAAAAAGGCATAAGATATCTTCAGTGAAAGAGATACCAAGCAGGTGATGCATTCCACTGGCACACACAATGGGTCTTCATTACTTTGGGGCTACGGATTGAAAAGGACAGTACCTTCGGGGTGGCTGACTTCCTTTCAAATGAGTAAACAACGCAGAATTACTCCCTGCAGAATGCAGCATCACCAGCTAAAGACTCATTTGAAAAACTGTTTTTCTCATGTTAAAAAAAAAACCCGTGAAAAATCCCCCAAATTCAGTGCAGCGTGTGTTTAGGGAAGGGGAGTGGTTTGTTTATTCTAAACAGAGAAGCAAAGGCAAGGGAAGAGCCTGAAATGAGTAAGATATATCTATCTATCTACACTATACATATCTGTCTATATGTATTTTTATATAGATATATTCCAATTGAGGAAATACAACTTCAGGGTACTTAAAGCATATCCTTCACCATGCACTGGAGATAACCGCTGAATTGCTTTTTCTATGGCAGATTCTTGAGCCATGCTGAATTAACAAGAAAAACTTAAAACTCCCGAGCTGCCTTCTCTCAAATCGGTTTTGGTGCTTAGGTTTTAACAATATTCATGAAACGTCTAGTATTTGAGCAGTCTCTGTTACTCATGTAATTAAACATGTTTTTGCAGGGCCTTAGGAAGCTCTTACTGACATTTTAAACAGTCACTAAGTCTTGAGTAATTCCACCAATTAAGAAAAAAGAAATGGCCATTGAAGTACTTCATCAAACCCTACTCTGAGTGAAGGTAGTTCATTAGTTCTTGACCCTTCATTTCTTAGCATGACAGACTTTGGATACTGAAGAAGATGCTAACTGTACCCCTTAAGATTACAACAGAGCTTTCATTATAACCTACTGTGCTCACAGTTGCTCCAAAACCTCTTTTAAGAACCAAAATTTCTCTTTTTTTGGACTCTACCCATAGATGACACTGACGGAAAAGAAATGCAGAAGTGATGTTATTTTGCAGTTAAAGGCAACATCCAGGTAAATCAGTTCATTAAGAAAGGCTAAGACACGGCGCGGCACATGAATACACCTTATCCCTTACAATTTCCGCTGATTCTGTGAAATGTACCTCTAGTACGCCCCTAATGCAAATACGTAGAAAAATTTACAAGAACAAACATGGAAAATTCCACGTTTCCCTCCAAGGTTACTGTAGTTTGTGTGTTTCTCTATGTACATTTCAGCACAGTTTCCACAGGAGTACTTCAGCATTTCAGATACATGCTTTTGTTAAAAGTCTGACACATTCTGAAACACGAAAGTGTGTTAGAAGTGTTAGAAAGTAAAACGCTCTCTTCTTTGGGTGAAATGTCTTGTCTCCTGTTAATGCCAACATTATGATTGAAGATCTTTTCATATTCAAAACCTGAACATTTTTGCTTTAGTCTGGCGATTTTCTTTTCCCCCATATGGTACCTGAGCTAAAAAAATACTGTTAATGGCACCATACGAAGACACAAACCACTGTACTTCAGAGGCTCTGTGAAGGTATTTATTAAGTACCTTTTCAGGACTATTGCACTTACCATATCCTTCAGAGCTACTTAAGTTAAGAAGATTGTAGAATAACACCTCCCCAACTAGTTACATATAAATTAACACATAGATTATTAGGCTATTCAGGCCATAGAGTCCTGTTACTGTGCTTATAAAGAATACAAGCAATTATGAAAAGGGTAGTTCAGCAAATTTAGTGCTCATATATAAATAACCGTAGTAAAGTCAGTTGTTAACAATAACCATACCGCACGGTCCTGTTACAGCAAGGTCCCATTGCCACAGAAAATAACGAAGCCATAAACTAGATGCTGAACAAAAGTAGAGAGAATTAAATCGGCATAAAAACACAGTGAAGGCAAACATAATTACAAATAGGACAAAAAAACCCAACGAACAAACACATCAAATAAGCTGTCAAACATAGTGCAGTTTTTACATTCTCAGTAACTGAGGAGACACGAGTAGCTTCCCTTCTCTGGAACTACAGTGCACTCTAGTGGCTACTCCAAAAATGGCTCCACTTGCTCCTTCAAGAAGTCCCACAGAGCCCATAGTCCTCTCCATAGCATCCAGATCACGAGAAAAACAATTTTCCGGACTTTACGCCTAGCAAGGAAGCTCTTTTGCCCCGTTTTACACGTGAATTTCCCATTCCTCCTTCTCTAGATACCCGACAGGAATAGTCCTTCCAGGAAAACCAGCGGCTTTGCTTCCTCTGGGTCAAAGGGCACTTTAAATCTTCAGGTTACCTGCTAGACATGAGTGGACAGGGTTCAGCGGGATTGTGCCTCAGTTCCTTTAAGGCTCATAGTGATTCAACAGCACTGGATGTTGCTGCTGAAAACGATATGCACCCAGAAGAAAACATTGACTGTCCTTCCAGAAACCAGATTGTCCACTCTCATGTTCAGACAGGCACAGGCCATGAGGAAGCCGTGGAGGAACATCCTTTGCTGTTAATTCGCTTATTCATCTGTTGCTGTTAATTCTCTTATTCCCTACTCATGACTTTGCCTATTTGCAATGAGGACTATAGCTAACTTTACGACATTAATGCCTGCAGCTTCACTATTACTGGTTCAATTCAAACTCCTTCCCCATCCATGCAGATGCTCAGGTGAATACTCTTATCCATCCTGATTTTTCTTTTTGCTGTGGGAAGGAGAATATCAGGTGTAGTGCAGCTACATAAATCCCACAATGTTAATACTGTCAAGCTAATTTAGCAAGATTAATGTAAAATAACGTTAACACAATGTAATGCAGAGTCACACAAGATGCACCTCATCAAACTGGGAGAGCAAAATCTGCAATGATCCTGTCCAAACCGACAGTGCTCATTTCCACATCACCCTGTATCTGAGAGGCACTGGCAGAATTTCAGGCAGACCCACACTTCAAAACCCATCCCTGCACACAGAGGTTGGCTAAGGAAAAAGCAGAACAAACACCTCCAACTGCACACCAAAAAGGAAAAGAGCAGTTGCTCCTGATCCTACAAGAGAAGAGTTAATGGAAGAAATACTGATAACACATCAAAAGGCACCTACAGGATGAGTGGTAGCTGCAAAAATGGGGCAAGGAAATGGCTTATTAAGATGCTGAAGCCTTCTAAATGGTATGTTTAAACAACAGAGGCTTCCTCCATGGGTGCAGAATTCTGGCTACCAGAAAAACCAATCACCTCCAGGCAGGAGCTGAGATGTGTTCCCAGGTCCCAGAGTAAAGACATAGTCTGTGTAGACATCCTATCAGAGCACCAAGTGTCAGGTGTGGTGGCTTCATCCACGTTTATTACGCTAAGCCAATATTCAAACTACAGACCCACTTCCTGGTTAAGTAACATCCAGAGGCTGAGACTCCTTTGGATTCAAGATAGGCACAGTTTCCAGAGCCTTTTACTTCAATCCTGTATGAGAGAATGAAAGACAATTACTTCGACACCCACAATCGAATAATGCAATAAAGCAAAGAGAACTTCAGGAACACAGGTTTTCTTTGAACAAAGCCTGTTTCACCTCAGTCAAAGCATCACAGGATGATAGCTTGTGCTTTGAAGAGGACACCACTAAGATCATTTTTTTTTAATGGAGCCTGGACACCAGAATACAAAATCTAGGACTTGCAGTACTCCCCCATCTTGTCTAGTGGTCGCTTAATGTCAAATATGCCAGTATAGCGGAGATTGGAATTCAGGTCTGCCCTTCTCAAGGATGCTGTGCTATCAAGACTGGCTCCACCTTTGACTTCCACATCCTTTTATACAGCTAAAACATCCCAATAGAAGCTGGGAAATAAATGCCTCTCTCATTTCCCTCTTCCTCAGAACTGAGCATTGTAGTATGGTTAAGAGAGCGTTGGAAAACAGGAAGCAAACTTCAGTTTCCTCACTGTAGGTGTCCCTGTGTAAGGGGTAAGGGTCTTCTTTGCCAACTGTTCTCAAACTAAGTGTGACAGTGTTCTGTGAATAGGGCAACCAAACTACTGTGGCCTCTGGAAAAGCCAAGAGACAAACCAGTGTTAACATGACAGTAACAGCAACTGAGCTTAGACATTAAAATGTTTGCCTTTCTAAAGATGGAAGGGGCATTCTGAGGCAAGCACAGAAGCAGAAGTCTAAGAATGTGAACTTCATCACTGAAAATGAAAGCCTCAGTGGATGTCTGTATCACAGGCAGGGGATAAGCAAGAGTAGGAAAGGCTACAATTTTCAACTTGAGATGCCTAGGTGTTGCTCACATCTCACATTAAATGTGTAAGGTCTTTATCAGATCAAGCCCTCAAGTCTTGGAAATGGACTGAATACAGTCACACACCACTAGTCATGTCACAAACTTAAAAGTATTTAAATTTTCCACTTTTTAAGTTAATTTCAGGCTTTGAAAATCTCAATGCTTATTACTGTCACCGGTAATTCTACCATCTCCTGCCAGCAGCTGCCCAGGATAAGAAGCAGCAATCTCTGAGAAGATGGGACAGCCACTGGGAGGAGGAACAAACCTCCCCACACCTGACACTGGTGGGACAGAAGACAGGGCCATGACCACAGAGCAGCTCATGCAACATAAATTCACAGCTTCACCTTTCCCTCCAGCAGCCTTTTCTGTAGACACATCCTATAGGAAGTAGGAAAACGTCTTAAAAGCCTCCCAAATAATTAGCTATAAACCTCATGCAGGTTACATGTAGGTTTGCAGTTTTGCAAAATGTATTCTATAATGAGGAATTTGTATTACTGTAATTCCTTCTCCTCATCGCTTTGCTATCTTGGTGGTTCCTTTGTTTAACTTTCACTTTGCTATACTATCGCTTGCCATGAGCTCCCATCCCATGTTGCTTCTGAACCTGGCATCACAAATCTAGCTTCTAACTTTCATTTGGTATAGTTTTAACAATGCTAAGTGAATATTTATTATATTCCATGCTCTCTCCATAGTCATCCCTTCAACATCACTACAGTTATTTCTTTCAAGGATTTAGTTATCCTTCGTTACTCCCCTATAATCTAGTGTCACCAGCAAAACCCCTCAACATTGACTTACAGTGTAGTGTCTAATGCTTTCCCATCTACCCAAAAGAACTCTTCATTTCTTTTACAGAGTCCAATCCAGGGGTCTTGCTTTGTTATCTTCAGCACAAAACTCTGTAGAAATAAACCCGTATGAGAAAAGTTTTGCATGTTCAGTGCCATTATCAAAATACAGTCTTTGATCCAGGGCTCGAAAGCAAAACAATGATCCTGCCTTTCTCCCGGAAGAAGCAGTAATAAAAATTAAATCTACAGGGTACTGCAGTGTCTGGATCTTGTGTGATGCACATAACTGAAAGAACTTTTGGCCGATGAGAAACCCAACATGAGCCAGCTTCAGTGTGCGCTTGCAGCCCAGAAAGCCAACCGTATCCTGGGCTGCATCAAAAGGAGCGTGACCAGCAGGTCGAGGGAGGTGATCCTGCCCCTCTACTCTGCTCTCCTGAGACCTCACTTGGAGTACTGTGTGCAGTTCTGGTGTCCTTAACATAAAAAGGATATGGAACTGTTGGAACAAGTCCAGAGGAGGGCCACGAGGATCATCAGGGGACTGAAGCACCTCCTGTATGAAGACAAGCTAAGAAAGTTGGGGCTGTTCAGCCTGGAGAAGGCTGTGTGGAGACCGCCTAGCAGCCTTCAGGTATCTGAAGGGGGCCTATAGGGATGCTGGGGAGGGACTCTTCGTTAGGGACTGTAGTGATAGGACACAGGGTAACGGGTTCAAACTTTAACAGGGGAAGTTTAGATTGGATATAAGGAGGAAATTCTTTTCTGTGAGGGTGGTGAGGCACTGGAATGGGTTGCCCAGGGAAGTTGTGAATGCTCCATCGCTGGTGGTGTTCAAGGCCGGGTTGGACAGAGCCTTGGGTGGCATGGTTTAGTGGGAGGTGTCCCTGCCCATGGCAGGGGGGTTGGAACTAGATGATCTTAAGGTCCTTTCCAACCCTAAATATTCTGTGATTCTATGATTCTAACTTACAACTGATCAGATATCAAATGAATTGAGACAGGATCCCTGCATCACTCAGATACTATAGTGACAGAAATGCCAGCTATGAGGATGCAATATGCTTCTGAATATTCAGAACTCCTGTGGAACTGCAAATGCATCATTTTAGTGTCTCTCCACAAGAAAGCTTTCAAAGAACAATGAACGCCTTTGCAGCTAATGCATTTCTCCATTGCTGACATGTCTTCATCATATTGAGTTTTTATTATTAGCTAGCTTTGTGGAAGACATTGCAGAGACGAGTTAAGGAGGATCCTTGCTCCAATGTGTGCAACAGAACTGCCATCTGCACCCAATATGCTCTTTATACTGGTGTCTGTGATAGGTCTGCCTGACCTAAGGAGAGGCTGCTTGAAAATATCAAGGTCTGTAACAGACATGGAAAAATACATTCTCCTAGGTCTTTGTGCTAGGTGAAATCTTTCCCAATATGGCAGTATAATACAGAAACAGATGCTCCAAACTGTGGTAACTATCTCCTAATTCCAACGGTCAAGGCTAACATAACTACCAACTCAGCTGTCATTAACCTATCTCGCTAAGAAAGAACAGTTACCTAATTAAGATAAATGATACCCAACAATGTTTACCCTGATAGTTGCCTTCGATGTGAGCATGTATAGCTGTGAGCAGCCCCAAATTTAACTCAGATAACCCTCAGGCATTTTCTAAAACATCAACTGCTAAAACCTGATGTTTGTTGTGTGCAGGGAAAGGAGGCACGCAGCTTTCTGCACGCTGTGACTCGTCACAGTCTCTGCATCAGCCCTCAAACTGTTCAGCCTAAGAGGCTGGAAAAACAACTGGTTCATTGTGCAACTCCCTAGAAGTGAGATGGGGTGAAACCAGGACTCCCCCTCCCCTCCCCCCTTTTGTTTCCTTACCAGTTCCTGATGATTTCCTATCACCAGGAGGGAAGCATTGTGCAAAGAGCAAAAGCTCTGACTGGAGTTCCAGCTGGCTTCACTCTCAGAGACGTAGTAACATTTTCTCTGGAAATACAGCCAATCTGATGGGCAGAGTTCCAGGGAAGGGCAGATGGGAAAATCTGAAGAACGGTTTACTGCAAAAAGACATAAACCAGTCCACCTATTTCTTACAACTGGAAAAGGTTTCTGATGCAGCCATTTCTGACTGCATCTTCTAAAAGCATCCATGTCTAATTGTAGCATTATTACTTCTGCCCAGCAGAAACAATTATTGCAAACCAATTATATACCCTGCCTTCTGCAACCCTATGGTTGCTGACACACCTTTAAAGTGATGATCAGAGGCAGGTTGGTAGAAGTATCCAAGAAACTGATAGAAACGTACCTTCCAAGGACTCTTCTACAACTTACATATTTCTGACAACTATAGTTTTTGCAAGGGTTGCACCTGCCCACGATTTTAAGCAGTCTATCACAAGACATCTATTTAAGTTTGAGATGAGGCAAGTTCTGAATAAACCTTTTGAGGCTCTGGAAACCCAAAAATCCGGTAATTTCTAAGGCTAATTATATTTTCTTTTAAATGATTTACACACTTACCAAACTGAATACACAAAATCAAAATGACAGCAGCGGCAAGGACTCCAGAAACACCTTGCCATAACCAGATATTTGAGAACAGACCTGAAAAAAGAAACGTCAGGATTTACAACCAAAACCAAAACTGAAACCAAACCACAACCAGCTGACAGGGAGCAGAGCCCAGGATCCATGAAGCTGTTCCCAAAAAAATCACTGCCTGTGGAGAGCCAGCTAGGAGCAGGACTGGGAACTGTGTGGCATTTAGAGTGTCATCATGAAGCTAGTTAGCTAACATGAACTCTAAATTGCTCTTAATTTTCATTACCTCATCCAGCCCCTAACCTAACAGTGAGGTTGTTCCTGACACTCAAAAAGGATCGAAAAAGAAAGCAGCAAGCATGGAACAAATAAATATGAACAGTAAGTCTGAGGTTGACCTGATGCTTAAATAATGCATAGATAAGAGAAATAATACAAGTTGTCTGCTGCAGAGCCATAAACTTCTCCTGAGGTACATCCAGCCTTATCCCACAGTGATAGCTTTTCAGAGTCTTCTTTTCTTCCCATCTCCCTTCCAGGAGTCAGCAGTCTGGGTTTGGAGGTGGGAAGAACTCACCAACTTGCCACTCCCGTGTCCTGCATCCAACTTGGCAAGCAATAGCAGGGGATGAGATGCCCCAGCAAGGATGCAAAGGGGCGGTCCCTCCTACTGGTGCTCACTCCGCTGCCAGCACAGGGCAGCCTCCTCTCTCTCTGAAGAGCCGCAGCACGCAGAGGGGGTTATCTGGCCTCTCGCACAGGGTGAGCCCCACGGGATGCTGGCACGGGGCTGATTCCCGGCCAGCCCCACGCACACCGCAGTCCGCTCCGTGCCCGGCACCTCCGGGCCTTTCTGGGGTGGGTCTCGCAGCGCGGAGCCCGGCTCCGGCTGGGGTTCCGCCCGCCCAGGGCTGCCCGGGGTGGCCGGCGCCACTGGACGGCGGGACCTCCACCGGATAAGCCCCTCCGAGCCGGGCGGGCACCGGCCGGGGCGGCGTTTCCAGAGGCCCGGAGGCTCCCGGGAGGCTGCAGGGCAGCAGCCGGGCGGAGCGGGCAGTGCTCCGCGGCTGCACGGCCACTTCAGGCCCCGTCGGAGCGCCCCTCTCGGCCCTCCTCTCCGGCGGGGGCTGCCGGCTGCTCGCCCTGCTGCTGCCACGGGAGCCCCCGCGGCGTCCACCCCGGCCCCTCTCCCTTTTGCCCCTTCACCTTTGCGCCATCCCGTCCCCCGCGCCCGGGAGCCTCTGCCCTCGTGCCCCATGGATGCGGAGCAGCGGTCCCACTGGTGGGGAGATCACGGGGCCCGGAACTGGCGGAGCGCCCGGGGTCGGGAGAGGCTGGCGCCAGCGGCTGGGATCCGCTTCCTCGGCTCCGGTTCCGTATTCGTCAAGAGGGCTAGCGCACAGTATAGGCGGTTTGGCTGCTGTGTTATGCACAGTAACTGGTTTACTTACAGCAGAACCTGGCTGTGCTGCATGTTCGCAGCACCAGAGGAGCACTGCTGTCTTCCAGCCTTAAGTCTGTGGGAGGCCGACGAGGAGTTCAGTGTTGTTTTATCCAAAACTGGCGTTCATCTGTACCTGAGGAGAAAACCTTAAATAGAAAACCATGAAATGGAGGGTTACGCTTCATGCTTTCACTTCAGTCTTCAATTACTTTGATTGTCAAGGATTTTTAGCAAGAGTCAGTTGCTGAAAATTATCTCCAAGTGTTTATATTTACAGGTTATAATGAACTGCATAAACTTTATACTTCCATAAATATGAACAGATTTGCAGTTTATTTCAGTCTTTGTCTGCGGCAGATGCTCATTTAAGCAGTGGACTGGGGGAGATGGACAGGCCAGCCTGCCTGGGGTGACACTCGAGATGAAACAGGCAGAAGGGTGAAAAAGAATCCCAAAGATACGTGTGAACAAGGCTTAAAGCACAGTCGCTTCAGGGAAGTTAGGGAACTGAAGATTCCTAGGAGAGGGAGAATGGGAGAGGGAAGAGCTGATGGGTCCAGAGAGCACAAGCTGTAGATACTTCAAAAGGGCTTGTGAGACCCCAGCCCAGAGGGACGGAGCCTGGGAGTGGGGCGTGTAATTAGGGCAGCGGGAGGTTCAAGACCTGTTTTCATACCGAGCAGGTTTTGCGTACAAAGAGATAGTGGAATGCAAACGTATGCACAGCTGTTATTCTAAGAACAGGTTATTCAGCAGTTATTCACTCTGAAGAAGTGGTTTGCTCTCTTGCCACTCAGTCCTGCTTGCCACTGAGGTAAAAAATAACTTACTGTGGCTTATAACCACAGAGCATTCGCAGGTACTATCTGCATGCTTAATCACCCACAAATACAGAAGGTGCTTTTGACAGTTGTAGGCATTCTTCAGGCTGACCAAAAACAACAAAAAAGAGAACCTGTAACATATTCTATTGTGAATCATCTGGTGTTCCAAAATTACTATAGTGGTTAACCCCAGGTACGTGTAACTGAGACACTCAACCTTAACTTTCCCCGATCAGTTTGGCTAAGACACCTCCAAACCGAAGAAGAGTAAGGAGCAGGCAAAAATACCCTGCAAACTGAATTCGTGGAAAATTGCTTTTAAATGTTGCCCCGTTGTAGGGGGAAATACAAACATGCTAAGTAAAAAGCATGGTATTTTACAAAATCCATTGTTTTCCCTGAAAAGCGCCCTACAGCCTCTGCACTACTAGAGGGACCGACTCAGAAAGTTACAGTTGGATTCTGCGGTGCCACCTCCTGCTCACTGCTACCACAGTCTTTGATTGCCTCTTACTACCCACTAACATGCTACCCCTGCCTTTTCTCAAGAACTGAATACAAGCTGTGAACATTAAAGATAACTGTTACAGTGAGACCGTGCAAGGAGAAATCACTGCATGTCAGAAATGTAGAGGCAGAGTATCCACATAGGAAACATCTGCTCTCTGGTCACAGCTGCGTACTGCAGGAACACCTGAGTTCGACTGCCGCTGAACAGCTCCCACGCTAGTGGCAGTCTCCCTGTGGTTGCAGGGAGTGTGGTGGACTAATTTACACTGCCTTTGGCTGGTTTCATCTCTGTCTCCCCCCGCCCACCCCAGTTAGTAGAAGGACTATTAGTGAATTCCAAGTCTTTAGTCAGACCTTGAGGCATTTGTATCCCAAACGAGACATTGACTTCTGATATCTCAGGGTGCTTTGGAAACTCTTGCAAAGTCTATATATATCAGACAAGTGTTAGTTTTCTGAGGTCCCACTGAAGTGGGCCAATCCATTTATTAGAAAAGGAGCTGAATGAATGTGTTTCTTCTTGCATTGTTTTTAAAGCTTGTGACTCTCGGTTGATCTATTGACAAGTACCTTTCAGGCGGCTAAAAGCACAGCTGATTTGTTCTGTTTGTTGTTACTGTACTTCATCAAAGCCTCCTGATCTCGATATGCCTCTGTACCATAGAAATCCTGCCAGTAAATAAGGAGGAAGATGCTGAAAGTTTTGGGTTTGCTTACTATTCCTGAACTTTATTTTTCATTAGCCTTGTGTTCAGTTGAACAAAAATACGTTTCTTTCTTAATAGTTATAACATTTTTACTGTTCTAGTGCCTATAACTTTTTGAGGCGATATAGTTTCAGAATGGCATTGAGAGGTTCCTGCAGTTCCCAAAGTGAAATCTAGCCTGCAAAGACAAATGCATTTGCTTATCTTTAAGTTGCAAACATTTCTGCTGTATAACATGAAACTAATCAGATAAGTAAAAATAATATGGGAAATATCCATGTTTTAGACAGTAAAATGGAAGGAAATGGTGAAGGATGAATGTAGCAGAAATAATGTTGTGGCTTATGGGACATATGTGCTTAGTAGTTTTGGACATAAAAAGTCTCCTTTAGAAAGTGTTTAACAGAGGTATTAGCAGATTGTATTTACTGCATAAGTTAAGTTAGTATTTGTGAAGTACTAAGCATTTTATGAAGTGCCAGGTTGAGAGTACTGCATCAGACGGCTAGGTTTTCTACACCAGAAAGGCTCGGTCGTTCATCTGCAGAAGTCTTGAATAGCATTATTTTGGAATAGGAGGCACAAGAGAAAGGAATCCAGCTACGTTATCAGCCATGTTTGTATTTTTGGTGATGCTGTTATTCACTAGGATTGTTATTTACTGTTTTACAGTGCTTGTAGCAGAAGACATAGCCTCCATCTCCAAGAACTCAAAATCTTAATATTGAAAATTACCTGGGGGAGGATAGAAATAAATAAGGAGGGTTGGAGTATGGAAGAAAAAGCACCACAACATTATAGTGACATGAAAACAATTAACACTAGTAAGCTGAATAACCCAGATAAGAATATAAAAATAAGCGTGACAGGAAATTACAGTTGAAAACTCAGATGATATAGAGAAGCTTATTTGGCTTAATCTACAGAACCTCGTGGTCTGGCCATCAGTACCAATTAGTAGCTGTACTTTCTGTAAATGTTATCTTCCAGGAAAGTGCAGAATTTGTTTTAAAGACTAAGTGATTCACCATAGAGCAGACATCACGTTTAACCCTATGAAAGGCATTCACTATTTGAAGCCTTTGCAGAAACCAAAAAAGGTTCTAAAAAAGTCCAGTTGTAGATTTTGCCAGTTGCGTTTGGTGTCATCATGTCTCCTGTATGGGTAGCAGGCGCCAGAGTGTCTGCAGGCTGTGCATCTGCCCCAGGAAGCTCCTAGAGGCCAGAACTGAAATGAGATCATGCCGCTACATCATCACCCAGAGACCATCATTGCTTCTACTGATAGGTCCATTGTTGACCAAAGAGGAGAAGAAAGAAGCTAGTGCAGTACTCACCTGTGACTTTTGAATTGGTGAGTCATCCTCTTGTCAGAGCTACATGACTCTTTCCTGTTCAGCATCCTGTGCAGTTGTCTCAAGGCTGCAGCCGGTAGAGCCGAGCACCTTCATCGAAGTCATGAATAACATTTGGACTGCTCAGAAAGATTTCTTCTCCTAATCTGTATCAGTTTAACAGCTTTTATTCCCTGCTGTTTTACCATACAGTTTTACCATTGCCTGCTGTAGTGCTGAAGGTAGCGTAGCAAGAAGTACTGTCCTCCCTGGTGGACCAAAGCAAGGGAAGGATGTTGTATGAGAAATCCAGTGAAAGACCTGCATGGGATGATGGGTCTGCAGAAGACATCAGACCACCTCATGGTGTGAGGAGTACATGCTAAAGAGGAAACCAAAACATCATTGATGTCTATGAGTCCTGTAATATTGTCAGCGCTATCCTTCATGTATTCTGTAAGCCTGCTTGCTCTTTTGGCAGCAGATCTACATCGGCAGTGCATCATCACTGAACTGCCCATTTGGCAGCAAAGTCCTTTTCTTCTTTTGTTACATTTATCATTTAGAACCATATTTTTTTTTTTCACTTTAACCTCAAAGAAATTCAAGACTGAAGTGCCTGCAGCCCAGATGTTTATGGTCTAAATATCAAAGGGAAAAAAGTCCTTTCTTTATCTACTGAAGTAGCTACACTTAGGCACAGCCCTGAGGAGCCATCCAAAAAGAAAAGTTAGGGGAAAAAGTGTAAAATACAAAGTGGTCGGAAGTCAGACATACAGCAGAGGGGTCGCTAAAGGCTGTTATAGGGACAAATGTCCACTAGAGAACTTTATTTACCCTCCATTCTAGGCTTATTTGCAGGGGCATTAAGAAGGCTAGGTGATTGAGCCTGGGTTGCTTGAGCACAGCATGTTCTTTACTACATCCCCTTTAATTAATCTTCACAGTAGTTTGTACAAAACAGATAGGACAAGTCTAGTCTTGACAATAGTCCGTAAGGAATTGCCTTGCTGTATATGAGTAGGGGGTAAGAAAACCAAACCAAACTGAACCAAAACAGAAGGGTACTAGTGAGAAAGGCAGCAGTGGGCAGAGCTGAGCAGCAGTGGAATCACCAGAGACCATGATGGATTCTGGAAACTCATCCTTTCTGGTCAGCAGTGTCTTTAGATGGATGCCATTGATGATGTGCCCCTTACATTCTGGCACGGAGAGTTCCAGTGACTCTCAGCTAGGGAACAGCAGTGGTCTGTCAGAAGGATGAATCCCTGACTTGTCCTTTTCCAGGACAACATTTTTAGTCCACACAGGACATTTTACAAGACTGATTTCTGGCTACCTCAAGATATTCCTTCTCTCTTCTGCATCTCAGTGACCTTCTAAACTGCAGTGGGTCATTGGTTATTTTCAGATGGCAATTGTTGGGTATGTACAGTTATAGGAAAAGGGAAGAGATGTTCTGCAAGGGCCTTGACTTACTGTGGCAGGAAAAGAAACTTGGAACAGTTGCACTGACATACTGCTACCATTGGGCACCACAGGTTGTGCAACTTCCCAGACCAAAATTGCTGGGTCCCAGCACCACAAATGATTGATAGTGGCTGCTAGTGTGCAATAGTGGCTGCTGAGAGATTTGCTGAAATGCTGGCAACACTCTGCAGCATGCAGATGTGCTATGTGGAGAAGAGCTTTTCTGTAGATTGCTTGTAAGATATTTGAAACATCCTTAATCAGTGATCACAAGCAGTTTGAACAGATGTATGGTGTTTCCTTGACTGATTATTATGCACACAAAGCTGATGCAAGACTCCTTTTTTATCTTCTCTACTGACATACCTATATGTTTGGTTTTTTTCAGTAGTTATCTATTGTTTAGCTCGAGTAATACTGGATACTGCATATTCAAATATAAAATAGAGGGCTCAAAGCGCCCTCTGCAGTCCTGCCTAGGCACAAATAAATGTGATGCAGTTGGGTTTCTAAAATATATCCAATGCATGGAGTAAAATGTCTTCCCTATCTGTGTCTCTGGTTTACTGCAAAGAAGGGGAGCTGAATACTGCCCTAGTACTAAATGCTGATGTGTGTATATATACATTCTTCTTTTCTGTGAATTTCTGTGTTCCTGAGGCGCTATACCACTCATATAAGGAGTTCTGGGTATGTATCAAGAAATCAATTCATTAATAAACACTGACATCCATCCTTTTTACAGCAACTATTTAAGAGAACACCTCATTTAAAAGTCACAGCAGTGACTCCTGCGGGACAAGTACACTGCTTGACCTTGGTCCTCCTCCTCAACTGCACTTCTCACAGGGCAAGTGTTGTGGACATCTAGCTGGGAAGAAGTTCTGTTGCCAAATAGATGACACCAGAAGAGGGGGCAATGAAATCGCAGAGGGAAGCATTTGTTGCATAGTTGTTAATTTTGGATGGGAAGATTTTCATTCTATCTTGCATAATTCAGTTTCACAGCTGAAGCTGAATTATGCAATTTATGCAGAGGGGCTTCCTTTTTCTCCATTAGATAAGACTGTGTGTGGGCAGAGGTATGTGGAAGGAAACTACCTACTTATTTCTGTGGCAGCATGAAAACCAAGAAATGGTTGGAAATTATATCCTGGGCTAGAGGGTGCCTTTTGAAGCAAAGAGAGTAGCTGTGATGGATGAGTCCATTTGCATGGGACTATCCCTCCACAGGAGCTAGGAGGCAATGATTCACAGAGTGTTGTGAGTAGCCTAGAGGTACCCCTTTTCTAACCCCTGACATGAGATGAGGTCCCACACAGAAACCCACACTGCAGGGAAGCAGTGGCTGTGGGTGCACAGGCACCATGCACAAATCAGGCCAAGGATGTGTGCTGGCATCAGTGGTTGGAGTTCGTAAACTGAATTCGAGGTGGGGCACAGTGGAGTGGCCTGCCAACACCCTAGTGGCATGTTGTTGGGACAGTCCCAAGGGGAATATGATGAGCACTGTGGCACCTGCCTAGGGCAGAGCAATAGCTCTTCCCAAGCTCACTGTGACACTGTGGGCAGTCACTATCTTCTCTTGGATAGAAAGGGTAAATGCCCTGAAAACATCTGCTAATATCTGAGTGTTTTTATAGATATTATTAACACTCTTCTAGGTACTGATGGCCAGGCTTATGTTCAGTTCCAAAGATACACACTTTCCAGGGGCCTTCAACTTCATAAATAATAAGAACAGGACAGGCAATGAGGAACTGGAAAGGTTCAGGTGCTTGCTATGAAATTCTGTTGTCATTTACTTTTTTGGTAATAGCAGGCTACTGAAGCAGCCCGTTTGCACTAACAAGCATGTTCTAAACTGGAATTGCTGCCATAAACCTGCCAAGACAAGTGTTAGGTACTTGCCATAGTGGAGATGACTTTCAGGTTGTTGGGAAGATACCCTGTAACCCATGCCTCTGTCCAGAACAGTATCCTGGGCCTTGAAAAACAAGATGTTTAGCAACATGGTACCTCAGTATTGAGTCAGGCAACAGGACCCATTTTCAAAACAATTCTATAGTTAACCAGGGCCAAGGAACATAGCATTCATTGCGTGTATCACATTGCCCTGTCACCTACTGCCTCTGGAAAGACTGAGCAATACAATGAACTGCTGAAGACGAACCTGAGAGTGATAAGTGCTGGGACCTGGAAACACTGGGATGTTGTCCTGGATTCAGCAGTGGCAGTCATTTTTCTCCTTCTTAGTAGCTGGTGCAGTGCTGTGGTTTTGACTTCTGGCCTGGGAGCAGCACTGATAACACCGATGTTTTTAGTTTCTTCTCAGTGATATTTACTCTGACCAAGGACTTTCTGAGTCTCATGCTCTGCCAGGGAGGAGGGGAAGCTGGGAGGAAGCAGAGACAGAACACCTGACCCAAACTGACCAAAGAGGTATTCCATACCACAGCACGTCATGCCCAGTATATAAACTGGGGGCAGTTACCCAGAAGGGTGAGATCACTGCTCGGTCAGGCTGGGTATCGGTCGGCGGATGGTGAGCGGTTGTATTCTCTTCCCTTGTTATTTCCCTTCTCATTATTATTATTGGTGGTAGCAGCCTGGAAACTGCCTGGAAAGACAGTGAGGGTTGCTCCTCCCTTGGGAACAGTTATATCCATTTGTGGGATTGCTTTCACTCAAGGATGTGGATGCGCTTAGAGGTTAATGTGGGAGGATGGGGAAAACAGGTGTGCACCTTAAGGAGAATTAACCTAAGGGGAAAATAAGTCAGGATTTGAGTTGTACGTTATAGCAAGTACAATAGCAGGAACCACCTGAACCAGTGGAGGATAAGAGCCTCCCAAGAACTGGGGCAAAGTGCAGCGATAACCCTGCCAAGACTGGTGTTATCATCCAACAGTCCAGGATGACATGCCACCCCTCTTGTCCTGAGTGACCACTGTAACAGATGGAGTCACAGACTAAATTAGCTGAACAAACTTTAATGGATATTTGGATGTGTATCAGAATCAACATTTGATGGTCTTCTGTAGACTTAAGGGAATGACATCAATGTATATGTCAAAGGATAGGGTGGGTGTCGATGGGGGGTTATGAGCAAATGATAGAGAATAAGGGGTGGAGATTGTACTGGCATGGCTGGGATGGAGTTAACTTTTTTCATAGCAGCCTGTATTATGCAGAGGTTTGTATTTGTGGCTAAAACAGTGTTGATAACACTCTAATATTTGTCTGTTGCTGAACAGTGCTTGTATAGCATCAAGGCTTTCCCTTTTTCTTACTCTATGCCCTGTCTCCATCTACCACAAGTGGGCAAGAAGGTGGGAGGACACACAGCCAGCAGAGCTGACCCAAATTAGTCAAAGGCTTTTTTCTTCTATATAGCATTTTACTCAGCAATAAAAGGAGATGGGGGAGGATTGTTGCCTTCCAAGGTGGCTGTTGCTCAGAGACTGACAGGGCATAAGTTTGCTTGTGGGAGGTGGTGAGTTACTGCTTTTGCATCACTTCCTTTTTTCTGTTGTCTTCACCTATGAAATTGGCTTCATCTCAAGCCATGAGTTCTCTCAGTTTTGCTTCTGTTATTGTCTCCCCTTTCTTGCTGCTCTGGAATTTCACTGGGATGTCCTGCAGGAGCTGTCTGCTACTGAAGCTGGTATTTTTTTCAGTGACGTTGTCTCACCTCAGCATTTTCAGATGGAAGTACTGGAATACACTGCTGCATGAGCAAGTTCAATGGATAAAAGACAGACACTGTATTTGCCAGGTCCTTTAAAAAATGTTTTTTAAATGCCTCAGATTCCCACTCATTGTCCTTTCCATGTACATCTATTGATGCTGATTTCTTTTTTATTAACGTAACTTATGTAGAAGTATCCTTTGTCACCCAGCCATAATATTTACCTCTCAGTTGCACAGCTTGAACTTTGCAGTGCAACAGAAGGAAAGGAGAACAAGGATTTCAAGGTATGTTATAGGCATTTGTGGTGTAAATAAAAAGAATTAAACCTAATGCACTAAGGTACAATGAAAGATACAGTATGAATCAAATGATCTAATAGAAAAGTGGTACACAAGTCTTACATGATATTATTTTTATGGTCAAAAGCAAATTGTGAATTTCAAGCAGGAATCCTGAACTATTATGCATCAGCTAAAGTAACAAAATGCTGTAAGAGATATCTCTCTCAAGATGAAATTCAGTGAGAATCCTGAGTGTGACATCTGTTTGGTAAAGCTATCTGGCTTATAACAAATCTCTGCACTGCCGCTGAAAATAGGTGGCTGGTGATGGATACATCTGAGGGCAGTTTTAGAGCAAATTTTTGAAATAGTCTTGAATACAGCTTCAGTTGCTGCTCTTGAAGCTTTTTCTACACTTTCTCATTGCTGATGCTCTCCATCAACAAGATCTCGACTTACATCCTCATACAAAGTGGTTTATTTTGGGATAAATTTCTTAAGAGCTTTATCTAAAATACACTGAGACAAGAAGAAACTGTTAGAGAAACAGTCGTGCACTGCACTTTCTCATATCACTGAGCTTAATTATACAGATCTTCATTGTCTGCGATAGATAACAATAGAAATACGGACTCTCTACATTTCATTGCAAAAATCAGTGGAGTTTCATCTACCAAAGCCAGATCCGTTGCCAAGGAACTTGGTAAACGATTAAATAGTGAAGCTACAGTCCCTCATGAAGAGTCCCTCCCCAGCATCCCTATAGGCCCCCTTCAGATACCTGAAGGCTGCTAGGAGGTCCCCACGCAGCTTTCTCTTCTCCAGGCTGAACAGCCCCAACTTTCTCAGCCTATCTTCATACGGGAGGTGCTCCAGTCCCCTGATCATCCTCGTGGCCCTCCTTTGGACTTGTTCCAGCAGTTCCATGTCCTTTTTATGTTGAGGACACCAGAACTGCACACAGTACTCCAAGTGAGGTATCACAAGAGCAGAGGAGAGGGGCAGGATCACCTCCGCTGACCTGCTGGTCACGCTCCTTTTGATGCAGCCCAGGATACGGTTGGCTTTCTGGGCTGCAAGTGCACACTGCCAGCTCGTGTTCATTTTCTCATCGACCGAAACCCCCAAGTCCTTCTCTGCAGGGCTGCTCTGAATCTCTTCTCTGCCCAACTTGTAGCTGTGCCTGTGCTCCATTGCTGGCGGTGTTCAAGGCTGGATTGGACATAGCCTTGGGTGGCATGGTTTAGTGTGAGGTGTCCCTGCCCCTGGCAGGGGGGTTGGAACTAGATGATCTTAAGGTCCTTTCCAACCCTAACTATTCTATGATTCTGTGATTCTATTCATATTCTTACTAACCTGTAGGAATATGCTTGTCTATAGGTCACCTGTCCCTGTGGCTAGTTTTCAGATCTGGCATTGTCTCCAATCCCAGACTCCTGTCCAATATGGAAGTTGAGTATACTTTTGCAATCTAGCAGGGTGGATCAGCACAAGACAGATCTTTCAGTGTATCTAGAATTACAGCGCAGCTGAAATTGTTGTTTTCAGACTTTCAAATTGAAAAATGGGGAAAAAAAAAAAAAATCTTCATCCTTGTCTTCTGTCTGTCTGTTTTTGAGAATGACATTGAAATTTAATGATAATTGTTCTACTAGTTATGGGTGTTAAATCCTCCTGAGACCTTTAACTTTGCCATAATTTTAATACAAATACCTGCTTTTCAAGGCCCACAGTCTTCTCTGGAATACACAAACCCATGGTAAATTATTTCTGAGTAGGCAATTTCTGTGAGGTGTTTCTCATTTCCTCTAGTTATTTGCCATGGACAAGATTATTTCCAACTGACAAGCTTATTCTAATGAGTTTTTCCCTTACTCCCCCTCGATGATACTCTGTTCATCTAAGAAAGCTGTGAGGAAGTAGCATGTCAAGGTGTTTTCCATTCATATGCTGGAGAATGGCATTATTAGCCATCTGTTAATTTATCTATCAACTTGGCCATTGGTGAATGGGGACAGCGAGGAGTATTGCTGTCTGAGAGACATCAAAATGTGCTTTCAAATCAGAACGAGAGAATTTTTCCTGTATGATTCCATTTTCACTACCCTTGGCCACAATGTTCTGATTATAAATTCTTTGATTAAGCAAAAAACCTTTTTTTTCCCCCAATGAGAAAACGTGACGTCACTGCCACTTCATCGAGGAATTCGCAGGTCTTTCTCCGTCTAGCAAATGGAGAGAGCCATGAATGGCACCATTTGAAGCAGGAACGGTTCTACCTCAATGGAGACAGTGAGAGTGATAATCCTCAGAGTCATAAAAGCCTCAAGGCCCCAGGAGCTGTTGAGGCACAGTGGAAGAGCTTTGGTAATATTCACCATTTGCTGGTCACATCTCTGCTCTATCAATACCACCTGTTTCCACTGTTGGCTCTAACTTCTCTGTGCAGGAAGAACCTTCATGCATAATTTTCTCCTTCGATCATTATCCAAGAAAAACAGGATAATCCAAATGTATTGTCATTCTCTGTAGGTCACTCTCATACTTTTCACCAGCTTCTTCACAGATAACTGTTTTTTGATTTGACTATTTTCTGTCCAATCGGGCTGTTATTGTGATTGTGTTTTTCAGGCTTTGGTGGTTTCTGATGCTCTTCATCCTGTGCCCTTCCCCAGCAAGGCTAACTTTAAATCTCATATACTTTCCCTCACCTACACAGGACTGGTGGTGATTTTATGCACAGAGCTGTGGTATAGGTTCATTTCTGGATGTTTTGGTGAATCACACTGTAGCCCCATAGGGTTTGGTATCCAGTGTGGTTTTTAACAAAGACAGTCTTTTACAGAGTAAAGTTTATACACACACACATTTGACTTTGTCCTGTCAATTATATCTATGACACATGGCAATGAGTGTGGTTACACTTTTTTCTACAGGATCCAAAATACATATATGTGCTAACATTCACTTGTGGCTGCAGGGAAGACTAGTGCATGGCAAGGCTTTGAAGTGTCTCCTCGTTCATAAGCAGTGCTCTGAATGTATGGGTGCATATGCATGTGTCTGTAAGAGACACGATCTGTCTGTGATCACACCTATCCCTAAGGCTGGACTCATATCATGTAACAGTGGCTGCCTGAAACTTGGGCATCTGGTATAAGGAAGTTACCCAGGCTCCTAATGTGTGAAAATTCCCTTCTAGAGGGGAACCCGTCCAGTCTTAGATACACATCTTAGGAAAGAATGTGCTATGCTTGGCAAGGCGTCTAGAGGGATCCTGTAAGAGTCCCTTTGACTAGATATTTAGACAGCTAGAGATAAATGACACAAATACCATCTGCCATTCCTACATGAAGCTGGGGATCACATTGCTGCTTGGATCTCTTCTTTTTAGCACTCCTTCTGGCTTTCTGAAATATCTGCAGCTTTTTCGCACATATTTTGTGTTGATGAGGATCCACTGCAAGGTGCAGTTTCTACTTTGCCATGTCCAATGACAGTGCAGAAATAGTCAGTAAAGTCTCCTCCTATACAAAACCTGAACAGGGAGAGAAAGTCAGATTTAGTTGCATTCCTGACCTAGCTGGATGCAATGCAGTTCTATCACTTCCATGAAAGGCAGAGTGGCACCTGGCCTAGCTGCTAAGCTATATTATTGTCAGTGGGATTAGAGGCTGCCTTGCTGGAGTCTCACTCCCATTCCTGAATTTTCTTCCCTAGACCTCAACAAAAGTATATGAGCTATGCTTTCCCATCTAGAGACCTTCCCCTTCTTTGGTAGCCTCCATTCAATGGTGCTGACATTACACTTCCTTGCCCCTTCCTTTCTCCACTGAATTCAATCTAATCAGATTCCTCCTTACTCACCAGAACTACAGCTGTGTTCTCTCTTGCCATCCTGATGTGACATGCCTGTGTACCCACATGACTTACAGGCTTCCTTTGACTTGTCACAGGGGCGTGCTGAAGCACCTGAATCAAAAGGACTCAGGTTGCTGGGGATTACAGTCCCTGACCTTGCTTGTACTCCCTGTTGTTTGGTCTGGGGTTTGTTTGGAGGTTTTTTGTGTTGGTTTGGTTTGTTTGTGTGTTTTCGTGTTTTACTTTTTCCAGACATTGCATCACAGTGACTTGCTGAAAAAGGCTTACGTGTCTGAGTTATGTTCCGTGTTGTTAATCCACTTCCACTTCCTCTCACTGTGAGAGTATGTGAGACCAAGTAAGTAGTAACTACTTCGAGATCGTTTATAAAGAAAATTCTAGAAAGGAAACAAAGAATAATAATACATTAAAATTATGTTGTCTTCACCAGAGGTGCAGAGAAAGCTTAGTGCTAAATAACCAGCATTGCAAGTACACCATGCATCCAGCCACACATCTCTTTGCACAGCCTTAGATGCTGAATTTTTCCAACTTATTTAATCTCATTTCTCTTCCTGGGGCTTCTTAGGAATAGAATAAAAAGAATAGTACACCTGTGATATCATTAAAACTATATGCTATAGTTAGCCATGTATGACCTGATACCTGGAGATACTTTTCTATCCTGATTGTGGTGGGAAAGCCTTTTCAGTTTTCGTCAAAAAAATTACTCTCACAAATAAGTGTCTGCTTGTATGTCTTGCTTTGTATGCTAAATCTCTTTAAAACATAAGTCATCTAGGCAGAGAGTTAGTCCTTCCCATGGGAGCATGCTTGCAGAGAGAAGCTCCCAGGTGCAAGACTTGAACCACCAAGATGCATTTTACTGTGAAGGTGTTTGCTGCTGTATAGGGGTGCTTGGTGTATACAGCTAGCAGTGGATTATAGATCTGTAAAGGCATCTAACATGAGAAGGCAGACATCTAACTTGAGAATACACAAGTGTAACCCATTAGCCCTTTGGCATACAGGTCAAGCCCTATGAATTTTGATCTTACCAGTTCGTCCTTGTTGTCAATGATGACCAGGTCAGCCTTCATGTCAGTACATTCTTTACGGGAGTCATTCCAATTGGTTTCATCCTGCCTTTGAGAAAAGAAGTAGCATTTTCCCCCATTTTTTTCCCAGTGTTTGGGGCAGCCTGAAGGAGGGAAGAACAGCTGTGAAAAAAAATCCATGCTCACACTAACAACAGGATCCCACCACAAAAGAAAAGTAAGAGAGCGAGTTACAGCCAGAGAAGTACCTGTGTGTTTCTGCTTTTGATTTTCACCATACCACCTGGGATCCATGCCATTCTCTGTAGTTAATTCCAGCCCTAGGCATAAGTCAGAGAAGCAGAATCACAGATAACGTTATCCAGCCTATAAAGTATTTGCTGAGGAGGGAAAGAGAAATGGCTAGGTCAAAAATCAGCTTCAAGTTTTCAAAAGTCTTATTTGCCTGCTGCAAAATATGGCAATAGTGATGCTACTAAACAAAAGAACATTTCTCTCCATTGCCAGGCAGGGTACCAGGAGGAACAGAATGAGGCCTGGAAAGGGTGATATCATTCAGGGAGACAGGTACTGCTTGATATGTTTTTGTTGGTTATCCAACAGCTCCTAAACAGAAAAAGGGAATTGCACTTAGTTAAAATGCTAAGAATGGAGAGATACTTGAGAAGCAGTACGTGCACATTAATCCATCATGCTCACTACAATGCTGGGATACCAAAGGGATTGTTATATTTTTGTCTGTTCACCTAGCCATGGGCTCCTCTGTACTATCATGAGAGAGAAATCAGTTCTTACCTCTGAAAAAGTAATGCAGTGCTGACCAAGCACTACTTTTAAAGAATATGAAAATATGAAAAGTCTCTGGCCTTGAGAGCTTATCCTATGAGTGTACATGATAAGGTTGTTTGTTCCTGAGATGTCAAATTCTTTGTTTCTTTGTTCTTCTGAACAAAATCTGGACACATCCCAGCCCCCAGCCCCCTCCACCCCCTTAAAAGACAATTGAGCAGACTTCTGGAAACTGTCTTTTGAATGGCAGAGTATTACCTACCTTGTGCATGTGCATCTTCGCAGGTGATGGAGAAGGTCTTTGAGTCACCTGATCTGCTTGCAGTTGGATGATCTGGAAATAAGAATGCAATTTCTGCTTTGAATGTCTGACCATCTTGCCATACACTCTCAGGGCTTTTCTGGACCTCTTTGACCACCATGATCACCCCATACAGAATGCCTACTCCTCACCTTTTTCCTCCTCCAATGAAGGATTTCAAGGACCACCAGAGACTCCAAACTGAGCAGTGACATATATGAATCTCAGTGTTAGTAGAAAGAAATAATCATCTCCTTTCGTAAGCCTAGCCAGACAGCGGGTGACAACAGGAAGGAAGGAGGTATGAAATAACAGCATTATTTGGGGAAATGACTATACTTGTTTTCCCAGAAAACAGAGTCACTGGACCAGATTCCTCTGTTCTGTAATTTTGCTCAGGTTTCCTAGCATCTGATCAGACCTAGGTTTTTCTATTGTTCTCTCTTTCTTTATATTATTAACTCTAATAAATTGCATTTTAAATAATACCCTACAGAGTCTGCGTGCTTTTCTTTTTTCTTTCTAAGTGGGATAGTAGCAAGCTGGCATCTCCCGGTGCAAAACAGTTGTTGAAATACTCTTTCATAAATTGCTGGTGTATGAATTGTGAGAGCTACTGTGGTCTCACAAACACATTGCCTAGGAAGACCTACATTTCTTAATCTACATTTCTTTCCTAATAGCAAGCAAGAACCAGACTTTCGAAGTTGTGAGGGGAAAAGCTTCACTGTAGCACCTGAAACCAAATGCTGACAATGTATAATACTGGTTTTACATTTACAATTCAAAGATCAAAGTTGATCAGTAAAAGTCTGATTTTGCGGAGTCTAACTTGCATGATTTGCCCTGTTCCTTTTAGGGATTAACTTCAAATATATTGCCATAGGAGTAGTTGAGTCTTAGATATCACTATTTAAAAAAACCAACAAAACCAAAACTAAACAAAAAACCCAAGGAAAAATGTATGTCTGAACATTAGAAAACAAAGGTTCTTAAAGCTCTGGTATATAGAATTACATCCAAACCTGTATACAGAGATACCCACAATAAAGTATGCATTATATTTTACAAAGTATTAACACTGATTGTAATAACGAATTTAAAAGCTGAGGATTGAGAAATTGAAGACGCAATCGCATGTTTGGAAGAAGGGGGAATCAGAATTTATTTTTCAGTAAATGTTCTCAAAAACATTGTATGAACCAATGTCAGGACCATTTTATCTTAGAAGATGAAGAAGCTGGGTTTTGCATATTGCCTGATCCTGTGGGTGAAAGCTTAAAAGTGCTGCTTGTAAAGGTGAAATGAAGTCCTTAGCATATAATAGTACCAAATGTTGGTACTAAAACTACCTAACATAATTCAAAATCATTAATTTATGTGAAAAAATCAAGATGAATGCATACTGGCATGCATTGCAAAAAATAACACCATCGCACTGATTCTCCTACTGGATGGAAATCAATTTAAAACACGTAAGTGGTAGATTGAGATTGTTCCTGGAATATTGTCAACTTTAAGTCTGAAATCTGCTGTATCAGACAGCACCATTATTGAAAATGGTTCAAAGGCACCAAAAGCTAACAAAGCAACAATGTGTTATTTTCTAATAGGTACAACTTAATACTGAACTTTATCAGTGTAACCCAATTTGGCCATACGCTAATTGGGAACATTAAGGCTTTCTTTGCTTTTTACTGAACCCCTAGAGCAACAGGGGAAAACAAACCAGAAGAATAGGTTTGATAATGTATGTTTTTCATGCATATATACATTTATATGCATATATCTTCAGGCTGGATATCAGCTCCTGGTTTCAGAAAAGAACAAAATTTAAGTCATATGAAGGAGCATTTCGAAGTCAGACCTATCTGTTATTGGAAGACCAGCTCATGAACTGCAGGGCTAATTTTTTACTTACCAGCAGATAACTTTTCTGTCAAGAAAAAATGAAAGAATATGATACTACTATAAAAATCATAAAAATTTCTGGTCATGTTCCACTGAGTAAGATTGTTGTCATTTTCATGAACAGAAATGGAAAATGCCTTCTGGCCTGCAGAGCTCTTGTGAGATGGAGGCATATCAATAGGTGACAGTTTAGTTCATTTGAACAAGCTGTTCATCAATAATGGTATATTTGGCAAAACAAAACCATATGGAAAACTCATCTAAAAAAAAAAGCTTGGAAATAAACCACTCAACATGGCAACAGTTTTTATTTGGCGTATAAGTGAAAACTATATGCTACTGAAATTAAGTTTTATCTAGATCTCAAGTTTCTTAGGATTACTTTTTTCAGTTCACTGGGGCCATACTGAACCCAACAAAGTAACTATAACTGAAGCCATACCTGAATCAGAGTCTAGTGGCTCCTCATTCAACTCCTGATTAAAAGCCTTATTAAATGGTGGTAATTTCACCTTGTAATATTGTTGGGATTTTTTTTAATACAATTTTGCCCTTCCTGTGCTATTTTACATTTTATAAAGGTCAGAGCACTATCAAACATCTCTCCTTTACTTTTTGCCTTGAAAAACAATTACCCCCCGACCCTATTTTTAAAGTTCCATGGATCAAAGGCTTTGTCATGTCTTCACAGTTTCTCCGTGTGCATCCAGAGTAAGTGGTAAACTCTGAGACTTGAATGTGATTGACTGTGGAAACCTCTTAAGCTTGCTTAACTATTAAAGGATGAAAAGAAAAAAGCAACCACATCTGAAATTTTAAAACGTTTCCTTGAAAATATTCAAAGGAATATACCATTTGGCTCTATTAAAATTTGTTGGTGTTTTGGGTTTTTTCCTCTCTAATGGAGATAAGAATGCTTTCTTTCTAAAAAAACCTCCCAATTTTTTATGTAGTTCAAAGATAGTTGTGAACTTAGTGATATATATGCAGAGAGACCTAGCACTAAGCTTTTATTAGAGTAAGGTGCAAATAAATTCTTTTAAGTTGTGACTTAGCTACGTCTTTCAAATAAGTGAGCTTTTATTCATATTTATTTAAAGATTTTTGGTGTTATGGATGTGATGGTGACATGTTACAAAGTCATCACCTTGAAATATTCTCACAAATAGCGATCATAATACTAATAGGCATTATCTAATCTTGACTTGTTTCTTCAAAACATTTGAATAATAAATAATAAATTATTTACTGTCCGAACATCATCAAGTTTTTTAATTGGGTTTTGGCTTTTTTCTTTTGGAATTTTAAACTTCCAAACCACGCGACTCTTTACGGATTTCCTCTTACAGCCATGGTTGGCTAAAAACTACTGCCTTGTACCTTCAGCCTTCTGTTGCTGCTGGCTTTGGATGGCATTACTCAGATGTAAGTCATTGGGTGGAGGTCACAAATTAATTGCAGTTATTACATTTTTAGCAGGACTTACATATGAGTATCAGACACACTCCTAAGACCAATAGGAGGATTATCAGAGCAACAAATACAGCAACACATGTTCTGGAGCAACAGCTTCTACCTACAGATAGACAGAAAAAAATAAAGATTAGGGGAACAACTGGAAAAGGAACCTTTTGTCTTCATTCAAAGATGCCATTTCCAGGCTCACAGTGAGAGAACTCTTAAGTTAGACAAAGCCCTTTGATGCTGTCCCTTCAGGTGTTTGTTCTTCTTGTGATAGTTACACTGTGGATACATGCTTTTCCATCACAGACATTCAACCTGAACTCTTCTGCCATTGCTTACAATACTTTGATATATTCTGCTGTGCTTGATACTGGAGTTAAGTGCTCACTGGGATCCTTGTCTGCCCTCTCAAAATACTGTGAAAGCAAAGCCCAATCTAACTACCAGATGAAGGTCCTGCCATGTTATACTCCTCAACAAAGCAATTTTTTTCAGAGAAGTGAACTGTCTCCTCTTTTTGTTTTTACTGTTTATGGACTTTTGTTTAGGATTTAGTTCAAGAGGGTCCTTGCTATACTCATTAGTCTCCCAACTCACTGGATACTGGCCGAGTGTTAAAGATCACAAGCGAGTCCAAGAGAAGACAGATAATTTGTTTTGTAGGCCAGTGGGCGGTAGGCTGTCTAGGAAGCATTCAGAAGATGAGGTCATAGTAGAGAAGCTAAATTAATCACTTATAGCAGGGCTGTCTGAATAAGAACTGGGTAGATCTTCCATTTCAGGGCAGTTACTTGTGAGAAGCTGCATGAACTGGAAGATGTATGGCCCAAATAAAAGAATAGATAAGCTAAAAAATTCCAAGAGACGTTACGTGTGAGATAGTTGGGTTGCTAAACCATTTTGTAACCTCACTCTAAAAGCTATCTCTGCACCCAGGGAATGGAACTTAACAGATCTAATGTGCATTGAAAATAAAAAGTATATGGAAGTTCTAGAGGAGATCTGTGAACTTAGGTCGGCTGTCCTGACCACACAGTCACAGAATCATTTAGGTTGGAAGTCATCTTTTCACATCATCTAGTCCAAGCAATGTTAACTAGGGCAGGTTGTCCAGGACCATGCACAGTCAAGTTTTGAATATATCATCGGATGAACATTCTACAACCTCCCACTTTAGGAATCGTGCAGAAGGCAAATGAACAAAACGCAGGATGTTTTGTCTGCCACATGGTTTTATAAAACCATGATTTGCCTCTATTTCCAATGGTAAATGCAATTCCACTACCAGCATGGGAAAAGATTCAGATAAGGGAAGCAGTAAATGATGGTGCAGGCTAGGGTTCTGCAGTATGGAAAAGAGATCACCAAAAAGAAGATATGTCAGAGTTATATAAAATCCTGAGTGTCATTTGGACCTTGGATATTATATGGCTGCTTACTGTATCTTTCATGGAACATCAGCTGAAACTAATAGAAGGCAAGTTCAGAGTGAAAAAATCAGATGTTTCTTCATGTGATATTAAAAAGAACTATGGATCCCCTCATCAAAGGACATTGTAGGAATCTGGTCTGTGTATAAAACCAAGGGGAGATTGGGCAAGTTTGTAGAAGAGATACCCACTGAGGGTACATAAACAGAAATGCACCTGCCTTGGGAAGTCCCTGAGTAGATGCGTGCATGAGAAAGTATTACAGGAAGGTATTGTATATGCCCACCCTCTTCTTACTCACCTCTAGTTGTTCACATATGCCTGCTGTGGTTTCTTGGTCTGGCCCAGAATTTCCATGTGTTCCTATACCAGTGAACCCGTAAGAGTTTCATTGCGTATAACACAACACATGAACAGCCCCCTGCTCTGGCTATGTAAAGCAGACAACTGTTTATTCCTGTCTCCCATGAGGTTTCATATCACTGCATTTTTGGAAAATAAGGACATCCTCTCTTCTCAGTGTTTAAATTCATATAAACTTAGTAGACAGCTAAAAACTCACCAGATGATGTGTAGCTAACTGCAGTGCTTCTGTCTGGGGACTGCACTTTCACTTCTGCATATGTAGAATCTAAAACCAGGCAGAAATAACAGAGAAAACCAGGAAACAACTTAAATGGAACAAAAATAACTGAAGTTATGAGAAATGCTATACACATCGCAGCAACTGATTTATGTGACTGTGTTTCACTATGCTTAAATAATATTTTTCTTCATTGCATTCACAGCTAAGAGGACTTGCTATAGGCAGAAACAGATCTGATTTATCTTCAGTGCAAACAGCAACAGAGGAGACATGGGTACCTGCACACGTGTCTTAAAAGGAAGTGAAGAAAAATGTGTAAAGTTGACTGTTTGTCTTTTTCACATCCATATGTACCTGGTGAGATTGGCTACAACATCAAAGCAAACCTGGAAGCTGCAGATGATGCTAAATTTCAAGGGGTTAATGATAACATAGTGTGAAAAGAGAAAACTGTTCTAACATCTGCAATAAAAAATACAAATAGAAACTACTGTTTGTGTCAAAGAGATGGTGAAGTTAAAAATGAAGAAAAAATAAAATGAAACACAAAGTGTATGAAGTCTGTTATTTTAGGATGTAATTTTATGTAGATGTAGCAAAGCCAATGCAAAACTTGATGCAATAATTGTTAGCACATTAAAGGAAAATAAGTTTCACTTTAGAATTTTGCAAAGTCTTTTATACTAAATCAAACTAAATCTGCCCGTGAAACAATTTATTCTTCATTTATTAAACATGTAGTTTATACGGACAAAGCCAGTAGAAAAAAAGAAACCCTGGAGCAATGCCTCCCATGCTCAGCAAGTGGGAACAAGCTGTGCACGAGACTGCTTCAAACAACAGAAACGTTAGGCATTCAATCTCCTGATCAGTTTGCTGCCGGAATCAATCTGGTGCCTGAGAAAATGCCTGGTTCAGGACCAGTTGGCATTCAACTGTGGAATAATCTCCCAGACTGATAGAAACTACTCTTGATATCACATAAGAAACTCTCCCTCACAGATGTACCTTAACAAATAAAAATTAGACCTTATAACAATGCCCCTTTTTTGGGTAAAAGACCTAGATGGACACCCTGCCTGTGCATTTTTCACAGCACTGGCCCTCCCATTTTCTTTGTCCTCTTTGAGGCTTTGGTGTTCCACAAAAGGCTGAAGAATACAACGAAAGCTCAGTTCAGACCAATTTACGTACCTTGGACATCAGTGATCTTCTGTAGTTTGTGCCTGGTTGATTCAGTCAAGTTCAAGTCAGCATAAACGAGTTTTTCTGACATTCTTGTTCCCCCTTTACTTTCTTCCCTCTTGCTGCTGATTTTAAAATGGTGCTCTGAACAGAGGATGACTGATAGCCTTCTCCCCCATCTAACTTTCAGGAAGTCGTTCTTTCCTGTTTTAGTCATGCAGAAATCAGTGATAAGTGAGGAAGCCTACTTCTAACTGATCTTTTTATAGCAGCTTGTTAAATGTAAGGTTGTGGATTGATGTGGTCATCTTTGTTGGCAAGTGCTTCTGGCTTTAGTAGTATTAGAGTCCAGAAGACAGTGCTTTCAAAAGCAGACACCTGAAAGCATGATACATTTGCCCCTGATCCGTAGAGAAATGTACTCAGTGCTGCTGAAACAGGACCCTGCCACACTTCGGGGCTCTTCATTTGTCTGCAGCTCTTTTAAATAAGAACCAAGCTGACTTGCTGTGGCCTGAGGAACGTGGGGCTTGTGCAGCTCAGGAACAGGTTCTCCTCTGTAGGTAACTTCTGATGGCAAAGGGGAATTCATAAAATGGGGTTGGTCCAGCCTGTTTCAGGAAGGACAAAGGGTGCTTAACATGCAAAGAGAGCAACTAGAATAGGTTATAGAGAGCACAACCCATAGGCTTTCCAGGTTTTTAATTCCCACATGACTAATGCTTTCATAGAGCAGGAGATAGTAGCTATGTGGACATTGTGCTGCGAATCATTGTTGGAGGAAATATCCTAGCTTGTAGCATCATTTGAAAATGCCAGATTTATTTTTTGTGCGGATGACAGATGTAATTGGCCAGGAAAAGCCTCATCCCCCAGCCTGTTTTGCTGGTTGACAGTAGGATCAATAGGGAGTCAGCAGTGTGCCCTGGCAGCCAAGAGGGCAAACTGCATCCTGGGGTGCATCAAAACACTGTAGAACCAGCCAGCCAAAAGAAGTGATCATCCTGCTGTTTCAGCATTGGTACAGCATCACCTTGACTGATGTATGCAGTTTTGTGCCTGTTGCGGTTTAACCCCAGCTGGCAACTAAGGTCCTCACAGTTGGGTGTTCACTCCCCTCCAGTGGGGTGGAGGAGAGAATTAGAAATGGGAAAGTAAGAAAACTCATGGGTTGAGGCAAAGACAGTTTAAGAGGTAAAGCAAAAGCCCTGCAATGAAGCAAAGCAAAGTGAAGCAAAGCAAAGTAAAGTAAAGCAAAGAATTAGTTCATTAATTCCCATCACAGGCAGGTGTTCAGCCATCTTCAGGGAAGCAAGGGCTCCATCATGCATAACAGGTGCTTGGGAAGAGAAAACAACCTAATTCTGAATGTCTGCCACTTGCTTCTTCTCCCCAGCTTTTTATTGCAGAGCATGACTTCATATGGTATGGAAATCAGTTGGGGTCAGCTGTCCCAGCTCTGTCCCCTCCCAGCTGCTTGATACTTCCAGCCTGCTCACTGGTGGGTGGGGTGAGAAGCAGAAAAGGCCTCAACAGTGTATAAGCACTGCTGAGCAATGACTAAAACATCTCCATGTTATCAACACTGTTCTCAGCACAAACCAAAACATTGTCCCATACTAGCTACTATGAAGAAAATGCGCTGTATCTCAGCCAACACCAGCCCAGGGCCCCATGATTTAAGAAGGATGTGAAGGTCCTGTAATGTGTCCAGAGCAACAAAGCTGGTGGAAGGATTGGAAGGCATGTCCTGTGAGGAGCAGCCAAAGGTCTCTGGGTTTGTCTGGTTTGGAGTGGAGGGTAAGGTGTGACCTCATGGCTCTCCACAGCTTCCTGAGGAGGGGAAGAGGAGAGGGAGGTGCTGGTCTCATCTCCCTGTGATCCCATAGCATGAGCAGCAAGACTGTGAGCTTCCTTCTCTCACTGGTATCAAGCAGCTTTCACTCCTCTGCTAGACAGGTGGGTGTGAAGCAAGCAGGCAAAGACATGAAGGTCTGGAAGCAGCATCGCATTCATCTGCAATTCAAAATGAAGTGGGTCAGAGCCTGGCAGTCAGAGCATAGCACCGTGTTTTATGCCTGCCCGTCAAAAACTTGGTGAAACTCATGTAAACATTATCTTAACATTGTTTTTTAAAAGCAGGGTTAAGACCATTTCCTTATATGAGTCACTACTGATTGATAGATTGCTCTGGTTAGCCTTTCTGAACATTGCTTTTCTGGCTTTGGGTACTCTGGCAAAGATACCTCATGCTGGGTAGTGTAAGCATATCTTGGTATCAGCTGTGTATAAAACAAAGACAAGACACAGGTGAGATAGAAGTTAAACATAAAGATACACGAACTATAAGAATGAGCAGATAATAAAAAGAGTTAAAGTAGAAATTGTAAGACTCTATCAGTGGGCCATTAAAAGAACCATCAAAACATAAACCTTAGAAGGTTCAAAGACAAACTTTGAAAATGGATAAAAAGAAAAAGAAGATTACTGCAGGTCTCATAAGAGGGAACAAACCTATGGGTGGGTTGTATGAGAGGGAATGTGGGCTTGTGTAAAATTTAAGGGATATTCTAAGTGGATTGTGGGAATGTGAAAAAAATATTACCAGACACTTAGGTAAGAGGTCAAAGGTAGGGAAGGAGAGAAACAAACATGGGAAGACTGGGAGACAAAAAGAACAGTCCAGTGTACCTAAGCTGGTTGTTGGTCAGTATGTTTGTCTGACCAAACCTAATATACAATCACTGCAAACTAGACAATCTTGTTAAACTCTATTTTCTGGGTGAGTATGCTCTCTATGCTATGTATATGTGTGTGTTTGTGGTTTTGGGGTGGGATGATCCATTATGGAGCTTCAATGAGGGCCTTTTATACAAATATTCTTATCAATTTCTAAGGACTTTCAATATAGAAAAGTGCTTTCAATATAGAAAATTCTGGAAGATGCTCTGAAAGATACCATTAGGTAACATGGTTCTGAGCGAACTACACTCAGACATCAGACTTGTAGCAACATTTCTTCAGGTGTGATGTACAGAAAGACAAGGGTACTCAAAGCTGGAAACAAGACAGAGCTTATCTGCACACAAGCCAGACAAATTAGCTGGCTTATCCCAGTGGCAGTGATGGACAAACAGAATGCTCCCAAATAAATATAAAAATGCTGTAAAAGACAGGCTCATATACGTGATTGAAAGAGCAAGTCTGGAGCAAGTCTGTCCTGTCCTTTTTTTCCTCAGTTGTGACAAGTTTGCAAATTTACCTTGTAGATAATGGTGTTTCTGCTTGACAGTGGGATAAAGGTATAGGCATATAGGGTTTCTTCAACTGGAACAGCAAAATGGAAAAGAAACACATATGGGTTACCTGAAGGTTCCCCTGGCAACTCAATAATGTGCACAGGGAACTGGAGAAGCCAAAGGCGGCCAGTGCAAACAGAATGAGACCCATGGGCATGGGGGAAGGAAATAGGAACAATGATGCTTTTACCACAGAACTACTTGGTTTTTGGTTGCAATGAGTGAGAAGATTAAAGGGTCAAGAAGATGAAACTGTACTCTGGGGAAGGGCAAACACATTTGTCAGCTCCACAAGGTCTTAAATTGTTTTTCTTTTAGATTTTTCTGTTTGTTTGTTTGTGGGGTTTTGTGTGGGTTTTGTTTTGTTTTGTTTTGTTTCCCAAAAGGGAGCTGCATTGCTAATTTGCCTGTTGTAAGATGAACTGAGTGAACTGAAATCATCCATCCAGTTATTGAACATTTTTAATTGCTGCTTTTCTGGAGTCACAAGCACAGCACATGATAGCAATAATCCCACAAATATATACATAAAAATAGCATCCCTCTTTACTATGGAATATTGCCCACACTAATCAGCTGATTCTGCTGCAGCTTGGATGAGTGCTGACTGTGTGGGCTGGTGCTGTTTAAAGAAAGAAGTTGTTAATGCAATACCACCATGAGCTGGTACTTTTGAACTCCATTAAACAAGAATAGCTCATGTATCATGAGGTGATGCTAATGGGAGGCTCCAGCTTTCCTGGTAAAAATCCATAAATCTGACATTGAGATGCTGCATAAGTTAATACTGGAGGCAGCACACACTGTAGTGTGTATTAAGTATTCTGAGCTCTTACTCAAAGACTTGTCAAGAGCAGGTAAATGCATACCCATTGCTTCTCTTCTCTGTAACATCGTGTAGCTCCCACAAGACCAGGATGGGAAGCAGCAAATATCTTCAGTATATTATAGATATTTTTAAATGGAACTGTATGGATGAGTCAATAGACCTGTATACATATATGCTGAGTTAATAATTATATTGCGATTCAGTAGCACCACAGTCTGTGTTTGACTCCCTAAACTTTGGTCAAGGGAACAGGCAATACCTCACAGCTTTTCCTAAGAAATAAGCTCTTTACCCACCCATAGCAAGCCTTCCATTCCCACTCCATTCCTACTCTTGCCAGCTCTATTTTCATGTTTCCAAGACCAGTCATGTCCATCTTTTGGACATCATGGGCATGATCAATTTTGAAAAAAAAAAGCAAAAGAAGGGTAAATTTTTAACATGCCAAGTAAAGTTCTTGTCCAGTACTTACATTGTCTGAACTCTGGTCATAGGTGAAGAATATTTTGGAATCAGTTGAGTCAGATGGGCCTTTGTACCTCATCAAGAAAAGAGACTTTGAAAATCTTTGTCCTTTAAAGAATTGGACTGTGTCTTCAGTGTCAAATGCAGTAATGAGGCATGCTGCTCTCCTTACATGATGGGGCAGATCCAGGCAGATCACTGAGTACATTTCTGCTCAACAGTAGCTACTAATGGGGAGTCAGTGGACTACGGTTTTGTTAGCTTTTTGTGTAACTCAGCATAGCATTATATCATAGGATCGCAGAATGGCAATTATTTGTAAAAATTGCCCAAGCCACATTAACAATATATGAACTGCATCTGCTTGCTCTAAGTTATGCATAGATCTTTAGCACCACTGTACAGCTCCCACAGGTAGAAAAGTATCCAGACACTCACTATCTGAATATTTAAACATAAAGTGGTGCAGTTGTGAAATACCTGTTGCACTCTTTTATTAAAAGATCCAATTTCAAAGATAAGTAGTCTGAGAATGAGCTATTTTGAAATAAATAAAATATTTACAATTAAGTATACTTCATGAAAGAGGAAGGCAATAAACAGCTGGGGAAAAACACCTTCGTGAAAACAAGCCTTTTTCACTGTTTTTCGCCCATTGGATATTACTCAGATAATCATAGAATCAGAATAATTAGGGTTGGAAAGGACCTTAAGATCATCTAGTTCCAACCCCCCTGCCATGGGCAGGGACACCTCACTCTAGACATGTCACCCAAGGCTCTGTCCAACCTGGCCTTGAACACAGCCAGGGGTGGAGCATTCACAACTTCCCTGGGCAACCCATTCCAGTGCCTCACCACCCTTACAGGAAAGAATTTCTTCCTCATATCCAGTCTAAACTTCCCCTGTTTAAGCTTGAACCCATTACCCCTTGTCCTATCACTACAGTCCCTCATGAAGAGTCCCTCCCCAGCATCCCTATAGGCCCCCTTCAGATACCTGAAGGCTGCTATGAGGTCTCCATGCAGCCTTCTCTTCTCCAGGCTGAACAGCCCCAACTTTCTCAGCCTGTCTTCATACGGGAGGTGCTCCAGTCCCCTGATCATCCTCATGGCCCTCCTCTGGACTTGTTCCAACAGTTCCATGTCATTTTATGTTGAGGACACCAGAACTGCACACAATACTCCAAGTGAAGTCTCCCGAAAGCAGAGTAGAGGGGCAGGATCACCTCCGCTGACCTGCTGGTCACGTTCCTTTTGATGCAGCCCAGGATACGATTGGCTTTCTGGGCTGCAAGTGCACACTGCAGGCGCATGTTCATTTTCTCATCAACCGAAACCCCCAAGTCCTTCTCTGCAGGGCTGCTCTGAGTCTCTTCTTTTCCCAACCTGTGACTGTGCCTGGGATTGCTCCAACCCAGCTGTAGGACCTTGCACTTGGCATGGTTAAACTTCATCAGGTTGGCATCAGCCCACCTCACAAGCATGTCAAGATCCCTCTGGATGGCATTCCTTCCCTCCAATGTATCAACCAAACCACACAGCTTGGTGTCATTGGCAAACTTGCTGAGGGCGCACTCAATCCCACTGTCCATGTCACTGACAAAGATGTTGAACAAGACCGGTCCCAACACCGATCCCTGAGGGACACCACTCGTTACTGGTCTCCAGCTGGACATTGAACCATTGAGCATCACTCTTTGCGTGTGGCCATCCAGCCAGTTCTTTATCCACCAAGTGGTCCACCTATCAAATTGACGTCTCTCCAACTTAGAGACAAGGATGTCATGTGGGACAGTGTCAAACGCTTTGCACAAGTCCAGGTAGATGACATCAACTGCTCTACCCCTGTCCATCAGTTCCGTAGCCCCATCCTAGAAGGCCACCAGATTGGTCAGGCAGGATTTCCCCTTAGTGAAGCCATGCTGGCTCTCACCAACCACCTTGTTGTTTTTCATGTGCCTTAGCATGCCTTCCAGGAGAATCCGCTCCAAGATTTTGCCAGGCACAGAGGTGAGGCTGACTGGTCTGTAGTTCCCTGGCTCATCCATTTTGCCCTTCTTGAAAATGGGGGTTATATTTCCCTTTTTCCAGTCATCGGGAATTTCACCTGACTGCCATGATTTTTCAAATATGATGGGCAGTGGCTTAGCAACTTCATTTGCCAGCTCCTTCAGGACTCGAGGATGGATTTCATCAGGTCCCATAGACTTGTATAAGTTCAGGTTCCTAAGATGGTCTCAAACCAGATCCTCTCCTACAGTGGGCCCAGGGTCTTCATTCTCACAGTCCCTGCATCTGCCTTCCAAGACTTGGGTGGTGGGGTCAGAGCATTTGCCAGTGAACACTGAGGCAAAGACGTAATTAAGAACCTCAGCCTTCTCCAAATCCAGGGTAGCCAGCTCTCCTGATAGCTTCCAGAGGGGGCCCACACTGTCCTCAGCCTGTCTTTTATTTGCAATGTACCTGTAGAATCCCTTCCTGTTATCCTTAACATCCCTAGCCAAGTTGAATTCTAAGTGGGCCTTAGCTTTCCTAACCTGGTCCCTAGCCTCCCAGACAACATCCCTGTATTCTTCCCAGGCCACCTGTCCTTGCTTTCACCTTTTATAAGCCTCTTTTTTCCTTTGAATTTTCCTCAGCAGCTCCTTATCCATCCAAGGAGGTCTCCTGGCCCTCCTACAGCACTTCCTTCTAGTAGGGATGTATCGCTCCTGAGCTTGCAGCAGTTGATCCTTGAATATCAACCAACAGTCTTGGGCCCCCCTGCCCTCTAGGGCTATATCCCATGGAATCTTACTGAGCAGGTTCCTAAAGAGGCCAAAGTCTGCTCTCTTGAAGTCCAGGGCAGTGAGCTTGCTGCACGCTCTTCTCACTGTCCTGAGGATCTCGAACTCGACCATCTCATGATCGCTGCAATCAAGGCTGCCCTGGAGCATCACATTTCCAACCAGCCCTTCCCTGTTGCTGAGCACAAGGTCAAGCATGGCACCTCTCCTTGTCGGCTCCTCTATTACTTGCAGAAGGAAGCTGTCTTCCACACAATCAAGGAACTTCCTGGACTGCTTGTGCCGGGCTGTACCGTCCCTCCAACAGATATCAGGGTGGCTGAAGTCCCCCATGAGAACAAGGGCCTGCAAGCATGAGGCTGTTCCTATCTGTCTATAGTGCGCTTCATCCACTGAGTCCTCTTGGTCAGGCGGTCTGTAACAGATCCCCACAATAATGTCTCCCATTGCTGTTCTCCCTTTAAGCCTGACCCACAAACTCTCTATTGAGTGCTCACCTGTCCCCAGGCACAGATCCATACTCTCCAGCCTATCCCTAACATGAATAGCAACTCCCCCTCCCTGCCTACTGGGCCTGTCTTTCCTAAGGAGCCTGTCACCTTCCATTCCAACACACCAGTCATGGGAGCCATCCCACTATGTTTCTGTGATGCCTATGATATCATACCCCTGTAGACCTGCACACATCTCTAATTCCTCTTGTTTGTTCCCCATGCTATGGGCATTTGTATAGAGGCATCTGAGCAGAGCTCCAGTTGAAGCTGGCTCATTGGCTGGAGCAGCTGGAATATCTCTACATTGCTCTGAACGTTTATTATAGGTGCTGGCAAGTGACTGGGTGCGTTGGGATGGAATGATGCCCCCCTCCCCCAACACATCTAGTTTAAAGCATCCTTGACCAGTCTGGCAAGCCTCTTCCCAAATCCACTCTTCCCTTTCTTTGTCAGACCAGCTCCACCAACCCCCAGTAGACCTGGCCTACTAAATTGAGTCCCATGTTCTAGATAGGCAAACTCCTGAGTATAGGACCACCCTTCTAACCCTTTATTAACCTGGCCAATCCTCCTAGCCTTTTTAAGGTCCTGCCCTGTAGCCTGGAGAATGACTTTGTTATGGTCGTAGTAAAGAGGAATATTAAAACGAAAACCAATGATGTGAGAGAGAGGGTTAGAAGGAAGAATGTAAATGGAAAACCCCACTCAAACTTCGTATACAGTAACTAGCATGTTTTCCCTTCAAACTGCTCCAAGGGTTCCGTGGATGTGCTTTACAGCCTACTGAGCAAATGTGGATTTTTGTGGTCATTAATGTGCTTGTTTACTGGAATGTCTCCAGACCTAAATAATTGGGAGATTTTTTCTGACATGTAAAAGAGTTGAAAAAACCTGACACTTTTGTGTGGCCAAAATTATTTTCTGACATAAATAGTTTCAGCTACCGATGCAGAAGAACATTGAAAATGTTAAATATCTCTTCTGAGACTAATGGAATGTTTAATATTTTTGAAACCAAACATTTCTGGGTGTTATTTCAGGATGATCTTTTCGGTTAAATTAACTGCTTCTGTTTTACCTCAAATCACTTCTAAAAAATTATTGTTACAAAAAAAAAGAATAAGTGTTTCTTCTAAATCAATTGTATTTTTTCCCCTATAGTCATTCACAACCAAAAATTCCCTGTCTGTGTCACAATCACAAAGAAGATTTCTAAACTGGGTATTTCAAGAACAGTTTTGCAACCAGCTGAAGGCCACAAGTAAGGCAAGCTACCTCACCCAAAGTTCCCCCATTTCAGATGAATTCTCACACACTGCATACAAACCACTTTTTACAGTTGTGTAAAAAGGGAACTGAAAACATCTGAACAAAATAAAGCCACTGTGACTTACAAACGCTTCATCGGTGTAAGCGTTTTCTTTCTGTATCTGGATAACATTAAACTGCCTATTTCTTTTTCACCAGTAAAAACCCCCAAATAACATCCTTTTCTTTTAAATTTAACACCCACAGTGGCATTTCATTCTTCTAAACTCCAGCTGTTTTAACATCAGACATCTATCCTTAGTGGTTGCCTTTACAGACAATGGAAGAACCAGCAAGTTCCAAGAATGTCCTATTCTATTCCTGTCAGAGACATTTAAGACCATCAGGAAGAAGCAACCTTTGGAGGTGTACATATCTCCACTTAATGCAGAGGAAACCAAGTAAACTAACCTTTGAAGAGCTTCAGTGAGGGAAACCACGGGTGTTTCACATCTGAATCCTGTCTGAACTGACATCTGGTTTGGATGAATTAGAAGTTACACTCCCAGCAACATTGTCTAGCTTTGTGGTAGATGATTGCTTCAGCCATAACTAATTTGTTCTGGCTGTGGTTTTGACTTGCAGATGGGATCAGTTTATTTACCTAAGCAACATCATCTAGTGCCATCTGGGATACCACAGGGTATCTCAGGTAGCTTCATGGGGCTAGGAGGCATGACACAGGACCTGCAGAAGACCTAGCTTCTTTTGAACTGTCAGAGGCCATGCCAGCTAAGGTTTTCAAATGGCCTCAGACACTTATCTTTAGCCAGTTCAGCCCATATGTTTTCAAGCCTATATACTTGGAGCATGACCTTTTGCAAAGGGGGATGTGAAGAAAGTCTTTACAGCTTACAGAGAAGCCATTTGGGAAGACACCTACTATCACAATGTCATATCCAGGCAATTTTCCATGAGGGCTGAATTCAAAGGCCATCCAGCCAGTTGTATGGGCCTGCAGCTCAAATGTCATCAGCTCCTGTTCATCATGGTCCCGGTAGAGGTAGACCATGTTTGAAGGATCCAGGAAGGTGGAGGAATGCCACAGTGGAGATGTAGGCTGACCAGAACAAAAACATAGGAGGAACAAGCAGAAGAGCATACCCTGGATTCTTGAGAACTGCCACCATCAACAGGACCACTGGAGTTTCTGAGTCTTGCCAACACCTTGGATAGTTATTGTGCTACAAGAGGCCCAGTTTATATGGAAGCTCATGAAGCTGGGCCTGTTGCCAAAAAGGAGGAGTGCAAACCGACTGTTCTGTATCCAATTTAATACGTAGGAATCAACACTTTACATAATATGCCCTGGCACCCTGCCTCAGTGAAACCATACTGGGCCATGCCATATATATCTTAAAACATTTCAATAGCTCTTTTGTACTGCAGAACCAAAAAAACCCCACCAAAGCATGTATCTCCCACCCAGTACTCCTCAGGTGGGTGAATGCTGGCTTTTCTCACCAGGGAAAAAAGGCTCTTCTGACTAACTTGCCTTTGTGTTGAAATGAACCCTGACTATGCCATTCTGTTGTCTAGTGTGATGATTATCAGCAAGTTTGTTGGAAATGGGCTGCTGAGTCTTACAGCCGTTTATCAGAGGAAGCTGCTGTGGCACATGAAAATGGAGACTGTAGTGGAACAGTAGAATAAGAAAAGTGCTTTTGCATGCACTATGCCTTGGTGGGAGTGAGTTGAAAGAGAAAAGGCATCATCTGTTGCCCTGCTTAAGACCTTTCAGTATAATGATACGAAAAGCAAAGAGCCTCCGTAGGTTTCCAGCTGGTTCTGCCAGGAAGTGCCTTGTGCATTTCTTCTCCAATTTGTTCAGTTGCATAATCCACTGTAGCCCAGTGACTATAGTGGCTATAGGCATAGCCCAGGTCTGTCAGTTTTGAATAACGTGGTAGTTTATTCCTATTTACTTGCTAGGAAAGCCTAGAAAAGCCCATTTGTATTAGCCTGCTGAGACGAGTGCTTGCAGAACAGATAATAACAGAGAAGAAGGGATATCTAATCTCATCTCCAGGGACAAAGCTTAAACAGATCAGATTGCATACAGATTGCTTGAATCCCAGGTTATGTTGTTGAGAGTCCTGCTGTAGACAGCAAGTATATTTGTGGTTTGTTTTGTGAATTATGTTAATACAATGCCAGCATTTTAAGTATTTTCTGCTTCAGAGAGTCCCAAAACACTGTTCTGGGGGCACTAGACAGGGCTGAGGGACATGGTAGTGCAAAGAGCAGCACAGGGATATCAAAACTGACGGACTTCAGCCAATCCGTGGAGAGAAGCAAAGACAGTTAATGATACGGGGGTGGGGAAGGGGGAAGGGAAGGGAATCTGCATGACTGCTTTAGGGTGCTTTGCAGAGCTGCTGGCATGAGAAATTTTCACCATTGTTACTTCTCCATTCTTTTAAGCAGAAAACCTCTCTCTCACAAGGTGGAGGGGGGAGAGTGAGGTTAGGGGATGCAACTGAGACACTGCTGGAAGACGTGCATTTCGGAGGATTACAAGGAGAGATTGTTTAGCTGTGTGACAAAGATTAGGACTGCATGGCTTCTTTGATAGAGCAGGATGTGGTGACTGCATGCCACTGCAGAGGGGCATGGGAGAGATATCCAGGAGCAGGAAGATACCACAGATTGACAGTGAGCAACATGCCAAAGAAGTTTATATAATTATGGGTGACCTGAGTAGAGGAAAGAAGATAAAAACTGCTTCCTTTAAAAATCTAAGTGCTTATACAGGAGCCAAAAATGAAGAGAAAGAGGAGAGTCAGAACCACAGGGTGCAACGGCATTGTTGAGGGTCTGCCTCAGGCAGCAGACAGATACATCGAAAGAAGGGGAAAGCAGTAATGCTTCGCTGATTTTTCTCTTTGGGGGTTATGATGATGTACCACAAAGCCAAGAAGAAGAATGAAAATGCTGTGCCCAGTACTGTTTTGAAATGACCATGAAGGCTCCAGTGCTGAGATTTTTTGCTGGCAGCACACACATCCCTGACACACAGACAACTCCAACTCGCATGTCTCTCCGGCCCAACAACTCCTTGTTGCGGTGCAGGGTAGGAAGCATGGGATTCCTGTTACAACCAGTTGAAGCAACATGCACATTTCATGTCACAGTATTTGACCTTCTGTTGAGGCTGTTTAACACTTTTGTTCGTTCTTTTAGGCCAATTTTTAGCAAAACACTCAATTAAAAGAAAAAAAAAAAATCACAGACTCTTGCTTTTGAAATGGGAAAAGAAATGCAACCTGCACCTCAAAGACCAAAGGCTGTCAAAAGTGGATATCCAAAGGGATTTATTTAGGTTGCTTTCATGATCAGTAGCAGAGGAAGCCTAGACTAACTTAGACGAAACAACTGTTTTTTAAAGTGACTTACGCGATATGGAATAAATCCAAAATGCAGCATTTCTATACCCTTTAAATGCCTTCTCATTTGTTAGTATAAAGCTAGTCACTCATTTCAAAACCTTCAGTTTTGAATTTAGTGTGAAAAACCTCTTGCTGAAGATGAGCTATAAGACTTTCAGGGAAGAATTGAATTTGAGAAAAATGCAGAGATATATTGAGGTCTAAACAAATACAGGTGCATCCCTATCCATGAGCTGTTACTGGAGCCCTGAATCAGGAGACATAATTCAGTTGTCCACATGTAGGTGTCTATATTTGAGATGCCGCCTTGTATTTCACCTACCCTCACCTGCTGCTCCAGGAAGGCACAGTTTTCCTGCTGTATCTGTCTCATCTCTATCAGGTCTGTGTGGATATCCTCAGTCAATAGGCCGTCTAAAATAGCTGTTAATGCGTATATTAAGAGTTAAGATCCCCATAGTTTTGTCTGGGCTCTGGCAGTGACTGTACCATTTGACTCATAGCAATTGTACTTAAGGCAGCCTCCTAGCAGGGATGGTGAAATGCAATTATTGCAAAGTTAATTCAGATCCAGAAAGACAGCAGGGTCAGGAGTATGTTCTATCATTATTTTTTTAAAGACAATGTTTCCTTAATGAGGTTTCAAAGACAGAAGAGGTATAACAGCTTGTTCACTGAGGCTTTGTGTTTGCACAGATTTATTTCCTAAAGATTTGTGTCTCACATACTGTAAATACCCACTGGTGCAATAGTACGGGTTCCAGCAACTTCTCTTGAACACAATGACATGATTTCCCAGCACTCCTCCATATCATGATGCCCCTTCTAACTTTATACGCCAAATCAGTTACCTCTGCTGTAAAATGCCCAGCTCTTCCTATGTCCCAAATTCAAAAATGGCTTTTTTTTTTTTTTTGGCCCAGCTGCTGGTCAAGGGGCAGCATATCTGTATGGTGATGCAGAAACATGCATGTGCTCCCTGGGCAGCCAGTGCTCTCATGCTGCTCAGTGGGCCAGCAGAACTGACCATAATCACATTCTCCTCCATTTCCCTCATTCGTAACATTAATGGGTTCTCAATTCTCTGCCAACTGTAGCATACATAAGCAAGTACTTATGAAAACAGTGTTCCTCTGCCTACCTCAGCTAATACCTGTTAATAAGTTGAAGAGCTAATGGGGGAAGAGGACACTAACTGGAAGACAGGCAGACCAATGTACGGAGACAGACAAGAAAGCAGCCACCTCATTTTCCTGGCAAATGTGCTTAAAAAATGACACTGCATTACACTTTAGGAAGAAGTTCTTTCCCGTGAGGGTTGTGAGACACTGGCACAAGGTGCCCAGAGATGTTGTGTCTGCCCCATCCCTGGCAGTGTTCAAGGCCAGGCTGGACAGGGCTTGAAGCAACCTGTTCTAGTGGAAGGTGTCCCTGCCTGTGGCAGGGGGTTGGAACTCGATGAGCTTTAATGTCCCTTCCAACCCAAACCGTTCTGTGATTCTATGATAGAAACAAACATGATACATGGTTTAGGCTTTTCAATTAAGTAAATTGATCACTCCATGCTCCCTTTTTCTATGAGTCCACATCATTACCATCTGCAGGTGGCTGAAGCAGAGCAGGAGTCAAAGGATTCTTCTCAACCTTCTTTGAAGGTTGTTGTCTAAGCACATAGATGAACATGCTACCAGGATCTGATGGATCTCCTTGTTTCTGCAGAGGAATATGAAAGCAGTGATGACATCTGAGGGATAGATCTTTCTGCTAAGTAATTTCAATTTATTCCTGTCATGTCTGAAAAAAAATCAACACTTTTCTGAAAGAGCCCTTATTAGGAAAGATTTTGAAGACAGAAATCATTGTGGAGGCTGAAGGACCTAAAAAAAACCCAGCAGGTCAGCAAGGAGGAGAAGACAGGAAAAACATGGCAGCCAGCCACAGTGAAATGCCATCTGTCTGTCTTCTGTGAATAGAAGGATAATGTAACTGAACTGCGGTCTCAGGTGGCTTTGTCACTTTTCCCTCAATATTGAATGCCTTGAAAATCAAATCAGCATCTGCCATGAGAAGTAATATGATGCTGCTCACTACAAAAAGCTATTGAAATATATTAACTGTGAAGAAAATGTGGCTCCAGCACACAAGACCATACTCCAAATGAAGTTTAGACTATGAAATATTATCAATAGCAACCTGGTATAATCGACCCCAAACTTTGCCTCTGAGGTAAAGCAGACAAATACACAAATGCCTAATTCTAAGACAGGTATTTTAACTTGGAGCAGTCTAAGCAGTCAAGTGAATGTACCACAACAGAGAAGAATGAGCAGCAACTGAGTCAAAACAGTACAAATTATAATTGCAAGGGTATAAGAATATGGCTTTTTATATTATGTGTTATCAGGATAAGTATTTTTGCTGTTCTTAGTCCACATTGAACCCTTGCACTTAAGCATAAATCCTTTGCTTCTTATCTTTTGTGTGACTTGTAACAAACAGCCAAAGTATTTTCCAAATATCTGCAAAAAACTTATCTGAATATTCCTTAAAACTGAAGATGAGTTTGACCCTTTCATTCAGCTCTGACAAGGGGTGGGAATTCTTCTCTGTGAAGTAGGAGAAGGGCTTGGCCCACATTCTACAAGACGCTCACTCACCCTGGGTATTCTATTCCATCACCTAAATGCCACCACAAGACAGAACTCACTTCTCCCAGTACATCACTCTGGTGATGAATGGGAGCATGTTATAGTCTCTCAGCTTCAAAGGATTCTCTCTGAAGCCAGGGATACAGACAATTCTGGTGCTGCAAGTTGTCCTGCTTGTCAATAGTGTCTGCATCACAGTAGGGTGGTATTTGTCTGCCAAAATACCCTTATAATTCACTGCTCAATTACACTCAGTAATGGTCTACTGCCCTCCTTGTGTCACTCATTTTCCAGGTGTTTCTTCATGAGTCCCAGGATTTGCCTGAAGCCAGGAGAATTCTTGTGATGCATTGTGCAGCCCATTTTCTCTGAGGTGACTGTTACAGTCAACTTTCTATTCAGTAGGAGAACACACTTGCTATAGGCCTTTTGCTGTGCTGTCACCTCTGTACCCTGTCAGATGGCTTGTTTACTCACTGTTATGTTAGAACTGTGTGAGGACCATTTTCACATCCTTTGGGCTTTCCTTTTGCACAAAGAGCCTGTGGAGTTTGCTGTTATGGTGACTTAACACCTACTAACACTTGTTTCTCTTGGGACTACTGCAAAATTACTGCTGCAGTAACAGCTGCATTTCGTAAGACAATTTCCTCATTATTTCCTTTTAAACTGGGATACCATCCATGAGGCACAGTGAAATGGGTCACAATGAGATGGCTGCTTTACAAATGCAGTGAAAAGACAATCCAAAGAGTTAAATGTTTAAACTAATTAAACATATAAAACATAGAAGTCATAAAATCTGGGTTTTTTTCAGAGTTAAGTTAAATTTCCCATGGAAGACAATTTTCCTGAATCGAAACAGCTTTGCTTTAATCCATCCTTCTTGTTGCTATGAATACTGAGTGGAGTCTCTGCAGCAGTGGGCCCAGAATACCACTCTTTTTTGCTGCTGCTAAAGAGCTAAAGAACATAATCTGCATTTCTAAATGCTTCTTCTGCTAAGAAGGTGTGACAACAGTTTCCATCTATTGCTTCACTATAAAGAAGAAGGAGATAGAGGAGGAAAGTGAAGATGCTGTGTTTGATTTATCTTCTTTTTTTTATATAGAAGTAAATCCAGTAATCCTATCCATGAATTACTGCTGATTTATGCTGAAGTAAGTGAAAGGATTCAGACTGTTCAGTCAATGCATTCTTTCATTTAGATCCAGGAAACCTAAAATTTGAAAGTCTATTATAACATCAAGAATAAGCCACTCTCTACCTCTACAGTCTCCATTTTATTGCTGCTGGTTGTGAAGAATCTCTGATCACAAGGATATCGATAAGAAAAAGAAACGGTTTTCAAATTCCGTTTTGCTTGCTTGGACTATTTGAGGGTAAAATGAACATTAAATATACTTACAATGTGCACAGCTGATGTACAGACCGATACAGCTTGTATTCCTGAGTACAAATAATACCTACAAAATATTACAGGTATGCAACTGAACTAATCATCACTTGTGCACTGTATTACTTAATTGGTGGGAAAAAAAGAGAATGTTTTGGAAGAACTGTTTCACCACTGTGTTCTACTTGATTACTGTTTACAGGCTTTTCCATTTGGGTTTCCAAATGTTTCTCTGGAAGAACATGTTTCCTTGTGTTCTGCAAATCATTTTCTGTTGTGCCTGCAGAGGGCACAGTAGGAGTCAGTCTTTCAGCCAGTTCACTTTCCACTTCAGTTTCCACTTTGTCAGCCATATCTTTCCAGATATTTTCTGTAATAAGAAATAAATACAATGATAGGGTAAGACTGCAGGCTCTTAGCAGCAGATAAACACGACTGTCACAAATTCACAAAAGAAAAAACAGTTGAAAATTTTCTCTGGATCTTACAACCAGCACTGATGCATTCTTTTCCTTTGAAAGTGAAGTGCATTATAGTGGGATGTCAGATACCATCACTATTTTGCTGTCAGTAGGGAGGTCTTTCTGTGTGAATCTTTGGGACTGCCAGTCTCGTTGCTGGCAGCTGCTATAAAATGTACATAATGCATTTCTACAGAAGTGAGAAAGAGTGGCTCTAACCACCACATTCCAGTGACCATCCATTATCTGCACACTGGGTACCATCACCTCACCTTACTTCAGATCTAAAGAAATACCAAACACTGATATAAATGCACTTAGTCCTCCAGGTAGCCCATGCTTACGAATATTCTCTTTTTTCTTTTCCAGTGTAGAGAAAGAGATATCACTCAGCACTCTTGAATTCTGTTTTGCTCTGTATATTTTTGGTTCCTGGATCCACTCATGCTTCATTGCTTCATCGGGAGTCATGCGCAGGGCAGGTTCCCACCTTAAATCCATGGTAGACAAATAATTATTGAACTATTTATGACAGAAAATTAATTTAAGCCAAAAGATTCAGTATTATCTTCTGAAAGTCTGGTCATGAGGATATTTCTGAAACAGATTTTTAGCTGAAAAGTAAGAGAAATCTTATGTGATCTCTTCCATCCTTCAAAACTTTTTATTTTCTCCAGCACTGTGTACTTTGCTGATCAACCCCTCTGCAGCAGCAAACCATTTTTAATACGCAGTTCAAGGTGTTAATGGGGTAGAGACCCTACTGAATATTTGTTTCATGATTTTCACATTCTGTCAATGCAGACTCCAAGAAAGGCAACATAAATGAGACACAGGATAGCTCATTAAAAGATAATGTCTTCCCTAACTTAGCTGCACCTGAAACTACTGTAGAGACTTCATGTAACAAAACTCACATAAGATCTTATTATGGAAATTAAAGATGTTGTTTGGTTTTGGGGTTTTTTTGCAAAATCTCTGCATCGACTTTATGCTTTTACAGTTTTCATTTACTCAGCTCTCACACCCCTATACTCACAAGTACCAAGTGTTTTGGACAAGGGCACTTGTGCGTCACACAGAGGACAAGTGCTGTCAGCTACTGAGCCCTCATCACAAGTCATTGGGCATGTTCCTTCAGATCAGAGTCTTGCTAACTTCGGTCTCCATAAATGTTAGGCAAAGTAGCTACTCATGATCTATTTTTCCTTTTGGAATATATGTTTGTTTTCCTTTCAGGCTAACAGGCAAATGAAAATGAACAGCATATGTGATAATCTGCAGCCTTGTTGCCATTCAATGGCTGTGAGCTTTGACATTTGTCACTGTGCTGTAGTCTCACCATTGTGCAGGCTTGCTGGCTGTGACAGACAACATGCTCCCCAGTTTTACTTCAGGAGCAATGGCCTTCATTACCAGTACATACCATTCTTTCAACCCCTTTTCTGCTGTTTTTTCCAGTGCTCAAACACATTTACTTTTCCGTTCTTACTGTGTTACTCTCAGCCCTACTACTTCTTTTATAAATCTCTGTATCAGTTACAGACTGTTACATTCTGATTTGTCTCATCTCAGTGCTGTCCAGAACTGTACAGAAATAATGTAGGAAAACAAACAGATTCTTGTCATCACAAAAGCTGAATGATTTTTTGTTTGTTTGTTTGTTTGATGTTTTCATCTGCAAAACAGTTATATACAAGTTGAACAAAACTGTCTGTGAAGTTATGGCAAATGTGAAATGAAGTTAAGCTGCTTTGGACAGACACAGATTTGCAACCAAAAAAGACAAAAGAGTTCAATTCTTTTTGTCTCCAAAAGAGTTTTCTTTTCAAACCATACTTAATTCCTTCGAAAATTTAAACAATCCCAACACACAATATTTATAATGTGTGACCTGGAAATATTTGTTCACAAAGTCGGTTTTGTTTTCTGATTCACTGAAACTATTTTCTAAATGTTATGATTCAGCCAGCAAAACAAAATGGATCAATGATTCATTCAAATCTAGCAAACTGAGAACATAAAAGCAATCTCTTTGTGAAACAGAGAGGGTTGATTTTCTTTTTATCATGTAACCATATGGATTTCTTTGCGGAAGCACTACTGAACTGCTAGAAAGAAACCTACAGTCAGTGCTAAAAACAACAAAAAATATTAGTCTTGCGTAAGACACAGGTAACACTGGAAAAGGTATGAGGTCAGCTTCTGCTGCTATTACAGAGTACAGGTTAGGACCCAAGCTCATCCTGAAAGCCTTAGTGCACCTGTGCAAGAGGTTAGTATTTAAGGCAACCAGACAGAAGTTTGTTCCTGCATCGTCAGTCTTTTAGTCTGATGGATGAGTAAAACCGCATTAGTAACCATCCCTAAGCAAAAAGACCTATTAGTAAAATAGCACCTCATATCAGCAGGGTCTGTGGAGTCCCACCCTGTAAAATGCTTACTAACATGACCACCTTGGAAAATAAACATGATCATGTTTGAGCTTCTCCCACAGTACTTCATTTATTGAAAAGTTCCATTTATTTTGTGATAACAGATGACATGCTGGTGACACCAGATCATGTCTCTCTTCCCCCACTCAAACACATAGGCACTTTGCCACTGACACTCTCACCATGAGTGAGATTCAGTTTTGGAACAAGTTGCCCAAGAGGCTGTGGATCTTCCTCCTTGGAGATATTTAGGACCTGACCAGACAAGGTCCTGAGAAACATGTTCCAAGTTTTCTCTGCTTTGAGTGGGAGGGTGGGCTAGATGATTTCCAGAGGTCCATTCCAAGCCAAATTATTCTGTGATACTAGGTAAAAAGTTTCTGTATAGAGAATTTCTACCTTGTCTGAAGGCTGTTAACAGGTACATGCAATTCACTTTTAGCAACATACAAAAATGTGCAAATCATCAATTTCTTTCAAGAAAAAAGCTGTGGACCGCTTGTCATACCAGGTGTTCAGTAGCAAAATCCTTGACTAAAGTCAACAGTTTATCCTAGAAATGATAGGTTCTGAAACATACTAGACTCTTTTCACACTCTGAGCTCCAGTGACTTATAAAAATCTATTCCAAACAAGAGAATAGAAAAATACAGTTTATCAACTAATTCTTGAAATGTGAAATGCCACTGCTATCAATGAAAAATAACTATAACTATGAGAAGCAGAAAAGGTCTTAAATCAGCATACAAACTACAAGGTAACTCCGTGCTAACTGTGCTAAGTAATTCTCCACACTACCTACCATAATCAAGAGGAAGCAACCAATACCATTGATTCTGGGTTGGAGACACGGCTGAATGCCTTTTTATCCTCTGCTAAGGGAGAGACATATGGTGTACTGGAACTAAAAAGAGTCTAACCTCATCTCAGGGAATGTGCATGCAGGGCAAGATCTTTGTAAGCACATATTCAAAGAAGCAGAACTGTTTTCATTCATACACTACAGTGTAACACCTGATTGCCATTTCCAAACCCTAGCACAGAAAATTCCATCAGGGCATTCAAGCTGCCTAAGTCAGCTCCAAGTATTACTTCTGCTGGAGGAAATAGGAAGACTTTCTTCTCACAGGAGCAGGAGTTAGATTTAAGTACAAAACCAAACCTTAATCTCCATGTGCACACTGCCTTGGGACAGTGCATTACCATTATCTGTGTTATCTGAATGAACCTTTTCTGATAAAACAGAAAGGTTTAACTATAAAAGTTCTCAGAGTAAAAAACATTGCTTTTAGAGTTTAGTGTTCAGCATCAGAAGATCTGCTTTTGGACAGGATGTTGTGAGCTTTCTTCTGTACCTTAGACCAATCCCATATAGGCTTTCTGTGCAATGATTTCTCTCTGGAGTAAGCTATGAATAATACTAGTTATGCAAATGCTATCACGGAAAACAAAACCAAAGCAACCAAACCAAATAAAAAAACCCAAAACACCCCACAAAAAAAAAAAACAAACCAACAGATACAAAGGTTTTAAATGCACAATAGAATGAAAGCAAAGTCAAAACTAGCCTGCTACATATAAGTCAAAACTATGAACTCACCTCAGGCATCCTTGCAGAAAGTCCAGGAAACCAGCATCATTGGTTTTCAGTACTGTGCTTAGATCCTTGGAGTCTGGGCATCTTTTTTTCCCCTTGCTGTTAGTTATGGATTTAGGAAAACCTTTGGAATCTTAAAAAAAAAAAAAAAAAAGCTAAAAAAAATACGCTATACATCCTCACCAAATGTTTAAGAGTTGCAAAACCAGTGTCCATATCCATCCCACTAACTCTGGTTTTGCCCTGCTGGACTGATAGTCTGCCAGCATTGTGGCAAACAATATTGTATACATCCTACAGACTGCATCCTATGCTGTGTTGTTTTTTTTGTGTGTGTAATTTCCAAACCCAAATTATACATAAAGGAATGAACTCAACGTGTATCAGTTCCCAAAGCTCACTGTGTTCCTTTGAGCAGTATTTTTAAGGAGTAATAGTGGAATGGATTTCTCAACCCCTTCCCTATCACCTTGGCGCTGAAAGGCTCTTAAGACATGAAGAGGAAAGCAACAGATTCACTTGCAAGCTTCATGTTACCCTTTTGCTTCTCCCCAGTACCTCTCCCTGAAAAAAGTTTTGTTAGCTAAGAAGCAACTGAGGTTATCTGGCCCTGCTCTTTACCAGTACTGCTAACTAGTGATTAACAGGGAGGAATCCAGCAAGGACAATCAGAAGCAGTTACCAAAGAATGTTCGCTTCCTTGATGCAGCCTGGATAAAATCAGCTGGTGGAAGACCCAATACCTTCAACACAGAAAATGAATTCATGAAGTTACTCCTCATGTCATTAACATACCTAACAAGTATGTTAAGCATACTAAACATAAGGATAGATAGGGTGTTTTGCTCTCCATTTGAAAAGAAGTTGAATGCCACAATTTACTGTGGAATGTCTGCAAACCATTTCCTCTTGTGCCATTTACTGTGTAATAAGTTAAGGGATTCCCTAAAGCTGTCTGCACACAGAAAATGTGATCTTATAAAGGATATTACTGGGATCTTCACTACCACATATCTGTTAGTGACAGCAGTTGTAGAAGGTCACATGGAGAGATGCTGTCTTTTAAAAGTCTCGCAGAAACTAACATGACAAGGATCAGAACTTGGGGCTGAGTTCAATATCAGGTTGCAGTTTAGTGATTGGTATGGAGTAACTAAGTAATTTGCTTTCAGTTTTGCACCTATTCCAAGATTTGCACAGGATGGGTGATCTGAGGTTGGAGATGTCACAGCACATTCCTAAAACTCTTTGAAAAACATGAAGATGATAGTGCCAAACCCCTTGGTATGTACAGACAGTATAAGAAGGGGCAACATCCACAGACTGGCTTGAGAAGTGCAGGGTGACTATTAGGAAAAACTTTTCCACCATGAGAGTAGAGCAGCACTTGAGCAGGCCACCCAGTGGGTTTCTACTCAAGACTTTGAGGTTTTCAAGATCTCTAGACAAAGCTACAGCTGACTACTCAGTGTTAGCAAAAATCTCTTTCTTAGCAGGAGTCTGGGCTAAAGAGATCTGATTCAATTAATACATATTACATTTCTAAGAGAGGAGGAACCTGTTATCATTTTGATTGCTTTTTCTTCCCCTTAGATACACTTCTTCTGTTCTAAGTTCTCCATACAAATTCTGACCAGATTAAAACATGTTTCCTTCAAAAGCAAAACAGTGAGTGTACAAAGTGGTGTTTGGCACATGAAATGGAAAAACCAGTTTTGCCTTAAAACCACCATCTCAAAGAGCTCTTTGGCTCTGTAATAAAACTCTCTCTAAATGGCCAGCCCATAGCCAATTATATTTCATTACCTCTTGAGATTTCTTTGTTTCTGGCAATGTAGTTTATCAGGTGAATATGCAATTCAAATGATAATCCCAAAAGTTACCTCCATGATGCAGGCAAGTTGGTCAACTTCGTTTTCCCCTGGAAACAGTGGATAGCCTGTGTAAAGCTCAGCTATAATACAGCCTAAACTCCACATATCAACAGCCATAGCATAAGGATGACCAAGAATCACTTCAGGTGAGCGATAAAACCGGCTCTGAACATAGGTGTACACTATATCAAAACAGAAAATTTGACAAGAAGCAAAATATCATAATTGGGACAGAAATGTAAATTACAGACTTCACAGAAAAGTGAAATACATATTCAGGCATCATAAATCTCCTCTACCCATTAGATAACATTAAGGAATTGCTCACACAGGCTCTAAAAACCTTTTCTAATCCCATCCTAAAATCAACGGCTAACATACTTTCCACTATTCTATTTGGAAATTGTTCTTCAACAAATTTCACTGAAGGAAATTATTCTATTAGTGCTGATTCAGCTTACTCAATGTTAATTTTCATATCTGGAGGTCTTTGCCTTCCATCAGCCAACAGTTCTTCATTATTACAGGTTTGCACTGTAGGAAATACTGGTTTCACTGACACCTAAGGAACATCTCCTACTGCCTTCTGATTTCCCTATTAATGCATTACTGTCCCAGAGCAGATGTCAAAAGATCTCATTCCAAAATTAGGACTCAACATAGTGAGAGGTCTAATTCTTGTACCTCTTGTCATTCAGACAACTGAACACACTTACTGTGTTATTTTCTGTTATTTTCTTGTTCCTACCTCTCTGATCATCACTTTGTATTTATGCACTTCTTTGCATCCCACATTCTATCTTTCTGGAAGGAAAGCACCCTGAAAAGTAAGTGCTGCGTGATATGTGATTCCTCCAAATCTGTACAGTTAGAGAGTTCCATGGTGGCAATGCACCCTTGTGCATCTGACCAACTGCACAACTGCTGTCTGATTTTTGTCATTCTTGTCACAGAGAAATCGCTGACTTTTTGCTTTCCACTGTCTAAGCCTATACCACTTTGAGGGTTGTATCAATTCTCTTTTCAGCTGACAGTCTCCTCAGTCATGCTCTATCTCTCTTTTCACTTGTTTTGCGTTTCAATTTGTTAGCCTTCCCAGATATTTCAGGCTGCATCTCAGATTACCTTCTACTCAAATATGGGCAAAATTATAATTAATACACACTCCTACAAAACTGGGATGCAAGTGGTCTGAATCTAGTGGTCTGAATCCCAAAATATAGGTGAAAAAGTTTGTCTCAGCTTAAATATCCATCATTCGTAGGAAAAATATGAGCCATTCAAGACTATTTTTGTTTTTCTAAGTTAATGAAATGCAGTGCAGATTTCTTTCTTGGGTTTTGGGTTTCATTGTTGTGTTTGTTGTTTTTTTTTTTAACAGATAATATTTGCATTCCTGATGATGATATCATTGTTGCTTTACAATATATCTACTAATTTAAGATTTATTAGGTGAATTTTCATGCATTCATTTCTCTTCTACTAATCTGGTTTTTGCTACCTCCTGCACAGTCTACTTAAATCTTCGATAAAAAACCCCAACAAAACAAAACCAAATTTAGATTTTCTAGACTAAAAACATAGTTTCCATTCCCCCCATTGTATTAATCCAAAAAGTACCAATTATAACATAACCATCCCACTGAGAAAGGATCTCTGCACCACATAAATTCCTTGCTGAGTGAAGTATTGAGATTATACTCATACGCCTATTAGCAAGAGCTAGTCACTCTTGCAAAATGAAATTCTGATTTCAACAGGAGTAGAGGATCCCAAGTCATCAGGCTTGAGATGAAGAAAAAGCATGGCAATAGAATACCTGTCTCCAACTAGTATTTGTTCTACCACCAGTAGCTGAATAGTTCATCAGATTCTAACTAAGGACATAGGTCACTATATCAGCTCAATCAAAGAAGTAGTTTCCACATTATTCAAAATTAAGAAAGCTTATTAAGAGAATTACATCAACTTGACTTTTCTGCAAACCTCTTTGGTGTTCATAGCAGCTTGATCCAAAATCAATAACTTTAACTGAGCCTTGGCCTTTGTGGTATAATAGTATGTTCTCCTAAAGAGAGAAAAGAATCACAGGGAAAAAAGGGTTTTAACACCACATTAGATTAATTAACACTTTGGAAAGTAATCAATGCATAACACATCGGGCTTACACTTATCTGCATAATGAAAGCTTCAAACTAGATCTTCCTTGGGAATGTATTTAGGAACATGAGTAAGCATCCAATAATGGGCAATTAACCAAAGAGGCAAGATTTGTGGAGTTATCCAGTTTGAAGGTTAGCTAGACAGGGACTCTAGTCTATGTCATACAATCCAAGCCATTGCACTGTGCAGTGTGTGGTGTTATCAAGGTACCAGCCAGCAAGAAAGCTTGCTGTGTGAGGAGAGTGAGTTCCACAAACCGCATTATTTGTTAACTTAGTAAAAGGCAAACTGCATCTGGTTGTATGCTACGCTAAATTAACCAGAACCATCTTTTTGTAACCACAGAAAGCCCCTGTCCCATGAATAAGTAGTGCTTCATGGGTTTTCCATCCACTGCTTTCAATTTTCTCAGGCTATCTTTAAGCATACCACTCTCCATCTCACAACAGTGTGATCCCACTGAGAAAGGCTTTCTGGGATCCCCAGGAAGTGATGGGTGGAAACGGTAGGGTCTTATGGATTATTAGCTGGGTGCAGATGGGTAAACACTGTATGCCTGCAATTCCCTGCAATTCCCTACACTTCCAGCTTGAGAAGTGAGTCTTAAACAGCTAGCTCAGGGATATTTGCACCAATGAGTAAACACAGCCTATTAGCTCTCTTCTGCATAGTTGACTTTTATCCTCATTAAAAATCTACCCTAAATCAAGGGTTTTCTTGACTTCTTTCTGGTTGTGCAGTCTTTTCCACTTCTCAGTGGAGAGATGGCTACCTTTATCAACCAGTTTTAAAGTTATTATATGTCAAAGTTTTGAAGCACTGAGCAGTCCCCAGGTTGATGCAAAATAATGAGAAAGTAGTTTCTTGGCTAATTAGTAGGCTCATTAGGAAATATTTTGTGTGACAAGAGGGAGAAGCTGCTACTATGAAAGTCCAGGCAAAGACTGACTTCCACTACCAAAGTACTCTTGGTCCTGTTACAGGACGAAGCATCCTCCCTCTGCCCTTCATGCTCATGGTAGAACTCTGTCTCTAATACTAAATCTCTCACAGTGCAAGGGAGCTGATTAACTGCAAAACCAGGTTCTGGGCCAGCGATTACCTAGCATTAAGTCCAGAGAAACTTCATACTCTACATTACATTGAGAAATATCACAGGAGGCAGATGGAGTAACAGATGTGAGTTTCAAACACATAAATTCACAAAACTGTACAATTGTAGAATGAGAACAAAAGTCTCTTTTAGTAAACTCATTAGATGTTCACTAATGTATTACTCTATTTAAATACGCTCATTGATCTTGCCAACCTTATTCCTTGTCAGTGGCTTCCTGAAAACAGATTTCCCATTGGGCTAATTATTTCTGAATTAGATATTTCAGTTATTTGCAAGTCTCACTTCTCACTGCAAATTGGTCTGGCAAAGATGTTGGCAAGACAATGAGTACAGACCGTATGTGACTCTTCAGAATTCTGAGTCAAGATGCATTAAGCAAAGTGAGAGCAGAATTTCATCCTTCGCATTTTTACTTGAGAGCTGATTAATTTATTGATTTCCTGGTTCATTTGCAGTTTTGTAAATAAATCAAGAGAAACATTCACGTGAAATTAAAATAGAATTAAAATACTCAGAAAATCTCAGAAAATTGAAAAATCTAAGACTAGGGATTAAGGAGAATGAAAATGTTTCACCTAGCATGAATGCTTAGCAGATATAGCAGCAGGACTTGGATCACAGATGTTCCTCCAGAAATAGGTGAGTACCCTAAACTCTGTACTGTAGAATTCCTTTGCCATCTATTAGGCTGCTTAATTTACAGTTATGTATTTAAAATTAAATAGACTTAACAGGAGAACCTGAAATAGATGCCTTGTGAATATCTCCATATCTCCTTGAATTATAATGTCCCTTATATTGAAATACTTAATTCCACAAGTACTTTTTTCTTTCTCTAAGCAAAATGTTATTACCTGAATTTGATTCATATATTCATGCATTTTGGCAACCAGCTGAACTCGTATAATAATTGCAGTGAATGAACTGAATCAATGGAAAGAATTACTTGAGCCTAGTACTAACACAGTCTGGAATAAACTATAGCTTCAGTACAAATAGCCTACCGGGTTTTAAAGATTCTTCTGAGAGTTCCCTCCCAAGCAATAAAAAATAAATTGAAGCTAATGTATTCTGTGCAGAATAACAGGTTATGAAATAACTGTACTTACAGGCTTCAGATCACAGTGAATGATTCTTTCCTGGTAGAGCACTTGTAAACATCTCAGCACACACTGAGTGAAGTGTCGAATTAAAGACAAACTGAAACCTTGGAAATTGTTCTTTTTGATCAACTCATACAAATTTATTCTGTGGGGGTTGTGGGGGTGGAAGAAGACAGAAAGCAGAAAAGAGATTAGGGAACTTATTTTTAAAGGCATGATTGCTTACAGTGCATCAAGAGAGTATTTAGCTTCTCTTCCTACATGAGGAAGGACTCATGCAGAAGAAAATAACTTAGTTCTTTTCCTCGTTGAGAATGCTGTTCTGCATGTAATATGCCCAAATATCTCCCTGATCCTCCAGATCTAAAGACATGTCAGTGACTTGCTTGCTTGCTAAACTCAGTGCTATGTTATGCAGCTGTGCTGATTTTCACTAAGAACAACTATCGTTCAGGAGCAGAGAGAAATCAATTTTCTTCAGTCTCCTTTTGCTCTCATTTGTCTTTGCCGTGGCAGCTTGTATAAATCATTTTCATCTAAAGAGTCTTTAATCAGCAGTAAATCCTTCTAGATAAATACCCCTGTGAAGTCAGGTCTTGTTAGGTTTTTATACTCTCCTGTGACCACTGTATCTTAGCTCCTTCCAGTAGGTCATTAAATGATGTTGCAAATTGGGAATGCTACCCAGGCACTTGGAGCACCACCAGCCCTGATGACTCTCCCTAGTAGCCTGGGGTTACCCCCACCTGCTTACAGCCCAGGACCACATATGAACCCCTGCTCCACTGACACCACAGCAGGGCTGGTTTCCAGCTACCCTATGAACATCTTGCTATGAGTTTCCATAGCAGCTTTCTGAAAAGAGTGGTCTGTGTCTTCTGTGGAGGGAAAGAGTCAACTCTTGTGTCTGTGTGTCTGTGAGTGACAGACTGATATGCAGCAACACAGAGAATTTATGTCTCTTTGAGATTAAGTCTTCCATATGATAATGAATATTCAGCAAGGACAGTAACATGTGCAGCAATGGGGGCTTCAGTTTAAGGGATGGGGAACTGTGGGTGACCTCCATGATTCAAAATTGATGCCCTGATTATAAGGGTGTTGGTGAATAAAATGATCTTACTTCTCTAAAATTTCCCCAAAATTTCTCCTAAGATGTGTCCTGCAGCACAGGTTCACAGAAAGCAGGAAAAAGCTATATTTTTAAACTATTTAATATTATCTGTATTTATATACCCTGGAGTTTAACAGTCCTGTATTCATTATTTTACTCTTTTCCCCACAGGTCTTTCAGGGAAGAAGACTTCAATATACAGCACAAAATAATAAGGGATGGATCATGTCATTATCTGTGTGAAGCCTGTGAATGGAGCTTTTCCTTGTTCACCTTTGGTGAACAAAGGCTCAGTGATGCAGTCTGTATTTAGACAGTATTCCTTTCTTGTAACATAAACAGCTGAAAATTCTTCTAAAGAAGACAAAAAAATTAATGTTTGTAAGGCAGAAGATCTACAGTGTTCCTTAAGATTTGTGTAAAGGAAAATATACTTTACCCCAGCAGTTCAAAGGAAATACAGAAGTGATTACGAAAGTAGAAATATTCCTTCATGTGGATGATATTGTGAGTGTCATCTTTGTCCTTCTTCAGGAGAGCATCAAGGATCTTCACTTCTACCAAAGCCTGGCTGTGAAATCTGAAATATCACATGACATAGGAATGATAACATTAATTTAGTCTAGCATTTGTACAAATACAAATGCTATTAACACTATAATCTTTCTGTAAACTCAACATGTCAGACAATGATTAAAAATCTACCATTCACCCATTAACTGCTGTAGCTTTGATTCATTATGCTTGTTTCCTTGTCTAAATATACTGGCCTTACATAACACTTAAGAGTAGTTATGTTTGACTTGTCTGAAAAAATGTTCTAATGAAAAAGTTTCAAATTAGCATCCAAAGTAAAATCCTAGTGATCCTTTGAAAGCAAAGTCCAAAGGAATGCTTCCGTTTACTTCAACAAGGCCATATTTCACACCTATCGCAGTAAGATAGTTTTGAAGAGCACCTTTACATTTAGTGTTTGCTGATGGTGAAAACTGAACAGCTAAAATTCTGATGCTGGTCAACAGCATCATTCCCATCTTCTTCATTAGCTCTGGTTCAAGCTGGACTCAACTGAAAATTTGTAACCAATCACATAATAAGAAGAGGCTGCTTAGGACCATAGTGTAGAATGTTTTGTATTAAAATGAGTGATTGGAGCATCCCAGCATATTCCTTTGGGTTTTGAGTCTTGGGGGGAAACATGGCTGGTCTGATGTAGAGGGGGTTTGATTTTGCCTTGTTCATATTATCCCAGGTTGTCACTGCCTATATAACAAAGAGCTGAATATACTGGTTTAAAGTCAACAGATGTCTCACCTTTTCTTATTCCTTATTATCTTCAATGCCACTAATTCATTGGTTTTATGATCCAAGCATTTAGCCACCTGCCCAAATGACCCTTTCCCAATGACCTCCAACACTTCATATCGATATGCAATATGGTCATGTAAAACCTTCAAAAGAAAACAAACAGTTCAGATTCAAATATTATGACAAAGATCAGGCTTTAAAGTAGTTCATGTTAAGTCTATGTTAAACAGGAGTGACAGAGAAATTACCAAGTGCATGCTTTATTAATCCACCTACCTTGCATCAATCCCAAGTTAGATGCAAAGTGGGCCTTTCTTTAGGATTCTCTTCTAAGCTTTAAAGTGATGGGTACTGATGTTTTCACTATGTGAATATTTATCTTCTAGAAGCAACATTTATCTCACATATATCACTTAAGAGTTGGCATACAGTCACTACAACTTTATCCAGCTGAAAATCAATACCATACTTTTTCCACTTACCTTTAAGTAGGAACCATGCTCATCATCATAACAATTATTATTCTGGGTTTCTGGCAAACCTTCAATCTTTTTAGCTTCCAGCCCAAGAAACCATAGCTCCGTGTAATTGAGAATTTCCTTTTGCTCATAGACTGTTAAATAGTTTCTAAAATATTTCAAGGCTTCTAAATCAGAAAACAAGAATGTAAAACCAACAATCAATAAAATGTCGGAAACCTGATGGCAAATTGCTTTCACCATGGAATATTTTACAGTAGGGCATGCCACTGAGCAGGAGGCTGAGTAGGTGACTCTTAGAGGTCCCTTCCAAACAACATTTCTATGATTCTACAATGTTGACATTTTGCACAAATTTATGTTTCTTTTTTATTTTTCTGACTTACAGTATTATGTCCAAAGCAGTCAAAGCAACAAAGCATTCGTCATCTGTCAGCAAGACTTTTAAGAGAGCTTAGATAAAAATTATTTGATTCTGAGCAAAGTTATCTACCTAGGTATTTTTGAAAATCCCATATGTTGCCTATCTGCTTCATAGCATGCATTGAAAAAAGATGATGGTTTTATTGGTTTGATCATCATATTTAAAAAATGGCAGTAAGCTTTAGTTGACCAAAGGGTTTTTTTTGTGATAGAAGATGTCAAGTAAGTTCAAATGTGTCAGATTTGGAATCAAATGAGGCCCAAATCTGCTGTTGCCCTAGTTCTGATTCTTTCTGCCTAGAAACATTTGAGCTACCCTCACACCTCCACTTACATCATTTAAATCTAGATAAATAATCAGACTGTAGCATTACAAAACATGTTCTTTAGGCATGCATGTGGGTGTTTTGTTAAACACTGGCAGATCTTAATCCACTAAAGCAGGGATGCTAAACCATTTCAAAGCAAAAGGCCACTACTTTTTTTTAATTATTATTCCTAGTCTCCTTCTAAAAGCAGATAAACTCTGTCAGAACTTTCTAGATCTGAGAACTCCCAAAATGTGAGTTAGCCCACAGAGGCAAAATGTGTCACAGCTACAAGCAAATAGGAAAAGTGCTTTATCATTGTAACAAAATAGTGCTGTCACCTACATGTTCTGTCGTGAATCTTAGACAAATTGACATTATTTTCTATAATGCATACTTCTCTTATTTATATATTTGTGTTAGTCTATTCATTCTCCTATTGTGCACATCCCCAAGTAGGATTTTTGGAAATCCCTGAGACCATCCATATCCCTGTCCTCCAAATAGTTTGTTCAGTATTTCAGTGACCATTTAGCATGGGGCCTTTGGTCACTGAGTGTCCTGACTACATACACTATTTATCAATGCAGGCAGCCTGTCACCTCAGTTCTGTCATATTCTACCTGAAGCTGTCATAGGCAGTTTGACAGTGATGCTGGTGCTTTCCGGTTCTGATGGCCTTGTCTGGGCTCTAGTATCACTTTCAGGAAGACTGTCTGAAAGGTTAAACTGGGAAAAATTTCCTGGAGTTCCATTTTCCTGCCAAGCAAAAAAAAACAAACAAAAAGGTAATTTTGTTTGATCTGTAATTGTAGAAATATATACAAAACCAGATTTAAAAATTCCACATTCCCAAAGACAAAGCTGCAAGATATGTGTTTTGTGTTTGTTCAGTGATCTTTATGTCAATTTTGTGCTGAGACAGAACAAGTATGCTTGGGGACTAGAACACCCTATTTACCCAGAGAGCTAATTCTGCCAATAGCACTAGAAGTTATTGGACCACATAAAGAGAAATCTCTAAATAAGAGAAGGAAGTTCATCTTCCAGGTTCATTTAATACATGTGCTCTCACTTTTTGTAAGCTTTACAAATCTCTATGGTTTGATTAGGTTGCAGTAACCCACATGCTAGTACAGAGAGCAGGAAAGAGAGTATAATAGACATTATCCACCTCAAATTTCTATGTGGGCACATTTGCTGGAGAGTTGCGCTAGAGTTCTTGAGATTGCTTGTGCAACTCACAGGACTGAATCCACCCTGCCCATGGCAGGGGGGTTGGAACTAGATGATCTTAAGGTCCATTCTAACCTTAACCGTTCGATGATTCTATGAACTGCAGGAACACCAGCCTGGGTCTGCACACATACACATGTATAACAGAAACATCAAGACTGGTATGAATGTGTGGGTTCAGAAGCACTAGAAGGAAGACATTGCAGAAGAAGGGATATACAGATGTCACTTATACCAGCGGATGATCAGGATCACAGCACATGAAGATTCTCAGGGTTTCCAGAATGGGAAAACAAAGCATGGACTGCAGAATCAAGCCACAAAGAGATGACGAAGGGCTGGAGACAAAAGAGCACCAGATAAGGAGACAAGAGACTGTACTCCAGGATAATGATGTAAGGTTTGGTGTCCCAGGCCATGTGCTCCTCTATCCCTTCACTGAGGGGAAAAGACTCAGCAGAGATGATACATCCAGTGGATCTGGCAGAAGCTACAGAGAGGGCTACAGCTTCTAGGAACATAAGATGAGGAACAAGAACTGTTGAGGAGAAACAGGATCCATTTGATGAAGTAGGGCAAGATTGTCTGCAAAGAGACAGGTTTAAATTAGGGGCAGCAGGGAATAGTCATCATAACTTAAGGCCTTGATACTGATCGGGTAGTTCAGTCACCCCAGTATTCAGTGAAGTGGCAAAAGCATTTGGGGAGATTTCTGGACTGTTCTCAATGCAGGTGATTTGAGATGCACCGCTAGACCTGTTACTCAAACATAAGCATCAACTGGTTGAGGATGTGAAGATCAAGGAAAAGGCAGCTTTGGAGGCAGTGACCATGTGATTGTGGGGTTTAAAATCCTCAGAGAAAAGAGACAAGTGGAATTACAAGCCCTGGTCTCCAGGAAAGCACCTTCTGGCTTGTTCATGGACCTTCTCATCATAAACCCACGGAAGACTGCCCTGGAGGGCAAAGGAAATCAGGAGATCTCATTGCTCTTCAAAATCAATTTCTTAAAAGCATAGTCCAGTCTATTGGTCAATGAGAAACTGAATATGAGCCAGCTTCAGTGTGACCTCGCAGCCCAGAAACCAACTATATACTGGACTGCATCAAAAGGAACATGACCAGTAGATCCCACTTGAAGCACTGTGTGCAGTTCCAGTGTCCTCAACAAAAGAAGGACATGGAACTGTGGGAGCAAGTCCAGAGGATGGCCTGTGACACTGTCTACCACTGTATGCTTGAGGTCCAAACAGTGAGATATGAACTGGATAAGTGAGTGGAAAATTGGCTGGTCAGGTTCCAAGGACTGGTTAGTGGCAATTGGTTACTAGTGACATCCCTCAGGGATCAATATTAACGCCAGAATATTTTAGTGTCTTTATTAATGCCCTGGACAACAGATTGAGTTCACCCCAAGTCTGCAGACCATAGCAGGGCTGCTGTAAAAGGGATGTCAGCAGCGCTACAGGTATCTTCTAAAGCTGAACAAAGACAAATTCCAAGTCCTCTATCTGGAACAGAATATACCCATAGAGCAGGTCAGGTTGAGGGACAACAGAAAGGATGCAGCTTTGCAGGAATGTGGGTCTGACAACAGCCTGAACGTGAGGTAGCAGCATGCCCTTGTAGCAAAGAAGGCCAAACACATCCTGGTTTCTGTTAGCAAGAGGATAGCCAGAGATTTCCCCTCTATTCAGCATTTGTGAGACCATGCTGGGAGTACTGTGTCTAGTTTGGGGTTTCCCCGCACAAGAAAGACATTGACCAACTAGAGCGAATTTCGGGGAGAGGTCACACTGGTCAGGAGCCTGAAGCATATGTTGTTCAAGAAAGGGCTGCAGGAAATATGTTTGCTCAGCCTGCTGAAAAGGAAGCTTCAGGAGTGACGTTACTGCTGTCCAGTCACTTGACAGGATGGTATAGGGAAAGCAAAGCCAGACTCTTCTCAGAGGTGCATGGTTCTAGGACAAGATGGGTATGCATCTAATAGACACAAGTTACAACACAGGAAATGCTGATTAGATGTTAGGAGAAATATCTTTTACCATTAAAGTAGTTCACTATTGCAACAGGTTGCCCTGAGAAACTGTAGGCTCTCCAACCTTTGAGGTACTCAGAACCAGGCCCCGAGGAATTTGCTCCAAGTTTGCTCTGCCTGTAGTGGGAGGCTGGGCTAGATGTCTCCCAGATGACCCTTCCAGCCTAAATGCTTCCTTAATTTATTTATAATTTCTCCTTCTTTGAGAAAGGCGTGATGACTCACAAAGCTGGGGCAGGATGGAGAAACAAAAGATCAGTCTCAGTGTCAGGAAGGTACAAAAGCCGTATTCAAATAACCAGCACATGGTTGCCAAGACAAGTAGAATCCAGGCGATACGATATGGACTAACCAGTAGGAAATATCTGGAGATATATACAGCAGAGCTGGTAAGTAATCCATCTGATTGTTTACAGTTTTTCCTTTTGTTTTCTCTTTAACTAAGGCTGGAAACAGAAACTGAAGCAAATGCTGACACTACATTATTTCTCTCTTTCCACACACAAACACACTTGTGACACTGTCTGAGCTGTACTTAGAAAGAAGCTGATTTACCAGGCAAACACAAGATTTCCAAGAGCTTTACAACTCACCTGAATAGAGGAGAGGACATTCTGCAAGCTCTTATTTGTTATCTGAGGCAGGCTGTTTTCAAGGGGTAGAGGGTTTGCAGTGTCTGCAACCAAACCATGTTTTGCTTGACCTTCCAGATGTGGGAGGGAAAAAACACCACGACTGACTTTCTAAATAGAAAGCATAAGTAAATATTACACAACCATCTAAAAAGCAATTCTCTGTAATGCAGAGGGACTTAAATCCTTGGAAAATATGTATGATTCACTTCTGACACCTAATGGCAAGGGGGAAAAGAGCATGGACTCTCCTGCAGCTCCGCTGTACTAATGGGCAGAAGTTTGTCCAGGGAATAAGGTAATCTGGCACATTCTAGGACATGAAAATTTCCCCACAAGGCCACCTCCATTCAGCATCAAAGCAGGGACTGCTTCAGCTGGAAAAGGCAGTTGGTCTTGGAAACTAAAGAGCTGTTCCAGCAGAACTCCTTTGAGTGTGAAAAATAAAGCATATGGTGGGTAATAAACAGGAATGAGTTGTAAATGGCAAGGCAATGTCATTAGCTATTCCCAATGGTAGAAAAGAAACTGGGATTGGGCTGCTGCCAAACATCAGGAGTGGGGACAGTGGCAGAAGGTCTTCCCTGGGCTGGTTTCTCAGTATTTCCTTCCCCCTCATTTCCCATGGAGTTTGCTTTGACTACGCCCCTTTGTTATACTGCTTGTTGGTGAGAGAAAGGCAAGTTCTGTGCAAAATTTACTGAAAAACAAAGGCTTATACTAATTTGAAAACTCCAGGATTTTTAGTCCTTCCTTTAGGCTTCTATTTGTTATTTGCAAAACATTTCTTCATTCTTTAAATTCTTTTCATTCGTTGTTTAAAGGCAGTCATTTAAGGACGTGGTCTTATGAATATTAGAACCTCTAATAATCTTTGATATCTAAGTGAGAGAAATCACACTTTCAGCAGCAGAGAAAATGTTTGTGGTAGACTATTTCTTTGTAAAATGTTAAAAAAAAAGTTGAAATAGATCTGAAACAGATCAACCATGCATTATCAAAGGCAGAACAAGGACTAGAGAGTTAAGGCTACAACACAAACAAGTCTGTAACATTTTCGTCATCAGGGAAGGATAGAAACATATTTGTCAAGCTCTTGACAATGACGAAGAGGTTTGATGTCTGATCAAAAAGCAAAGAAACAAAGCTCTCAATCCAGCCAAATTCAGTGAATAAATTTTATTTCCCAATACTGTGGAAAAGTCTAAAACCTTAGAACTTAGTCCAGTGGACTTTTTATGAAAGCTTCAAGAAACGGAAGTGACTAGACATAAGAAATGTCTCAAATGCTACTGAACAGCTAGCAAAACCAAAATACTCACAGGCATTAGGGATAGGAAGTCATACAGCTACAGGGGAAAAGGAAGAGATAAGGGAATAAAGGATTTACCTCTGCTGAGATTCATTTATTATAGGGGTCCCCTAGAAAACAAGCCCTCAGATATTTTTAAAGTCAGCTGAAGAGTCACATACCTGATGGAAGACTCTGTTTGATCCCAGATGATCTCTCTCTTGAACAGTCAGCTGAGATTGAGAAAATGCATCCACATGGGAAGACTGCAAACATGAAATGATGCTTTAATAAAAATGGTTCTGTAAAATAAAAATAATCCTGAAATCTCAGTATGGGTTTTATGTTCCTTTTCTTTGTGGCAATTGTCTGTGCCAACACAGCGTATGAGATAGGACCACAAAAGCTACTGAAAACAGGCTATGCTCTAGCAATTCCTCTCCCAGTTGAACAGCTGTTTTGTGGGCAGGTGCAAAGACAGCTTGCTTTGCCCATTATGCCTCTCAGCATGGTTCATATGCCCATGTGGCCAGTGGAGGGGAAGGGGGGGGGGCTTTTGCCATCTCTAAATGTATACTCCAAAGCCAACAGTGGGCCTGCTTGGAAGGACAGCTTTAAACTGCCTCACAAGGTAGACTGTGCGTCCATCCGTTGTTGAGAGCAGCACTAAACTGATTCAATTTGTGGTACAGATTTAATGAAAACATATCTATGTTGAAATTCACTGAGATACAGAAAAAAATCCATTGGTTCCAATGGACAGGTAATATTAGCAATAAACACAAAGAAATAAAAAAGAAACATGTGGTAAGTGCTAAGCAGCTCATCATTTTTAAGATTTTGGTGGTGGTTTCAGCAGGTTTTTTATAAAGATTAACACGATAAGGTAGCATTTTCTGTCCAGTAACAGACTATAGTGAACTGCAAAAATCTGTAGGTACTGAGAACTCTGTGGCTATCACAGCTTGGTGCTCTGCTCTCTAGACTGAAGTGAACCCCACTGGGTTTGGTCAAAAGTGCTCCCTTGTCCCTGGGCTTTGAGATACAACGTCATTCCACTCACAGTCAAAAAATCATGTTTATCCAAGTAGACACATCAGTTCCATTACAGAAGTTCAGAAGTTGCAGAACAACAATATTTTCGCTAGGAGTGCATGAACTTGGAGTGAGGAACTTTGGTTTCCAAATAACAAATCTGCAGCAAAAATTATCCTACAGATATGAGCTGCAAATTAACAACTCTTAAATAAAGCAGCATGGTATTCTTCTTCATCTGTTTTACAGCCAGGGTTTCCATGGCCTGTACTTGCCACAGAGTCTTAAATGGGCACATTATCTGATGACGTCTTTGCTTTTTGCAATGACTTTTAGTCTATCCAGTGCCAGTATCGGCGCCAGGGGATCACTTTTGAAAAGCCTCTGTCATGGACATACAGTTAGTCTGCTTGAAAATATGCCTACATACTGGAGGAGTATGCTCAATGTATTTTGTACTGGCTGGTGCCATGAAACATCTGACATAGTGCAGCCTAGCCACACTGAAATTGCTTCTGACTGAGCCTGAAAGCAGAAGGGACAATTCAAATTACAATGCTGCATCTGTGCCAATAAACTGCATATATATATATATGACTGGTAGTGGGTGAGGGATGCTTATGTATAAACTGATCCATACATGTACAGTGATTTCAATATATCCAGGACACATCAGCATTGCTACAAAGGTGCACATCAAGCTGAAGATATGTACGATGGCTCTGACACATCCTGCTCTGTTAACAGGGAACAGCTGCTCAGAGGGGCTACGGGCTCTCCATCCTTGGAGATGAGGTTAGATTAGAGACCTCTAGAAGATACATCCTAAGAAAATATGGAGAGAAAACTCTATGTACAAACCTAACTGATCACATGAAGCAAATGCTGCCCTTTGACATGCAGGTTCAACTGTCTCACCATCAACCATGAAGACACCACCAAAGCTAGGCAGACCAACTAGAAACTACTGCAGTTAGGGGCCATGACAGGTATTTCTGTTTTCATTTGAAAAGTTGTGAGGAAAAAAACTCCATAATAAAATAATATAATAAAAATAAGTCATTCTGCATGCATTTAAATGGTAAACCAGATACAGAACAAGCTGAAAGCAACAGCTCTGGGTTTAGCTTTATGTTAATCGGTACATTTTGCAAGGAAAGATCATGGATATCTGTGGAGCAGAGAAGAATATTTGGAAAGGGAAAGGTAATAAGACCTGTCTTTGCAGGACATAGTAATTCCCATCTTTGAGACGGGAGATCTGATGGCCGGGGTAAGGAATTATGTGTTGTAAATCCAATACATCCCCAGAGCCACCACAACAAATGCCTCAGAATAGAACCACTGGACTACTGCATTCCTACATATGAATTTCATAGAGCACTATATACTTTGCCCAGTGCCCCAAATGTGCTTGTGATTTGGCTATCCTTCAATGTGAATTTGCATAGATGATCTAAGGAAAGCCCAGTGACAGAGGATTTTTACAGACAAACACTTCACATGCAAACTACATATCCTGCATTTGAAGAGAGTATCATATTTGTTATGAAGGTGAGCTTGGGATCCACATTCATAACTGTACTAAATATATCAACTCAGCTCTTAGTAAGACTATGAATTTTAGTGCATGATATGCTTTTTCCCACTTTATTCTCAGCTATCTTTATTTTTCAGTTTCGGGAGCTCATGAAAACAATACACTCCATTTTAAAGACAGTTTCTTAACCACTTTGTGCTTTTCTAACTACAAGTCAATATAAAGCCAGGATTTGAGAAAGTAATAGTTATCACTGAAAACCAAAGAAACAGTGGAGTTCACAGACCTGTACAGGCTGCAGAGTCTTCACTACAAAATGACATTTTATTTCTCAGCAGTACTTTTGAATAGATAGGTAGTGATGCCTACATTACTGAATATAAACTTCAAAATATATTGTGTATACAGGCAGAGCATGAACAATTCACAGAATGTTTTTAATACTCAGCAAGAGCTAAGGAAGCAGGCGGAGTGAGCTCCAACATTTGCTGCCAGAGTTTGGAATCCATGTCACTGGGGAAAGATTAACAAGATACTGAGACAGACATTTCTCCTTTTACAGTGCAAAAATATCAGTCCATCAGGCTGTGGTTGTGCCTTTTTTTTAATCATGGAAATCCGCGATTCTTTGTCTCTCCAAACCCACTTACTAAGGGCTTATAGTTCTTCAGTGTTCTTTGGGAAATTTATTCAAAACACCTTAAAGCCAATAACTGATCAACTCTTTTAACATTCCCCCAAACAAATGAATACCATAATATCTTATCCATGGAAAAACTGATCTCTCGCTACAGTAGTCCTGCTGGTGGCTGAGCAGGTGGATTGACCAGCTAGACCACACAGTGACCTATTCAACGGTCTTGATTCACATGACCCACCCGCTGGTGCTCTAGCATAATCCTGTGCATCTAAGATGGGATCTGCAGTTGAGCTGCTATGACTGGTTTAACTCTTGTAAATGCACTTTGAATTAAAACTGCATCAACTGCTACTATCCCACTGCATTTCACTCCTGGCTGTCCTGCTCCTACAGCATTCAACCTGTTCTACAGCTGCAATATTGCAGTTCAATCCCAAGATATCATCTCCTACTATTCCAGCCCTTCAAATCATGTATTACCTTGCTAATTCTAATTATCACTCAAGAAATAGAACAATGTCCTTATTCACTACGTAGTCTGCAGTCATAAGGAGTTTTACAGCCGAACATACAGCATTCTGCAAAATCAGAAACTGTGACACATTTTCGTAATTCCCAAAATGCCAGCCGATTTTTTCAGTACCCACTTGACCACAGAAATCAGAAATGCATTAAAATATTATAAATTATTCAATGCACAACTATGTCTCCTCATTTAAATTGGCACTGTCTTCTCTTTGTATTCAAAACTGAATCAAGCCTGTAGAATACATAGAGAGAACGCAATGTAGGTGTTAGATCGTGCAATATATTAAAAAGCCATACCAAATGCACTCTCACACACTCAAAATACAGAAGAAACATAAACACTTTCCCCACCTTGTCAACTATTTCTGTCAGCATAACTGCAAGAGCTGTTAACTGCAGGATAGATGTTGTTTATTCCGTTCGGTGAATGCATTTCAGGAAGCCCACCTTCATCTAGTCAGAGCATAGCAAGATCAGTTTCATACAGTACCCTGATCAGAGAAAAATGGATAGTGCTTCTGCTTGGCTTCAGATTTAAATTTTTATCCCGGAAATATGCCAGTGACTATTAGCTGCTCTAGTATTCTTTTGGTGGCCATCTGTTCCCTTTCTCAGCCTCCTTCTAGCCAAATATAATTTTCCATATTTATCATGGCAAGTCAGTAATAAGAAAGACAAATATAACAGGATTGGCTGTTCTCCTTGCCGTCTCAGTCTGTTCTTTCTCACTGAGCTCATGTGCTTGTGAAACCAAAAAACACTTGAACTTGTATCTTCTCAAAATTTGTCTCAGCGACCTTGCTATACAGTGAGCAAAATCTATTCACCAAGACAGCCAGCCCGGGAAACGAAATTAATACCTCAAGGGTTGATTTTTCATTGGACATTATGTGTCATTTACTGAGGACCAAATTATGGCACCTTGGTCTGTGGTTCTTGCGGGCATCAGTGCAGAGCTGCTCTGCCCTGTGAGATAAACAGGCTCTTATTGTGGTGTAGATATTGAGACAGAGCTCAGCTGCCATCCTGTCTTTCCTATTCCTCTTTTGGGTGTTGTATGTGTGATGGAGCACTGATGGAGGCATCTGTAATCTCCCCACTATCTCAGGGGAGTATCTAAACCCAGAAATACCATGTGCTCTCCTCCTTCATACAGCCAAGGAGTGGCATGTTCCCTGCTGGTCTTAAATCTGTCGACAACCAGAATAGTTCTACTTTCACTCAGGAACCAGGGTTTCCAAAGAAGGACATTCTCACCCACAGCCGCTGTTCTAGAAGGCTGCCACTTTTACTGATGCTCCTTGAATGAGCACCACTTTTCACAGTGTAGTCAAAGGACAAACAGCTATTCTTTTGTATTCATGGGGCTCCAGCAATGCCCTTGCCTAATATAATTGCTGAGGTGCACCTATTAAAAGGCATATCGCTCCCATTTCCATCACTCCCATTTTTCCATTCTTCCAAGCTTTGTTGGCAACTCTCTTGTATCAGTATTAGTGCTCCCATACAAGAGAAACTTCTCATTCACTGGCCAAAAAACCAGACTGTCACACCAGCAGGGCAGGTTTAGCCCTGGCAATGTGCGGAGGTGCCATGTGCTGGAACACAAATTAAACAGTACAAATACACATCAATTCTATTTAAGTTAAACCACTCCCACACAAACATATACAGACAAACCATCACGTGTGAGCACATACAGCTAGTTACACTCAACTCTTCTCTCCCACAGGTATATTAAGCATTTCTGAGTCATTTTCACCAAGGTTCACAAGAAGGGAATTAATTAATGTAGTGTGTGGCATATATTCTGTGAAAATATAGATCAGTGATACCAGAAATTCTCAGTGCAGTCCACTGTTGATATCACATTTATGTACTACATAGATGAAGCACCATCACAATCACTACTGGTGCTTGCAAATAACACTCAGTGCTCTTCTTTCAACCGGCTGTGCTAGGTATATGAGGTGGGGTATGTAGCAGAAAGCTGCACACTGCATTCCCTTGGCTTGTTGCAGTGCAGAGATTCTTTTAATTAGAAGATTTGTAATGCAGCTTTACACAGGTTTTGACTCTGTTGAAAAACTGTTAGCATTCCCAGGATAGTCTACATAGAAAGGAGTGAAGGACGAATCTGAAGGACTCAACTATGCCCCATTAAGAAGAATGCCCTGTACTTCATTTCATTTGATTTATTTCCATTCTTTGTAATGCTTTCTATTCTCATTTTATCTTATTACTTCCTTGTAAGAACATTCAAATTTGCTGTGTTATGTCATGCAGGAATAAAAATCATCTTCAGAGTGATTATTTCCTCATACCTGAAGAGGACCAACTCATTTTTGACGACACAAGAAACTATATAAAGTTTTCTCCTGCATTTCTCAGCAATACTTTCGAAGCAAGAGAAATCTCTCAGGATTATTACTAAGCTTCAGTCATGGTACACTGAAATAAAAAGCAGTGCAGAAAATGTTTCAGCTATAAATTACAAAAAGATTATGTTAAGTTTGAAGAAAATATTTATGGACTTTGTAACTATATTTCTTTTTAATACCTGTTTCTGAAATATATTTAATTAAAGGAGCTAAATCTAATAGAATCATAGAATAGTTAGGGTTGGAAAGGACCTGAAGATCATCTAGTTCCAACCCCCATGGTAGATAAATTCCTCAAGGATGCAATCACTAGCTGTGATCACACAGACGAAGCCTTAACTGCAAATTTGTTAAGTTTGCCAGCATCTCTGTGAGGTAGAATAGTATTAGGCGTGAAGGAAATTCAAGAACTTCTCCTGTAAAGGAACAGGCATTCTGCAGTGAGAAGAGGTTTTGTTTCATCTTAGCCTAAATATTCAAGCTAAATGAATTTCCTTGTGGAAATATTCCTGGTTTTTTATTGGCTTGGCTTGAGAATGAGCCTATGCATATAATGTAGAGTAGCCATCCCAAATTTTTACATCCCTAAAATTAGACTAATTCTGCTCTTCGTGCTGTTTACTGTGCTCCTCCTGCACTTCAGCACTCCTGATCTGAGCAAGGATGAAAGATACAGAAGAACAATGAACTGGACACTGTCTCCAGCCCTGCACTGTGGCATATGTACAGGCTTGACCAGTGGCATGGAGAAAGCCAAATGTTGCCACTGCAGGCTGAAGCAGGGAAGGTGCCTGAAATCCCTAAAGAATAATGTGAGTGGAATTGCCAAAAATGTTTTATATCACTCCTGCTCTATTTGCTGTAATAAAGCATACGAACTATGTCAATAAGACTGCTGCAAAACCAGTGCAAAGGGAATGGCTGATTTAAAGTTTTGCATACATTTACTTGGGCAAAGATTCTACCAGGTGAACCAATTAGTCCAAGTCTACTGGAAAGGGAAAAGCCAGTTAAATAGTTTCTGTGACTATGACACACAAAAGAAATGTGTCTTCTTTTTTGTGTGTGTCTTCCACAGAAGAGTGCAAAAGCTTCAGATGTGATAAAGTCAAGTTTCTGACATTGGTATTGCTTGCTAGGATGTTAGCTCTTTAAAGTTTATTTGCAATTCCTACCATGGATCTGCTCTTTCTCCTAGAAAATAACAACAACAAAAAACAACAACCCCAAAGTTAATAATGCTGTTCAGTTCTAAAGGAGATCAAAAGCTAGATAAGAATTACACATGCAATTTTACATAAGAGGAAATTAAGGCATTATATAGCTAAGGATGTAATTATTATAACCCTGAGAGATAATTCCTAGGTTCAAAGGTCCACAACTGAATTCAAACAGAATTTGGGTACATGGGGATTTTCCAAACAGTTCTTTGACTGTACAAAGCCACCAGGCCCCTAGCAACATCATCATTTCTAGGAAACTGACTAGGCAAACAAAGAACAGCCTAGAAATCAGTGCTCAAACAGTTTCTTCTACAGCACCAATCTGGTTTTAGGACTATTCCAAGAACAGAAAATATGGTTACTCCTGGACTCACAAACTACAGAGGAATCACATGAGAAGCAGGAATTGGACAAAGACCAGGTAAACTGATTTAAATTGAGTGGGGGGCACAGATGAAACATAGCTCTAGATACATTGAAAAGTCAAAGGCAAAACAAAAATTATGGGCAAATTATATCATTATCATGACAGAAAAAAACTTTTAGCTTTCCTGTCAAGCCCTGGAAGCCTGCAAGATCTTCCTTTCAAGAAAGAGCTCCAGCTGTTTCTACCAATCTTGGGAAATGCCTGTGTCAGCCCTGTGACGATTGGGAGTGGAAGCTGGAGAAGTTAGTCCAGAAGAATCAAGGTGTCTCAGTCATTGTATAGTTCAGAAACACACTTACTAAATACCTTCCCAAATTTTACTGACATCAGACATTCACGTATGCATTCAGATATACTTCTTAAATAGTGACCTCTTGGGGAAGAAAACCAGGGCCATCTTTTCACAGCTATATTACTTCAGAGGGGTTATTCTAATGTAAAATTAATAGCACCTCAATGAATGACCCCTCAAATTGATTTTCCTGTAGAAGGTCAGTTTAAGCAAAATGACCCAATGTTAGTTTTAAACTGAGAAACACAAGTTTTTAAAAAGGCAGAACTTATGATTTCAGATTAATACAACTCACTGGGATTTCTATATAAAAAATAGACCTACAATATACATATTCTACAACATACATATTACAATATACACACAATGCATATTACCATATCCATACAATATACAATCTACATAGTCTATAATATACATATATTTTTAATAAACCAAAAATCCTCTCACGTAAACCTAAAGGTCAATCTGAAATCTTTTGCAGAACCCTAGGTGCTCTGGGATTCTACAAACTAATTATTTGCTTACCATTTATGCAAAAACCTACAAGATACTCCTGTGTTTAACTTTGTAGCATTAATAATGTTAATGAATTCATTAAAAATTGTCATCTTAATTCCACTTCAACAAATTTAGATAATGACTAAGCCAATATCATATGAAATTGATAGTAAATGGTAGAACTGATCAAACTGTCTTCCTTCTGTTTTCTAATAGTTATTTTCCATTCCTCACAATAGGTATGCCATAATCTAATACAAACATTTGTGCATCAAACAAGAAAAACAAATGCCAAGCATTATTACCTTAGGCTGGATTCTCCTGTTTCTTCTCATTCGTAAACAAGAGTTATTGAAGAAGCTGAAATCACAGCATCTCTCACTGCTTCTTTCCTTCCCCATAATGACAAAGCTCCATGTTTTAAATCTGTCTCCATTAAATTGTTCTCCTTGTTATTTAAACTTGATGTTACTATTCATCTAATCCAACCCAGCCACACAGGTGTCCCTTCATGAATAATACCATGGGCTGATGGATGATTTTTATGAGGGAACTGGCTGGAATGAAATTACATGTTGTTTCACCACAGTTCCACAGCGCCGACACAAGCTAAATAATATCAAACTGAACTGTGAATAGTAGCATATCTGCTGACGTGCTGTGAAATCTTTGAGGACTTAGCACAAGCACAACATGCTCATCAATTAGGCTCAGCATGATTGCAAAACTGTCCCTTGAGGCACCACAAGGTGCATCATTTGCTTTCTTTTTCTTTCTTTTTTTTTTTCCCAAAGACAGGACCATAGCTTTAGCTTTATCGCTATAAACATAAACTGTCACATTAAAGTAATTCATAAGTAATTTAGAGTTTCACAGAGAATCCAAGCGGTGCCCCCAAGCATTTCACTCGAAGCTTCCTCTTAGCCCTCAAAACTACTTGCAATCTTGGAATTACTGCTTCTAGGTAGTCCTGTCTCTGCTTAAATTTTATCCTTCCATGCGCCCTGACAACCTTTTAGATACTCCTTCAGCAAAACAAATGTTTGCAGATGGAGCAGCCTTCACTTAGAATGTTAAGGGAATAGTCCTCAGTGATATTTTATTCAGCACACCGTAATCTATTTTTGCACTTCTGACAGACTCCATGGGGTATAACTAATACTCAGTCCCAATTCATTATTTTCTTTACTTTTCTTCTGAGAACAAAAAGGCAATTCACGATCCATAAGGAGCAGAAAAACGCAGGCACACTCTTTGCCAAAGAGAAAGACTTAAAAAAGCAGAACAGCAATACAAGCTTTATGAAAATAAAGCCATAGTGGGTTTGGAGTAATAACAAAAAAGAAATTTCCAAATCTGCTTTTTGGAAAAGGCTGAAATTAATATACTCTCATTATTTATTTTTTTTAATTGCTTTGTAAAATTGAAAAACAAAGGGGAGGGAATATAAGACAATTGGATGACAGAACAGAAATGCCAAGAAGTCAGAATGCAAAACTGTTTTTTTAATTAAAAAACCCCAAAGCAACAATCAATACAATCTGAGGACCATCACTTTTCTTACGAAAGAAATAGAGTCTCAAAGCCTGAGAAAGATTTTAGAAAATCAGCAAAGAGTTTGTCCCATGTGACTTTAGATACAGCAATAAAATAATAAATGGAAGTACCTGCATGATAAAGTCTATAACAAACAAATTCTGCTTTTGCCTTCATATTCTGCTCCAATTCACAACATCAAAGTGTTCTTCTGTTTCTGAGAGTCAAATTTAGAGCTTGAAAAAAGACAACGAAAGTGATGGAAAACAGAGAAACTGTATAAAGTCAAATAGCTTTGTGTGAAGTCTAGTGGAAAATGGATCATTCCCAGCCCCTGAACCATAGTCACTATGAGCTGAGCAAGTCACCATGAGACATATGAGCTTCATTCAAGCACTGAGAAATCTGTCACAACTCCCCTAGTTTTCACAAACACGATACTTCTGAACCTGAAAATCAAAAGGCGCCAAATAACTCTGATCATTTTAGAGCAGGTTATGATAAACATCAGATTAATTAGAGATGCTGGGAGAGGTTAAATGACTCTGTTTTCAGCTACTTGAAAAAGCTAAGTTTATTTGGGAGGAGAGGAAATGAATCTGCATCAGCTCCTTTTACAACTCAACAAGTGCCTGTGCATGGCAGTGCTTTGACATCAGTATACCGTTAGAGTAAGTATTATTGACATTTGGAAAATAACAGATATTAAGAAGTGCCGAGCTTTTGTGTAAATTTAACATCGTATATCCTGTAAGGGTATAATTTGATCTGCACTTGTGAAAAAATGAATGGGTATGTATGTACTGCAAATGGGAGTCAAAGCAGGGCATGGCTGAGGGAACTGGGGTTGCTTAGTCAGGAGAAAAGGAGGCTTTATGGGGACCTTATCAGTCTCTACAACTACCTGAAAGGAGGATGGAGTGTGGTAGGTGTTGGTCTCCTCTTCTAAGTAACAAGTGACAGGACAAGAGGAAATGGCCACAAGCTGCACAAGGGGAGGCTTAGATTGGATATTAGGAAATATTTCTTCACCAAAATGGTTGTCAAACATCGGAACAGGCTGCCCAGGGAAGTGGTTGGGTCACCATTCCTGGAGGTATTTAAAAGACATGTAGATGTGGTGCTTATGGATGTAGTTTAGTGGTGGAGTTGGCAGTGCAAGGTTAACAATCCGGCTCCATGATCTTAAGGGTCTTTTCTAACCTAAATGATTCTATGACTGCCAGTTTCCTTGTGTGGATCTCCCAGTCAGGCACTTGCCAGACCCTTGAGATATGAACCACCTTTCTGCAACTTAAAACTCACAGAGCTCTCTGCCATTGTAGCACCTACTTTAGTGATTAAATGTTTGCTCACCTTACCGCAGATATCTGACTCTTTACTGAACAGACCACAGGCTTACTCAAGCAACAATGCTACTCATATTAAGTGTCTTCCCATGCTTCTGCCATTTACATTATATTAAAATTTTCATGTTGGTCTTGCAAATCATTTACTGTATTTCCCTTGAAGTTTCTACAGACCTGCTGCTAATCATAGGCCACATGTCTTCTGCAGTCATCATAGAATCATAGAATAGTTAGGGTTGGAAAGGACCTTAAGATCATCTAGTTCCAACCCCCCTGCCATGGGCAGGGACACCTAGCACTAAACTATGTTGCCCAAGACTCCTGGCCTTGAACACTGGCAGGGATGGAGCATTCACAACTTCCCTGGGCAACCCATTCCAGTGCCTCACCACCCTCACAGTAAAGAAATTCTTCCTTATATCTAACCTGAACTTCCCCTTCATTCCTTCATATAGGGTGCTCAAAGTAAAATAAAACCATTGGTTAATTAAAACCATACATGTAACAGTTCAAGACCCTCCTCTATGCTTGCATACTGCTTCACTACAACTCTTGCAGCTATCTGCATGGAGCAAAACTCTTTGCTATATACAACAAACTTATATGTAAAAATGACAAAAAAACCTAATGCATACTAATCAACATAGATGCATGTAACAAATTACATTTGTTTGCTGCCCAGGTTTGGGGTTCCTTGAGGAATTTTTCTATAAGGAATCTTCTTGGTTAATATTTTTGTACATTATTCGACTGGAATTATCAGTCAGGTGTCAGGACAATTTTGTGCTGCTAATGATATAAAGGTAGAGCCTGACCCACAAAATGTGGTTTCACATAAACCTGACATCAGTAGTCACAGCCAACAAGAAGGTAGAAAAGGAGGAAGAAGAGAAGAGCACTACAGAACAGTGAATTGTTATACGAAAGAGGCAGCCACAGGCTTTTGCAGCTAAGCAGCAGAGGTTGATAGTTGGTAACCTGGGAAAAATGCTGGAAGAAGGGACAATTAAAGAAAAAACATTCCCAAAACTGGACAATCCACTTCAGAATGCAAAATACAAGTAAAGCAGATAACTTGTTTTTTTGGTTTTTTTTTTTTTTTTTTTTTTTGTTGTTGTTGTTGTTGTTTTTTAAAGGCAGCTGTATTGCTGCATATGCAATCATCTGAAAATGTGAAATCTTCTATGACTCCTAAACTAGGAGAAATCAAGTCCCAGTCAACAAAACAGATGGCACAGTTTTTCTGGGCAACTGCAGCATGGCTGCCAGACACTGCAAATGTAATCTGAATGAGTGGATAAGCACAGGAAGAAACTTCAGCTCTGCAGATGAATTAATTATTATCAGAAAACAGAACCCAGATTAAGAAAAAAAACCCCAAACATCACAAAACCGAACAATAAAACCCAAACAAGAGAAACAGAACAAAACAAACAACAACAAACACAAACAGAAGTCTGTGACTTTCCAGCAGTTTGAATTAGGCTGATGAAAGAAATTACCTTTCTTTCCAAGCCTTACTTCACTTGCATCCTTAGTCATCACAATTGCAATTACATGGCTTCTACGAAAAAATAGACAGTTCATTCCATATATTTTTGATTAGGAATAAAACCAGATCTAATGATTAGGTGGAAGTATATAAAGGCAGGATGCAAATTCCAGGCACATCCCTTCAACTATATTTTGCTTTTGATTTCCTCTAAGTGACTCCCTTTGTGTGTTTTGAATGGTTCTGCCTTCCTGAAAGGGATTTATGTGAAGTCCAGGGACGTTTTTGTGGAGGCTGGATTGTCTACTTCTGCTTACTTTTAGATACTGAGAGATATCTACACTTAGCTGCACAGGTTCTAGTGGCCAAATGCCCATTTTCAGAAATGCTTCAGGCAGTTAAGAATGTCAGAAACACAGGTGCATGCTTAGTGCAGTGGTTCACTGCTGTCCACTTCATCTTGCTCTCACCAGATGCCTTATTTAAGAAGTCCATGGCCACCTCATTCCCCAGACCTGCAGCAGCACTGAGCTTCTGTAGGGGCACAGGGCTACGGCTGCAGTGAGATACAGAGGTGCTATAGCATCAGGAGGAAGGGGCGACAGGCGTGAGAAGGGGCCAAACTGCTTCACGTACTAGCAGCACTCCCATCTCCACTGCAGCCTCCTTGGGGAGTTAACAGCTCCTAGCAGCAGTGTGTTTGGCAAAGGGGCCAAGTTAGCAAGCCTGGCAGACATCCTTGCTTCACCTCTGCTGTTGATCTGTGGCAACCACTGGCCCAGTGAGGTGTTTCTCAGTGCCTAGGCCCACTGGAAACCCCTGAGATCCAGCCTGGAGTCTGCATTTCACGGGTTGTTACTGAACTGAGCAGTCAGCTGTGACTTAAATAACATGTCGTTAAGGTTAACACCCCTTTGGGGGACATGAGTTGAACAGCAATCTGAGGCACTGATTCAATAAGGTATTTCAGCATGCGGTTCATTTGCAGTATGCAAACGGTTCCATGTACTTCAAAGGTGAGTGCTTACAGTATTTGCTAGATCCAGGCACTTAACACATTCTCAGTACACATGATGAATTTTAATACATTAATCTCAATGTACTGAAGATAGATGTACCAAAAAGTCCACACCTGGCACATGCGTATTGCTATTGTTCATTCAAATATAAGATTTTAAATATGTATTTTGCCTCACTTCCTCCTTGGAGAGGAGGAATGTGTTAGAAATCATGCCCCAGTGGCATTTCAGGAGAAACATGTACTTATTAAAGGAACTTTCACATTATTTAGGGAAAATATTTTAATAATACTCTCTTCATCAGCATTATAAATACGCAGAATATTAGGGAGATTTCAAAGGAGAACTATTTCCTTAACCATTGCATATTATTGTACAAAGAATAATTTGGTTTGAAGTAGCTTATCTCACGAGGTGCTTTCCAACCTAAACAGTTCTGTGAGTGTAATAGCGCAGTATCACTGCCTACCATACATATTAAGGTTGTGCTGACCTTTCTTTTTACAGGTGTTACTGCAGTCTTGTCTCACACTTTGGACAGTAACACTCATTTTCTTACTCTGTGTCAAAGACATCCCCTGCATGTTCATCTACAGCACATAAAATAATGGCAGAACCAGACCAGTAATACATTATATCACATGTTATCAAAATACAAATTTGCTCATAAATCCTCACTTACAGGAAGAAGCTCAGAAAGCATAAAGAGTGTACAGAGGAGCTACTGCAGTATGTGCTGCGTAACATGTCTCAGGAATGATATGGATCAAAATTTAGCTAGGCACAATTCCCACTTAGGAACAGGCTGGCTGTGATGTGCGGAGGACAGAATGCTTCACATCACTTCAATATGTACTTCCCAACACTTGCAGGAGCAGCTGGAAAAAATCTGCCTCCAAATTTCTTTGGCATGAAAGATGAATCAAAGCAAATGAAACTGAAGAGGGCCTGTAAAGATGCTGGGGAGGGACTCTTCATTAGGGACTGTGTTCAAGACCAGGCTGGACAGAGTCTTGGGTGGCATGGTTTAGTGTGAGGTATCCCTGCCCCTGGCAGGGGGGTTGGAACTCGATGATCTTAAGGTCCTTTCCAACCCTAACTATTCTATGATTCTATGAAAAAAGGGAAGCAGGAGCTGATCTTGGTGCAGACAAGTTCACTCACGTTCCAGAGTGGACACAGTTCAGCAGAGAACATACACTGTTGTCACTATCACAGCCTCACTGGAGCTGATAGAGTGCACAAAGTTAATGAATGAGGAGAACCACACTTTCTATACATAACTGCATAAATTAGAGGTGGAAAACATATCCCAAACAGACCATGTTTTTCTTTAAATGCTGGTTTCAAAACTATTCAGTGCTATATCTTGTTGATTTAAATGTTCCCAGGAACTTCGGCAGCTCTCCACATTGACAGCCTAAATTCAGCTAGCTCTTGGTAAATACATCTCTCCACATTGACAGTTCTTTTGCAGGTAGCCTAAATTCAGCCAGTTCTTGGTAAATCATAGAATAGTTAGGGTTGGAAAGGACCTTAAGATCATCTAGTTCCAACCCCCCTGCCAGGGGCAGGGACACCTCACACTAAACCATGTCACTCAAGGCTCTGTCCAACCCAGCCTTGAACACAGCCAGCAATGGAGCATTCACAACTTCCCTGGACAACCCATTCCAGTGCCTCACCACCCTTACAGGAAAGAATTTCTTCCTCATATCCAATCTAAACTTCCTCTGTTTAAGTTTGAACCCGTTACCCCTTGTCCTCTCACTAAAGTTCCTCATGAAGAGTCCCTCCCCAGCATCCCTATAGGCCCCCTTCAGATACTGGAAGGCTGCTATGAGGTCTCCACACAGCCTTCTCTTCTCCAGGCTGAACAGCCCCAACTTTCTCAGCCTATCTTCATATGGGAGGTGCTCCAGTCCCCCCATCATCCTCGTGGCCCTCCTCTGGGCTTGTTCCAACAGTTCCATGTCCTTTTTATGTAGAGGACACCAGAACTGCATACAATACTCCAAGTGAAGTCTCCTGAAAGCAGAGTAGAGGGGCAGGATCACCTCCCTCGACCTGCTGGTCACGTTCCTTTTGATGCAGCCCAGGATACGGTTGGCTTTCTGGGCTGCAAGCGCACACTGCCGGCTCATGTTCATTTTCTCATCCATCAACACCCCCAAGTCCTTCTCTGCAGGACTGCTCTGAATCTCTTCTCTGCCCAACCTGTAGCTGTGCATGGGGTTGCTCCAACCCAGATGGAGGACCTTGCACTTGGCATGGTTAAACTTCATCAGGTTGCCATCAGCCCACCTCACAAGCGTGTCAAGGTCCCTCTGGATGGCATTCCTTCCCTCCAGTGTATCAACTGAACCACACAGCTTGGTGTCATTGGCAAACTTGCTGAGGGCGCACTCAATCCCACTGTCCATGTCACCAACAAAGATGTTGAACAAGACCGGTCCCAACACCAATCCCTGAGGGACACCACTCGTTACTGGTCTCCAGCTGGACATTGAGCACCACTTTTTGTGTGTGGCCATCCAGCCAGTTCTTTATCCACCGAGTGGTCCACCTATCAAATTGATGTCTCTCCAACTTAGAAACAAGGATGTCGTGTGAGACAGTGTCAAACACTTTGCACAAGTCCAGGTAGATGACATCAACTGCTCTACCCCTGTCCATCAGTTCCGTAGCCCCATCCTAGAAGGCCACCAGATTGGTCAGGCAGGATTTCCCCTTAGTGAAGCCATGCTGGCTGTCACCAAGCACCTTGTTGTTTTTCATGTGCCTCAGCATGCCTTCCAGGAGAATCCGCTCCAGGATTTTGCCAGGCACAGAGGTGAGCCTGACTGGTCTGTAGTTCCCCAGCTCATCCATTTTGCCCTTCTTGAAAATGGGGGTTATATTTCCCTTTTTCCAGTCGTCAGGAACTTCACCTGACTGCCACGATTTTTCAAATATGATGGGCAGTGGCTTAGCAACTTCATTTGCCAGCTCCTTCAGGACTCGAGGATGGATTTCATCAGGTCCCATAGACCTGTATAAGTTCAGGTTCCTAAGATGGTCTCAAACCAGATCCTCTCCTACAGTGGGCCCAGGGTCTTCATTCTCACAGTCCCTGTGTCTGCCTTCCAAGACTTGGGTGGTGGGGTCAGAGCATTTGCCAGTGAAGACTGAGGCAAAGACGTAATTAAGAACCTCAGCCTTCTCCAAATCCAGGGTAGCCAGTTCTCCTGATAGCTTCCAGAGGGGGCCCACACTGTCCCCAGCCTGTCTTTCATTTGCAATGTACCTATAGAATCCCTTCCTGTTATCCTCAATATCCCTAGCCAAGTTTAATTCTAAGTGGGCCTTAGCTTTCCTAACCTGGTCCCTAGCTTCCCGGACAACATCCCTGTATTCTTCCCAGGCCACCTGTCCTTGCTTCCACCTTTTATAAGCCTCTTTTTTCCTTTGAATTTTCCTCAGCAGCTCCTTATCCATCCAAGGAGGTCTCCTGGCCCTCCTACAGCACTTCCTTCTAGTAGGGATGTATCGCTCCTGAGCTTGCAGCAGGTGATCCTTGAATATCAACCAACAGTCTTGGGCCCCCCTGCCCTCTTGGGCTATATGCCATGGAATCTTACTGAGCAGGTTCCTGAAGAGGCCAAAGTCTGCTCTCTTGAAGTCCAGGGCAGTGAGCTTGCTGCACGCTCTTCTCACTGTCCTGAGGATCTCGAATTCGACCATCTCATGATCGCTGCAATCAAGGCTGCCCTGGAGCATCACATTTCCAACCAGCCCTTCCCTGTTGGTGAGCACAAGGTCAAGCATGGCACCTCTCCTTGTCGGCTCCTCTATTACTTGCAGAAGGAAGCTGTCTTCCACACAATCAAGGAACTTCCTGGACTGCTTGTGCCGGGCTGTACCGTCCCTCCAACAGATATCAGGGTGGCTGAAGTCCCCCATGAGAACAAGGGCCTGCAAGCATGAGGCTGTTCCTATCTGTCTATAGAGCGCTTCATCCACAGAGTCCTCTTGGTCAGGCGGTCTGTAACAGATCCCCACAATAATGTCTCCCATTGCTGTTCTCCCTTTAAGCCTGACCCACAAACTGTCTATTGAGTGCTCACCTGTCCCCAGGCACAGTTCCATACTCTCCAGCCTATCCCTAACATAAATAGCAACTCCCCCTCCCTGCCTACTGGGCCTGTCTTTCCTAAGGAGCCTGTCACCTTCCATTCCAACACACCAGTCATGGGAGCCATCCCACCATGTTTCTGTGATGCCTATGATATCATACCCCCGTAGACCTGCACACATCTCTAATTCCTCTTGTTTGTTCCCCATGCTATGGGCATTTGTATAGAGGCATCTGAGCCGAGCTCCAATTGAAGCTGGCTCATTGGCTGGAGCAGCTGGAATATCTCTACATTGCTCTGAACGTTTATTATAGGTGCTGGCAAGTGACTGGGTGTGTTGGGATGGAATGATGCCCTCCTCCCCCAACACACCTAGTTTAAAGCATCCTTGACCAGTCTGGCAAGCCTCCTCCCAAATCCACTCTTTCCTTTCTTTGTCAGACCAGCTCCACCAACCCCCAGTAGACCTGGCCTACTAAATTGAGTCCCATGTTCTAGATAGGCAAACCCCTGAGTATAGGACCACCCTTCTAACCCTTTATTAACCTGGCCAATCCTCCTAACCTTTTTAATGTCCTGCCCTGTATCCTGGAGAATTGACAAAAAGACAATCTGAGCTCCAGAGCCCCTAACCACTTCTCCCAGAGCTCTGTAGTCCTTCTTAATGTTCTCCAGGCTACTGCTATCTGTATCAGTAGCACCCACATGAATCACTAGAAGTGGGCAATAGTCAGTGGGACCGACTAGAGCAGGCAGCCTCTCTGCAACATCCCTGATCCGAGCCCCTGGTAGGCAACACACCTCCCTTGAGCCTGGGTCAGGCCGACAGATGGGTGCCTCTGTTCCTTTCAGAGTAGAGTCCCCTACTACTACGGCCCTCTGCTTTTTCCTGGCAGCACCAGTAGTGATCTTCTTTACCAGTGCATCGGCTGGCTGTCCCTCGTGGGAGTGTGGCTGCTCATCAGCCCCCTGCAGGACAGCAAAGCGGTTCCGGGTAGGAACAACAGATTTAGGAGGAAGCCTCTTGCTTTTAATTGTCCTCTTCCTCCTTTTCTTGTTGTTTTTTTCTGTTACCATTTCCCAGCTTCCTGGGTTAGCGGCCTCCTTTCCCGCATGAGCGGCAGCAGACGCTTGAGGCCCCTGCACAGTCTGGTCCTGGAGCAAGCAGTGCTGCTTCCTCTCAGCTCCCCTGACACCTTTCAGCCCAGTAACAGCGTCCCGCAGCTCAGCCCCTGCTGCAGGAGGACCTCCACCAGGGAGCACCGAGTGCAGCCCTGCCCATTGCGCACCCTCCTCTCAGGAGAGCAGTGCAGGCGCTCTCTACACCCCGAGCTCTGCGCTGCAGCCTCCCCTCTCATCGGCTCTGTCTGGGTGCCTACACTGGCCGCAGCCGGGGCAGCCGGAGCAGAGCTCCCAGACCGGAGCCTGCTCATACATCTCTCCACGTTGACAGTTCTTTTGCAGGTAGCCTAAATTCAGCCAGCTCTTGGTAAATACATCTCATCTGCCTTTGCTTTATGAGCAGACTTCAGGCTTTCTAGAAGAGGCTTTGGGCCATCATGTCAGCCCAGTGCTGGCTGCAGGAATCTGTCAGAAGAGCTGATGGAATGGGTGGTGGGAACCATACAAGGCACAAGAGCATTAAGGCCCATCCACATGGCAGGAAATGAGCTCAGAAGTGTTCACTTAGGGATCTTTCTCTTAAGCGTAGCAGCTGGCCTGCCTTTCCAAAACCTGCGGGCTGGCAGTGGCTTCATGCTTACTTCTTCACAGCAGTGTGAACACAGGCAAAGGGAACATCTTTTACATGGGAATTGGGTTCTACCCAAAACCACTACAGAACTACTAGCTATTAGTAAGATTGTATCCTCTTGCCATAACCTGATTAAACAAAGACATATTCAGTGCTCAGCCAAAATCTTCTACGTTGAAGACAACATGGCTGAGCCACCCTAAAAGGCAACTCTCAATACCTTGGTTCTCCACAGTGCCAGGAGAAACTATCCACCCTGTTTAAAAAGAAAAAAAGGACAAGTGCAAAAGATCCGTGATAAAATTAAGTCTCTATTTGCGAAGCAGTGAGCCTACGATGATGTCTTGCTTCAAGTTCTTCCTACAGTATCCATTATAGGTTGACTCGGAATTGCTCTGTTCAGTGAATTCTGTTGGGCAACAATTTATTAATCTGAAAAAGAAAGAAGAAAGAAATTTACAATCTTCATTATTACTGGGCATTATTCTCAAAATACCTGACCAAAAGCTTTCTGACAACAAGACTGATCACAGCCTCAGATGGCTTTGAAGCAAACTTCAAAGTTCTGGACCTGGATCTGGCCTAAATCATATTGCTATTGTTAAGAGTGAAATTCCCAAACTGAGTTGGTTGATACTCAGTGTCATATTCTGCAAGGATAAAATGTAGTTAATTGGCAGATATCCCCCACATACTTTTCCTACTGGCACATGTAATTGCAGTTAAAATGCCATACACAGAAGAAACTATATATCCAACATTGCCATTGTCTGCTTTCCCCACCACTACGGGTTTAATTAACACACAGTTTAAAAGGCTCTTTCATACACCAAACTAATATTTAGAATTAATAACAGTAGTCTGGATGAGTCCAAATGGAGAACAACTGAGAACAGGGAGATATCCAAGATTTATCTTCTCACCTATGAAACAGACCACAGCAGGACAGAGAACAACATCATAGCTTCATGAGCATTTTAAACCAGTACTGTTGCTAAAAGGGGACTGGGGAGGCGGGAGAAGTCTGCTTCTCCTTTTGCTATTTATTCTTAATCCTCAGGTGTCCCCTTCTTCATGCCAGCACAAATGTTCATGAAATCCTACAATAAATTGGATCAAAAAATAACTCAGGTTAAAATTAAACCAGCAAAGAAAACTCAGCTTAGTTTTAACCTCATCAGTCCTCTTCCTCTTCACCCTGCAGTGGCAGAAATGATCCTTGCTGTTAAGGACAAGTGATCAGGGTCAGGGAGGTACATGCCATGCCTTCCCATGCTGATAAGTACCCTGTTGGTAGCATGTCTGCTGTGCTTTGACACTGCCATTACTGTCTGACATTTAAAATGGAGCACCGAAATATCTCAGCAAGCTGTGGCCTCTTTTGCTGGGATTTTTAAAAGTAGAATAATTAATATTTTTGATTTGTAAGAGCTCATATTCTCAAAGGCAGCTATATCAGGTAAGGAAGACAGGCAGGAAAAAGTGATACTTTCTTATAGCTTATGAATAATTCTTAGCCATGAATTCTGTGTCAACCTAAAAACTTGGATCACTGTATTACTTTAAAATGGACTTAGATTAAATATTGAAGTGCTATCCCTCTTGTGATTATGTTTGGAAGAAAGTAAAGGTGTGTGTCCCTGCTCTGTAGAGCTGTGAAACATTAGCTGAGGCAGTGTTAACAATCTTCATTCTTATTTGATTTTGAAATTACTGTACAGCATGATATATATAGCAGGAACTTGTTTGGCTTCTTGTTTCTTATGTTTTGTTCCTTTCATATTCTGTAACGTGTAGCTATTCAATAGGAAGGTCCACACAAACATTAATATTTCTAACAGTTAGTTCTTTGGATCACTGATTTTCCCTGGTAGCACCAAAATATCAGATTGAAATCTATGCTGAAACATTGACGATAGTTAAAATAATAATTGTCAACACTCAAGCATAGATTATTTCTATTAATGAAAATCATCAGAATTTGAATAATTAATCAGGACATGACTAATTCAGCAAAAGTGAGAATCACAAGTAGCACCCAACAGAAATCACAGTATCATGAAATCAGCTATGAATTCTTAATGACTTAATATTGAGACTGAATTGACAACATCAGAAGTACTGTGATTACTTGGGTTCATGTAAGAGCAAGGCAGCTATTCTGCAGTCTGAGCATTTCAGACACCTGTGAAACTACTGATGTACAGAAGTCATCCCTTATGCAAAATTCAATTGGAACAAACATGTAATACAAAGATATTATTTTGATTTTTTTCTCATTTTTATTCTGTTGCTACCTCCACAAATCTCTCAAGTGACTGATTCTCTCACTTTCATTGTCATTTAAAATTGAAAAAAAAGACTACTTTCCACATATTGCATAGGCAACATGATTCTGCTCATGGTCCTCCAGCAAAACACAATCTTTCCAATCCCCTTTATAATAATCCCAGACGTGTAACATGGTTCGTTACTAGCATAGGTTAAAATGTATAAATTAGAGCATAGAGCAACAACTTCATTTTTCTGTTATTTCTGAAATCCAGAGTTAGAAAAAACTGTCAATTTTGGAAAAGAGAATTATTTGAGAATCTTGCATTATTACTGTCAGTGTTTTCACCCCAGGAAACCACAGTTAGCAGTTGCCCCAGTCAGTGGAGTTCTGGGTCTTCTTTCAGTCATGTAGTCATTAATAGATCTTTGAAAGTTTTGGGCAACAAGTGTAGAAGGTGCTCAAGAATACGTCAGCTGTGTCAGAGAGGAAGCTGGAAGGTGCAATGCACTGAAGAACACAAGGTGCCAGGCTGCAAAGATGCCTGCTACGCTCTTCTGAACATCCTACACAGAAAAAACAGGAGAGAAGTGCCTTCTTGAGATAGCAAGCAAATGCATAAGGGCAAGGCAGCAAGCCAAGCTAAGATAAGGTCTACCCTGCCACCACAGGGTCCTTGGTCCTCTCCGACTCCTTAGAGGGAGGTTTGTCTTAAGGCACAAGAAGACAGATTTTCCTGCACTGCTTCAAGTGCATAATTGCAACTGGCCTCTGTGAGAGGAGCACAGAGAATGAAGGAGGATTTCAATGACTACATACCATCTGGACCTGGGCAATAACTGCCAACTGCTACTGAATTTCAATTCAGGGAAGCACTATGACATTCTGAATTTACTGGTAATTTAAATACATGCCTCCAGCTTCTGAGATCTATGCAGTTTTCCTCCTCCTGGTTGTGCTGAATGCATCCCTTTTCCTAACTTAGCTCTGCTGTGGAAGATGACAGATCTGCTTTCTGACTTGTGGGTAACTTTGTTCCTATGAAATGGTGACAAAGAAACTGAACTAGCTCACAAATTACATCCAAATTACTTTTTTACTCAAATAGGGGTTGACTTATTATGCTTTAGAAAAATTATAGCAAACATCCAGAAAAGAACTAAATTTTTTAGATTAGAACTGAATGAAATAAGGCAGGAAATACCTACTAGCACTACTCATCTGTGAAAATGTATTAGAGTAAAACTGTGTTGTTGACTTACTTTGACTAAAGGTAAGAGGTTAGTACTTATTAAATTTCTATTTCTGCTTTTCTATTCTAGATATTTTTGATTCATAAGAAATAGCTGGGAATAGTTAGATAGCTGGAATACCTTCTGGTTATTTTTTCACTGTTTGGTAAATCATACTAGGTGTCTCAAGCTGCAAGGTACATTAGGACGGCAATATTCTATTTACTAAGAAGTCTTATTTGAATTTTTTATAAAACACTTGTGTTCAAAGAATCATAGACATCAAATATGGAAAAGATTGATAAGTTAATCCTCATGTCAGTGTGTATTTGTTTTCTGTAGGAATTAGAGTAGAATCTCACTTTTCTAATCAAAAGATAATCAAATGCAAGGCTGCTAGTACCTGAAAAGTTACTAATGCAAGCACAGTACAGATATCCGAATACCCATTCTTATTTTGCCTTCTGCCAAATACCACATATATTTAAAGAAAAATCTACAGCAGAGCTGAGGAACAGCCAACTGCACTGGCAACTACCACCTATTAGTCCCATTGTCCATTTTTAGCCTTTTTTTTTTCTTTAATTCTAGTGCATTATTTCTATTTACATCCTTTGGTGCTCACCTATGTCATCCAAGTCTCTGATATGTGTACACTTCGCAAGTACAAATGTCAACCACATAGCTCTACTGTATGAGAATAAGTTAATGTACTGGCCTCTACTCTTGATTTCCTACATAGTTACAAGCTTCTGTTTGCATTCTGAAAGGTATGCAGCTGCCTTCCAATTTTTCTCCTGAGATGGGGTTCACAAGGTATTTCTAGAATAACTACTTGATGACAATTCTTTAGAATCCTTCACTTTAATGAATCCTGCAAAATTAACAGAATGAAAGCAAGATTTACACAGATTAACAGGTTGGAAGTAAAAAAATGTGAAATACCCAAGTGAGTTCTCTCATCTGTTCAAGGAGGGACACAGAAAGATAATCTGTTATCTTTGGCTCTACTTCACAAGATGGTCTATCTCCAGGAAGAAAGTCTTTCATGTTTGATCAGTTCTATTGTCTCATATATCAGATGATTTCTTTGTTCATCAGAGTCATATAATTTTTAATGGCATCATAAATATGATTGCCTTGGCCCAAGGACTGTAATTACAAAAAGGAATTTGGTGAGAGGAATTGTGGTGCCTGAGCATTAAACAAAGAGAAGCTTAAAATATTAAGGGACATGTAGATTCTGTCTTTTACACACAATGCCAATTAGTCAAGCTTTAAGCCTTTTTGTGCTCTCATTCAGTCAAGATTAGGGAAAACTCAACTTCAACTTCTAATAAATTAGAGCAATAAATATTCAAAAGCAATTAAATAAAAAATACCAAAACAAAACCAAACAAACCACAAACAGAAAACCAATAAATGGAGGGGAAGACAGAGGCACACAAAAAAAAAAAAAAAAAAGAAAATGAAATTTCAGATTTTACATATCCCAAATGTATGGGAATAACATATGCTCAAAGTCTTTGTTTAAAATATACACAAGCATTGTGAATATTTGGTGCAAAGACTGAAAGATTCAGCACAGCAGAAATAGCCTCAATTCAAGTAAGATGTTTTTCTCACAGTTTTTTTTGGCTTCCTCTCAAGAGAACGATGCCACACATGAGTGAAGACAGACCAGTTATTCTTTGAAGTAGCAGGACTTAAGTGTAAACAGCTCAGGAGTGTTTTAAAATGCAAAGAGCAGGTTTCTGCCCAGAGGAACACAGGAAGTGGTAAAATAGGGTTTTAACCTATGTGGTTTACACTGGTATGTTACTAGTCTGTTGTGTAAAAGAAAGTTGAGTTGTTTTACTCAAGTGATCAAACATGGAAGACAGGTCACATTTATCTGCTTAGAGATAGTGCATCTTGTACATGTGACTATGTGACTTTTCTATGGATTATGAATGCAGACTATGTATTGGAGCTTGAGGTTGGATACGAGTCAGTGAATATAAATGAGGAAACTGGGTCCAAGAGCTTGGTTTTCATTCTCTTGAATTCAACAAGAAGCCTTGCAGAAGGATTGGAATAGATTGGAGCACTGGGCAGTCATCAATGGCGTGAAATTTAACAAGAACAAATGCTGGATTCTGTACCTGGGGTGGAGTAAAGCTGGGCACAAGTACAACTGGGAGAGATGTGGCTGAAGAGCAGCCTTGCAGAGAGGGACCTGGGTGTGCTGGTTGACAGTAGGATCAAGAGCTGCATTGTACTGAGTCAGTGTTGCCTCACCTCGAGTACTGTGCGCAGGTCTGTGACAATAGTTTAAGAAGGATGTGAAAGTCCTTGAATGTACCCAGAGGAGGGCAACAAAGCTGGTGGAAGGGCTGGAAGGCATGTCCTGTGAAGAGTGGCTAAAGGACTCTCGGTCTGTCTAGTTAGGAGAAAAGGAGGCTGAGAGAGGACCTCATTGCTCTCTGCAGCTTCCTGAGGAGGGAAAGGGGTGAGGGCAGTGCTGGTCTCTTCTTGCTGGTATTCAGTGACAGAACTCATGGGAATGGTTCAAATTTTCACTCTGAAAAAAGAAGCAGAGAAATACCAGAAAATCCTCATGAATGGGAAATCCACACAAACTTAAGGAGGGGCTTAAGCACAGGTGGCAGGCTGAAAATGATGTCAGTTTTGAAAGATGCCAAGCTGGAAACCAGAGGAGCACAAATATCAAATGTATGTTTTGTGGAGAGAAAAAAGAAAAAAGGATGAAAGTAGAGTGGGGGAAAAATATGGTTACTAAAACTTCCAGCGGTAGAAATATTTTCCTGAAGTTGAGAAAATACTTTGCACCATTACATATATTTCCCTGTAGCAAGAAAACGTGCAACCACATGAAAACTATCTTTATCCCTGAAAAAAACCATAAAAGCAAAACAATTCATGACCATTTAATTTCAACAGGAGACCTGATGCAGTGAGGGAGCTGTTCTTTTGCATGATGACTCCCCATGGAAAGAAAAGGACTGGCGCATGAATGGGGGCCATGGATGGGATGCTGCAAAAAACCACCATGGGCCTGAGGCTCCCATTTTGTAGCAGCCACTTACCCACTGTACACTGCAGAAAAGGGCTGTGCATCTAAGCACAAAGAAAAGGAATGAAGGCGAGGAATAAAGTAACATACAACATACTGGTTGTCACAAGCATTGGTTTTGGATACCTACCTTTCCTCCTGTGGGTACTGCTGCATCACCCTTGTTTGGAATCAGTTTCAAGCTCATCTGATGGCAACCTGCTGTCAACTTCTTGTCGACCAATGTGTCACTTTAGCAAGCCAGTACGACTCATGACAGAGTCAGACAAGCACTAGAGACAACAGGGCTGTGCCTCCCCTCCTTAACTCACTTGGCCCAGCTCACGGGATCACACTTCACTGGGCTATGTGATTCCATGCCAGGAATCCAAAATGCGGCGATTTTATGTCACAATGCCTACGTTTCCTTTTTTTCTGAGAAACAGAGCACTTCCCATATGAAGATAGGATGAGAAAGTTGGGGCTGTTCAGCCTGGAGAAGAGAAGGCTGCATGGAGACCTCCTAGCAGCCTTCCAGTATCTGAAGGGGGGCTATAGGGATGCTGGGGAGGGACTCTTCATGAGGGACTGTAGTGATAGGACATAGGGTAACGGGTTCAAACTTAAACAGGGGAAGCTTAGGCTGGATATGAGGAAGAAATTCTTTCCTGTAAGCGTGGTGAGGCACTGGAATGGGTTACCCAGGGAAGCTGTGAATGCTCCATCGCTGGTGGTATTGAAGGCCGGGCTGGACAGAGGCTTGGGTGGCATGGTTTAGTGTGAGGTGTCCCTGCCCATGGCAAGGGGGTTGGAACTAGATGATGTTCAGGTCCTTTCCAACCCTAACTATTCTATGATTCTGTGATCCACCGATTTATTCTCATTCCTTCTATAAGGCAATTTGCATTGTTCTTAATAAATATAATAAATATGCACGTATCTTATTTTAATAATGTAAGTACTATACTGTTAAAAATTTATTTGTCATAAAATAATTTTACTGTAGGCAACAACATGTTTTGTCTGTAATTACTCTGAATACGGCTATATATTTCTTTGCTAATGCAATTCACTAAGTCATAACCAGATCCCTTTAGCAATACAGGGGAAATGCATCTGCTGTGTCATTTGACACATTCATTATGCTTAGGTGGGAAATCATTTACATTGTGAATAACAAGTTTGAAAGCTCAGTTTCATTATTCAATGCTTTAAAAAATCTAACTATGCACAGTATCATGGTCTTCAATGAAAACTAAGGAGCGCAAAGCAAAAGTCTCACTGCCCGAGCCTGGCTAATGCTGTTGACTTCCAGTAGGAGTATGCAGAGGCAAAAATATCTGCCAGACTGCAGCAAAAATTTAGAAGTGATAAGTGATTTTCAAAATTAATAAAGTCAACTAATATGATTAATTTGGTTATATAAAAAATTTTATTTTATTAAAAAATACAACATTCTAAGAAACCTCCCATTTATATCTATAATACATTCAAAATAATTAACATCCACATATAAGATATGCAAACATTAACAGATTTTGAGAGTGGTGACAAACTTCCCAAGAAGGGGGTGGAAAGTGGCAACTCTTCCAAGAAATATTTTTTAAACTGTGACTTTCACTGTGTTAAGATATCACATTCTATAACTGACATAGTGCTGTGTAGACTATTTTAATGCTAAGAGTTTAGATATCAGAGAATTAAAATTACCACAAACCCACATCTCAGAATATAATACATGAAAGAGCTGGTGACCCAGATGTCACCTTGATTAAATAGTATTATTATTCAGTAGCACTTAAGGATGCCTAGCATTTTGCAGAATAAAAAATCATTATAAGACACATAAATAAACAACAGTCTTCCAACATAGATGATGCCATGAAGCTTTTGCTTATTTATAAGCAAAACACTTTCCAAAGTCTTTTCTGTCATATGCTACCTTGTCACTGACCACTTAACTGCTGGCAGCACTGGGATGCAGTGGTTTGACTCTTGCTAGTCTGGAGAGGCCGAGTCTAAGACACTGAGTAGGTGACTTAAGAGAAACACATCTCATAGAGTTATTACTGCTTCCTGATGCAGCTGAAAAAACAAACAAAACAAAACAAAACAAAAAGAAAGCTTAAGAGATTTGGGGAGGGGGCGGGAAGACAGATATTATATGACTGCTGTCTTTTTATAGTTGTCACAGTAGAACAAAACCAGTATTCTAAAGATACTGCAAAAAGGTCTGGGAATCAACCTATTTGGGAGCCAATGCAGCAGGAATGGTGTACAATTTAATTAACCAGCAACACACTGGAGCAACACTGGACAAGCAAATACTGTTTCCAGAGTACTACGCATTTTCAGGTGCTCCACACAGAATCACACAACTGAACACAAGTCCAAGTGGGAAAAAAAGACTTGAGAGAATGGAGACAAATAGAAAGAAACATGTACAGGAAAGAAGAGCAAATAAGAAGGAAAATCAAAGTAAGAGGGAGGAGTCAGCAGAAGCATGCTCAAAAACACCTTAAGAAAATAAAGCATTAGCTTTACTACAGCATCTAACATTTTGGTAGTATCATTTATTTGGAACAGATAAGAATGCAGCACATACCAGAGATAAAGCAAGCTCTTATTAAGAGAGAAATGGCCACAAAACAATCCTGGATTAAGATTTGATCCACACTCTGGATAACATTTAATTAACCTCCCCACATAAAGGAGTTAAGAATAATGCTGTAAGAGGAAAAAAAAAGCACAGAGAGCCTTTTTTAAATTTTCTTTTAAATATAACTTCAAAGGAATAACTTTCATTGTAAGAGGTCAGTCATTTTTCTGAAATATTGTTTGCTTGCTTTTAGGAGAGGCTGCTAAAAACTTAAGTCAACTAACCTATCTGTTTATAATTACAATCTTAAAGGTACCTGGTGGTATCCATTTAGGCTTCTTATCTGTTACAGGACTCGATGTATGTAGAGGCCTTCCAACTGGGCCTGAAGAACTGGACATCATCTTTTGTGTTGGCTCAGATTTTTGTTCCATTCTCTCAAAAGGAGAAACTATAGATGATACTTCATTGCAAATAAAAAAAACAACCTTAGAAGAATACTCTTTAGCAGAGAAATCATCACACTGCATAAGATGAGTGATCATTGTGCAGCATGAGCTCTCTGCATTGAGTGAAATAATGTTACTACATTTTCACATCTTTATCAGTATATAAAGTCAGTCTTGTTATACTCTAGAATTTCAAACCTGGTTTGAAAGTAAGCAGTACAACAACTTCTTGAAGACCTGCCAAATGCTGGATTTCTAAGAGGGAAGAATTTTTCTGTCAACTACACAAAGCAAACCATTCTTTGTTATACCTAAAACTAATTTTAAACTAAATCACATGTTTTAAATTTAGGCCTAAAACTAAAACACATTACCAAGTCATACACAAAATTAACACCATGATTAAGTATTTTCTTAAGCTATTTAAAACAAATTGCACTAGTGACACAGTGAAAAATTAACTCTGAAGAGCATGACTGTTTACTAGTTTTCACCAAGTGGACAGCAGGACTAGCTTTATTTAGCTATCCTTGAATTAAACACTCATAAATGCAACTGCAAGAGGAAGATCTGAGATCATAATTTAAAAAAAATAACAATCCTCAGATCACTCATGCCTTTTCTTAAAAGCTAGATATAGTTACAAAAATAGAAATGAATTGCCTATTCACTTTTGCCTGCTTTTCTTTGTAAGAAGCATTAGTTGACCATAGAATGTTCTTTCAGGATTTTTTTCTACTCTCCTCCTTTTGCTCTTCATTTTCATCATAACCCTGCACAGTCAGGCTGTCAGGCAAATCTATCTATTTCTTCAGTGAAAATAAAAGGGACTTTCATTATAAAAAAGTCTATTTCAAATTCATCATGCAAACTTACCTGTAGTATTAATCTTGGATTTGGCAATTTTCTTCTCTCTTTCCACTGGTATCTTTTGTCTGGTTTTCTTTTTATTTCCTTTGGCTTTTTTCTTTTTCATAGCAAAGTCTTCATCATCATCTTCACTGTAATCTGAATCTTCTTCTGACTCCTCCTCACCTACAGCAAGAAAAAGGGATGTCATCTCTCTACATGAAATACAATCTACTATTAAAGTACTCCAAGGCCTTCTAATCACACTCTGGACATAAAACCCCAGGTTACCTTAGGGATACAATAAACCAAATTTGAACATATTTATATGCTGAACTGAGAAAGAAATAACCTCCATAAAACATTATGTGTTTACAGAATTCTTGCTCTGAACTTTAATAATGGAACACCCGGGTATAAACTGCATGCAGTAATAATTTAACAGCAGAATTACCAATATTCCATGTGTGCAAGATGAAAATGTTAAAGTAATTTGGCAGGGCTTCTGATTTTTACATATTCTTACTCATGACTGAAGTGGAAAAACACTATGTCTAATTTCAGCTGCAAGAAAGATTTTATAGATTCACTATTAAAAAAAAAAAGACATTAGCAAATCCTAAAAATAGTTCTCTATCAACAGGAGTATCTGGATGATTTCCCTGATCTATCTTTTCCACTGGCAATTCTGGAAATACTTTGCAATAATCCTTGAAGTAAGGAATAAAAGAATGGATAGACATGTTAACCATTGGGGAATGAGGTGACATACTCTGCATGCATTCAATACTAGACTGCTACCAGAAGCAGAGAATGAGGCTGCCCTGACCTCCAGTTGCATTCAGCATTGTCTTCTGAGAGTTGAGAACTGAAGCAAGGAAAGAAGGAAGGCTACTTATTTCTTTCAATAAGCTTAAACAAAGCAAATACTAGGAGCACTAATACCATATACTACTCCAGAGTCAATGTTTTGATGCAAACCCCAGACAACAACAGGAAAAATTAACAGAGGCTCTCTAAAAAGATGAAACCTTCCTGGACAAAGATGGTAGAAGAAATTTGTTAGACATACTTCAGCAAATGCAGAGAAGTAGGATAGCTTCTGCCAGTTTGGCAAACGTGTAGGAACAAGCTCAAATGTTTAGATTTAATGCCAAAGTGCAACTGAGATGCCACTAGTATTAAAAGATAATGCTTCAGTAAGGGGTTGAGGGGGAATATACAATAGAAGCAGTATGCATTTCACTGAAAATATTAACCACATTTAAGGCACCACATTCAAAACACATCCAAGGGTTTTTATAGAGGAGACCTTACTGGGAACACACTCTGGCTCAGAGTCAGTAGCATGCTCTCTGTCATCACTGTCAACAGTCAGTAGCTTCTTTGGATGTGCAGGAACGTTAGATATTGCTGTCCTTTGCATACCATCAGCCCTAGGTACATCATCATCCATAACTCGATTGAGACCTAGAAAGCAGAACTTGGTCTAATTCTAATTCACAGTAAAACTATTATTCTTCTCAAAAAAGAAGCAGGTATTTGAACTCCCAGAATTTATTTTTGTGATTTTGAAGTATACTATACAGAAGTGTATTATTGGCATTTGCTTTCATGTGGTTCTCATTTTACTCTCTTAAGTGACCAAATTGTAAATTCTGGTTGTGAAAGTTATCAATATTTATTTGTAATGCAGCTAACAAAAGGACAGGAGACCAAAAATAAAACTGGAAAAATTAAAAAGTTTCCAATGGTACAGCGAATGTTTTGGTTATGTTTAGCTAATGCTTAGCTATTATGGACCCATTCCAGAGCTGAGGGCAAGTGCAGCTTCTTGAAGAAGTAAATCAACTCAGCATCTGAAACCATCACATCTGTTTTTTTTTTCCAACAAACTTTTAGTGATCTGTAACAATCTCATTCAGCAATCCACATCTTCATATTTTAAGATTGGGAACAAATATTTAATGAAAAAGTTGCTGCATCCTTCAGTCGTTGTTTAAGATAAAGACTCTTTTTTCCATGTAAGTGAAACCCAGAAACCAATGGAAACAAGAAAATATTAAAATACTTAATTATATCTTGAAATTCTGTATCTGAAAAAACAGAGTATGAGAACAGCTTACCTAAAAGTTCACTGTCTACACTGCAGTTGGAAAAAAGGGGTCTCCTCTGTACATTTTCCGATTCAAAATCCTTACCTGTTTTAGCATCCAGAAAACAAACAAAAAAGAATATAAAACAAAAGTACACCAAAAACAGATTGTAAAAGGTTAAGATATTAAAAAAACTATGTTTGGAAGTTCTTATAGAAAAGCTATTTTTCCACACAGAAAAAAAACCCAACCAAACCAAACCCCCAAAAAAACCCCAAACCCCAAACCATAAGAAGAGAGACTACCTAGAAATTCTCATTTCCTAATCATGACATCTTAAAATAAAACATGACTTTCCACCTATTTTACTGTAAAATAAATCGTCATGTTCAAATTTACTACATATAAATAGCGTTGCAATGAAATGTAAAATAACCTTGTTCTGAATTTTGCACCTCAGAGATATTTGCAGACTTTTGTTTGACGGATAAGGCTAAGGCAACTTCCAAATCTCTTTGATAAAGTTTATCATCCAAAGACATCCTGAAAAAAAACCCAAATCAAACATGCTAAATAATAAAACAATGGTATGAGTGTTAGAGATCTATTTCTGATTCACTGAATTTTGTAAAATTCAAATATTTGCAAAGATACTAATATTTCAGTATGTACAGCATATTATGAATATGACATCCTTAAATGACTTAGACGAAGTACAAATATTTAAAGCACATTATATATAAAGGTATAATGACTGCAGAACATTGTATGTATAGATATATATATAAACTAATAACTGGTATTATCAGAGAAAATGTTGTTTGCTTGAAATACCACACTGAAATGTAATATTTATATACAACTTTACTAGCAAAATAATCAGATTTCTTTTTTCATAGACACTGACTTCTTTATATATATCAAGCTTTAAGTATGTTCTCTTTTAAAAAGTAAATTTTTAAGTGTCTTTATATTTCTCAGTTTTGGGAGTCCTTAAGTAACTCAGAATTGTTACAGTTATCATGCACTGTAGAAATATCAAAACAAGATCAAGACATGCAAACCTGTTTCTGCACCTAGGCAGGCTGCTTGCTGGAGATTTTTAGAGCTGTAACAGAACAGACACAGCTCACTACTGAATTCAGGCAACTTTTCCCAACTCTATGCATATTTAAATTATCCCTGACTTGCAACTACATCAATAAAGCTGAAAATCTTTTATTATGCTACTATGCTACTGTGTATTTTCAGCTGCTTAAACCTCAAGGGATTTGTGGGGGTAGGGGAGTGGGATGCGACATGACATCAAACTGTTACTGAAATCCAGCTTTACACAGAGTTGACCATATTTCAGTGTTTCTTACCTTTTACTAGGTGTCTGCTTTGGCGGTGGAGTCAATTCTTTCTGTGGCTTTTTTTGCTTCTCTTTTTTCTCCTTTGGTTCCTTGAGCTGTGTTCTGGATTTTTTGCTTGAAGGTGCAGCTATACATGCGAAGTCTTCATCTGTTTGGGAAACAGCAACAAGCTTTAATGAGTTTTCTTATATTCTTCTGTATGGCCAGAAGTATTTCAACTTAGTTTCATCACAGACTGAAAACATACCAAAGGTAACCTTTTTGAAATTTATTTTTAAAGGATACAACTGGAACTGTAGTATTCTTACTTAAATGAATTTTAAATGAAAACCTAACAAGACCTCTTTTGCACATGCTTGTATTCAAGAGGTAATGATTTCAATTTTTATTCCTAATAAGGCAATAAAGCTTAAATGTCCAACATGTTACTGGATTTTCAGTAACTAGAAGTTCACCTTCTGATATGCTGAACAGTTACCAATTCAAATAGTAATCACTGTCATTAAACAGTTTTGTATGTAGATCTAAGCTGTAGCTCTGTCTTGATGGGTTTGGGGTAAGGACATAGCAGTCAAATTTTGAGTTACATTGATAAGAAAAACAGATTGTAGATAATATTTGTTTTCAAGACTCCTTTGCTTCTAAGCCCTAATAGGTATTACACTTTTTTTTTTTAACAGAATTTGTTTGTGTTCATTTAAACCCCTTTGAACTGATAATCAGGACACGGAGTAATCAATTACCACTGAAAACTGAGGCAGGGAGAGAAACTGATTTTCCTGCAACAAGACACAGTGTATTGACCAGTCTCCTGACATACTGTTGCTATACACCGGCTTACAGCCATCATACTCTTGTTGAATTAGGATATTCAGCAACAGGCCCAGATCACTTCCAGTGAAAACAGTCACAGCCTTCTCAACGAACTAATTCATTAAAGGCACTCTCATGACATTTTGGGTGATTATATTAGTGTTTGGCATTTTTGTTACGTACAAGAATATGTTACTTACCATCATCTTCTAAATCCCCAAACTGAGAATAATCAACAATTTTCTTGCTCCTGTGGCAAAAAACCCATACACTATTAAACCTTTCAGACTGAGCATCTTGACTTACTAACACTTTACTTCTGGGCAGATCACGTTTTACATGAAAAAAGCAACACATGTTTAAATGTATGCATAACCAACCAGTGCTAGTGTATACAATATGGTTTTTGGGAATAGCTTCTAGATTTTTAACAAATCTTAAAATAACAGCGCTTCTCGTTCGTGCTGCGGGAGCATGACATTCCGCTTATGTCCACACCATCTCAGAGCTGCCACTGCGCAATTACTTCTCTCCCGGGTCACTTTTGGCATTTGAAAAGTGTTTTCCGCGCACTTCCAGCCCGTTTCCCGTGTGGCACTGCCGTCGCTGCAGTGAGCCGCTATCCCCTCCAGCGGGAGGCACAACCAGCGCTCCCAAGCCCACCCCTCAGCCAGGGGTCCGCTGCTCTTCGAGAGACGGACACTCCCGCCGCCCGCCCCAAGGAGAAGCCCCGCGCTTCCCTCCATCTGGAAGGGGAAACGGCGCAGGCCTGTCCTTAAGCCCCAACGCTAGAAGGTGCCATGAAGCGGCTCGGTGTGGAGGCACAGGGCTCCGCTAGGGCTGAGGTGACCCGAAACGCTCTCTCAACGAGAAACGGCCGCCACCGGCGGCGTGCGCCTCACGCTTTCGAGGAAACGTCACCCAGCGCCCCGCGCGCTTCGTGGCCGGTCACCCCGCGGTCGGTCCTCGGTCCCCCCCCGCTCCGCCGCCGCCCTCACCTCCTCACCGGCCGCGCCATCCCCGCTCTGGGCCGCGGAACACACCCGCCGCTAACGACGGTACTGTCCCGCCCCCTCCCTCTCTCCCTTGGCGAAGGCAACGCACTCAACTGCGCGGGAGCGGGCTCTCGCTCGGCACATTCGCTACAAAGTGGGAGGGCGGGCTGCGAATCTGCGGCTCCGGATGCGAAGGGTCCATGGGGAGGCGGGAGCCGCCCTCCACAGCCTTCTTCAGCGGCGGAAGCTCTTCGCTGCATTCCGCGCCCCGGCGCCGCTGCCCGCTGCTCTCCCTCACCTGCCCGCCTGGCACCCAGGTGAGCGCACAAGGAGGGGGACATCGGTCCTGCCTTCTGCGGCGGGGGAACCGGCTGCAGTCCCCGCTGGCGCTGCCCCATCCCAGCTGTGGAGCTGTGCTTACCCTGTGGTGTCGGAGCCTTCCGGGCGGGGTAAAGGTGGATGGGGTCCTGCAGGTGTTTCCTTCCCGCCGCTGGCTTTGCTTATGTGTTTTCAGCGGTGGGAGCTGATGTCGTCTCCCTTGCCATGAGCAGCAGATCTGGCGCCTCAGAGCCAGTGGTGTGGCTGGGGGCGCAAGCACCAGGTTTGGGCCTCTCTGCTGGACACATCAGCTGCTCAGCTGCACTTTTCTGCCCCACTAAGCCTCGTTTTGTCGGGAAGTTGCAGAAAAAAGTTCGTAAGTTTTGCATTTCTAAGTGGTGCCATTTAAATCCCTCTCTGATGGGCCAGGAGACCGTTTTGGGTTGCTTTGGGTTCGGAGATGTTGGTGTCACAGTGAAGCAATTTGTAACGCATTTGTTTAATCCCGTTTCCAATATATAAGTTTGTTCACACACACATGCAAACCCCAAACAAAGAAAAAACCCCAATACAAACGAAAAATGTGAACTGGACACATTAATCTTGACGTGGAAAATAACTCTGGAAAATATTCTTTTGTATTATGCTTGGAGCATAGTTTTTAGCATAGGTTTCAGTGGAAGTGATGTGTCCTGCTTTGCAGGTCATGTTGAAGGAGGAATGTAAATGAGTAGAGGGAAGAATTAGTGACATACTTATGTGATCCCATCCGGTATTTTCATTCTGTAAGCAGTTATCTTGCTTTTCTCCTGGCTTATTTTCAGTGGTATTATTTAGAAATAATGACAATCTATCCTAAAGTAGGTGAAAAAAATAAGCTTTTTTTAAAAATGATTGGAAACTTCCACAGCCTCCCACCTGCCGATTCAAACCTACCAGCTGCAGAAAGGAGGAAATAAAATCCTAATGTACAGTGAACGATTTCAGATTTTGAGATGTGCATGGCAGCAGTTACAGTGTCTCAGTTAAAGTTTGCTATTTATTGCTTTTGTCCTGGTTCTGCCTTTAAGTCAAGATGCTTATACTTTAATTTGTAAGAGTTAAGTAGCCAAATTATAGAATCATAGAACCATAGAATGGTCAGGGTTGGAAAGGACCTTAAGATCACCTAGTTCCAATGCCCCTGCCATGGGCAGGGATGCCTCACCTTGGACCGTGTTGCCCAAGGCTCTTCACAACATGGCCTTGAACACTGCCAGGGATGGAGCGTTCACCACTTCTTTGGGCAACCTGTTCCAGTGTCTGATCACCCTCACAGGGAAGAAATTCTTCCTTTGATCTAACTTACATCTTTATATCTAATTCATAAAATGATACACTCAGTTACAGTTTAGAAGCATTTAATGTTTTGTAAACTGCTATTTATGTTACAGTTCCAACACATGTATTTGGACGTCGAGATGAGTATGAAAAATTTGGGGGTTTACGTTTTCTTGCCAGAAGATGTTAATAGTTAACACAGCTGTGGTTTTAGTTGGCATTTTTACTTACATTTTTACAAGAATTTAGATCATGTTATTTTTGTTTCTAATGCAGGAAATCAACTTAAGAAGATGAAGCCTAATAAAGGAAAGATCTGCAGTAGAGAGAGAGACTATTTGTACAAATTCAGTGCTGGAAATCAACATTTAGTGCTTACTGTGCCTCTCAAATTCCCTGTGCAAGAGAATATTAGTCATTTGCATGGACGTCTAATGCTTCTGCACAATCTGCCATGCTTTATAGAAAATGGTAAGAATTGATTTCTTAAATTAATGTCATATGTCCATGTCCACAAGTGTCTTACGACATACTTTAAAAAACCCAAAGAAGGGTGTTTGCTAGAACAGTCTTAAAAAATTTGTATTTAAGACAACAAAATATTAAACTGCTGTCAGTAGTAGCAAGTAAGGTGCCCAAGTAAAAGGTTTTCAGAAAAGCTTTATTTGTATGTTTCCCAGATGATTACTGATACTTCTACCTGGCATGTTTTGTTGATGGAGAATTCTTTTTCTTGTTATAATAGACCTGAAGCAATCTCTTAATAAGTTTGTAGAAGAGGAAACTATAAAAGATTATGATAGAGAAGCTGAAATGGCTCTGGAAGCAGTGAAATCAGGAAAAGTAGACATAAACCAGCTGGCAGATACTTGGGCTAAAGCTTATAAAGAGGTAAGATTAAGGCTGAAAAGTTAATATTCAGGACTTGGTTTATGAGAGTGTGTGTGCATGTACAGACAATCACATCTGTGAAGATACAGAATTACACTGAAATTTACTTTTACTGATTATTATTATTAGAATTGTGATTTTCTTTTTTATCTGAAAGTGATCATTAAGTCTTTATCCTGTTAGTCATCAGTTAGGTTTTTCTTGAATTTAGTAGAGACAGAAAATTGAGAGGTAAATAGCTAGTGATAGTCAAACAAAAATAGGCGTAATGGCTATAATGCATTAGAATCGAAGCAAGAGATAGTAAATTAGTACTCCTGTCCTGGATCTTAGTAATGGCAATCAAGTCTTCAAAGAAATAGTATATACTTGGGGGAGACTCTTCAGCTCATTTTCTATGTTCATGTAACTATTTTACATTTTAGCTGGAGTAATGCATTCAGTTTTGCATGTGATCTTCAAAATAGAAGAATGCAAAAGAACTGGAGGAGTTCCAGCAAAGAGGAAAAAAAAAACCCAAAATGACAAACTGCAGCATTTGAGGAAAGGCTTATGGGAATTGAATTTGCTTATCATGCAGTGTAGAAGAATGTTGCGAAAAATTCCGAAAAATTCTTCTGTTATAAAGATATTTGGAAGCAAATCTTCTGCCTTAAAGAATGTCAACAAAACTAAATTAGCTTAACAAAAATCTGTATTGGGTGAGCATAGATAGAACATTGAAAGAGTTTACAGTCTTTTCTGCTAGTGGTCTCTATGAATAGGTTGGCCTGAGTGCAAGGGTTAGGATTAGATCATTCCTTGACATTTCTAACCTACACATCAATGATGTAATCTCAATTCATCATCTGAATCTGGTGGAAATGATTACAAATGTAAGGAGTTTTCCAGTAAAAAGGAGCTTGAAAAACTGGAATCTTTGAGCCATTCTTTGTGCAATAAACCTTGGCTTTTCTTAAATCAGTGTTGCCGATAAAATTCTTGTGATGTCAGAGGTTAGTCAGCCTTTCTAGAAAAACATTTTTGTTTGCACAGCTGGTGTTTTGGAGCCTATCTGAAATTCATCAACTGCAAATATTGTTATAGATACTGTTCTTTCCAAGTTGGGGATGGCTGAAAATTCGCATTTCCTCGTTGTAGTCAAAACCTTAATGTTTCCATTGTTAGTTGCCTTGAAAGAGAGAGACTATAGGAAGGGAAAAAAAGTTAAAACATTTTTTAAATTTGAGCTTTCTATATTCTGAAGCAGAATATTAAAATAATATAATATTGAAACAAAAATTTTTTTTTTTGATAAGATGATTTTTGTATGTTTAAGGTTGAGCCACAGTGTGAATGCCCAGTTGGTTTTGCCCCAGCATTGTGAGGGATCCTTATATGTCCTAAAAGGTACCATATGCTTTAAAATGCCTTTTAACATTTTTAGACAACCTTAGAATATGCAAAACCTGAAGAAACCAGCTGGGATGAAGATTTTGCAGATGTTTATCATGATCTGATACATTCTCCAGCTTCTGAAATGCTGTTAAACCTGGAACACAATTATTTTGTTAGCATCTCGGAATTAATAAGTGAAAGAGATGTAGAACTGAAAAAACTTCGGGAAAGGTATTCTTTTTTTTTTTTTTCCTCTCCCTTAATAAATAGGGATGCATGCCACTGGGTTTATACAACTTGGAGGACAAGTGTGTCAACTTGTATTTGTCTGTGTAAGCCCAATTTAGTTTTAGGTTTCCCTCTTTAAAGTTGTATAATACTTAGCCTTGTACTGTTAGGGTCCGCTCTATTACGTTCTCCTCAGACACTAAAAATAATAAAAGCTAAGGCCATCAAAGTAATGGAAAGTTTGATGTCCATTGTTCTATCCACGTTTTAAGTGGTATAGCAACATAAAGTGCTTAGGATATCTAGAAAATCAAGGCCAGGTTGGGCAGGGCCTTGGGTGATATGATCTAGTGTGAGACGGCCCATGGCAGGGGGGTTGATACTAGATGGTCTTAGAGTCCTTTTCAACCCTAATCACTCTATGATTTATGAAAATAAAGGATATGAAAAGATGAGCAAAGATTTGAACCAACTTTAAATTAGAAAATTTTGAATTTGAAATTTAGGAAAGTCCTCTGTGGGATCCCGCATTTCCAAATAAGCTTTCAGAACTGCATGTGGCTGCTTTGTCCACAAGAGGGAACACGTACAATACTATAGGTACTAAATACTGTACATGCTTGTGAAGTGCCAGAATATTCTAAGTAGGTCTGTTTTAGCATTCAGAGTAGCAATATGACTCTTGAATTGTGTGTGTTTAAGCTCACATTATACAATGCGTTTCTGTTTGTATAGTTTCTCATAGACTGAATTGTACATATTTCTAATTTGGGTATAAATGTTGCTGATAACATGTTAGCAAGCCATTTTGACTCTTCTCAAGTAGTATATAGAAGAAAGAGCTGTTAATCCTAAAAGCAGTAATGTTGCAGAGCTCTGGAGTGATGCAGCTGTGCATTGATTCTGGTGGAATTTGTCATGTAAATTTGTGATAATCAAGGAACTCCGTTTGCTGGTGGCAGCTGAGACTATCCCAGATAAGCGTAGGTGTGTTGTTTACGCAGGAGCTAACTTGGAATCCCTGACGCTCAACTCAAATTTATTTTGGGGATATTCATTACTAAATCAGTGCCAGGGTAATTCAGTTCCTTGCTGAAGAAAGAGCTGAATGTGAAAGATTAAGTGAAGCCAGGGATTAAGAAGACTAAGGAGGGATGAGGTATTGGATGAGTTGATAGCAGGACAGCCCTTTAACTCCAGGTCTTCATGTTGAATGTAGTTTGAGCTGCAAGCTCATCCACCTATTAAAAATGGTTATGTTTAACCTACTTCCTTGTATTTACCTGTCTGGATCAACTGTGGTGTGGTTGGGTGGGAGGAAGGCAAGGGACTGAGTAGGTCCATTTCAAAACCTCTTCTAATGATAAGGATAGTGAATTAGATGCTGTATTAGAGTATCTGGAGGTACTGGTGTACCTTCTTTATGACATCGGTGAGGGCAGACTTCAAACATATGAATTCAAATTCCAAAATGAGAAATGGACAAAGTACTATATGACATAGCTTTCAGCTGTGCATTCAGTTGTATCTCTGCTTGTGATGAGCACTGACCAGCTGGCTGATACAACTGATCATTGTATCAGTGACTTTACAATAGGTGTTGTTTTTCCATTTTTTTTGTTTTTAGTTGCAAATCTATTTTTGCTTCTATTTCAGACAAGGAGCTGAAATGGATAAGGTGATGCAGGAGCTAGGGAAATCGCTAACAGACCAAGATGTAAATTCATTAGCAGCTCAACATTTTGAATCTCAGCAGGTAAACTGACTTCAGTGAAGTAGAATATGCATGTCAAGCAAATACTAGTTTAAAAAGAAAACACAAACTACTCAAATTAAAACTGTCATCTTGTTAGGATTTGGAGAACAAGTGGACCAATGAATTAAAACAGTCTACTGCCATCCAGAAGCAGGAATATCAGGAATGGGTGATAAAGCTTCATCAGGACCTAAAGAATCCCAACAATAGCACAGTCAGGTATTTAATTCCTCTGTGATGCTTACTTCTATCTGTAATAGTTCAAAGTACTTGCTTTTATATAATCTTTATTTCAGGTTAGCCATTTAAGTGGGACAGTTGAAGCAAAAGGACTGCTAAAGGTCCAGAGGCAAGGACCTCTGAGGGAGAGTGAGGATGTGACGATGTTTTGGTGTCATAATCTCAGATGCTCATAATAGATGTGAAGTGATAGTGTTTTAATCATTGTACCTGGTGTCTGAAATATTTCTAGATAGTTTGAATACAATGGAGTGTTTGATTTGGCTTGGTTTGATTTTTTTAGTCTTTTTTTAGCATCCTATTTTATATATGGATCAAAAAAGAAATGTTTTGTGTTGTAACTTCATAAATAAGGTTTTGACTATGATAAATAAGCTGAAAAGAATGCTTTGTTGTGTTTTTTTTTCCTTCCTGTGTTACTACCTTATAACTAGGTATAGTGATTTATTTTTATTTCTCAATCTCAGAATGCTTTGTAATTATTTAGGTAAATCTAATGCTGGAGTTAGCTCTTTCTGCCGGTGTGCACCTAGAATTTTGCATGCCAGAAAGGCAAAAGCTCAGATGAGTGGAGTTCATGCCCATAGGTTTAGTTTCTTAGCTCCTACAGACTAGCCAAGAAAACTTTGGATGGCTTTCACAAGATACTGTTGGGTTGAACAAAAATTAGGGCAAACTTTTCAGTACATTTTTCATTATTTTAGTGATGAAATTCATATTCAGCCCAGCCAACTGAGAGAATCTGTAGAAGGGAATGGAAGGATTTATGAAGAGCAGAGGCTGTTAGAAGAAAGTTTTACTATTCACTTGGGTAAGTAAACTGACACCAAAATGAAACATCATGCCAAATGCTAATAAATAGTGTGTCTAAACCATGTATTATTTACAGTATGACATGTATTATTAACCATGAATGCATAATATATACAAACCAAACTGTATTTGTTCTTTACATAAGAGGAGGACAGTATGGTGTAAGCTGTATCAAACAGTACCTAGCTGCCTGAAACATACTTAATGGCAAACTTTCTAGAAGCAATTTTTTATCCACCCTCGCAAGGTATGCTAACATCAAAACATATAGTGGTAAAAAATTGTATTTTAACTATTCTTATGTTTGGTAAGCAAATGTCAATATTAGGTTCAATTCCCATCATCAATTAACAGAAAAATAGATACTTGAAGTTTTTACTTTTTGTTTATGCAGTAGAGACTTCTTATGCTGTCTGTTTTGACTGCATTAGTATTTCATTCATAGCCTTATAATAGTGAACAAGGCCTTGCTTTACGACGGCATGTGAAAATACTGCATTTTTACTCTTACTTTGTAAATTGCTGGTATGTATGTAAAACTGAATATATAGTTGAAAACTTTCTTTGAGTATTATTGATTATATTTCCCTTCTAGATCTTTATCAGAAAATTTAGGGAAGCACCTTAATCCCTTGCATTTTAATAACAATCCCATTTTTCCTCTTTCACTGTATGTATTCAAATCATTGATATTCCCTACAGGAGCTCAGTTGAAGACCATGCATAATTTAAGATTACTGAGAGCTGATATGCTAGATTTCTGTAAACATAAGCGCAATCATCGAAGTGGAGTAAAGCTTCACAGACTTCAAACTGCAATGTCTCTCTATTCAACGTCTCTCTGTGGCCTGGTTTTGTTGGTAGATAACCGTATCAGTTCATACAGTGGCATCAAAAGAGGTGAGTTCTCTAATGGGGTGTATCGTGTCAGTGAAAACAAATGTCACTCAAACTTGCTGTCACAAAAAATATTTCCTGTAGAATTAAAATTTAAAGGAGATCTGAATGTTTTGGATGTGATATTGCAAAAGGGTGACAAATGCAAAAAGAGATACGGGTAAGGATGTGAGACAGAATTGTGCTCTGATATGCTCTCACCTCTTTCTAGGGTTTGTGTTTGAGTAAGGAACATGTTGGAATGAACACTTCAGGGTTGATTTCTTTGCCTTAGACTGATTTATTGTAGGGGCTTCTAACTCTAATGTCAGATAAGCATGCTGAAACCTGTTTGCAAAGATGAAACTGAAATATGCAAAGATTTTACATTGATAATTAAATATATAAAAATAATGTGTTCTTCAGATGTCTGCAGCACTATGAATTCCATTAAAAACGAACAATAGAAATATTACTTGCCTACTCCTGGAAAGCTTGATTAGGAACCATTTTAAGTGTATGTGTGTTTTTTGAGTAACTGGACATTATGTTCATTCCTGTTCTAATTTTGGTCACTGAGGCTTTCTCTGAACCACATTATTGTCTTTCCCATTTTCTTCTTGAATACCATAATATTTGACTGAAGCCACTATTACTTGTCATTATTTTAGTGTGCCTTTGAAATCTCAGACTTTGGTGGTTGATATTCTCTAAAACCAGTGTGGCATCACTTGTAGCAAGAAAGAAAGGGAAGTATACCAGTAAAAATTGCAGTTGTGTTTTTGCTGTTTATGGTTTCCAAGTTGCTTAATTCTGACAGTATTATTTTATACTTGTACTCTTTTTCAGGTACTTTTCTCTCTGTTGTTTGTTTTTGGTTTGTTTTTTTTCCCCCGCTTAAATGTTTAAATTAGTAACAAATAGAGAAGATTTGGGTTTATGATTAATCTTAGGTGGCAAGAGAAGATTGACATTTAAGTAATACCAAAACCACAAAATTGCCACCAATTAGATCTTGCAGCCACAGCAGGGGGGAAATAAGGGACTTTATCACAATATGCAAAATATAATCCTCAGTAAGTTTTTATTTCTTTGAGTTCTGAAGGCACGTTGACAGACTTAACTGTAGGCACATTCCACAGCTGTGTGCACCACCATTCTTCTTAAAATGTTGTGTCTCATACCTCAGCTCCTCTGGCCTAGCTGGATATATTACTTGAAACCATCAGTGAGCATCTGGTTGTACTGAGACCCCAAACCACTATTGGTGGCAACTGAGGTTTGGGCACATGTCTTTAAACCCACTCTGTGGTGATAGTGGTAGCTTCTGGCAGGACAGCAGTATTAAACTTACTTTTGAGAGGAAGCTTTGCTCTGAAACTGAGGCTTTGCTCTGAAACTGTTAAAGCTGTTTGTTGCAAGAGCACTAGCCAGAAACAGTTCCCCTTCCTAAAAGGCTCTTTAAGAAATAAATACTTTAGGGGTCTCAAAGATTCATAAAATTGCTAAATAGGAGACTTTTAAATAATGCATTAATGCTGTTGTTTAAATAGAGATGCCATGGCTTGTGCAGTCTAAAGTTCTGGATTGCAAAAGTGTAGAAACAAATTTCTGCTTCTATTTCAAAGCTGGGGAAAAATACAAACCTAATAGCCTTTATATAATGATGGGCTAAAAGCTCCCTCAAATCTTGATGAGATTTTCAAAGGTCTGGCAAACATTTTGATGCTGCAGCTTAGGTAAATCTGTTATCCAAAAATGGTTCCATTTGTATGCCATGTGAGGCAAGACTGAAACCGATGACTGCAATGTTTTCTGTATGTCTTACAATGTGTAAATGGCAACTAGCAAAATATACCTTTGAAACAGGATTTGTACACATCTCTAGAAAGCAGCCTGGAACAGATAGTTGAACTTAGGTGTGAACTTTCAACGTGCTGATTGCATTCAGATTATTTTTTCTAAGCTAGATGAATAATTTCTTCATAGACTTCATGCATTGCTTCACTCAAGTCTCTTATATTAGGTCTTTGTAGGACTACTGTTGCTTGCGTTTTGAGTAGGTGTAGCACACTCAGACAAACAATAAACTAAAGTGAAAGTGAATTTAAATACAAGAGAGATTTCTTTGTTTCAAATAAAATGTCTTGTGACCTTGTTTTATCTCAAAAAACACAGAAGACACAATCTTTTGGAATATGAGTTTCTTTCTCCCTTGGTTTTGAACACCAGAATTTAGTAATTCTATTTTAAAAATAGATTTTGTGGTGGAGATTTAATGTAAAAAAATAAAATACATTAAGAACTTTAAGGAGGATTAGACCAGGTACCTCAAAACAGGAAGTAGCAATTAGTGTAGTCTAGCTCCTTGCTAATAGCTTATTTTGGCTCCATTGACTTGCTTGGAGAGAAAGGTGGGCGTTAGGGTAAGTAAGGAGCTTAGAATACTAGTTACAGAGGCATTATTTTATGGTCCTCATTATCAGTATAATATTTCGAAGTCTGACATAATGCTCACTAGTCAGGAAAATGAACTTGCAGGTTTTTTTGGCTGATGACGCTTTTCTTCATCTTTCAGATCAGTGTTTTGAGAACTAAAATGAAAGAACTGTAATTTCAGCTTTCCAGATACCCTGTTTATGAGCTTCCTTAATAGCTCTCACTTTTCTTAGCACTTGGAATGCTGTTGTTGCTGTTGGAAGTATCTCTTATGTATCTTTTAATAAACTACCACAGATTGAAGGACTCCTAGTAATAAGGCATCATTTTTAGAGCACAGTTACATTTAATGCACATAATAAGTACATATTATTGCTGGTGTTTTGGGGTTGGGTTTTTTTTTTTGTCTGGGTGATTTTGCTTGAATAGCAACAGCACTCATGCAACTGTTCTTGGGATTTCGGTATGTGTGTGTTTGGTGTGGAGTTGTTTTGCTTGATTGCTTTTGTTTGTTTGCTTCCCAAAGCAATTAATTTCTTTCAAAAAATGTTTTGTCTCTGACATATTTTTTTATGAATTTAAAGAGGAGTATAGCAGGGCTGCTTCTGGTCTTGGGGTGTTGTCTTTGTAACTGGCCTTGCTTGAACAGGAGAGCAGGATTATAGAATCATAGAATAGTTAGGGTTGGAAAGGACCTTAAGATCATCTAGTTCCAACCCCCCTGCCAGGGGCAGGGACACCTCACACTAAACCATGCCACCCAAGGCTATGTCCAATCCGGCCTTTAACACTGCCAGCGATGGAGCATTCACAACTTCCCTTGCCAGCCCATTCCAGTGCCTCACCACCCTCACAGGGAAGAACTTCTTCCTTATAGTTAACCTGAACTTCCCCTGTTTAAGTTGAACCCATTACCCCTTGTCCTCTCACTACAGTTCCTCATGAAGAGTCCCTCCCCAGCATCCCTATAGGCCCCCTTCAGATATTGGAAGGTTGCTATGAGGTCTCCACGCAGCCTTTTCTTCTCCAGGCTGAGCAGCCACAACTTTCTCAGCCTATCTTCATACGGGAGGTGCTCCAGTCCCCCCATCATCCTCGTGGCCCTCCTTTGGACTTGTTCTAACAGTTCCATGCCCTTTTTATGTTGAGGACACCAGAACTGCACACAATATTCCAAGTGAGGTCTCAGGAGAGCAGAGTAGAGGGGCAGGATCACCTCCCTCGACCTGCTGGTCACGCTCCTTTTGATGCAGCCCAGGATACGGTTGGCTTTCTGGGCTGCAAGCGCACACTGCTGGCTCATGTTCATTTTCTCATCCATCAGCACCCCCAAGTCCTTCTCCTCTGGGCTGCTCTGAATCTCTTCTCTGCCCAACCTGTAGCTGTGCCTGTGATTGCTCTGACCCAGGTGTAGGACCTTGCACTTGGCATGGTTAAGCTTCATCAGGTTGCCATCAGCCCACCTCACAAGCATGTCAAAGTCCCTCTGGATGGCATTCCTTCCCTCCAGTATATCAACCGAACCACACAGCTTGGTGTCATTGGCAAACTTGCTGAGGGCGCACTCAATCCCACTGTCCATGTCACCGACAAAGATGTTGAACAAGACCGGTCCCAACACCAATCTCTGAAGGACACCACTCGTTACTGGTCTCCCGCTGGACATTGAACCATTGAGCACCACTCTTTGCGTGCGGCCATCCAGCCAGTTCTTTATCCACCAAGTGGTCCACCTACCAAATTGATGTCTCTCCAACTTAAACACAAGGACGTCATGTGAGACAGTGTCAAACACTTTGCACAAGTCCAGGTAGATGACATCAACTGTCCATCAGTTCCATAGCCCCATCCTAGAAGGCCACCAGATTGGTCAGGCAGGAATTCCCCTTAGTGAAGCCATGCTGGCTGTCACCAAGCACCTTGTTGTTTTTCATGTGGCTCAGCATGCCTTCCAGGAGAATCCGCTCCAAGATTTTGCCAGGCACAGAGGTGAGGCTGACTGGTCTGTAGTTCCCCAGCTCATCCATTTTGCCCTTCTTGAAAATGGGGGTTATATTTCCCTTTTTCCTGTTGTCGGGAACTTCACCTGACTGCCATGATTTTTCAAATATGACGGACAGTGGCTTAGCAACTTCATTTGCCAGCTCCTTCAGGACTCGAGGATGGATTTCATCAGGTCCCATGGACTTGTATATGTTCAGGTTCCTAAGATGGTCTCGAACCAGATCCTCTCCTACAGTGGGCCCAGGGTTTTCATTCTCACAGTCCTTGCGTCTGCCTTCCAAGACTTGGGTGGTGGGGTCAGAGCATTTGCCAGTGAAGACTGAGGCAAAGAAGTCATTAAGAACCTCAGCCTTCTCCAAATCCAGGGTAGCCAGTTCTCCTGATAGCTTCCAGAGAGGGCCCACATTGTCCCTAGTCTGCCTTTTATTTGAAATATACCTGTAGAATCCCTTCCTGTTATCCTTAACATCCTTAGCCAAGCTGTAATGTTACTAAGCACAGCCTTATGACGTGGAATTTTATCTTGCTTTTTTTCCTAGATTTTGCAACTGTTTGCCAAGAATGTACGGATTTCCATTTTCCTGGAATTCAAGAACAGCTTGAAATTGTCCAGAAGGTTGTACTTAAGGCCAGAGCACAGCGTAGCAGTAAGTCGAAAAGACATCATGGTCAGTAACAACCAAAATTACTTTCCTTGAAATAGAATAGTGGTCAGCTGAATGTTTATGTTCTGGGCAAGCAGATTTCCCTCTTTTTCAGTTACCTTGTCTATAAAATGGAATGTTCAAGTTTATTGATAAACTCTGAGAAGTCTGTATGAAATTGTCTTCGCAGACACCATGTTCACGTGGTGTCTTTTGCTGCCATAACAGAAATACCCTACCAAAAAAACACAAGTGTAAGTCCTTAAGTTCTGATCATGTGCTAACAGCATGGGAAGTGACAGGGACAGGACATTGTGCTGTCATCTGCAGTTGAAACTGCCTGCAGCAACAGAGACTTTATCTGACTTTACATTTAAATACAAGTAAAATTGCAGAAGAGATTTATGACTTCTTCACTTCCATAAAAGTGAGTGCTAAAAACTGAATAATAATTCGACTAAATGTGTATATTTTTTTTAGTGCTGACCAAATCCTTGTGAACAGGTTACTTTGCAGTTACATTTACAAATGGATGTGAAATTTTCTGACCATGATCAGTACTTGTACATCATGAAACTTTTTTCTTGCAGAGAACTACTTGTTTGATTTAAATACATCAGTAACATGAATAGATTTGTAAGAGTACATAGAGAAAACCAAGTTTTCTTTGAAACATGCATATTGCTGTAGTCTTGAGCAAAATACTGAAAGCTGGTTTTATATTGCTAATTTATGTAAATATCTTTAAATTTATTTCTTGTAATACTGGGAACAAATTTGCTTTAAATAGTTATGTTATTTCAAAAGCTATAGCAAGGTACTATGCACTTGTGGGACAATTTGGAAAGTTTTGTTTTATGTCAGAGAATACTGTGTTTTCCTTTGTCCAAATGAAGAGGTATTGTAGGATGATTAAGTGAGAAAGCTTATGATTTGAGATAAGAGACAATTCAGTGCCTACTGAAGACAGCAAAAACACTTCCTGTCCTTATCCCTGCTTTGGGGGACTTTATGGTAACTTTATAGTAAAAATTCAAGCCAGATATCATCTTAGTGCATCAAACTTTCATGGCAAAGACTAATTAATAGATATGTTTAATATTTGTGCTATATTTTTATATATAGAAAACAAGAGTAGTGGAAGCGAAGATAAATTGAAGAATATAGAAAGAAACCAGTCAAACATTTTGCCGGGTGAGTTCTGTTGCATTTCCCCCCTCTTCTTAAAGCAAATTGTGTTTTATAGATGTACATTTTTAGCTCTAAAGTCAGAACATAAATTATAAACTAAACCCAAGTTGACCTCAATTAGAGGAGAAGGATGTTCTTGTGGCTAAGGCAGAGAACTGGGTGTCAGGACATCTGGTTTCTATTCCCAGCTTTGCCACTGCATCATGTGACTTGGGGCAAATCATTTAACTTCTGTATGGGAAAAGGTAAAACTTAAATACTAGCAACTGATTTTATTTTTTTAAATAATTATATATATGTCATTGTTGTGACAGAGCAAAACATTTTAGAATGTATTTTTTGAACCTTGAGAAGTATGAATCCATTCCTTTCAGACAAAGTGTCTTCTGTATATACTGTAATTTTTATTAAGGAAAGTTTCTGTGGCATTTGAAGATGAATACACAGTTGGGAGGGGGAAAGGAGTTAAATCCATACAACTCAAGGTTGAGTAGGGGGGCTTAAAATTGCTTTCATGATTGTTTTGGATCTTCTTGGTATAAGTGGATTATAAATCAATTTGGGTCCTTAACAGATAAACTAGGGTGAATATTGCTGCAGTGGCTTGTGTATTTCTACTTTTAGATGGGTTGTTGCTGGGGATTACTACTTCCTTAGCTGTTGTCAGAAAGGAGTACATAGCTGTTCTTCAGCTGTCCCAGTACAAAGGTTGTATCTTAGCCTAAATGACCAGTGAGAATAGGTTTGAAGACAGATGTTTATCTGTTGACTGAAACTGTAGGGGTACTGTATACCTACTTTTTTGATCTCTAGCAGAAGGTAAGATAGAGACCTGCATTTCACTGCCCCTTACTTTCTCTACCTGTGGTAAATGAATACCAAGTATAAAAATACGCCAGTGAGATGTCTTGGTAACTTTTTCCAAACAACTCTAACTAATCTTCCCATTCCTATGAATTATTTTAAATTCTAATGCTCAGTGATCCCTTTGTCTTCTAGGACGTATCTCAGATGTTATATAACCTGCTATCGTTTTCCGCAGAGTTTTTGCATCCTTTATTTTAACCCATCCTTTTTTGGTGTTTCCGCCTCCCACATCTGTCTTCAATTCAGTACTTACATTATATATTTTGAGTATTACACCTCCTCTGTGTTTGTTTTTCTGTTTCATACTAAATATAGATCATATCCGCCTGCACTGGCACTGTTATGTCTTATTACACAAGGTGTCCATGATGCCAGTGAAATCCATCAAAGCAGGAAAGTGAGTGTAGGTTATGTTATAGAGCAATGATATTCCAGGAGATTTTTATATCAGTTGGTTTCTAACTTTTTTAATCTCCTTGTCTTTGTGTTCTGATCTCTGTTGTATATTTGTATTTGCCTTTTGTCTTAACTGACCTTATCCTTACATTGTCTAACAATTGTATTTCAGTATAGATCACTACCATGTCATCTTGCTTTCCTGGTTTATATTATTCTGCAGGAGAATTCTACATCACACGCCATTCAAACCTTTCAGAAATTCATGTTGCTTTTCACCTCTGTGTGGATGATAATGTAAGATCGGGTAACGTAACTGCTCGGGATCCTGCAATCATGGGACTCAGAAACATTCTCAAAGTCTGCTGCACACACGACATTACTACCATTAGTATTCCTCTGCTATTGGTACATGATATGTCAGAAGTAAGTAAATATAAGAATTTAACTTGGCTTTATCTTGTAGGATGCTACAAAAGTGACTTTTGGAAAGGGTATGTTTCATGCCGGTTTAAGCCACATGGGACAGTTTACGCCAGCCACATCATTGCACTGGCTCCTGCCACATCATTATGTTGACACTCATTTATACGGTGACCCAAATTAAGAACTGAGCCAGCTACAAGCACCTCAGCCAGCTGAATGACTTTGGCTTTTTATTCCCACCCCTCATTTTGGACACTTTGCTTTCTTGATCCAGCTAATTGAACACTTGTACTAGTACTATTGAAGGATGGGACTACTAGTAGTCTTCTGGCAGCATCTCTTGCTTAGAAACTGTACCCCCAGAGTCATTGATGCAGTAGTGATACCAGGTCCCCAGTTTTAATTGTTGCTAGCTAGAAACCCTTAAAACTAAGTTTATGAGCAGCAGAACTAGCAAAGCTGGGCTTAGAGTCCTGTATCCCTAAATAGCACTCTTTACCATCTCAACCTTACGCAGCAGCAATCGAATTTCACCTTTGAACTGTGGTCTTCACTGCCTAATCACTTGCATCCTTAATTTTTGGCCCTATTTTCTCTTAAGTCCCCCAAATATCAGCTGGGCAAGAAGCAGCTAATGCTCTTTGTGGATACAAGTGTGCTTCCTTGTTGTGCTGACCTTTTGTATTCACTTCCTGAGTGGACACTAATGTACAACGTGTCTCTTACTTAACTGTAACTTTGAACAGTGCATATTACTTTAATACCATTGGCAGTCTCTGCACTGTCACATGTGGCTCACAAGATACTAACAGAGACAAAAAGGGGATGGAGAGGCAGGGCGAGAAGCAGTAGACAAACCGTGCAGGCATATGCGTCCCCTCCTCAGGAGGTGGAAAGTCTATAAACTTAAAAAAATGAGAAAAATAAGATAATATTGCCATTACTATAACGTTGTATGTGTAATTATAGTCTGTTGTGGGTTTTTAAGTAATCCTTTGATTTTTTTCAGTTACAAATTTCAGTACTGCCTTTCCTTCTTTGAAAGTGCCTGGCTCACAGCAAAGTAAAGGATCACCATAAAGGATTACCCTTAACAGTGACCTTTTTTTATAGGGGAATTTGATTCGAACACAGTGTACAAGTGGGTCCCTTTTGAAAGATCAGGATCTATTAATGTGACAGCACAAGCAGTGCAGAAGTTAAAAATGTCCAATTATGAAGCTTCTGCAGGATATACTTCCATACATAAAAGTAGACTTTTAGGAACTGATGATACGATTTCTGAAATTTTTCATCTCTGAAATCATATCAAGACTTTTTGAGGGGGTACAAATGCAAATAATCAACTTGCAGGACAGCAGCCTGGGTTACTCATGGGACCCAGTTACTGTGTTTCATAAATTTATTCACCTTTTTTCTTAATTGTGTGGCCATCTGACTATTTTTTTTTCTTTAAACCTGGTTAGTTTTAGCTTTCATTTGCATAGCTGTATTTTAATGTGCAAATAAAGCACACCACCACCTGTTCAGTGTACTTTGGGAGTGTTTTGTTGCTTGGATGTGTGAAACTGAGGAATTAGCTTCATGTCTAGTGCTGGATTGTTAAAGGGTCCTGGTAAAACAGTTTACCTTTTATATTAAGTTTTAAGTCTTTGCAGAGTAAGCAGAAAGTGATCTGTGTTGTAAATGTATGTTTAGCCCAAACTGTACTGTGTGAAATGTATTAGCAGCATTGCTTATTACAGTGCTTTGCAGCTGGCTGACCTAATTTGAAACGCACACATATGTAACATGTTGTTGAGGGAAAAGTGAGTAATAACAGATTTCTGAAACTTAACCTGAACTTGATGCCTTCAGTAGCCCCAGTTTTGAATCTGTGTTTACCACCTACATAAAAACATTTTTGTAAAGTGGTTAACCAGGAGCACAGCTGCAGAGATGTTTGCATGCTTCACTGTGACAGGCATTCATCATGAGTTTTCTTTGTGCTTTTCTCAAAGGTTTTCTTCTTTTATGGATGAAACCATGGTGTTTATAACCTCACAGAAGTAATGAAATCATTAGATTTCATTATTATTAATATGAAGAAAAAAAAAAAAGGAATTCTGTTTTCCTTAGTTTTTTTTGATGATGAGAATAACAAAATCAAATTCATCTGTTCTAATCATTAAGTTAAATGAAGGAAAGAAACTGGGTTTAATACTTGACGAAGGCAGAAGCAGACAAGTTCAAATTCAGGCAAATGCAATGTTACTGTGTGATCACTGCTCTGAACCTGATATAAACTGATACATAAACTGGGAATAAAATGGCTCTGATAGCATTTTTAGCAATGCCGTGCTAGAGCTGGCACAGTAGTTTCATCATACTTTCAACAAGTTTCAACATAGGAGCTGTTGCTGCTGTCCTCACAGCAGCACTGTGAGAAACATGTCTATTACCATAACAAAAATGTTTGGGGGAAAAAAAGTAAAAATTAAGGAAGTATAACTTAATATTTATGAACATGGTTTATGTCTATAAAAAGATTATTGGTGGGTTTATTAACCTGAAATACTTCTTGTCCAAGTTTCCTGCCTTTAACTGTATAGCTGCTTATATAGGATTTGCATGGATGTACTTTGAACAAACATCTAATTCTTAACTTATTAAATTAAACATTGAAATTTGGTTTGAAATCTTCATCCCATATGTCATTTATGGACTTCAGCATTTTCATTACCTGGTTATGATGGGATCTGCAAAGGCGTGAAACCCTTAGCTTAATAAAAGTGGCAACGCCATGTAGTAAGTCTGTCACAAATTTGTTTAAATGAGGTTTGCAGCGCGTTTTCCTAGTTGGTGAAGCTTTCCCTCTTCCTCTTCCCACCCCATTTTTTTTTTTTAATAAGTAGAAGAAATCTGATAGCAAATCATTGCATGCTAAGGAGCGACGTGGTTTCTGCTACTGAGCAAACCCAGGAGTCCCAGGTGTTCTTGGTTTTTTACTCGCTTGAATGTTATTAGCCAAAACTCCCTGTAGGAGATGGGGTGTGTGTTCACCCTCCCACCCATCTCCTGCACTGTATGTTGAATTGGTACGTAACTGACCCTTTATCATTTCCACAACTGTTACTTAGTTTGCATCTAGAGAAAAATCCTGACAGTGTGGCAAAACCCTGAGAACTTAGGTTTTTAAAGATGGATTAGAATTGAATCACTACTGTGTCATTTTCAGTTCTTGTGGCTTTTATGGAGTGGCATTCTGTATTCAACCTGTTATTTCCAGAAGTGCCCACAAGACTTATGTTCCTCTGAAATAGTCCAAGGGATAATGTCATATCCTGCTGTTTCAATCAGTCCTTTAAAGGCTTAGTTTCCTTTACTGATTACGCAAGGCACTTCTGAGTTGCCTTCAGAGCAACAGGACCTTTCTTTTTAGACACTTTTTTATCTAAGCCAAAACAGTGATCAGAACTAACAATGAAGGCCTACGTTGCTTGTGACACATAGGCACATAAGTTGTAGCAAAGACCAAGGATCAAGTATTTCTTCAGAAAGCTTAGAAATGTAGGGAAAAAAAAATGTTGTCCAACAACATTTGTATGATTACTGTATTGTATACCCTAAAACCAGCATCTACTGATGCAGTGATTTACATAACAAAAGCAAGATTTCTGGAAAGATATTTCTAGCTTATGCTGGTTTTAACATGGGTAGTGCAGGAGGCTCTCCCATCTAAGCAGGAACTTCGTCTTTCAGAGTTTAATACAGCCACGTTCAGTGTACTGTTTTGGGGTCATCGGTTGGCATTCTTGGGTCATCTTGCTTCTCAAATAACTTTTTAATCCTGAAATTAACCTCTTTGATAACGACAGATTGCAAAATAAAGGCTGGCTGTACTGAATGGAAAATTATGTAAGGCTTACATTTGAAAAGGTGCATAGAATGATACTTTCGTTTCCACGTCTATATTCCTGTATTCCGATTAGCAAGTGCTCCTTTTAGTGTTGAAGAGTACAACAGAACAAACAGAAGCATTCTTTCATTGTGAAGCATGTACACTGACTCTCTCTGGTTAGGAATATTCATCTTAATATAATTGCCTTTGTAACATTCAGACAAAGAATGTTTTAATAGACTAAAGCATTTAAATTATTACTGAAATTATTTAGACCAGTACTTGTACCCATATCTTAAGGTATCTTAAGCCACTGTGGTTATCATATCCCATCTTGGTATTTAACTTAGGTGAGGATTTGCTGTCTGTTTGTATCTGAAACTCCACCATGAGATGAAGATGAATTCTGTTTGGTTTAAGTCTTCACATAAATGTATCTTTAGGGGAGAAGGGCTTCTTCCAGTTCTGCTATTAGAGAGGAGGTTTTTGCTGAAGTTGGCAGGTATGACAGTAAACCTTAAACTATCATCAAGAAGAACTAGGAATTATCAGTTACTCCTGCTAAGGTGTGGTCAGGAATCTATCTTTGGCTGGCTGATGCATAAATCTGACAGTTATCCATTGGATGTTAACACAGTTTTCTAAAGCTCCATAGGGGAATTAAATAACCTTATTTCCAATTATGTTAATAGTATTATCAACAGTATTTTTCTGCAATATCTCAGCTTAAAAAACATGTAGATTGTTCTGACACTGGGCTCTCCTACCAGTAGGCAGTGGCAGTGCTTTTATGGTCACCTATAAGATATATAGGCCTCTTCATGGCTTGTAATGGTGCTTGAATACCTGCTGAGAAAATGGGGTTCTGTGACAAAAATGTGTTATTTTATTGTCTTCCCTGCTACTCATGTTGGTTTAGATCCACTGAACATTGAGGCTTTTCATTTATTAATTTTTAGGAAATGACTATTCCATGGTGCTTGAAGAGGGCAGAGCTTGTGTTCAAGTGCGTAAAAGGTATGTTAGTGAATGCTTCACACTGTTTTGGGCTTTTTTTTGTCTATGCTGCATTTGGTGACATCCAGCCTTAGCTGAGGCTGTGTATTTTCATAAAAAAGTGATTTTCAATAATTACTGATTGTTAAAACAACAAATAATTTTCTCTTAAAATTATTAACTGTCATACGAGGAAGCAGTCTCAGACACTTAGATTAGAGACTAAAAATGTTGTGAAAATATCTTTGCAACTTAAACATGGACAGTAGAAGAAAAAGCCTTTACTGCTGCTTTGAGCAGTCTCTAAGGGAGGGCAAAAGCTGGTGATTTTCTGCAGTATAATTTCCAGTGGCTTTTGTATTTTGATTGCCTCTAGCAATGAGGACTCCCTACATTTTTCCAAAACTAGTCTATAGGCTAATTCATCTCAGTGCTGAAAAGACCTCGTGACTCAACTTGGTTTTCTGCCTTTCCGAGTGGTCTTACTCCTTGCTGTGTTCTGTGTGCTGCACTTAAATACTTGAGTCATTTAGAGTATTTAAAATGTTAATAGTGTTAATGTTCTTTCTCCACCTACTTGAGGAACCTCTTCCTATTGTGAGCTTTAGTAATTCACAATGGAATATCATCCATATAACTATTTTCATTAATCAAGTATTTATCTGGGTATATTTATTTACCATGAGTGTGTTCCTTTGGACTTCGTAATTCATTTGTAAGGACATACTAGCGCAAAAATGCCATACTGTAACTTGATCTGTAAATGAGTGCTGAGCTTTTTCCGTATAAGTAGGTCCAGATAGTTTGCGTTGCTGCCAGATTGCCAGTGTACTTTTGGCAACAGGCTTGTATTTATTAACGTGGATATGGTCACATCAGAGCTAAAGGAAAGTGCTATTTCTCAATGAAAGCAAGTCATTGAAAGAACTCATAACACACATATTTGGAGAAACCTCACACTTCTTCTGGCTAGTACTGTGCTATACGTAGGACTGGTTATTCTGGTCTTCAAGGGGATATTGATTTTCTCCATAACTCCTCATTGGATTTTCCAGTTAAAGCAGATTTCAGTCAGGAGATTGGCCAAGTCTGATTTAAGTGCAATTAGTGACATCCCCAGTTAAGGCAGTAAAAATCCTAATTATATATGAAAAATCCCTCATGGCTTGATAATGGTGTAATTGATGGGGAAGACTGCACAAAGTATGCATGCTGTTTTATAGGTTTCATGATGGAAATGGCCTCATGGGATGGAGGAATTTCTCGGACTGTACAGTTCTTGGTACCACAGGTAGGTTAAACCAAGTTCATATCCAATCTAAGAGATTGTTGGCAGTAATTGTTAAATTTCAGCAGATCTAGTTTTGATTTCTTTTCTATCACCTGCTCTTTTTGTGTGAGCATATATTAACCACTATGGGTTTGGTTCCTTGCCAGTAAAACTAGAATAAGAGGGATTTATATTTTTGGATATCTTGTAGTATCTTCTAAGGATGCTAAATTTTGAAACTGGGTAGTTCACCTTTACAAATCGTGAATATATTACCTTTGAAAGACATACTTTTTTTTGCTATTATTTACTCTGAAGAGATGGCTAACCTAACTTGCATTAGGTAAGTTTTGGTGTTAGTTAGTCTTATTGCCTAACAGCTTGGAAAGCTGCAACGCACTGAGTTCACTCAGGCTTCCCCGAGGTCATTATTAACTCCAGGTTTTTGAAGGCAGTTGAAATTAAGATTCTGAATTGATTTAATTTGATGTTCTAGCTGATCTTCAGAAACAGGAAATTTTCCACAGGTGGCCAGCACCAACTTGTATTTGTTCTAGAAAGTGGTACTGCAACATAAAAATCAGTTACATTAGGAAAGAAATAGCATGTATTTCTTGATGAAGTAGTAAACTGTTGAGCAAGGAGGAAGCCAAGAATAAACTTAAGTACTGAAGTTGGATCTAATCCTGGAATTCAGAGAGCAGGAGTCCTGTAGATAATAAACAGCACTGTCCTGCTTATGCTGGGCAGAAATAATCTGGAACACGAAATCTACTGGAAACAGGTATGTCCCAGAAATACATAAACAGTATTTGGAGGTCAGTGTTTTTCTTTTGATTGAATTAAATAGAATTATAACACATAGCTTCAAAACGAGCTTTATAGTCTTCTGAAAACCAGCAAATCTCTTAAATGTCAAAAACCAGAGAGACTTAATTCTTCCAAACTACAGCGAAAATGCCAAAGCTTACTGGTGTGGTTTTTTTTAATATTGTTTTCCAGACAATTTCTGAGGAGATGTTTTACCAACTGAGTAATATGCTTCCACAAATCTTCAGAGTATCCTCTACGTTGACTCTGACCTCTAAGCACTGAATGTTGTGCAGCAGTAAGACGTATCATGTTGCCAAAGGATGAGATTGCAGAGATTCTGGACTGGAATGTCTCTCTTTTGAGGGATGATGACCCTGAAGTGGTATTTGTGGCAACTTCAAAAATCATGACGTCATAATAAAAGATAAATACTGTCTGTACTTGGGTGATAGCAGCTGATTTGTGCCTCTTGCTTTGTTGCAGCACAGTGTTAAAGCTGAATTCCTCACCTTTATCTGAAAGAATTCAATGTAATTTCTTGTATGTAAACAACAGAAATACATAGGTGGTGCTCATACTTAAGTAGTAGGAATGAAGAGCTTATGGTAGGAACAGGATCTTTGGGATGGGCTTCAGGTGGCTCAGTTTTGAAAACATTTTCTGAATTTTCTCAGTGACATTTAAGAAAATATGAATGATGTCAGGTGTCTCCTTAGAATAACTTTGACATAATTTGTCGCCCTTGTCTTTCCAGCATCAGTGACCACAAAATAAAATCTATTACAGCCTCATTTCACTGTTACAAAATAAAAGACATGAGACAAGTATTTAACCTGTGTTTTGTAAATCACGGAAGTGTTCTTTTGAAAAAAGTAATTCAAAATAATGCACCTGTGACAATAATTAGATTTTTAAATTATTTCTTCCCTTTTTTAGTGTATGAACTTTTTGCTTCAAGATTTCACATTGACAAGCCTGTCTCATCTGCAGCTTAATAGGAACACTGCTGTGTTCTGGACTCTTGTGGTGGGAGGCTGGAAGCAATCCTGCAGTGCAGAGGCTGGTCACCCAGGAAGCCCTGTCTGAAACTGAGTCAGGCTCACAGTTAAGCATCTGGGGTGTGAAGGTGCCAGGTAGCTTTCTGAAGTCCATAGTTCTGTTAGACAGGAAGCGCAGGGATCCTGTCATAGCTGGCTTTGAATCTGAAATCTCTTTCCATGTATTGCTGAAATTCACTTGAAAACTGGAGATCTGGGAAGCCAACTAAAAAGCTAATTATTTTCTTGGGCAGAGACACCTTCCACTAGACCAGGTTGCTCCAAACCCCATCCAGCCTGGCCTTGAACACTGCCAGGGATGGGGCAGCCACAACTTCCCTGAGCAACCTGTGCCAGTGTCTCACCACCCTTCTTCGTAATATATAATCTAAATCTACTCTCTTTCAGTTTAAATCCATTTCCCCTTGTCCTGTCACTACATGTCCATGTAAGATGTCCCTCTCCACATTTCTTGTTGGCCCCCTTTAGGTACTGGAAGGCTGCTTAAGGTCTCTACATGGCCTTCTCCAGGCTGAACAACTCCAACTCTCTCAGCCTGTCTTCATAGGAGAGGTGCTCCAACCCTCTGATCATCTTTGTGGCCTTCCTCTGGACTCACTCCAGCAAGTCCACATCCCTCTTGTGTTGAAGATACTCAGTACTGTCAGAGCTGGCTTTGAATCTGAAATCTCTTTCCATGTATTGCTGAAATTCAATTGAAAACTGGAGATCTGGGAAGCCAACTAAAAAGCTAATTATTTTCGTGGGCCACAACACCCCCACGCAACGCTCCAGGCTTGGGGAAGAGTGGCTAGAAAGTTGCTTGGTGGAAAAGGACCTGGGGTGCTGATGGACAGAGCTGAACATGAGCCAGCTTGTGCCCAGGCAGCCCGGAAGGCCAGCAGCCTTCTGGCCTGTATCAGTGCTAGTGTGGCAGCAGGGCCAGTGCACTGCGTGCCTCTGTACTCGGTACTGGTGAGGCCACACTTTGAATCCTGTGCTCAGTTCTGGGCCCCTCACTGCCAGAGAGACATTGAGGTGCTGGAGTGGGTCCAAAGAAGTGCAGTGAAGCTGGTGAAGGGCCTGGAGTACAAGCCTGATGAGGAACAGCTGCAGGAACTGGGGTTGTTTTGTCTGGAGAAGAGAAGGCTCAGGGAGGACCTTATCGCTCTCTACAACAACTGAAAGGAGGTTGTAGTGAGGTGGAGGCAGTCTCTTCTCCCAGGTTACAAGTGATAGGACAAGAGGTAATGGCCTCAAGTTGTGCCAGGGAGGTTAGGTTGGATATTAGGAACAATTTCTTCACCAAAAGGGTCATCAGGCATTGGAACAGGTTGTCCAGGGGAGTGGTGGAATCACCATCCCTGGAAGTGTTCAAAACCCATGGAGATGAGGGCCTCAGTGATACCATTTAGTGGTGGACTTGGCAGTCCTGGGGTAATGGTTGGACTTGATGATCTTAAAGTTCTTTTCCAACCTAGCTGATTCTATGGTTCTATGATTCTATTATATCTTCATTGTGATCCCCCCCCCTTCTCATTATAATTTAGTTTGATAAACATGAAGATGGCAAAGCTCTGTTCTGGTGAAGCTGCATGACTAAAAATTCTCACAGAGAATCAAAGGAATATAAATCAGTTTATGGTGTTTATGAAGTCACTGTGTAATGAGCAAACTCTTAGTATTTTTATCAAGTCCTGCATGCTGTACAGAAGCCGTGTAAGTGACCCAGCAAACATCCGTTGCTGGACTGTCACATGCTTTTTTTTTCTTCTGCCAGCAACTTCTAAAGAAGAATCATGCAAGTAATGTGGTCTAATTTGGTGTTCTAGAAAAGAAGGATGTAAATTCATCTAGAAGGAGCTTGATTAATCCTGCTAGAGCTGATTTTACATTGGTTGTCTTAAGCTAAAATCGAACTCTGGTACAAGAAAAACAAGTTCTCTAACCACTATTCTGTTTGTGAAAGGTGTGGTAGCAGAAGTGTTCCTTTTTATAAGTTGTAAGACTTATCTGTGTTAGGGGAAAGGTCTGTGTTACATATTTGGTACTTTTATTCCTTCATTCAGTCCATCTACCAACAAGTAGCCTGTGGAACACCAAAAGTTCTTGAACAGATCATCTTGCTTATACAGGCTTTGTTGGCAAATATCATGACCAAATTCTCTTATTTTGCCAGAACAAAGACTCCATGTAATTTAGTACCACTTCTTTAAAACTGACACTGAGTTCTGAGAAAATGACTAAACTTTTTACCTTTCATTTTTTGAATCCTTATGTTTTCAGTAGATTCCAGATAAACTTTTCAGCGTAGTAACCATTTGGTCTTTGACTCTAAAAAGAACAAGCAAGCTCTAGTGGTGAGGTTTTGGGAAATCAGTGGTAGGAATGGTACAGGAAAACTATTAGTTCTACTTAAAATTGTACTGAAGCCTGACCCTTGTAAATGCTGAATTGGCCAGCCAAACTGAATCTTTGTCTGAAGGGTTCTCGATACAACATTTTTATTTCCATTTTTCTTATCTATTCCCAAGAAAGTAGTGCTAACAGCAGAGTTTTAGCTGTGTATAAAAACAGACTATAGAGATGGGATGACCTAAACTGTGCTTTCTGTTTGATCTCTACCTGGCAACCATACAGAACAGTAGCATGCAGACTGCAATTTATGGGGTAAAGCCACGTGAGAAATCCTGTTTGGGTCATGAGCAGCTATTTGAGATTAAGAGGAAAATGACTCAAGAGGCATGAGGTTTTCTATTTGTATATGCAGTGTAGCATTCCTTGGGAGGATTTAATGCCTTGAAAATGTTGCATAAAATTGTATAAATGGCTCTTGCCCCCAAGAGAGATGAGGAGCAAATAACATTGTTTAACTTCTTTAACCTTCTCATGGTGACCAGTATACACTGCAGTTGCCCTTTACAGAATCCAATCTGAGGTTATTACAAGAAAAAAAATCATTTTAGAGAGTCTGAATTTGTCAAGGCCATCAGTAAGTGACCTTCAATCTTCAGCTATAGGATCTCTGTCCATTTGCTTACATGGTGACTGATGACAAACAGGAGGAGAAGAATGCAGACAGCTGAGAACCAGGTTTACAGACCTTGTCCTGACCAGACTGCTTTTACCCTGTTGCAGTTCCAGAAATTTCACTTTTAGTAGATGTCACTGCCTGGAGAAGAAAGAATTGCATCTGAGCTCTTTCCTTTGCAATAGCTCAGTCTGGATTCTAAGTTAATGAAGCACAGCTGGAAGATGTTATTGTATAATTTCCGACTGTATGAGACAAGTGAAGCTATGGAAGGTGATTTTGAAGAGGGGATATAATTTAAAGGAGGAAATCATGAATAAGATTGTGTTCTAACCCAGTTCTGTTATTTCTGTGAGCTTAAAAGTTGATCCTTTTTTTATCTGTACTTCATTTTCCCCTCATTAGAGCAAAGTTTTGTTTATGCTTTTGTAATATTTTGAGCATTAATCTTGCATGCCATATTTACTCTTCTTTCTTGCCTGTGCTATATGCAAAAGTACAATACTGTTCCCTGGTATTCACACCAGGTCAGAAGGATAGAGAGATGCTTTATGCTCTATTTGTATCTTTGCCTTGTTGAGGTATCAGGTCAGACCATCAGTGCTGCATAAAAATAAATTTATTACTTCACACTTGTATGCTGGATGTTGTAGAAACCAGTAGTAACCACGGAATTATGGAACCACAGAATTAGACTAATGTGTTCTTATGCACAAGTATAAACAACCTTATTGCAGGTTGTGTAAGTTGGAGGGCTTGACTTTATGCTATAATCACATTTAAACACTCAGTTGTAATCTTACCCCAACATTTAGAAGCAAGTGGAACAAGGCAAGCATGCATCACAAGGAGCAGCTCTCCAAGAGCAGCCAAAGGAGTCATCAGAAGCAAGATGGCAATGAACTGGGGTAAAACTCATTATGCTTGAGAGAAAGAAGGGTCTGCCTCCAGCAACAGGGTGGTATTCTGTACATGATGCAGGCTGTTGTGGTGATTTTAGGCTATAAAGGAGCCCATAAGAAACCTTTAACCCTCTTTTAAGATTTTTTTTGGAGATCAGGCCAGATTCTGGTTAAAGAAAGATGGTTCATAATTCATTTCCATTCCCACATCTGTCAGAATAACCTGCAAAGGGGGAAAAACGGTGTTCACCCTTTATAATAAGGGATCCAAAAGAGAAAAGTAATTGAAAATGGGCAATGTAAGATGTGAAGTAAGTCTTGAAAGCTCTGCCTTGCTATGTAAGCTGCCCCATACAAAGTTTTATGTTCAAAGTGCATTGCTTAGGAGGGCCTACCAAGAGTGTTGTTACAGAGGAGCAGAAGAGTACAGCAGAAGTGACCCACTCATCAGCTCAGATATATTGGTGTACCCTGGTAAGGAAAAAGATACTGAGTATATTGCCTGTGTCCCACTGAATAAGTATGAGGAAGGTGGCTGCTGTCTGTGGAGGAGGAGAGAACCTCTACCAGCCTCCTGGGAGGCAGTCCCTATCGCTAGGCCCGTAGGAAGGCTGCGAAAGTGGATAACCTGCAGAGGTAATGGCAGCTCATACTGTGACAGGCATCATGCCTGAAATAGGTGGGCTGAGTGGACAAGAAATGGAGGGGACCCACAAATCCTAGCTATTACTGGTATTAAGGAGCAAAGCATAAGGAAATGGAAGAGTGTAGTGTAAAACAGCCCAGAGAAACTCGTCAGTGAACAGCAAGCTCTTCTTTTGCTATGTTTAATAATGCCTTTTGACAAGGAAAGACATTGACTGCATTAACAGTCATTAATGTGGCTGTGACAGAAGAGTGGTAGGACAAGGAAGTCAGCTGGAACAGCAACAATTTAGACAAGGCCAAAGGACATGGCTAGGAAATAACTGATGTAATTGTGAAGATTGTGAAACATTCATTAGATGTTCAGTAGAATGTGGCAGAACGGACTGAGCAGGCCGCAGAAAGACTGCAGAAGTGGTAGAAGATAGTGTAAAGTGAGGTGGCAGGCGCAGCTTGGGGAAAAGAGCTTTGGCAAGTAAAGCTTTTTTGGGGCTCTTTCTTCCCACATGAAGTTTTTTTCATTGGAAAATGCACTATGGACTTAAGCACATGGTACATAGCTCTTGTCTCACTGACCAGTTCCTCTGCTTTCAGAACTGACATGGGACAGTGCTTTCAACCAGCCCTACTCAGGGCCAAGAAGAGAGAGAAATTTTCTTAGGCGGAGTCACAGAACAAAACGATGTTCTTGTGTCATGTTTGTAACAGACATATAAATATGAAGTGTGTAGTAGCAAATATTCTATGTAACACATTCAAAAAACCCCAAAAGCTGGCAGTGTTAAAGCATAAAAGAACTCAGCACGGAGTGCTCTACCTGCATTTCTCAGGAGAGCCATGGTACATACTGACATCTTTCAGTTGGCTGTTGCGGTTCACAATGTCTTGTAAATTTTCAGTCACTGTGAATGCAGCAAATCCACCAACCTTGCACAGCCCAAGGCCTGCAGGATGTGATGTTAGTTTTGATTGTCTTCCTCGTTTTATTTGGCATTCACCTTTATTTAAGAGTCACCTTTTGATCTACGCTTTGATGGTGTAAATTCAAGTCTAAGTTCACTGACTTACTCCAAAATTACACAGATGTAACTGAGAGCATAATTTGGCCTCGTGTGCCCTTCCAAGGGTGCTAAGTTTGAAGACATACACAGTAACACTGGCTAAATGACAACTGAAGGGGAATATGAAAACCATCTGTAAATATTTAAAGAGTGCAAAGATTGAAGAGGAGGCGGGTTTGTACTGCATGTTCCAAGAAGGGTTTCAACTTAACTAACAGGGATAAAGGTAAGCAAAGAAAAATATGTAAGAATTAGAGAAGCAGTATTTCTAAGACCTTAGAAATACTATCATAATATACAAAAATTTCTCTGCGAATGGAGAGATATCCACTGCGTAACTTACAAAATGACAGGAGGATACAGCTATGCCTGTGTGTTATAAAGTACTCTTAAGCTGCCTGGGAGATGGTAAGACAAGGCTTACCTTGGGAAGTGTCTGCTTCCCAATTGCTCAGCTGAAACGGGTCGATTTCTCATTCCTGTTCCATCTTTGGGAAGCACATGCATGACCATCTGGATCCAGACAGACATGGTTTGTCCCTGGTTGACTTAATATGTTGATCAGTTTTAAATCTGCACACAGGAGCAGAGAGAAAAGCTCTCTGTTCCTTCAAGACGTACTTTCAGTGAAGGACAAAACCTTGGGGGAAGAAATCCTTAAGTTGAATTAATTCAGGTTTGGATAAGGGGTATAAGATAGTCATATGCTACATGGCACTGCCAGTGCTTTCCTAATGGATTTTGGTTAATTCATAACAGTGCCAAATATCAGAGCATCTTTGAGACCTAGTGGTTTCAATATGAGTTCAAAGCCCTTGGCCCTATGTAGTAAGAAACCCTGTCCATACAAATTCAGGAGCATCTTGAACTGGGAAATTACCAGAGTTGAAGCTGGTTTGATTGTGTCCCAAAAGTCTTATTTTAAGCTGCTTTAAGCTGAACCATAACAGCTCCTGCCTGGCATAAGTTATAATCCTCCAAAATGCTCTGTACTCACTCATGAAAGTCATTTATAGTCACTTTTCAACTTTGTTCCAAACAACCCTTTAAAATCCCAGCAGAAATAGCATCGCTCCACAAACCTGCTTCCTTCCGCCACTCCTTGTGTGCTGCATCCACGTTATCAGTCTTGTGTGTGCCTATTTCTGCAGCGGAAATCCAACCAGCACAAGGCAGCCAAGCCTCCTTTTTTGAGAAATGAATCTTTGCTTGCTCACCAATAAAAGGTGGAAATTGCAGTGGGCCCATGACAGGAGCTTGGCCTCAAGCTTGACCAGCTACACAAGAGGATGTGAGTGCTTCTGTTGAGTAGTTGTTTGGAAACCGCGGCCTGACCACCAGTTGTTATCTTGGATGTGTTTTTAGCCATTTTGGAAAATTCTTCCTGCCCATGGAAGTGGTTCTTTCTTTCAAGCAGTACATAAATTATGGGCAAGTCTTACAAGCTGATGTTGCTACATGCAAAATGGTACACACCACACTTGTGTCGATAGGTAGTGCCTCTCAGCTCTTTTTCTGGAGTCTTCCTGTTAAGAAATATGAACTGCAGATAAAAATACATCATTGGCATTTTTCTGAGGTTTGCTTGATTTCTAAAACTACAGAATAATTCAGGGAACCTGCCTGTGAGGGATATTGTGCTTTCCTTGGTGCAGATGCTTCTACTAGCACCAGTTTCTGCCATTTCAGTAGATGGAATTTGTTGTACAGATTCACTACTTCGTCAGTTCTGCCTTTGTTAATGGATGTGCTCTGCAGTCCTCAGGGAAGGCAGAGTTTTCCCATAACACATTTTCTACTTGTGTTTCTGAGTCACACGGTAACTGACAGTTCTCATGGAACCCAGCAGAAGTGACTATGTACAGGCAAAGCTAAGTGATGGATGTAGCATTCAACATGAGTAGCATAAAAACTCTGGACATCCAGTCTGTGGTGCATGGACCATGGCAAGGCTTTACATTCTGGTCATCATAGACTTAATGGGAATTAGCTGCCTCACTGTGAAGTACCCAATACCCAGCAAAGTCAAACTCTGTATGCTTCAAATTGTATAGTCCTTTTAAATGGCCTGCCATTGCATCAAACGATTTATTCCACTAAGTTGATTTGAAAATGGAAAGACTCAAACGGTTGAATGATATATAGCTGACAGTTGCACAGAAGATAGGCTGCAGACTTGAAGAATTTTTGTTAGCACTGAGGAGAGACCTTATTGCTCTCTACAGCTACCTGAAAGGAGGTTGTAACGTGGCCGGTGTCGGTCTCTTCTCCCAAGTAACAAGAGACAAGGCAAGAGGAAACAGCCTCAAGCTGTGCAAGGGGAAATTTAGACTGGATATTGGGAACAATTTCTTCAACAAAAGGGCTGTCAAGCATCGGAACAGGCTGCCCAGGGAAATGGTGGAATCACCATAGAATCATAGAATCATGGAATAGTTAAGGCTGGAAAGGACCTTAGGATCATGTAGTTCCAAACCCCTCCCATGAGCAAGGATGCTTCACACTAGATCATGCTGCCCAAGGCTCTGTCCAGCCTGGCCTTGAACACTGCCAGGGACCCTTGAATGTCTTTAAAAGAAATGTAGGGACATTGTTTAGTGGTGGACTTGGCTGTGCTAGTTTATCAGTTGGACTGAATGATCTTAGAAGTCTCTTCTAACCTAAATGATTCTATGAATCTCTGTTCTATGATTCTACGAACTGGGCCAGATAATGGTAGGATAAAATATGAAGCAGTAAAACGTAGTTTATCAGGAAAACTTTACTGACTGGGAACATTATCAGGCTATAGAAAAGTTAACGTAACTTTAAATCACCTGGGCATTAGAAATCACCTGGATGATGGACAGGATGTTCTATCATGCAGAGATGGGACCAGCTTTCCTTCGTGAAATGCAGAGGCCACTCCTTATTCCTATAGCTTTCTCTCCAGGCTTAGGTTCATGTTAACCCCACCACAGGTACCCTGAGCAGAAAGGAAGCTTGCTTGTTGCTTTTGTGTTTGTTGGTTAGTTGTTTTTAACATTTAAGTCACTATTTGTAGGACACAAAGTTCTGTGAGATAAGAGTCCTTTATGTGTACTTCATGATACGAAGTACTAACTCAAAGGCTACTGGAATTAGTGAAAATGAAAAACCAGTGACTCAAGAGCACTGGAGATCTCCAGATCAAATCCAAAGAGATTTGATCACTTCATTATTAAAGTCTGGGCAGACTTTCCTTACAACCTTGGCTTTTTATGCCTCTGTAGCCAAACACTCCAGCAACCATGGGTGTTCAGAACATCGTGGTCTGCAGCGGGGTAAGTAACATGCCCAAATTCTGATAAGGCCTCAGAGGAAAATACCAGCACCCACAGGTCAATTGAAGCTAATTACTTATAACTGCAGTCCCGTACCAGAAAAAAGACCATTAAGAGGATCTTCCAGCCAGACCAATGTCCTTCAACAGCTACATTGTCTCGCCTTGAAAACAGCAGGATGAGAACTGTAATGGCTCAGTTGCTCTTCCATGACTGTTATCTCTGAGTTATCAGATTAACTACAGTTCAGTTCATTAGCCTGTCTTAATTCTCACATACATAAAATACTACCTAGGAGAGCTGAGCAGGATTTTCCACCTCAAAAATATAGAAAAACATCGTGAAAACAAGAAAATTCTCTGCTGACCAACTGAATAATGCAGGTAAAAACCAAAGACGTGTGCTCAAGAGGATGACTCCAACTGACACTAAAAGAAGGCTTTCAAGTAACTTTGAAGTACTTAATATGATGCGAGTGAGGAAGCCAGAGGTGAATCTTTCCTGCCGTTTCCTGTAAAATCTCTGGCCATCTGTTCAAACTTCTTTCCTCTCTGAAGAGCAGCATCAAGGCTCTTTACACTGAAGCTACATAATTTGATAAGCTAAAGCCCAAAACCTTCATGTGATGAATCTTTGCTGGATACCATTATATTGGCTGACTTTATAGTCAGTCTTCTCCATTCAGTTGCATGCCTAAACCAAATTCGGGGCTTTTTACAGCAAAGCAATATTAACTATTGGCCCTTCTGAGCTTTGTGTGAGTTTTGCTATTGGCTGCAGTGGGCCCAAGATTTCACTTCCCAGTTTATTTCTAGCAGTATGTAATGGTTAAATAAGAAGATGAATGTGTTCAAAACATCAAATCTTTGCAGCTCTTCTAAATGAAAGATAATCTGGCAGCCAGATCTAAAGGCTCACAATCCATACTGGGTGTCAGAAGAGCAAGACTCACTTCCTTGGTGTCGCCAATGCCTCAGAGCATCTTTAGCCAACATATCCACTTTCATCTTCTTAATTTGAAAACCATTGGTTATGAAACCCACCCTTGCAACACTGAGATACAGAGTACAAGAGGGCTGGATAAGTGTCATAATGTGCATAAACCACCAGTGGGCAGATGGTTTTCCGGTAATAATATATAAAGCTCCTCACCATTCAAATATACAAAGCTTCCTTTTTAGCAGTGTATCAGGGTAGGTCATGCGTATCTCAGGAAAAAGGAAACAAATTAATAGACCCTTATATATTTAATTCATATCAGTAATGTTATTCAGGTGCTTATGTTTTCAAAAAAGCTGGTCCCTCGCAGTGAAAGAGAAAGCTCTGAACATTTAACTTGCAGTTAAAAAAAAAAGAGAGAGAAAATCCATTGCAAAAGGTCTATGCAATAAATGGAATTAGATACCATCCAGTGTATTCAAAAGATCACCCTAGTCAGAAAATTATTCTTAGCTCTATAGTAATCATCATATGTTAAGTTAGATGGCTATCTCTCTACGTCTGGAAATATGGCATGAAGGTCAGCCATGGCTTGATCTTTTCTAGAGCTGGCAAGAGTCCCACTTCAAGTGGGAGGTTAGACTAGATGACTTCCAGAGGTCCCTTCCAACCAACATTTCTATGACAGCATGATCTCACACCCATATTGCAATTAAAGGGGCCATGTTAATATTTAAAATATCTTTGGGATGTGCAGAGCTCATCCAGGGTATTTGTACACAAAGAGTTTAAAGGAAGGGACATTCAATCCTGTTGATTCTTTATCTGTGTGCACCACACTTCAGACAACAGTTTATATCTTCTTTTGCTTACAGTGGCAAATAATTTGCTGAAAGCAGGTAACATTTCATAGTTTTTCTTCTTTCCACATTTATTTTACAGTCAATAAAGGTATTTCTTGATGAAGACGATCAGCCCCCTTGTCTGGGTATGAGACCCATCAGGCTCTCTCCATGTCCCTTTACAGGCTGAGGTGGGTTACTGCCTGTAGGGGTGTAGGACTCAATGGGGCACGCTGGGGAAACAGCATTTTGGGATAGCACCAGACATATTATGGGATGTTTAGGGACAGGACCAGAGGTGGGGAGGGAGGGATTAAGGTAGACTAGGAAGGATCAAATGTTATTAAAACAGAGGGATAAGGGGTGAAAACCACACAGTTGCTCATAACAGGTTGCTGGTCAGCACACTTGTCTGACCTTGCCTTGCTCCTGGTCACGACAGTCTCCTCTTACCAAACTCTTGTTCCTAACCATTGTTCCTGGGTGAGGGGCCCTCTGTTCTGGGTGCACATGTGTGTATGGAGGTCTGAATGCCATCCACTGGCAAGGGGCCCATGAGTCAAAAGGGGTCAATGAGACTAAGAAGCCAGCAACTGGGGAGACTGGAGACCATGCCTGTTGTGTCAGTGTGGGTGTCAGTGTGTGTACTTGCTAGTGAATGTCACGCTGAACTGCCCACAAGTAGGATAAGAGGCCTGTAAACTTAGTTTCCTGCTTCAAAGAGATTGATTATAGTCTTATGTACTAGAAAAAAGATATACAAATGTAGGGCATCCCTGCCCTGGCAGAAAAGAGCAGGTTGGCTGTTGTTTGTCTTTGGTGCCTAACCTCAGAAAAGGGTTTGAGGGCTAAAAATACAGACCTCAGAGGAGGATCTGAATCCAGTGGCCTTTGCAGACACCCATTAGTATTCCTTTATGATCACAGTAGATGGTGCTTCCATAGTCTGCTGGCTGTTGTCATTCAGGGTGACTAGTGTTCTCTATTGCTAATTAGCCTGAGGGGGCTCTGGATTCAGCACGAAGCAAGAGAAGTGCTACAGTGCTGAGCATGTCCATGGGAGCAAACACACCAGGACTGGAAAGAGAGCTTTACCAAGGGAGGCTGGAAAACCACTGGAGCTCTGAACCCTACTTGTTCTCTGGCTGCAGCTCTGCCCATGGAGAGGGTGACTGCCTGCAGCTGGTCAACCCAGCTGCCTTCCTCTCTGCTGAAGGGTGCCACAGGGTGAAACACTCCTGCAGAGGCTCCCTGCAGGCAAAAGGAGGTGGGTCAGAAGAGTTCTTCTGCTGCTCTGTATAAACTGACCCACCAGTGTTCGACTGAAAGGCAGCAGCAATGAGCAGCAGTAGGTGATAATCTTTCAGCTGATGTCATGGCACTAAGAAAGCTCTGTCAAGGCTAGAATATTTATTTGAGCAGGGCAGTGGAGAGATCACCCAAATTCCTATGAGAGGATTAAGTAAAAATAAAAAAAAAAAGGGAGTCTTTGGATCTCTCCTGGCTTCCCATTCACCAGGGCTTTTCAGCTTCCACACCCCAAAAGGCATAAAGAATGTGACAGTGCAGGCTGTTCACAGTACACACTAGATCCATGTCATTGTGCATTTTCTGCCTTTTTATGGGAAAAGATGCATCCATTTATGACTTCTGAGAAGCATTTCCATGCACATAAAGGAAAGCTCTTTCCTGTCTGTCCAGACTCCAAGCCATGTCTTCGTATTTGAGAAACCAAGGCAGCCTAAGCATGTTGGCTTTCAGATGGGGGATGCTCAGTGCTTTCTAAAACCCAGGCCCACGTGTCTGAAGTTGAATGCATCTCATAAATAGGGGTACTTGGAATCACAAGCCATCTGGGAAAGCCTTGCTCTGTGGGCAATGTGATGCCACTGTATAGGGGCACAATCTGGCTGCTGCCCTGTGGTCTGCTCACACTGAGGGTCAAGCTTGCAGTCATGAATAGCTCTGTAAAGAACCATTCTGCCCAGTAAGAACTGCCTACTAGATCACCTATTTGCTGCATAAACCATCTTAATTTTTACAATGGAGTCATAATGGTCCAGACCTGCCAGACAGTTAGCAAAACAAAACTAGAAAAAAGGTGGCAAACACAAAGCAACCAAAGAGAGCAAAGGATGGGTCAAACTGGTGATAGCAACAAGATTCAGCAGCAGATGGTGAAGAGGCTTTAACCTCCTGTGTTTACGTCAACCAGACAGTAATAAAGTACAACAATCTAGGACCTATTAACATGCATTCCTGTGGCCAGTTCTTAAACTGGTTTCTTCAGGTGGATTTTATTGTGTCATGAGCACAATTAATTTTCACAACATTATTTTCATGATAGGTTATTAGACATTACATGATAGGTCATTACACATTACATTACAGCATTCCCATGTCTTAGGCTTTTTGTAACAGTAGGAGAAATGGTGGGCTGGAGAAGACAGCTGGGTTTGCACGCGGTATATGTCAGTTTACTTAAGCAGACCCATTTTATTGCTGCTGGAGGAATGCAGCAAAAGGTCAGTGCTGAAACTCCACTAAAGTAAGTTGAGCACACATTCCAGCTGCGAACATATGCTCAATACTTGCTTGATCAAAAAGGAAATTTCAGAGCTCTGCTACATGCTTGCCTTGACCCTGCTCCATACCGCCTGTCTAGTGTGCATCAGACAAACTATTTTTTAATCCTGCATAGAATACTCATTCTGGTTAAAGGATGCTTGGAATAGTTGCATATCATCATTAGCAGCGTAATCTTAAACTGGGCCTGTGCATATGGAAAAGTGCACGATAGTATGGAAAGGGATGTCAAGAGGAGAAGTGTCACATGAATGCATGAAATGTGTGGGTTTATTTCTTAGTCCGGTGCGTCCGCCACAACCTGACCCTGTCCAAATGAGACTCATCTTTGCAGGGAAAAAATAAACTCAGCATTGTTATTCTGCTCTTGCATTTCCCTTGCCTGTGTCTTCTTCAAATGTTTAATCTTCTAGAGTCTGCCTGATCTGGTCAGTGTCAGGGGAAGGATTCCGTGCTATCAAAATGCACAGAGAAGCCACACCAACTTAATTGGACTGTTAGAAATTGCAGGAGTGAAGCTGTTCTAGCCACAAGAGCTTTTGGCTGATTTAGAACATGCCCTCATAACATCATTTGACAAAAATAAGACTCAGACTTTTTAATAGCACAAATTACTTAGGTTTCATATTTAACTACAGTCACTGTTAAAGCTATAACTGGTTTTTAGAATATTTTAGGAATCTGATCTTGATCTTCCATATGTTAAAAGCCATCACAACAAATACCTCACACTGTAGTTCGTGATGAAGAAATAACAAGGTAGCCGCAGCCTTAAACACAAAGCATTTATTCTGTGGTCAGATTTGCTACTGTCATAGAAGAGTAGATACCAGAAATTATCATTTCAAGGAAGAAGGCTGTCATGAAACCTGCATGACATTTGGAGAGAGGGCACTGATGTTCTAGTTACTTAAAGCCAGCTTTTCAGCAGCTCCCAGACTCCAGTGTGAAAAAGGGCACTAGTATTGAGGAGCCCATGATGCACTGAGAACAGAGGATGCTTTGACACAGAAAGGTGGATTCCTTTCTGAAAATGAGACTTGAAGGCTTTCAAAATATTACTCAATGGCCATCGTAATCAATGAGATTAAAACTGATCTCACCTCGTCTTTGGGTTGTGCCTCGGGAGGAAGAAGCTTCAGTCAGTTTAACAGTATTGTACAGCCAGGGATTAGAAGCAAAACATCTATAACAATACACAGCTTAAAAGAGGGTGTTAAAAATATGAGGTTAAAAAATGAGGTCTTTTCTATCAGAAATCCAACCACTTCTTTTCATATTGCTTTTCACTATGGTACTCTGTGGGATCACCACATAGTACAAAACCACGTTGAATGACAATTTGGTGAGTGGAAACAACATGATGCATAAATGCAGTAGGCATTTGAGGAAGATTCCATCATTAGCACCAGATTAGTTTGTATTCACAGACTCATCAAGTTTGCACCTCACAGCAACAAATTGTAGGAAAAGCTGATACAGTGAGCATAGTGCTGGCATCCATCTGGACCCTGAAAAGCTGGAGGAATGGGTTGATAGGATTCTTGTGTAGCCTGGCATTAACAAATGCAAAGACATTACTCCTGCCAATAGTACAGGCTGTGCCCTGACTGGTGCAGGAGGAGCTTTACTTTTAGAAGAGGCTTGGGATCCTGGTGCAGAATGAGCCAAACCTAAACCGGTAGCTGTGGTGAGGAAGACCAAACACCTACTGAGCTGCATTAGCAAGAACGTGACCAGGCAGTCAAGGATTGACAGAAGTTATTATTTCCAGTACGTCTGGTGTGCTATGTCCTATTTAGGACATCCCAGCGCAAGAGAGGTCAACAGATTGGAGGAAGTCCAGTGGAGAGCCATTAGGATGCACAGGAAGCATGCTGAAGATGTTCAGAGAGGCTGAAGGTGCTCTCAGCAACTCACCAAGGATCAAAGCGCTCCTAAGCTGTTTGTAGCATTTTTTTTTTTCTGAAAGAAGAAATGTTTCTCTTTGTCTTGGAAAATGCCTTTTGCACAAGGTCCTGAGTATCATCAGGGAAGTCATTCTGTCATCCTTCTATGGAGAATTCATGGTACTTGGACACTGCAAGTGTGTCATAAATGTATCCCTTCTTCAAGCGCGGAAGATGCTAACAAGGTGCATCTCAGCCCTCTGCAAGAACTGTACAGGTCTCATAGAATGAGCAGAGCTCATATTATGGCTCAGTTCCACTTTTTAAATGCCATATTTTACCTTTTTCCATGTTTCTTTTTATAATTTCGTCACTAATCCTTTTGTACCAGTGGGATACAGGCCATCTCATCTCCTTCACCTCTTCTCTAATACTGATACCAAAAAGAGGTTCATATCTGCTTATTTTGCACCCTCTTCCCCTTAACGCTCTGATATTAAAACACTTCTACTTCGTGCCTATCTTTACTGCTGTAAGTCAGGCCAGTTCAGCAATCTGCAGCAGCATGTGCCTAATTTTAAGTGTGTGAAAAGTCCCACATTCCATAGGAGCCAACAACCACATACTCCAAAAGTACAACTTGCTAAGAGTTAGGTACCGGTTGACCCCAGCCACCTGCCGAGTATCTTTGGTCCTTGATGATGTAAGCCACAATACTTAATAGCTACCTATTCTCCATAGCTGTTTTTAGTGCTTGTTCTGTACTTTTCTATTTTCTCCTGTATGGCCCTGCAGATCTGGTGTGCTCCTCACAATTCCCCAGATAAATATCCACACATGAGCCTGAATACCACATCACCACCTTTATGTCTCAAAAAGACATGGTTTTGATATTCTTCTTCCTTTTTCTCTATTTCCTAGACAGACTTCTTCCCTTAATCTTTCTTTGCAGAACTAAGTATTTCCAGTCATATTACTTAAACAGCTCAGCTGTCTGTCTTGCATTCCTCGTCCCTTGCAAGGTCTATACAAATTTGGAGCTCCTCAATAAGCTATGGCATAGCTTGAGCTCCTCTGCTGTATTACTTGTCCTGCTATTGAGGAGTGAAAAATTATCCTATTCTCTTTCCCCTATTCAGAAAAGGAGCTATAGGAACAAAACCTGAATTGCTACATTTGTGTATGAAAACTCATCCTGTTTGCTTTAGCCTACAAACCTGACCAGAACGTAAGATCACTTCTGAAATGGCTCCATTTCTTCACTTAACCGATGAACTTTCTCTTTGGATGAATATCTGGTGGCTGAACATTTAGCCACCCATCTAGATAACTTTCTGATAATGCATTCTGAAACTTTACTAGACCTTTGGTGATGAGAACAGCATACAGTTTTATGTGCACATTTTCAAAGAGAGAATATCTACTGTTGCTCCTATAAATCCAGTTTAACCACTCATCCTTATGTTGCTGGGAATATGCAAATGATCCAGCACAACACAAAGGGACATGGTCTTTGAAACACCCTGAAAACATCCAGGATACTGCAGCCAGGATACGGAGGCACCTGCATGTTGCAAACATGTGTGAAGAGTTTGTGGGGCTTCAGATTGTGGACTTAAGATTGCTCCTCAGACTCTAATTGGGAAACATGACAGTGCCACTGGGAGAGAGGTTTCCAAGCAGACCCTGTCACTGCAGATGCTGCTGGGTCCAGCACCAGCTCACACACTTTTACCTACAGCCTGTTTGCTGCTCTGTTCCCAGACAGACTGCTGGGTACCAGGGAAGGGATTCATCTCCAGAGTAAAAGATTTCTCTTTAGGTGTCTTCCTGTGCTTCAGCTCCTGTGGAACACAGACCTTGTCAGTGAAGGCAGTGTAGCCTCTGGAGTGCTTCAGCTTACCCTGAAGAAGACACCTTCAGGGTGGTGAGCTGTGTGAGTTATGGGTTCCTTGACTGTATGAAGTAGATCACACTGACTGTACTGCATGCTGAGACCCTCAGTACACATGGACCCACACACCAGGGCCTGAACACAAAGCAGTTTCCCCCCTCTAAGTGGCCTAAGGACCTTTTTCCTAGGACCTGGCTCTCCTCTTGTGGTGGGAAGCCCTGCAAATTGATCCCTTCCTCTCACTCTCCAGTAATTCATTCAGCCTTCCACTGTGGAAAGCAACATAACAACAAGGGTTACGCACCTGTCTGCCTTGTGGGATTTTGAATGTTTCAGATGCTGTGAGTGCAGCAAAACCATGAAGTATTATTGTGTTCCCTCACCTCTATCCACCCATCATCTTCCTGCCTTCTCTTCCTTCACCAGTACAGCAGGGGCAACGGGAAGAGGGTGAGGGGAAAGGATGGGAGGAGATGTCAAAGATGGGATCCTTTTGCATGCAAATTAAACAACAAATCACAACTGCTACTGAAGATGGATTACAAGCTTTAGATCTTTAAGTGCTGCCCGCCTTGTAGGAGCAAAGCTCGACAAAACAAAGAAAGAGTTCAGATGACTGCGCAAAAGGTCCAGGATTCAGAACTTTCCCCTGAAATATGAGGAGGAATCCAGACCAACAGATGAAGAATTAACGTGCAGGAGGAAGTCTTCAACTGAGGTAACTGTACACAACACAAAGAAGACAGTTACATGGCAAATGGCAGAAATGCCTTTAAATTTCTATTCTGGATTACAGCATATCATCTGAATAGCTTCCATGGTCTGGAATCATCCAGTTGGGCTATCAGACAAAATGTCGTCACCACCACTACAACAAAACCAAGTTACTTTTGCTTCCCTGTTAATAACATTACCTAAATGGGACATTTAGCAATCCCTGTTCCGGCAATGTCCCTGCTCCTGCTGTAATGAGAAAACCATACATCCAACAAACTGAAACCAAATTAAACATGTTCCACGTCATTCCACCCTTCTAATAAATAACACAAAGCAGATCCCTGTGGGGGCCGGCGGCTGTCACTTCTTTTCAGCTCAGCATTTTGCCCTTGGGCTGCCTGTCCTTGGAGAGCAGGAACAGCTGAGGAGGTGATGAGAGAAGCAGTGTGGGCTGGTGTGCAGAACACCAGGTTGGGAACCCACACGTTCACTGGGGAGTCATCACTCTGTCTTATAACAGCCATTTCAACCTCAGTAAGGTACGGAGAGGCAGATACTGCCATCTCAGAACTGTTCAGGGTGGGATTTTCTTGTGCCCATGAATGGAGAAGGACCAGAAAGCCAGGTACCCTGAAATGCACCTCCTGCTGACAGCTTTGCACCTCAGAAGGATTTTTATGCACCTCCAGAGAGCTCCAAATCTTCAAGTCTCCTTCAACCTGCACTGGCAAGAGCTCCACAGGAGAGTCAACGCAATCACCAGCAGCTTTGGCTGTTCCCCCTCCGCCTCCTTGCCAACTGCTTCTGCAGGCTGTGGATGACCTTTGCCCACCCCCTAGAATAGAAGTTGAGACAATTTCCTTTCATGGAGGGCTTCCTGCCTTTGGGTTTCTATGCCAAGCTTTACGCAAGCACAAGCCTAGGGATAGATCTTGTGCAGAGAATAGTAAAGATAAAAGATGCAAGTCCTGCTCTGATATATCATGGCACATCGAGACCAACTCTGCTGCAAGAAGGAATTTGTGGTTGTGTCATAAAGAGCAGGATTTGCCCATAACCCTGTCTGTGTGCAAGCACAGCAAAGTTACTCTGTGCACCTATGAGCTAGCTTCTGTGGTTCAGATGAAATGAAAATGGTGGGTGTGTTTGACTGTATCTGTGCTTGACATATCCTTTTCACAATATGAATTTTGCAAAAATAAACAGCAAACCGAGATTTGTTTTCCAAGCAAGCTCACAATCTAGTCCTAAATCCTCCATGGTTTCCTTCAGGAGTGGATCCTTTTTCCCTCTTCCCTCCACAAAATAGCAGGAAGCTATTCTGTCATTTGTGCCTGCCTGTAGGAAGTTAGCATGTGAAAACTCAGGGAGAGCCCTTGCTGAGAAATTGGAGGATAACTATTTCTACATTGTTTAACTTACTTTCTTACCCAAGTACTCACTTGCACCAGAATGCATGCGCACCAGTGGCCTAGCCAGGATTGCTCTGTGCCTGACATGAAGGACAAGGTAGATCCTCTGTGAAGTCTTCACTACATATTTTGAGTTCCTTTTGACTGGTGATGACAGACGGGATTCAAATAGGTCTTTTATCTGCTTTAGGAGTCAGCGCTTGTAATGAGGTGATACTTTTGTTGCAGTAGCTTTGCTTACTTCAGCTTCCAAGAGCCTCAGGCAAGGCTGCTGTCTGCTGCCTCATTTATTCATTTTGGGCATCTGTATGGTTAAAAATCTGCCTCTCTGTTGGATAACAGAAAAAGAAATAACAAGTGGGCTATAACCCTTTTTGTCACCCTTCTACTACGAGAGCTCAGGTCTATCATCTACACTGTGGCCCTATCCAATCTAGCCTTGATGCCAATAACACGATCCTCAGTGTTTACCAGTTTTATGGCCATCATTGAGGTCCTTGGATATCAATATAGCCCATCTCTGCAACCCTTCCTCTGTTATTTTTTTTCTTCTGTTTTCATACTGTGATTTGTAGTTCATTCATAATACACACAGTATTTGTGTTACAAATCTCTACACGGTGGCCAACAAACTCCCTTAGCTGAAAGAAGGTCTGATGCGGCTCCATGGTCATACTTGGTCTCACAGGGTTTTATGCATGCTATCTAGAGCCTGCAGTACTTCCCCTGCCCCAACAGCCAGATTTGTCAGTTGGAGATGTCCTTTCTCCTCTGTTCCACCATCAGCCTGTGTCTTCAGCACAGGCAAGGTGAATAATTTTAGTCTGTCCTCATATGTTTGAGTGAGGGATTGCTCTTTCCAGGCCTTAAAATAGGGAGAGACTTTTTAGAGATTTGAAAATGGAACTTGGGATCCTAAGTCATCATTCGTTTTTGAAAGATGTGCTCTGCACCCATATCATGTTACTGCTCAGCTGCATGGCTTTTCCTAGACTATCTGAAAGTGGATCTCTACTGCTGTGTTCCAAAGGGGGGTTATTTTAATATTGTACTAAAATACTGACAATGAAAACTTGTTACTTTGATTAGGCAGTAAGCACTGTCATCCCGGGTCTTGAGATTTTGAGTAAGCAGAGGTTGATTGCCGTAGTAGATTTTTACCATTTTGGAGTTCACAGGATTTATTTTACTGCCAATGCCATTGGTGTCTCCCATGACACCTTCTGCATTTCACTGGGTGCATGAAGTCAGGACAACATGCTATCTGCAAAGCAAAAGGTAGCTAGAATCAGTTACTTCATGAGCCAAGAAGACAAGTTTAACCAGAATGAGATATCTTTTAGAGGGGACACTGCTTGCCTAATTGAATCAGAAGCTCCAGGATTTACATGGTAGTTCATCTTGAGACCACTTTGCTAATATACACAGAAACTCAGCAACCTGCTGGACACAGATCAGACTAGAGAGTGGTTCAAGACTCATTTCAGCTCCACTGCAGAATAGCTGAGTAGTACAAGATTACAGCATGCACTTCATCTCCCAGCTGCACACCATTTGGTCTTAGGCAAGATACCAAGACTCTTGGTCTTATGAGGGCCAGATGTCCCAATAAAATCACAATTTTTAGCTATTTGTTTGGTTTCCAGATCAAGCCAGATAAGTCCCGATTTTTGCAAGCAAGCTGTTTGGCCACCTTTTCCATAGAAGTATGCTGTCATCTCCACTTGATCACATGAAACTGCAGGTGAGAGGCTGTCCCCAGCTACCCTGAGCCAGCTACTCTGGCCCACCACAGCTCTCAGCAGTTACTTTCCAGATGCGCTGACTAAAAGCCAAAGCAGTGCATCCCATAGACTTGGCAGAACTTGTCTCACGCATTTTATACCATCATCTAGTATTCATCCTAGGATCAAGTGCACCAGGATGCATCCCACCAAGGGTTCCTTCGGCTTGGGCCACTTGTTGGGAATCTGCAGTGCCAGATGTGCCAGCACAGGTTAGAGAAGCTCTTTTAGCCCGTACCTTGGCTTTGCTGTGAGGAGCCTGCGAAATGAGACACAAAGATAATGTACATCATTGGCTTTGATCAAAAGCCAGTGATAGAAAGACAGCTCTGCACCTTTGTCTTTCAACATAAATGCTGTTTTGCCTGCTGATCAGCAGCTGTATTCTAATTTCCCTCTCAGGACACTGATCATAAGCATACTCCAAAATTACACTTGAAACAGCCTCTGGGGAAAACCAAAAATCTTTGGAAAAAAAATATTAGGATGCGTATTTTACAGACAGTGATGGCTGTGACATCAGGCATTATTTTTAGGAGTCACATGCACTGGGAATGGGCAGGTCTTCAGACTGTAGCATAAAACAGCTTAGGAAATCATCCTTGCAACAGTGAATCTGGGCTTGGTTTCACCCTGACGCTGGCCTCTTACAAAGACTGCAGCTATGCTGGGGGGGGGGTATGTGTGTGCAAAATACTAGCATTATTCCTTGCTAAAAATTATAGATGCACTTTGCATAGCTGATAAATCATGAAATTAAATAGAAGGCAGGAGAGGAAAGGGCCTGAAGATTCTCACTGCAAGCAAAAAGCAGACGATATTCCTAGCGCTGCTTCAACAAATGCAGAGAGGCTTTGAAAGACCACCTGGCGCAAGCCAGGATCTAGTCCAGTGGTTCCCAATCTTTTTATAGCTGAGTGTCTCCCAGGAGAATAATGGGTATTTCCTACATCACTGAATCTAACTGCTCACCTGCCTCAGGGCTGCCGTCTCCCCCTGTTTGCTCAGGGTGCTCCTGCTTGAGAGCCTGCAGTTTCCAAGGCCTCGTATTACACCCCTGTTAATGTGAAACTGGATGTCAGGGTGGGTGTGCTCAGCTCAATTGCACTTCCAGGTACTCTCCTTATTAATATGCAGGGATCTCAAATGACATAGACAATGCAAGTGCTGTGCTGTGAAAAGCTGACAGGCATATTGAAAAACGTATTAGTGTAAATTTCAGCCTTTTTTCTCTCATCAAAGTCTTAATGAGTCCTGTGAGTTGGAAGTCTAATCTGTCCAGCTCCAAAGAAGCTGAGACAGCAAAATGAGGGGAAACAAGAGCAAATGGAAGGAGAAGAAAATTAAGACTCTCATAAACTACTACATAGAAAAGAGTATTTGAGCTTAAGGAAAAGAGACAGTGAAACAGTGGGGAGGTGTAGCCCATTTCGCTTTTTCTTCTTCTTTAACACATTACCTTGACTTGGAAACACAAATACAATTGCAGCTATGCAAGAGGCACACACCCTCCCAAAAGAAATGTGATCATTTGGAAGGCAGCTCAGTGAAAAACATGAACACATCCATGTCCCCAGCTATGTGTAACTCCAATCAATGCTCCAGCCTGCATGCCCTGCTCAGCAGAATCGCTGCTGCAAGCAGCAGAGATGTGCTTGCATAAGAACAGTAAGAGCAAGCCCCTCTTTTTAGCACAGCTTACCTCTCCGTTAGCCAGCCAGGAGCGCTCCTTTTAGAGGTACAGACTAGGTTTTAGCACGTGGGCCACTACAGTAAAAAGGGCCTTGGATTTGCTGGGTATGCATAAACAGAGCAACGGCCACTTCGAGCCAATTCTCCCCAGATATTGAGCTGCCCTGATGTACACCCAGTGACCGTGCCACCAAGGAAGTGACTGCAAAGTTTTCATTGCTCACTGATGAGGTCCGTAACTGTTTTTACACCTTCTTCTCTAAATAAGGAAGCCGCCTGTTTGGCCTCTGACAGCCCAACCAAATTGACTCCTTTGCTTTCACCAGCCAATGAAACCCCACTCCTGCCTCCGGTCTTGGGTGACAGCATTCATCAAACCTCAGCCAGCCTGGGAGGACAGCAGGTTAGTGTTACAGCCATGGCAGGCTTACCTCTAGCAAGCTGTTGATGTCAGAGTGATGATGTGGGAGGGACAGCCTCTGCAATATAAAGATGGGTCAATCAAATATAACCGAGGCTGCCCATCAGAGAGCAGGATCTACAAAACATGGTCCCCACCAGTTCGAGTCCTGCCGGCCTGTCTCTGCTTCCAACTCAACTGCTATCGGGCTTTAGTTTCATGTCAGCAATCTCTATTTGCTTTCCAAAAATAAGCCTCTGCCACCATGCTGAAGGGAGAAAACCAAGAAGGGCGGTATTTTTAGGGCCATTAATTCTGACCACGTGCCCAGGAGGTGAACCGGATGACCACTGCACAAAGACTTCTCATCACTATGTCCTGCGAAGCCAGCATTCACCGGACGTTGCCTGCTTTTGTTCTCCTGGGTTTTCTAACTGGGATTGCTTCAACACATCCAGTTGTAAGCAGAACTAATGGCACATTGCTGGAAAGAGGATGGCAATCTCTGTTGTCCAGGTCCATTGCTGGGATGTCAGGGGAGAAGTCAGATGGCAACTGGGAGAGTGACTATTTGCTAGGAATCAAGAGGCAGCGGAGGCTTTACTGCAACGTGGGCATCGGGTTTCACCTTCAAATCCTCCCAGATGGAAGGATAAGCGGAGTTCACAATGAAAACCAATACAGTGAGTTGCATCCAGAAATGAAATAGATGTCACTTAATTGCTGTGAACTCTAGTAATTACCCTTCACAGAATGCAAATGTTATTACTTGATATTATTAATCTGTGCTGCATCTGTTGCCTTTTAAAAGTCTTTGGGATCAATAAACATCAGAACCCTCCAGGCTGAAACATGTCAGAAATGCTTAGGCAAATTTAGATACAATTTATTTTTACTCTGTTTCATTGCACAGATGAGAAAGGACAAACCTGGCTGAAAATTGTCTCCCTGCTGCATTTCCTCACTCCTCCCTTCTCATTTGCCTTTTGAATGTGAGAGGTTGTCGCTGAGCTCAGAGTGGCAAAGCGTGATTTTTGAATCCTAGCTGACGAGTACTTCTGGGACACCTGGGACTTGATGTTCCTGGTTTGCTTGTTCTTATGGGGGCTCCTCTGCTACCGTAAGATTAAACAAAAGCATTAGTCCTATGGATTTGAAGTTTCTGTAGAGAGCAGTTGCTAAAATCCTTTGCAGCTAAGATAGCACAGGAGACTTCAAAATACAAGAAACGCTTCTCTGAAGCTTAGCAGCTAACAGTTTGTAATTATAGCATGTTAGATACAAATAATTTGCTTACTGGAAAACCCAAGAGTTTGACAGATCGAAATAGTTTCATAGAGCAAAAGAATTGTACAGCATGTGACTACAATTCCAAAATAATTATTTTAAAATCCTATGGCATGTAGTAAAAAACCTAGAAGCTTCTCTGCGCGTTTCAGTTCTGCTGCACTAGGGAGATAATTCTAATAAGGGAATATAAAGAGTTCATTAGGGTTTTAAAATAAGTAAATTATAGCGAAGTTGCCTTTGATTAGCTCTAAATTCTATGATAACATTTCTTATTTTTTAGGTCTCTTTGAAATATCCACTGTAGAGAGGGGTGTTGTTAGCCTCTTCGGTGTGAAAAGTGCTCTCTTCATTGCAATGAACAACAAAGGGAAGTTGTATGGAACGGTGAGTAGAAGTGCAAATAGTTTTTTGAGCCTTAAACAAAGGCTGCAAAGGTTTTGTGGGGCTTTTTCCCTTGCTGAAATCTCTGACTACAGGCAGAGAAAATAGCAGCCTTTCAATTAGAGGGAGCCTGCTCAGCCTGGTGTCATCAGTGTTATTCAGTCCAACTGGCACCATGGCTGTCAGAGGCCTGTTGTTTTAAAGCTTTCCAATAAGATGGTAGAGGGAGCACGTGAGGAAAATGAATGTATTCTGCAAATAGTATGCATTAATTAGATTGCTCAGAACTGCAAGACTGAACTTTGTTCATTCCCTTTGTCTATAAAGCAATAGAGTGTGCTCTGCAAAACCACCACTGAGGTCAATTGTGTATGTCCATGAGTGTGTGTGTGTATCCGATTGCATGCGTGTGTGTGTGCATGCAGGCTTGTGTAGGAGAGGCACAATTAGAGCCATCTATACTAGCTACCATTAGTAAAATCATGACCACATGCTTCGCCCTACCAAAAACAACCACATAATGAAGAATAAATAGTAAGTCTACCCTACAAAGTCAACACATGCACTGGGGTTATTTTAATGACCAGTTTTGTGAGATCAGCCCAAAAGGGTGAGAAAACAATAATAGCTCTTAACAATGGTATGCAGGTCATACTGAAATACCATCACCATCACCCTCATCTAGAAAGTGCTAGCTATGGTATCTAAATGCAATTTAATCTCCAAGGCATGAGCAAGGCATCTCCAGTCTCAACATTCAGCAGAAAAAGTACTTGTTAGGAAGCAGGCTTGCAAGAGGCTGGGTTTGGGCGATAGGCAAAAGCAGTCTATCTCCAAGTAATGAATGGCACTGACTGCATTCATCTCTTTCGCCAAGAGACAGCAAAGCCATTTCTTTTGAAACGGCTGTACTTTCAACAAAGCGTTTCACTTGCTTAATAAAAACCAAATGTTGCAAAGGATGCACAGCCATTCTTAACCTGACTGATTCCTTCTCACACAGATAATGACAATGGGACATTTTAAGGTTCCACTTTAGGAATATTCTTTCAATCGTGTCTGATTTTAGGCACCTGAAAAGAGCCACAGGTCCAACTGCTTTGCTTGGCTAGGTCTTCCTAAAGAAATGCAGGGTCTGTCTTCAGAGCTCCCTTTGATTTTTCCCCCCAGTTTCAATCCAGTCTTCTTTATTTTCCTGGCGTTGTTCAAAGCGAGGTTGGACAGCCTTGGATGACACAGACTAGGGTGAGGTGTCCCTGCCCATGGCAGGGCGTTTGGAACTAGATTATTTTAAGGTCCTTTCCAATCCAAACCAGTCTGTGACTCTTAAAGCTTTTAAAAATGTCTTTGAAAATCATAGAGATGTGCATTTTCCCTTGCAGAATGCAATGCCTTAAGTTAAACTCTTACAAGCTTTGAATGGTGTTTTTAAGAAGCCCAAATAGAGCAGCAATGGTGGTGTCTCGTGTGTCAAACATTTAATGTCAGACGATTATTCTGCTTTCTCTTTAAATTTCTTTGGTGCTCTGTGTATGTCTCCTGCTTGTCCTTGCACCTCCTCTGTCAGATAACTCCCTCTCCTCGGATTTATGTGATGTGACATGAAGGAAAATAAAACTGTTTTCCCAGCTTAGAACCTGCTGCATACCTCACTAGCAGCTAAATATAGTATCACTAATGATTTAAAGAAAAAATTTAGTGCAGATCTGAAGGCTTATTCAAATGGCTTCTTCAAGCAAATAGTAGTATTCAAGCAAAAAGTTCTCCCTGGATGAGAATTGAAGGTTTTGACAGCTAGCATGTCATTCTTTCATAGATTAAAGGACCTGTTCCAAAGGGGAGGTATGAAATAAAGCTGCATCATTTGAACAAAAGAACATGATGCTGGCAGAAACTATTGCTTTTGTTGCTTGCAAATAAAATGAAGAAATCTATGATTTACGATGAATTAACTTGATCTGTCACAGGAAGTGCACAGTCCATTATCTGGACAGGTGGCATCTGGGTTCATCTGACACCAAATTAGCACTGAGGAGGGAGATTTATTGTTGGATGCAGTCACTGCGGCACCACCTGTTGCACGCTGCTACAGGCTTTTCTGTACTAATGCTAGTAAGAAAAATTATTTGAGTCTTCTTAAGATATTTACTGTACCTGTTTTGTTCTTCCCCACCTCCTATTCTTTAGGCTGTTTTCCAAGATGAGTGCAAATTCAAAGAAACCTTGCTGCCTAATAACTATAACTCATATGAATCAAATGCTTACTGTGGTGCTTACATAGCACTCAGCAAACATGGGAGAGTGAAGAGAGGAAACAAGGTTTCTCCTGCTATGACAGTGACCCACTTTTTACCGAGAATATGAACATGGGCAAAGCTGAAGATTAAATCCCAGGAAAAACTTTTTCATTTTGCACATGGGAATAATCTCCCAGGTAAAGTATTTATACTGTTCATTGAAAAAAAAATAATCTATATATCTATGTGTATATTTGGATAAAGATATTTGTACTAGATTCATCAAACAGCATACATAATATGATGCTACTTCTACTCTGCGCAAATTTTACATGGCTGTGTGCCTCCTTTGGTGCTGAACAGAGAAAAATGCAAGCTGAATTGCAAAGGAAGTATTCGGAAGACAAAATGGCTGTGGGTAATCATCTGACTGATCATAGATTATCTACTAAATAATACTAATTACCTCAGATAATAACCTTTCATAGTGAGCTGTTTACATATCATGGGCCAAATCATCAGAGAACTTTGCTTCATCAGAGCTTCAAGCAGTTCACTCCATCTGAATATTTGCCTGCACCTCCCCTTCTACACACTGCGTCCTGTCTTCTAAAGTCCTCAATCTATTATATTGATCATTAGGATGCCAATTCCGCAACTGTTTCTACAGAAGCAAACTGCCTACTCCCTGAGTCCCTCTGTCTATGAAGGGATTCTCCATGGTCTTCTCACATGGACTTGTTGGAAAAACGAAGATCTGCAATCAATTTCCCTTAGGAAGGGCCACAGGATAAATGACAGATGGGCCTCAAATGCAAAATACATTTGAAGCTGGGGATTTTGAATGACATCTTGTGAGCCTAGTTTAGATTCACCTTAAATACAAAAGTGTACATCTTTAATATAAATACATATGTATACATATAGACATGGGATGTGTGAGTGTGTACCTATGCAATTACATACTTTTAATGAATCAAACATCCCAATCTCTAGATGCCCAGGTGCCTTGCTATGCATATGCACCTAAAAGAACATAAATATTTAAGGGCACTGTATTCCATTTAGGCTGAACCTTGTTTATATCTAAGAATTAGAACTGGTCTGCAGGATGCATTTTATAAAATGTATGAAATTCATGAAAGCTTCCAACAGAGGGTTATTTTAGAAAACTTCTGTGTTTCGAATTTTCTTGTATTTACTGCTTTAAGTGTATTTGATTCTTCTCTGTCATACCTCACTCAAGTATGAATAACAGAGGAAGAAGGAGGCTATAAAAGTATGTCTCCCTGTGTTGGGGTAAAAGAATTTGTGCTGTAATTCCAAATTCTGTCACTTGCAAAACATCCATTTTAAAGACAGCACAGCAAGCTGTATGAAATACTCTCCAAAGCTCTCCTAGAAGCCATACAAATGGTGCATAACATTGCCTTATTATTCTGACAACCTTTTTCCAGATCACCAATGAAGCTACATTCTCTGTGCCTTTGAAGGAGTATTTTAAGAGGTCCTAAGTCAATAGTCACTATAAATGTCAGTTACCAGAAGCCTTGGGATTCCTGCACTGATGGCGTGCTCCTAAATTTGAAACTAGATTCAATGCAATGTCAGAGCATGAGCATTTTCAGCATAGATGGACCATGTTGCTGTAGAAGTGAACATCTGAGTGCAAGATAATCTCCCACGTCCAGCCAAAGTGTGGCTATGTCCAGCCTTGACATGCCATTCTATTTGCAGGGGGTGTCTATTCATGATGAATTTGAGCCTTCTGACATGCATGACAAACACTGTCAAGGCTAGGTCCTCAGCTGGAGTAAACCAGCCTAGTAAGACTACAGTTTATAGTTGCAGAAGATTTGGCCCAAAGAGCACACCTACAAGAATTCATCTACAGCCATGCTTTCTGAAAAGTTGTCAAGACAATTGTTTTGTGAAGAGGATACAGTTTTCCAGCTCCTTCTGTGTAATTCATACTTGACTTTGTTTTGCTCAAGTGTAAGTGGTGATCACAGTGTAAATGATGAGAAAAGAAGAACGGAATACTGCTTACAGTACATGAATGGGACGCTTTGGATATGGCGAAGGAAAGGAGTTACTCTTCATTTTCTGGTCTTGCAGTAAGCAGAGAGAAACCAAGTTGGCACACTTTGTTCATCCACAATGTGTGCAGCAGTTTGCTTTGGAAAGATGTGCATTTTTAAGAGAAAAGGTAGAATGGTTTGAGTGGGGAGAAAGGGTCAGAGAAAAGTTTGGAGGACATCAGACAGTTACATCAACCTCTTACAGTTACATAAAGTCTCCAGATGTACAGATAGGAAGACTACAGCTGTGCTCAAATACATTAGCTGGTAACGTGTATCCTTGTTTTATATTCCTAATTGTCTTTGAAAGTAAGTTTGAAGAAGGATTGAAAAGTACATGGATGTAGAAGAAATCATAGTTTAAATGCTGACACACAAGTTTGTTTCTGATTACAGCTTAAACCAGTGTCCTTAGGATAGGATGAAGCCTATTCCCTCTTAAACCAGTGCAGTCAAGAGTAATTAATTGTTGCCAGTACTGACAAATAATGGGTTTGCTGACATAAAAGGTAAGAATAAGACTCACTGGTTCCATTTTGCACATATGGGTCAACAGCAAGAACAAACTGTAGACCATGTCACAAGAAGTCTGTTTGGACGCAGCCTGCCAGGCTGAACTTGTTCTTAAGAACTGCAGATCCTCACGGATGCAGTTTTGGTGGGCATTCAGAAAGCCTCACCAGTCACTCTGCTGAGTTACTATTTACACCACTTTCCTTTTCCTTATTGCATATCAGTGCCAGCCAGAACAACATTGAAGTCAACACTGAAATCAAAAAAGGTCTTCCAGTGCCAGGAATCGGACAAATATGAGAGTGAATCATGTCATTGTCGGAAGTGACAATGAAAGATGCCATTGCCAGGAGTGATAGCTGTGTCAGGAAATCCCTCCAGCACAAATCGTGCAGTATGGAATTGTTCTGGAGTTTTAGACTAGTTGGGTATGATACTTTGACGGAGGTGAATGCATAGCTACTTTCAGAGGAAGAGTTAAGGCACATATTGACACATTAATACGGATGTGCAAGCAGTCTAGTAGCAACTCACAGTAGCAGAATGCACTGTGGCAGTGTTCAAGAAGTGATGCAACTTGCCTGGGAAACGGCTTGATCCTGTTCTGCCTCGATCTTGAGTAGCTAAATTCCGCTTCCTCCTTCTCAGGCCATTATCATCTGCATGGGAGAAGGAGGATTTAGAGAGACCACCAAACATTTTATACACCTCAGGATAAATTTGTTGAGCTGGCACAGAGGAAAAAAAAAGCCCTAAACAAACCATTTGTAAGCTGAATGTACATGATATGGAGGCTATGGAGACAATATGGGCATGGTCTGGCAAACTCTCAAGCAAAACTTTCTTTGAGAGAATAGTTCCATGGATATGTAAAAGAAAACTCATGAAAGTAAAAGAGCTTCTCAAATCAGAGCCAAATTAGGAACCTGCTACTGACAGTTCTTGTGTGGTCCCTTTCAAAGCATGTATCATCTCAGTGTGTATTAACGTGGAGTCATGATATGGGATACAAGCTTTGAAAGCATTGCTGTTGAATGCCCCACACCAGCCTGTCTTGCCCATATTTTGCACATGGGATTCTGCTGTGGAGTTGATACCTGTCTTCAAGGTTTCTTCTTCTTAGGCAAATCCCATAATAATTTAAAACCTAATCCACCTCCATTAGAAAACAATCTTGGCTGGCACTGAATTATATTCTTAAATAATGCAATTTTCCCGAAACATGCAGAGATGCAGACACACACAGTGGGAAAGCAGAGCAATTTTTGTATACCTCACAACCTATTTCAATTCCAAGATTTTATTTTGCACAGTAAAATGGTGCCAAAGTTCTCACATTATTTTTTTTCGCTAAAATATACCTCGTAGTCTGACTCAATATGGACTCACAATTGAGACTGTAAATTTGCAAGAAACACAAAACTGTCCAATCGTTTGTGAAATTGCTTCTATTTTTATATGTATGTGCTGCGCACAATAGTTTAATGTATTCATAAAATAAACTTTTATACATTGTTGGTAGTGTTTTGACTCCAAATCCCTCTTAACATTTGTTTTTCTCCTTGCTTCAGAGTTGCTGTGTTAAATCCCACACAGAAACACACACAGTTTTTGTTCATCCCTAGAACCAGAGGATGTACTGGTACACTCAAGACTGTGGTAGAATTTTGTGTTCTTCAGGCTCCTTGCCTAGGAAGTCATAAGGGAGTTGTGCTTGTTGTAGCAATCTGGGAGTTTCACAGAAGAGAAGGAAAATAAAAATGCAATCTGATTAAAGACAATCTGTTGTAGTCACCTGTCTAAATTCCAGTGATATTACCTGGGGATGTTCTCCTGTTGATAGTGCTCTTCAGCGCATAGCTGCCCGTACATATCCCTTACTTCATGAAATAAGAAAGGCCTTTTTTTGATAAATGGCATTTCTTCTTGCAACTTGGGAAAGCAGCTTCTTGCAGCCATCTCTCAAGGTTTTTGCATCACTATGGCTCAAAGTTGGGTATTTTGGTAACACTGCTACATTTCAGTGATTTGGTAAGTTCTGCTCTCCCTTTCTCCACTCCCAAGTTGTCATTTAATCAGTCCTTCAGTTAGTTAAATGATTACGAACCTCTCCCAGAGGAGACAGATTAAGGTACTAGAAACCAATAGCTGGGAATCTGCCACATGCTTTTTGGTTCAAGTATGCTGTTTAATCCATACCAGCATGATATCACGGAGCACACAAGTCTCCAAAGCTCTGACTGCTGGTGGCCCTTCTAAGGAGCAAAAGAACATCAGCAGCACTACCCTGGCTAAAACCCATTCTCTGCATTTGTGTTTTTGGCTTCCTATGCTCCCCCTTTGCTTACAGGTTGTCAGAAATTCTTGCATAGCAATGCTCTCTGTATATGCCATGTTTCACCTGGTAGAGGACTATGTTTTGCTGGTGGGTTAAGCAATGCTTCTGTCTGCTATAGAAGTGCCACGTTTACAGGTCTGAAGGCTGATTGCTGTAGGTGGAAGTGGGAATAGGAGAAGATACACAGCCCACATGCAGGGACTGGAAAGAACAGGACAAACTGGCAGCTGATGTAAACCAACCTACCCCCAGGAAAAAAGAAACATCAGTGTTCCCCTATGGATTCATCTGCAGAGGCTGGGAAAAGGCTACAGGTGGCCAGCTCACAGGACACCCCCTCAGACACAGGATAGTTTATTTTCCCTGCATCACAGTTTGCCATTTGAAAGAGGATGCTGCAGACACACCTTGGCCCAGGTGCCCTGTGAGGAACAGAGAGTGCCCATGCTCCCTTCCCACCCAGTGCTTTCAGCTCAGAGAACGAAAAGTCTTCATAGAACTTGGAGGACAAGGGATAGTGGCTAAGACCATTTCTTGGTTTATGTAATTTCCTGCTTCCTCCCAGGTAATTTGAAATTTAATGATGTACCTGTTCCTACAGGTACACGTGACAGAGTAACCTTCTCTTGCTCCTCTTTGATTTTGGTTTGTGCCCCAGCAGCTCTCCACTGCTCAGCCTGGACAAGCTGTGGGATGCTTATCAGGGAAAGAAAAACTATTACACAAGGGCAAATGCAACTTAAACAAAAATAATAGTCAAATGGCTTTAAAGGGCACCTCTGGTAACCTATTGTGCTAATCCTGTTCTAGTCTCTTCTTTCCTCCCAAGTCTTTTTGTCTGACCTGTCACTGAAAACAAAACTGCTCTTGTGAAAAGTCTCTCCTTGCACCCAGAGTGGAGCAGGAGTATCCCAGCGTGTCCCTTCCCTCCCCCTTCCTCCAAGTCGTGCTGCCCTCTGTGTTCCCTGGCCTGAAGCCATTGGCAAAGATCCAGAATCCATCCAGTTACTCAGGCTCTGGCTTCTCTGGTGACCCACCATCTATATGAGGCAGCAGGTGCTGTTTTCATTAGCACGATGAGCCTGGGTTGTCATCAGCTACTGATAGACATGCCAGCCCAGGCTGGCTGGAGGTGACAGTGTGAGGAGGAGCACAGGTGAAAGAGGACAGCACTCCATCTTCCTGAAGCCAGCAAAGGCTGCTCAGCAAGGGTAGCGAGGTGAGAATAAAGCAAAGGGCTAAACAGGTGTTGGGAACATCCTGGTCATGGTACCAGAGACTGCTGGAGAGCTTGAACCCGAACTCTAGCTGTGTGCAGGAGAGGTTACATCAGGAAGAATCCCCCCTATTCACCCCTTCTAACAGCCCCTGTGATAGCCTTATGATTCATTAAGCTCTGGATGAAACTCTGTGTAGCAATTCAAAAAGGGTCAATCACCAACACAAACAGATGTCTTAGAGGGGTCACCAGCACAGCTTATGCCTTGCTGGAAGGCAGTCTGAGAGCTGACGGCATCTTCCTATCCAGCCTTGACATAAGCCACATCTGTCCTGTGCACTGAGCAGAAACTGTCCTTCCTACTGGAACTCACCCCTACCAACACAAATGGCTGCAGAAATCACCTGAATGATTCTTTCCCCTGAAGAGAGAGGAATGAACGGGCACAGGTAGAAAGAGTCTGACCTCCTGAGGCTGGTTACTGCAATTTTTCATTGGCTGTTATTATTATTGCCCTCTGGTGGCTATTTTGTTATTTCGCAGCTGGATGTCAGAGCCCAAGTCTGGGTTCTATATCATGGGCCTGGGCACAAGGGGGAAAGGAGACGATCACCTCATGGCTATGACTGGATATAGGCTTCAGGTCCCTCGGTTGCAGCCTTATATAGGAAAGTGACAATTGTAACTGTGAAATTGTAACCACAGAACACAGTATTTGGGATGCAGGTATTTTCTTGGTGAGCAACTTTTCATAACACTGAGCAGGTAAATTGATGATGAAAACTACTTGGCTTTTGCTCCAAATTTTCCAACCCGAAGATGTGCAAGTTTTTTGCAAACACAGAGCCTGAGCCTAGGCATCAAACGCAGTGCCACACACAATACCTTAAAGGACATAGACATGGATATGTTGGAGAGGGTCCAGAGGAGGGCCACAGAAACAATCAGAGGGCTGGAGCACTCCTCCTATGAAGAACGGCTGAGAGAGTTGTGGTTGTTCAGCCTGGAGAAGAGAAGGCATCAGGGAAGACCTTACTGTGGCCTTTCAGTACTTAAAGGGCTTATAAGAAAGAAAGTGACAGACTTTTTAGTAGGGTCTGTTGTGACAGCACAAAGGATGATGGTTTTAAAGTAAAAGAGGGGAGATTCAGACTAGATACAGGGAAGGATTTTTTACAATGAGGGCACTGGAACAAGTTGCCGTGAGAGGTAGAAGATGTCCCATCTCTGGAAACGTTCAATATCAGGCTGGATGGGGCTCTGAGAACCTGACATAGTTGAAGATGTCCCTGCTCATTGCAGGGGAAGGTTGGACTAGATGACTTTAAAGGACCGTTCCAGGACAAAATATGATTCTGTGGTTCTATGACAGAAAATGACAAGGTTCATGGAATCACCCTGCTATTCCTCATGATACCTGCGGCAGGAAATCCTCGTCAGCACGTTTTCCAAATTATACCAAAGACAGCAACTTTAAAATATGTTAAGAAAGCCCTTTCTCCCCCCCACCTTACCTCATCCAGCGCATTGTTACAAATGGTGCTGTGGGACCATTCGTAAGCTATCACAAATGATATAGTCTCTGCCGTTCAGCGGAGATGCTCTTTGCAGGACCAGGAGGCCCGGGGAAGATGCGGGTGCTCTGGCTGCCAGGGGGCAGTGTGTCACCTGCAGAAATGACGGCTCGGGGGGTTGGAAAGAACCACAGCAGGGAAAAACCAGAGGAGGATCATCCACACTGGGAAAAACACATATGAAGGAATTCACTAGGCAGAGATTTAACTCACCTAGAAAATCCAGAGCATCATATAAAGCTATGGACATTTCTCCACCAGTTACTGGGCTAGCACAGCTTTTCTAGAAAAGCGGCAGGTGTTACACTAGTTTCACATAAAGATGCAGTCAGAGCTTTCCTCAGAGAAAGAAACCCCTAGGCTTTCAATTCAGTAAAAAAACCCCAACACTTTCAGAAGTGTTGTTTATGTACGCAACTGTAGCTCACATGCTGGAACATGCACACAGGTACGTCAGAAAAGTGATATCTGAAAGCATTCAGCATTTTTCACCCATTTCTTTTTCAGATCAGTCCGTGGGCTGATCAGCCCCTGAGCCCTAAGTCATTCCTGTCATATCCCTTTCCACTTTGCTATTCTGGCTCTGTACCCCATAAAATCCCACTAGTGCCCCACAGCATGTAGTCACTCAGCAGCAAGTCCCTCCTGATCCCAGACCAGTGTGAGGATGTGCCTGGCTAGGCAGAGAGGCTGCTGCTACAGCCCTGAGGACACTAATTGGCCTTGATGGCCCTGACCAGCCTCACCTGGTCTGAAATACATGGGCTGAGATACATCATCATAACCCTGGAGATTAACAACACACTTGTCTGGGAATTGGCAGCATTAGCATGGATTTTCGCTATTCCGTACAATCTTTCTGATTCTGGAGCTGGAGGAGAAAGACACCTCTGGGACAAAGTTCACACCGGGGTTCTGTAGCTGCAGAGGAAGCCGGGAACAGTATACACGGTGCTAGACTAGCATTTGGGAGTCCCAAACTCGGCTCCCAGCTCTGCCGCAGGATTCGTACATAGCCCTGGATGAACTGAAATTCACTGCACTGTCTCCTGTATGCAGGCAGGGGACGCTGCGAAAGTGATAAAGTCGGAGATTAAATTAACCATACAGCCTGGATTGGGGCAACTCTGATAAATAGAGAGCAGACAAATACCTCAGCAATGTATTTTCCACGTGCTAATAATAATCACTCCCCTCTTCTATATGCTGTCCTTCATGTAGAAAAACTGCAGCCAGATCTGCCTCCTCACGTTCTCCAGGCTGAACAAACGCTGCTCCAACAGCCTTTCCTTGTGCACCATGTCCTTCAGTCTGCACACACCTTAGTCCCCCTTCTCTAGACTTGCGCCAGCTTGTTAACATCTCTCTTGCAATGTGTACAAAGAGTTCAAAAGTAGACACATTGCCAGATGTGACCTCAAAAAAGGGAAACAAACACTTCCTTCAATCTGTTGGCTATGCTTTTGCTAATGCAACCCAATATGCCATTGTTTTTTTATTGGTTGCATTGATAGTCTTTCTTACACTAGAGTCTCAGAGGGCAAGGAGTGGTAAGGGCAGAGAGTCTATAAATCAGGGATTCCCCCTCCAGCCTCTCAAGGGAACTGCCAGACATTCATTTAAGACAGTTTTGTGTATGAGCATGACAATGGGGTGAGGCTGTTGTCTGGATTTCATTAAGTGATTTGCAAACAAATTAAAATGTTGTGAAACAGTCCGGTCCCTATGGAGCTTAGCAATGCTCAGTTCCATTCTCACTGTTGCTAAGGAAAGCAGAGGATATTCAGCATCTTTGAAAGACATTTGCAGGCCATGATCTAAAGGTGCCTCAGCGACATCAGAGTGCTGGTCAGTATTGGCTGTGTAACTGAAGATTTGCTCATAAAAGGAAATAACCCCAAATTGGTTTTGCATTCTGTTTTGGGGGTTTTACTTTTGGCATTTACTGAGGCCACCCTGCTCTGCATCAGTTTAAGCAGTGGAGGACAGAATTAAGTCCCAGCTATTTAACTACAGATGACTTTGTTCCTTGGGAAAACGACCCTACTGCAAGCTCTTGTGCCTCACATTTGGAGTTACAAATGACTCAGCAGAAGCCAGGAGGACATTTGATTTCCTTGTCAGAATAAAAAAGTGAAGGAGGAGGTAAGAATCTCTTCCAGCAGTTGGGTAACAGTGGGAGAGTGAGGCTAAGACAAGCAGTGTGTGAATATCTCTGCTTTTAATATATATAATGCAAACTGGAATTACAGTTAAGTGCAGTGACCAATCCTGGCTGATGAAATAGCTGTCACTGGAAAAAAGTCCTAAAACCAAACAACTAAGTATGCAGCCACAAGCGGAGATGTCTTTTTTCTCCCCAGCCAAGCTCTGCATCCAGCTCAACCCAAAAGCATGTTTGTTTTGGAAGCTGTAGTCTGCTGAAAAGTGTTTGGCCAAAATCCAAGGGGCCAGCAAGTCCAGATGAGCTGAACAAGCTGTGTCCTTGGATCATGAGATGTGAATGTATTATTCAATCCTGGATTGCATGCATGCATGCATGTTGCTGTTGGTTATTTTTTGTTACAGGGTGTGGACCAAAATGCCTTGATTGGGATTAAATTTCTGTCCCCTAAATTAACTGTTTACGATTCACAATTTTATTGTGCGCTTATGATTTCATAGGCCAGAGCTCACAGCCGTAGAATAGCTCCTCCAATAACAACACAACCATACCAACTTATGTCAAATGAACAATCACTAGTGATAATGTATAAACCAACAGTCATTTGCACTTATATTTGTTTCAGGGCTGTCTGTAGAAGAATAACTATTTTTTTCTTAAGTATTTGTGATGAGAACTGAGTTGTTCCAGATGATCAGAGCCTGGTTCTTTTTCTGGGGTTACTCCATCTGTGACTTGGGCCCATGACTCACTGGGCCAACACAAGTCTTCCAGTTTATTGAAGAGGCTGCCAAAACGTAAGGAAGGTAGCTATAAGAACTTGCATAGGTGTCATTCAGTGAGATCATCATCAGTTTTCTACAGCACTTTAACTGCCCCAGTCATCCAGGGAGGAACAAACAGCTTATATCTGGCATAAGGTCAAAACACAAGCAGTTACTGCAAAATAGTGGACGCATGACAAATCCTTACCATACCTTGACTCTCGGCAGTGCTTCCATGAAGCCAGGCCTTCAGATCTCAGGCTGAGTTGATGAGAACAAGCAGCTTATTTGACTCTAACTTCGTGATCTTACCTAGCTTGATCCACAGTCCCTTAGTGAAAATATGTGACGTACTTACCCATGTAGATAACCCTATGCAAAAACATTAAATTCCAGTGCTAGACTAACAGCAATGTTGGGAAATAGGAAACTTTACATAAAACAGTTTTACCAAAATAAAACAGTCTTTCAGCCTACTTTTAGTCACCTTGCAGTATACTACAACAGGAGATGGATGCATGAACTGATTTTCTTGTGAAGGCTAGATCATCAGTATTCCTAACAACCTAGAAGCAAACACAACAGGAGAAAGAATACATCTTGAGCATATCTGTAGACATCATGTTGCAGATTTTAGAGGGAAACTTGCAGATTTCAAATGAAAACAAGGATAATCTCAAATAGGATTTATTTTCTACACCCTGTAACAATCAACATGCAGGAGTACAGGCCATTTGGGTGACTGGGAAATTTCTTCTGTGGGAAATTTCTTATGCATGTTTGTGCTCTGCACAACCTCACATTATGCTGAGCTGTTCATCAGCTGTCATGAAGGTGTTAACTTGAATTAATTTCCACTCTTTCCCCAGAAGTGGAGCCTGAGGGATGAATGAATCATGGAGGGCTCTTGAAGTGACACCAGTGTCAAAGAGACATGTACAGGCTAGGCAGCCTCTGGCACGTAGAAAGGTCAATTAGGGCTATGGAAATGTTAAAAAGATTATTTTTTTATTAAAAAAAAAGTGTTAAGTTGCATTTTCAAGTTTTAGAGAAAATGTCAGCCAGCAAATCTTTGTTTTTGGAAAACTGAGCTGTTTGATGAGAGTCCAAAGCTTCCATAAAGATGACAAAACCAGCCTACTTGTCGTCTTTGAAAGAGAATGCATTTCCCAACCAGCCCTAGCATGACACCAGCTTGTGCCAGCTGTGAAACAGCCAAAGATCAGTAGGGCCCAGGTGGAGGATCAGTGTCCTAGCAGCTGATGAACCTGTACATGCAGGGTCCAGTGTGTCACTCAAGTTCCTCCTTGCCAGCAGCATGACAAGCCAAGGAAGCATCATGAGGAACTATTGTGTCTGTAACACACAGAAATAGTGTAGCTGCAAATCTACCGGAAAAGCTATTCTGTGATGGAAAACATGAATTGGGGGCAGAGTCCAAGATGTATCTTTGCCAGATATCTATTCAGCCTAATAAACATTTCTCTATGTGCTCCAGGTGCCCCATCACAGAAACATCTCACAACCAGACCCCAGCTTCTGAGCAAAGCTGAACTAACCCAGTTTTAGGTGAAAAAATGAAGTCACTGTTACTTATCTTGCCCTGCCATTTACAAAGTTTGAGCTCCGTGTTGCTTTAGAGTCCAGAATCACATATTAAGCCTCGCAGTAGCTTAGGAAATCTTTGTACTTTCCTTGCATTAGAAGTACTGGGTATAAGAATAATGCTTGTTTCAGACATGGGCTTCTTCATTTACAGTTTAGGTTTTCACGTTAAAAAATTGCTCTTAAAACTTCGAGAGCAAACGTTTCTTGAATCAAGTTTTAGTCTCAGAGATCTCATTAAAAAGTAAGTCTCGGAGCTAAAGAGCAACACATGCACTTGTACTGAAACAATTGTAACCATATCAATCACACGCCATGTTATTACTGTCCCACAGAAAAAGGGCACTTGGCTGATGATGAGGTTGTCTGCATATTTTGTCTTCTGACAGTTTCACTGCATTCCCTCCTCCCTCTTCACATTTTCCATTCTTCATTTCTTTAACCTAAGCCTTTTTGTCTCTTCTTCCAGGACAGAATCAAGTGAAACATGTGAACCCAAGATACTGGAGTAAGTTTACATCTAGGTTAGAACAAAGTTTATTATCTATTCTCCTCTCTAACAGGGGGCAACTATCCTACCAGTTTATTGGAAACTGTCAATGGCACACATTAGCACACCCAATGTCATAGAATCAGAGAAAAATTTAGGTGGGAAGGGGGGCCCTGGGGGCTTCTAGTCTGAGCTAACAGCAGCACCAACTCCAGCGCTAGATCAGCTCACTCAGGACCGTACTCGCACAAGTTCTGGATATTTCCAAGGCTATGGGCTACCGCTGCTCCGGGCATATGCTTGATCACTCCCAGGAGAAGAACTTGTAACTTCTGTCCAACCAAAATTGCTTTTGTTGCATCTTGTGACCATTGCGTATTTTACCCTAAATTACTAATGCTTACTTTTGGTCTTAATAGATTTTAACATATGGGTTTTGTACAGAAAGTGTCCATTACAAAGGGCTGTTAGAGCAGACTGTTTGAAACAAAGCACTATCCATGGCGGTGGAGATGGCTGGGAACCAATTCACTCACATTTTTCCTTTTTGTATTTTTCTGACTAAGGTAAAAGGTATGTTGTGACTTCTGTTTTTGTTTTATTAGTTTGAATTCCTCCTTTTTTCAGTTCCATTCATTAACCTAATGACACTCTGTTTAGTTTGCAAACACTGTGCAGAAATACTTTATAGTTGCATTTCAAATGTGTTTGTCAGAATCTTGTGTAATATCAGTGTATCTTTAATACCTTGCAAGGCTGTTCTTTGTTCCTTTACATCTGAAACCAAACTGATGCTACTGAGACCCATTTAAAAACTGTCATCTCTTCTTCAGAAAAGAATTAGGAACTTGCCTATCCACTAAAACTCAAGTGCAAAGCAGTGGAGGTGAGACTAGACTGGCTAGACAGTCTCTTCACTTACGTCTGGATCAAATATCACTGTTGTAAAGTTGAAAACTTAAGGGTTCTGGATAGTGTCCTGATTTTTTCCTCCCCAAAACAGATTTGGAAATATAAAATAAGAAAGCTATTGTGAAAGGAGAAGTGCCTTTTAAAACCTTTTGCCTCTGCTTATAAGGCTGCCACCTCCATCCCTACTAACCCCCTGTGTAAGAGCATGCATTTCTCAAGAGTTCGCATTGCAGCTGAAAGACCAAACACCCTCAAAGGCTGCAAGTAGTTTGCCATGCTAGCAAATTACATTTTACAACACTGGACTCCAACCTGAGTGCTGCGAACCCCTACATGGTTTTATGAGAAAAGGAGTTCACACATCTATAAAAGTATCTGTAAAGTTGAGTTCTCTACTTTGTGTGGGTTGATGTGCAGGAGAAAAAAAATTCCTTGACCAGTTCAATAGCAGCACAATTTTAACAGCATTTGGCTTTGAGGGTTTGGATTCAATATAATGGCCATAATCAAACACCAAAGATTACAAAAGCATCAAGACATTTAAGTTCCCCTCAACCCTAAACACCCAAATGCTTCAATTTCAAGTCTGAAAAATAGCACAGGAAAAGAAGGCTTCCCCAAGGGCACATTTCTATTTATACTGCGTTGTGGGATATAGGAAACAATGGAGATGTGTCCAGGGAGGAAAGAAGGTTCTTGCAATGAAGCAAGATATGGACGAGTGCTGCAGGCTCTTACTGTTAGGCATATGGATTTTATTTTATAGAGGGTGGACTGAAGCAAATCAAGGTCTTCACTCTGGGATCTGAGCAGCAAGAACAACAATCAAAGGATGCTCAGAGAAAGCCTGCAGAGACCTCCATGTGAGAGCTCAGATTGAGTTGGGCTGTCTGGTTTTGAGGAGAAGAACGATCTGAGAGATAATACAAGTATGTTTGTAGGGGCAGAATTAACTTGAAACTCTTTCATTCTTATGGCACCTTAGATGCAATTGCAAGTTGCACACCAAGAGGTGGAATTATGTGTTTTTAAATATATATACATATTTTAAGTCAGATTTAGATTATCAGGAGAACTTGATACCACAAGACGCTGAGAAAAGGCATTTAGTTCAACCACCTGCATCACTCAAGCAGATTACCGCAGAGTTTGCTCCTGTACAAAAAGCAGCAGCTACCACAGCCAAATGTGAAAAGATGTCTCTGTGCACTCTTAATTCACTTTCTTGGTGTACTCACTCACAACTATACCTCCCATCTTGACCACTTATCACCCACTTAATCCTATGCTGGTACCCACCCTCAGATCCCCACATTTCTCATTTGGGCAAGGACATCCTCTCATGTACCAACTACCAAGCATATCAGATAATCTATGGGGTTGGTTATGTCCAGATGCTGACCTGAGCTGCAGGAGAAGCATGTCTCCATGGGAAAGGGGCTTCCCATTCACAGAGAAATGGGTCCTCCAACCTGGGAGACTCCATTTCAGTAAACTGGAAGCAGCTCTTTGGAAATGGAGGGTATCAGCAGCTCTAGTCTACAATATCTAAGAAAACTCAGACCCTTTAAAATGACAGAAACACTCTCTGTTCAGAAAACACAACCTTTTAGGGACTGGTTCTGCTTCGACTGGGAGCTTTGCCAAGGATTTCAGCTGGAGGAGGAATGAGGCCCTTCATTTTAGTTAGCTAGAACAAAACAACACAAACAGCATCACAAATGCCCATCTGGGACATTTACAGGCAAGGAAGTCTGTTTTCTTATCTACCTCCTCCTCAGAATATCGTGAAACACTGGGGCTCTTTCTGCCTTTGTTGCATTAAATTTTGACAGCATACAGTCTCTAAAGCCAGAGGTAAAAAGCTGCCCCCGTTTTTGGTCCTGTGAACCGCAGCTGGAAGATTACGCCAGTCTTCTGCCTGACTGGAAATAAAAGTGTCAATAATAAAGGATGGGCACTTCTCAGGAAGACCATACGTTCCCCATCCTGTGGAAAAAGGCATCAAGGAAGCTACTCTAGCAATATCATTGTCTGTGCTGTCTGTGCAAGTGAATTAGTACTTCTGAAATTAGAAATGTCTACTACATACAGAAAGGGTGAGGGGGGAAAATAGAAGACCAAAACCAATATATTTGGCAAGCACACTGCAGAAACTTCTAGTACACGCTGCAGTCCCAGACCCAGTGGGCTGTGCTTACCTCATTTGTTTCACGTAGGTGAACCTAGCCAGGATGTTTTCTTTAGTCGTGGGCAGTGTGACAAGAATGGGACATCCAAATAAGGTCACTCAGGATGTGTTTAACAACACCGGGTAAAGTCTGTGGCAAAGGCGCCTGCACACACAGACACACAGAGCATCCACTGTACGTACCGTTGGCTTAGTGCGTCATTATTCCTAGAATAAATTCCGGAGAGCCACTCCACCCTTGTATTTGCAACACAAATACACAAAAGATGTGATTGCCCCAGAGCCAGTTATTACAGTGACTTTAAGGAAGGGGAGGCAGAGAGAAGGGCCCCTGATTTCCCTGCCTTTTTTGAAGAGATGTAGTGCAAGGGAAATTGTTTAAAGCAGAGGTGGTTTCAAATCTGTCAACCCAAACTCTCTTGTGATCTTTGAAACAGCAGAGAGCAAAAGGCTTCCTGAGGCCACCCCGGACACCCAGAGAGAACAGAGTTCTGCAAAAGGACAAGCCACACACCTGTTCAAATATAAGTCAATATGCTTTATTAAGCAACAGTGCTACAGGTGCTCCTGCATGATGAAAGCTCGTCCAGCACTGGGAGGGAACGTGCATTTTCACTCGCAGGCAGTAACAGTGAAGGCAACCCCATTGTACTGAGCAGGAAACCCTTGTTTAGCCTGAAAATTTTGGATGGTGCATAAAGCATTTTCAAGGGGTCTGCAGAAGGTGACTTAGAGCAAACCGCTTGTAGTGACTTAAATTTGTCATAAAAAGCTTGCCTTTCGCTTGTAAGTCCTCTGCAGTTGATTGCAGTGATAAGCAATAAAAGAAAGAAGATACTTTGCTAGCAGTGGGACAAGGGATGGCATACAGTTAGTGAGATCAGGGTTTTATGGATTTGAAACTGTAGTTTTGATCCAAATATCATTTAATGCTGAAGTCAAAGCACTCAAAATGAGGGAAAGTCAGATCCCAGGCTGCCTCCATGACCCTCACTCAGTTCGTTCTGTGTACAGCTTCGGGTATAATTTGCAGTTAAATGATAATATTTAAATAAATTACAAATCTTTCCACTGAATATTTGCTTCACTCAGCACAGAAGGTGTTTATGTTAATTTACTGATGTTCAGTGGTCTGTGCCCCATTTGCTGTGTGTCCTGGGCTAGCACGCCTACCAACAAGGCACAAATATCACAGGCATTACAGCTGCGGCACCCAGCCCAGTTCAGCACCCAGACTAACTACCTTAACCAGGCCTGTGCTGTCCCTGAAGCAAGGAGCATAGATGCAGCACGAACAGGCCTGGGATGAAGGCATGGCAGAGAGAAGGAGGGGAATAAGACCCACTAAGGGGCAGAACATCAATAGTTTCTTCAAATTTCAGCCTGCGAGCTTCTCATCCATCTTTTCCTTTCAACCTTGCTCCAAAGTGAAAATTTCCTTGCTTTACCTCAGTGCTTCCTGACATCCACCATGGGTGGTAACTCCAGGCTGTCTCCCAGCTGCAGGATGCTTCCAAGGAAAGCCCTGCACCACTGTGGCACTTGACACTGGTTGTATAACATCACTGAGATGGGATGTTGACAATGTGCCCATCTTGACCATAGAATCATCCATGTTCAGTCCTAAAGCATAGGTCAACCTACTCTTTCCCACCAGCATGTCTCATGCTCCACATGTACTCACATGGCTGTTTTCACAGCACCCACTTTCCCTCCAATCTGCTTAATAGTGTAGGCTCCTCATGGAAGGGACTAAGCTGTTTTCCTATTTGAACAGAACTGAGCACTACCTGCATATCCATTTGAACTAAGCTAGCAGTTAAAGACGAACAGCAGTTCTGAGTTCACTGGAAGGTTTTTGCCCTTCAAATTCAGTTCTGATTTTCTTTCTTTTTTCTAAATCAAGTGATATCTGTAAGACTGCAGCTGATTACTTACTGAGAACTGAGAAAAGCTGTCTTGATTCATTAAACCTCTCAGAACAATATAGAAATCTGAAAAAAGCAGCACCAAATCATGTGGTAAGAGTGCAGAAATACTATTGCTGATGTAACAGCATAACAATACATGAGAAGAAAGGCTGTCATCACTAACAGACACAGCTGAAGAAGTCAACAAGCTTTCATACACCTGGTTACTACAGTAGCAAATGGGTAGGAGAAGGTAAGTGGCACACCAACAGAAGGAATAAATGGAGCAGCCTGGAATAAAAGAGAAATGGACTGTTAAAAAGAGCAAGGTGCAGTGGTCATTCATAGATTTAAAACAAACCAAGGCCTATGAAAAGGCAAAATTTGCCTTATCACCTTCACAAAGACTTAAAAACATTCACTTTAGCCCAGCAGCTTAAACAGAACTCTGAGGAGTCTGGAGTTAAACTGACCCTGTAGGAAAATTTTGAATATGTCAAACAATTAAAGCATGTGAAAGCAGTCTTTGCTTCTTTGACATATAAAACACTGAAAGAGCTGCTCACAACTGGCATGTGCTAAAATGGGGTTCCAATACATTTTCTAGCATCTGAGATCTGTTGCTCTGCAGCTATGACAGTGGAGAGAGATCAGCTCAGCGAACAATGGCAAGCACAGAAAAATGTCATAATGAATATGAAATATCAAAGCAGAAAAACTGCATTCACAAAAGAATCACACAAAACCCCAAGAGGACACGCTGCCCTCTCAGAAGGATATGAGTGCCTCTCACATTAGTGCTTCTCACAGAAACTTTTGCAACAGGTTCTGAGGTATACATATGCACATTTCCATGGTACTCTAGTGGAAGGGAACAAAAGAAAAACAAAATAAACGAACAATAAACCAACTGAAACCCCAAACATTTGTTTTAATACCAGAGTGAGAAATATTGGTGGATAATTTCAACAATAAATAGACACTTCACTTTAAAAAGAGAAAAACAACCCTACTTGCTTTCCAAGATACCCTTTAAATTGAAGCATGTCAGACATTATAACCCGTAAAACATCTGTAGACTAGCTTGCCTTTCAGTGAAGACAGCTTGGTCACTCGACTTGGGGTAAGATATGACCCTTATACACTTTGGCTAAACAGTGCTGTCATTTACACAGTGTATATACACTGATACAAGTCCCTGGATTTACACAGGTGTGAGAGAAGGATTTGGCAGAGTTTTGCTGTTTTTAAGCAATAAAAGCAAATCAAATCAGCTTCTTCAGTTGGTTTCACTTGTATCAATCCATCAATCCATGTTTGGTGCTGGTGGCATTGCTCCACAGCTTGTTAACGAAACTAAGAATTCTTCTTACTCTGTCCAACAACAGATTGTAACTGAACCTGAGACTGCTACAACTAAAATCCTCATTTTTCCTTAAAAAAAAATTAAATTATTGTTCAGTACTCTTTTCAGTTTTGCATTAATTTTTGAAAGAAAACTGAATGCAGTCTCGTTTTACAACCTGTTCTTCATTTTATAACCTGTTCTTCCTATCACCCTTTACACGGTGTTGCGTTAGTGTAGCATTTTCATACAATAAATGGAAATATTCTTTTTTAAATCAGAGAATTTGTTTGTAAAGATGCGGAACATTGGCAGGACAGCTGGAAAGTGGGTATTGTGTCCTGGAGCATTTTTTAACATCACTGTCTACTTATTACTTTTCCCTTTGTAGTCCTTCCAAGCTTGCTTACTGTACCTGAAGTATTAAATATGCGCCAGTATGAGTGATTCGGGTTTGGTTCAGATCCTAGATCTACTGGTCTCACTAACCCCTATGACTCCATGAAAGACTGCCAGCCAGATGTACAATGCAGCAACAAACACGCAGTTTTAAATGTTTCACAGGTATTTTTCTGCTGTTTGGCCAGCTTTAAATTATTTAAGTGACTCAAAATGAACCAGGAGAAATAAAAGGGACAACTTATTTGAAGTGGGTCATGCTTATATCAAGTTTCCTTTGCTTAAATGGAGTGACACAAATATCAGCACCACAGGCTTAGTGCTAAACTTACACCATAATGAAGGAGAAATCAGTCCCAGAGCAAACTAATACCGGCTTTTGATACATTTGCAAAAAGTCGTCTCAGTATTTGCTGTTTCCAGTAAATCAGATCTAGTTTGGAAACCCAGAGGGCAGGTGGCAATCTGAATAAACATGACTGAAAAAAAAGAGATCGTTCGGGTCTGGCGGGTCATTCCCTTCAGTAAAAGTAAACTGCAGTGGATTGCTCTTCCTGGACCCAACAGTAGGGGCGTGGGAAGCTTCCAGATGTCACAGGGTTGTCGATAACATTTGAACATATGATTAGCTTTCGTGAGCTGTCTTTAGAAACCTTACATTTCTTCCCCCCCGCACCTTAGCCAGAGATCCTTCCCTTGAGGTTTCGGGCCACTTAAAATGTTGCTTTGACAAAAATCAAGGATGTGGAGAAGTTTTTCCTGTGTGATGTCACTTTGTTGCCCTTTATAAGACCCTGCAGAAAAGAAGGGAACTTATCTGAGGATTCACTCTCCAAACACAGGTGACCAAGAGCAAGCAAGAAGCACAGACTCACATCAAGTTGCAGATACCAACCAACTGCAAGGAAGGGTGAGCCATGCTGCAGAGCAGTGCTTATTACCTGCTGCTGACACTCTGTAGCCTGAAGGCTACCCTCGCCTTTCCCAACTCCTCTCCACTGCTGAATCCCAGCTGGGGGAATGGAGATCGCCTGATGCACCTCTACACAGATACAGAGAGGAACAGCTTCCATCTCCAAATCAATGCTGATGGCTATGTTGATGGTGCTCCTCACCAAACCATTTACAGTAAGTAGCTTACTATGGAACCTCAGTCTTCAGGGGAGTAGGGGAGGGAGAACAAGGCTTTTGCTACTTCACTACCTGTAGAAAATCCCATTCTTTTGTTAGGCAGGCAGACAGAAGAGTATACCTATGGGAGGGAAAAAAAATATTCCCTCTTGTAACTAAAAGGTTCTTAAATTGCCTTATCATAATTAATTTTCATGGAAAACTGAGGTATTTTTCTTCCTTTGCAGAATACCTGGCCCAAACATTACGGGTAATAGAAAAATTAGGGTGTTTTTTAAGACTTATAGCTCTTTCATAGAATTTCAGAAGTACTTCTCTTTTAGCAGCACTCAAATCACAGGTAGCTAGGAATCATAAAGTCATGTTCAGTATTATTGCTGCATAGAGTCTTCTTCATAAACTCAATTAAAAACATAAGCATATGTAATGATGCTTTTACAGAAGTCTATAAGGAGCAAAGGATGTTTTCTAAGTTATCATATAATCAAGGGGAAAAAAGGATCATGTTCTGCTATTTTTTTGCTTTGTGTTTTTTTGGGGTTTTTTTTTTAGGAATTAGTAAGGAAACACTTGCAGGAAAACTTGCACTGTCTTCTTGTTATTCTTCCTGCATCTTTAAGGGTGTCATAAAACTCATTTTAGGTTTATGGGTCAAGAACAAGAGTGATGTTTTAGAGAACAGAGAGGAAAGCATGTTTTTTCCCATATATGCCATGAAGCAAACACGCCAGTATCGGGAAGGGTGGAACAAGAAGGGTAAAAAATCAGACAACAAAAGGGGTCGTGAAAGGGAGGGTCACTGAATCTCTGCTGGGTCACCACAGTACCACTGAGAGAAATGAGAATTGAAAAGTTCTCCACAAGGGCTGCAACAATCCCCTGCAGCTGCACAGGTGGATGTGTGCAGTCCTCCTGGATAGGACCTGAGGGTTACAGCAGGCACTGGGTCAAGCACTCACATTTAGAGGAAGGCAAACCATCTACTGTGGTCAGCAGATCAAGGAAAGTTAATCCCACGTTATTCAGTACTGATGAAACTGTTCTTGGAGCTCTACAGCAACCCCAGTTCAAGGTGGATGAGGAGAAACTGGAGCTGCTCTGCCAGAGGGTTTTCAGGATGGTCAGAGGCCTTGAGCATGATCTATCAGGAAAGGTTGAGGGAGATGGGCTTGTTTAGTATAGCAAAAAGGAGGCTAAGGATGACCTAATAACACAGGGCAGTCACAAAGGTGAGAGAGACAAACTCCTCTTGGTAGTGGCCAAAGACAGAACTAAAGGCAATGTCCCCATACTGTGGTTTGGGACTTCAGAGAGGATGCTAATGGAAGTGAAAAGTTGTCTTTGGGTGTTAGTGCAGCACTGGAGCAGGGCACCCAGATGGGTGGTGGTGTCTCCATCCTGGGAGCATTCCAAAACTCACAGACAAAGCCAACATCTAACCCAATCTAGGGTGGGCAAATAGTCCCAGGTCTCATGGGGAGGTTCATTCAGACCCCCAGAGGACACTTGCAGCCAGAGCATCTGTGGATCTGCAAAGCAACAGTGCAATGTCAAACTGGGTCATGGACATGACATCTTTGTTTTAATAAACAGGTGCCCTAATGATCAAGTCCGAGGGTGCTGGCTTAGTGATAATCACAGGCGTAAAGAGTGGACGCTACCTGTGTATGGACATGAGAGGAAACATTTTTGGTTCGGTGAGTGACCTTTACTAAGACAAGCCTGAAAGGCAGGTGCAGTCTGCAACCATGGTGCCTACTTCCTCAGCTAGGACAAATCTGTATAGCTACAGTAGGAGGATGCAGATTTACGTGAGCCGAGAACCTGCCACTTAGGTTAAACTTTCCCCTATTCTTTGACTGTATTGAGTTGTACAGCTGACAAAAATCACCTGAGTTCCTGGTTGTGTAAATGAGGGCAGAACGAGATCCAGTGATGGACCAATCTGAATTCCTGCTGTAGCATAGAGCCATGGGTTGGGAGTAGCTCAAACAGTGCTCAAACAATTTCTCTGACAGAAAAGTGTTATCGTTACAATACCTTTGCTGAAAACATGGGCAAGCATCTCAGATCTACATCTGACTAAGCCTGAGTTACAGGGATGGCAGACAGAAAAACATTTGCTGCAAGATCTTGTCCCTTTTTCCATCTTTAGTTGGAACCTGGCATCCACCAATCCCTCTGCTTACAGGTGTCTTTCTTTTTCCCCTAAGCATTACTTCAGTCAAGACGACTGTGTGTTCAACCACAAGACACTGGAAAATGGATACGATGTGTACCAATCTCCCAAACACAACTTCCTGGTTAGCTTAGGCAGAATTAAACGAGCTTTCCTCCCTGGTGAGAATCCACCACCATACTCCCAGTTTTTATCCAGGAGAAATGAAATCCCTCTGTTTCGATTCAACACACCTGAACCTCACAGAAACACGAGAAGTGCAGATATCGACCCAATGGATCCTCATCAGATCCTGGTCCCACAGAGAAAGATCTCTCTGTTTGGATCTCAGCTGCAGCAGCAAACAGACTTTTCCCACATGCCCAGAGAACCCATGAGAATCAACCAGAACGACGTAGTCAACCCAGATGACCCTCACGCTATGATGGATGCCAGGAGGCACGCAAGTCCTCGCTTCTATATTACAAAATAACTGTGGTCCCACTGCTTGCAAATTGAAGACACAGCAAATATAATAGGCAAAAGGAACTGTCTGGCATATTCAGTTTGAATGTTGAAATGGCTACTGGAAATTCTGGGAAGAAATCCTTAATTTCAAATTTTGTACCTGTAGATGACAGTTTATGGAAAAAACAAGTTGGTCATTTTCCAGATGGGGATGTGTTTTACTGGAAAGAGGATAAATTTTTGAAGAGAAGCATACAAACCAAACATATTAGGGTCTGAATCACCATAAGTGTGCATCAGCAAAAAAACCTAATTCACCTGAATGAAACAAGAAACTGATATTACTTTTCTGATGTAACCGGGAAGAGCCCTGGAGCATCTGAGATGCCAACAAAGGCAGGGAATCCCTTACTTGCACCATCCCCGGCTGTGCAAGCACAGCAGACAAACTGAGTGTGTTATATTATTATATAAAAATTACTATTTGTGTTTTTAGCCGCTAAGTTGGCGCTTCAGTCTCTTTTTATGCCCATATGAGTAAAAAAGTGACCACTCTGCTGTCATAGGAGCAGCACACATGGAAAACTGGAATAACTGACAGAAAAACAGCACAGGATCAAATGGTTTTGTGTAGAAAGAGTAATTTCTGACACTGAATCCAAGCTGAGGTCTGAGAAAAAAAGAAGAGAGTCTTACTGTCTCTCTAGTGCTTCTCTATCATACTTCTATATTGACTGAGTTCTACCATCACAATATTGAAACATAGTGCAGAAACATTAGTTTTGCATATTTCAAAGCCAGGGACAAGTTCCAGGATCACTACTAAACCTAACTGATACAAGTTCTTAGGAGCACAGGCCAAGTCAAATGACGAGGATTAGACCAAGGGTTCTGACTCATATTTTGATGTTTTCTGTCCTCTGACCTCACCATAGTTTTGATTGGTCTCAAAAGGAAAGGAGTGATTTTAATGAATTTAGGAGAATTTCAGGGCTAGCAGATAGTTGCATCCTTTCTTGCTTATCCAAATTAAAGCAGAACTTTTTACCTGCTGTCTATACAGTGGAGAGGTATGATTTAATTTATATGTTCTAGTTTATTAATTCAACTTGATTCCTATACCATTCTTCTTGTCTTTTGCTCCTTGAGAACTCTGGACTGCAATTACACAAGCAAAGTTTTCATTTTGCTTAAACTGCCATAAGTAAGTCCACAGAGCTCTCCAGGACGCAAGTCAACAGACCTACAGCAATTGAATTGTGAAAAGTTCTTTCTTGATCTATATCAAACTTTGATGAGAAGTGTTGGTGGGGTTAAATCTCTGTACCAACTCTATAGTCTATATATTCACTATATATTCTGTACATTAGAACAAAGGAAGAAGGGTTGCTCACCCCATGAGGAGTCACGGGATTTAGTGCCTAAGGTAAGAGTGAATTCACAGTGGATTTTGCATCAAAACCCATATTTGTAACTATAGAGAACCATATAGAAATGTTGAAAGAATTAATTCTTCAACGGAGATGCTGGCGATCACCAGCTATAAGAAAGCCTTATTTATATTGCAATATTTATTTATTTATTTGAGTGGGCCTTAAGTCCCACAAAATATTTATAAATATTTATAACAATGTATTATAATTTCCTTTTATAAATGTACCAATAAACTTTTCCTTCTCTCCAAATGATGGATTCTGCAACTTCTGTTTAAGCTCCCCATTCCAGAAGGACTCGAGTGAGCAAATGGTACTAGCACTGTCTGAGATTTTTTGTCCCACTATCCCCTGTGTTTTTCAGCCTCATAGGATGCATCTTCTGGGGTGTTTCATTCACCACAACTATGAAAGACCTGTGAAAGGTAATGAGAAAAACTGTTAGTAGGTCTAGACTGACCATGAAGGGATTGTCATCTCTACTGGGAAACTTCTTCTGTGACCCAGAAGCAGTGGGAAACCACAGATCTAGCAGCTAAGTCCACTAGGAAATATTTGTCATCCTGGCTTCAAGATCTTAGGATAAAAGATACTTGGTAAATTACCATTACTGCTCATTTATTGCTGCTCATACAGACCACTGTAACCCAATTCCTAGGGCTATCCTAAGGCTCTGCTTTGCAGCAGAACAACCACAAAGAGTGCATTTCTCATGACTGAGAACAAAGTGCCAGGTAGACATTATCCATCAGTGTTTCGCCCCTGCTTCTTTTGCCAGGGTGGGGTTTTGGAATTACACAGTTTAATGCCTTGATATAACCTCCTACCCTCCCTTTCAAGACACTCACATTTGGTCAGTGCTCTTTCCTTCCAGAGCTGCTGAAGGTGCAAGGACAACAGGCAGAGGCTGAGCTGGCCTTTTCAAGACCTCACAGCTATTTTTTTTTTCTATTGCTAGATTTTGTCTCACTGCAGACTGTGTAATTTTACAAAGTGCTCTTCTGTAATAATCCTGTAATCCTGTTTGAGAACAGTCCCAGGCAGTAGTGGTGCCGAAAGTACAGAATAACATAACATAACAGCATAACATGGGCTCATGCAACCACTGTTTCTGCTCTCCTGCCTGCTGTGCAGGCCTTTGCTGAGATATTTTCATCACTCACCATCCTGTCTTCCCCTACCCTTGTCTTCAAGCCTTAACTTGATTTAACAGCGATTCACCCTCTTTTTACATTATTATCTGATTCTGTGTTTTTTAGAAAATCACAGACATTCAAAGAAGGTCCATGGCTAGGAGAGAAAGAGGTTCATATGGAGGATTTATGCTGCAGCCAAAGGACAAACAACATTTCTGCACCCTTTTCAGCCAAGCCCCTGTGTTTTTCACAAGGATGAATGAAGTTTTATTTTTGAGTTATGTATGCTTGTGAAAGAAGCATGAAAATAGAGTAGGGTGCCAGTCAGATACAGGTCTCAAACACTGCCTAGAGATTAAGATTATGAGGTATATTTGGCTACTCAAAGAAATAAGAGACCCCTTCATTTTTTTTACCTGGAGTAGTTGTTCTAACAGAGGAAGACAGGACATGAAGGGTCACACCTGGTTCAGGCTCCTGTTTCTGCAAGCAACCAGAACCAGGCATCTGAAAGGATAGTTTCCAATAATGATAGCCAAGCCTTGTCACACTGTTTTAGATTCTGGAGCATGATGATTCACACATCTTAAAGCATCCTTGCACTTCCCTTTAACCTTTATTCCTTTAATTCTGTAAATCTTCATTAAGCTACCACACATCCCAGTCTACTTTGTGTTCTGTTAAGTGGTTGATCTGGATAATATCCAGCAGAAATTGAGTATTTTGCTTAGTAACTTAGTTGAGAGCTATGTGGTTTTGCTGAAGCATACTGTGGACAGCAGCTTGAGTTAGACCACCAACCCATTCCAGTACTCTGAGCAAATCCTCATCCCCAACAATTCTTCACTGTATTCAAACAACATCTGGTGCATAAGCCAGAAGTCTATTTGCTGAGGCTAAGGCACAATCCTATATGCAGCCTAGATGTTTTCAGAAGGGAGAAGGACTGATTTTAAGACTCAAGAAGTAGTAAGATTGGCAAATTAGCTGAATTTAACTTCCATTTCTATGATTTCTTGGGTGTTTTACTGATTTCAAAGTCCTTCTGTAAGGTAGGTCTCCCCTTCTTCAACCCTAAATGAGATTCATGTGCCCAAGAGTGAACTTCATTCCTGTCTGTAAGCTTTCAGGGTAAAAAACACGCTTAGGAAGTCAGAGTTTAAACCCAGCAACTTCCCAAGTGGAAATTTGCCTACTTGTTCCCTCAGAACTAACCATGCATTAAGCACCAACTCCTGGATCTGCTGGTAACAGGAAGTCTTTTGCAAAATGCTGTTGGTGTTTAATCTGAATAACTCGGGGGGGTTGATTCAGCTTGTTGTTTCCCATCTTCAATGTAGAACTACATTTCCCAGCTCCCCCTTAAAAGTGGCAAGAATTACAGGTGAGATCTCATCAGTGCCTGCACAATGGCAATGATTGTACAACGATTCCTTACCTTGACAAAAGACGCCTTTCAGGATCAGGCTTGCCTTTGTAAATGCAACACCACCAACTCCCCACAGTAAGTCAGAGGTTAGTATTACCTCAGGTTTTTCTCCTCCTTCGCTGTTTTCAGCAGTTATCTTCCAGTTTGCAGAGGATATTCTTGTCATTGGTACCAAAGTGCTATATTGGGTGGATTCATGCCATGTCTTTAATTTCACACCTCCAATTCATCATTTCTTCCTCTGCATGATATGCTGACTTAGTTTTTGATGATGATTCCTCACTAATATTTCCACATTCCTATATTTTTATTCAAAGTCATAAAAAAAAAAAAGCCCCATGAGGAACTTAAGTAGCAACTTTGCTCCAGCTCAGTGCTTGACCTTGGACATTACTACTTATTCATATGCCCATAAATTGCTTGCATACCTACTTCACCCCTTTTTTTTTTTCTAGTAACATTAACCTTTTCCAGTTGAGCTGATGGTTTCCATTGTGGCATGGTGTCAAGTGTTCAATTAAAATTCACCTAGATCATTTTCCATCATCTTTCCCTTGCTAAACATCAGTTCTTCCATTAAAGGACTATCAGTTTAGTCTAGTGTGAACTACTTATGGCAAAAATTCATTTAATTATAGTCGAGGTTTCATTTACCTCTCTTGTCTGTAATTACATTCTCCTTCAGCATTTGTTCTAATGCCTTGAATATTATTAAGGTGAAACTAACAGTTCTGTAAGATGACTTTGTCCTCTGTTCTCAAATAAAAACCATTTTATTTCCTATTCTCTAGTCACACAGTTCCACACCCAACTTGACAGATCTATTTAAAATACTTGCTTATGGATGTGTAATTTTAGATGTGCTTTCAGAATTCTGGGATAAAGATTAGTCATTTCCCCTGACAGGAGCATATTAAATTCCTTAATTCTTGGCTTTAAATGTGGTATTTTGCCTTTCCTCATTCCCATCATCCATCTTTTTTCACCCTTCTGTTCAATACTGCTGTAAGTGAAGAAATGCATTTTGGGGATATAATTTAAGATTATTCAATCTCTATTCTATCTACATGCTGCAACATTTCTGATACTCCTTTTGTTGTTTTCCATTTTGATACACACATACCTCAAGATGGTTTTGCTTCTTGCTTTAATTTATTTTGCAAATTCTCATAATTCCATATCTAGCTTATTTCTACTCCTTACTTTCTTTCCCAGAACCAGTAACTCATTCAGAAATGACCCTTGATCTAATCAGGCCTAGAGACCCTCCCTGCCATTTTTGCCCATTTGTGATATAACTAGGTAATTTTTACACCTCTAATTTAATCAAGCAAAGCTTTCCCCCTTTCTTCCATCGTAAATCCATTTAAGGCTCTTAAGTATAGTTGACCTTGTTAATTTTGTGACTCTTAAGTACAGCTGACCTTATAAAACTGTTTGTGATTTTTAAGTATAGCTGACCTTATGAAACTAAGTTTGTGATTCTTGCCCGTCTGAAATAAACCTTAATTCACTTTTCAATAGCTAGCTCTTCCAAAAATATGCTCATGACTTACCACAGTCAAGTCTAGTGCATCACCGCTGCTTCACTTCACCTACGGCTTTATCAGCCAACTGGGCATTAAGAGGGAGAGGAAAGATCACATCCAGTTATGCTCCAAAAGGGGTTCTGCCTGCACCTCAAGTGCATTCCTTTAGTGTCCAGTAATTGCCTAGTCCCGATTTGTGTTTTTACCCTGGTACCCTCCTATGCCCATACTCTCAGGGACCTCTGCTATTGTTCTCTGATTGTGCTCTCAGGGGCCCCACTGCCATCTTCTGATGTTCAGGTAGGACATTCGTAGACTCGCCCAGGGCTCCCTGCCTGCCAGAAAACCCCAGGGATGTTTACACAAGTGACATGAGAGCCATCTCAGCACAGGAGACCTGCACAAACAGCAGGTTGGATTTACCATACACAACCAGATCATCCACCCAGCGGGTTCACCATAGCTGTGGGTGTCAGGGAAACAGCTCACATACTGTGCAGTTGATCTGTGCTCATGCAGCTGCCATTTGCCTGGGATTACTACATACCCAAAAACCTCAGGCTCACGGCCAAAGCTCTCAAAAGAGGGACACATCTGGGGAAAATCTGACATATTTTAGGTCCAGGCATGTGGGCTGTGGATGAGGCAGTCTCATGAAATAGCAAAAGCTTGGATAGAGAATACATCTGATCTAAATTCTGTATGTAAAAAAAAATCAACCAAACCTCTTCCTATTGCAAAGACAGTGCTATGTCTGGAAAACAGAAACCCAAGAGAGAACTGTGGGAACAGAGCAAGTATCTTGAAAAAGAGTTGATAATTTAGGGGAAGGAAATTGTGATATTACCAGAGCACTCTGCCAAAAGGCATGCCTGATGACTGCTAGACATTTAGCAGACTTGCCAGGAGATGATGTTGGTGGAGCCAAAACTGAGGAATAAGTGTGCTACCACGCAGGGAACTTTGAATTCTGATTTGTCTGTCCTGTCACCTTTTCCAAACCAAGCCCAGCCTGGAAAAGCACTGCTTAAACATGAATGATCACTTTATCAAAGGAGGTCACAACTTCCCTACCTTTCGAAGCATCACTTTTTTGGGAGCAGAATACCACTGAACTCTTCAGCAAAAGAAAAGATTAGCTCAGAAAGGAGGGGACTGAGTTTCCTCTTGATCTTGGTGTTCTTCACAGTCACCTTTAGTTTTCCTATTCCACCCGAAAAGGCCTGCCAAGACAGCTTATATTTTAACTTTAACCAGTTTAAAAGACATTTTAATTGCTTACATCACATCTGACTATAGGCCATTACGTGGACAAGCTGAGATGTTTCTAACATTTATTTCAGCACTATTTTCCTACAAAGGTGTTCAAAAGGAATGTATCTTTTTCTTATCACTTGAAATTCTTATCATCCTGGTAATGTATTTAACAGCTCAATCTGCTTCCACAGCCTCTCTTCCATCTTGGCAGCTACTGCTGAAAATCCACCCTGTAGTTAAAGCCTTGTCTCCTGCTGCTAATTAGAGACTGGCATTTCACAAGGACAAAACATTCATTGCCCACTACTGAGTAATCCCTCAAATATTTATGTTCTGTTACTATTCCTAACAGAACCATCTATAACTGCAGCTCTCCTTTCCCATGATCCCAATAAACTCTATGGAATTACTGTATAAATGTGGAAGAGTCACTTTATTAAAAGAGCAAGAAGATAGATTTCATCTCAGTGTCGATTTAAAGACTTTAAAAGACCAGTGCCAGACATAGACCTAAAGAAAAAAGGCTTTACAGAAGCTTCCAAAATTACTGATTTATTTTTTAATGCATAGAGAAGCTTACATCTGATATGATGAAGGTGAAATAAAACATGTAACTGTATTAGGGGAGGCTGTAAGATCACCTAGGCCAGTATCCCGTCTCCAACAATGTCAAGTGCAAATACATACAGAAAGACTGCAATAGTGCAATTGCAGAACACACTTGACTGCTTATACCCCCCAGCCACCGGCATGCTTTTGCATCAATTTAGTGTGTTTTACGAAGTGTTGATTAGGACATTCTAGCTCTTAATTTTTAATTGAAAAATGTTATTTCATTAACATAGGAGCTGTTTAGAAAACTGGAACAGTTTCACCCTTTAGTATTTTTCATGGTCAGGTACTATTGTATCGTCTGCATGCCCTAAGGAAGAGTTAACCCAAGATAAAAGAATTTGTTAACAGTAGTAAAGAAAGCGATCATAAAGACAAGGTTTCTTAGGATGGGTCTAAATTTTAACCACTTACACATATATTAAAGAAGGTAAATCATATTACAGAGGAAGAGTCAAAGATCCATATGGGAAGAACAACACTCAAGTGGCAAAGCATTTAACAAATAACTAGATGTTCCCCATGGATATTCACCACATCAGCAAGAACAAAGTGTTAATTAACCTGTTTGAGGGTAGGCAAGAAACAAAAGAAACCTCTTAAACTGAGGGAAGCAGATAAATCACTAGTGTGTTTTGAAATATTTGCAAAAGTTACTGACTTAGGGCAGGATTAGGTACCTGCTCATTTTCTAGCTGATGAAGGATGCACATTTTCAACTTGGTTACTCTGGCTCCAAGAAGTATTAATGGAATGACTGACAAGATTCAGGACATGACAATTACAGAAAAGTTCAAGCTATTTAAAGACCAGCAGGATGGTCTCCTGCTATGTAGCTAGCCTTCCTGAAATAAATGGGCACTACCATGGACAGGCAAACTAAGAATGGCTCACCCTCTGCCATTAACTGTTAGTAGTCATCAGTAAAACTTTTCTGACTTCTTTGGCTGTGATCAATTCAGTATTCAGGAGCCCTTTAGGAAGACTCATTTCACAAGAAGCTTGAGGAGTCTGTGCGTAAGTCCACATTCCCATTTTTCCTTCCTGCAAACACAACTTATTCTCTATAGTGTATTAAAAATTAATCCTTCTTATTGTCTTGTGAAAGACAGACATGGACACTTTTAAACAAGTCTTGAGCAGCTCCTCAAGCTACTACCGTTATCTCGGTACTTTCAATTTGAAACTAGGCCTTTTTAAATTTCACAAACACAAACTCACTGTTTGGGTGGTAATCATGCCTAATGTCAATAACGGCTGGATTTTTCCAGTTTCATAAAGCAAGGATTTTTTCAGTTTCATAGAATCATAGAATCAACTTGGTTGGAAAAGACCTTTGAGATCATCAAGCCTAACCTTTACCCCAGGACTGCCAAGGCCACCACTAAATCACGTCACTGAGGGCCTCATCTACATGGTTTGTGAGCACTTCCAGGGATAGTGATTCCATCAATTCCTTGGGCAGCCTGTTCCAATGCCTGAGCACCCTCTCTATGAAGAAATGTTTCCTAATACCCAATCTACACCTTCCCTGGCAGAGCCTGAAGCCGTTACCTCTTGTCCTATCAATTGTTACTTTGGAGAAGAAACTGACACCTGTCAATGCAGAAGTTCAGTCTAAAACTCCAATTTGAATTTGCCAACCCCAATTAAAGATATCCAGTCCTTTACATTATGTAATGTGTTAGAGGTTGCAAGACCTTGCTGGCACCAGTTACCAGTATGCATTTTTTACACATCAGGTAAGCTGCTTTCCTCTCAGTGGACTAGTTCTCAGGCACGGCAGTAGGTGGTTTCATAGTTATTTAGTGGATAAAGAAGTAGAAAGCCTTAGGTTCATTTCCAGGTTCTGGAAAAGCCCACCTTGGAAGCTCACCACTGGGCCAAACACTTCCCATTTCAATCTCTACATTTTAGCATATTAGTATTGGACAACCAACCACAGACAACAAACACAGATCCCCATTCTGTGTTCAGGTACGAATCAAGAGGAATTTCCTACCGAGTGACAGTCAGAATAGAAGCAGCAAAGTAGAGTCACAAGAGTCAGATTAAGTAATCCTATTGCTGGCTTTTTTTTAGTAGGTTTGCAGTTAAGTATAGCAACCCACCTGTTCAAGGAAACAACAGCAACCTCTTTTTACTCCTCAAAATTCAGGTCTCTGCTTCAAGGCAAAGAAACCAAGTAGTTTAAAGGACACTGGACAGTATTTTTTTAAAAATTACAAAAAAAAATTAAAACTTCAAACAGTTAATTTTGAACAGTTGCAAGCGATTTAAGTATATCTTCAACATTTTACATCAGTGGTTCTTCCAGGTAAGAGTCAGGATAGAGCTCATCCGTCAGCCCTGAAAAAGGCCCTTCTTCATAGTCAGAGTCCAGTGTAGGGTTTTTCAGGAAAAAAAACCAAACAAATGGGAAGTCATATGACCTGAGGAAAGCTTCATAAAGTAATATTAACAAAGATTTTTACCTCAAAAGAAATACAGATGAAATGGAGTTCTATTCAGAAGCCTTTATTTTTTAAACAGGCTTAAAATACAGCAAATGAAGAAAAAATAGGTGGACATAAATAACATAAATCAGATAGTCACATTCCAAACACCACAGCGGGGAACGAATGCAGTACTAAAGCAACTACAGTCATCCAGCAATCAAACTTGCCTAATTCTAGGCAAAACTACTCATCCATCAAGTGCCTGATGACAACTGACAAAAGGATTCCAGTCAGGTACAACTCACACCCTACTGATAAGGTTCCTTTTCAGAAGAGAGTTCGTTATTTCAGCTATGTGCACATGAAGTTCCTCATCCTGCTTACAGTTAAAAATAAATATTTTATGTTCATGTACAGTGCTCTTCAACAGAGGTCTTAACAACCCTAATTGTTTCTTACAAAACACTCCTGTGAGGTAGGTATATCATCATCCCCACTTCACAAATGGAAGAGAGATTTGCTCAGAGTCTCACAGCTACTTAGCACCAGAGCCAGGAACATGCCCCCTGACTCTGTACCAAACCTTTTCCACTAGGCAATGCTCCTTTTTATGTTATGCTATTGCATTCAAAAAAAGTTATTTTAAGACAATATATCTTTAATATTACAATATAGCATATTGTAATAAAACAATGATATAGTATAGTTCATCTTTGAGGTACCGTTCCTCTCCCCTCCCCAACTCTTATACCTGGAGAAAACCAAATAATTATGGACTGATGAAGTTTCAGTAGGTGTAGATATACAAGTGACTAAGTATTAAGTTTCTGTTCATAAAGAACATTTGTGTTATTTCTCAAGTGCCAACTTACATCGGGCACTAGGACCATGCAAATCATATTATTTTAAGACGGTAAGCAGTTGCATGTCTTCATTTTTGCAGTTTAATGTCAGTAACTCCAGTCAATCTCAGTACTTACTACAGATTCCTTTTCCAAGTGCAGTATAATGATGATCTAGAACCACCTCCCCCCCCTACAAAGCCTCTTAAAAGACTTTTTGAGCTACACGTTCAGCTCCCACATCTACTAAGTGAGAATCTTGATTTAGACAAACACATGTGATTTCGGGTTTTAACAAATTTCCATTTTCAAGTTTTATAACAAAGTGACTAACTCCTGTGTTGGGACTGACAGAAGACAACTGAGACTTTGTTAAATCTGATGGCAAAGTACAGTTGAGATGTGAAACAAAATAACCAATCCAGTTCCTCATGTAGGCTCCATGACTCACCACTAATATATTGGCATCTAGTATTTTAGAAACTCCACCGTTATCACAGCTAAGTTCTGCTTCACTGCAGTGGTTTGTCCAAGGGAAAACAAACTGTTCTTCAGATGTTCCTGAGTTTCTGCCTGCTGCACCATGCACATCTTCCTCTTTCTGTTCCAATTCAACAGCTAGCTGACACAGAAATTCAAAGAAATCCCTTGCACGTTCTTTTACCTAAAGGGAAAGGTCAGAAGAGATCATTGTGAAGAATGCCAGAGACTTGGCCTTTCAGAAATCTGAGATGGAACTACTTCAGTTAAAAGACAAACATTTATCACAGACAAGCCTCCGAAATCAATGCGAAGTTACTGAATGCTATAAAAACTCCTCTGCCCTCCAAAGCCAAGGTTTGAAGCAATTGCCATCATCCTTCTCCAAATGACAGCTTCATGAGGAGACAATCTCAAAATCAATACTATAGCTCTAAAGAGATTCCCTAGTTGTCAGACACTGGAATCAGGTCAAGTGTTTTTAGCTTATAAAATAACGATCTTTAGTTGGGCTAAGCTTTCAATAAGATGTTCCAAAGTACATATGCAATAGCTGCATCTGCACTGAAAGTAGGGTACAAATAAATAAATACCATACTTCATCCAGTGTTTCTCCTCCAGAAGGCGTGAATGAAGGACACTGCTCTCCAGCAGCCTTTGCCATAGCCTTGAGGTCAGCCAAAGGCCTTCCTTCCGCAACACCGTATTTCTGTAAGAGACAAGAGCAGGTTTAGCCAGATGTATCAAGTCTCCCATACCACTTTCAATGCAAACATCTCTTACCAGCTTTGTTTTAATGGATTCTCGAGTGTAACATACAGGCTTAACTACTTTTTACATTTTATTGCAATACTGGAAGAGGAGGTAACTTTATATCTGCTATTTAAGCTAAATGTATACATATAAAGTGTGTGTGTGTATATATATATGCTGGTGCGCATCTGTATATTTTCAACACTCATTCTTAGCACACAAAATTCAAGTATCTTTGTAACTGACATTACATTGCAAACACCTCTGTATGTTGCTGCTCACATGAAGATAAGCTGTACTGTCAAACACCGTTACGCACGTTCCAGAAACCCAGATGTTGATGGCTAGGATACAGACACATACTTATTACTGAGGCTTTCTTGACTTCCATGTCACTATCCACTTGCTGTGGATATGCAATTAGGTGCCATAATAATTAATTTATTATAGTCTTCAGAATTTAAAAGTATTGAAACACATCTACTTAAGCCTCTCAATTCCTTTCTCTACAGCAAAATATTGAGAGTCTAAGAACACTAAGACAGATATGAAGAATTCAGTGCCCTGAAACTGCTGAAAATGAAATCCTAATCTTATTTTTCTAGACTCCTCTCATGAAAGCAAGGCACAAGAGAATAAAACTTTCCTAACAGGATCAATGAAGTACGTTCTCTTAAAAGACTTTACTTATTTTCATGCAATTCGAACTTAGTTCCAGTTATAGAGAGTAGTGACTCACAACCTGTGTCCTGCAGACACTGTACTGGCATTTCTATACATCCATACAGGCGCTACAAAAGGGTGAAACAAGCGTAGCAGACTTAAGATCATTCTTTCTAAAATTCTGTATTAGAAACTGTAATATCTTTTAAAAATATCAGGTGATAAAGCAACTAAAGGAGTTTGGGAGGCATTTACTTGCTGATTTCAGTGGAAGAACTGGAACTTCCGATAGAAAACAAAGATCCAAATAGGAAATGCTACAATCATGTTATGCTCCTTAAACACATATTTGCATGCTGGCAGTATGCCATCCCACTTTTGGTTTTGTAGCATTTCCTTATTTAAAATTCAGCTGACAGTCTCAGTGTAGCATCTGAAGGGTGGTTTGTATTAGCAGTAACAGCCAGCATCTGAATTTATTCTTATCGAGACATACTTAAAACCAGACAGGAGGTACATTATGCCTGTTATCAGGCAGAGAGGCTAATCAGGAAAGCAGATTGTTCCATGGATAGCAGAAAGCTTTCAATGAGTTCTTGTGCAAACGAAAAGGTATAAACAGCTGAAAAGCCAACACTAAGTTGTGCCATTAGGCTAGAGAACGTACGCAGAGAGAGTCTCTTTAATACTTTACATATGGAGTTAGAAAATAGAGCTAAGCTTTTTATTACATTTAAGATAATTCCCTCTACATGTGAATCTTACCTTACTTACATCACTAAAGCATCACAGTTACAGCATTTTGGCTTTGCTTCACAATTCTGCAAACAATTTATAACACCCGATGTGAAGAGTTCAGTTTCCAGTGATTAAAAATACATCAAATAGTGCTCTCTACTATTAAATTTACCATTTAATAAGCCAAGATATCCATCAGCAGCAAGTTACATTGCAAATTGTTCAATGTTCACTATTAAAGCAAACTGTTTTGGCACTTACTCTCTCTCGAAGTCTTGCATCGCACTTGATTTCCAAATCTTTGCAAAACTTATTTTTTCCTAGAATTGTGGCAGCAGTCTAAAAAGTGAATACAAGTCACATCAATGAACTGTTTTCTCATGGGATAGCCAGACCACCTCACACCACCACAACCAATGTCAATCACACTAGCAGGACCCAAAAACCCAAGAAAAAAAGGTTTTCAGCTAGTAGTCTCTGTCAGAATTGGATATAAGGCCAGTGTCAGGCCATAAAAGGCAGAAAACCTGCAATCTTCTGAAAGTTCTTTCACAGTTCAAAGCCCAGAACAGTTGAAGGCATTCAGCACCCACAAAAGGTGTGCAGCAAGATGAACAGCAGCACAGGATTTACCAGGATAAAAGCCACATCTTCTCTCAAGTATATTGCTACTCACAAAGCAATCATGCCAACACATTCTTTGTAGTATGTAGGTCAGACTCACAAGCAGTACATTCCTAAAAACTGATCAGTTAATCCAACCACAAAAAAAAAAAAAAAGCAACATCTAACAAATGGCATTACTTTCTGGCAAGTGGCTACTTAATGCAACCCAGAAACCAAATACTCCTGAAGCAGTTAAGAGGCAAGAGGATGTCTGCTGCAACAAACTGAAATTGTTACAAGGAAGAAAAGCACTGGATGATATACTTGAAAGGAGAAAAAAATATCTAGCTTATTGTATTCATCTGCCTCCTGATGGCATGGCTAAGAGATGGAGAAAACCCAAAGGGCTTAGTTTGCTTTTAACAGGATGACAAGTCTTGTACTACACATCTCTTTTTTCCTTCCAAGGAAACATGATTCTGGGACTGCAGGGAGGTCAAGATGACTGATCAAGAAGAAATTCTGATACCCCTTTGGAAAAAGTATTGCCTAATAGAGGCTCTAACGTGTTGGGTATTGCACACCTATCTGGCTGCCACAGGAGCTAACCTCCTCCTGTTCTTACATGCACTAGTGTGTGAAGGCCATACTGGATTCACATACCAGTTTTGACTAGTAATATCAGCTGGAAGTATTGTGCAAATGCCCACGTCCAAACAAAATGACATTCAAAGGACTCAGTTCGAAAAGGCTCCTTGGATTCTGACAAATAATAAAAAATTTTGTTGTACTAACAAGATTTTATAACCCATTTTAATGCATTGCTCAGGAAAGGCTTTAAGCTGCAACTTTAAATTTCTGCCACAGAAAACCATCAAAATTCAGATACTTCCTCGTAAATATGAATAACATAGTTATTCATAGTACTGTCTCACACGACATCCTTGTCTCTAAGTTGAAGAGACATCGATTTGATAGGTGGACCACTCAGTGGACAAAGAACTGGCTGGATGGCCACACACAAAGAGTAGTGCTCAATGGCTCAATGTCCAGCTGGAGACCAGTAACGACTGGTGTCCCTCAGGGACAGGTGCTGGGACCGGTCTTGTTCAACATCTTTGTCGGTGACATGGACAGTGCGATTGAGTATGCCCTCAGAAAGTTTGCCAATAACACCAAGCTGTGTCGTTCGGTTGACACGTTGGAGGGAAGGAATGCCATCCAGAGGGACCTTGACATGCTTGTGAGGTGGGCTGATGGCAACCTGATGAAGTTTAACCATGTCAAGTGCAAGGTCCTCCACCTGGGATGGAGCAATCCCAGGCACAGCTACAGGTTGGGCAGAGAAGAGATACAGAGCAGCCCTGAGGAGAAGGACTTGGGGGTGTTGGTCGATGAAAAAATGAACATGAGCCGGCAGTGTGCGCTTGCAGCCCAGAAAGCCAACCGTATCCTGGGCTGCATCAAAAGGAGTGTGACCAGCAGGTCAAAGGCGGTGATCCTGCCCCTCTACTCTGCTCTTGTGAGACCTCACTTGGAGTACTGTGTGCAGTTCTGGTGTCCTCAACAGAAAAAGGACATGGAACTGCTGGAACAAGTCCAAAGGAGGGCCAGGAGGATGATCAGGGGACTGGAGAACCTCCTTTATGAAGACAAGCTGAGAAAGTTGGAGCTGTTCAGGCTGGAGAAGAGAAGGCTGCATGGAGACCTCCTAGCAGTCTTCCAATATCTAAAGGGGGCCTATAGGGATGGTGGGGAGGGACTCTTCATGAGGGACTGTAGTGACAGGAGAAGGGGTAACGGGTTCAAACTTAAACAGGGGAAGTTTAGATTGGATATGAGGAAGAAATTCTTTACTGTTAGGGTGGTGAGGCACTGGAGTGGGTTGCCCAGGGAAGTTGTGAATGCTCCATTGCTGGCGGTGCTCAAGGCTGGGTTGGACATAGCCTTGGGTGGCATGGTTTAGTGTGAAGTGTCCCTGCCCCTGGCAGGTGGGTTGGAACTAGATGATCTTAAGGTCCTTTCCAACCCTAACTGTTCTATGATTCTAAACTATGAGTACGCAAATGTTTCTCATGGAAAAGGCTGTCTCTAAAATAAGAAATAAAATTAAGAAACTCGCTCTCAAGTGGTTGAGCATTCAAAAGCAATTCCCCTAAGGCAGGCTCATAGCACAGAGTCCCATGAACATTACAAAGCACTATTAATGGGTTTTAATATTAATTTTTTAATAATTTAATTTTAATAGTTTATTAAAAAATAATAATTTATTAATTTGCCATTCACACACTTAAAGGAAGTGACTTGTCAGGCAGTTATTAGGTATTTTTAAAATACCCGATCACTGCAGTACTCTCTTCCTGTCTCTCTAGTTTGATTTCTGCCTAAGTTGTGCTGCTACAGCAGTTCATGTGACTGTACTGCAAAACTGATGACTAATGTTGATGATCCATGTTTTAAGGGAAAACAGGTGATTTAAGCTAGATTTTGTGGATTTGGTTTACATCAAGGCTTCACAGTCTTTTGTGGCAGGACAACGGAGCAAAAGGCAAACAACCAGCAGGGCTATCAAGAATCGCTTAGTTGTTTCAATCATGTGAAACCTACACATCTCCTGAAATCACAGCATCAGTCACAGCAGAGAGAATTAAGGACAGTGCTTCCACAGGAGACATGACCTTCCTCCAACAGCTGATTATGAGATCAAAAACCTCTACCTTTCAAAGCCCTGTTTCCTTAAGTTTTTGAGTGTTTTGTAACTTTACACACAAAATCACACGTAATCCCATTCAGTAATTAACGATTTTTCCTCTTTAATTAACCTACAAAGACAGTGCATCAAGATGAGAGGTGTGCTATTTATTCAAATCCAACATCTCCACATATTTTATGATCCTTGCACTGAATTTACAGCAAAACTTGATCTTGCCTATATTGGTCTGCATTCCTGAGAAAGACACAGCATCCAGCCATAATGCGTAAGACAGTAGAACAATATCACAGCAAATTTGTTTTGTTTCTTCAAAGAAAAACTAACTTCAGCTTGTGTTACCTCTCAGTCCCAATTACTCCTTCAGTAAGAACCTATGCTCATATAAAATAACAGCATATCCATTAGAACAACACTGCAAGGCATCCTGCAAAGGAAGGTAGCCTTCACTGACTCCTAACAGAGCTGTTCTCATTGAAATTTCCTCAGAGACCTTCTTGAATTCTACACAACTCAAACTGCAGTTCTACGTCCCTCAAAATACCTTTTGGCTCTCTGTCACTGTATTATTTTTTGCATCATCAATAGCAAATAAATGCCAAATTCTGAAGCTAATATTTACATTCAGTTGCCTCAAAAAGCACTTGCCTGCTTTGCTCGAAGGAGGTCACTTGAAAAGACATGAGTAAACTTCACATTACTGAGAAACAAACCAGCAGCATCTGCTTGTCTGAAACCAGTTGCAGAGAGTGGCTCATCCACTCCTTGACCTAAAAAATAAAAACCCATTAACATTAAGACATGCAAATTTTTGATCATTTAGCTGAGCAAGCAAAGCAGCAATAAAGAATCTGCTCAGTCATGATCAAATCCTTCTCCTTCCGTAAAGTCAACCTCTGGTAAAAGTCACCGTTCCTCTGGCCGTTCATAAACCATCACACAGATGACAGAACTGGGAGTACAGACTAAGAGGACAGAAGGATCTTTATTGATATTTATGTTAATGTATACATATGACAAATTTGAACACTAAACAGAGACATACATTTTCTAAACGTGAGCAGTCATTTCAAAACACTTGTCCTTTTTAGAATGTCACTGGTAGGCTCCCTGCAAGAGGTGCCTCACAACTGAAATTGAAATCCTATAAACAGATTTGTTGATTGTAAAATAAGAAAAAGGACATTACAATTGACATAATGCTGTTGATACTAAAATACATCTACGGAAAAAAAACATGCACATGGGAGAGTCAAGTCATTTGTTGATATTCTGTGGAGATCCACTTAGAACCTTCATAGCTGTATGCAGTTGATAGCTGTATGTAGTTGACAGTGGTAAAGCTAAAGATAATGCCCTGGCTTACAAATAACATCTCTTAAGGTTTACAATACTATTCCATCATAATACTTAATGTTTCAGCAATTGGTAGTAGGACTTCACATTTTGCAGGGAAGAATAATTTTCCACCTCTAACAAGCTCGCAGAGTAACTGATACTAACCTTGCAGTATCTTGTCTTTGTTGTATCTTGTTTCTCCACTGAAAAAGATTATAAACAACAACAAAAAATTAACTCACAATGCTTTTACTTAATATTCAAAACCATTATTATATTAGGCACCAACAAGAGACAGCAGAGTCTGGATATGACAAATGAGATATAACAGAGCACAGCCTCTTTTCAAAAACACATATCTGAAGACTTTTAAACAACAAAAAAAAAAAACCCCATATTTTCAAGTGGTCAACCCCAATCATGCCTTCGATATTTACTAAGACTAACCTACCTGGAATAAAAGGAAGTAATTTCTTAAATTTATCATAAATGCAGCATAATGTATCTATTACAATTACACCTCCATGCTGGAGAGAGAGAAGTTGCAAGAAGACTGTGGAGCCCTCTTATGAAAAATGTGTGCTAGCCAACTGGATCTCTGCACTTTAAAGGGAAGCCAATTCAAGAGATTATCAAAGACAGCGGCAGAGCAGGCTGCACACCTTGAAGAAAGAGCACAACAAGCCAGAGCTGTAGAAAAACTAGCTGAATGAACATCACCTTCTTTATGAATATTCTACCTTGAAAACCATAATTGACAGTATTTCAAGAGAACAGCGACTAAAACTATGTGCAGACTTATTTAGGAGGGAAAGTCTAACAACTAAACTTGACATGAACAAAGTTAAGCATGCTGACTTTGTTGAAACCCCTCACCTGACTTAAATGTCACACGCTTAAGTTTTTGCAGTAGTAAGGTCAAGTGCTCTACTTGGTTTTCATACACAGAGCTATCAACAAGGCTTCGTGGAAAGTCCTCAAGACGAGCCCCAAATAGGTAACTGATCACAGAAGGCCAGTACCTTTAAGATAAATCACTGTACTTTAGTATGCTTTAGACTCCTGCACAAGGGGCAGCAATTTAATTCTTCAGGCTTGCCCCATGTCCTGAAAGCTACTTTTGGCATATATTATGCTAAAGGAGAAAAAAAGTTTAGCTTTACTAAAAGTCAGGCAGTTAACTACTGTCAGCTGCAGGAAACTGGAGCTACTCAGCCTAGTTGACCACAAATCTTTGTCAATATCCACTGTAGCCTGAAGGCAAAACTCAGTAACTTCAATGAAGACTGCTCAGCCTGGAGAAGAGAAGGCTGCGCAGAGACCTCATAGCAGCCTTCCGGTATCCAAAGGGGGCCTACAAGGATGCTGGAGAGGGACTCTTCATTAGGGACTGTAGTGATAGGACAAGGGATAATGGGTTCAAACTTAAACAGGGGAAGTTTAGATTGGATATAAGGAAGAAATTCTTTACTGTAAGGGTGGTGAGGCACTGGAAGGGGTTGCCCAGGGAGGTTGTGAAGCAGTGTTCACAGCCAGGTTGGACAGAGCCCTGGGCAACAGGGTTTAGTGGGAGGTGTCCCTGCCCCTGGCAGGGGGGTTGGAACTAGATGATCTTCAGGTCCTTTCCAACCCCAACTATTCCACGATTCTAAGTTACAAACGCAATTCTTTAACGTTCCACAGTAGAAACGTTAGGACTACCACTCCGAAGCGAGCAGACTGCCAACCATAGGCCTTGTGGCAGGAGAAAGGTCTCGAGAGCAGCCACCCAAGCATTCCCAAATAGTGCTTACTGACGTTACGTATAGCCCCGTACTCTCACTAACACCAAACTGCACCGAAGTGCTTCAGTTGTCCGGCCAACTGCAGCGCACACCACGGGCTCACGCACCTCGGCAGGCGCGGTAACGCCGGAGGCCGTACCCAGACCATACCGAGCCAGCCCCTCCGGCTCCAGGGCGACCTCGGCCCCGTTCCCGCCTCCCTCACGGGACATCCCGGCGCTCCTCCCGCCCGCCAAGCCAGCCAGCCAGACTGACTGACTGACGGCAGCCGAGCGCACCTAAGGGTCGGCGGGGAGGGAAGTGCCGCAGGGGGGGGACGGAACTCCGCTGACATCACAGCCCGTCCCGGCAACGGAGGGAGACAGAGGGGAAAGGGGTTAAGGGCAACCGGCGGGGTTGTGGGTGCCGCGGTACTCACTGCCGGACGATGGTCAACCCGAAGCGCACCATGGCGGCACCCCACCGGTACGCGCACACCCGGCCCGGCCTCGCTTCCCCCCGCACTGCGGCGCCCGCCCGCCCCGCGCCCGCCGGTGACGTCACGGCCCCGCCCCGGCGTGGCGGCGGGAGGGGGCGGGGTCTCGCCGGGGGCCGGCGTTGGCGGGTACGCGTTTCTGCGCGTGTGTCCGTCGGCCCGGGGCCGCCCCGGGCCGTTCCGTCGGGCTCCGGCGCCGCCGGGCAGACCGCGGTGTCCCGGGGTGCCTGCTTGCGGAGCTGCGTCCCGCTTCCTGCCGGCCGTTCCTCGAGAAACATGACTGCGCTGGTGGCGGCTTCGCTGCCCTTCTCTGGACCCGCTCCAGACTTGGGAAGTAACGGGGTGGAATTAGGAGGGGGGAGGAGAAAGAAAAGCAAACTTCCCACCGACACCCCCTCTATAGCGGGGTGATGTTTTCAGACTTGGGAGTAAAGCTGACGTCTGAGCTAGGTACAATAAATCAGCTCTCCTCCTTTGCCTAGCAGTGTGCTTCCTGCGCCGGCTGACAGCATCTGCGGGAAGATACGAGACGTCTGCGTTTTGTAGCTGACGCTCTTGTTGCATGTGCATTGCTTTCTGGGTGAGTAGGGGGATGCTTCTTTCACTTGCTGTGGTTTGACATTCAGAATCTTACTTTCCCTTGTGAGAGTGAAAAAGCAAAACAAACAAACAAAAAAATCCTCGAGAAGCAAGTCCTGCAAAAGTTGACATTTATTTTGCTGTTCCTCCCCACTTAACGTCTCTGAAGATCCATAAAAAACACATCTCACAAACTGCGAGGACACAGCAGAGAGGATGTTTCCCTGAGCACAGAAATATGCAACATTCACCTCAGGAAAAGCTCTACCGTCCAAAAACACAAAGGATTCAAATGGTTGATATTTAGGAAATGAACCGTATCTTCACTGTGTTATTGATGCGGAATAAGTATCACATAATATGTATTTTATGGTTGCAAAAAGCAGGGCAAGAAATGGGAAAGTCGTGTAAGGGTGAACAAACATATCCAAGGAGCTATAATAGCACACAGGAACTAAGAAAGTACCATGTAAAATTAATATTGTAATCATTTTGCTGATGGTGTTTTCTAGTACACAGTGAGAGAAATGACCCAATTGCGAGTATTAAATAATATGTATATATTAGTATTATAATAGTATTATGAAATTACTGCTGGTAAAATGGAAAAAGTAACAGAAGGAGCAGCCACAAATCATCCTTTTCCTTTCAGAAAGCTCCAGTTTTATGGGTTATAGGCAGTCTGATTAAAAAATTAGTTGGTCAGATAGCTGAGTGCATTTCCTTTAGGATTTCACCACTAGATGGAATAAAGGCTATCTAAAAGTCAGAGAAATTCTTCTGGGTTGCCCAGAGATCCGATCTAACTTTGAAAGTGGTTTGTGCTTTAATACCAAGCACATTCTAAATGTGAAGACTAAAACATATTTGTTTCATTTGATAACAGTTTAAAACAGATGCCAAATTAAACAATTAATGCAACAGCTTGTCTGTCTCGTTCACCTTTTATCTTCCTTTGGCAGAGTGGCATAACCTTGTATTTCTGCAGTGCCTCTCCTCCATGGATTTCAGAACTGACATTTTCGAAGGGTGAGACCAGTGGCATGTCTGGCCTCTGAACCAGCCATTGCCAAATGACTCAGCTCTGATCTATTTCTGTTGTATCACCATTAAAAACAACTGTGTTTTGCTAGGATGATAAGACCCCAGCTGTGTTTCAAGTGTGTTTTAGAAGGACAAGAAATAAATAGGAGCCCGCGCTCTGTCTGTACTCTTGTAAGGGCATGTTTTGATACAGGTCCCTCTGCAAAAGTGATGGCTGTTCGGGCAAAGTTAGAGGCTTTGTCTGAAGTCCCAGAGTTTGGGTTTGTGAGAAGACAGCTCGAAAGGCCTGCAGCTTCTGGCTTAAGAGCCTCATGGTTTGGCTACTAGATCATGTTTCCCTTTTCCATTGCTTAGTCCTCTTATCTTTGCTCCCATCTTCATCTTCATAGCATGTGCATACTTTTCCCTGAGCATTAACATTCTTATTTTTCATTTCTTCTTCCTCAGTCATTTCTCAGATCTGCTGTAGCACATCAAGTCTGTATTCATGAGCCTGTTTTTTAAACTGACCCATTAAAAAAAAACATTTACAAAGCACAGCTACTGACATGAGCACAGAAGCTCATCAGATGAGGAACAGTATTTTGAGGAAGTCATTTTAGGAAGAAAAAGCTTCTGTAAAGCTGGAAATAAAACATTTTTGAGTGAGGATTTTTTTTCCAAATAAATAATTTATATTCAAGTAATGTTGACTATCTAGTGAACTCATCATCATATGGATCACATGTCACTAACATTAGATGGCATCATCGATACAGGGCAGTTATCTAGTCTCCATGAAACATCAGCTGTCAATTAGCACAAACCTGAAATCCTCACCTGGGCTGTATTCCCTGCTGCCCACTTGTCATTTGGGATCTGATCTTGCTTGGTGCTCTTACAAGTAACATCAGCCCAGCAGAAACCAGGGCCAAATTTCCTCATTGCTTTTCTCCCTCACTCCTCTCCCTAAGTAGTATAGCCCTAAAGGATGTGCTGGCATGAATAAATCCATAAGTTGATCGAATCCTGACACACAGATTGTGCTGTGGACAGTTCTCAACTCAGGCTGCAGAACATGGTTGTGCAATTCCTTTGTGGCAACTGCAACGGTTGCTTTTACGGAAAAGCAACTTTAGGAAAGTGTGTAATTATTGTTAAGATGGTTTTCAGTGTGATATACAGGCTGCAAAGGGGAAGCAGAGCCATCCCTTTGTGCTTCTTCCACTGAACGGAGGGTGTCTGGTGCTCCTGTAACTGCACTTTAGACCAGTGCCCAAACCCCCAAGTGTAAAAGAGCCCAAGTCATGGTTGCAGGTTTTCTGGCTGATGAAGGCGTTCAGGTGAGCTGTCGGAGCAGTGGGAAGGTTCCGTTGAACATCGTTCCTTCCCAGCAGTGTGGGAAACCCCGGCAGCTCCTGGAGGAGCTCCAGGAACAGCTGCAGCGGTAGGAGAGGCGTTACCGTCATCTAGCGGTGCTCCTGCAGTCTGCACCCTCGGGTTTTACCGTCCCGTTCTAGCCAGATTTCCCACTCAACAAGCTGCGCATCTCGCTTAGATTACACATTTGATCTTTTGCCGCTAGCCATCGAGGAGAATCACATCCAATTTTACGGATTTCTGTTGCAAGTTTCTCTAACGTCAGGCCAAGCCTTAATACCTAAACTGGGGAAATAAACTGATGCCATGAGAGCACTCCAGAAAGATCAGTGCTTTGTCATGGGTAAGAAGCAAATCCAAATAAATCAAAATAAAAGATTATTGGGGAAACAAAGAGGTTGAGCCTGTGGAAGATAGAACATCTGAGAGGAAACGTTGATTGGGTGTGCTGGGTAACAATCATAGAATCATAGAATCATAGACTGGCTTGGGTTGGAAAGGACCTTCAGCTCATCTTGTTCCAACCCCCTGCCATGGGCAGGGACGCCTCACCCTAGACCATGTCGCCCAAGGCTCTGTCCAACCTGGCCTTGAATACTGCCAGGGGTGGAGCATTCACCACTTCTTTGGGCAACCCATTCCAGTGCCTCACCACCCTCACAGGGAAGAACTTCTTCCTTATATTTAACCTGAACTTCCCCTGTTTAAGTGTGAACCCATCACCACTTGTCCTATCACTACAGTCCCTCATGAAGAGTCCCTCCCCAGCATCCCTATAGGCCCCCTTCAGATACTGGAAGGCTGCTATGAGGTCTCCATGCAGCCTTCTCTTCTCCAGGCTGAACAGCCCCAACTTTCTCAGCCTGTCTTCATACGGGAGGTGCTCCAGTCCCCTGATCATCCTCGTGGCCCTCCTCTGGACTTGCTCCAGCAGCTCCATGTCCTTCTTATGTTGAGGACACCACAACTGCACATAGTGCAAGTGGGGTCTCATGAGAGCAGAGTAGAGGGGCAGGATCACCTCCTTCAATCTGCTGGTCACGCTTCTTTTGATGATGGTTGTCTTTCTTTTCTAATCCTGAATTAATTCCTCATCTCCTAGCCTGTTATGTCCCACTCACAGTTCTGTTCAAGTTCTGAAAACCCTAGCCATCAGAAGGGTCATTCTGCTGCTCTTCAGGGGTGCTTGCTAGTCTCTTGCCAGGCAAACCAGAGTTTTTGCTCTAAGCAGCATTACCAAGTAATCTGAGGAGCTGCAGCTCCAAACGTGGCCAATCTACTGACCTTTCTCTCTTGCCTTCACCACTCTGTTCTAATTCTTCATGTAGTTTCTGCATGTTACGTTTTGGAAGAGCTCAAATAACATCCCAGTTTATTTTTAGAGAAAACTCAATAGCAAGACAGAGCTATCATCACATCATTTCCACAGAACGACAGACATTTAAGGAGACAGACATTTCTCCCATACCCTTTTGGTTTTTTGACTCTCCCCATCAGCTCCTTTCTTTTTCTCTAGCAGGTTGCAGCAAAACTCAGAGCAGCCCCTCATGCCAGGTATATTACATACAGATCTCACACCCAAGCATAACACCTCAGCTTTACTCACCTTCATTTGGAAGCCTAACAGGGCTTGATTTAATGTATCTGCTAGCAAGGAGTACCCTTCTCCACAGTGCACCTGAAGCCCACTTGAGTGCTGGCCTGATATTCTCCCTCACAAGTGCCTGACTAAGACCCCTCCTAGTTTTCACTGTTGTCTGCTGGCAGCGTCAGCAGCAACATCAGCTGCCACACACCCCTTTTGGTGTAAAAATGTTGTGATGCCTGTGCAGCTGCACATGGCTGAAATGCAAATCACCTTTGAGAACCACTTTATCACAGAATCATAGAATCACAGAATAGTTAGGGTGGAAAGGACCTTAAGATCATCCAGTTCCAACCCCCCTGCCATGGACAGGGACGCCTCACACTAAACCATGTCACCCAAGGCTCTGTCCAACCTGGCCTTGAACGCTGCCAGAAATGGAGCATTTACCACTTATTTGGGGAACCCATTCCAGTGCCTCACCACCCTCACAGTAAAGAACTTCTTCATTATATCCAATCTAAACTTCCCCTGTTTAAGTTTTAACCCATTACCTTTCGTTCTATCACTACAGTCCCCGATGAAGAGTCCCTCTCCAGTATCCTTGTAGGCCCCCTTCAGATACTGGAAGGCTGCTGTGAGGTCTCCATGCACTGTAACATACCTATATATTTAATATACCATTATCTTAAGAAAAATGAAAGAGTGTGTGTGGATTTTTGTATTTTTCAAGGAGGTACAAAGTAACTGTGGTACAGCTAGCTTTGTCCAAAGGTCTGAGGGATCCCCAAAGTCTTGTTAAAATAAACTTTCCCTTAATTGGGAGAAATGATTCAGTGTGCTGTGGGGGGTAAAGAAGTAGAGCATAGCCTGGTTCCCTTTGTGCCAGCTGGCTGGCTTCGATTTGCAAGCAGCACAGTGAAGGCTCTAATACGGTTCTCTAAAGACTGAATGCAGCTACTCTATGCTTATGCCTGCAAGGGGCTACAGAAGGGTGTAAGCGTATGAGCAGTATTTGCCTGCATGAGCAAAGCCATATGCTTTCCTAGCCTGTTTCTTCCCCATGAAATATAAGATTAAAATACATGTTTTCTACCTTATTATCTCCATTAACATTAAGCAGGCCATATGTTTGATAGTGCCTGCTTTGTCTCTCCCACTGTTTACACACGGGACATTTGAGTTAGTTACAGTATGTTTAAAAATGCTCATCATTTACGCATCCTTCCGAGCATCCTTCCAGGCAGAGTACAGGCGACTGATGGGCCGTGACTGGAGACAGTGAGCTTCAGTGACCTTAGGAGTTCAAGAAGTTGAAGCACCAATATACTGCTCAAGGGTTAACGCCATATTGAGAAAGATGGACCCCACACCTCTCATACCTCTTGGCAGCAAAATCCTGACTTTTCCTGATGAAAAAAAAAGGAAATTACTTGGCCAGACTTTGCAGAAACTCTGCCTGCCTTTACATCAGCTTTACATTTACTGATGTGACTGGTAATTCACAGTACGATGCAAGAGTGAACTGGAGCTGGTGGGAAAATTATTAAACCTATGAAAAGTCAACAGTGGAGCTCCCACTGTCTCCAGCAGGGATAGAATTTCATTCTGCTTGTGCTGGTTGCATGAGATTCATAGGGAATTTGGCTTTTTGAGAGCAGCACAGAATGAAGAGTGGCTGCATAGTTCATGGGCAAATTAAAAAATACAGCAATTGCAATAGAAATGGTTGAAGAGACTCCTTGAAACAAGCATTAAGGATGCCTTCTTTGAAAAACACAGGAAAATTCCCCGCTTAGAAGCTAAACTGTGTTTCTAGGCCCTACAGAAAGATTTTGGAAGATACCAAATAAAACACAACCTAACTCGTGTATCGAGATTGGGAAAACAGAGCAATTGTGTGGTTGTGGTTGTTTGTTCTGGAATCTCAGTGCAAAAGCTTTTTTTCCTTTGCCTTGGAAGTTTTCTTGCATACAAAAGTCAGTCCAGCATGCGGTTGTTTTAAAGCATGATTTTGCTATGTTGTCCCTCCTTAAAATCCTCAGGCTGTCCTTTATGTAAAGTGTAGGATCATGATGGGCAGAAATTGTTTGCAGATGGTCAAGAAAATGACAATATAAAATGATTTCACAGGCCACATAATAATGGAACTTAACCCTATTGTATGTGGCTTCTCTGCATTCAGCTGGCTTTCTTTAAAGGAGGGGAACAGGCTGTTGTCCAATTAATCTCAGTTTTAGCTTCTGCGCCCTATATCCACATGCATTTACTGAAATGACAACATAAAACCTCCTTTCTGCTAAATCTGTATTTAGTAAAACCTCTTAAAACACAAAGCTGCGGAGCACATCCACGTTCCTGGGTGACTATCGGTGACACTGTAGTGGGAAAGAAGTTAATCCCCTAAAACCTGAAATTAGGCCCAGGAGTACCCCTTTGATCTTTAAATCACAAACTGGAATCCTCACAAGTTCCAATTCCCCAAAGGATCAAAGTTATGCCTATGAAATGCTGCAGATTGCAGGTCATGTTGTTGAACGGTGACCAGAGAAACACATGGACTTATGTTTTAAAATCGCTACCTTTGGTGCAGTCAGCCTCTGAAGTATGAGGCTAACCCATCACTTTGCAGGGAAGTCTTAACAGACTTTGCCTAAAGCCACAGGTCCCAAGGATTTAGGGGAGTCACAGCCTCATGATTTAGTTTGTATTTCCTATCCCCCCATGGCTTTTTTCTATTTGTTCATATGTATTAATTTTGCTCGTATGTTTCTTCATGTTTGTAATATGTGTTTTTCCTTTTGAGTATTTCTTCTTGCTGTTCATTACATCTTTTTTTCCCTCTCTTTTTTTCCCCATTTTTTTGTTTTTCTTTCCTTTCTCTTCTCTGGTTTTGCCTGTATTATTCACTTTATTATGGGATTACTTTTTTCCCCAGCGTGTCTGCCCAAACACCTCTCCATCCCTCACCGCTTCTTCCTGGGGTGCCCAAAGACCTGAAACTCAGTAGAAGATGGCAGTGGAGAAGGAGAGACACTGAGGTCAGTTCGAGCACATCACATGGGAGATTGGCCACTTCACAGCAAGCATCCACAAGCAGAAGACATGGAAGCAGGAGAGGGAGAGTGCGAGCATGCTGCCACCTGGCCACAAGCTGAGAAAGGAGCCTCTACACCTGGAGGCTCAGTTCTTCCTCCTGGCTTCACCACAAAGCCCTCTCCTTTTATTCACAGTTTGTCCAAAGCTCATAGAAAGAAAAATGACATCTTTTTTTTTCAGTAGCATTTAAACGCAACAAGTAACTGACTGGAGATTTCAATAGTATTTCAATTAGTGGCAAAAACGTGCGCTCCCTGTACTTACGAGGACCTTTCCACCAGCTCAGTTTAATTTCCACAAACTGTTTAAATCCAGCAATTTGCCATTTTTAGGATTTTGTTCTCCTTGAATCTCATGGGGTCATTTCACAGAAAAAAACATGCCAGGACTTTCCTATCCAGCAGGCAACAAGCTATGTTTTAGAGGAAAACTGTTTCTGTGACTGCAGCGTTCAAGAGTTCACATTTTACATGCCTGCTAACACCATCTATCTAGATCAGAGACTTTAGAATCCCATCTTCTTTTGCACCATCTTCACACTGAATGAATAAAACCAAGAAAGACAAACTTAGGTCAAGGTGAGTTTATTGTCCATACTGCATACCTAATCCCGCCAAAACACTTTTCTTAGAACCATCTTTAAACTAGTCAAAATAACAGGTTATTAATAAAAATGACAACACTGAACAAAGAAGACCTTTTAAAAGGTAATCGAGACTACACTGCATCAGAATCTTATCCATCGAAAACAACCTCGCGTACTTTCTAAATACTTTTGTTTACACTGATCATGTCTACTACCGCACTTTCTAGCATCCCCTGACCATATAAACATCCACACCTCTTAAAGAGCACATTGTGAGAGAATAATGTTGACTTGATATGGCATCACACTCAATAAAGAAAAAAACAAAAAAAAAAAGAAGAAAAAAAAAAAACCAACCAAAAACCGAAAAACAAAGTTTGAGAACAGAAACTGTGCAACTGAGAGTGATTTCTGAGGTACATGAGAACATGGTAAGGAACATAGTGGAAAAAATCCAGTGGCTGGGTGGTCTGGTGAGTAATTGAGAGCCCTCCGATTATTCCAGCACAAATCATTGACACTGAACTGGGATTAATAGTATTTTTCTCTTTTCACAAGTACACTGGGGATATAAATAAACAGCTTACAAGGTGCTCCTACACTACAGTATAGGAAGGAGGGGAAGATCATCAAAGTACCATCAACAGGAAGGTGGGAGAGAAATGTTGTTAGTAACTGTGCCAATCCTTTTGGTACTTGTGAAGGTATAATCAGCATCACTGTTTTTCCAATTAATCAATAGGAAGGTTTATGATTTCTTCAATACAGGGAGAAAAATCTCACACCTCATTTGCAATAGTAGTATATATGCATTTTTTACCACCTCCTAAGCAGGAGCACTACACAGTGTTTCTACTTGTATCGCGAGTGTGAAATGTTCAAGCTGTAGGTTTTCCAGACTTCAAATACGGTCCGCTTCTGCGTGTAACCAGGCTGTTAGGATCTTCTGAATGCACTCTTAGCCCTGGTGGCGATCTACACAGACCTACCAGGTCCCTGCAAGGGACTAGGGCTCTGTTCCAGCACAACTTGCACCTCCAACCACTGCGCAAGGAGCTGACCTCAGTGGCAGACCTCACCCTAGTTCCTGGCAGCACTGCAAAGCCCCAGAGGGATAATGCTGCAGGAGGAGATTCCTACATGGCACTGGGGCACTGCAGGAAGTGGGATGAAGAGCAGGGGCAGGCACCCTAAGTATTACTTGCACCTACACTCAACCTACAGCACAGAGTGGAACAAACCATGCTAACATGATGGACATGGTGCCTATGGCTGCTGCGGACAGCGGCGCTACAGTCCCAGTGCATGGAGAAATCATTCCACTGTCTGGGGACCCTCTGGCGCACCTCCCTCTGAAGCCCCATTTGCTAAGGTAGGAGAGCTGTCAGGGAATGATCTGATCTGTCACATACATGCTGTGTGCAGCTCCTGAGTCCTTCTTCCACAAAATTAGCTACTTTTTTGTCCTCCAGAAGAGACAGTGCTGCAGAACTTCAACTGCTCCCAACGTGGAACATGATGGTAGGAAGTGATGGCGGTGAGAACAAGGCTGTCCCCATCACCAGTGTTGGGAAACACGGATCTACTCTGGCAAAGCCATCAGTGGAGAGTCAAAGTCAATGCATTTTTTCCACTATGAAAAGGATACCAAAGAAGACCAAAAGGGAGCCAGTGCCCGGCTGCTTGCAAACCCCTCCCTGGAGCGGCCAGAGCGTGGGCCCCGGGACAAAACCAAGCTGTCGTGTTGTGAGGTATTGTGAAAATGGGAACCATTTCTGTTTTGTCCAGTAAACCTGAGGTAAGTATACCATCTTTGCAGGATGTGACCAGGAAGGAAGGGAATAAGAAGAAAAAAAAAAAAATAAAGAAAGGAAAAAATAAAATCAAATGAGAAAAAAAATCATGAACACGCTATTAGGAAAAAAAAAACCAAACTGTACAGGGCATTTCCAGTAAATCAAAGAACTCATCATATCTCCACTTAACCATCTACTTCAGGATTTGAAATTTAAGCAGTAAAATAATATATTATAAAAATGTTTATAAAATAGCAGCACACTCAGTGAAACAATACAGCTAAGTACTGTTAATGTGAATAAGAATGAAACAAATCATAGCTTCTTAGCAGCGCAAAAAAAAAAACAACCCAAAATGAAACCAAAAAACCCCCCCAAAACAAACAAACAAACAAAAAAAAACCAACCCAACAAAACCTTAGAATCTGACTCCATTTTCCACCCTCATCTAGCCAAACGGCTGAGTCCATTCATATAATAGTCTTCGAAGTAGCATGTTCTTTCTGGATTTTTGTCTTAAAAATGCAAACATTAACATTTCAACCAACAGCTTCATACTGAATATTTGCAAACTGTTAATACAACTGTGCAAAAAAAAAAAAAAGGAAATAAAAAAAAAAGAAAACCAAGTTGCTCCAACTCCTTTCCCATCTAAATGACTCCTCGTTACAGATGGAGCAGAAAAATAAATTCAAGTACGCTGAATACACCTTTGTAATCAAACTCCAAGTTGCACACCTTGGTGTTTACCACTCGTGTCTTTTGCACCAGCAATTTTCTTTCATTGTCCATAGATTAGCATGCAGGTGGTATTAAGATCCTTCTGTGACACTGAACAATACAAATTGTCAGGCTCTTATCCGGAATGTCATGACAGGAATGTCATCGGAAGCAGGTGTTGGCATTTCCAGCAACACCGCAACTAACCAAGTACACCAGATACTGGAAAATATTGATTATAAAAAGCTATATGCTTTGCTTTTGTGACTTCTCTTTTTTTCTTTAGTTTTTCTTTTCTTTTTTCTCTTTTTTTTTTTTTTTTTTTTTTTTCTTTTTCCTTGGCAAAATCATCATAAACCATCTCATTTAATCCCTTAGGAACAATTTTCAAAGTGCTTTTCGAATGAAATGGTTTATAAAAACGCTCACTGTGGATCAATAAAGTTAATGAAATGCTGAAAACGTGTGCGGGGCAGTGGGGGAAGGTGGGTAGTTGGAAGAGGGATCAAACCGAATCTCATCTTCTTTAACACAGTGAGGTTATGTTAAAAATGAAGATGGATATAGCATCATTTAAATGTCTTTACGGCCAAGCTAAGGAGCTGCCACAAGTTAACATTGATGTGAAGCATTAGCACTGTAAAGGAATATAATGCTTTTCACAGATGACCCACTGCATCTTGCAATCCAAAGGTCAGAGGTGGTCTGATTTAACTGGTGCATTCCCCCACCTAATGTGAACACTCTGTAACTTTGGCTTGGCCCACAGTTGGGTAATCGGAATTGCCCTTATGCCAAAGATGCTGCTGTGTTTAAAATGAGCCATTTCTGAAGGAAAAGTAGAAAAAGTCGAGAGGGGAGAGGGGGAAGTTGAAAAAAAACCCCAACAAAAATAAACAAAACCCAACAACAACAACAAAAAACCACCTGCTCTTCCGGCTGGCAAAATAAAGCATCTTCTTTCTTAGGTAGCAGCTACCACAGACAGCAAGAGTAAACAAAACTAACGTACAGAGATCCAACAAACACTTCTGACTAATAACAGAGGTGACAGATCAGCAAATCTCTTCTGCATTCAAAATGGTTCAATTGCTTCAGGGATCTTTTCCCACTTTGCCCTAAACCCCTTATTCTATTGCTTTGCAATCTAGTCAAGCCATAAAATCGCACACACGATTCCTTTCTTAAATCTAAAAAAGGGGTGTATGCACTAGGTCATAATACACAGACAAGTATACTCTACTTTGTTCCCACAAATGCAGGCTTACATTTATCTAGCTACTTTGTATGCTTTTATAAGCATTTAATATCACCGATACATAATCAAATAGCAATTACCAAATATATTGTGGGATTCCCTTCTGTAGAACATCACAGGCACCAAATGCTTTTTTTTTCTTTTCATTATTCAGTTTTTGTACTTTTTTTTTTTTTTTTTACCTAAAAGAGCTTTAAATACGTTCTATGTGGGAGCAGATTAAAAAAAATCACTCTAAAAATAATAACAAAAATAAAAGGGCTGGGGGAGCAAGCGTGACTTTCTGTGCTGGTGTCCTCACAGGTTGATGTCTCTCACGTCTGTGGGAGTGCTGGCCTGGTCCAGTTCATCCACCGTCTTAGAAGGATTGCTCTGCTGTTGCTGCTGCCGGACTTGACTAAGGCTGTTTACTAGCACCGCCTCAATCTGTTCTTGACAAGCTTTAAGGCAGTCCTAGAGGGTAGAAAGCAAATGGATCTGTTAGTGGACAGCGCAGCCCTGTGGAGAAGGACTTGTGGGTGCTGGTCAACAAGAAACTGAACATGACCCAGGCTCAGTGTGCACTCGCAGCCCAGAAACCAACTGTGTCTTGGGCTGCATCAAAAGGAGCGTGACCAGCAGGTCCAGGGAGGTGATTCTCCTCCTCTGCACTCATGAGACTCCACCTGGAGTACTGTGTGCAGTTCTGGTTTCCTCAACGTAAGAAGGCCATGGAGCTGCTGGAGCAAGTCTGGAGGAGGCCATGAGGATGATCAGGGGACTGGAGCACCTCCCATATGAACACAGGCTGAGAAAGTTGGGGCTGCTCAGCCTGGAGAAGAGAAGGCTGCGTGGAGACCTCAGAGCAGCCTTCCAGTACCTGAAGGGGGCCTACAGGGATGCGGGGAGGGACTCTTCATTAGGGACTATAGTGACAGGACAAGTAATGATGGGTTCAAACTTAAGGGAAGTTCAGGTTAGACATAAGGAAGAAGTTCTTCCCTGTGAGGGTGGTGAGGCACTGGAATGGGCTGCCCAAAGAAGTGGTGAATGCTTCATCTCTGGCAGTGTTCAAGGCCAGGTTGTACAGAGCCCTGAATGATACGGTCTAGCGTGAGTCATCCCTGCCTATGGCAGGGGGGTGGAACTAGATGATCTTAAGGTTCTTTCCAACCCTGACCATTCTATGATTCTATACTAGAAAAACATGTACGTCAAAAACATGCAACCAAGCCTTTGAGACCACTACATTACAAATTATACTACATAACACTTGGAGAAAGAGTAGCATACAGCATAGCAACACAAATTTTGGAACCCTGTAGGAGTCTCGTGATAACACATGAAGTAGAAACAAACAAATGCAAAGTATTCAATACATTTAAATCAGACACAGTGACAAAGAAGACGAGTATTAAAATATTACGGGATGTTCCACATTCTTGATAATATGCTGGAAGGCCAAAAAATATGGTTATTTAAATAAAAAAGTGTGAGAAAACATTGACAAACAGTTGGTTATAGCAGAAACCGAAAAATAAAACCCAAGCCATAACTGTATAAACACAATGCCAATTACCTGCAGTGTTTTTGGACTGTGAGAGTATCACTGAGTAAGGCACTGAGTAAGGTGGGTGGATCCTACAATAAATGTGGATTTTCTCCTCAAGGCAGCCTTTCCACAACACTAAAAAAGGTACTAGTATTGTAAACCCACTGATGCCTCCGTCTGCCTAAGAGCTGAGTCTCTCCCAAAGGCTTCAGGCTGTGGGAAAAAGCAGGCTTTGGTAGCAGAGTTTTACAGCAGTGTACTTTAACCACAGTCGTGGCAGCATCTGACAGAGGTGGTGACTCCTGGTATCACCATTCCCACTTTCAGGCGGGGGAGCTGAAGACACAAGCTGGGCACTGACCTCCATGGGGTTCCATGGGCACTTGTCAGCCCAGGAACCCATTATGGGGCATGACTGCAACACTGGGGAGCTGAGCTCTGACCAACACTCTCCACTTTCTCTACACAATACCGGGTTACTGAGGCGAGTTTGAAATATTCATGTATGGAGGTTTAATTTATCATCCTAGCCAGGCTGGGAGAACATGTCAAATGCAGAGTATTTGGTAAATGCCGACAACATTTATGCTTGTGATGGTCACAACTAACCATAGTGGCTCACAAACACCCATTTTTCTTGGCTGCTACCCAGCAGCTGCTAGCTGCAAAATCATGTCCTCTCCTTGTGAAACTGCCCTGCTTAATATAATGAAGCATACCAACCTTTCTCTGAAGGTGCATCTTCCAACAAGAGGCTGTGAGGGATGGCTTTTCAAACTGTCCCAGAAAAAAGGACATGGATGAGATTAGAGCCAGTTGTATTAGAGACAAAAATATTCACAGTGATGTGGATGACACCAGCTAACACCAGAGTGAGTTGTCATCAAGATGTCTGGAGTGTCTGGGCTACTTGTGTACAATCTGACTCAGTTTGTTCCATCAGCCTGATGAGTAACACCACACTGAAGCAGAGCACAACATAAAAAACCTCTGCTGCAATACTGCAGGCAGACCAAGCCTTTCCCTTGTTCACCTTTTGTCTGAAGAGCCGGGGACTGTGGGACTGTCCCTTTAAAAGCATTTGTGGTCAAGTTAACTGGCTTGCAGCCGTACTGTACCTACCCGAACACAGCTCCACTGTAAGCAATGCTTCTCACTGCTAGCAGCTTTCCCAAGTCTCAGCCACTGGAGCTAAACTTTCCCACGCTTTGCTCTCTGCCTCAGGCTGGCTTTTTATGGAAGGGGAGAAACCACAACAAAAACCGTGCTGCTGTGTCCAAGGAAAGGGTTAACAAAAGCAGATGATTTTACCACCATTAGCCATAGTTTCCAATGTCCATATTTTCTAGAGAAGATTAATTAGAATTTGGCAAGGCACATGGTGGGGGATCAGATACCTTTGGATATCCTCAAGAAATGCAGCCCAAGATCAGTGAAGATCCATGTCTCAGAAAACTACATACTGCATCCATTCAGAGCCCTTATGGTTGAGGGGCCTGCTCTTTGGAGGAAGCCAACCACCATCCCTGTTTGCATCTAAGCCCGGCTGAGCACAGGAGGGTCCCTGCAGGGCTGCATGAGAGGAGCTCCTTGCCAGGCCAGGCACCCATGTTTCCCTCCTCTGGAATCCAGATTAAAGGAAAAATGGTATGCATATGCCATGCTATGGGTGCAGAGTCAGAATATAAACGAAGCGTAATGTCAAAGGAAGCTGGGACACGGACAGTTTGTTTAAGATGGCCTGGGGAGCACTGAACACTGAATTCATGTGACTGGCTGTAGGCTCCTTGTCTCACAGAACACTGCACTCTGCTCCTGAGCTCCAGCAGGCACTAGCATAACCCACAATACAGCAAAGGAGTGATGCAACCTGCTCTTGGTTGCACCAGTCCTTGCCTGTGCACTGGAATGACTCCTGCATCAGACGTAGTGCAGAGATCACCCCAAGCTCTTTGTAGTCATCTCCAGGTCATGCCCTGATTTCTGTCACTCCCATAATTCATCCTGATGCTCTGTGAGCAAGGATGATGTTTTCAGAAGATCAGAGATACCTCATGGCCACCACCACTGCATTGCCACAGCTGGTGCATAACCACAACCACGTGCAACCAGTGAATAACTCTGCAGCTCAGAATTACAGAGCACCTGAAATGCCAAGTCAGCTCAGTGGGATGCATACATTGTTGGCGTAATAAAGAAATGATCACTCCAGAGAAAAAGCAGAAAAGCTGTGCTGGAAAACACTGGTCTTCATGTGCCTGGTCACTGCACAGCTCCTCCTGAGCTAATTGTGCCAGGAGGAGGTTCATCAAAAAAACACCATTACCAAACACATTGTTCACACATTGGCTTCATCACAGCAGGAGTTTGATGGAGGAGGGTACACTTAAACCCAGGCCTCCCAGAGCTGCCTGTCCCTACCTGCACCCCCTGCTAGACTCCTGCTCCTGGACAGAAGGGAAGCTTTAGCATTTAACTCATGGGGAGTGGAGCCGGAAGCCTCAGCAGTGAGACACAGAGGCAAATGCCTTTGAAGAGGCAATAAAATGTGAGCACAGCCGATCTTCTGGTGATGAGATCCAGGACAGATAAACAAAAACCTCATGAGGTTCTCCTTTCCTTTTAGCAAAAGGTAAGGAGAAGGGCTTCTCTGTCTGAACACTACCTTCCTGCTGCTGCTGGCAAAGCTTTATTTTTTTTTAAGGTAAGAATAGGTACTTTTGTTTAACTGGGTAAACACTGGGTTTGGGATTTTTTACTTTTTTGTTCTTAATAGCTGAGGCTCGCTCTTACACTACTGGGAGCTTAGTGATTTCCTAATACTGGAACTGCTTTTTTAACGATGGGAGTGGGACAAATTCCTCAGCCTTTCTCCCACAGCACCTATCTGGCAGAAGCTCAGATCAAGAAAATCCCCCATTATTAGCTTGGGCAGGTTTTAGGTGTGTCGTAATAATTCACGTTTGTGAGAGGGCAATGGCAACAAGCCACGTCAAGGGTCAAGGCATTTTCAAATGGAAGAAATAGCTGAGGCACCAGTTTGGAAACTCTTGTAACAGACTCCCCCTGTAATGCACCTTTTGCTGGGGGGGATAAGACTCTTCTTTTAAAGCACAGTGGTGCACAATTTCAAACTAGCATGTCCTTTTGAAAAGAAGCCAGATTTTTTTACAGGCAGCTTCAGACTGCAGAGCTTAATGAGGCAATTTCCTTGCAGCCAGCCTTGGGGAAGGAAGGGTGGTGACACGTGGAACGCAAGGCTTGAGCAGTTGGAGCCAATTCTGTCTGTTTCTAAACACCCTGATATATGATCATTTGCACTGTTATTATACAAACTTCTGATGGTCAATATGCTGCTTCACTGAGTGTATGACGAGGGCAAAATCTCTAGGTAATCCTACAGAGAAATGGGTAATCTCTGATGTCTTCATTTTGTACATAAAACAAATGAAAGGGTCCAGACTGGAATTGTCACGCTTTTCATAGATTTTATTTCGTATGGGGATCCACAGGCTACTGATGGGTTTTTTCTGTCATATGTCAGCTCTGGTCCACACCTAACATTTTGAACTTTAAATAATATGCCATTGAATTCTTTAAAATAAAGAACACTATGGTAAAATGACCAGCATATTGCATTCAGCATGAAAGAGCTTCCCAAAAAAATGCTGCTATTTGAATACTAAAACTCAGGGGTTTATCAGTCTGAGTAATACATTCTATTTAATTAATCTTGTCTATGAACTATCTATCCAGGAGCTGAAATTGCCTGGCCAGCACAAACCAAAAATGGTGAAACTTTTATTTTTCAGGTGGTTAAGTTCTACTACCAAAATCTACTAATGGGAAAAAACCTAATGCCAGATTCACGAGTGAACCTCAGACGTGCAGCAAAACAAACTGGAACACACCAGCAGATTCAGCCTAAACTCTCCAGTACTGATGACAGAGATACAACAAACTCATCACCTGAGGCTGTGGCTGTGCAACGGTTAATCCTGTCACTTAGGAGCTCTGTCACTGCTCCATCAGCCAGGCAGCCTGGTTTGCTAGAGATCACACACAGGCCCACACCACTGCTTCTGCCATGGTATTCAGGTCACACGGTGGTTTTTTACTCACCATGGTAGCTGCGGGACAACAGATGATCCCTGGCACACCACAGTGTCAGAGTGCTGCGGACAGATTTCAGGAATGCGCTTTACACCAGATGAGATGCCAACTAAACCTGTCAATGGCTTTTTTAATAAATTGGAATTAGCAGAAGGAGCTTACATCTGGCCAATGTGCCATGTGAGCAAAGTGCTTGTACTCTTCTATGAAAAATCATAAACCCACATTTACTGTGCACTTGAATCACTGTCTCAGCCTGCAACTAGCTCTAGGACACATGAGTATACTGTCTGGATGGTCATCTCGTGGGTGAAAGGAAAAAAACTGAGTTCATTTGGAGTATCTTATCAGCCCAACTGTTATCGTGTGATACAGCAAGTGGCCTATTTTGTAGATAAGGCTACCACTTCTGTTTCACTGAATCACAGAATCATTTGGGTTGGAAACGACCTTTAAGATCATCGAGGCCAACCATTAACCCAGCACTACCAAGGCCACCACTAAACCATGCCCCTAAGGGCCACATCTACACATCTTTTAAATACCTCCAGGACGGTGAGTTCAGTTTGCTTCCCAGGAACTTCTTGTCAATCCAAAGGTAAGTGACACAACACAAAAAATACAAAAAACCTATCACGACACACAGCCTGGCCTTTGCACAACACAGTGTTTTTATCCCCTTCAGGTTTCACGTGGATTTGCTGCACATCTGCATAGTTTACTGGAGGACTTCCATTTTGCAACCTCCAGACAGAACTGACGAAAAGAAAATTAAAGCTATAAAAAACCATGTAAGACTATGAATTGCACTATTCAGCAAATTTTCCTTGAAAGAACCCACTGAAGTAACAGGCCCAGATTTTGCAATATGGGGACCGGGCCATTACTCCAGAATACTGTAGGGTTGTCTTTGTTGTTTTTATAAAGAAGGTTTTTAAGTGTGTGTCACATGGATCAACTTCCCCATTCTTCTATATGGTCTAGTAGTTTTACTGATTAAAATAGTTCAGGTACTTTCCATTCCATAGTTTTATTTTTACTTCAGCATGTACAGAACTAAAAAAGCAGTAACTTTTAATGAACTTTGGGGTTTCTTTTTTGGTTTTTTTTGGTGAAATTTTATCATCCTGAGTGATTACACTAGCACACTCAAAATTAATTTGAAGGAAAAGAAATGCTTTCCTGTGTCCAAAGAGAAATACCCTCATGGCTGTGATAGGAATGCTGGCAGTGAAAATGACTGGAAGGAGGAATCAGCAGGATCTACTTATTCAAGTCAATAATAATTAAGGATTTCAATTTCCATTCACAACATTCTTGATAAAATGCACAAGCACTAGGAGAGGTCCTGCAGAACATGATACATACATAATACATTTCTTGAACTTTTCAACACCTCTATAATATATATGCCCTATAATGCCCCCCAGCTTCCAGTTTCAAACTGATGTTCACAATACTAGCTACTTGGCTTGAGTTTCTGCCATAGACTTACTTAGCCATTTTCAAGTTTTCCCTCACACCCCATCTAAACTGAAGCTGACAGATGGTATCTTTGGGATGACAATGGTCTCTGCATCAGATCCTGCAGTAAGTGAGTAGTGGTACACCACCTTCTGCACAAAGAAAAAGCTCACTCCTCTCCAATGCTGACAGTGGAGGGCTGTCACAAGAAGGTAAATCATTTCAGCCATGAATCTTTTATCTCCGTCTCCATTTTGAATCAATCCAGAGTTTCTGTGACCGTAAGGGGACTGCAGCTCTGTATTTATTGCAGCTACTCCCACCATGACAACTGCTCTAAACCAGATTTAAGCCACCAGATTAATTTAACAGCCAAGCAAGGCCACTAAATGATAGCACACCCCTGTGTCCATATTGGTCATGTAACACCCAGCTCTGCCAGGCCTTGTGCTCCTTGTGGCAGCAACCACCACAGCTTCAGCACTCACTGGCTCCAGCAGGCAGGGAGGCATAGCGTGCAGAAGCAACAAACTCAGCTTTAGCCTCTTCCACGGCACTTCTTGTGTTGTGATTTTTAGATTCCCCTTTTGCATCTCAGTTTTGGGAGAAGAAACAATAAAGCTTACCCCAGCAAGCTTCCTAATCTTTGTTTATAAAAACTAAGTTTAGGGAAACATCTGCATACATGGGAACTGGTCTGAGCCTTGCAGCCACCCAGCTTTTGCCCATCCAAGATGGCACTCATTTGGGAATACCAGTGCCCAGAGAAAATGCATTATGGCTGTATTTAAGAAGAAACAAAAGACTGCAACGCTACTGTTTAACAAGGTTTCATTTTAGTTTTGTTTTAAGTATCACTTAGCCCTTGACAAGATCTTAGCTTTACGGCAAGGTGTTGTGCATCAGCAACCACAGAATAAATATGGCCAGCACCAGCTAAAGCCTAGACAGCTAAACAGCCTTGATCAGACCAGTAAGAAACCCCTGAAGGGGGGCAACACTGTATCCCAGAGCCCTACATGGGATGTACAGACATCCAGCTGCCAAGAGCTCAGCCTGGTAACTCAAAGAAAGTTGGCAGGGATCGGCATGAATGCCATTGCAACCCCAGCTCAAGCTGCGTCAAGCTCAAGCCAACAGCAAGGCAGAATCATAGAACTGTATAGGTTGGAAAGGACCTTAAGATCATCTAGTTCCAACTCCCTTGTCATGGCAGGGACACCTCACTCTGTCCAACCTAGCCTTGAAAACTGCCAGGGATGGGGCATTCACTACTTCTTTGGGCAATCTCTTTCAGTGCCCCACCACCTTCACAGTAAAGACCTCCTTCCTGTTACCTAACCTGAACGTCCCCTGTTTAAGTCTGAACCCATCACCCTCCGTCCTATCGCTCCAGTCCTTGACAAAGAGTCCCTCTCCAGCATCCTTGTCATGAAACCCTTTGCAATTTCTAGGCTGAGAACAATCCTGCTCAGTGACCAAGTGGGTCATTTCTCAAGGGCAGCCAAAAGCCACAACCCTACTCTCCTTTACAACCAGCAGCAGAAGAGAAACAGTAGGGCTGTTGTTATATATAACATATATATGCAAACGATACAAAATACTGAGCTATAACTCAACCAGATACCTCTTGATGGTCCTGCATTTCCTGCGCTGATCAGATTTAGGAGCCTGGATGCAAACTCTAGGTTTTTTGCTGAGTGCTTAGAGTCCCAAAGCTGGCAAAGGTGCCCAAGCTTTCTGGCATTTTTGTATTAAAGGGTGGTTGGTTTTCCACATATACATTTAATTACTTCACATGTATCTGTTAACGCCCCTGATCTCTTCCTCTTTCTTAAAACTTAAAAACGGAAACCAGAAAAGGACTTTTTTTTTAGGTGTGGGACCTGGTATGATAAATAGAAAGGATGCTGGAGATAAGTGAAGTGACAATACTGTTCCCCGGTCATGTATGCATTGCTTGGATAATGTAAGAAAACAGTAATCAGACATGCATTAAAGAGTCAGGATTTACATAAATTCCAGCATGGAACGTGTCATCTGTACTCCTAAACACAAAAGGCGGCAGGATTCCTCTGCTAGTTCACATTTAAGCCCCAATTCAAACCTCTCCAAAGCACATGCTTTATTGTTGACATAAACAGCGATTCCTTCCCAAAACGGGGCCTTCGTGTGCTGAGTGCTGGCCTTTAGCTCGCCGACATTCTCTAAAACAAAGAGCCTGAAAAGCTGCTGTGGGAATATCATGCCCATTTACTACATTTACCGGATCTCAGTGATCTCACATCTAATGGATGCAGTTTAAAAACAGAAATATTTTCCCTCCTAAATGTCTATTTTTGCTACTGTAACAAAGAGCATCTATTACAGATAAGTGTCTATGTCTCTGTTTTTCCATCTACAAGTACAGAAAATAGTAATTGGCTGTTCCAAAGGGCATTTCATGGAGACTAGTGAGGACATCTCACTTTAAAAAAAACCAACAAAAAAATCTTACCTATGCCAGAATTTCTCCACTTGCTATTGCTACATTTTTGTCCTAATGCAATATGTAAGATCACTAACACTAAATATCTGAAGGATGGCACATTTTCTCTGAGATTTTTTTTGTCTTTTAAGCACTTTCAACAGTGTACTTTTTAGATTCAGTTCCACTGTTTGCTTCAACAGTCAGTTTGTTGGTTTCCTGTTGCTCGCATGGGTATTTCTCATAGCAACAGGAGAGAACAATGTTTTCAGAACTGGAAAAAGTGAGAGTGAAGCCAAAACACCAGTAGGGTGATCCAGGGGCAGATGCCATGCTTGAAATCATACTCCCTGCTTAATGTGACTTGCGATTTCACAGACAGAATCAACTCGGTTGGAAAAGACCTTTAAGATCATAAGTCCAACCATTACAGCAGGACTGCCAAGACCACTACTAAACCTTATCACTGAGGGCCTCATCTACATTTCAAGCTGATTATCTCTAACAGGTATACTTAGCAACTGTGAAAAGCTGTGAATTTACCCTGCTGTAAGAGATGCTGAGAGCGTTCATTGAAAAGGGGGATTTGATAAAAACCGTGACAATCCGGCTGCATTGTAAAAAGTGCTATGAGCCAAGCAAGGATGCCCCACCGGAGGCTGGGGGCAAGTCTCTGACCGGAGCAGTGCCGGGCCATAAGCAGCTCTGGCTGCAGCGCCTGGGCTGTGGAACCGGTTCCTCGGGGGCCTGGCTTCCTCAGTGAGCCGGCCCAGGCTGTATTTATGAATGGATGTGACGGAACTCCGCCATGAGCCCGCGGTGTAACTGCATCACCCCATTGTTGCTACACACGCACAGCACTCACTGGGGAACAAAAAGCTGAATGAAGCGGAGCAGCTGCCAACTCAGGCAAAGACAACTTAGGAAACTATCTCATTCTTCCTTTCTTTTGGAGGCTATTTTGTCTGTTGTTTCCTTGCATACAAAATGCGGTCTGCAACAAGTAAAGCAGGATAAGATACAGCGAGTCCTGTTACTTGGTTCCAAAACCACAGACCCTAAACACTACAAAGGAGGGGATAAATGGTGTATGTGCTGTAGGGAGAATGTTCAAATGGTATCCATTCAAGACAGATTTCCATGATTTTATACTGCAGCTCAACAGAAACATAATTCTTGAGCATGGTGGTTCTTTTCAGACCTTGGGGGGAGGGGGAGGAATAATCCCAGCACTGACATATGTCACATATTTAAGTGGAGATATTTTATATGCCATTTATTATGGATCCAGTCTTCAGAACAGCCTGACTCTACATTTGCAAGGGCTCAGAGCCAGCTGTTTCAACAAGACTTTAAGGAAAGCTTGGTTCCTTTTTATTTTCTACCTCAGGCCCTTAAATATTCTTTGGATTTTCAAAACCATTCAATACACACCAATTCCCACCTGGAAACACATGTTCAAAAAGGACTTGCGCCTGAATACAAGGCTACATATTAGGTCTGTCTGAAAACCTTGCCCCTGCTGTTCATACTGGGGAGGACAACTACTTTTGTCATCTGGATGCAACCCTGAGAGCTGGACTCCAGGAAGAAGATGCGCCTGACAGGCACATATAGCTCTGACTACCACACAGAGTGAACCTGGCCAGCCCTTCTGGCAGCTATGGTGACACAGAGCTTATTACACAAACAGCCACTATCCAGCCTAATCTGGGATCTAACCTTGCTGGCTTTTGTCAATGAGGGAAGCCTGACCACATTTTTAAAATGAGATAACAGTTTCTATGTTTCAGTGCATTCAGCCTCATAGAAAGAGGTTGGAAGGGACTTCTGAATATCACCTAATGTAACCTTCTGCTCAAATTAAGATTAAGTAGATAAAAGTTGTGTGCCTGATTTTTACTGACTTTATCCTACAAAATTCTGTTCCAAGTTGCTTTGTAACAGGTAAAGACCTCATGTGTCTACTCCAGCAGTACTTTCTTGAGCCCCTCAGAAATCTTAAAGTACTTCCCCTCCACGAGGAGATCTGGGGAACCAGAAAATGGAAGGGCACAGGACAGGCTCAAGGGAGATGCAAGCAGTAACCAAGCCAGGGCATGCTTACCCGGCACATGGTTTATGAGAACACTCACAGGCATAGCTAGAGAGGGGGTTTCCAGACGCATGGCTAGCGATACACTGAACGCTGGCTGCTCTTCCAGGAAGGGAGGAGGCAGATTTGCCCAAAACATGTCTGTGGCAAAGCAGAATATTGAGTGCAAGTTCTTAAATTGTGCCCTACCCATTCAGCTATCCTTCCTTACATCCCGTAATTGTATGCGGCAGGGATGCTCGTATCCTCCTGAAGCATCTGGCTCCACCAGAGACAGGATACTGAATGAACTGGAGCGCTTGTCTGGGATGCTATGGAAATTCCTGACTTCCTGAGTTGTTTATTTTTCCATTCAATGACCCACCAAGAGATTCACAGGGAGCTCAGCAGGTTCTTGTGAGTAGTCTGTTAACTCTTTGCCCACTGGCCTCTTCTCTTTAAGCAACACAAAGGAAATATTCCCACTCTCTGCCAGCAGAACAGATCAAAACATGCAATCCCCCATCCATCAGAGCTGTGTGAAGCCGTGCAAGACTAGCTCTTAACGACTCTTTGGGACAATAACGATCAGAAAAGGCAATTCAGATATACTATGCAGGGCTCCTTTAACTACCCATAGGTTGCTGAGCATCTCAGCTTCTCCAAGAGGAGCTGTTTATTTTGGTAGATGTTTTTCCTTTGTATTTTATTTTGAGATATGTTTATTTTGGTAGATGGAAGGAGTAATCAAACTGAGGTTTGCATGGCCTTGCTGTCACTGTCTCTTCAAACTGTGGTTCAACCTTCATCAAATGGCCCAGGGCACTGTTCATCAAAAATAGCTGTTATCCCTAGAATGACACTGACAGGATGCCATGTACTATCTTGTGTAAAGTCTGAAGCGCTGCTTTGGATTCACACAGGGATAGCTGATGCTGATGTATTTCTGACAGAAACACTCTTGTGTTGGTTGTTTGCTTACCCAACAGCTGGGTTCTAAATTAAATGCTGTTTATTAGTAACATATTTTTGGTCTAATTCTTAATGAAACATTCATTAAAAACATTATAGCACTAAATGCCAAACTCCAGTCTTAGTTACACCAGTGTAAATCTCAAATAACTCCATCGATTTCAGACTCCTGGTTTCTGTGGCTGTTTCCTAGCAAACAGATAGCACCCTTAAACTACTATTATCAAACAGTTCAAGTTCAGAAAAGCTCACTGCATTTACGTTGCATCAGGATTTCATTATCATTCTCTAGTTTCATATGCCTGCATCTTTGAAGCTGAGATTTTTCATGCTTCACCTCCAACAGTGACATTCTTTAGAAAGCCAATGAGAAAGTCCCATCATCTGTTTCCATGCTAAGCAATCACACACACCAAAAGAAAAAAGAAGACCTTCCAGTTGGGAAGGACTCTCCCCCAGCTCTCTGTTGCTTCCTGTGGGTTACCAGTGGCACAGCAGGGAGTGGGTGGGCAGAGAGAAGTTCTTCCTCTGCAGAACTGTGATTTCTGTGAGTTCCCTTGCTTTTCCACCATGTGATGCCCCTGAAGCCCAGAGCTCTCACTGCTACCTCTTCCCTAACCTCCCCTTTGAAAACAAAACCATTCACAGAGTGATGTTGAATTAATTGTGTTGCTGCAGGAACAGCTCTCAGGCATCAGAAATTAGGAAGTGAGAGAACTAAAGCTGCTCATTCAACTTTAAGTCCCAGAGTAAAATATATTACATTAGTCTTTACTCTTCATTAACACAGCCTCCGGCTAACTCTTACACAACCTAGCCAGTACATTTGTTCCAATAATACCTTTTACAGATGAGGCTGATAGTACTACCTATTGCTAAGGCTGCCCCATACTCCTCCAACACCCTGTTTAGAGTTGCTTATCTCTCTCTTAAGCTTTAATATGTGGAAGCTTCCAGACCTGGGCCCTTTTGCATTTTTTCAAATGAAAATGTCACAGAGAAAGTTTCTACCAAAGTATTTCTCCCATAGCTGGCTAATGAAAAATACACTATTTTGCCCAAGTTAAAAATTCTGGCCACCTCTGGTTGGGCTGAGACCTCAAAGCTTGCAGGAGACAGACCGTGAGTTAAGGTCACCTCTGCCACAACAGAAACAGCTTGAAAAAATGACAGCACCTCTAACTTCTGCAAAGACCTCAAGTTTTAAGCAATTACATTGTCCAGAAACTTCTTTTGTCCTGAGTGTGCTCTGCCTTGGGGAACTCTCCTCTGCAGTCTGTGGGCTGAGACCAGGAGCAAAGAGAAGGCGGCTTGTTTCTATCCGGTGCCGACAGACTCCTGGAGAGGAGATGTGACCAGTAAAAAGTGGAGTTCTTTGTTATTTGGAAAGAGTGATATTTTAGTTGAGTTTTTTTCTGAAGGCTCAGTCAGATCTGGGAAGATTTACATTAGGGTGGCAAAAAGCACATTTCTGACAAAACCCCATCTGCTAAATTTCAAAGAAAAGGCATGAAGAACTTTTAAATGCGAAAACCAGCATCCTTGTATCTTCTTTCTTCTAATGACTGAAGAACTATTAAGCTGTTTTGGCAGGTATTTTCTTTTAGACTGAAACAATCAGGATAGAAAAAATCAGCATAAGAGAGAAAGTTTGCCCAATCTGCAATACACTGTAAAATGGCCTTACATTAAAAGGCATTGGGATGCCTGAGAAAGCTTCAATATCTCCTATAATAAAGAACATAAGCTTTAAGTGTATAGCAGTGAGTATCAAAAAAAGAGAATTCAGAAAAATTCCCAAGACAGCAAAATTAGCCATGTATTCCCTCCTCAAATGTCACCATGTGTAATATGCTCACAACATGCTTGGGAAGTCGAAGTACGGCTCTACCATACCAAGGAGGAAGAAAATTCCACCAGAAAGACACCCTACTGTGACTTTTCTTCTGTCCTACAAGCCTTCACAAACATCCCAGTACGCAGACTGAGCATGGAAACAGACAACTGGGATCCTGATTCAAGCGGGACTTCACACGTGAGGCAGCAAGGCACCAGCCAGCTTCCAGAAGCACATGGAGAAGCGCAGTAGAAAAACCCATGGGTGTAATCCCTACCATGAGGAGTGGCTGTGCAAGTGAGCAGCTGGATCTGGCCTTGAAAGACTTTTTGAACATGACCCCACACAACAGGAACTACAGTAACCCAAGTGAAAGGTGGTTAAGCAACAGATTACTACAGCGAGGGCTGCATCAGAAAGGGATGCTCAAAATTTGCTGGCAAAAATGATGGGGGAGGGAGAGAAATGTGACCAGGGACTCAAGGCACAGCTAAGTATCACATAAGGTCTCAATGACATAGCCCGTATGTTGAGCTTGCTTACCCTCACCTAAGAGCTAAGTATCATTAGCACCATGCTGTCAACTGCTACCCAAACTTCTTGTCCATGCTGAAGAAGAGCAAGAAGGGAAAGATCCTTGTGACTGCACAGGGAAACTCTTACAGGAGATGAAGAACCACCCTGAACAACTTCCTGGCATCTCCAGAAAGACAGAACCCAGCTACTCAATGATCAAAACCAACAAACACCACAAATACAAAAACACCAGCAAGGACTCTCCCTTCCGAGAAGTACTAAAATACTGTGGAAACAGTATCAGAAATTTATCTGGAACTCACTGGTATGGGAAAAATGGTCTGGTGACGGAAAGACTACACCATTAATCAGATAGCACAGGAACAGTGATAAGCTCTGCTGAGGGTAGCTGCTCTAGGTTTGGGTTTTGGTGGTACCTGAGCACCACTTGCTTCTATCTTCATAAAGGACTTCCAAATAACTACCTAGGGATTTCTGTGGCTAGTGATGTGCTTCACAGCAGCAGAAATATAAGGTGAGTGAAACTACAAAGTGAAAGCTCCCCCTAAACTTTGCAATTATTCTCTTCAAGCCACCCTGTCCATGCCCTGCCGCCATAACGGCTATTTGTGGCCCTGTTCCTCACCCCATGCTGTCACTCTCTTGCTCTCAGCATTATCCTTGTCCTGCTAACTACCAAGTTGGTCCATCGGACTGTAATTTCTATACCTGGAAAAAACCCAAACCTTCTCTTGACAATGTTACAATGGATCTAATAATTGTACAGTGTATTTATTCTGCACAGTAAAAGCAAGAAAAAGTTCTATAGCTGGGACATATTAAAGACGACGCATTGGAAACTGATACTTCTATGGTTAAAAAAGCATTATCTTATTAGTGGCCTGCATTTCAGAAAACCTCACTCATTTTCTTTCCTTTTGAATTTTATGATGGCAAAACATGTTGGCTTCCCAAGAGATGAAACTCATGTTTCTACACAGACCAAACACTTTAGATTTGCAGGAGCATAGGTTCCCTGCAGCGCCTCAGCAATACAGGGGGGCAGCGGGAGAGGCTTCACCTCAAGTGTGCTCCTTTCAGTCCTCCCAGCTTTCTGGCAAGACTGCCATGCAGAGCATTCAGAGTTGGGTTTTTTTCATGTCCTCACGAGAAGCTCAGCCCATACCAGAAAGCTAAATTTTGAGTGAGTTTGAGCACCACTGAAGTGCCATCAGATTCACGTCTCCTACTGATGATGGGACTTTCTGACAAGCCACAAATGCCCTTCATGGGGCAAACTTAGTGAAGTTACAGACAAAACCGCAGACAGCCTGGGTTGCACCTGCCTCAAACTGTGCCAGTGCTGGAGGATTAGTTCGTTATTCACCTCTTTCTATCAAGGATTTTTATATGGTAACTCAGTGAGGGCCAGAAGAGGGCTGCAAACACAGGACTAGCAAACATATTGGTTTGCCTTATGCCCCAGGGCACACTGTCATCAGGCTTGCCCCATTGCCTGAGGCAGAATCCAAGGCAGCTCCCCGGGACAGCATGCCTGACCATTAGTCAGGGTGGGCAGAGCAGGCTCTTCCCACCAAGCTGCTAAACAAAGCATGAATGAAAACTGATCCCAGGAGGCCAAGGAGCTTTGGACCTTCAAAGTACTGCAAACAAAGTGCTGAGTCCACTCCTGCAAACTGCTTGCTCTGGGAGCACCCCCTCCTTCGCTCCACTAGTCTTTCAGGATCAGGCTGGATTTGATGGCCTGGTTCTCCACCGCACCCTTAGAAGTAAAAGGAGAAGAGGAATGTGGGACACTCACCACATCTGTGTTTGTGATCTTGGCCAGGAGGTCTGTAAGGCTGTCCCCATCGTCAAGCTGAAGGCCACAGATGGCTGCCCCCACACTTCCAGTTGCTATCATTGATGGTGGGTACATGGCAAAGTTAAAATCTGCAAGAACAGATCTGGGAATTAGGCCAAGCCCAGACCAGAAAAGCTGCAAAACATCAGAGGCAAGCAACATAAAAAAACCACACCCAAGAATAAAACCCGGGGAAGTAGAAGAAAGGGAAAAGTGCCACTCTTCTTGGTCCGGCGGAGCTCATTAGTCACACTGCTCATCACAAGCAGTCAAAGGAGGGGTAACAGATCTGCAAATTAAAATGGAAATGCAGTTCAGTCTTTTATTCTCACTGATGCATAAAGTAAACCTGGACAATTTTTAATAGTCTTTCCTTCATTTTAAAGAAAAGGAAAAAGAAGAAGGAGGCTTTCTGTTATTTATGTCAGAAATTTGGGTCTCAGTCACGTTAGAGCTCTCTGTATAACTGGAAAACTAACGGGAATAAGCTATTACAAAAGACCAAACTGAGATTTTTAGTCACGTCCATTTTTAAAGACTTAATTAACTTGAGCATTTAAAGACCTGTCCGGGAAAGAGATTTTAATTAACGGTTCATCTTTGCCACCTTTGCAATTAGGAAGTGAGAACACTTACAGCCCGCAGCTATGCAATACAAGAAAAAACAAAGATCACATTTATCATTAGTACTCTTTCTTAATAAACAAGTTGAAAATACATTTCAAAACTTCCTCTCACACATCTGTGATCTGTGGAGATCAGGAGAGAAATGAAAATAAAACTCAGTGTTCTTGTGACCTTTATAAGACAAATTTATGGTTTATGATACTGCCATAGGCACTAGTTTATCGTCATGTCTTACTAAACATCCTTTCCAGGAGATCTTCTAGGTTACTGGTATCTTCCTAAAATGAAGCTTTGTTATTTAATTTCTTTGGTTCAACAATAACTCATTAACAAACCCTTCTCTACCAGTTTTCAGCTGGGGGGACTGGAGAAGAAGAGGAAATCCAAGTAATACTTCACATAAAATAAACCATAATCAATATTCAGTCTATTTACAGAAATAGATTCTTACAGAAAACTGCCCTTCTGTTAAGGGCCGGTCCCAAATCCCCTCTGTCCAGCTAGTACAAACTGTAACCCTGTTGACATCTGCTGAAGTTTTAGACACAGGGACAGTTGTTCTCGGCCTCCCAGACTCTGAGCTGGCAGGTACCACAATAGCTGTGGAGACAGCATGTTCTTCTCCAGACTGGAATGTGTCCCTGGGACCCACGAGGAATGAAGCACTAATGTAAGAATGGGACTCAGGTTCTAACATTCATCCAGAGGGACTGGAAGGTGGGGTGTCAGAAGCAGGGAGAGGAAAGGAGGAGCTGAAACCCTGACACAGGTTTATCTGTCTCACAAAGCCACCAGGAGGTGACCACCTACAAGCCTACCACTGCACGCTGCTCCTACCAGGAGAGCTCCAGAGACGTCACACTCTGACAAACACTTCTGAAGCAGCAAATTTCCATAGACTGAAACAATAAATATGGACTGCAGTTAGTATAAACACAGTAAATACGCACTACTGTAATAGTAAGAACCCACTGTATATAGGAAAGCTGATGATCTTGGGAATTAAGGTCTATTACCCCCACTAATGAGGGAGTCAACAGTAGACTCGACTCCTACTTACCAGTGCAGGACAGCCCTGATATATGATCTCAGCACATGCCGAGGTAACAGGAATTGCACTTTCATGATCATAATCACTTTTACATTTACCTCATGTGGATTTATAGACATATGTGGAATGGCTAGCCCCATTCAGACTACAAAAGGATGACCAAGGAAAATAGGTAAGGTTACCTGACATATAGCACATGCACTCCCCACAGAGCCCACCCTATCTCCAGCGCCTCAGGTTGCAGTTGCACTTATCATTGGGCCAGGCCTCGAGAGCAGGCCATAAATACAGAAGGATTTTAAGTCCTTGAAACAGCCCTATTTTTATGCCATTTTGCCCCTCTTCTTATCCATTTCTACTGACAGAGGGCTCAGGACTTGACACTGGGTGATTGTTGCAATAGCTCGTTCCTAGGGGCTGATCTTGTAGCTAGTGGCTCCATGGAAGAAGCGTGACTGTTGAGCCACTGGTTTGCAAAGTCCAATATGAAGGGCAGAAATAGCTGAAGGACTCCAATAATGAGAGAATTTTATAAAGGTTGCAAATATATGTGCTTGCATGACTGTTCAGAGTCTCCTCCTGGTCCACAGAGCAAATAACAGATGTCAAACATTTATAGAAGAGACCTTGCATCCCCAAGATCTGCTCTCATCTACACAGAGTGATTCATCAGCAGTCTCACTGATTTCTTTAGAAAAGGGATAAATTAAGACTTCATCTCCATGGGTCTGTTTCTCCTCTTGTACACGCTGCATTTGCTTGGGTTTATGAATTCCGTGCGCTTGCATTTGATGTGAATGAGGCTGCACTTCATCAACATGGTTCTAAGTTGGGAAGCGACTCGTGCATTTAATCTTTGGACCTACCAAACCATCTCCTAGTTATGCATGGGAAATACGGGTGGCATAAGGACTATGGACTTTCCATAACTTATCCCTCCTTGTCTCAAGTTTCAGAAAAGATACAGTAAAAAGATGATGTGAAACCTCTCAAACTCTGCTGATGTTTGAACAGTCCCTATGGAAGTTATGATGCAGTGCCTGAGAATTAAAACCCACCCTCTGCCACCCCACCATGTGAGCCAGCAGTAGGGAGAAACAGACCCGCTCAGAGGACTGTATGGATCCACAGCCTCATGCATGGTCACTGAGCCTCCAGAGAACAGCAGCTAGCTGGTGGTGAGCAACAGAGAGCTCCCATGTCTTGCACTCAATGCTCAAGACTGGTCAGGCACACTGGGCTGAGTGAAGGACACAGCTCCAGCCTGCCCTCTGAACTTCCTTGCCTCCTAGGGTCTTGCATCAAGACCTTCACATTATCCCAATGCTGGTTTTCTCGTGGTTGATTTTATATCTACTCCCAGACACCGTCTTCCTAGGAAGCTGAATAAAGAGCCACAGTGCCCCTGCCAACTAGCACTGCTGTAGGTCTGCTTCCACGTGGGGTCACATGCGAACATTTCTATGCCCAATAACCTTGTTAGTTCCCTTAATGTCATTCATAATGCAAATGAGACAGCGAGCGAATGGCCAGAGGCCCAGAGTGACTAAAGCTCAGCATCCAGAAAGTCTTACATTGCCTCTAGCTCTAAACTAACTTCCCTCCATAACAAGCACCATAAACTTGGCTATCAAAGCTACACATGCCCAGTCTTTGTTGTACAACAGGCAGCGATTTGTATCACTGGCTTCTATTTTTAGCATATTAATTAACTACTGCAACTGGTGAGGCAAGTGTCTCCAACTGGAGAGTGTGGCACCATTGTCTGAAGTCATCACCTCATCTCGCGCTATTGAAAATCATGGCAGTGACCCTCCTGCTGATATGAATTTAACCTGACATGCCCACAAAGGGATGGGGGGTGGTGCACCAATTTTGTGCACATGGTTCTCCACATCACCCTAGACCCTATTAGTGTGGAAAGAGCTCATTGAAAGAAAAGAAGCCACATTGTGCTGGGCCACCTAGAGGGTTGAATAGAAAAGGCTGAGGAAAAGAGCAGGCAGCAGAATAAAGGCCGTAATTAACATATTTCCATATTCAAGCAAAGCAATAACTACGTGAAATGTTTGTCAAGGTGCAACGAAAGCATAAATATTAAGTACTGTATCTGAGGGGAGGCAGAACCCCCCTCTGAGTCCTGTACATTCCATCAAGAAATTCAAAACAAGCTTTTTATGTGTTATTTTCAATTACAAAACTCTATCCCTGCTTCCCCTGTGACAACAAGCCAAATCCTGCCATTCTCACCCAGGTAAAACTGCCCCCCAGAATTAAGTCAAAAGCTTGCCCTGGTGTTTAAAACAATAATAAATTCAAAGATAAAAGAAGGGAAGAGAGGACCTAGATATGTGGAACTGAAACATATGCTTCTACTTTAAATTCTTGTTGCAGATGATGACCCCTCTATTACAGAGGGAATTTTACTTTTGTAAAAAGCAATTTCTACTGGGAACCTGAAGTGAGGCTATGTGCTAAATCCTTCTTTTGGACCTACATGCAACCTTGGTTAGCGGGCACTCGGAGCCTGTACTGAAGACATGGCTCTGACTCTAACTTTGTCATGATTCATGCAGTTCCATGGGAAAGTACAAACCAGTCCCATTAAAAGTTAAAGAAGTAGTGCGATGATGCATAGTCTGTGAGAATCTGAGCACACGAACACTTCAAGAGAGGACACTGCATTATTAGAAAGCAGGACTTGCTTTGCCTTCTATTACTAGCAATAAGCACTAGAAACTATCCCATTCCCATTTCAGTATCACCTTTTTCTTAAAGGACTGTGAAAACAAAGGACCAGCCTTGCATAACCCCACTGACTTCAGTACTGGAATTAAAAAGCGAGCTGATACAAGAAAAAGTGCCATTTGAAACACAGCCACCTCTGGACCAGACAGCTGGAGTCATCAAGCAAATTCAGGGCACCCTAAACCCGCACCCTGCTTTCAAACTGGAGCTTACACAGCAAGTGCATGAACACAATCACATGCCAAGGATGTTTTTCTGCTGGTGTGCCACACGTAATCCATGGTCAGGTTCTAGGACCCTGCACGCTGCAGCTGAGCTGTTTTGCTGGCTCTCTCCTGATCCAGTGGACTTCACTACCTCTGAGCCAGGAAAATGCAAGGCTGACAGTCAGTCTAAAGCAGGAGGGAACCGGAGGCAGGAACCCAGAGAGGTCCTGCAAGGGGAAGCCCTAACTTGCAGCCAATACATGAAAACTGCCGGAAGGAAAAGAGCACTGACAAATATCCAGGCTGAACGTGCTCAGTGTGCCAAAGCCAGGTGGGAACTCTATCTTCTTACAATGACCCTCATTATTGCTCTGGCCACTGGCTGGGTTTTTTTTTAAGAGCCTGTTTTAAGCTATATAATTTGATAGAGGTTTATTTTCAGAGTTTCAACTGCAGAACTGGAAATTGATGGCTTGAGGAAGGTAATTCTCACAGGGTGAGGGGTGGGAAGGAGAAGAAAGGGAAAGGAAAGTTACCTCCATCAGGAAAACAGAATCATGACAGTCATAAATACTGGTTTTTAAAACTACATAGATAATGGTCAGATTTCACCCAGCCTCAAATTTCATGCAGCAAATGACTGTACTATGAAGATATGCATGGATCTACATTCTGCAAACTAAGTCTAAAAGGAAGGTCTGAGGGAAACGATGTAAGTAGCGAATTAATTCTTGCCTCTTTGATCCAAATGCAATTCCAGTATTAGTGTATTACTTTTTTTTTTTTTTCCCCAGATGCAGCTGGTTTTAATTGCATTGGCCATTTCTTCGTCTTGCTCTCCTGTTTCTACAAGACACTGCAAGTTCTCCCCATGTTAACTATTTCTTCTTCTCAAGGCAAAACCATATGACTCTTCAGCACTTCAAAAAGGGCACAGAAGTGCCAAGTATAACCAAACAAAAACTGTCAAGTGAAACAGGATGCAAACCTGCTCCTATCCTTTCAGTAGGTAGGAGAGCAGACACTCAATTCTGTTCCGGGACTACAGTAAAGAAAAAGTATTTGGCCTTTATACAAATGGGTCTAAAGTATCCTAAACACTTATGCTCCATCACAACCATCCAAGTGAGGTACAGACAAGGAAACACAGTGTATGGACAGTCTATATAAAATGTTTGAGCAATCACTACAGTATGCTCATTAGCTGATCATAACCATTACTTCTGAATAACTGTTCGCACCAACTATTATTTTCACTTGTTCTACACCTTCACTAAGGAAGCCTAACCAAGGATCAGGATTGTGTTAGCACTTGAACCACCAAAAGGTCTGATCTGCAGCTGGTCAAAGGTCAACTTGAAAGATGATAACTTATCTGGAATTACACCAGCTTGTGTCAGCAAAAGGGTCTCTTCCTCCATTTCCTTCTACCTCATCTTCCCAGATTTGATGGACCCTACAACTTAAGGAGTCTGCTCATCCGACAAATTCCCCAGGCCCTGCTTACTTGCTGTTGGAGCTTTCACGGCTCTTGTGGCTTCATTTTGCTGGAAAACTTAATATACTGCCTCTCCCAAGAACCAGCAAGAGTGGCAATAAATTCACATGTATTATTCTTTCTTCTGTCATGCAAGAAGTATTCATAAAACCACGGCCACTTTGCAACATATATTTTATTTCTAAGAGATTAATCCACACAACAAAGCCTCTGTGGACTTCTTTCTTTCCCTCTGCAAAGAACAGTTCTCAAATAAAGCTAGTACCACACTTCTGTCCTCTGAGCCCAAGTAAGTCAGTGTAAGAGCCCAGTAACTCTTATACTGGCTGAGAGGGGAAGGATGCACAGTAGACTTGCCCAGCAGGAGCCCTGAGGACCAAACATACCTCTTGGTGTTACAAGGCATTCTGTGTGGTTGCCCTCCACATCGCTACTAGGGTTGTGGGCCTAATCTTGCAGTCTTTGCTCAAACAACACTCCCATTGACTTCCACAGAACTTCTGTCTGAGTAAGGACCCAAGATCTGGCCCAGGAGTTTATAAAAAAGCCTTCTCAGCTTTCAAATGTAGATGATTAATGTCCCAGAAACAGTGGGCAGAGGTTTGGCACTCTGTACAAAACTGACTTAAAGCTGAAATTTTCCTCCTCTTTCTCAGCCTCTTTGCAGACATGGGCTTTGAAAGCCACTGGTCTATGAGATGCTGCATTGTATCCACCCCAGGAACATCTCACCTGCTTTAGGACTCAGCTGAAGCACAGGAGAGACCAGGCAAAGGGCTTAGGCTACAGATTTACAAGTTGCCTTCTGTCCCTGCAAGCCTGCAAAGCTTTTTGCTTCCAAGCTTTGCACGGCACTTATATACAACACTTAAAACCTCCTCACTGAGATTGGTCCCTCCGTTACAGCCTGCGCTCAGAGACGCACAGCTCCTTTTTCTGAAAGCCTGACCTGCACAGCCTGCCTTCCCTCAAAACCCATTCACTTACAGGCTCTGACATAAAAAGGGGTATCCTTAGCCAAAACAATGGCTCCAGCCTCCAGCACGAGAGTGTAACATAGAGAAGCAACTGGGTATCTGTGACTCTGAACAGTCTGGAAGACGAAATGGATGGCATGCTGAAGTTGAGGCGATAATGCACATTCTCTTTTCAATGCCAGCATGGCACGCTCTGCGCGCAGCTCTGTAACTGGTGCCCTCTCCCACTACTCCAGAAGCAATTCCCTGGCTTGGAGCATGGCACGTACAAGCAAATGGGCAATCCCTGAAAATACATTTCCAAACTGTGGAGTGCTGCTGTATGAACAGAGGAGAAATGAAGGGTTCAAAGCAATGAACAGATGGAGGTACGGTCAGAGTGGCAAAACAATGTGATCCCACAAAGCAAAAGAAGAATTGTTTCCATTGGGCTCACAGATAAACAGTAAGCAATAAGCATCAATTTTGCCAAGCTATATTGTAAGGACGAGGACTCCAGACGTACCTGCTGTGTGCTTTTAAAATTCAGAAGACTCCTGAAGGAGTTTTTAGCTTGCACAGGGAGCCACCAGTGGGATGAGAAAACAAATGACAACACGACACACTAAGCTATGCCAGTGCATATCAGCCTATACACTCTCACTGGGCAGTGAGTGAGGCAACTGGCAGAAAGCTGGCCTAAACATGGGCAATTCCCAGCCAACAAACTGAGCTCTCGCTCAATGACAGTATCCTGTTTGCACAGCCATGGTGCTGTCAGCACAGTCAGGGACATGCTGCAGGCAGACGCCACTTTCAGCCCCTTCCAGTGGAAAGGTAGGCTCCTGAAAGCATTGTGAGTGCAGGGCAGGCAAAAGAGAAAACTTTTTATTCAGGGAATAAGCTTCTGTCTTGCTCTGCAGCTATATATTCAGATGGGATCTAGGGCAAAGAGGGATACGTTCCAGTTTCAGTCATGCTCATGTGAATCATTAATCACCACAAGGACTGGGGAGAGGCTGTGGATTTATATCCACACAGCTTCTTTCAGAAACTGGCCTCAAAATAAATACATAGAAACAGAGAAAATACAAGAATGATAAACCATGACTGAAACTAATATATAAAAGAAGTAAGCATCATCTCCTTTTGTGTAACATACAAACAGAAAGAATACAGAGATGAATATCAAAATGATCCTACACATCCAGCCCAACATCCAGAACTGTTAATGGCTGCTTCCCTCTCCGTTTGCTGACCCAAAGTGTTGCAGGACAGGATCACAAGCGGCTCTGTAAAGGTGGGGAACATTTGGGAATTTCTGGTGGTGTGCTTTTGCTGGGAAAGTAAAATGGAGCAGTTGGTGAAGAAGAACTCAGGCTAGAGGAAAAAGTTCAAAATATGTCTGATTTTGCACGATATACTAAAGAAGATGAACAAGTACTTGAGAGCTGAGAAAGTTGCAATGAGATGAATTAGGAAATAAAAAAAGATTAATTTCTGTGCTCCAGACCAGAGCTGTTAGCCAGCCAGCAAGGTCAGGTCTGGTAAGAGTGCAGGATGAAAACCAGGATAAAACACGCATGGAGGGAGCAAGGGAAGAGGCAGCCACATGTGAAAGGAAGTCATATTGCTGAAAGAAGGCAAATGGGGAAACGAAACACCAGGCTTAACCCAAGCTGGCGGAGAGCAGAAGTTTTGAGGGAGAAAGGGAAAGAAGAAACACAGCAGCTGATGACAGCTCTGCAATAAATGGGACAAGAAAAGGAAATGACAACTGGATCTGGAAGGAAGTCTGATGAGAAGGGGCTTTTCTTCACCAAGGAGGGCAAGAATGATTTTGAGTAGAGTGGCAGTGAAAGGGAAATACAATAGTAACAACATTTCTTTATGCAAATGGCGGTAACAGCTTGCTAATAAACTGGGAATGAGGTAGAAAACTGGGAACAAGGGCTTGGGTAAGACCTCTGCTTTCAAAACTGCAAGGGGTTGTGGGTCCTTCTCAAAATCAAATGCCCACCCAGTGGTTTGTGGAAAATGGGATAAGAAAATAAAATCTACAGCCAGCATCATGGCATGCTGTCTTTTGGGAAACTCCATATGCAGTCAATTACGTCTTCCATTTGCAAGAAAAGAAACTCTAACTTGTTGCCTTCTTAAACTCTATGTAGAGGACTTCATGCATAGCATGAGATGAATAACATGAGCACCAGGTCACACAGTGGAAGCATATCAGACAAGTGCATGACTGGGCTAAGGGTTGGAAAGAGGATGACGCTTTGGATCTCAGTAAATGAACTAGTAACGCATGGAGCTAACCATCAGAGAATTCATGGAGGGCATGGAAAGAAGTCATGGACTTTGGAAAAGTCCTTCATGGCCCACAGTCCTGCAATGGCTTGATTACATGGAAAACTTCAAGGGCAAAGGATTACAGAGAAGAATTTGAAAAGTTAAATCACAGTGAAATCTAGGTCATTCAAGAAAATGTCCTCTTGGATTAAAAAAAAACCAAACCCAAGCCCCCCCATCAAACCCCCCAAAAAACACTAATGTAGAAGGCGAAAGGGCGCAAGCAAGAAAAGAACAAAACAGAGAGAAGACTGGTCTGTTTGGAAGACAATACCCAGGTATGTTGGAGGATGGTTGCCCAGGGAAGTTGTGAATGCTCCATCGCGGGTGGTGTTCAAGGCTGGGCTGGACAGAGCCTTGGGTGGCATGGTTTAGTGGGAGGTGTCCCTGCCCATGGCAGGGGGCTTGGAACTAGATGATCTCAAGGTCCTTTCCAACCCTAACTATTCTATGATTCTATGATAGCTGATGGCATTGTGAGGATCCAGAGAAACATTCATGCGAAAGAAAGAAGAAAAAGGGCAGTGCGAATGAATCCTGAGTAAGGGGAGAAGGCAAAGAAAGGCGGCAAAGCTCATATATCAGATTAATCCTGAAGTAAAAAGCTAATTAGTCCAGAAATGTCTGATGAATTACCAACAGTGATCCTGCAGACTTTCAGCAATATTTCTGTTGAGTCCTGAGGTCTTTTGCCTGAAAAGGATCATGCAGCCATGGGAAAGGAATGAAAGTTTGAGCATCTTGGTAACCAAGTCAATTGCCCTAACACTGCCCAGATACAACTCCCTAAAACAGATCACCCAAAGTAGGCAAAACTGGCCTGCATACTAAACAAAAGAAGCAGGCATAGCACTAGACATTCATACCCAAAAGCTGCACCCTGTCTTCTTTTCCCCTCTGCAAACATGCAGGCAGAACAGTTCCTATCACACAGGACTAGGTATGTCTATCTGTAATGAATTCAAACACTAAGCCATATACTACTTGATGATAACCCTGGCAAACACTGCATGCTGCTCATCTGTTCCAGGACTAGCTTCTAAGAGGTGGTCTAAACGTTAATCCTCTGGATGAAAATTAAGAGTACACTTATTTTGTGAAAGTCACTGGGAAAACAAACAAAAAACCCCAAACAAACAAGCGTTTTGCAGACAGGTACAAATTCAAAGCTGCTCTTCCACAGAAGCAGTTATTCCTGTCTAAGTCTTCAGAAACTGTATTCATCCAAACATACAACAAAAGAGGAGCGTAACAGTTCCCTGCTTTCTTGGAGTAAAGTGAAGGAAGCATCTAAATGTTTAATAACTGTCATTTCCTATGCTTCAACAATGTGGTAGCATCACAAACACATTAAAATAAAATTTTTACTTTTTATCTGGACAACATCCAGCTAATGAAAAATTTACAAACACATTAATTTAATGCATTAGCCCAACACATTTTGGGCTAATGTGTCATAACAGCTTCTAGTATTTTGGCTGTCCCACATCTGTCCTTATGATCTGCGGCTCTTAAAAAAAACTAGTGAACAGGGCAAAGTAGAAAATCATATGCTCTACTCCAGCCTTACTGACTTCACTTCAAAGGCACTGCACGTTATTAGGAGTTAGCAGGACTGCAAAACTGCACTACAGTTCCCGACTGCAACGATTGTTTCTCTGCAGTTTCAGAGCCTGATTCATGATGCCCTCTGCAAACTGCCCCATAAGCTTCAGCGCTCTTCCCGCATCATGTAAGGATGGAAGGCATGAAAAGCCTTTGTACCACCAGAAATTAATGTGCCCTCCTAACCACACAGCAAGCAGCAGGTACACGCAGAACACCTTGGCCTACCTGTGGCACAAAGGGCAATGAACGTTTGTGCATGCTTCCGGATCAAAAGCAACTTGTCTTTAGGTAGAGGCAGCTTCCTTAGGATGTGTTCAATGAAATCGTGTGGGGTGACAGCAGCGAGGTTCCACTTCAACTTCCCCAGCACCACCAGCTCCCATTCCTGCAGGTTGGGGAGAGAGAAGGGAGAAGGGAAGCCGTAAGCAGTGCTGAAAAAAACCTCACAAAACCCCCTTCACCTATTTCCTTGATTGTAATTATATCGCTGATTATATCGCTGCTGAATTGGTCTTGCTCAAACATTTTTTTCCATATGCCCCTACTGCTTTGAAGTTGTTGACTTTATTCTTTTTTTCTTTTTTTTTTTTCTTTTAACACTGGAAACGTCAAGCTCTACTGAAAATAATGAGACCTGGCAGCTCCTGCCAAGGTTTTACTTTTTTTGTATCCAGTGCTGAATGCCCACCCAGAAAGTTTAGCCTGCAATTAGATATTGCCAAGGTCACTGTGGTCCTTTCCTAGTAACTTCTTTTAAATGGCTATAGTCCTTACTTTATAGCCATTTAAAGCCCTAAGGATAATCATGCACAAAAATTACCTAGATATACATGCTTTTTTCCAGGATGGGGAAGTTAGCTTGATGGCATTCTCTTCCAAAACTGTATTCAAAAGCGCTTGCAGATAAATCTGATGGTACTTAAATGACTCCATGACAGCCTTTGCAGAAAGGGAGTGCACACAACACAGCCAAGAAGTAGCCTGTGTAAATTATCTGCCAATGTATCATGCAGGATCCATTCCCACATTCTTTGCACACCCAAAACTCCCAGTGAAATCAAAGAAAAGCTTGGGTGGGTATGTAACTACTGGCCATTCCCTACAATGGGGTTACGCGTAGTAATGGTACCTAATGAACAGATCCAGCCGTGGGGCTCAAGCAGGGCTAGACCTGCATCCTTCAACATTCAAAGTAGGTTCTGAATACCTCACAGTGCCCTGCATAGTGAACAAAGCTCAGGTCTTGGACTCGCTTCTGTCTCATGCATCAACTACTAGCTATTAACTAAATTCCATGCACTGATTCTTGAGTCCTGATGATGCGTGAGGCTGATGGAGCCCAGTGTGGTGGGGAGCCCCAGCTAAGCTTGTAGAGCTGGCAAGTTGGGGAAAAAAAAAAAAAGCCCTTTAATTTTGCAGCTGAGGAGACGTCAACCGGCGTTGCTGAGAAACCATAAACATGGACCCCACAATGCCATTTCTGCCGTCGTTTCTCTGAATAGATGCTTGCTTTAACGGCAAGTTACTTTCCTACAGACATTCCTACTGGATTATGAAAGAGCCCTCCACAGCTTGGAAAACCTCATGTTCGCATATGTACAAGGCCCCTAAAGATAAGTTGGGTTTTTTTCTTCCTCAAGAAAACCCATAAAATGTTTGAAAATAACGGCAATTAAGTTAACTAAGGACTGATCTTCCCAACATCACTAATGCCACAGGTTTTGATATAGAAGAACACTTAACCTAGAGGGCAGAATACAGGGAAGCACTTAAAACACATGCTTAAACTCACGTGACACAAAAAGGTAGGCACATCCTTCCATGCCTTCTCACATGGCGGCTGCAGCACTTCCCACAACAGTGTGTACCACTGAGTGTGCACCACTGACGGGGCTCCTCGTGCCTGCCACAGCCATGTCAGGTTTTGCAGCACACAACTCTTCACTCTGCAGGAGCATGAGCTCCCAACCCCACCCTGGGGGAATTCCCACTGCCTTCGCCCAGTGATTCACAGGAGAAATTCTGGGATCCAGCTGGGCGATGTGCACTGACCAGGATCCATGAGCACACAGCCAGCTGAGAACACATCTCACGCAGAGCCGTAAATACCTGCCTGGCGCTCTGCACCATGAAGCACCCTGCAAGTATTACCGATTCACTTGAATAATTCTCTTTTTTGTTTCTGCCTTCACCATGCCCGAATTGATCCTGAACTACCAGACGTGGCCTTTTACACCGGCGACTGTTTAAGCGAGATGCGTTTTTACCTCACCACCTGCACCAGTGATAACCTACAGGGCAGCAGCGCGGAGACAAAGGGCCGTGGTTCCCCACCTCACAACCCAGCCACTCACCGGCGGGCACCACCCCACTGCCATACCCTCCCCATCCCCTTGGCGCTCCATCACCAGGGAGAGCCACCCCCGTAGTTCCGGGACACGGCCGGGAGCCCCCCGCCTCTCCCCGCCCCGCCCGCCGGGGGCGCGGGGCCGCCTGGCAGCCGCTCAAGGGGTGAAGTCACGCCCGGAGCCGCGTGTCTGCCGCCAGGTGGCGCCACCGCGCCGCGCCGCCCGCCCCCCGCGCACGTGCGCCCCGGCGCCCTCCCTGCCCGGCGAGGTCCCCGGTGCGGGGACACCCGCACCCACCGGGGTCTACGGGCCACACACGCACGCACACACACACGGGGGACACGACACGGACATGGCAAAACCCTGCACCAACGGGACGGGAAGCAACGCTGGGGGGTGGCGGTGGAGGCTGAGCCCACCGGGAAGCCCCGTGTGTGTGTGTGTGTGCGCGTGTGCGTGACCCCCCCAGGCCAATCTCCCTGCGGCTTCGGGTCGCCCCCTCTCCGAGTGTTTAGCACTTTTTGACGCAGAAAGCGTGATTTGTAGAAGGTGGGTGGGGGCTGACACAAGTGATGGCTTCACCGTGTGAGAAAAGGAGAGCGGACTAGGTGGCCAGGGCAAACTGCTGGAGAGAAGGGAAAGAGGGAATGGGTAGGGGGGCTGCTTACCAGCAGCTCTTGGGGTTTGATGGAATTGTCCGTATATATGCACAGCTTCTCGGCTGTGAGGGGGATTGTCTCTTTCAGCTTGGAGGCCAGGAACATGCACACTGCCCCCAGCAGTTGCAGATGGCACTTTCGAGTGGGCACCACAGCTAAGAATCTGTCCAAGTAATTCATGGCCAAAGGGAAAACTTCTTCTTCGCACTTCTGCTCTTCACAGACCTGCAAGTGAGGGGAGCGTGGGGAGGACGAGGCAGTGGGATGGGGGTGGAGAGAGGAGAGAAAAGACACAAGAAGCAAAAAATAAATGAGTGATCCCACGAAACAGACCACTGCCTCCCCGCTATGGCTCCAGCTATTTTTGTTTCCCGGGGAGCTAAATTTTGGGGGAGGGGGAGATCTCTGGAGAGACTGGGAAGGCTGTCAATCGGCTTTCACATTCCTTTAGTTCATTCAGTAAGAAATGAATTCAAGACACTGTGTGGGAGAGCCGAAGAGCCCCATCCAGCAGCAAGCGAGCAGCCTCCGACTTTTTTTTTTTTTTTTTGCGACCCAATTTTTACTTTTTTTTTCTTTCTTTTTTTTTTTTGATTTCGTCATATTTTCAAAAAATCGATAAAAATATTACAACTTCCCCGGGGGTCCCGGTTTTGGTGCTGGCGGCATCCCGGGACGGTCCCCTATCGTTTCCGACAATTGCAAAAATTCCCCCGGGGGGTGTCCCCAGCCCTGCGCCCCCGATCCGGCATGGGGGGGGGGGAAGACGGGAGACACAGCGAGGACGAGGTGGGGTGGGGAGAGCCTGAGCAGCCTGGATCCTTTTAGCAGGAGCGAGCGAAAAATGACTTCAAAAATTTATCAAAAATCGGAGCAAAGGAGAAAAAGAACAATTCGCACATGAAAACCAAGCGGGGGCTCTGGGCTTTCCAACGCAGGGGGTTTGGTCCGGGAAAGGTCCCCCCCAAAGGAGATCCGAAGGGGCAAATGATGGGTGGTGGGGCCAGGGCAAGGCAAGAGAGACTGCGGGGATCTGGGCCCGCTGCCGCCCCGCCTGAAGTATCGGGGCGAAGGGGGGGTTCGCCACCAGCTCGGGCTTCCCGACAGACCCCCTCCAGGCAGAGAAGGAAAAGGAGGGCAGCGGCGGGGCGCATTTCCGAACCCCTTCTTGGAAAGGGGGGGCAGACGGGCTCGGCGCCTCCGACCACAGTTGCATGCAACGCAACATGGCGAAAAAAAGGCACGTCCTCACCACTGCATACGTGGGCATAAAACCCTCGCTGGGCAAAATGCGGGGGGCACCGGGCACCCCCCGTCCCTCGCCCTGCCCCGGGCGCAGCTCCCTTTTCCCAGAAAAGCCTCATTCCCAAGCGCTCCCGGCAGCCCGCCGCCGGAGGCGGCTTTTCTTTTGCTTTTTAATTGCAAATGACTTTTCCAACCCCCCACCCCCCGTTTCCTCCCCTCCTGCACCCCGCTTTGCAGCAGCCCCCCGGAAGGGGCGATTTCCCCCGCGGGCTGTCGATGCTCCCCTCGCCCCTTCCCCCACCGCACCGCTCGGCACCGCACCGGGTGAGCGTAGGAGGGGGAGGAGAAGGGGCACACACTCAGAGAACAAGAAGAAACCCCACCGCGACCGGAGGGGCGAGAGGCTGCAGGGGGAGAGGGGCCGAGGCGAGGCGGAGGTGCTGCCGCCAGCGACCCGCCGCAACGAGGGGCTGGGGGAAAGCGCCAGGATACAAACCTCCAGCATCCAAGTGGCTACCATCCTCCTCATGAAGGGCTGGATGTCCTTCTGGACGCACTTGAAGTAGGAGCACTGGGGCAGATACCTCTCCTCTATGGTTAGTAAGTTGTGCAAAACGCGGTCGTCGTAGAGCAAGTTTGGGTCAGGGAGAGCTCTCCTCATGGGATCCACCTCGCAGCACAGCAGCTCCATGTTTCCAAAGAGATCTCCCACTTTCTCTGATGGGAAAGGTTTCCTCTTTTTTTTTTTTTCCTTTTCCTTTTTTTTCTTTTTTTTTTTCTGGAGGGGGGGAAGGGGGTGGGGAAAGGAGAGGGGTAAAGGAGGAGGGGTAGGTGGGTGGGAGGAAGGCGGCAGCAGGGCTTTCCAGCTCGTTCCTGCCTCCCTTGCAACTCGTCTCTCCGTCTCTTGATTTCTAGCCTAAAGTTGAAGCAAAGTGACGCAACTCGCCGGGGCAGGCAGTTCTCTCTCTTGTTATTATGGAGAACAGCAGCTGGTCAGACGTAACATCAAACGCTCTTTTTTTTTCTTTTTTTTTTTTCTTCCCCTCTCTATAAGCTAACAAGGAACCAGGAGGCCCTCGTATAGGGACACACACATACAAATGATAGCTTCTCTTTTGCTTCCTTCCAGCGACTAAATGAAATCCGCTCCACACTTTCCTTCTGCGGGAGCCTGTCTGAATCTTACTTCCCCCTCCTTTTCTTGTAGCAAGAAACTGAGGGTTCCCTCTCGGTACCCATCGCGACGATGGGGGTGATGGATGCCATGGCTTAGCGGGGTCCCGTCCCACGCCCCCCTCCTCCCCCCCCCCCCCCCCAAGCCGTTGACCCATTCTTCCCTCCCACACCCCCTTAATCTGCAGCCGGGGGGGACAGGGCTAGGTGCTAACTGCAGCCTGCTGCAAACCCGAAAAAGACCCCACTGATCCTTGAGCGGTGGGGGTTCCCCGTCGTTTTCGGGGTGCAATCTAACAATAATCACCGCTGCTTCCTCCGGCACATATAGGCGTTTCTAGCAGGCGAACCGTTTTAGCACTGCACGACCACACTGATATAACTTTCTAGGAAACGGAACGGAGGAGGGAGAGGTTGGCGGGGGGATGTGTGTGGGGGTGGTGTCAGGGGAGTTATGTCCCGCACCGGGTGACTTCCACCCTCCTCGCACTTCGCCGGCGTCGCAGCCGCTCTCCGCCTGCAAAATGTGTCAACTTTGCGAAGTCTCTACCGCTGCCTGCTACGGTCGAGCGGAGGCTCCCGAGGGGGAAGGAGCTGACCGGGGCCGGCCGGGGACGAGCTGCCCGAGCGGGCGCGCAGCAGAACGGCCCCGCGGGCCATAAGAGGAGCCCGCTTCCCGGAGCCGCCGTGTTGCCCCACAGCCCCCACCTCTCAAGCCCCCCGGGACTCCGCGGAGTTGGGCTTGGCGGCGGGGAAAGAAATACCGCCTTAAAAGAGTGAGTGGGGAGTTTGGGGCGCCGCTTCCCCTCCCTCTATTTGCATAGCCAATAGCTCTGGGGCTCTCGCCGCTGCGCGCTGATTGTTACCGGGCAGATTATATTTTAAGGACGCATGCTGCCCGGCATCGAAAGCAGCCCCGGAGGGCAGGGGGCGAAGTGGAGCCCCCTCACCTGGCGGCACCGCCGGTCTCGGGAGCCGCGAGGTCCTTGCCGGTATCGGGAAGGGCGGGCTACCGGCCGTCGTTGCCCGCGAGTGGGCAAACGTGTCCCGTCCCACACGAGCTCTCACCCCTCTGCATCAAAACGGATGGGAGGGACGGGACCGGCTGTGCAGTGGGTTGCATCTCTTCGGACTCCAGCCCTTGCAAAAACAGGCTGGGAGGGCTCCGCACCTAACCCGCTTGTCGGAGCACTGCTACTTCGCCGACAGAAAGCCAGCAGGACTACCCCTTCCCTCTCCCCCTCGTGCCCCGGTAACTCGGGGCCGTCCCGGGACAGCCAACCTCTGCACGCGTTGCTAGTCGCATTTCCCCGCAGAATCAGCTCCATGCCCCCACCTCTCCTTCCGTCCCGTCACCGAATCGGGCAGCTCCCGGCCGCCGCCGAATCGCGGCGGCAGCAGCGCCGTCCGGGAGCTGCCCGGCACCGTGTGTGGCCGCTCTTACCCCCACCCCCCGAGGCGGGAGCTTACCGGGACCGGGCCCGCCGTAGGCGAAATTGGGCAGACTTTGACCGGCAAGGCTCGCGTTTTAGGAGGGCGAAGAAAAGGAGCGGGGAGGGGGCACCCCCCGCAGTACGTCGAGGGCGGCGAGCGGGGACCCGCTGCGTCGCGGCGTGCTCCGCAATGAAAGGCTCTTTAACTTCCACCATTCATTTCCCCTTCCTGGCTACTCCTGTGAACAGGGAGCGTGTTGTGTCAGCGCACGTTTTCCTTCTCCAAACTTAAATTCATAAGCGCTCCCGTCTGGCTTTGTAGCCCGACAATGCAGCGATTGTGATTTATGTGGGTTTCGGGCGGGAGGACAACGGGTGCCCTAATTGTCCGGCACCGACTTTCCGAAGTGGGGTGATGTCTGGGGCACGACGCGGCTGCTGGCGCGGGGACAGCGGGAGGGATGTAGGGACCCCCCGCACCCCGCGACGAGGCGGCCGCTGTAGTGGCAGCCACGGGTCCCACGGGCGGGCCGCAGCCGCCCCGCCACCTTCCTGGGCGGGGTGGGAGGCTCCCGTTAGGAAAAAAAAATCCCTAAATCAATACATGGAAGCTTGCCAGCTTTGCACGTGGAGGTGCAGCGAAAACCCACCACCAAACACCGCTTTTCCCCGGTGCGACGGCTTCTGTATACCCGGTACCCGTTTCCAACGGGTAAAAGCTGGCCCTGCAAAACGCGGCCGCGGAAGCCAAGGTTCCCGATGTGCCCTTCGCCTTGTCCCCGTGCCCACGGGCGCTGCCGCATGCGTTTGGAGGCAGCAGATGTTTTAACAGCCTCCGTGTAGAGATTACCGAGTGCCATATGTTAAATGCCACCCTCCCTCCGGAAAAAAAAGAAGAAAGAAAAAAAGAAAACACTACTTTTCGCACTCGCTCCCAATCCTTTGCTGAGCTGCCTCGCCCGTTCAAAAACACAAACGGGTCAATAAAATACGGCCGGTAGATGTTATTTTCCCAGGCGGCCCCGGGACCGCGGTGCGCTCAGCCCCAGGCGGGCGTTCCCGCGGAGCAGCGCTGCGCCTAGCTAGGAGCAGCGGCCGCGGTGGGATCAGCGCTCCCGGGGCCGGACAGTCCCCCCTTTCCTCCCCTTCCCTCCCCTTCCCCGTCCGCAGCCCGGCGGGAAGGGGCTGTCCCGCTCCCAGCCGCACCGCAGCCGCCGGGGGGCAATGCCGCGGTCCCTGGTGCTGGCCTGGGAACCCCTCCTGCGTGTCGTCAAGTCTGGAGTCACGGAGCCTCATCGTCAGGGTGACACATAGTTACCATCAAATCTGTCCTAAGCCAATGTAATGGCATTTTGTTGGTGTTAGTCGTAGAGCGCTGCAAAACGCGGCGACTCTCGGCTTTTTTAAAAATAGATCCTTAATTCGTCATCATTTCTATTTAATTTCTTTTCTCTGCACATCCTTGAGAACAATCTTGGAAGATGCTTCAGGGGACAGTATGAGATCAAGCTTTGCATTTGAACCGCAGACCAACAGACACATGCATGTGTGCCCTGGCAGCCGCAGGTTTTTTATTTGTTTAAATGAAATAAGTATTCCCTTGCAGTGCTTGAAACCTGAAGGCTGGAGTGTGAAACATGAGAATCTGAAAGTGAAACCGACTGGAAGCCAGAAAAGAAACAGATGAATGTGTTTCCACTGTCCAAGCTGAGGAAAGCCCCGAAAGCAAACAAACACGTGAATAATAAAATGTGCAATAGATTTGGAATAAACCATTCCAGCTTCAGTCACTGGAAGCAGTCTATCCTGGTGGTTTCTTTCTATTTTTTTAAATTATATTTTTAACATCTGATTTTTTTGCTGTTCAAAGGTAAATTCCTTAATTCCGTGATGTGCAGGAGCAATATAATAAAAATTATCTTTTCTTTCCTTTGGTTTCTGATGAAAGACCAGAAGAGGATTTGGATGCTGCAGGAAATGCTGCACACTGCCCATGTATTTTCAAGCAGTTATTTTTAATTGAACAGGCAATTTTCGGCTTTAAATACCTGGGTAGTGGCAGCTTTATCAGTTACAGCCACCTTAAACAACATAAGTACTGAGCAGGTGAAATATATCCTGTAATAAAACTCTATTTGCCTTTAGAGGGTGATTTTGCGCAGGCAGAACAATTACAGCATTAACTGATGAATTCTGTGTGATTGCTTAGCATATTTTCAATTATTTACTCCATTCCGGTTTATGCAAAGTTTCTTCTTTATCCTCTCTTATTCCTTGGCTTAAATTTCTACAGAGCAGTAATGAGAAACTGCATTTATGTAATGCCCAGTGCAAGGAGTGCACAACTCCACTGATGGATTCCTTCATTAGGTGGGATGGGAAGGGACTCAAAAAAGAGCTTCAAGAGTGATTATATACCTGGGAATCATGTTTTAGGCTGGAAGACTTTGCAAATTCATCACGGTTAGCCCAAAGACACTCCCAGGTTTGACACAAATGTAAACTAGAGAAATCTAGACAAATTCGGGGAGATTTATGGTAGTAGAGCAGGTAGCGTACATTTAGGCTAACCACAAAGTGCACTTTTCAATTGCAACTTTACTAATCCCTTGATATTTTCTTCAGGACTGCTTTTTTAAGGTTAGGTGGGTTACAACCTAAAAAAGTGTATTGTACCACAAATTACAGTTGCAGAGTTGTGGGAGGAGTTACTGCTTGGGGTTGTGTGACCAGTGTGTGACCCAAAATCAAAATCAGATACATAATCCCTGTGATCTGGCCTTAAAATTATTTCATCTGTCAATCTATATAGAATCTATAGCCTGTGGTAACATGGGCACATGCAGAATTCGGGTGAGATCTTGCAGTTGTTCCTGCAGCAAAGGAATTGAAACCAATGAGAAATTTCTGCTGGAGCTGAAAGTCTGGGATTGGGATTTTTCTCACTAGATGGGAAACAGGGAAATTTTTGTGTTGCTTAACTCTGGTGGTGCCACAGCCTTGTCTTGCAGGGGTGCCACGTCCCTTGCAGCGAGTGCTGCCAACTCCATCCTCTCCTTGGTGAGCTGGACGATAAGGCTGTGAGTGGTTTACAGAGAGCAGGAGCACATAACAGGTGCCTCCTCCATGCCAGGAAGTCAACTGAAAGGGAGAGCTCTTGACATTTGTTACAGGATCGAGCCCCTGGTATGCAGAACTGTACAGAAATGCCGTCATTTACTCTTTTTTACTAGGTGGTGTGGGGAAAAAAATGTTGGCTTTTGGAGCAGATATTTGAAAGAGCAAGAACAGTTCTGACAAATTGCAGGTATGAGCTGTTGATCTCTCTTTCATCATTAACAGTATGATAGGATCTGAAGGTGACCGAATCCTTTTTTTGTTTTGTTTTGTTTCCGTTGCTTATGAATCAGCTCACTTTTCTGCTTAAAACAGACTTTGCTGTTAACCTCTTGCATTCTGCTGTGTGATTTCCCTGCTCTCTGGGAGGTTTGTATCAGTCATCACTGTATCAAAGCCAGTGCTGGCTTTGACATTAGATGCACGGTCTTTTTGCTTTCCAGACTACTAGAAGAGATTAATAAAAGACTGTACTCCAGCCTTCAGCTGTTCTCCAATCTTTGAAGCATCTTGCTGTCATACACCTTCCTTCAAAAGTAATGTTCTGACTTTTCTCTGTGGTCGCAGATGTGAAGCTTCATTTCTATTTTATTTTCTTTCCATCTACACTGAGGCAAAGATTTTACATTTAATATATGTGTGTAGCATGCCCAGGTCTAAACAGACAGGGAAGGGAGAGGAAGCCCTTCAGAGCAAATTGCTCCTTTTATGGGGAGGTGGGAAGGGATCCTGCATGCCTCGGTTGTCTTAACACTGCTGTGAACTGCTAAATAATCACAATATTTATTCCAAGAAGCAGCTGTATTTTAAAGGTATGTGTAATGATTCTGATAATCTGCAGTGAGAGAATTATCCTGACACAGGTTCCCATGCTGAATAGTTTGCTGAAACATATGAGGCATATATAGTCTGACGAGATATTTTATATGGAGCTACATCAATATGTGATTTTGTTTTGGAAGCCATGTAACGACTGTGTTAAGTGGCAACTTGTTATGGGGATAAGTTGGAAGGCAGATGTAAGTTTCTCCTCAGCACTGGGCTTGTTTCCTCTGCAAAAGCATCAAAAACCACCCATAAAGAAATAGCTCGTTTCACAAGTATTCTGGCTTATATAGCCGTTGATAGAGTATTTTGGGTGTCCCCTTTGAGTTCCAGGGGCTATGAAACACTGTCTAGATTTGTTGCCTTTGGTCTTCTTAATGTGGTCAAACAAACAAATGGAAGGAATGAAGTTAGATTGCCTGACAAGCAGACAAGCACATAGAAAACAAAACAAGAGTAAAACAAAGTAAAACAGGATCAATAAATGCCCTCTACTGAAGTAAACAATTTTACTCATTTATTTCCTCTTCCAAAACTGCTGAATTAAAAGTTACTTCCTGTGGATGAATAGTTCAGATTATTAGTCTGTTCTGTGTCAATTACACCAACACCTGGGAAAATGAATTGCTGCTAAAACATTAATAGCCTAAAACATGACATAGCATAGAATATGAATGACCAGCTGAATGCAGTAGTATAATTTGCTTCTTTTTTCTCTCCTTTTCTTTTGGGAATGCAACATTTTATTCCTGTAACAGCGTGTCTCAGCACCAGTGTGCTACAACTGAAGAAATATGCCTTTTAGAGTTAGCCATGAAATTAAAGCATTTTGAAAGGCTGTGCCCCTTTTCACAGTGGCAGTTACAGCCAGGCTTCAGTCACTTGTCAGGTGCCACACGTTTTTTGAAGACATGGTTTTCTTGAGAAGTAGAACACTGGGGGAGATGTGAAACCTCTCAGCTGTGACCTCCTTAGCATCCCTTGCTGCCCGAAGTCCTCGTGCTCAGCACTGTTCCCCTTGTTGAGGCTTTGGTGGGCATTTGTGTGGGTAATGGGGAACAAGGACCTCGGGGACCGTCTCTTTGCCTTTGTGTGATGGGGTGATGGACACCTTTGTTTCAAACTCTAGCCCCAACCATTTCAGATCTAAGCTCCCAGCACTTTCATGCAGGTAGTGTTTGGGTGACTGAGCATGATGAAAGTCGTGTCTGCTTTGTCTGAGTTACATCCAAAGTCTGAAGACTTCCTGTTTGGTCTGGGCAAAACTCCTGATATGGGTTAGAAGGTCTTTTAGGCAGGGACTGATACAGGAAGGCGGCTGAAATAATAGCTGCCCTCCTGTTGGAGTGGAAAGAAATTCTCACAGGTCTCTGTGAAATCCACTGCTGCTGCCTCCCCTGGAGAGCTCCCAGGGCTCCTCCATCACCCCATGGGGGTAAAACACTGCAGCAGCAGCTGGGAGATGGTGAGCCATTTCTCAAGGGCTACCTCTCCCCAGGGCTATCGAGAAATGTTCTTCTCTCCCTGCAGCTCTGCTGCCTCACTTCTATGGCATTTTGGTTTGCTCTCGACTAGGAAACCCTTTGCTTGGTTGCTGTTTTCCCTGATTCTGAAGTTGGTGTTCTCAGGTATACATAACTTCCTATGCATGACTTAATGCCCCCTAAAGGGTGTTGCTGGCCTTCAGCTGTCTTGCTAGCTGTAAATGTATCTAAGTCAGAGAGAAACACTGTTCATAGAAAGCCTTGGCTGGAAGTCATCTAGTCTAATCCACCGCTCGCAGCAGGGCTGCCTTCCAGGCTAGGCTGAATAGCTCAGGGCCTTGTCTAGCCAAAATATCCAAGGATGGAGATCCCACAGCCTCTCAGGGTAACCTTTCTCGGTGCTGCACCACTCTCAGGGAAGAAGAATCTTGTGCCTGGTCAAAGTTTGCCTGGCTGCAACATTTGTCCATCACCTTGAAGTTTCCTGAGTATTTGAAAAACAGCAAGAAGCAGTGACAGGTTCTTGCTGTCTCTTGGCATAACTCCATATATGCAGCTCAGGATGTAGTGTGCAGGGTTTGTAGATGTAGGTTTTATTGGTAGATTTGGGCTTTATTAGTAAATGGAACTAAACTGCATTATTAACTAAGAAAATCATTAGCACAAATTCCATACTGCTTTCTTTCACTGAAACCTTCAGACCTCCACCATTGTCTCCTTGCTCAGTTTCATTCTTGTTTTGAGCTATGCTCTTTCTTCATCCCTGATGTTGCAAATCTGTGCCCCTAGCAACACTCTGTTGTGCTGCTGTCTAATTTCTCTGTATGCTGAAACTCTCAGCTGGGCTTTCATCTCATCTTGACATGGCAATAGCCTCTTTGAATGGGCAGTTAGTTCCTTGGGCAATGCTGCTAGCTCCTCATCCTCTTCTTCAACTGTTCCCTAGGTACTGTCCGCTGGCAGAGCCAGGGCACTGGGCTGGAGGACATTTTGCCTGAGTGGCTGTTCTGATGCCCAGACATGAACCGTTTCTTTCTTGTGTTTCAAATTTTTAATTATAAGGTTCATTTGTAGCAATCACCATCCTCAGAACAGGTGCTTCACAATGACCTGCAGATTTGGAAAGCATCATTTCTATTTTATAAATGGGAAACTGAGGCTCTGTGGTATAAAGCAACATCCTAAAGGAGCTTTGCAGCATATCTCTTAGCAGTACTGACTTTCTGATGTCAGAGCACTACCTAAACAGAATCATCTCCCTCAGCAGAGAGGACAGGATAAGTAGTGTTTTTAAATACCAGTTTCATTTTATAGATGGTTTCCACCTTTATGTTCTAGCACTGCCTTCATGTGTCGTTATCTCACAAACATTGGAAAAAAGGGAAAAACATCTCGGAAAGAAGGGAGTGTGGCTGGTTTCTCTGTTCATGAATAGATGGACTATTAGAGATTGTTGGCACCTGAATGAGCTCGTTATCTTCAGATAACAAAGGAATTGCTCCATCCTGGGGAAGGCCAGGCTACCCAGTTTCTCTGGAGCAGGCTGGGATTGAGGGACAAGCATTGCCTTAGAAGCAGGGCTCAGAAGCCGTATACAAAGAAAGCTTGGGAGGGTAAAAAGGGAAAAGAAGAACATACTTCTGCAAAAGAGAGTCCTTTTGGAGGGGGCTTTGAGCAACCTGGCCTAGTGGAAGGTGTCCTTGCCCATGGCAGGGAGTTGGAACTGGATGAGCTTTAAGGTCCTTCCTTACCTAAACCGTTCTATGGTTCTGCGATTCTTTATAATGAGACGGTACTTGTTAATGAGAGCTGCAGAAGAAAGGCTTCAATTTGATGTGGCAACACCTTCTGCAGGAGTGAAACAAGGTCCTCCTGAGAGGGCCTGGAAAAGGGCTGGAAAAGGACTGTGAAGAACTGAATGCAAGGCAGTGCAGATGGGCCCTTCTGCTTTATTTAGCTCTATATATTTTCTTGCACATCTCAAGTAGACAGTAATTATTTTTACAAATGTTGCACAGTTGATCTGCTATGTATTTGTTTATCCCTGAGGTGACAAATTAAAAGTAGAGGGCTTACAAGGGTGGAGTGCATGCAGAAATGCAAGCTGAAACTCCTGGAGAGCTGGGAAAGCCAGCATTGGTCTCTGGCTCTGCCTGTGCACCTAGGGGAAAAGTACTTGAGGGAGGACTTGTGTCCTGAGAACACGCTTAGAAATCTACTGTGCCTGGGATTTGTTTTAAGGAAGCATAAAAATCACATGGGGCCAACATACTGTGACCCAAACACAGCCCTGTTATGAGTAATCAGAATATTATGGGTAGGGTTTTGAAAGAATTTAGCAGGTTTGGGTGACTGCAGGTTACTTTTTCTGCTCACTTTGCCCTTTTTCCTGTGAAAGTCAGGGACAGATTGAAATCTGCTGACTCCAGCACTTAGAAGATGGTTCAAAGGACCCAGCTCCTGGCTCTGAGTTTCCAAATCCTGCTGAGAATCAGAACACATGTCCAGAAGAACATCAGATACCTAAAGTTAGAAGAAGTAATTTTGCTTATCTTCTCAGCTGAACCTCAATTATAATGTTTGCTGACAACTTTCTGATGCTCACTGTAACTGTAGCTTGTTTTTTATGTTTTCTCACACTACAGAAACAGCATATTCTTGTCATGCAGCTGTTACTTACTGTGTCTTCCTTCTGCTTTTGGTGGATTTTCCCATGTTCATATCCGTAGCTTTCGAGTCCTTCTGTCACTGAACAGCTGCGGGCTGATACTAGATAGAGCTGAATTTTTTCTGTGTTCACACACAAGCGGGCTTGTGAACAAAAGATTTTAAAGAAAGCTGATAAATGAACAAGGTCTTTTGGGCGATGCAATGTTGCTAACATTGTGGACAATAAAAATCCTTGTATTTGTACTCACTGAAAGTGAAGGAAGACATAACTCAATCTGTTTTATCTGTGGGCCTCCAAGTTTTTCCCTACAGGCTTGAGAGAGGATGTTCTATAATGAACTCATCTTTCATGTGACAGAAAGGGAAACGCTATCTCACAGCCTAATGATTATGTTTCTATCTGCCATTGAACTTGGATGTTGCCTTCTAAGGGGACCCCCTGTTTTTAGCGGTCAGAGCTTACTTAAGAGAGGATCAGGGCTTCCCGAGTAGCTCCAGCTCTGACACGTGCAAATGACATAGCTTCCCTCTGTCTACTAGGACAGCAGATACAGTTATCTCAACGTATGTCCATCTCTGGCATGCTCTGAGTTTCAATTCAGTGTATTTTGCCAGCTGTTTGGCAGGCAGAGGATGGTGGGCCCAGCCCCAGGCACACTGGCTGCTATTGTCTCCTGAATAAAATGGCAATGGGAGCATACGTGAGGAAGTATCATGTACACTCGTCCCGTTCTTGCATCCCTCTCGCATTTCCTTGCAGCTTTGGTTTTGCCTGAGGACCCTGGGGACATCAGCTTTATTTGGTTTTCCTGTTTCCTTAACTTTTCTTTTTTTTTTCCATTCTTGAAGTAATTCTTCCACACATACAAATAAAAGCCCTAAACCGGCAGCCACTGACCTGTTTAGCTGGCATCATCCACTCTCCACTCTTGCATGAGTAGGCATAAGGACAGAGACAGATCCTGGTGCCATGGGAGGGGGCTCTATGGGGAGTTCTCTTGCCAGCATACCCCAAGCAAAGTGCAGGAGGCTTTTCTGAGGCAGGAAGGGCAGAGTGTACAATGATGGGTTTGGCACAGAGCTGGCCACCCTTTGCCCCCTCTGCCAAGGGGCTTTGCCAGCAGGGACATTTGTGTTTGCTGGGGAGAGCAGTGTGGGCTCAGGATGGGGAGGGGGGGATATGCAGACAGATGGACAAGGGAGGGTAGAAGGGTTATGCCCAGCTCAGCTCAGCCTCCCTGAGAGAGGCCTGTGTCACAGCTGCTTGGGACATTGCCAGTGGTGGGCTCTGGCGTGAGTGTGGTGGGAGGCAAGGGGGAAACACCAAACCCAGGCTTGGTACTGCAACAGAAAAAGAAAGCAATAAAAGAAATTTGGGAATAGCTGGTGGCAAGATACAGGGGAAGGTGGATCCTTGGTGTGAACTAGCTTTGCGCTGTCCCATTGTTTTCCTGCTCTGCTTCATTTGCCTCTTGTCTTATGTGCAGTATTGCAAGGTTGCTGGGGAAAAGATTTGTATTTGTGCAGTCAGGAACCTGGGGACACATGTCCATATGCCTGCAAGGAGACCTAGGGTCAGGTCCACCATCTCTTTGGGCAGCCCGATCATTGTACTGGGGTACACTTCCCCAGCAACAAGAGAGCTGTGAGTAGAAATATGTGAAGGCTTCCATGGCATTCACCTATTACAGAAAATGCTGCTACAGATAGAAGGGCAGAGTAAAAATTTTCCCTGAATTTTAACAGTTTAGGACAGTGAAACCAGCCTTGGCAAATGTCAGCCCATCAAGCCACATTGCTCTGTTGGTGTAGGTCTATGTGTATTACAGCCTTGTGGAGAACAGTGAGACTTGAGAGACATTTATCTTGCAGTCAACTGAAAAAAATGCAATACTCTGAGTGAATTAGCTCTCAATAGACTGACACAAAGCCAGAGTGCCAGCTTCTGCTCTCAAAAAGCTATTCCCCATTTTCATCCTATTTGTGAGATTGACATGTAACTGAAAGGGATTAGGAAAAGAAGCGTAAAGGGGTAAGTGGTATATGGGATGCGGCTAGTCCACTGTTGGCACTTTCCAACAAATGTGCACTTTCTCTTCTACTGGTCCTTCCATACAGAAAGTGCTCCTTATAAAACACGGTAGAGCCTCTTCGGTGTCCCGCAGTCCTTTCCATGCTGCTCTTCTCTTCCTGACCACTACAGAAACTTGGCAGCTACAATGCATCTGGTGTCCTGTGATTGCCGCTCAGCATGCCGAATGGTATCATCTAATTTCTTCCTTGGGCTCCCTGCCCTTCAGTTCAGACCCACCTGCTGCCTCTCATTGTACTGCTGCATGTGTGGCCAGTACCATAGTGGGAGCCTGGCTTGTGGTTACCAGTCCCACTTGGGATGGTGCTCCCCAGTCAGCATAGATGAAGTGTCATCCTAAGAGCAGGGTCTCATGCTGGGGAGATGTTGCTGCCAACCCTGCCCCATTGCAAGTTCTCTGCACCTGACACTGAGAGCCTAGGAAGAGGTTCCTCTGAATCCTTTTGTTTTCCACTCCCACTAATGATGGCTTAATACTCTGCTGAAAGTATGGCAGCGTGAGTGAGGGGAGAGAACTGTGTGGGACCTTAGGCACAGAAGGACAGGGCCAGAGAAGAAAAAGACAGTGGAGAAAAAGGGAGCTTTTTTGGGGGGAGGGAAGGGAGATTCAGAAGTGTCAGTTGTGTGAAAAGTGGAGACCTGTGGCAGAAAGCACAGCTTCAACTCTGCATAGGGTGCTGTGCCAGCAGGAGCTAAGCTACAACAGTGGGCGCTGATGGAAAATGACAGCTGCAGTTTAAGTCAAGGAAGGCTTCAGGGCCATCTTCCATCACATTTTGACAGGCTGCAGCATGGTACTGGCCCGGACATCCTGCATCATCTCAGTTGGCATGAGGAGGAATTAAGAAATCTGTCAGAAATCTGAGCAAACCAAGGAGCTAAGGTGAAGGATCATAGTATCAGCGACAGCCCAAATGTTATAAAATGATCTTAGCTAAAGACTTAAAGAAAACAAAATGTGTTGGGGGGATTACTTACTTAATATCTTACACCAAGGAATTATTATAACCTATAAAATTGTATTAATGGGGGCAATACTTTGTAAACAAGAGAAATCAAATTTTTCTCCAAAAAGTAGCATGGAGTTGCAAGGGATAACTTTTATCACCAAGGCAAAGTGTCTGCAAATCACAGGCCACTGAACAAAAGATGCTGAGCTCAAAGGGACTCATCAACCATTTATTCCCTATGACCCCACCACAGCTCAGGTTTTTCAGCACTCCGTAAGAAAATCCTGCAGGAAAAGCCCAAAGCAAAGCCATGGGGAGGCTTTATCATGGAAGATTGGGATGGATCAAGGGCTTTGCTGGGATAGTCAGCTCCTGCACTAACAGGGAGTTTTACTTCCCTGATGATGCTAAAAATCGGTTCTTCATCGAACAGCTTCCAAAGTCTCTGTCAGTGAGCAGACTGTTTATGCTCAGAGAAGGTCAGCATGACCACTAGCCAGGGATGCTGGAGGTTTTGGGGCTCTGAGGATCCCCACATGGTCATCCACATCTTCCTTCAAACTGTGGTTGTCCAAGGAAAGGCAAAGCCCATAGTTTTCATGGAAGCATGGTATTCATCAGTTGGTGCAAATAAACTGCTTCATCAGCTGCTGCATCAACTGGTTGAACCTTCTTTCCAGCTCCCACGTAGGAGATACTAACACCTATGTACGGCAAAATTCTCTCCTCTAGGAGTTTTTCCATTTAGTTATAATCTCCTTTTTGTAAATTTCAAAAATTTCATCATCACTGGGGAAAAATGAAGAAAAGAAGTTTGGAAAGGCAGATGGAATTTAACCTTGCTAAGTGCATGGTATTGCAGAAGAAAAGGTGCATGTTTGATGTGTCCCTTGAAGTCGCTGGGAGCCTAAGCACCTCTGTTGGTGGGCACCATCCTGCTCAGTTTTAACCAATTCTGAGGTGTTTAATTGTGTAACATGTTTTGATAAAGCTTTTTGCTCATATACCACAATAGTAACTGCCCAGTTAGAGATCACAATCTGAAGTGGGATATGGATGAGTTTCTTGGCCCGACAGCAGGTCCTTTTCACCCACCAGGAGTAGGGGTCGTAGAATAGACCTCTCTGCAGGAGGGCAGGAGCTAGGGGTTGGTTGGGAAGCACTGCTGGGATGGCAGAGGCTTTGATGAGGCAGCTCTCTGCTCCTACCTTTTGATGATTAAGGGGAGGAATGGTCAGTGGTAGACCTCCGTTTGCATGTTTTCTACCCAGAAGCCTTCTGACGACAGTTGGAGTCACTGCCAAATCAAAACCACTTGGGTGTGGAGGAAAAAGAGCTTCTAATTAGCTGCCAGAGTCTTTCCTGTGTGCTTCCCCTTCTGAATGATCGACGTTTCTTTGAGCAGCGGTGCAGTCTAAGCTGGAGTTTGGGGTAGAGCCATGGTGGGGACTGCAGGACAGCAGGTGATGAGAGGAAGCCTTCTGATAAAGAGGTACAATAGTAATGTAGCAAACTGTTGGGTGGCATCCAATAGTTGCTACATTGCCAGCATAAACCTTAACATACCGTAGGCAAGGATTCCCTAAAACACATGAGCTTAAAAACAGTGGTACGTTTCACTCCTTGTAAGTCTGAACACTGAAGCCTTACTTCAACCTCCTATTTTTTTTGCTGCAAAGATGAAAATTCTTCTGTAATCTATGGCTCCAGAACTTGGGACCATAGACAAAGTCACGAGACCTAATAAAACACTTTAGATCCTGTGACTGTGACTATGCTGCTTTCTGGCTTGTTTTGTTGTTTTGTTTTCCCCACAAAATGTTGGCCCAGCAGAAATGTTCTGTGAAGAGTGACAAACCCTATCGAGTTTTCAGGGCCAGCCAGAGCTGGATGTAAAGTTTCTGACGAGGTGGAAAGGGAAAGGCTGTGGTTGGAGAGGAGCAGGAACGCTGAATAGCATGTGCATTGCAGGTGTGAATAAAAGATTAGAGTTTCTTGTACAAGGCATACAGAAATCAGTAATATCTTTTCAGTATTTTTTATCACAAAGAGAAGAAGGTACTAGGTAATTCGAGGAAAGAAGGGCAGATTAGACAGTTTCCATTAGAAAATCCCAATCCTGTAAAGTGTTGAGTTCTTTTGTAAACTGGTTTCAGTTTCTATGAAATCATGTAAAGGAAATCTCAGGAAAAGACCCGGTCTAACTTTTCTTTCTTTTTTTTTTTCTTCTTTGTTCTTAATAAGGTAGTGTAATTTTTCACTTTGAAACACCTCTTTCAATGAGACTTTCTGTGGAGTTTGTGTGATCTTGCTGTCAATGAGAATCTGAGTACAAGCCAAAATCCTCCGGACTGTTCGGAAGCAATTTATCATAGCTGATGAAATTTTTGTCCATGGAGGAGTGTGGAATTTTCAGTCTTCTTTCTGCTTGAAGCTGAGCTGAAATTGAGCTCCCAAAATCATTTGGTGTGAGCAGAATCCATAGCTGCTGGGTACACCGGCCCCTCCAAGCCCATGGAGCCCATAACCGAAATGCATATTGAGTGGATGAAAGATGCGTCGTGTGAGGAGAGTGACGAGGCGCTCGATCTGCAAGGTGCTGAGCAGTCCTGGCCTCAATCCAGCAAACTTTTAGTGGTTTTAGCTTAATTCTCAGTGGCTCATTAACTATTTACATGCCTGAAGTTGAGCACCTGCTTAGGGAATTTGCTGTATTGCTGAAAACTGGGCACCCTGTGATCAAGTCCGTTCTTAACTCACTACTTTCAGAGTGTTTTTCTCCTCATCACTGCCCTAGTCCAGATCCCCACCTGATTCTTCTCCCACCCTTTCATTTTCTAGGCTCCAACAGAAACTCCTTAATATTTCTGAACTTCATTTTTCTTTGTTAATTCCTTGCTTGTGTTTATATTTCTCCCCAAGTTTTTATCACCTGCAACTTGCATTCATGCACAAATCATTCATTCATCCCTGATCACATCACTAATGCATTTTAATGACACCCGTACTAACACCATCATTTTAACACCTTCGGAAAGGAAAAACAAAGAAAGTCCTTTCATTTGGACTCATTGCTGTTTATCATTACCCTTTGTTTCCGGTCTTCTGGCCACTTTGCAGCCCATATGTTAATACTTCTTTCCCAAGCCAACTTGGACTAATTTTTCTGCTGATGGTTTCAAGGGACATAGGATCAAATATTTTTACTGAAATCCAAACACATTGTATCTCTTATATTCCCTTCACCCACTAATTGTGTAACCCATCCAAAAATTGATTAAATTTATGGCAAAACCCAGTCTTCTCAACCTCTTGCTGCCTGTTTCTCACGATTTGCTTACCCTGGAGATGTCTAACAATGTACCACCTCCTCACCCCCTAGTTGTTTCCATATTGTATTTTGGATAGAAGCTGGACATATGGGATGAGGCAATCTCATGGCCATCCTGCATAGCAGTGGGCTGTAAATACTGGGAAGAAGGAGTGCTGCTGGGAAGGGAGTGTTACTGCTTGTGCCACCAGATGAAACACTTCCCTGCCAAATAAGCAGTGGTTCAAAGTGCTTTCACACAGTGTCACTCTTGCTCTTTGTCCCAAAGGGCACTTTCAAAAGAGTAGGCATCAAAGGGAAAACAAACTTGCTTACCATTTTAGATGTTTGGGTCTCTCGCTCGTGGTCTGAAATGATCCAGCCATCAGCGCTGGATAGGCTAACAGTATGTTATTTAATTTGTTACATTTAAAAATACCTTGAAAAAGCCCTTGATATCTCAGCTAGGACCGGAAATAAGTATGTTGGACTGACCAGGCTCTGAATTACCCTTTATTTAAAAAGGCTTCTTAGAAAAAGAGCCACTGCAATGGGAGGAAGGACATTCTTGTGAGCCAGTAATGGAGGTATATGTATTTGAATCAAAAGGGTCCACTTTAACTGGAAAAAGTACAGTGCTTCAAGATATTAGGAACAGAAAAGACAGTATGGAAGGAAAGAATGAACTTTAACAAGTATATACCACAACAGATGCAACGCAAGGCAGTAAAATGAGAGTTTGAAAATAGTAATTATCCTTTTTAAAAACCTAAATTTTCGATGCTTTGCAAATCGTAGTCAGGGGTGTGATATAAAACATTCTGTTAGAGAAAACAGTGCAAAACAAAAACAGATCATCATATATCTGGCATAGTACAAAACTATGTGTTTTCTCCATGTGTGTTGGTACTCCAACAGAGCTACATGTATTGCATACTTGATAGCAATTCAGTGACCACAAATGATTTATTTTATTCCAAGGCATAAAATACTGAGACTTTCAAATCCATCCGAGTCTTCCTAACAGGCTTCCCAAGAGTACTTCATTTTAGGTGAGTCTGATGATGAAATGGCCCCAGATGCTTTGACAGAGACTCCACATTAAACTGTGGTATATTGCTCCTTGGAAAGGGAATTGCAGTCCTGTGGCTGGGCTATGTGATCAGACCAGGTCCCCAAGTGACGTAGTGCAAGAAACCTTTTAGTCTCTTTAAGCGAGAAACCTCAGGTGGTGAGAGAACATGGATGGGGTGGCTTGTAGCAATGAAGAAGACTGTGAGCTCACTCACTCCTCCTTCCCAGGAAGCAGCACTCTGACACCACTGAAAAGCACTGCTGAATATTGAGCTAGCTTAAGATGAAATACGTTGGGTGAGTTCAACAGATCAAATCAGAACATATCAGTCAAGGGATGCTGAAATTGTTTTGATAGTGAGTGACAAAATGAAGAGTTTTGCAATCCCTATGTATTTTTGCTACTGCATTTTGATGAATCCCTCCTGAGGCAGGACGAAAATAAATGTTGTGATATTTTCTGGGTATCAGATATTCCTAGTCCTCCTCAACTCAGGTTCTGAGTAATTTTGTTTTCCAGCACACAGATGTTTGCACCCTTGCATGCCTGCTCTCTCCTAATGTCAAACCTTAGTTCCTTTTTTATCTGAAGTTGTGCTCTTGCAAAGGCATCTCAGAAGAAAGTTGGAATATTCCTTCTGAGTGTAGGGAGATTTGTTTAACACTTTAAACTGTAGGTGAAATCTTGAAGGCATTACTTGATTTTGTTTAGGCATTTATTAGGTAAAGTCGCATTTGATTAAATTGGTGCCCATGTAAATACAGCACCGTGGCCGCCCTGCCAAAGGTCTGGCCTCTGGTAAATGAGCTGGAGACAAGCACATCCCTTTTCTCCTGCCTTCCTGCAGGTGGACTATCGTGGTCATCGAGGCTTAACTGGTAAACAGCAGCAAAATGTGATTGTATCTTACCTGGGAATGTGGCCAGTTGCTTTGTATTTTTTGTTTATCATCTCCTTCTAAGAAAACATCTGGGCCGATACACTGTTTGTCTACTCAGTGAGCCCTGATACAAAATGAGTACCTTGTAGCGTAGGTTTGCCTTGCATGTAGGTTTGTGCCAATGGATCTTCAGTCGAAGATATGTAAATGACCTTTTTGGTGAGAAGTCATTGTAGCAGAGGTATAAATAGAGCTGGGCTTCTCCATCTCATTTTGGGGATACATGTTTTAGAATTTAAAAATCTCATGGATGCTCAGGTTTTTGCTGGCTTTCAGTAAATTGAGGTGTCTCCACACCACAACCAGATCATATATGGACCTAATGTACCTAAAATGTTTCCCCCATGACCTAATTCCTCCTGGTTTAATCCATTTCGAACACTCTTTTGGAGAGTTTAGGGGTTGCTTGTCTTCCCACTGCTGCCTGTCTGTTTCTCCAATAGCAAGCGTGAAGAGGCTGGGCTTAGGCATTGTACCTGCTCTTTTTCCATGGAAGAGCTTTGTGTGCTGAAGAAATTCCAGAGCTGTGCTGCCAGTAGTGGTTTCTTTTTTCTCTCCAGTTTGGTGCATTAGCAAAGCAGGGTTACTAAGGAACCACTGGATATCCAATATTACTTTTCCCCGGTTTTTGCCAGCTGAAAGGTAAATATATTTTAACCTTCAGGATTATTTTCTTTTTCTCTTTCTTTTTTTCTTCCCATTGATCAGAAAGAGTTTGCAGTAATTTCAAAGGAAGCAATACAACCATTTAGCTCAATGTATATGATGCTGCTTGCCATTATGCTCTACCTCCAGACACCTGCAGCGCTGGCAGACTAATTCCAAGGCGGGAGTATGCTTGGCATTGGTCTGTGTCTGTGGATGAGGTCCACCACCGCTCCTCTGGGAAATCCACAGCTGGAAAACATTAAAGTTCACTATTCCTGCTATGAAAAGACTAAGCTAGTGTACCTGAGGATGCGATATGCTTTGAGGTGATCAGGCAGGGAGCAGGAAGCTGTTCAGTTGTTGCAGCTGTGCTAGTTTGCTGCCAGTTTAGGTCTTGTGTCTCCCCCTTGTCCCCCAGATCAGTTCAGTGGGAGGTCAGCAGAGCTCAAGAGCTTGTGGCACACAGATCTGGAGGGCAGGAGGACCGCCTCAGCTCTGTGACAACTGGGCATTGAATCAGTTCAGGCATAACATGAAAATGTGGTTCCTACAAAGCAGCAGTCTGATGGCTTCTCTGAATCTTGCAGGAGCAAATCCCTTACTGACAGAAAAGAAAATCTTTGTGTGAAATTGCATCTCAGTTGAAAGATGAGAGATCTATTTGAGTCTGAGAAATCTAATGTAATCATATAATTAAAGGCTGCCCCATCACCATCTATGTAGCAAAAGGAGCAAATTATGTTTACCATCCAGTCTTCTCTCCCGTGTTTTGATATGCTTCCTTGTACAAAAAAAGGTGTCTGTGTGGAATAATCATAGAAGCTTAAAAGTGTAGTTTTTATCACAGGAGAATTAATTTATTGTTGATTTTCCATTGATCTTCCATTCAGAAAAGCCAAAGTTTGCAAGAAGATTACCTTGGCTCAGCTTCAAGGTTGCTTTCATCTGAAGAAATACAACCATAAAACTTGTCTTCTCTGTCTTCTCTTCCCTCCTCTCTGAATGTGTGTTTGCCCTCTGAAGAATCCTGAACTCAACTTTCACATAGATATAAATCATAGAATCATAGAATCATAGAACTGTTTAGGTTGGAAAGGACCTTAAGATTACCTAGTTCCACCCCCCCTGCCATGGACAGGGACACCTCACACTAAACCATGCCACCCAAGGCTGTTTCCAGCCTGGCCTTGGTCACTGCCAGGCATGGAGCATTCACTACTTTCTTGGGCAGCCCATTCCAGTGCCTCACCACCCTTACAGTAAAGAATTTCTTCCTTATATCCAATCTAAACTTCCCCTGTTTAAGTTTGAACCCATTTCCCCTTGTCCTGTTGCTACAGTCCCTGATGAAGAGTCCCTCCCCAGCATCCTTGTAGGCCCCCTTCAGATACTGGAAGGCTGCTATGAGCTCTCCACGCAGCCTTCTCTTCTCCAGGCTGAACAGCCCCAACTTTCTCAGCCTATCCTCATATGGGAGGTGCTCCAGCCCCCTGATAATCCTCGTGGCCCTCCTCTGGACTTTTTCCAACAGTTCCATGTCCTTTTTATGTCGAGGACACCAGAACTGTACACAATACTCCAAGTGAGGTCTCACGAGAATGAAATCTAAATCTAGGACATCTTCACTGAAATGAGACTGGTGTACCAAGACTATAAAATGCTGACCTGTAAAACAAGGTAAAATTTGACCCTTGTTGCATATTTGGGGATTTGACATAGATTCTGACCTCCTCCACAATCATGAATTGCTTTTATTAATGAAGTGACAGTTGCTTTTATTAATAAATTAATAAACAAATAAATGAATAAATAATAATAAATTAAGGAATGAAATTGCTTTTATTAATAAATTGCTTTTATTTTTGAAGTGACAATTGCTGCAGCATAGTCAAATGAGTTGTTTTCTGTGTTGATAAGTCATGTTACAAAAATACGATATAGTTGCTTTGTAATAAAAAAAAAGGCTCAATGATATTTTTTACTGATGCAGAAACCAGTTAATTTTCAGTAGAAAGACTTATGCAAAGCAATAAAGCCACTGCTTCTCAGTGTTTGTAAGGTATCCAGGAAAATGTGGCTCCAATCTCATTTGAGGCATTCCTATTGTAGACAGTAATAATCAAAGAAAAGGGGACAGCATATTTTCTTGTCATCTTACCTAGTGCTTCTTATACTTAACAAGGCATTTATCTCAGAAACACATCTTGTATACTTAAAGTCCTGGATGAGCAGCACAATCCTTCATGACTTTAGACAAATTCTTCACTTTTCCTGTTATGATTGTTATTGATGTTCTTCTTCAGCAAACTGCCCTAAAAGTAGACTCAACTCTTATTTGCCATGATAGTAAATGGATTCACAGCTATTTTCTTCCTCCTGGTTTTGTCTGCTCTCTCCATTTAGGTGACAATGTGTTGGAGAAGGGACAGCCTGTTGCATGTGTGTGTTGTGTCTAGTGCTATGAGACTTATGCCTTCGGCTGAGGTCTCTAAGCACCGCTGCAATGCAAATAATAACACCATTATAATAGCACAATGAGGGAGAAACCCAGAGATTTTCCAGTCCCTGAAGGACCTGGACATAAGTCTTATGAGGAACAGCTGAGGGAACTGGGGTTGTTTAGTCCGGAGAACAGCAGGTTCAGGGGGAACCTTGTCACTCTCTACAACTACCTGAAAGGAAGATGGAACAAGAAGGTGGCTGGTCTCTACTCCCAAGTAACAAGCAATAGAGCAAGAGGAAACGGCCTCAAGTTCTGCCAGGGGACGTTTAGATTGGATATTAGGAAATGTTTCTTCACAGAGAGAGTGCTCAGGCATTGGAACAGGCTGCCCAGGGAAGTGGTGAAATCACTGTCTCTGGCCGTGTTCACAAAGTGTGTAGATGAGGGCCTCAGTGACATGGTTTAGTGGTGGACTTGGCAGCACTGGGGGAACAGTTGGACTTTCAAGCATTTAGTGATCTTAAGCATCTTTTCCAGCCTAGCTGATTCTATGATTCTGTGAAAGTTTCTGAGATGCAGCAGCCCTTGGCAGTTGCAGAGTGATTGAGGGCTTCCCCTGCCTCTGAGTTGGGGTGGTTCTGATGACTTTCCTGAGGAAGGGTAATGTAGCATCTTTTTTTTTTTTTTTTTTAATAAAAAATGCCCTCTGCATGTGAGCAGTGAAATTACAGCCTTTAATAACCCTGGTGTGGTCTCAGCCAAGCAGACTACATACAATGGCCCCCAGCCTGGGCCATGACACTAGTGAGAAGGGCAGGGTGGCTGGGTCTATTGGGCAGCTCATCCCTGTCCGTGTAGGCAGAGCAAGACGTCCATCCTCCCTTCCATCCACCCTGTGGACTGACATCAGTTCAGTAGCTGTGGCTGCAGGGGAAGCAATGGGACAGAGGACTCCTCATGCTGCCACAGCTCCAGCTTCTCCTGGCTGGGCTGATGCCAAGCCTCATGCTTGCAGGAGCTTTCCCTGCCATGCCTTAAACACGGTCGCAGTGTGGGCTTTGCTGCAAAGCACAGGAGCAACAGCCCTGTTGCCTGTGGAAAGTCTGAAACTTTTGGCTGATGGGTGTTTGCCTTGAGCTTGCAGTTGAGAGGACAGGAAGGACAGATGGCTTCCTGCACATCTCAGGGGATTTGGGTTAGTGCAGATAGCGCAAAATCCAGTAGAAGGGAACACAGAACAGGCCCTCAACTTTTGGTCTGTTTTTTACAGCTATATAGAATCATAGAATTGTAGGATGATTTGGATTGGAATGGAACCCCCATGCCATGGGCAGGGACATCACATGCTAGGACATGTCGCTCAAGGCTCTGTCCAACCTGGCCTTGAACACTGCCAGACATGGAGCATTCACCACTTCTTTGGGCAACCCATTCCAGTGCCTCACCACCCTCACAGTAAAGAGCTTCTTCCTTGTATCTAACCTGAACTTTCCCTGTTTAAGTCTGAACTCATTACCCCTTGTCCTGTCTCTACAGTCCCTGATGAAGTGTCTCACTCCAGCATCTTTGTAGGCCCCCTTCAGATACTGGAAGGCTGCTATGAGGTCTCCATGCAGCCTTCTCTTCTCCAGGATAAACAGTCTCTACTTTCTTAGCCTTTTTTTGTATGGAATATATATGTTTTCACTGCACTCCTCTTTGGTGCTTAAGACTGAATTATTTTTCTATCACACTGCGGTTCCTGAAGGTAATATACTACTATTAAAACTTCATTAAAATAAAAATAAATCCAATCTTTCCCAGTGTTTTAAATCCAGGTAAATGCCTCTGGGACCAGTTGAGTGCCACTGAAATTGCACCACAGCTGAGAGGAGAGATGTGGCCCACTGCTCTTTCCAGGCGCTGAGGAATACCATGCACCCACTGTCACAGTCTGTGTGTGGATGATCCAGGGAGTTTCCATGGCTCTTTGTGTGCAGTAGGTGTCATTAAAAACTCAACATTTGCCGTCCTGACTTGGCTGTAGCACTTGCATGGTTGCAGTTCCTAGGCTCAGTGTGGTCAGTCAGTGACTTGGTGTGTCAGTTTGTGACTGTCCTAGAGGCACTGTTTTTTCTTGAGCAAAAAGGAAAGGCGTTCGCGAGGTCATGGTAGCTGCAGGTCTCTGTGTGTGACTGCAGCAGTCACCTAGACCTAGGAGCAAGAGGAAGAATAAATAAGCTTGCCTTGTCATGGTAACTGGTCTTGGCAACACCTCAACATGTTTATCTAGTGGCTAAGGTCCTTAACGAGGCTGTGGACAACTATTTTTCTATTCCTAGTTAGGTGCAGACCTTGGGGCTTTGGGGCACACCTCAGTTGTCTGTAAAGGGGGGTATGAGGATGCTGAAACCTCTTAGGGATGCATGCAGTGCTCAGGTATTACAGGGATTCAAAGTTTCTAGGTCTCTTCTCAGTTATGCTGCACAAGCAGAAAGATTTGGAAGGAGGGGTAGTGTTGGTTAGAGCTATTGATAATGAAGTCCATTATACCAGCCTGGCAGTGGCAGCCTGAGATGTCAAATCTGAAGGAGAAATATTTTGCATGAATATCTTATCCTGAATACTCTCTATTTCTACCACCTTTTAATAGTGGGGATGAAGGGAAGTGAAAGAAGGGTAAATGTGCAAGGATCTTATAGGCAGGCCAGATGGTGTCTGTTCTTTCATCTTTTTTCTTTGACTTTTACCACTGTCAGGTTGCTTACAAAACCAGCAATCCCAAACCAGAGGAACTGTGCAGTTTTTTATAGACTGACCCAAGAAATGCGATAAAAGACAGGATTGTAGTAGCCACAGGTCTGAGTAAGAAAATTTGGTAAATTCCAGAATTAAAAGGTAAATGTGCAGAACAAATTTTTCTCTGTATAGCAGATCTGAGCAGTCTCTGAACTGCTGCAAATTCTGGTGAACCTGATCCTTTCCCTACAAATACTGTCTACAGCTTCCTCACAAGCGGATGTGGAGATGGAGGTGCTGATCTCTTCTTTCTGAATGCAAGGGAATGGCTTAAATCTGCATCAGGGGAAGTTCAGGTTGGATATTAGGAAAAAGTTCTTCTCTGAGAGCGTGGTCAAGCATTGAAACAAGCTCCTCAGAGAAGGGCTATGGTGCCAAGCCTGATGGTGTTCAAGAAGCATTTGGACAGTGATCTTAGATATGTGGTTTAATATTTAGGTTGCCCTATGCAGAGTGAGGAATTGGACGGGTGAGCTTTCTAGGTACTGCACTCTCCTTAATTTGGTTCAGTCATTAGGTCTTTATCTGTCTAACTCATGTCCTGTGAATCTGAGTGGGAAGCTGAGAAAAGACTAGAAGCTGGCTTGGAAGATTTTCACTGTTACTTCATCTTGTTAGCCTGAAATAAATTCTGAGGCCTCATGAAACATTTTAGTTTGAAACTCTAAAAGTGTTTCTGTAAATTCTATAATATTTTTTTGCATGATAACAGAACCATTTTCTCACCTTTTGTAATTCTAGTTTCATAACTCTACTGAACAGAGAGAAAAGTCCTCGTTCTGAGTAACATAAATGTTAAGTGGACTAAACAGACCAGATACAAGTGGTGAAGATCGTAATTCTTATTTTCATGGACGAGTCACAGATCAACAAAATTAGTTGATTTCTCCCCTTTCCAAAATCATATGGATAGTGAATGATTTGTTCATAAATGGCTTTGAATGCCTAACCAGACTTCAGAGGTGGGCAGAGCTCAGGCTTTCCTGAGCTCTTAGTCCTCTGTCTGAAAATCGTGTTTTGAGGAATTCACAAAGTGGTTTCAAAAATTCTCCATAGTTATTTTTTTCTGGGCAATGAGGCGCTTCACAACATTTTCCCTTTCCAGGATTTCCTCCTCTAACAATTAAGGGATAAATCATTTCTGGATAATTCTATTTTTAATTCAGTACATCATGACTGAAATGAAGATCCTTTGCAACAGGATGTTCTTGAGAACGCAGGACTGTATGAGGCGAGACGAGGAATCTCCAATGGGAATGTTTGCCAGGCCTGTGACAGAAGAGAAGTCTGACAGTCAGTGCAGGTCAAAAAAACATAAGAATACCTGAAAAAAAGTGAAACAAGCAAAATGTTGAGTGAAGTAGATCCCCTGAAGCTTACACAGTGTTGTACATTGGGAAACTTCCACAGAAAGAGGGACTGGTAGGAGTGGAAAAGAAAAAAATGCAAACATTGCCTCTTACATCTTAGCAATGTGCAAATCCTGTAACAAAAATATTCTGAAAGGTATAATTGGGCCCAAAGGAGCTCATACATCCCCCTGTTGCAGAGCAGCAAGCACTGTGTGTGGAGATCATCATGGTTCAAAAGCTGTGCTGTCCTGTTGACTCAAGCACAGTGCCATGTAGACATGGTGTCCTTGTGCTACTCTGTGTTACTTGTCTTTGCATGAACTGTTTTTTTTTTTTAATTGGGGGAAAATATTACTGAAAGCTCATTTCAGAGAAGTTCTGAAAGAAGCTGTAGCACAACACAGTGTGAGAGTTACCTCATGTAGAAAGACACGTTTAGGACTTTGTACTTCATTAGCCTTCAGGAAGCACTCAGGACAATAACAGTAAATGAACCAAAAGCATCAGCTTTTATTAAATATCAGAGCTTTTAAATATAAAAAAAGTCCTAAAAGTCTACCCAAAGTTGGAACACTTTTAGATACCAAACACAATATCTGAGGTGCCACCTGGTAAAGCAATCGGTCATGAGTGTGCCCTTCTGTGGGCAAACGCAACTCCCTCTATTTGAGTATATGAAAGCGGTACCTTGAAATGACTCCAAAGCTATAATGGTATCATGAAAAGAGAGCATGAATTCCTTGGTTAATCTAGATAGCCAATTGGTGTGAAATTTCTTGTAAGCTTAGTTTTAACACCCTTTGACATTTGTTTTGCAGTTTGGACTTCTTTTTTTCTTTTTAGATTTTTTTTCCTCTCTTAAGACTCCTACAAAAAGTCTTTGAAATCAGATGATGTGTGAAACTTAACCACTTCTGGTTTAAAATTCATATATATATATGGACATTATTTGTGTTTTTGTGGACTACATAAGTATAAATACAGATACAGTAACAAAAAAATTCCTAGTGTCATGGATGCTAAGTTTTTTTGATTTAACAGCTGATTTAAAACTGAAATTAGATTTCCTTCCATTTCCAGCTGTTATCCATGGCATAACTAAGCAACACCACCTTCATATTATTGACGGAGCTGAGTACGCACGGATCTTGCTGACTGGGATAGGCATAACTATACTCCTTTTTAACCAGTAAACCCTGGACTTCAACACCAGTGATTTTCTGCTAGTGATCATGGAGCTTCTGGTGCACAAGCATTGATGTGGAGCTTGGTGTGTTCTTCAGGGCAAGGCTCTTCTGTCCCTATTCATCTGCATGGAATTTTTATTCTGAAGTGGTTAAAAAGTCATGTAAGTTCCTATGCAAAACCTCACAACAGGTAATTAGGCTTCTGTAAGTGTGAGCTATACCTCATTTAGACTTATAAAGTCAGGGAATTAATAAAACACTTGGCATTCTCCTCTCTTCCGCCACACACGAGGAGCACATTTCATCTCTCTTGCCACTGTTTCATCTCACTGACTATTATCTCCATTTTTATCTCTGGCCCTTCTGGCAGAAAGTCTCTTTTTCTCCCTTTAATTTCTCTTCTTCAAGCACTTGTTTCTGAAATAGCATTTCTGAGTACTGCAACGTACTCCTGCACCAAGTGTAGCAGAACTCGAGGAAAAAAAGCAACCTAATGAAGGTTTGCACATCAAATGGGGCAGAGTTAAGGATGGTGTGATACAACATCCATGGTCCCCAAACAGCCATAAATATTTTCCAGATGAGTCACTGCAAAGGGCTGAAGGGGGTGAGTCCTGTGAGAGTCTGCTTGTGCTCTTTGCCTAACTCTCCTGGAAATAGACATTTAGGGGATTTGGATGGAGTCAGGAGTTTGGATGGAGTCAATCAAGTTTATTTGAGGTTAATTGAGGTCAATTATTTTGTCCCCAGTGTTGACATGGCTGTATCTGGCATGGATGTGGAGACGGCAGTAGGAGCTCCAGGCAGGGCATGTGGGGATGTCTTGGAAGAACTAGGAAGGTGGGAAGGGAATGAACAGATGGTACCAAGCAAGACGCGGAGCACTACTGGCTTTCTAAGCACAACCCAGCTACCCACAGCAGAGCATGGGAGGTGTGTTGTGTCAGTAGTTGTGGGAGGGGAGGAGAGTGTATCATATGTGAGTCGACAGCTTGAGATGCATTTCCTTGATGCTGTGTATTTGTACGGGGGACATTATACTCCACCTCCAGTTGTCTCAGCAGAGTGTCATTTTGAAGATGGTAGAGGATGTCAAGTCAAAGGTGATAAAGGAAAGAAATGGAGCTTCTTTCTGAGAGTGAGGAATGATGATCTGAGGACCAACTGAGGCAGAAAGCCTTGATATTGCAAAGGTTTGAGTGCTGTGCCTCTCATCCAGCACTTAGTTAACTTTATCTGCTTGCAGAGGAGTCAATGGTAGCATCCACAGGCTTGAAGCTTGGCAGCTGCTTATGTACTGTGGAACAATATCCAGAATTCATCCTCTAGGGCCAGCCTTAAAAGAGGGAGGGATGCAGACTCTCTACTATCAGTGGGATCCACAGAAGAGGTCAAGTTAAGACAAAACACATTCCTAGGATAAGGCCTATCTGTCTGCAATTTTTGACCTGAGTTTTCTAAGCCCAGTAAATATGTACCCACTAATGCAAAATTCCATGCTGGCTAAATGGATTTCAGTTAACTTTCTGCTATGAAAGCATTTCAATTTTAACAATAGCTGTCACTTCCAATATAATGCAGAAATAGTTTAGTAATATAGGCCTTAAAACACTGGTCTGATAAATATTTACATTACTTATTTTAAGTTAAAAGCTTGGTTGTGAATTGTTTTCATTCCAGCAGTGTAAACATCCTTCTAGAGTATGCACTGTAATGTTGAGATTGAAGTCACCCACTCTATTTGTCTGGTCTTATTTTACCAGTGCAAGAATATTTTTTAGTGGATGCTGATAAAAGTATTTTTACCACTTTCACTGGACAAATATCCTTCTTTTCTGTACAATACAGAAGGGAAAAATAATGTTAGGTACTTACGGTAAATAAGCATTCAGTCAGCAAAAAAGCTTCAGTTCTTTATTTGTCATATGTTTAAATAGAAATTTGAATACATGACCATAAGCCACAGGCCTTCTTTGCAAAGGGCATTTTCCTGGTGATAAATTGATTTTGCTTATTGTTTAGTTAATGTTTTATGCTTATTTGATAAAGAAAACAGCTTTATAAAATGAGAAAGAAAAGCTATTTAAGGTAACAGCATAAAGAGCCTCAGCTGAGAATTGACGAGCAGTAATAGATAAATAATGGTATATGGGTTTTGAACTGGAGTGGCAGCCATATTCATGTGGTGAAAAGGAAGGATTTGAATGACGGCAGCAGAATGCAAGCCTCCCCAGTATCATCAGAGTCTGAAGTGGCTGTAGAAATTCAGGCAGTCATTTAATAAAAACACCTCTTTTACTATGGAGGCTGTAAATTATACAAGCCTGTCAAGTTACAGCTCTGCCTTTGTGCTCAGCATGATTGTAATGTTCTCAGTCCATAATTTAGAAAAGGATTAAAGTTCTCCAATGCTCTGCTGTTTTTACAATGTTTTGGTGATAATAAGATTACCTCAGCCTCCCTCTCTCGTGTGAAAATGTTGCTAGAAAGACATACCATATATGAAGGTGGGGTTTTCTCACACACATTCATATATATCAGAGGGAGAAAATGCATGACAGTGGTGTCTGGCATCAAAATCTTATTGTAGGGCTGGAGATGCCTCGTTACTCATGGATATTGAAAGCATGCAGCTAATGTATGGCTTTGCTCTGTACAAGCCTTGATAAATATTTAAGGTCATATCAGTAAGGGTTCTGTTTATTAAAAACAAAGTAGGGTTTTTTTGGGGTTTTTTTGGGGGTTTTTTTGTTTGTTTGTTTTTTTAAGTTTTTAAAAAGCTTGCAAAGACTACAGAGGTTTTAGAGGACCTGTTGCTGGGAAGCCAAGTTTCTTTACTTAGCATTGTTCATCAACTGGATAAGGCTTAGAAAGAGAAAACCGTTGCAACTGTTGTATGCCAGAAAGTTATAGCAAAACAGATTTTCTACCATAATAAAATCATGTTTTTAAAAGCCAGTGGATATTCTGGGGATGGAAGAAAATAATATATGCTCTGCCAGTGTAAATTCTGTATTTTCAGTAGTAGGAAGCTGTGATTTCTCTCATCATTTGCCTCAACACATCAGGTCTTCAGCCTGCAACTGGATTTAGACTCCTTCTTGCTGGTTCTGCAGTTCTGGCTGTAGCTTTTAAGGCATGTGGGTATCATATTTTGAAGAAAGTGGAAAAATATTGCCCTGACAAGTTGTTTTTAGTTTGATTTTTCAAAGATGATGCTATGAAGCCACACAGAAATAAGGCAGGGGTCTTGTGGAGGACAGATTAGTCAGCAAAAGTGCTGGAAAGTTAGGCAAAGATGCATGAAAAACAAAACTTGTCATATGCTGCTTCAGTATTGCTCTGATTATCTCTTACACATACCAGGCATACTTAGGTTTCAATTCCCATGCAAAAACTTGTGTTAATACTATTTGCTTGAATTATTTAAGAAAAAGAGAGAATTCTAGAAGATATCAAAGCCCTAGTCCTCAGAGCCTACAGCCTGTATTATAAAGGAAAAATAGGGCCACAGAAAAGACATTAAATTCTTTGTGTTCTAAGATCCAGGACTGGGCAGATCCCCTGGAGTTAGCTATTATTTCAGCTATCCCCCGTATGAATGACCCCAGAGAGCAATTCTATCAGGAAGGCTCGACTGTTGTCCATGAACATCTTGATCATGCCTCTTTTCCCTTCCACCCTGACGCTGGGAGGAGGAATGGAACAATTCAGCCACCTTTAGTGCGTAAGAGCCTCCCCAGGCTGGACGAAGGGCAGTTTCATGCGGTACATTGTAGATAACTCTGGTATCACTGAGCTATTGTCAGGCATAATTTTACCTTCAAAAACCACAGTCCGTTCCTCTGGTGTGGAACAGCCAGTTCTCAGGGCAGTTCAGCTGCCCTGATTGTCCTTTACACGCTGTTTCTGTGCAGATGCAGATGAAAATCTGTCTGCAGTGCCATGGATGTCTGCAGTGGACCATGGTGGAATTGAACAAGCTGGAAAGCGTTCAAGGCCAGGTTGGATGGGGCTTTGTGAAACCTGCCCATGGCAGAGGTGTTAGAATGATGGTCATTTTCAACCCAAGGTCATTTCCAACCCAAACCATTCTAGGATTATATGAAACCTGTGCTGACCACCTGAAAAACTCCTTGGAAGAGCACTTCAGATACCACACATGCTCAAAACAGTAGTGTATATCTCTGCAGCTGGGAAACTGGTGGGGATGGACCATACTAGGCAAGAAAGAGAAAACCCATCCTTTCTGTGCAACCTCTGGGAAGAAATGTTATTGTATATCCCTATCTGTTTACTTCTGGACTTTGAGGCCAGGGCATTGAGCTGGCATCACCCTTTCTGCTCTCCCCCTTGGCTCTTTTCTGTGTGCACTGCATCTGAAGCTGTATTTGCACCCAGTAGCAGGTCCAATCAGGCTAGCCTGAAGTAGGATGAGTCAATCCACACAACTGGTACCGCTGTTGCCTGTGTTCCTTCTGGAAGAAGAGCAAGGGGAAGATTGACAAACTGGGGCAAAACTTGCAACGGGCCTCTAGGATGGTAAGGGATGCAGCATGTCATGTACGAAGGGAGGCTGAGGGCACTGGGTTTGTTCATCCTGGAGAAGACTCAGATGGATCTAGATGCAGTCTTATACTGGCTAAAGGGGAGTTACAGAAAAGGCAGAACCAGATTCTTCTCAGAAGTGCACAGAGAAAGGACCAGAGACAAGGAGCACATGTTACAACAAGAAAAAATCTGGGGTATGATTAGGAAAGATTCTTCCCTGTGAGAGTGATGCAGCACAGGAATAGGAGGCCAGGGAAGATGAGGGATACCCATCCTTGGAAGCTGTCCAAGCTTGACTGGACATGGCCCTGTGAGATCTCATCTAGCTTTGGAATTAACCCTGCTGTGAGCAAGGGGTTGGACTGGGGACTTCCTGAAGTCCCTCCTCACCTGAATTATCCAGTGTCTTAAAGTTCAGGCAGGCTGCTCTAGCTACTCCAGAGCCACTTTCAATCTCGTGTTGCCACGCCAGGTGCAAACTGCCCTGGAGTTGCTTGGTCAGTTAGAGCTTATAGGTAGTGCTGCAGTGTGTGCATCTCATGATACCACATGGAAAAGAAAACCAGCTTTAGTTCCCCTGGTTATTCCTCCCTAACAGGTTTTCCCTAACAGGTTTTTCCTAACCAGTGTAGTGAGAGGACAAGGGGTAACGGGTTCAAACTTAAACAGGGGAAGTTTAGATTGGATATAAGGAAGAAATTCTTTACTGTAAGGGTGGTGAGGCACTGGAATGGGTTGCCCAGGGAAGTTGTGAATGCTCCATTGCTGGCGGTGTTCAAGGCTGGATTTGACATAGCCTTGGGTGGCATGGTTTAGTGGGAGGTGTCCCTGCCCATGGCAGGGGGGTTGGAAGTAGATGATCTTAAGGTCCTTTCCAACCCTAACTATTCTACGATTCTATGAAATCATAAAACCAGCTCAGTTTTTGTACTTCCTTGTTATCCCCCCTGCTTCCCTCACCCAAAATCTCTTGAAAACTTTGTTCAGTCAGCCTTGAGTTTCCTAAAAGGACACTCTACCCTGGGATAATATCATGCCTGTGAAAGTTCAGGCTGATTATTTTCCTTCTAGAGGGAGAGTCAAAATTGGGCTTATAATGGAGGTCTTGTTTCAAACAACGATGAAAGAATTTAGCATTTATGACATCAGTGGGGTGGCATGGGTGTGGAGTTGCACGCGAGCAGGGGGAAGCTGGGCTCTTCTATGCACCAGTGGTTTTGTGAAGGAGTCTTTCACTGATGGAGGTTTATTCAAGCCCACCTAAACACATGTATATATTTATTTACTAAAGCAAACCAGACTACGAATGAGACCAAAATCCGCATTTAAACATCCCCACAAGCAACCTCTCTATGACAAATTCTTTCTCCAGCCCTGCTTAAGAAAAAGCCTGGGAGAGTTTATTTTCCTCATGCTTTACAACTCATTGTTTTCCACAAAAGCACCCCTCTGCTTTTCCAAGAGTAAGGGTAATTCTGTGGCTAAAGCACGTGACTAGGACTTGGGTTTTTCTTCCCAGCTGTTGCACAGACTTCTTGTGTGTCCTTGAGTAAATCTGATTAATCTTGCTGCACATCTGTAAAATGGATGCAGTGCTCTTTTTCCTCATTCGCAGGAGCTGCTGTAAGCCTTTTAGACCTTTACAAGACAACTGGATAGAAACAGAAAGAAATATGCACACAGTTTTGTATACAAATATGTGTGCTAATTGAGGAAACAGCGGATTTTTTTCTACCAGAGTGTATTTGACAGAGCAGCTTATTAATTCTGGCTTATTAATTCAAGTTCGGATGCAAGGTCTGTTTCTAGAAAGCTAATGGGTTTTCCTCCCAATCTGAAGAGGATGTTTGTTTGATTGAGTTTGTTTTTTTGAAATGAAAATGAGAAAACTTGAAGTTACCTTTTTTAGGGAAAAATTGGAAGATCTTGTTTTGTCATTATTATATTTTTTCAAGGGGGAAGAACATCTTTCCAGCTAACTATATCCCAAGTGTTATGGGAAAAGAAGTGCCATTCTGACAAAATGCATCCACATTGAGGGCCGGGAAGTGACTGAACAAATGGAAATCTAGGTCCCTCCCATCATACCAGCTCAGCAGGCAGATATGCAGGTTTTGTCTTATTGTCAGGGTCAATGTACATCCCTGTACCTCACCATCCACTTCTGAACCTTGCTGTGAGGAGACAACGATTACCACCTTCCTGTGTTTGTCTGTCACATTCACCATCCTTGTCCCTTGAGCACTTCACAAATGTTGACAGAGATACTTCCAGGAAAAGGTATCTGCTAACACATGCATTTTATTGCTAAGAGCTGAAGCTACAACATTGTCAAAGGTGTCCCCAGACGTGTGGTGTCCTGCTAGACACAAACGTGTCTTGAATTTGAAGGAACTGCATATGTTGGAAGAGCAGTATAGCATGAATATATTCCACTCTCTGCGCTTTAAAGAGTGTAACTACAGCAATTCATTATGGGCAAGAGTTTTTAAACTGACTGGTGAACTTCTGTGCCTCGCCTCCAGCTGTTCATAACGTGATATCTCAGAGGTACTAGATCTTCTGTGTGCTGCATGTTCACAGCTGAAGCGGAATTCTTCTGTCAATGGGGCTCCTTTAGATTAATTCAAGATTAGGTTCTGGAAATTGGATACAAAATCACTAGCTGCATTTAAAAAATAATAAATATGACAAAAAGTTTGAAACAATCTTCACTTTTAAATTACGTTTCCCATTCAAACTCTTTTATAGTAATTTTTATCGGTTGTTACATGGTAGAAAACATTAGCAAAAAATGGGCCCAGCTCATTTCCATCATGAGATTTAGAAGAAAATGGTTTAAAAACAATTTTTGAAAATAATAAACCATTTACAAAAAGACAAGTCTTAAAAAACGTGTTTGTGTTTTTGTGATAGTAAGTTCCCATTAATTTTGAAAGACTATAATCTGCACCCCACACTTTAAAGTGTAAGCATAAGAAATATTGCCAGTGCCAAAAGTTCAGGCTGCAAGTATTTCGGGAGTGGCTGAAAAATGAGATTTAGAAAGTAGTTCAAGTTCTATTCACATTTTTTCAGTTTTCATTCATCTCCCATTACATTTTTAAGCTTTCTCATCATCAAGTGCTGAAGATTCACTGAAAGAATGCCAGTGAGTTGCTTATGTCACCACATATCTGCAGGAGCTTGAAATTTAAACAGAAAAGCATCATGAAGTCTGGATAAATCCCACATAGTATAATCTGTAGCCATTTCTATTTCTAACATTTTAACTCAATATTGTACATGGATGATCATGTTCCTGCTGACAATGACTACAGACTCCTCATTGACTTGTGCAGGAGGAAGATGAGAACATTTCAGGCACGGTTTTATGAAGGAAGTCCCTATGGAAAAATGTGTCTCATGGGTTAGGTACTAGCTCAAGACTCAGAAGGTTATTTCTGCACTTCACATTCACACAGGCTTCTTGTGTGATCTTGAGCAAGCCTTTAAAAGTGACAGTGTAACCCTGTGCCTGTGCTCATGCATGTCATCTTTACTAGGAGTGCAGGAGATGCAGCTTAGCCTGTGGACTGGTGGCTAGTGGTACATAGTGGGACTGGTAGTGGAGTGGGGCAGGGTTTGGGAAGGAAGCTGTTTCTAACACCCTAGCAGAGTGGGCTGACAAGCATAGATCCAGGGAGTACATGGTCCTCGGTGCAGGATCACCTAGGACCTGCTCCCTCCCCATATCAGAACTGCAAACTGAGTGGCACTAGTATCCCTTTTGAAATACTGTCATATCTCTTCATCTCTGACTGCACTGATACTATCACACCTCTTCAACTCTGACTATCCTTCAGCTTCACGTTACGACTACTCCTTTTTTCCACCTCGTGCAGCTTCTGTTTCTTTGAGTTCCCAGGGACTTTGGGATGGCGTCCTAATTTCACTGGGGCAGCTCTGAGCCCCTCTGGCACTATAGCTGGCAGAGACTGTTGAAATTATGTTGTCTGAGCTCGCTGGTCACATTGAAAAAGACACCTTGTCCAGCAGTTCCTGTGTCAAGTCCCCATACTGGGAAGCTGAACTTGACTATGACAACAGGGAAGTTGCCATGGTATAAAGATGTCTTATTATTGCACCCCTTCACATCTGGGTGCATTGTTCCAGTGGATAACTCTCCTTGGAGGTGACATTTTACCCCTAACATATCTCTTTTCACATGTCACCTTGCTATCAGAAGTCTTGTTAGGCTTTTCACTCGCTAGGTGAGAGCTCTGTGGTCTTTCCATGGAAGCACTTAGAAACCTTTGCCTGGGCACATCTTCTTGGATAAAATAAACAGACTGAAGTCACTCAAGTGTTTTTCAAGGCAGCCTGCTATTGCAGCAAAGCTAAGCTTTCTTGCCTTGTGGGGTGTCAGAAGTGGACCTTTTTTTCAGTGGAAGGGAAGGACTAGGGAAAGGGGTGGAAGCTATGACAGAAGGACAGGAGAGATGCACCTCCTGGCACATTCTTGGCTGTGCTACATGCCCTGCCTTCTTCCTCACTGGCAGTTTGGCACAGGCAGAGCAGACCTGGTGCTGGTTGTGGCTGTCAGCTCTGTTAAGTGGTAGCTGTCTTTTTTGCCTATGGTGAGAGGTCTCATACAATGTTTTCAGGACTATTGCAGCACCTCTAAGAACCATTCTTAACTTTTTAGTGTCCTCTGTTTTAATGAGCCCAAACAGTCACACCACATTCAGTGGCAACAGCTTTCTCCCCATTCTTCCTTGCTTTTCTTCCTCCTAAATCTTATTTACTAATTCACCACTTGGGGGTTATGTGTTCAACCAAAGCCCTGAGCAGAAAACCTTTCAGATGCACAGATGCATCCCAGTTATACTCCTATCTGTGTGTGCTGAGTCACATGCCTGCAACATGACTTGCTCATTGCTCCAATTTTAAGCCCAGACTTGCAAAGCAGACCACATAAGCTGATCCCTCAGCTCAGGTAGAGTCCCAGTGGGTTGATTTGGGTGCTGTACCAGTTATGGGGCCTTTTTCCAGGATCAGAGGCTTAGTACAACATTTAGAGCTTTGCTTGTTTGGACAGTTAGCAACTGCCAAAGCAATAATATGTTTGTTTCCTTATCAAGCAGACTAATAAATGATGCTGCATTGCTAAATCTGTCTAAAGGGCAGACATGGCCTTTAGTCTTATTCAACATCTTATGATTATATCAGCCTGTCTTAGCCAAGTATATTTACATGAAATAATGGAACGAGTTTTGCAAATTCCCCCCCCCCTTTTTTATTTTAAGTGACTGTCTAGCCAAGTTCATTTCCTCTCTTGTCTGAGCTCCTCTCTGAAATATATTATCCCACTTATTAAAAGCCAATAGCCCTGTGCTTTGCTTTTCTTCCATGCTTTCAGAAGAAGGGGCATGCAGGGGATGCTTGGATTAAGTGAGTGGGGCACCCCAGAGCAGGGATTCTTTATGAATGAGCTCATATCCTCTCTCCGTATGATAAGAGGAATGCCGTTTGCATCCCAGAGTTGACTACAGAAACGTACACACACTTGGACGGGTGAGCATTTAGCCTGAGCATAAACTGTAATGTCCAAACAAAGATCTGAGTGACAAGGGATCATCTGCCAGCCCTCTGCACGGGCAGACCACAGCCACTTCTTGGTGGCGATTTATGGTTCCTTCATTCCCGGTGAAATTCATCCCTGCCGGGAGGGGGAGGGGGAAGACAGGAGAGGAGATGACAGATCCCTATTTGCATTCTTCAGAGAGAGCAGCTGCAATTGTCTTACTACAGTATGTCAACATGAAATGATGACAAATCAGGCAGGGATGTACTGGCAGATGAAAACAATAAGGAGGAAGCAGAACAGAGGGAAGTTGGGAAGAATTAACTATACCTAAAACTCTGGAGGCCGATACCCCCCTGGTGGAAAATGCCTTTGAAAATGTAACAGGTCTGAAGACTGTATTCTTTGGTATGCATATGTATACGCATATGTATTCTGTATTCTGCACTGTATATGTAGGTATTCCTGGATGTGACTCAAGGAGCGTATGCTGGGTTTTCTGATTGGTTTAAATCTGCCACTAAAATACTACCTTTTTTTTTAAACATTCCATAGGAACCTTTCAAAAATGAACCTGAGAGTAGCCAGAAAAAGGCCAGTGCGTCACCTTTTCCTGTGAATGGGACACAGTCAGGATCCCCACACAGCCAGCTGAGCACCCAGCACTCTTTCACTCTATGTGGTGCCAGGCTTTGACCTTGGCAAAGGTAAGGGAACCTCCCTGGCCTCCACGGTTACATGGCTTCCTACTGCCCCCATCTTTTTTTTCGCTTTTCTTTTTCATTAAAAATGTTATTGTTTAATAGCAAAGGGAGAACGAGCAGGAGAAAGGCTTCAGCTTCCTGCTTGCTGCCTCTTTTCTATCAAACAGAAGTCCTTGAAATGAATGTTTCCTTTATTAAAAACTGAGCCTTCTCCAACCCACACAGTTTCACAACACTTGATAGAATGCACATTTTTCCAGTGACTTTTTTTTTTTTTAAGCAATGTTCAACAATAAAAAATAAAGTCAGTAATGGGGCCATATTCAGCCTTAGTGTAATTGGGAGCAGCTCCCTCTGGTCTCAATAGGAGGTGCACTCACTTTCACCAGAGCAGGATTTGCTAGCTCGTGGACACCTCATATTTAGGATTGCCACTGTTCTACTAAGAGCGGCTTATAAATACCCTCAGACCTGTGAGTCTATTTACTTGCTGTGCAGCTTGGCTGCAAAAGAAAGGAGGGGAAAGGCAGTGAGCGCAGGATCTTTACCTAAAAGCTGGCTTCATTTCCCTCCGCTGGTTCTGCTGCCTCTCTGCCTGCTGCTCAGAGCTGGCTGGCACCTCTGAGGAAGCCGCCACGTCACACCTCGCTGGAGTCGGGGAGAATGTGGTGGGTTTGCTCTGGAGGGTGGAGGGTGCATGAAAATATTTTCTGTGGTTTCAGTTTGCATGTCTGCATGGAAAAGTCTAGTGAAATGTAATAGGTATGAATCCAGGAGGGTCCGCAGAAATATGTGAGGACGGATTTCAAGGAAACCAGTGCAAAAACCCCAAAACCTTTCCAGGGGAAGGAATATTCCCAATAAGCTTTCAAAATCTGCTATGTTTTTTTCTGTTGAATTCCACAGGAGTTTTCCATAGGGTTGATCCCAATATCCCCTCTTCCAGGCTCTAAGCCTTACATTTTAATGAACTGAAAGAGCTTTGCCCTGTGCTCACTTACATTGCGTCTGTCATCAGTGGCACTTCACTAGCAGCACTGCAACCCTTCTGTGCTTGCACTGCTTTCCTGAGACAGTGTGAAGTCCCCCGTCTCGGGTGGATGCCTGAGTGAAAGAGCTGCCTTTCACCTAATTTAGTCTTCAAATATTCAAGTAATATGACAAATGTATCCTGCAAGATCATATCCTTCCTGTTAGGTTTACTTCCGGATGCACAGTGCCCTGATGTAACCGTTCTGCAGATCCACCCCTGGCAACCACAGCCATCTCCTCCTGGAGATCATAAAGCCGACGTTAGTGCAGTGGATGGAGAGGGAGCCTGTTCTGACTGATAGCCTGGGCTCCTCTGCCCTGAGGAGCCTGGTACAGCTGCTCTGTCCAACTGGGTTGTGACAGTGACCCTGGAATTAAAGCAATGTAATGTTTATTATTAGATACAGCTTTCTGAACGGCTTAATGAACCTGACTTCCTTCTTTGAATGCCTTGAATTAGGTTAATAATATGGTCCCTATAAAACTCACTCATGGGGAGAGATGTCAGGCGTTATTAAGCATGAAGGGCTAGAGGTAAAGGTGAGTTCGTCTGCCTGGAACTGGGACAGGTCTGCAAGGCTATGAGGGAGTACAGAGCAGCATCTTGGGATCTTGGCAGCCCACAGGCTGAAAGCCCCAGAGCTGGTGTGTAGCTGTTTCTGCCAGTTGCATGAGACCTTAAAACACTAAAGCGTTGCATGACATGAGGCATTCCTCCAAGAGAGGGATTTAAGGTGTGCTGAACATCAGAAATTGTTTCTCGAACATCCTCTCCTTGTGAAATTTTGCTGTGGTTCTCCCACTGGTGGGGAAATTCCACTACTGCTAATACTAGTTATTCTCAAAAAGCCTCTCTCCTGCCTTTTTGAAAAATAATAGCAAAAAGCTATTTCCCATGCTCTGTGCTTTCCTGTATGCAACTTCTACTTCTTCTGCAACCAGACAGCTTTATTACTTCTCTTTTTATTCCTCCTTTACTCATAGCTTCAAACAATGCAGACTTGTCAGGCTTTTTTCTTGTGAATCTTACGTGAACGTAGATAAATTCTTGCTGATGGGATCTTAAACTTGAAGACTACAGTCACAGGCTGTGTTCTGGTTCCTTTGTTTTGCTGTCACTGTATAAAAGAAAGGGGATTTGAGAAGAAATTTTTAGCAAAATAAGCCTCCCTGGACTGGATGGGACAGAAGCACAAATGTATGCTGGGGAGCTCAGCAGAAGGACTGGAAGAGTTGCAAGCTCAGGAAGGCTGGCAGTGTGAAAAGATCGTATACAGTTCATCTAAAACACACCTTACAAAGAAGGATCAGGGCCAGCACTGTCTTTAAACGGTCAAGTTACCTTAAGTTGACCTAATGTTCTATCTGCTAGGCTGTCACAAGCTACCTTAGCCCAAAGACTGTTTACAGATCCCACCTCCCAAAACTGTTCTTGTATTTTGCTCTGATGATTTAACCTGCATATGTGCAGTCAAAGCCTGTCAAAGGGCAGAGGGTTCTCTGCTGAGCTAAACCTCCCTTGGTCCTGAATGAAACACATGGGCAGCTTGCTAACAGAGATCAGAAGCCAAGCAGAAGCGAAGTCTCCAACCCAGCCTCCAAAGTATAAGCTTGACACAGTCCCATCAAGCTGAGTGTGGGAACGCTGTGGTATCACTCCATCTTGACATTTGGAAATTGAAGCACAGATGCACAGAATGGCTTGATCAGACACAGGAAATCTACATAGGACCTCAGAACTGCACCCATTTCAGAAGTCTCTGTCCAGTGTTTTACCGTAAGACCAATGCTCTTCTCAGAGTTTTCCCAGGGTCTTGCACTCTGGGCTGCTAACTTTAACTGTAATGAGGTTTAGAAATAATGATTTTTGTTCTGAAAGTTTGATGGCAGCAGAGGGGAAGCCCTGCACGCGTAGGTGAAGTGAAGAAATGAGAATGTCTAACCAGAGGATTAGCAGAATAGGTGTTTTATCTGCAACACTTTCAGTTTTGCTTAACAATACTAACCCCCTTTTGATGTGCAATTAAATTTCAAGCAATGAGTGCATCCATGCCTTTTACTTTCAATTTGAATCACAAGTAATTTTAAGCTGATTGCTGTCCCATGAAGCACCTACACTCTTTATTCCCCACCTTTGTGAACAAGCTCCTCGTATCTGATGATACCTCCATATCCCCCTACTTCTTAAATGGGAGCATGGAATATTTTCGTCATGATGCATGCATGTCTTGATTTATTTCTGAAGCTTGTAGAATAGCAGACGTCACAAAATAAGCCTGACATTGTGTGGGTGCATGGTAGATTGCAATGCATTTAGTATGTAATAATTAAAGCAAAGGAAAAGTCTGGAGGCTTCTGTGAGACAGTGTTGCACTTTCAGCAGTAGTTGATAATTTACAAAGAGGAATTATCCTTCCTTCCCCACTGGTGAATCTGGTGGAATAATAAATGTGGTGATGATTATGATGATGATAGTCTGATGGCTGCTAAGCTATTGTCCTCTTGTTGGTATGTTTATAGAAACCTGCAATGAACAGGACAAGTCACTGGAAAGCTATTGAAAGATTCTGAAGACACTTTACACAGGAATTTGTGTTTCTCCCACAGTTTACAAATCCTTTCCTGTACTGTTCTTTTCACTAAAAAAGTCCTGCTAGTGCTGTCTGAACAAGCCACAGGAGCCAGACCCACTTGTATAAACACAGTTGAATAAAGTTGTGCAAGGTAGGAAGTACACTTGCAAGCAGGTAGTTCCTTTTCTTACTGTGTTCTTCAGGGTCTTTAATATAACAGATTACCAGACTCTTTCTTTTTTTTCTTTTGCCTTGGTGAATTTTGGCTTTGCAGCAAAACCTGAGACCTTTGTGCTTGTAAGCAGGTAGCATTGAATGAGGAAACCTCATGTCCTACTTCTCTTACAGGGCCTGCTCTGGGGCTCGACTGGGTCTTCTGCCACATGGTGCTTTAGTGAGTTGCTTGATGCACCATACGTCCTGAAAGGCACAAGCAACAGGACCCCAGTGAGGTGGAGTGAGGGACCCATGCTGCCTGCTTGCCAGCAGGAGAGCTCTGAGAAATACTCAAGTTTCCTACGTCTCATTTTGAAGGCATGAGCGGCAATCTGTCCGGTATCAAAAAGAAGGGTGGTCACTTGGCAAGCCCCACTTTACCTGTGTCTGAATAGAAATGTAACAGATTTATATTTACTGTCATAATTACCTGCATATCTTTGGAGAAGTCAATGTCCCTGTGATCCAGTGTCCTCACCTGTAAAGTGGGATAGGAATAAGTCCTCTGTGAGACCACTGTACTCTCTTGGTGTCAGAGTTCCAGTTCCCTCTCAGACCTCACCCTTAGCCCCTCTATTCTTGCCCACCCACTACAAGGTTCTCCCTCAAGTCTTGATGTCCCAAATCAATACTGACTCACAACTCTTCCTTTCCCTTAACAAATCCCAGATGCTTGTCCCAGTCCAGTTTCTTCTTGACAGTAAGCCGCAATCTCCTTTGCTTATTCCTCACTCTGTTACCATATCCAACTCTGTCTTCTTGTTCCAGCCTTTTTTTCTAGTCTGGTTCTGTCTTGCTGCTTCTTTCTTGGTCTCCTAATCACTAGTCTCTTTTCCCTAGTTCTGCTGGAGTGGCAGCTAGATCACCCCATCTGCCTCCAAGAAACAGCCTTCAGTTCCCCCTGGTGTGGCTCAAGCTGGTAAGAAGAGGCAGCCACAGAGAAAGTTGGGGTTCATCCTTATTTTCCTGGTGAGACCTCAGAGGGACTTTCTACTTCCCTGCAGATGGGTCCCAGGCAAGGGCTGTGTGGAGCTGGAACTTAGTAAGTACGGAGTCTTTGAAAATGTCAGCTCAACAATCACCACATACATTTTTCATACATGACCAGGACAACTTGGCTTTCCACCTCTTTGTTCTTACAATCAGCTAAACCATTTTTGCCAGCATCTGGAAAAAACAAACCAACAGTTAAATCCCAGGATATCCCTCTCCACTACGGCCAAAGGTCATGCACAGGTAATACCTGAACTTAGTTGCGTGGCAAAGCGATAAGCCGCTGAAAGCAAGGGCTTATCTGCTAATATCACTTACAACAACTGACATTTCTGCCTATAGAGCAAGGAGGCATCTTACTTTTGGCTGCCCCCAGATGCTCACAGCATTTCTATGCTGTGTTTCCACAGGGTGAGATCTCTTCTGGTCACCTGTGGCCCCCTCCCATTCCCATGAGTTGTCACTGCAGCATGAGGGGATGGTGCTAGCATGCATGGGGGAGGCCTGAAACAAAAAGTGAAATGTTCTTTTACAGTTCTTTGAGAAGATCAGTTTATTCTCTGGGATGGGTTCTAATTCTTTCCAAGCTCCAAAACCCTTGATCAGCACCGATGACATAATTTGTGTTCTGCTTCCAGTTTCTATTGTCTCTGTGACCACCTGATTATTTGCTCTCTTTTGCTTGCAGCTGTGTCTCTACAGTTTCTCTGGAGGAAACAGCTGCTGCTTGTCTTTTCCTGAGCCAGGATGCTAGTACTTTGTGTCTGTTTGATATGTACTGAAGGCAGTTTGCTTGACACACTGAGGTGGGTCCATCACCTTTGACAAGAGCAGAACTGGGGCCTTCTCTTTTCCTTCCTTCCTTTCCTTTCTTTCTTCCTTCCTTCCTTCCTTCCTTCCTTCCTTCCTTCCTTCCTTCCTTCCTTCCTTCCTTCCTTCCTTCCTTCCTTCCTTCCCTTCCTTCCTCCCTTCCTTTCCTCCCTTCCTTTCTCCCTTCCTTCCTCCCTTCCTTCCTCCCTCCCTTCCTTCCTCGCTCCCTCCCTTCCTTCCTTCTTTCCTTCCCTCCTTCCTTCCTTCTCTCTCTCTTTCTATCTTCCTCTTTCTTCCTCTCTTTCTCCTTCCTTCCTCTCTCCCTCTCTTTCTTTCTTTATCTCTCTCTTCCTCTCTTTCTCTTCCTTTCTCTCGTTCTCTCTTCCTCTCTTCCTTTCTCTCTTCCTCTCTTTCTTTCTCTTTCTTTCTCTCTTCCTTTCTTTCTCTCTTCCTTTCTTTTTCTCTTTCTCTTCCTTTTTCTCTTTCTCTCTTCCTCTTTCTTTCTCTCTTCCTTTCTTTCTCTCTTCCTTTCTTTCTCTCTTTCTCTTTCTTCCTCTCTTCCTTTCTCTCTTTTTCTTTCTCTCTTCTTTTCTTTCTCTCTTTCTCTTTCTCTTCCTTTCTCTTTCTTTCTTTTTCTCTTCTTTTCTCTCTTTCTCTTCCTTTCTCTCTTCTTTTCTCTCTCTTCCTTTCTCTCTTCTTTTCTCTCTCTTCCTTTCTCTTTTTCTCTTTCTTTCTCTCTTTCTCTTTTTCTCTCTCTTTCTCTTCCTTTCTCTTTTTCTCTCTCTTTCTCTTCCTTTCTCTTTTTCTCTTTCTTTCTCTCTTTCTCTTTTTCTCCCTCTTTCTCTTCCTTTCTCTTTTTCTCTCTCTTTCTCTTCCTTTCTCTTTTTCTCTTTCTTTCTCTCTTTCTCTTTTTCTCTCTCTTTCTCTTTTTCTCTCTCTTTTTCTCTTCTTTTCTCTCTTTCTCTTCCTTTCTCTTTCTTTCTCTTCCTTTCTTCTTTTCTCTCTTTCTCTTCCTTTCTCTTTCTCTCTTTCTCTCTCTTTCTTTCTCTTCCTTTCTTCTTTTCTCTCTTTCTCTTCCTTTCTCTCTTTCTCTTTCTTTCTCTCTTTCTCTTTCTTTCTTTCTCTCTCTCTTCTTTTCTCTCTCTCTCTTCCTTTCTCACTTTCTCTTTCTTTCTCTCTTCCTTTCTCTCTTTCTTTCTCTCTTCTTTCTCTCTTTCTTTCTCTCTTTCTTTCTCTCTCTTCCCAGCAGGCTGTGACATTGCTACTAAAAAGATTTTAAAAAAGGATGTGGAAGAAATGTGTTTCAGCAAAAAGAAAGCAGAATAGCTTCTCACTTTCCAGAAACAAGAGGCTAAAATGACCTTGTTTCTTCAAAATGACCCCATTTCTGCCTCAGAGACCCACAGTCACTCTGTACCCTGCAATGTGCACACCTTTGGGAGAAAGCATTTCTTTTTTTTTTCTTTTCCCCTAGTTCAGCAGTGCTACATGATAGATGGAGTTAACTCCTTTGAGTTTTGCACGGCCTTCTTTCTAATCATTAGCCCTTTGAGGAATGTGGAGGAGGGGCCAGCCCCTTCTCAGCAGTTATGGGAAATGGAGACTGATTAAATCATAGGCTTTGCCCTGTCAGTAAAAATGTAAAAATGTCAAACATGAAAAAAAGTATTTCCATATTGGGCGGTGTGTTTTGGGTTGGCTTTTTTCTCAACTATAATTGCTCCAGCAGTATAGGAAGGTAACACAAGGTTTAGATTAGTCAAGCACATTTTTGCCCTATGTATATAATAACAAAAAACCCAGACCTGCCAACCTACCCCCAGGCCTCGGATTTTTAGTAGATTTTCTACTAAAGTTCCCTCTACAGTCCTTAAAGGAGTCTTCAAGGATGAATTGATGAAGACATGCCTCCTGTACCATTTGCATTTGTACACCTTGAACTCTACTGCAATATCCTCTGTCTGAAATTTGCTTCATTAGTGTCCCACTCAGTGGGAGCAAAGACAGCCCCAGTTACCCCTACCCTGGAGCAGCCCAGTTCCCCTCCGTCATGGCAGGTTTTCTTGTCAGTGGGATGCCATGTTAGCAACCTGAGCCCACACTCCTCCTTGCTGTGCAGCCTAAGGTGCTGTGCCTCCAAGTCGCAGAGGGGACCGATCCTGATCTCCTTAATATGTTACTGAATGACTCCACTGGTCTTAAATGTCACAGTAAGACCCTTAACAGGGCGTGACAGTGTTGTTCCCCTATCTATATCTTCCAAAAAATTTCAAAGTCAGCTCTTAAATACTTGTTGAGGCAAGTTCATAGGCCAGTGTGAGACTACAGAATCAGAATCATAGAATGTTTAGGGTTGGAAAGGATCTGAGATACCATCTAGTTCCAACCCCCCTGACATAAGCAGGGACAGCCCCCACTAGACCAGGTTACTCAAAGCCCTGTCCAGCCTGGCCTTGAACACTGCCAGGGATGGGGCAGCCACAGCACCATCCTCATGTAATCATTAGAGGTAGGCAGTAAGAATTCACCCCTGAGGAGAGCTGTCTTTGTAGTAGCTGAGAAGATGGCTAAACCCCCAATTTGAATAGATTATTTAGCTTTCAAATGGCTAGAGACAGAAGAGGCAAATCTTGGTAACTTTGAGTTGAAAGGTGTCAGACCTTGCCAGCAATAAGGAGCTACTTCATAAGCAGACGGATGGCAGGTTCTGGAGTGGGAGGAGGGGGGAGGATGGGCTGGGTTGAAGAGGACTCAAACAGTAACCAGAAGAGCATTTTCCATATGTCAGACTGGAGGCTGCCAGCTTTGCTCATGCTGAATGATACCTTTCCCCATGATTAGTCCCATTGATTTTAGTGGCTCTGCTCACTGAGAGCTAGACCAGACTATGGTGCTTCTGCCACAGGAAAGGAGCCACCCACTGCTGAGCTACTGCTGGGTCAGACCTGTGCCCTTGGTGCTCTGGGAAGGGAGCAAACCGTGACGGGTTTGTAGCTGGCACAGCACATGCTTCCTGCTGCCAGATGCCTTGGGAAAGGAAATGAAGGATACATCAAGTTCGCCCTTCTTCCCACTTGGGCTAAGGAAAGGGCATAGTCCTCAGAGGCTATTATTCCCTTGTGTGTGAGAAGAAAGACACAGGACACGTTATGGCCCCTTACTTCTTGCATTGGCATGCTGGCCATGATCTGGCCCAAAGTGAGGTGCTACTCTGCATGAAAAAGGGGCAGAGGCTGGCTCTCCATGGCCAGAAGGCTTTACATGGCCCAGAGCATGAGGTCAGTACAAGCCCCTTGAAGAAAGGTGTAGCAACAATGCATCCAGTGCATTTACTGGTGAACACAAAAGCCATTTACAAGAAGAAGGGGGGAAAAAGGAGAAGAAAAAGAAAAAGGCATGCATTTTTTCTCAGGGCAGAAAGAGTGTATGTGCCATCGAGTGAGTGCTCACTGAAAGGCAAAGAATTGGTTTGTCACAATGCACCATTCGCTGGAGGTTTCAGATCCACTATGATATTATGGCTGACGGCTCAGAGACCTTGCCTTGACTACCAATGTAATTGGCATGGCTGGATGCTTTTGATTGAGTTTTAGCTGCTCCCCGGTAAATCTGCTGAATGATTCCGTGGACCTGTGGGTGTGCAAAGCCCCCATATTACTCACTGACCTGCCTGTCTGGCTTGCTTGTCATGCGATTTACAATAACTAGCACTGTCCTTGTAACTCTAAGGTAAGAAGTGAAAACCCTTTCTTTTTCCGCTAATTGTTCTACTGGTTTTACAGTTACCAAGCTGTAAAGCACCTCATCACTCTTGTTAATTCTTTCTTCCTTTTGAGCTGCCAGTTAGTAATCAATTATTACCCTTGTCATTCATGCTGCAGCACAGCAGCTGGTCACAAGAAGCCTCTGTTTCCTTGGGCTGGAGCCAATCAAGTCTCTCCAGCTGTCCCTTGCTACTCTGAATCATAATGTACAGTACTTGTTGCTTTACAAGTTCCTTTACCAGGCCGCTTTTTTCAAAAATAAAATAAAATAGAATGAAAAAATGTTTCTGCTCCCAGTTCTACCCTCATGGCACATCTGGCTGCTGAAGGATAAAGTAAACTCCCTAATGCTGCATTTTTATGAGGGATGGGTGGAAATATTCGACGTTAGCACAACAGATATTTTTGTCATATTCTCCATTTTATGAGATGACTGCATTGCTATAAAGACTGCTGACAGATCAAAGGTTTCACTGGTAAAATGATATGAAAGGCAGAGACATTAACATCCATCAAGGTCCTGTTAGGATTTGCAGAACAGGGGTTCTGGGCCTCCCAAGTGAAACCTAGCAGGAAGGTCTGCGAGCCTGCATAGCAAATGAAAAGAAAACAAGAGAGGGCACACAGAATATTGGAGGAGGTAGTGACCCACAAAATAGTAGCAATTCGAGCTGCAAGGCACCCTGATTGAATTGCAGTGGAGGCAAACGCTCTCAGGCTTGCTGTTCTTGTTATGGAGTGATGCACTGCTCAGCGCTGCAGTCTGAGCTACCAGCTAGGCTTTCAGGTGACTAATTCAGAGTGGAAAACAACGGTACTACCAGCTTCCCTGATTGTCTTTGTTCCCAGCTCCCACATGCTGCTGAGATAAGAAATCTTGCAAAAATACCCAGCCAAGATGCTAAGTATCAGGAGGAAGTGTCTGACTTTGAGGATTCGATATTATCATCCTGTAACTTACGTTCCTTTCTGTATAATTTAATCAAAAGGAAGAAACTGATTTCACAACTCCGCTACTGACGTGGGTATTTTCATTGGCTTCATGGGAGCAAGACACAGGAATGAAATTTTGGGAAACATCTTTTCTAGTTACTTCTTCTCCTCTGTGATATGCCCCAAGGAACCAATTTCATGGGAGCACTGAGCAACAAATTCAAGCATAGTCTAACCCCCACTAATTACATACTGCTACAAGAATTTGTCGTCTTGGTATTTGGGAACCCAATTAGTGTTAACTATATGATGGCCACTGGTGACATTAGCTGGAAGTGTCTAGGTTTTATTGCTGCTGCAGCTCATCCCAATAAACTCATCTGTGCCAAATTGAGCACAAACCCATTTTACAAGAGCACTACTCATATCGTACAGTGCATATTTACCATGGGTTTGGTAATAGCTTTACCCCAAAGGACATAGCTGTATCTGTAGAGAAGTCAAAAGAAATGCAATGCAGTCACCCACATTCCATGGGACAATGTCTACTGCTTTGGCTTCTCAGCTGTTTGTGCCAAAGCACATGGGTGCTCATAGTGCCCCAGTACTCTTCATACTGGCATACTAGTCTTGGGAAGGCTAACATCATGGGATATGGTGCTGTGCAGATATATCCCACTTAATTTACTTAAGTTATCATAGGTGTTAGTGCAATTTTAGACCCTAAGGCTCCATAAAGGGTAGCTTTACCCTCCTCTTCTGGCAGCTCTGCTCAGAGGACTGGATGTCTTTGATATGAAGGTTCTATTAGCCAAGGCTGAGCACTAGGGCAGGTAGAATGCTTTGGGTACCCTAACAGCCTTGCTGGCTAGTTTGATTATCTTCACATTGCCTGATATAGTGCTGTGTTGGTGTCCCTTGTGAAAAGCAGTGCATTTTGTCATTGTGCACTTTAAGGGCGGAATTACTTTTTTGGTAAAGAGTGTGCTTTGCTGATGTCTTCCTTGCTTGCAATCAACACCCTGCTTGGACATAGAGGTCTGCTGATGTGTACTGCTGTTTAACAGACTTGCAGCTGTGAAGGCTTCTGACTCTCAAGGAAAAGAGAAGCTCTAGAGTAAGTAGTCCCCTTCAAACAGCAAGGGTTCTCAAAGAAAGGGCCATTTCTGAAGTATGAAATAACCTCATAAAGAGATCCCAAAAGGCATGGTAGAAAAGAGATTTGCACATCTGTCACATGGATCCTTTTCAAAGAGCTCAGTCCCATCTCAGTGAGTGGCCTTTTCCATGGGAATATTTGGGAGTCTGGTGCCATGAAATCCTGTAGGCGCAGAGCTGACACAGATTTGCACTGACTGTTCACTCCAAGTTTTTCCAAGTTTCTTGGCCTCCTGACATCTTCTCTGAGCTTTTCCTAATAGAATTAGTCTCCAAAAATCTTTAAAAAACAGCACAAGATGAGAAAAGGAGAACTGTGTGATTCTGGCTTTCCACGTTGTTTTAGAAGAGCTGCTGGTTGGACTCCATAACCTCCATCATTGAGGACATGCCAAGTTTGCACTGGCTATTTGATTGATCTCCCTGCTAATGAACAACAACAACAACAAAAATAATCTTGTGAAACAGACTAATCAGAAAAATATATTTTTGGGTTACCTGAACGTCGAGGAATCAAATGTAAAATTTAACTTCTGGGGTTTATTTCTTCAAATTACAAAAATTAAACTCCTTTTAAAAGGACAAAAAAAAAAAAAAAAAAAAAAGAAAAACAAACCACAACTAACCCAGCATTTGTTCCCATACAGGAAGGTTTGATCTTATTTAATTGTGTTTGGGTTTTGGCATGGTAACAGTGTCAAAACTGGCAAGTTCCAGAGGAAAGATTAAATTTTGATGAAATGACACCTTCTAAGATACAAATATTCTGGTGGAAAATTGTTGCTAGCTCTGCTTAGAAGCTGGGTCTTTGTTTCTGGCTTTTGTACAGATGTCTTGCAGGTCTGTGGGAAGACGCTCTCGAGACAAGTGAGAAAAACCTTTGGTACTGCAGCACTCACCAATACAAAACATAAGACTTAAAGGGTCTGAACATCACAGTGGGATCTACAAAACTCTAGTTAGCCATTTGTATGTGCTGAACTGTCAGTGGTTTCAGAGGGAGACTGACTGGCTGGTACACCACAGTGATTCTGAAGCTATTTTTATTTTTCCCAGAGCTTAGCTAGCAATTTGATGTCTGTAGAACCAGGGGCACTGCTGCCAAGAAGACATCACTTTGTCTCTTCCTTCTTTCTGCACTGGTGGAGCATGGCTTCTTCCTCTATGTTGAAGAATTTGATTTACTCTCTTCCACTCATTGGCAGTAATACTTAGTTACCATGTTCATTGCACAACTTTCCCCACTGATGGCTGAACCTGTCTTTTATAATGTCACCATAATTTCTTTTTTCTCTGTCTTAGGTGCGCCGAATGATTTTTAAGCCTTTCAGTTGGATCATAGTACACATACTGAAATGGCTCACAACAATTTGCTTCTTATCCTTCAAGCAATTAAAATCGTGCTGCAGCAATAAGAAACCATCAAAACATCATGCAGGAGGAGGCACAGCAAGTAAGAGGTGTTGCAGGAGTTTGGAACTTGTCTTTAGCTTCAAGATGTGAGGATCTGAAAGAAAATATTCTCCAAAAAGCTGATACTGCTATTGTTGCCTGAGGTCAGCACCTGAGCAAGCTGAACAGGAGGTGACTCAGTGCTGGAACATCCCTTTCAGCATTTTGCCTATGAGAAAGATAAAAATATCATCATGAGGTCCATCACTTTGTATTGTACTTAGCGCTCTCCCATGGCTGTGTGCTTGTGTGCTTATCAGTCATAGTGAACTTCATTTTCTTGCACAGCATAAACTTTCATAGTGAAGTGTGAAAAGTATTTTGTGAGTATAATAGAGTATGGATCTAAGTATATCACATGTTCATTTAGAATTATATGAATGAACATTAGCGCATCTACTGACATCAAAACATTGGATGGTTCTTAGGTTGCAGAGAGGATAAGAAAGCTGAGGCATCCTTTACAGATCAGCTCCTGCACAGATCCAGTGCAGAAGACTATAAATTTTCTTTGCCTTCTCTGGCCTGTGAGATGAGAAGGCTGCGTGGAGACCTCATAGCAGCCTTCCAGTATCTGAAGGGGGCCTATAGGGATGCTGGGGAGGGACTCTTCATGAGGGACTGTAGTGAGAGGACAAGGGGTAATGGGTTCAAACTTAAACAAGGAAAGTTTAGATTGGATATAAGGAAGAAATTCTTTACTGTACGGATGGTGAGGCACTGGAATGGGTTGCCCAGGGAATTTGGGAATGCTCCATGTCTGGCAGTGTTCAAGGCCAGGCTGGACAGAGCCTTGGGTGGCATGGTTTAGTGTGAGGTGTCCCTGCCCATGGCAGGGGGGTTGGAACTAGATGATCTTAAGGTCCTTTCCAACCCTAACTATTCTATGATTTTATGAACTCCAGATCTAGGTCATCATTTTATTCCAGGATCTGCAGCAGACTAGGGCTATTGTATCCAACATTTTGTGCCTGTCTGGAATATCTCTATCCCAACCTACCTGGTACCAGCATGTAATGGAAAAAATGTCCAGGAGCCAATGAAGAGAAGTTTATAAGATTTGCAGAGTAAGACTTACACAATTCTGTATTTCTCTAGAAATCCAAGTCAGGATTCAGCTCACCTCCTGCCAAATGTCTAGTGAGACTAGACATCTGAGATATAGCCGCCCAAAGGCAACAATAGGAATGACAGTCATCTTGCCAGTCTCAAGGCATCTCCATTTGGGCTAGAAGTGTAGTCTCCCCTTGGAGTCAATGAAGAGAAACATAGGCTTCTAGTTTCAGTTTTCTGATCTCTCTTAGATCTTCTTGTTCTGAAAGGAAGAATTATCTCTATTATTCAATCGATGTGAAACTATACATCTCTGGTAGTTTGAGAGTTTGATGAACCTAGCTTTAGGACTTGCAACATAAGGTCACCTACCTGGAACACCAAGATAAGCAATTGTGTCATCTCACCTTGGTCCAAGTGCATTAGAAGCTGTTGAGAGGTTAATACTGTACCAGGGTTTGTGCTAGATTACGTACATGTGACAGATCCAAATCAATACTAAAGGCAAGAAGCTTCTTAAAGCAGTGATTACATCAGTAACAGCAATACTAAAACTGCTATTAGATTTGTACTATTCTTCGAAGTAACTCTAAAGTTCTAACGTAACAGTTCAACCTCTGCTCTTTGTGTGACACTTACTTTGCTGATGCCATGTCCATATCATGGATATGACTGCCTCAAGAGAGAAAGATATCTTGTGAGAGACACCTGGAAGTAGATTTCCATGTGCAGAGTTTTATTATTTCCCATGTGATGTGTGTAGCAATACCTTCTGTTTTCTTCAACTAATATCCACACCATTTTTGTTTCTAAATCTCAATTTCCAGTAATTTCGCCCTGCTCTCTCTTCCCCCGGAATCAGAGGTTTGTAGTTAATAGCTTCCTGAGTATACAAGCTGCCTCATAAGCTTTGCAAATTAAAAAGAACTTCCCACTGAAATAAAATATAAGTCTAATAAAAACACAAAGCAAACTACAGAATAAGGCAATATCCAGATGTGGGATACTGCACGAAATTCTTCTCTTCATCGGACTTTGTATTGTGGAAATCAAAGTGCTGGTGATCATGGGAAAAGTGCTACTGGCTTTTCTCGTCATAATAACCTAGTGTTTTCAATATAGTCTGGTCGCTCATTCACTTTATAGCTACAGTTTTCTATTCAGTTTGATCAGCCACTTGGAATTCCCAAGTGTCAGCTGCACCGTTTAAAAACTGCTTTCCAAAGGATAATTATGCAGACCTATTTTTAGATGCTAAAGTACCTGCTTTTAGAAGCAGAAGTGTGGATTTAGGCACCCATCTTAAAAATGTAGCCTGCAGCAGTGCATTATTAACCAGAATCCAAACTTGGGTGCTGAACTAGAAGTATGGCACTGTGCACATTTCCTGTGTTAGTGTCTCTCTATGGTTTGCTTATTACCAAAGAGACGAGAGCTTACACACTTCCATAAGAAAATGCCTCCACTAGAACTAATACAGGTAATATCAGCCCTCAAAGTGATGGTGGTGGTTTGGTGACCAGTCTATCCCACTGCCTTCAATTTTCCATCTCGTCTTGGGCCATAGTCACCCAAAGATTTGCCCATGTTTACTAGACAAACTGTATTAATTAGAAGTGCTTTGGGTTTACCAGATCCTCATGCATTAACTGAAAGTATGAGTGAAACCTACAAGGAACAACGTGAAGCCCATTTTAGAAAACCTACGTGAGTGGGATTTGATTAGAGCTTTGGAGCATATTGTAACTACTAGAAGAAAACATGATGTCAATTTCAGAGCATCCCTGGCCTCAGTTCATCATAGCCTTGACCGTCCTCTAGGATTTTGACCAGACTGGAGTGACCCATTTTATTGGGCACTGTTTTCAAAATGAGTTCTTGTTGATTTCCTCAGCTGTAGAAATTTACAGCTCATCAATCTAGAGTAATCTCATATCTTAGGGGTTATCTTGCACAATTAAGATTTAGGTCTGCTGGACACAAGTGAATCTTTCCCAAGCTAGCTACACCTTTTCTCTATCCTACTTAATTCACTTGTGGGTTTTTTTCTCACCTTCATCTGTTCACCTAAGACTGCCACTTCCAAATCTTGTGGTCACTCAGACCAAAGCAGAAAGGATCCTCCTCCTGCCCTCTTCATGGCCCTCGATTAACCTTTGGTCATTTTTGTATGCCTTTCTCTGCGAATTCTTTGGAGATTGCATAGTTTACTTGCTGTTCACATTTCAAGACTATTATAATACTTCATAGTTCTTCTGTGGTAAGTTGTGCTCAATATCCATAACAGTTTTTCAAAACTCAAGACTCTCATCTTTCCAGTAAGATAAAGCATGTCCTATTGATTTTATAAGTGGCATCTTGGTTAGCATTTTGAGCTTTTTAAAGGGAATTCTACTCCTCAGTCTTCTGTCCCTTTGGGGTTATCATTATGCAAGGCTCCTGCCACCATGGAAGGCACAACTAATCACTAAAATGCAAGATAATGCATGCTTCTTTCAGATGCATTTAATGTGATTTCTAGAGGAAGCCCTTAATTTCATTAGTCCTGGGAGCATCCTCATAGGATCGTAGAACAGTTAGGGTTGGAAAGTACCTTAAGATCATCAAGTTCCAACTCCCCTGCCATGGGCAGGGACACCTCACACTAAACCTTGTCACACAAGGCTCTGTCCAGTCTGGCCTTGAGCACTGCCAGGGATGGCGCATTCATAACTTCCTTGGGCAACCCATTCCAGTGCCTCACCACCCTCACAGTAAAGAACTTCTTCCTTATATCTAACCTGAACTTCCCCTGTTTAAGTTTGAACCTGTTACCCCTTGTCCTACCACTACAGTCCCTCATTTCACTACAGGATCAATAGTTGCCTGGGCAGTGTTTGGTTCAACAGACATGTAAAACCAGCTAGCACTGCTGCCTAAAGGAACAGTCCGACTCTTATTCTGTGTCTGCTGGCTACTTTTTTCCATGGCCTTGAGTCTTACTAGGGAGAAAATCTGACTTCAAAAGAACCCATGAAGAGAAAGCTTTTTCACCTTTTTGCAGAAAGACCCATGGTGGCAGAAGGAAGGAGTGATGCGGTAGGTCAGATCTGTTACTTTCAGTACTGTTTTATGCCATCCTGAAATATTTGTTGAACTGCAATTAAGGGGAAAATATTTATAAAAATACTTATCTTATTGCTTTCCTGTGCTCCCCTGTCTTCCTAGTTGCTGTGTCTAGTGCTTTAGCTTGAAAGCTCTCTGGGACAGGGACCATTTTTTTGGTGTGTGATTATAGAGAGACTAACACAGCAGTATCAATGTCCTTGAGGCTCTTAGGTACTAATCTGACAGCAATAATCATCATAATCCAAAGGCTGTCCAATTAGGTGTCTGTTGAAGCAGATTGACCTCTGTACTGTTTCCATCTCCGTCTCTAGCTGCCTGAGAGAAGTCACATCATCTATCTGTGTATTTCAGCCATAAGCTCTTCAGGGCAGGGACTGGTTCATGCCCTAGGTTACATACAGGGTTCACAGCCTTGCTTGTAAAGTACCTTTAAATTGTTCTGTTTTGGTATCCAGCAGTTCAGGCAGGTCAGTAATTGTGCTTGGCCCAGCTGCTGCTTTGAGTGGGATACTTCCTTTGTTTTTTCCAGACTATAAGCCTTCTCCAGGTATTTGTACATGTTGACCACATTGTCCTTGGCTGCAAGGTTTAGGTCTGCAAGAGAATTTTATTTCATGAATCATAGAGTCATAGAATAGTTAGGGTTGGAAAGGACCTTAAGATCATAGTTTTTAGTATAGATTTGAGGGGTTCTATACAAGCGGCTTGCAGCTGATGAATCACGTAAGAACAAGTAAGATTTTCCTTTCTTCCAGACTGGAAATCTCTTTATTTCCAAATGTGACTTGATATTTTAATCTAATAGCTCCTGACATTAGTGAAGACTCGTCAGAGATTTTAATCTAACCCCCAAACATATATACTCATACACATCCATAGGAGTTCTCTGATAGAACCATTGCTTCCCTTGGAGGGCACTGATCTCAACTCAGAAAAGGCATGCAAATCTTATCCTCCAAACCACAGTTGACACTCAGGTGACAGCTATAACTGGATGACTTTTAGTTTGTTTAATTTTTTTGCATCCTGTATTTATTAGATATCATAATGGTTGAAGACATGGTCAAAACATCAAAACACCAAAGTAGCACTTTGCCTGCACCGGTGGAAGCGTGGTGGGATTCCCACTGCGGTAGCACATATTTGGTTCCCTACTAGAAGAGTCTGAAGGTTGCACAGATTCTCACACTGCCTTATTTCAAATCTGATGGTGTGTTTTTCTTATGGCATCCTCTAATTTGAATGCTGCAAAGCCAGATGTTTCCTTTTTTGTTGCTACCGATCACAGGAAAGAAAAACAAAACTAATGTGCAAAAGATTTGGCAAGTGACAGCTTGAGTGCAGAATTTTGTAATGCTGAGCCTCATATTAAACTAGTTCCAAAACAGGATGTTGCAGTGCATGTCTAATATCCCTTTTCTACCACACCCCAGAACAATTTCTGTTACTATCTGAGCTATGAATTGCATTAAAAAGCAGCAATCAAATCTCACAAGGAAAGATTATATCTGCTTCAACAAGCAGCAGGCACAGGTTTCATCCATTTTACTACAAGAGATGGGCACAAAGGTGTTCCACTTTGAGACACTGTGCAGCTACAGCCCCCCCTCCCAGTGCCCTGACAGTTGTGTTACTACAGCGACAGAAACAATCATCCTGTTTGTTAGTCATATCCCAAACTAGCAGACTTGCACAGTGGAGTTAGCCTTTGCTAATTGCTGCTCTTATGATCTAAATAGAGCCAGGATAAAAATCAGATCTTAATCTGGTCAGTCATATGGCAATTCATGCCATCCTTGATGATCAGCGTTAGCTCCTTAGGAGTGAATATGCCATAGTCCATTCGTAACAATCACAGACAGTCTCAATTTTTTGATATAGTTATCAGCAAAATTTTGAGGGGTTTATTAACATTGTCTCTTGATCTATGGGATGTCACAGGTTGTGTAGCTTGGGCAAAACCACTTAGAAAACCTCCATAGTTTGCACTTTTTCTAACAACAGGCTGCTATTTATTATTGGCAAGAACAGAGCAGGGGCTTTAGAATCTAAGCAAAAAAGACCTCTGGCAATGAGGAAATGAGCCTAGACATTTTTCATGAATGGGGCAGAGCTGCTTAACTCTGACTGGCTTGTTTTCTTTTCTTCCTATTCACATCACTCAAGTCCCACCTTCCTGCCTTAAAAGGCATCTCGTTCCCTGGCAGCAAGACAAGTATCTGTTTGATGTCAGCACCCTTTTATTTGCTTAAAAGCATCTTTTTTTCAAGCCAGTAAATTGAAAATGACTACCGCGTCTAGAACTAGCCAATTTCCAGCACTCTCTGCAGAACTGGTCTGCTTTCACGTTTGAGAGATATCATTAATTTTCTAATGAATAATGAGATCAGAGAGCTTGCATGCTGTATTATGTGTAGGAAAATGCTTATGTAAATCAGTAAGACTGTGGTAGCTTCCCAGGGGAACTTTAAAGCTTATCATATCATTAAATCTGATAACAATTCATTTTTTTAAGCAATGCAAGGAAAAAGAAGAAAAGTCTATTCACTGCCTATTTGTAATAATATGTTTATAATATGGAAGAGAAAGGAAGGCTACTAGATCATATATGAAAAAACACAACCAAAAATTCCTTAGGCTTTGCAAGCTGCACCCTTTATTGAGGGAAAGGCCCCCCCATATATTTACATAGCTGAACCTTGTGAAATACATTGAATGCAATGAAAACATTGTCATAGTCCAATGTTGGCATTCAATGGGGTTTTCACTTTTCCAGGCTCCCTGAAACAGATTTCAAAACTCTTCTAGCACATCACTACCAGCGACCTTAGAGGTACCTTCCTCATATTCTGATGCTTCTTCCTTCCCATGTTAATAATGAGCTCAATGAAATGAAAGTGTCTACTTTCCTTTTAACTTCCTTTTAGCATCTTAGTGACAGGAATAGTTTTGATTCGTACTGGGGCTAAAGACATCAGGATACCATTTTTCCAGTGGGACCGAGAGCTGCTCCATGGATTCTATTCATCATATTTACCACCTAAAAAATTTTTAATTAATCTTCCTGTTTCCTCCCTCACCTGCCTGTGCCGAACATAAACAGCATTTAATTTGCCACTGCCGTTAACTCTGAAAGTTACAGTATACGTTGTGCCAGCATCGCTAGTTTCTCTGCAAAGTCAAAAGTCTCAACATCATTTTCTTGGGTTGAACTCATACAGAAATATGCCCATTCTCGTGTTCAATACTCTTGTGCCTTGGACAGTCCTGACAAGGGGTCAGGTAGCCCTGCTTCTCTGGATTTGTGGGGAGAAGTGTCTCATGGGATGAGAACTCTGTGTGTAACCTAGCAGAGAAAGGTAGTGGTTGGGGTAATCGTGGCTGCCTGCAAATATGCTGCTGAAAAAAAATCACTACTGGAGTTTCTAAAGGGGGCCTGTGGAAGACACATGTAGGAACTTGGTGCTTATCAGCTCTTCACACCTTTTAGAGTATCCTTTGATGCGCTTCTTTCTCAATGTCTAGTCATAAACTTCCCCCCTAACAGGGCAGTTGCTACATCCCTTCCCATCTCCCCTACTCATAAGGCCATAGGTGAGCCTTAGGAGATGAGACATGTTCTTACTGCTGTTGATGTTGGGTAATCAGTGATGACTCATTGAATAATGGCTAATAATACTGTGCACTTTGCAGCTTTCTCCTTGAATCTTACAGCATTTTGCAAAAAAACCCCTTTGCTCCTTCCTAGGAATGCAAAGATGGATTTAAAATGAGGTACTTCCCATTAACCCAACCTGATGTGACGCATCCTCTTGCTTCATATGATGCAGGGTTGCAGTGACCTCCACCAGCCATCTATGAAAAGCCCTAAGTGAGTACTCCTGGGTGTTGGGGGAGCACATGTTGGTAGGTCTGTGCTGATAGGAAGACAGGAGATTCCTCTTTTTGTCCTAGACTCTTCCCACTTCTATGCTACATATTAGTTTCATGTTTTTCTACATTTGTTAGGAAGGGGGGAAGAATGCATCTGTTCCTCAGGGATGATGAACTGAAATTGGCCCTGATTCAGGAAAAAAAAGTCTATTCAGGATAGCACTTAAACTGAGACATAAGTGCCAGCCTGAATAGGGACAGAGTTAAGCCTCTGTTTAAATGCTTTCCTGAACAGGGGTCATTAACACTAGCTCTCTCACTGAACAATGGATTATTACTAATGGAAGCAGCTAGCATTCAGATAGGCATCCAAACTTTTTTGCGCTTTCTTTAACTTCACTACTTTCTGCTGCTACTTGCAGGCCAGTTGGCTGCTGCACACTTAGAGATCCAAAGAAGAGAAGGCTCCCAGCAATCTGCCAAGAGAGCCATTCAACTTTGAAGTGCTGGTTTGGAGGGCGATGGCATGAGGTGGAGAATCAAAAGTGGCATGAGGCAGGTGGGGACTCCCTTTGAACTCAAGGAGTAACAAACACCTTTTTCTGTTGAAAATTTGGTCAACCAAGTAGCAATACTGAGAAAAATTACAAAATGACACAAATAAACATTTTGGCTGATTTCAAAATAAATCTGATTTTTTTTCAATGTCTTGTCAGAAAACTAAGCAGGTTTTGTTCTGTCCTCAGCATAAATAATTGAATGTTGCCTGTCAAACTGTGAATAAAATGAATTTATCCATAAAAATACAATTTAACAAAATACATGGATTCATTCAAAACTCTTTCCAAACACTTTTCCCTTCCCTAGTATAAAATTGTGGATGTATTTTTCATATACAGATCATTCACAGACAGTTAAGTAAAATTCAGCTGGTTTTGCTATCTGACCTCTTCTGCTCTCCAGTTTACGAGGTAATGCAGGAGCAGAAGCAAAAGGATCACCAGTAAGAGACCAACTGCACATATAGATTATGTACACGTTTAGCTCTGTATATGGCAGGCTTATTTACTATGGAAGTTTTGGCATAGTCCATGAGCCTCCATGTATTGTACATCAGTTTTGTTATTTCTGCTAATCATGGGAGATTGTGGCCTTCAGGAAGGAAATGATAGTAGGGATAATGTTAGGCAGAGCTTTAAAAGCCTCTAATGGGGCTCAGTGCCAGTGCAGAGACTGGTGGGACAAGGTAATGTGTCTGGAAATGTGAATAGGTCATTAATTTGGTTTTTGCAACATGATTTACTGAAGGTGAATTGGACTCAAGCAAATTGCCTCCTTCTATTATAAAATCTCTATATTATCTCATTTGTGGGTGGGAAAAAAGTGGTATATGTCATCTACCTCCATTTCAGCAAGGCTTTTGAAAGTGTCTCCTACAGTATTCATGTATTCAAGTTAGAATGTTATGATCTGCATTGGTAAAAAGCTGCTTGGATGACAGAGCTCAAAGAGCAGCGGCTAATGGGTGCTAAGCTACCTGGAGGCATAGAACAGACTCTGCAGGTGTCTCTAATAGGTCCTGTTGAACATCTTTATCAGTGACATGGAGGGGTGGTGGAGTACTTAAGCTTGCAGACGTCATCAAATTGCAGGCATCAGTAAATTTTTACAAGCTAAAGAATGTTGCATCTCAACTAGAAGGAAGTGCTGCAGGAGGGCCAGGAGACCTCCTTGGATGGATAAGGAGCTGCGGAGGAAATTTCAAGGGAAAAAGAGGCTTATAAAAGGTGGAAGCAAGGACAGGCAGCCTGGGAAGAATACAGGGATGTTGCCCGGGAAGCTAGGGACCAGATTAGGAAAGCTAAAGCCCAGTTAGAACCAAACTTGGCTGGGGATGTGAAAGATAACAGGAAGGGATTTTATAGGTACGTAGCAAATAAAAGACGAGGGAAAACGTGGGCCCCCTCCAGAAGCTATCGGGAGAACTGGCTACCCTGGATTTGGAGAAGGCTGAGGTTCTTAATGACTTCTTTGCCTCAGTCTTCACTGGCAAATGCTCTGACCACACCACCCAAGTCTTGGAAGGCAGACGCAGGGACTGTGAGAACGAAGACCCTGGGCCCACTGTAGGAGAGGATCAGGTTCAAGACCATCTTAGGAACCTGAACTTGCACACGTCCATGGGACCTGGTGAAATCCACCCGCGGGTCCTGAAGGAGCTGGCAAATGAAGTTGCTAAGCCACTGCCCATCATATTTGAAAAATCATGGCAGTCAGGTGAAGTTCCCGACAACTGGAAAAAGGGAAATATAACCCCCATTTTCAAGAAGGGCAAAATGGATGAGCTGGGGAACTACAGACCAGTCAGCCTCACCTCTGTGCCTGGCAAAATCCTGGAGCGGATTCTCCTGGAAGGCATGCTAAGGCACATGAAAAACAACAAGGTGGTTGGTGAGAGCCAGCATGGCTTCACTAAGGGGAAATCCTGCCTGACCAATTTGCTGGCCTTCTATGATGGGGCTACAGAAGTGATGGACAGGGGCAAAGCAGTTGACGTCATCTACCTGGACTTGTGCAAAGCGTTTGACACTGTCTCACATGACGTCCTTGTCTCTAAGTTGGAGAGACATCAGTTTGATAGATGGACCACTTGGTGGATAAAGAACTGGTTGGATGGCCGTATGCAAAGAGCTGTGCTCAATGGCTCAATGTCCAGCTGGAGACCAGTAACAAGTGGTGTCCCTCAGGGATTGGTGTTGGGACCGGTCTTGCTCAACATCTTTGTCGGTGACATGGACAGTGAGATTGAGTGCGCCCTCAGCAAGTTTGCCGATGACACCAAGCTGTGTGGTTTGGTTGATACGTTGATGGGACCTTGACACGCTTGTGAGGTGGGCTGATGACAACCTGATGAAGTTTAACCATGCCAAGTGCAAGGTCCTACAACTGGGTCAGAGCAATCCCAGGCACAGCTACAGGTTGGGCAGAGAAGAGATTCAGAGCAGCCCAGAGGAGAAGGACTTGGGGGTGTTGGTCAAGGAGAAAATGAACATGAGCCAGCTTCAGTGTGTGCTTGCAGCCCAGAAAGCCAACAGTATCCTGGGCTGCATGAAAAGGAGCGTGACCAGCAGGTCGAGGGAGGTGATCCTGCCCCTCTACTCTGCTCTCATGAGATCTTGGAGAGTACACTTGGAGTATTGTGTGCAGTTCTGGTGTCCTCAACATAAAAAGGACATGGAGCTGTTGGAACAAGTCCAGAGGAGGCCACGAGGATGATGAGGGGACTGGAGCACCTCCTGTATGAAGATAGGCTGAGAAAGTTGGGGCTGTTCATCCTGGAGAAGAGAAGGCTGCGTGGAGACATCATAGCAGCCTTCCAGTATCTGAAGGGGGCCTATAGGGATGCTGGGGAGGGACTCTTCATGAGGAACTGTAGTGATAGGACAAGGGGTAATGGGTTCAAACTTAAATAGGGGAAGTTTAGATTGGCTATAAGGAAGAAGTTTTTAACTGTTAGGGTTGTGAGGCACTGGAATGGGTTGCCCAAGAAAGTTGTCAATGCTCCATCCCTGGCAGTGCTCAAGGCCAGACCGGACAGAGCCTTGGGTGGCATGGTTTAGTGTGAGGTGCCCCTACCCATGGCAGGGGGGTTGGAACTTGATGAACTTAAGGTCCTTTCCAACCTTAACTATTCTATGATTCTATGATTCTAAATATGCTGTAGGCAAGGTGCCATTCAGAGGCACCTAGGCAGGATGGAGGAATGGAACAGCAGGAATATGACAAAATTCAACAAGGTCAAATGCCAATTTTTGGAAAGAATTATTCCTGGTAATGGTACAGGCTGGGAACTGGCTAGCTGGAGAGCAGATCTGCTGAAAGTGACCTGCTTGGTAGACAGCGAGCTGAATGCTAGCCAGTAGTGTGCCCTGGAAAGAAAATACACTGACAGTATCTGGGCAATATTAGCAGAACAATAGTCAGCATGTTGAGGGAAGTGATTATCTCCCTCTACTCAGCACTTTTTAGATGATAACAAGTGTACAGCATTCAGTACTTTGACCCCCCAAAAGAAGTAAGACATTGACAAATTGGAGAGAGTTCAGCAGAGGGACCCCAAGAGAAGGCTGGAGCGTGTACTCCATGCAAAGATGCAGAGGGAATAGGGCTTGTTCAACTTTGAGAAGAGAAGGCTCTTCACAGTGGTGCATATCAGGAAAACAAGAAACAAAGGACATAAATTGACAGAAGGGAGTTTCTGATTAGACATAGGGAAAAGCTTTTCAATCATGAGTTCATTCATGACTTGTAACAGGTTGCCCAGACAAAATTGTGCAATTTCCATCTGTGGAGGTTTTCAGATCAAGCCCTGAACAACAGGGTCTGATCTCTTGCTCAGATCTCTAGTTGACCTTATGAGGTCCCTTCCCAATCTCATTTTCCCTGTGGCAGCACCCTACAACTCAGACTTGTAATGATTTCCCTTCTCTATTCTTGTTTTCACAGTCTGCACTCCTCTTTCAGATCTCAGAGCTGTCTTTCACCGAGGGTGAGTTCAGGACTGCACATTTGAGTAGAGAGAGGAGGAGAAATCTGGGGGAGGCGCAATCACTGCAGGGTCAGAAATGGGCACTTGTCAGGATTAGATTTTGTTGATGGATTTGACAAAAACCCTCAAAGTAGTGACTGACGGATGTAACCAGTTTGCCATTACATTGCAAATCTTCAAATTTTCAAAGGAGTATGGACCTTGGAATCAGCGCTACTCTTATAACAGTGAAAAATAGAAAGAAAATTGAGCTCTGTATTGCAAATATCTGCAATATGATATGATAGAACAACAGTTCTTCAAACTCTTTTAACATTCAGATTTCTGAATTTAACCTGCCAATTCTAATGTCACCCGAAGGACCTGGTTCTGCTCTTGAGCTCATGCTGAAAGTATCCTGCTAGTGCCAAAGCTTCCATGTTGATTCATCAGTGCCATAAATTTTCATCCTTTATGGATTTACAAGACTATTGAATTATGCAGTGTGTAAAGCTCTTTTGTAGGATTGCGTGAGTGACCTCTTTTTGATCGCTGAAATCAATGTTGTAGAATTATGATGGTATTCTTTCTGACACACTCTTCATATTGCAAGGAATGTGTATTTCTAAATAACACTGTATGCCCAAGAAATAGTTATGAGTCTCACCCAAATGCTTGAGTAACTGACAGTGTTACATCCTTAACATTCCACTTCTGTGGTGTTACAAACCAGCTGATGTTCATATGAAGGCTAGCTCTAATTGCTGGAAGATGACAAGAAAGTGCTGGCATTTAATTCTGGCGTGTATTTTCGCATTTATTGAATGACATCAGCTTCAGCAGGCTGCCCATGAATCAATCAAACACTGACATTATTCATTCATAAAGCTGGACAGTCACACCCTCCCTTGTGAGCAGGAAATGCAAGACATGCTACAAAAATAACCACCTAATCTTATGCGGTACCTCTTTCAAGACACAGGGAACATACCTGCTGTGTTGGTATATATTGACGGAAAGTACACAGAATGAGCCATGTGTTTTGTCTCTCATGAAGTCAGATATACATTCCCTTCTCTTTCAAAAAAGTATTTCGAGGTACTATGTTATTATTTATATATTTGGGATATGTTTTATAATTGATTGAAGCCTTTATTCTTTTGTAAGGTGCATTTCTTGCTGTAATAAAGGATGAGTACAAGGGAAGAGTCTGGTGGTCTGCAAAAAGTCACCAGGATTCATGCAGTATCTGTGCAGGAGGTCCAACCTGTAAAGAAAAGCAGTGATGATGAGTGGAAAATCAGAGACCTGCATTGGATGTGAAGGTAGCGGAAATGCCTAATTTGGGCTGTGGAGATTTGGTTTGAGTTGCCATTTGGTCAGATTTATAGCAAAAACCGTGAAGCTGCTCCTCTCATGCAGTGTGGGAGTATTCCTGCAGCCCAGAGCTAAATCTCTCCCACATTCTTCCTATTCCAAATTGCTCTGCTTCTCCATGTGAGTAACTGAGTATCTGTTGGGGCAGAAAACAAGAGCGAAATTTGCTAGCACATGGCATAGGACACCCACCCAATTTCTAAGGCCAAACTTTCTTGACTCGAATGCACTTCCTTGGAGATGTTTCATTTGGATAAGGTGGCTGCTCCTACTGACTGATTCCCAACTACATCCAGGCAGAAGGGCCCCCAGTCAATGGGAAACTGCAGGGAAGCAGGAGCAGTGGTGCAGAGGCAGCAGCTTGGGAGCTGGCTATGCGGTAAGGCTGGAGAGCAGTGAGCTGGAGAAGTGGAAGTGGAAGACCCTGAAAAGCAGACAGGACTTCACTGCAGCTGGCAGGGGATCAGCCATAGCCATAGCAGAAGAACATGGAGCCTTGGCCTGCAGGCAAGACACTGGGATGGAAGCATCCTGATAGGATGTCTGTTTTATTGCTCTTGTGTGGTCTGCACACAGGGGCCCAGCTAGGAAGGACTGTTTTGCTCTTTTCCCTGTAACCACCCTAGAAGTTCTGCCTAGGACATTTGCAACATTTTGTTCTGGCTTCTCCAGCAAATCCACTCTTTGTTGTTTCACTGAAAACTGTGTGTGTTGGTGCAAACCCAGTGAAGGCTGCAGCCTGCAATATGCTCTTGGTGCTTGCACATGAATTTCAGATATCAATCCAAATTAGCATGGGGTGACAAAAGACTACTGTGCCGCAACACATGTGTCAGCATCTACTGGTGAGGTGGGTTGTACTAGCAGCAGTCTGGGTGCATGTGGGAGCTTGACAGAAGTCATATGGGCACTGCTTCCAGTTTCCAAGGGCCTGTCCAAACCCTACTCTGCTCTAATTTTGGGTTCTTATTTCTTTTTTTTACTCTTTGTAGTCTTCATTTAGTGTATGTTTTCAAGCATTTTTCTGCAATATATACAGCAGAATACTGCTATATTTTAATATGAGACCTGAAATGCACATGGGTTTACAGCACCTCAAGAACTCAAGATGAATGTTCGGTAAACACTACTATAAGACTTAAAGGCATCTGATGGGAAGCAGCTGTATCCTGTGTTCTTATTCTGGATGTAAATCAAGAAGACCTCCACATATAGATATGATGTAGATGCTACCCAGTGGGTATGCCTTTCTGCTTCCATAGACAGAAAGTGAAGGTAGCTGACTTTTCATAGAAGGCAGTCAGCACATCCTAATAGCAAGCACCAAATTTTCTTCTATTACAACCTGTTTTATTCCTTCTACTGCAGCTGATTTTGCCATATGTTTAGGTATTTATACCTTTAGCTGCAGATGGTTACATGATTGTTTAATGTTTTGATCATATAGAGGTCTTAATTAGGCCACATTCCTGTGTTGGTAGTTAAAGTCCAGATTTCTAGCAACTGCCTTTAAGATGTTTGTGTTTGAAAAGCCATCCCTCTAGAGCTGCCCAGGCAAGAGTGACAAACTCGTCCTTCCCTGTAATTCTAAGGCTTTATCATACTAAAGAGCATGATCATCGTCCATGCTTTCTAATTCTGGGATTTTTCAGACACAATGGACAGGATGTATAGCTGTTGTTTGCCCCTAGTGCCACATTTGGAACAAGTCAAGCAGCTGTCCTAGAGCAGAGTGTTAAGAACAGGAGAATGGTGGCTAGGAATAAAACTTTAATTTTTCCTGTGTGAGAAACATGGCATATAGTTAGTCCTTGATCTGTCTTCCCCCACAACAACTCCACTGACACAAATAGATGTGGAGTATTACATTAAAGCATTACATCATTGGGACAAACCCTAATGGGCTTATTTATGGCCAATGCAAAGCGAGACGGAGCTAGATTCTGATCTCGGATTGCCTGGTGTAAATTGGGAGTAACTGCAGAGATAAACTGACACAACCAAGATTAGAGTCTGGCCTCTTTGTTTGTAGCTGTTTTTGGAAGCAGCTGGCTTTTAGAAATTAAGGATGTGACATAAATTACTGGTAACAAAGTGGTTCTGGACTTGAGCCTCCAGCAGCTTCTGACCATCTATCTCTGCAAAAGTGATGGTTCTCCATGCAGCTGTTTTGTGTCCAGAGGCTTTCAGTCGAATGGAGTGGACAATCCTACATCTCCTACAGCCTCAAGGAATCAATGATATTTGTGTAGCACAGGAAACAGAAAGAGGTAGCTTACGAAATGCCATCCAATAAGAGATGGACTCTCATAATGGAAGTCTGTGAGCTTGAAGCAGTCATATGTCATCTGCTTAGCTCTGGAGAGAGAATGGTGTTGGGCAATATGTAGCCTTGATAACAAAGGAGATCCTTTAGTGAGATATGTCCTGTTCATGACTACAGGCACTATCCTTTGAATACAGCCAAGACAGAGCAGGTAAATAGGTGTGAATAAATACATCTTATCCATTCTTAAGCACCTTGAGAGGAGGAATGTAGAGCCATTTGTTGCCCTCTTATATGAGATGTGGCTTTTATTTTAAAAGGCCATGATATTATACATACAAAAAAAGCTGAGGCCGCATGATTTTTGAATGTGTGCACCTCAGGATTATGATCATGGGGTCCTATGCTCTGCTTTTCAGTTTCAGGGTTGGAGGGCAGTGTATTTCACCAAACAATTAGTAGAAGGACATGACACTATGTAGAGTGAGGCTACATTGGCCAGAGGGCCATTTTTATGCCTTGATATTGCTGTTACAGATCAAGATGAATACAGGCTTTATTTTTCAGTAGTGTGTTTGAGGAATAGTTTAACTAATAAGGGTTTTCTTAATTTTTTTTTGTTTTTATTTTTGGGGGTTTTTTTTGTTTGTTTTTGTTGTTGCTGCTGTCGTTTTGTGTTTTTGTTTTTTTTTTTTTTTTTTCTGTTAAAATTGCTAAAAGATGATGTTTACCTTGGACTAGACAATTTTCAAATGATACAAACTGAGGTAGCCCCACCAGCATCAGTTTGCACTGCCTGAAGATCTTGCTCACACCTTCATTATCTTAAATTGCAGACACTTCCAGGTTACTGTTACTGGACTGCAGCTTTTGTCTCCTCTGATATGTTTCTTCTATGCAAAGTTTGTTCTCTTCTCTGGAGTCTCAGATAGGAGTCTTATCAGTGCAAGCTATGTATTTAATATGTCTTAATGAGTGGTGCAATTCCTGGTATCTGTTGTAATGTTTGTATTTGAGAAGATCAAGACTGGTTTACTCTAAGGAAAGCTAGGAGACAACTTGATTATGGTTGGTGGTGGGCAAAAGCTCCTGCTAGCCGAACCCCTTACCCCTAAAACACGTTATGGGCAGCTGAGCAGACACAAGCACATGAAGAGAGATGAAGTTCATCACTTCAATATTTAATGGTGTTCCAGTTTGAAAATAGCAGACAAATTTTTGTATGTATTAGACAAAAATCTCCAGATAGAATCCAGATTCTGAATTGTTTACTTTGATGTTTCTGCATGTATTCCCAGTCTTCAATGATGACTGCTATCTTCTTTGTTTTAGAGAGATATCTTTTGCGTATACAAAGCATTCATCTGAATGGAAGTTGCAAAGATAAATGCAATTGGCACAAGCGTTAAGTGCCTAACACAGCAGCTTGAGAGGCCATGTGATGAAGGTATCAGCATCTGCAGAAATAAAAGCCAAAGTTCTGACTATGTGAGGTCAGCAGCAGCCTATTTTTGTGGGTTGCAGGAAGGTTCTCTGTTAGGATGAACCAAAGACTGATTTGGAAAGAAACATGTCCCACCTTCCTGGTTTGCAAGTGCATTTCCCTGCACTTGTCTATTTTCTTTGGAAGTGTCTCTCTCAACTATTGGGATACCCTGATTCTGCTCTATTCGTTAACCAACTAGAAATGTGCTGGAGCAGGGGGACCTGCTCTGCCTAAGGTGTAGCTGTGGCTTTTAGATATGAGTGAGTACCTGGCAGGCTTTGCAAAGGACAGTAACCGATTCCTTCCTAATGTGAGAGCAGCAGGAGCCAGGCATGCTGGTGGAAGGCAGTGCTGCTGCAGCAGAGTGAAGAAGTTGCTGACACCCAAAGAAACAAGAGAGGGTGTGATAGGAAAGACAAATATTTTGAAAAATTCCATTTGCAAATGGGGGCCGAATGGCTGTTAGAAAACCGGGGCATGAAACATGCTTCCTCTTCTCTAAGAGAATCATTTCCAAAGGGTGGAGCTGTAAAATACCTTGGTATTATAGTTAGTGTTTCAGTAAAATATTGTTGTAGGACAGAGGTCTCTGCACATGGAATCTCTCCTGACTCCCTATCTCTCATAGAAATTCTGTCACTTCTTCATTAAAGGGATCAAAATTCATCCTAGAGTAGATGCCAGCTGTAGCTTGAGCTTTTAAATGCTTCTAGTTTCATGTGAGAGAGTTGCAATTTCTGCTGGGGGTGGGGAAAGGGACCATGAAATTTCCTGTGGAGAGCAGGATGCATGTGTGAAGGATCCCTGTGTCTCCCATGCATAAAGGTTGTTATGTGACAGGTATGATGTCTGCCTGAGAGTTGCTTAGGGACTGGTTTTGCTTACTCCCTCTTGGGGTGTGTGTGAGGGACCAGGCACAGTGGGCAGGATGCTCCTACAGCAGAGGGCACATGCAGATAACTCCATGTAGGAAGGCCTTAAGGGGGTCACCTTCTGGAAAAAAGGGCTCTTGTTTCAGAGAAGGATGTATGAAGGGCGCATTACGGCTTTCAAAGCAGGCTTCAGCCTTTGACTCTGTGTTGAGCTTTCTGCTTCTGTGGTCTCAGCTTTCCCCTGGCTCTGTGCTTCAAATCCCTGTCTGCAAGCAGCCTAGTGGGATGGGAAGCTCTGCAAGGCAGGGGCTGTGTCTCCTTATGCATCTGGACCCAGGAAATCCTCAATTTGCTGGACCTCTGAGTGTTACTGTAAGGTGGATAGTAAATAAGAGTATTGACATTATTATTTTGTAAAGCAGCATCTTGGCAGAGTACAGAAGAAATATGTACAGATAAAATGACCTTATGATTTTGCAAGCTAACCCAGTATTTGTTTTGAAACACATTGCCTCAATGACCCTGCTAGTTCTGCAGACATGTCCTGCCTGGAAATGCCAAAACAGGTTGTATGATGTATTTTTAACCAAGTTAAGGTTTTGTTGAAACAAAGAATATCAATCAAAGACTGCTAGGCCAGAAGGCCACATTCCTTTCGCTGTTGTTGATTTCACCAGTATCTCTTGTCTGAAAGCCTGTGCTGACAGGGCGTCAGAAGAAAACTCCTGGGGTGAGTGAGAAGAACTCCTGGGATGAGTGGGGATGAGTGAGGGGAGCCACATGTATCTGCATCCCTGTCAAATGGGTGTCATCAGAGGTCAAGTTCTCAAGCTCCAGAGAGGGCCCTCCAATGCCCAGTGATTAGTCAAGGGGAGAGCCAGACACCCTTCACAGAACAGAAACAACATTAGATGGAGCATGACAAGGAGAAGGAGAATATAATAAATGGGGGTGTGCAAGGGAGGTGCTGTTCACCGCTCCAGTAAAAGGGGAAGGGATGCATCCCTTTCCTTGCCCCAGGTCCTCCCCTTCATTGCAGGGTATGTTCTAAATTAAATTGGTGTGTCAGAACTTTCTGACCCTCGTGCAGATGTCCTACAGTGTATGTGTTGATGTTGGTTAATTGCAGCTTGTTTTGGGCCAAGGCTGGGTAAATACCATGTTAGGATTTGAGCCCATGGGAAATTGTAGGTCACATGCATGTAGTAGAGCAGAGTTGGGTGATTTTTCTTTCCTCTTGGTGGCAAATGCAAATTTTGCTGAAGAAATGCCAGTTTTATTGTCTAGGAGCTGTTCATAAATTTGAATGGTATTTGCTGTAAATTTGTTCAGAGAAAAAAAATATGTTAAGATACACTGATAAAAACAAAGGAAAAATAGATGCCCCCTTTTTATCAGCATCAAGAATGTGTGAGAGACAAGTTCAAGCCTCTTGTTTTCCTGATGTGACATGATCCTAAATCACTTTCCGTCATAATTTCGTGTTTGGGGTATTTTGGTTGGTGATGTTCATGATTGCTCCTACGGGAGCCATCCTGCTCTCTCAGGAATACTTAAATATTTACCAAGCTGGGGGAACAGGGATGGGGAGAGGGAGCTGGAGGTGGGAAAAAGTGATCGCCAGCCTGTCCCTAGGACACTTACCAAAGAGAGAGAGAGTCTGAGTCACAGGCTCTGATCTCTTGCATGTTTGTTTAAGCAAAGAGGACTCAGGTCAGCCAGCGAATTGAGAGTAGCTTTCACTCCTCCTCTCCTGGTGAAGGCACTGAGGCGGTGAAGGCACTGCCCTGGGATGTGAGTCTTCTAAGGCAAAAGGAGGGATCTAAACCTCAGGCAACCTGCCTGAGCATCCCCACCACTTAGTACTGGAAAATGAGGGGCACAACTACTTCCTCTCCCTAGCCAGTGTTTTTCAATGTTCATTTTATCTGTTTTTCTTGTTTTGCTTTGTTTTAACTGAAAAGTAAGAACCTCTTTCTTCAAGTCTAAAGTGCTTTATTCACTGCAAGCTGAAGTGTTTTGTTTTGGAGTGGAAAAAAAAAGCAACTACCAAATCATTGCACTAAAATTGATCCTGCTCTTTTTCTTGTTTAGGAGTGATGGAAGGAATTTAAAATCACCATTTGCCAAGAGGTATCCTGGCTTCCTCAGCCTGTCAATACCTGCAGAGCTGCTTCAGCTGAAGCTAAGAAAGAAGTGGGTGACTTAGGAGGAGAGGGTTTGCCAGGAAATGGTGGGATTTTACAGCTCCCTGAGTGCTCTATCGCCTGCTGCCCTTGCATCTGTCTTGCTTCATCTGGGACCTAGAAACCATTAACCATTCCCAAGGTTTTGTCAAAACTTTCACATTTCCATATAAATTTTTGGGGGTTTGGGCAACTGGAAACTATGACTCTAGAATTTTTTTAAAGTGTTACCATTTTTCTCACTTTTTATTCTAAAACTTTAAGCAAGGATTCTAAGAAGTTAATTAATCAAGAATTCTAAGAAGTTGTCCACAGCTGCAGAGACATCAAGACCAGAGACATGAATGCAAATCAACATCAGCTGCATCTTGTTCTGATGCTGCACAATGAACTAACCTCAAGGAAAGAAATTTGTTTTAGCAGCTGAGAAGCTCCTTACTTTGATTTTTTTCTCCCTGCCCTTATCCACGGCTCTTCACATTTCGTTGTTATTCATAGGGTTGTGTGGATGTGGAATGTTAGAGCACTTCTGTGAAGCGCCTTTTCGTGCAAACTACATGGACTGATTGAGGCTGCAGAAATTACAGAAACATACTAATGTAGAAATTCAGAAATATAACACATCATCTTTGCTGCTGTAAGTAACAAAAATAAAAGCTCAAGGTTTTTCCTAGAGGCCTGAAGGCTTTTTTGATATTATTTAAATTAAAAATACATAAATAAAACAAGCTCTGGGAATTGACAGCACAGACTTTAGGGGCTCAGTTTTGTTTTATAAATACAGTGTCCCAGTATATCTCCTTTGATTTTGCAGAGAATTCTGCTGGCTTACGCTGTAATAAAGACCAGCACCTTGATGATTACCCTACAGCATATCTATTTCTTTCCCCCCCGTTATGCTTACTCACTGATTGGTGCTACCAGGCAATGTGCATTTTCTCACTTTTCATGGATTTGTCTTTTTCAAGATGCCCTTTTCCCTGACTTGGACAAAATGATTGTCTTGGCTGTGACTACTTACGGTTTAAGAAGCATCACTGGAAGATCACTTCTTGAAGTTTTCCCTAATACACTTTTTCAGGCCTCTCTTTTTCCTTAAGACTTTACATCTTCTCGGTGGCACCAGAGGAAGATAAAAATGAACACCAAGAAGAAGCTGAGAAGCTTTTTGCCTTTTTCCTGACACTTTTTTGTTTTCTTGGCTGTGCTATCTCCTGCACTCTCACCTTTCCCATCTGTGCCCACTGCCCACTCTTCACAGCAGGATCTGCCCCTTTCTTTGGGTCTGTGGGATCACTGATGAAGCACAACTCCATTTACCACAGTGCCTCTGGGTGTTGGAAGAAAAGGAGAAAAGATAACCCATCACTACATATAGTAAAAGAAAAATTCACCCTGATTGTCAGGACAATCCTGAGGGAGCCAATAAAAGAATTTTTATCTTTCATTACTGAAATGCATCCAGGCCAATGTGTGATGTATGGGCTCAGCCTGGAAACAGAGGTCCCAGCAGATTGTTGGAGGTGGGTCTTGTAGGGCTAGAAGGACCCAGCCTAAGGAGCAGACTGGAAGGGAAGAGCGCAGATACATGGCAGTGAATGATGCTGAAGTATTTAGTGGTTGTTTGCTCCAGGGAGGTGACTGCATGCATGCTCTTATCCTGTGGCAAAAGTGAGGTAAACCAGGTTACATTAAACCTCAGAAGAAAGTGGCAGAAGTTAAGCACTTTTACTTTCATGCTGGCCATGGAGTAGAAGCATGTGCACCTACCCAGCTACCTTGGCTCAGCTAGGGTGCTTTAATCCAGTGTTGTTTTATCTCTCTAGTGCTGCCATTAAATTAGGCAAAAAAAAGCAACTACCTGTAACAAGTGCTTCCAGTTACACTGTGTTTGCCACATCAAGGTTAGTATTTCCAAAGCATGCAAGTGACTTATGCGACCAAATCCAATTTACAGGTAGACTTTGTGGCTCCAAACTGCCTTAATTATTTTTGGAAATCAGACTTTGGGCCAAGTTAAAAAAAAAAAAAATCAGAATTGCTTAACATGGAAAACATTGGGATACAAGCACCTGAGTTACTTGGGTAGCTTTGAAAGCATTACTCATTTATTTCCTTCTTCAAAGGAGTTTAAAGAGTGACAAATCTGTTTTCCAGAGAAAAACAGTTCTGATTGTAGGATACAGCTTGAAGTACAGGTTGTAGAGTAAATGGGATAAGACAGATGCAGCTTTTAAGAGGATAATTACTGATGTACTTAACTGGGGGCTGGTCTCCAGATCTGCAAACTCTCCTTCATCTAGTGCTCTTAGGAAATCAAGAATGGACTTGCCTGAGAAGGGGAGAAACCCTCTGCCGGGGACATTGAAACCCTTGAGCCAGATACTGGCCCTCTGCCTTTGCAGGTTCTTTCTGCTACGGCAGTGCTGCAAGGTTTAAAAGCACTCAGCTCCTCAGAGATGGAAACAGCACAGGTAGGGTACGATAATCAAGAAGATAATCTGAAAGGCTATTTACAAGCACCATAATGGAAACAGGTTTCCATGACCAGCTCCCTCTTTATTGCTGTTCCTTTGGCTTGACCCGGCACAGGGTTTCCGCCTCTGCATGGCTGGGAACACCATGCCCAGCCTGGCAGGGGGCCCAGGGCTTTTGGAGGAGGGGGGAAGGTTTTGGCTACTGCTTGTAGTGGCAAATCAGCTGCAGAAGGGGGAGCCAATGCCTTCTCCAGCCTGGCACCTCCAATTTCCTCTTCCCTAATAGTTTTCACACCCGCAGAGGAGGAAACTGAGAAGGAGGAAAAAATCTGGAGTGGGTTAAGGAACTCGGGTATGGAAATCTCTGCCCGCCAGACAGCCCAAACACCTCTTTGAACCTCCCCATGGGGCCAGCTCTCTTGCCTTCAAAGGCCAGAGGTTGCAAGAGGACGAAGGCTCCCTTGGGCAACCACAAGAGGTACCAGCTGGAAGTCTCGTGACTACCTAGCACACAGGTGCTTGTACTCGAGGCATTGTCTTTGTAGGGTGTCAAAATTACAGGAATGTTTCCTCTGCAGCACACAGGCGTGAGCCAGCTTGCATGGGACATGGTTCAGCACGAGGCATCTCAAACAGCCTTAACATCAAAACAAGCAACACTCATGCAGAACTACTCTGATTATGCCCTTCACCCGCACACTTCGTAACCATCACCTCTTTTACTTCCCACTGTGGATCGTCATGAGCGAAACAAAAAACAAGGGAGATACTGTTAATGAGGTGCAGAGAGATGGACGCTATCACATTTTGTGCATATGTAACTAGTGGTTTTATCAGAGCTCCAACAGAAAACATACGGTCTTGCATTAGCCAGCTTAAAAAAATGCCTAAACTTTCCAAAAAATATGTTATTCCCTCGGAATACAATGGTATGTGTTGCCCCTCCATCCCCCATCAGGAACGGAGCTGCGGCAAGGAGATACTTCAAGGAGATTGTGGTTTATATTACAGCTGCTAAGATAACTAGGAGCTTTCAAAAAGAATCTCAGCTAGCACGGCTTGTTTTACAATACCAAACTCCAAGGAGTGGTGGGGGAGAAAGTAAGTTTGTTTTCCCTGCTGCCCCTTTATCTGGATGTCAAATATATCCCCTGGGAAAGGAAAACATTTAACCAGCAGATCCCATAGACATACACACACAGCCACACATGCGCCTTTTTCCCATTAAGCCATGCCGGTGGCTGGAGCGTGGCGCTATTCAGTCTATCACTGCTGCTGGAGAGCTGCAGGTTTGGCAGTAAGGAAAAGCCCAGGAAAAAGATGTTTCAGATACAGTGCTTGTAGACTCAGGTTCTGGTGCCAGCCAGTGATATGGGATGGTAAAACCCATGAGGTGAAGTGGTGATTTGATTACAGTTGAGAGCACCTTCATGACAGAGGTTAACTGTGGCTGGAGAGGACCATTTAATTACGTAGACAAAAGCATAACAAAATCCAGTCATTGCAAAGCTCCCTGGATAGATCTCGTCTGAAATAAGATGCATGTTTTTAACAAGGAGGGGCATGAACTGTTGGTACAGTTCCTCAGGGGAGTGCTGAGGGGGTCTTTATTGCCTCTCTGGCTTACTGTAAATTATTTGATCCAACTCATCCAGAAGCTCTGGCCTTAATACCAACATTATTACTTAGATTCTGTGGTCTAAGATGATCATTATGAAACCTCCTGGTCTAAAAATCTCTTCCACAGCACTGTTACGCCTGAGAAGCATATGCGGATGCAATCCCTTCCCTCATTATTTCCCAGCCTGACTGATGAGGAAACTGTGTCTCCAGAGCTGTGTAGCTCTGCTGGTGGCCACGGTGTTTAAGCAGCCAGACGAGTAGTACGAATGCAAAGAGAATATCATACTTCAGGCTAAATTGATAAAAAGGCTATCACAAGGTAAGAGCAAATGCTGCCGCTGCTAATTTGGGAGCTAAATTTGTCTGCTGGCAGATAAGGAAGGACAGAACTGGTGTGCCTAAAGAATATGAGTATGCTTGGGAAGACATCATCTCACACAAAAAACAAATAAAAGGAAAACTATTTCTTGAGATAGGATCAGATTAAGTAGCCAAGGCATTTACATAAACATATACTCCTTTTTAGTGCTAGGTAATTAGAAAATGGCATCAAAATGAAATATGGAGCTTGCTGAACAAACCTATGCACTGGAGGAACGGAAAGGTCAAATCTGTATCTGTGTTTCACAGAAGGTTGTTGTCTTGGTATGAGGTTGAAACACATTTCCAGAATAAAAATTCTTCAGCTGTGGTTTGTTCTACATTCAAGAATGCATCTGTAACCAGAATCTGTGGCTTGGGACAGCCACTGCACACGCCACATCTACACACTGAGCCTCTGCTCCTGTTCTGTTTTCTGAATGGGAAAAGTTGAATGTAAGAGGCCTGGTTTCTGTCTCACTTGCGCATGCCTTACACTGGTGTTGCTCTATGTGTTTCTATGGAGCTGTGCTGAATAGCTTTAGTAATAGGAAGAGAATCTTGGCTACAGCTTGAGAAATGGTAAGGAGCTTTCTTTTGAGAAGGCTTATGACTTTCTGGAAAGACTGTCATAATAGCTCAAATTGCAGTGATTTCAATAGGCAGAGTCCTGGTGCCACTGCAGGGAGCTGGAAGCTGTGCCAGTGACAAAAAAGCTGTGAATTCATAGAATCACAGAATGGTTAGGGTTGGACCTTAAAGCTCATCCAGTTCTGAACACCCTGCCACAGGCAGGGACACCTCACACTAGACCAGGTTGCACAAAGCTCTGTCCAACCTGGCCTTGAACACTGCCAGGGATGGGGCATTCACAGCTTCTCTGGGCAACCTGTTCTAGTGCCTCACCACCCTCATGGGGAAGAATTTTTTTCTGATATCTAATCTAAATGTCCCCTCTGTCAGTTTTCAGCCCTTGCCTCTGTGTTCTCTGCACCTACCATGAAGCTCACAGTGTAAGTATTCTCAGATGGTGTCTTACCTGGAAGACCTCTTGGGTTTCAGATACGTCACAAGAGCATTCAGCAGCTAGTGAATGGGTCTAGGAGGTGTGACTTACCACATTCCCAGCAACAGGGCGAAAAGTCTTGTGGTCATGGTATAAGGCCAGAACAGACCACTGTGATCATCTGTATTGCAAAGGCCTTAGAGCTTTCTTCTGTTCTGCAGAAAGCCCACACACTTCAGACAACTGAAGGCAAAGCTCTTAGAAAAATATTCTTGGCTTAAATACGATGTGGAGTCTCTGCTAGTTCCCTTGGAGGGTGGTTGTCATTATTAGCCTTGGTGTTATGTCTTACTTGTTAAGCTGACCTTGCTTCCAGTTCCAGCCATTGGATCTCATTACAGTTATGGTTGAGTAAAGAGAAGTTTTCTGTCATAACTCTTGTCCTCAACATCTCTCGGTCTTGTGCCTCTGTCTTTCCTTCTCCTGGGGCCTTTTTCTTCATGTTGATTTTCCATAATCTTTCTCTTCTAAATACCCCAAAATATTTTTCCCAATAATGGAATCAGTCAAGCTAAAACACGGAAATTCTTAATGAAAGAAAACATGTTTCCAAACAAAATTACTTTATTTTCTATCTCTGTTTTTAATGGGACTGTCTTTTTTTGACTATTTCCCTTTTTCCTCAGTTATTCAACCCTTTTTCTCTTAATACAGAGAGGCTCACAACTCATACTACAGCACTCCTTTGCTCCTCTCCCTCCTTGGGCTCTCTTGAAATGCAACCAAAGCTAAATCAACCCATTAGACTTCTCCCATGCTCAGCATTTTTCTGTTTTTTTGGAACACATTCTAGAAATGGGGCTGATACCTCAGAAGATCTAAATCAGCATCAGGTTTTTGCAGCCAAATAGTTTCAAACTTCAACAAGGTAAATACAGCCTCGGTAGGTTCCAGACGGTTTTCTGTCTAGGCAAGACCACTCAGTTTCCAGCAAACTCAAAGAACTTTTGATTATTTTTTCTTTATCTCCCACACCCTCTCATCCGTTGCTTTTGTAATTTCATCAGACTACTTGCCATCTGAAGTCCGTGCTGTCACTATACACAGTATGTTAACTGAGGCTTGGTATGCTTAACGCCAGCACCAGATGTTTCATACATGTTCACAAGTGCCAGGAGTTCTCTTTCCTGCATTTACCAACAGTTTATACTCACAGGATATTCATTCCTTTGCAGAGAACTCCAACTTATTGTCCGTCTTCTGGAGCTGATGATACATTTTGAAAAGGAGTTCATTGTTGCTCATTTTAACTCAACAATAACTTTCCTCCTCCTCATCCTCATTTGATAATGGGTTTCATGCCTCTGTAGCAGTTAGTCATCTGTGAATGCCTGAGTTAGCTGGAAGGTTTTTTTTTTCTCTAGCTAGTTGTCAGTGGGAATCTTTGACAATGAACATTTATAGAATCACAGAATCATAGACTCATTAAATCACAGAAAGGTTTGGGTTGGAAAGGACCTTAAGATTACCTAGTTCCAACCCCCTGCCATGGGCAGGGATGCCTCTTACTAGACCATGTCTCCCAAGGCTCTGTCTAACCTGGCCTTGAACTTTGCCGGTGATGGAGCATTCACCACTTCTTTGGGCAACCTGTGACAGCGCCTCATCATCGTCACAGGAAAGAACTTTTTCGTTATATCTAACCTGAACTTTCCCTGTTTCAGTTTAAACTCATTACCCCTTGTCGTACCACTACAGTCCCTGACAAAGTGTCCCACTCCAGCATCCTCGTACAGACCCCCTTCAGATACTGGAAGGCTGATATGAAGTCTCCATGCAGTTTTCTTTTCTCTTCACTATAGATATGAATGTAAACGTTGATATCTCTATTACTTTCATGATTAATGGTGTTTGTATTGCAGCAATGCCAAGGGAGCTCACCTGGGTCAGGGTCCACTCTACACAGCTGGTCCACAGCTCTACACAGCTGATCTACCTTCTGCAGATCTTACTAACAATGTTAGTGTGGATCACAGATTTTATTATTTCACAAACAACTATTTGTCCAGAAGCCTCTAAATTAATTTTGCCATTTATATTCCCAGTTATTTAGTTGCAGCATGGAAGTAATCCCAAATGCTATAGATGGCCAGTAGTAGCTACTCCATGAGAATGTGAACATTGACTATGTGGATGAAGTTGTTCAGGAAGAGCATCTTGGCTGATGCAGAAAGGGTGCATGATATTTGCTTTCTTTTTATGCATTTAATACAACTTCAAGTTAAAAAACATAATGACAATTTTAGAAAAGTAATTTTCAATTCCTTTGCACATTTCTGGCAGGAAATAATTACTATATTCTGATGTGGTTCTATATTCTATGGTTGTAATATATAATATGTAACTATATTCTGTGGTTGTAATGATGATCCCTCAGTGAAGACGCATTTACCTTTTCTCTGCCTTGTTTATTTACTGTCAGCCGCTCTTATCATGACATCAAAAGGGATTAGAAGTCTAGTGCTATCTCCAGGCTGTTCATTCAGCTTCAGGAAACTTGTAGCATGTGGAAAGGTCTCAGGACTTCAAAACCTAATCACTTTAGAGAATTATAGCAGCTCAGTGTGCAAAAAGAACACACAGGTACTACACAAGTACATGTGAAGAACATCTCTGGGGGGATTATCGCATTGTATCTGATCACGTATCTGTCTAATTTAAAACATTCGGAAGGAGCTGGTAGCATACATTATAATGGAGAACATTGCACCACTGTGCTTGTGAAGAAGTTTCTTCCTTGCCCTGGCTAGTTAATGGATCTTGTGTTTGTTTTTTTTCCTGTCTTATCGGATTTTTATTATTTAAAATGTCTACTTGTTCATTTGTTTCTGTGACTCAGTAAACCGTTGTGGAAATCAGTTTCCAGGAAACCTCTTTTTAACAATCCTTAATTCTGACATTAGTACCTTAATTTTGGAAAACAGTTGCTAAGTAAGAACTATATTTAAAATCCTCTGTAACAGGATTTAAACACTTTATCTGTGCATTAACATAGTCAGGCAGCTTAAAAATTATATTCTCATGAGTTACTTTGGCAAAATGTCTATCTGGAGTTACTGGTCTTGTGGTGATTTATCTGCTCTAGCTATTTGTACTGGATTTAAAAGGGAGCGCCTCATTCTTAAACTAATTGCCAGTCATTTATTCCAGGGGAAATACTTTTATAAGGATAAGGGGCTAAAGGCCAACTTTTCAAAGGCATGTAAGCGCCTAAAGATGCAGATAGGCAGTGGGAAGGTTTTCTCTGAAAGTGCCAAGGCAGCTGAGGTGTTCTTGAAAAATCCTGTGGGTGTTTGGTTATACCTTAGGTGCCCACATACCTTTGACAGTCTGATCCTAAGGTTTTTCTCTGGCCAAAAAAAAGGTCTCCAGAGCAGCTGTGACTCAGAGGCTCCCTGACACAGGCTCTGGGAGTGCAGAAGCTGCCTCCGTTTCCCTTCCTGTGATACCAGGATGTGGTTAAAATGAGTTGGGTAGGAAATCTGATGGAGTCCTAGAAATGTCATCTGCAGGCAGTAGAACTTGAATCCTGTCATTTAATGTCTGCTTTAAATGGTATTACAGCACAGCTACTCCTGCCAGGAGTGAATGGATGTGTAGTGTCACATTGCTGTGGTACGCGCAGCATTGCAACGAGCACTGCAACGAAGGTGCAATGAGCAAAGTCTTGCAGCCTCACCCCTGCCTCACCTGGAGACACCTTTCTTTAGAGAAACTCCTCACCTTAGCCATGAGGTTGCCAGTGGGCTGACTCCTTTCACCCAAGTTTGCAATGTGAATGGCCGTGCGTACCATCACCAGTGGCATATGAAACTTGACGTTCCCCACTGAATGCAAAGCCATTGTTTACAGTGAAATTCAAATGCTCACTGGTGGGAACAATGAGAAAATGTAAACATTTATACACGGCATCCTGCAATCTACAACAGTGATAAGCAAAACAATTGTTACATTTTTTAAGGAAGGCTTAATAAATATTTATTTTTGGTACCAGTGTGCAAGTCATTTACATGGCTATGCGGTAATTCCAGCTATGTTGGAGATGTCCACTTCAGAGCCAGTGCTTCCATTCAACATATGCTTTAGTTTAGCAAACTTCAAACCAACAGAAGTAGCTCTTCCCCTAATACTGTTGTAAGGTAATGACTCATTTTCATTTGAGTGCTTCAGCATCCTCCAAGAATCATTAATGCCTGGAAATTCTGTGCTCTATGCATACCACCTATTATACTCAATAATTATTGTCCTCCTACTGCAAAGGAACTTGGTGGTAAGTCAACAGGATCTTCAGATTGTTTAAACTGTCCTAATTGTTAGCAGATACATACTAATTTATAACATGTGAAGGACTAGCTGATATCTGCAATCACAGGGTTGCTTATGCAGTAGAGGTCTTTTAACACAAATCCTTAACTTGTATTACAATGGTAAAAATGTTTAAAGTCAGTGGAGAATGAAGAGAAGAAGAAAAGAGACAGTGAATGTAAGAGACAGGTAAAAAAGAAATCTCAGGTTTTCTGGTGCCACAGAAGTGAAATGGATCATGTATCTGTACTCCATACAGATATCTGAGCATAGAAAGATTGCACAAGCTTAGCATCATTTTTGGGCTAATCAGACTATACACCTTCCTGTCCTTCTGGTTTCCTGTCCATGCACTGGAGAAGGCACTGACCTTACTGGTAGAAGTTGAAAGTTCTGGATAAGAAATGCTAAATCAAAACAAGGTGCTGCTTATGAAAACCTGTGGTTTCTTGGAAACTCGTGTGGTGTTGGGGTGGGGTGTGTGTTGTGTTCAAAGGCTCTGATTCTGCAACCAAGTTTCATTCTTCTCTGACAAATCAGGGTTAAGGAATGGGTGGAATTTGGAGGTTTGTAGTAGGGCTGGCTTAAATGGGCTGGTGTTCTCATCGGTCTTTAAAGTGTGTGACACTATTATCAAATGATGGCTGATTTTCTTTTACAGTTTTGTTGTCCTGTTAAGGGTGTCGTTGTGCTGCCACGAAATCCTCAGAAAACAGAGGAAATTATATGAAGTATTACAATGTTTTCCCCAAAGAGGGAAGATTCTCAAACTGTATATGCTACATGTGTGACTGTGGGCCTCCTCTCTTGGGAAGTCTGAATTTATGGTTGCCAGGATAGGAAAAACAATCAAAGTTATTCCACCACAAATGAATTATGTATCTGGCTGTGTGCACAAGTCCATCTGCACACACCTCTTTGCATGTTTGGCTTTGGGCTCTTTTGAGAGGAAGGAATATTATTTTTGATGGTCCCTCTCTGGCAGGGTTTTCTAAATCTCACTAATGTTCATCTTTGTTTTTAAACACCTACACAGCAGAAAAAATTTAGCTTAAACAATCACACTGAAAGGTTTAGTATCAAGTTCCTTTGCAATGCAAGGGTAATGACTGAGTAAAATATAAGGTATGTAAGGAGAACAGATCTCTGACTTTTATTAGAATTGAAGACATTTAGTAGGTTAGAGAATTTTGAAAACAGGACTTTGTATTCTAACTCAGCTGCTGTTGTAAATGTGTGTCTGTAGGGGATGGTTCCTGGGGTATATTTATTCTCCTGTTTCTGATATTGCCCCTTAATTACCATAAGAAGAAGAAAAGCTCCATCTTTCCCTTGCTTTGAGCATAACTGTGAGGCTTGCCAATATCTGTAAGCTTCCAGTCTTATTTTTATCAGCCCTAACTTCTGAGACTTTCTCATAGAAGTAATAGTGTATAGTTAGGAAAATGAACATTTGTATGTGATCCGTCATTTAATGCCTGAGAGTTAATCTACAGTTCTGAAAGTTTTAATGGAAAGTGGCTGATTTGGTGGCAGGAAGTCTAAGTTCTGACTTGGCAAAGCTTTCTGTGTGTGCTTAGCCTCATGGGCACAAGAAATCACATAATCTTTGATTAAATTATTTGTGAGTAAAGCTAAGGATCTGTGTCGAAAAATATGTGAAGCTTGTCCTAAGGACAGAATGAGCTATGTTTCTTCATGGTACTAGATTAATAGGTTGTAGCAAATTATTTAAAATTTTCTAAAATAATATTAACATTGTTGTGTTCTTGGCATATGCCATAGTATTCACTCTGACATAATTATGATGAAGGCTTGTTAGTATTAGATTGTCTTTTCAGAAACATGCTACAAAATCCAAGAAATGCATCTTAAATCGCTCCTGAGCACTTCAATTTGAAATAAAGTATATAAGGTGAGCACATGCAAGGAACCTACTGCATTATTAACACAAACTGCAGCATATCAGTTCTCACTTCTTCCCTGCCTCAATAAGACGGCACTGCTCTAAAAATGGATTCTTGTTCATGTTCCTCTTCACTTTCTCTCTTGTTTTGGTATGGATTCACTTCTTCCCTTGCATGGACTTTTCTTTCCTTGTTTCATTACATGTCTTCTTCTGGTTCTCCTTTCCTTCTTCTCCCTCAATAACTGCATTCAACGTGTGCACTACTGCAGTACAGTGCCCTAACTTTCCTCACTTCATCCTTCATCCTATTTCTTATTTCTATGGCTTTCTTGTGCTCCTTCCCCTCTCCCCTCCCCAACTTTCCCCAGGTTCCTCCAGCTTTTTAGCTCTTTTTTTTTCTTCCCACCCTCTGTCTCTCTTTAAAAATTTAATTGGCATGCTTTCTTCTAGCTGTCTTAGAAAGCCTTATTTTTTTTTCTTCTCTCTTTTCAACTTCTTTCCTGAATTGCAGTCACACCAGTTCTGCTTTCCTGACTGCAGAGTCATAGCAGCTGTGGTGCAGAAAAGCATCTGAAAAGAAAATGCTAATAGGGGTTTTCACAGTGTACAGTAAAAGGCTCTGATTAAAAAAAAATAATAGTGCTACACCTCAATACTACCTCTAAGCTAAGACTATTATTTCTCGAGAGCTTCTTTCTAGCGCATGCTGTAGCAAAGTGGAATCCATAACCTCATGTGAAATCTACCTGCCTGTCACAACCACAGGCAATGCTTGAATTAGTGTTTTAGTTCACAGAAAAGCAAAAAACCTAATGTGTCTGTGTAATGGCATTTATCCTGTGCCTGATAACAAAATCACAATTAGTGTGCAAGGCAGTTTTACAGAGGTCCTGTTGATGTGTCAAGCACTGATTGTACGTAGAAGCATCTCACCGGATACTTCTAGGTCAAATTGATTTTGAAAACATTCTTCCATGAGCATTCAGTAAAATCTGCATATGAATTTGCTTCATCCATTCCACTCATTTCAGTTTTCAGTGAGCATTCACACAGTTAAGTTTATTTATGACAAGCAACCAGTCTATACACATTTCAACCTTGCATAGGTTAGTATTTCCACATACACACGTTCATGTTCATAGGGGAAACATGGTCATCCAGCTGGGGACAAGAAACATATGCCATAGACTCAGCTGACCAATTGCACCAAAGCAACTTATTTCCTTTAGCAAATCTGTTTAAAATAATGCAATGGGATGTAAATTATTCACTAATCTCCTCAGTGCTGAATATTTTTGTACAGTATGTAGAATGTGATCATTTGCTGGCAGATATTCTGTAAGCAGAAAGATACATTAAAGTAAGGGGTTTCTTTCAAATTACTTTTCCGTAGAGCTATTTGAAAAAGGTGTTTGCTCCTAAAGAAATACTGATTGAACAAAATGAGAGTATTGGACTTTTTTCCAGTTAATTCTCCTTGAGAGAAGACCTACAGACAATGAAACAGATTTAGTTTGGTGGGTTTTTTTTTCTTCTTTTGAAAAGATTGGACAACTTCTCTGGAAAAAGAAAAGTTTTCAGAAAAATGTAATTTATGTGAAAATGTACAATTTAGAAAATATTTTATGTCCTACAAATTTTTTCTGACTATCGCCTCAAGGCTTAGTGCATAATAATTTCCTCTGTTTTGATGCTTGTTAAAGAGGAGTCCTAATGGAGTCTTCTAGGACACAACTAGCTTTCACCTGCTGCCATCCCGATGTCTTTCATGTCCGCAGTGATTTAACCAGCTCTTCCTGCATGCTCAGAGTTCCTTGAGTTAAGGAGGACTTGGTGGGCTGCAGCAAATGCAAAACTGAAGAAGCTAAGACATAGAAATAGAGGTGGAAGTTAGGACATTTGATTCATGTCCCATCAGTTCAGTCTCTGACGGGACATGAACCATGGGAAATTATTTGGGCTGGCCTGATCCGTGAAACAGAACTGTACACAGGAGCACCACCTTCGTTTGTGGAGTGCTCTGGGTAGCCAAGCTGGAAAAGGCTCTAATCGAATTCTTGTAGGAGTAGTTTTCACTGGCTCAGTGGGAGCTGTTTGCACACAGACGCCATGGAGTAAGTTGCTAGGTGTTTATTAACTCAGCCTGAAAAAAGAGAGGAAGGGGACGGGAAAACCACTGAAGGGAAAATGCTAGTTAAAAAGACAGAATCCCACCCCCTGCTTTCCACGGAAGCTGGGGGAACTGGAGCTGAGCAAGGTCCTTGCAACCTGTCTGGTAAGTTTTAAAGGATGTTTTCCCTCCCTGCAACCGGTTGGTGTGCATGTGTGTTAGGAAACAGTGATTAAAATATTCATTCAAGGGCTTAACCCTTGATTGTTTCTCTGTTTCAACCCCCATTTAGTGAAAAGCCCCACGCCAGGGGCTCAGGGGGCATTGTGGGGCACAGCCGAGTCCCTGCTGGACACCTCTTCCATCCTGAGGTGCAGCCTGGCCGTGCAGCCTTCCTTCTGTGGGATTCAGTGGCATGCAAGGCGAGAGATCATTTGAGATGAATAGAGCCCTTGGCCTGTGGTTTAGGCCATCCAGCCGCTCTCTGTGTTCTTTGTCAGGGCCAAACAAGCTCCGTATCATTACGCTGGCATTCGCTTGCCCAGTCTCATTATTAGGTGCATTAGCTGTGGGAACTAAATCCATGACAAAAAAAAAGAGGGGGTGGAACTGGCACACACAAAAAAAGGCTTTCCCAGCTCAGGCTAACAACTTGTGCCTATTAACTAAAAACGATCATTAGAAAATTCCCCCGCAGACTTAAAGCTTCAGCAAAAGCTTGTTTCACGTATGCACTTGCCCTGTTACATGAACACATAACCAGCCTTAAAGAAACACACCCTCCAATGCTTGGATAGTGACTGGACGAGGGGCTTCCAGGCACACACTGCATTCCCTTGAAAAGAAATCTCTTTTCTCTCTCCCTCTTTCAGCAATAATGCCAATAGGAGATAAGAAGTGTATGGCCTTAAAGCAGGAAGGATATTAGAGGAAAACCATAACAGGTTGGGTTGGTCATCAGAATAAGAAAACAGGTGATTGCATGGGACTTTATTTTTGTTACAGCTATCTATTATACAGTTCAAACCTCAGAAAAATATCTTTGAATATCAGGTCTTCCTGGACTGCACAAAGATCTTTCTCCCTAAAGAGAAGAATACCTTTATGAGCGTCTATTAATGTTTAATGCAAAATTTAATGGGTGGTAAAAGTGAAATGCACCTTTAGCACAATTGCAACAAACCACAAGGCAACATGTATATCTATGGAGGTCCCCAAGCTGCTTAGGAACCTATGAAGAATCTTCAAAGGGATGAAAATGTACAGACATGTCAACTCAGATATCCTAGTTCCTACAGCTTTCTGTGGTCCTTGTGTGTTTGGCAATGAGAGAGCTAGGCAGCTTAACACAGAAACTATGACTGGACCAGCAGCTCAGTTCACAGGCTTCTGATTACATATTTTTCCCCAGAAGATCCTTTCTTTCTTAGTATTTCCTAAAGCTAAGAATTTTTTTTCAGGCAGCGTAATAGTCTTCCTAGAAAACTGCAAAACTTCCAGTCCCTTGGTCATGAGAATATGAGAAGGACACATCTGGAGAATGCATTGCAAGGAACAAAACTGATAATGAAGATAAATTAAGTAAGATTTTCCCACCCTTAATGTTTAAACTAGTGTTTCTCTTCTGGTTACCATGTATCAGAAACAGGTCCCTAATTCCAGTGGATTTAAATCAGTGAAATGCAAACCTGGCTTATCTATCCTGTCCTGAGTCCCCACCATCTGCTGATGTGATGAAGCAGGCAGCTGCAGCAGAGAGCTTAAGGGTGTCAGGAAGCAGCAGGAGAGGAATCCTTCCCAGAGGAAGGCTGTATGGGAGCAGGTAGTGACCACCAAGGTGGGCAGGGTGGCATGTCACCAGCCAGGGTGCAGTCCTGCAGCACCTGAGTGGGAATGGTCACAGGATCTGAATGCAGGTGAACAGGAGCAGCAAGCAGATCGGTGATGGCCAGATAAATCTGGAGGAATGAGGCAGAACCCAGGTGTGGAGTCAAGGTCCAGGTCAGTGAGGTGCCAGGCACAAGCACAGCTGCTATGTAGCTCATGCAAGGACCAAGACTGAGGTCCTGAGCTTAAAGGCAGCTCCCAAGGGAAGAGTAGAGTCTCCCAGTGAGGTTTCTCCCAGCTCTTTCCCACACTGCTCTTTCCCAGCAGTCAGATCCAAGGTCACACAGCTGCACCACAGAACAGGCAGCCGAACCCCGGATGCATTTGGGCCTCACAAGCAGCTGGATGGGCGCAGAGGTAACACTGTTTTACTACTTCCACAATCTGGTATTGGAAATGGTGAGAAGGACACAAAGAACCTGCTCTGGCTTTTGACCAGCTTTGCTACAGCTCTAGCAATAGCTGCCCTTGCCCAAAATCTGTCCTTTCAGGCTAAGGCTGTATGATGGAAGAAGCCACCCCTGTAGACACTCTCGGTTGAGCAAGCCTTTGGCTTCGTGCGCTGGCATCCTTTCCCAGGGCTCCATTTGCTCACCCAGCCTGTGAAGATGAATCTACCTCATAGAGATGCCCTGTCCATATGGCAACCTAAGGTCATGCTCGTGTGTGGCTGTGCAAACAAATCCGTGGATATCAAAAGAAAACTGTGATATGCTTCCCTTTGACTCACCCCTACCCCATGTGGAGACGGATCGTGGCATGTACCTGGAATAGAAGCAAATTTGGGCAACATGCTATCTGACCAACAGCCTTGTATACGTCTCATTCAAACACGTGTCAGCACTTTTACTCTAATCCCACTTTTCTTCAGCACTCCTGAATGTTGTGTGCGATGCCAGCTTGTGAGCAAGCAGTCTTAGCAGAAGGCTTATCTCTTAGCGTTTCCCCCTGAGGGCATGTTTCTCCCAGATAAAAGTGTCTTTCGATCTGGCAGGCTGAAACGAAGAACTATTACAGTGCTCTGATTCCTCACTGAACAGATGGCAGGGGGAGAGCACAACTCAGTGCAGGATCAACACATTAGCAGGTCAGGATATTTAAGCAACTTTTCTACTGCCTCCTTTTGAGCAGTACTTATGAGGTATCAGATCACAAACAATAAATTCTTGTCTCTCCTACTGCAATGCATCAGAGCTGAGCTCCCACTCAGACAAGTGTGAGACTTTGAGAGATGTTAATAAGCAAGGTTTTGAGATTTTTGTTTTGGGTTGGGTTCTTTTTTGACACAGTCTCAGTGATCCAACACACAGTCACAGAATCACTTTGGTTCGAAAAGACCTTTAAGATCATCAAATCCAACTGTTAACCCAGCACTGCCAAGTCCATCACTAAACCATATCCCCAAGTGCCACACCTACATGTACACAAGGGTATTGGGTCAGTTATGGACCAAAAAGATCAGCTTTAATAAAATCAGTAAACCAAGGTGTCTGGCACTGACAAAACAAGGCAATACCAAAGACTGACTAGAACTTCAGAGATCAAGTGGACAGAATCCAAGCACACCAGCTGCTTCTCACGACAGCGGCTTGTGCTTCCTACAAAAGAATTTAAGATTCTGGAAAAAATGTCAGGGGCCAGGATGGGAAGGGAAGGGAAGGGAAGGGAAGGGAAGAGGAGGGAAGAGGAGGGGAGGGGAGGGGAGGGGAGGGGAGGGGAGGGGAGGGGAGGGGAAGGGAGTGGAGAGGGGAGGGGAAGGGAGTGGAGAGGGGAGGGGAGGGGAGGGGAGGGGAGAGGACAGTAGAGGAGAGGAGAGGAGAGGAGAGGAGAGGAGAGGAGAGGAGAGGAGAGGAGAGGAGAGGAAAGGAAAGGAAAGGAAAGGAAAGGAAAGGAAAGGAAAGGAAAGGAAAGGAAAGGAAAGGAAAGGAAAGGAAAGGAAAGGAAAGGAAAGGAAAGGAAAGGAAAGGAAAGGAAAGGAAAGGAAAGGAAAGGAAAGGAAAGGAAAGGAAAGGAAAGGAAAGGAAAGGAAAGGAAAGGAAAGGAAAGGGTCATGTATACTGAACTGAGATGGGATTGTTTTTCCATCCTGAACGTAGCAAGCATCTCTGGGGTTTGCTGTCATTAAGAACTGCAGTAATCTGTTAACACATGTTAATTTCAGATGTTCAAAACTTTGCAAAGCTCTCTTTTGAGGAGGATATTTTCCTGTTTCAGTCCGAGGAAAGGTGAATTTTAATAGAAGTTTGAAATCCCAACATGTAATTTTGTTAGAAGATTTTAAATATAAAGATACTACTTGCATTACAAAGAAAGGATGACCTCCTTTTGCTTTGGGAATAACAAAATAACAAAAATTAGCTAAGATTTAAAATTTTTCATAATAAAGACATTCTTAGGTGTACTGTCTTCATTTTGCTAACCTGCTAAAGTCCTGGGGGTGGAGAAATAACTCCTGCATAGTGAGAATGTGCAGGAGGACCACATCTGTGAGGCTGGATTTTGCTTTCCTACCAATGTAATTCTGAAGGTGCACTGGCAATTTTACTGGGCAGGGGAGCAGAATGAACCCATAGCATTTAATTTGTGTTACTAGCAAAGATGTAATATGCAAAAATACATCTGCTGGTTGCATGCCCAAAATCTTCCTTCAGAATTTGTTTTTGAGCACAAGCTGCTTTTGAAGAGTCCTTCTGTCTCCTTCAGCTGTAAGTTTTCACTTTGCATCATCATTGACCAAAGAAAATGAAAGATGCTCTTATTTTTGTCAAGTTTCACTCATCCCAACGTTTTCCGACTAGCAATAATTCCTCAGAAGTTCACTACATCAAGCTCTTTATATGGTGATCCAATATATCAAGCTTAATGAAGTACTAGCCAGAGGCATGAGTTCCCATGGGTTTACTGTAGGTGCTACAAAAAGCTTTAGGCATCCCTCCCTCTGAGCACTTGCTCATAATCAGGTACTCCCACGCCACGTGATGTCCTTGCTGCCATGTCCCTTTAGAGGCTGCATTGGCCACAGAATACAAAAAGTGGTGGAGTTTCTAGATCAAGCTGCTTTTACTGCAGTATCTTTTTCATTATTATTATAAGCACAAACTAGAAAATTAAATGACTGTTGCTTTTTTATAAAGGGACATACTGTGAAAGTACTTTGTTTAGCCATCCCATTTCTCTTCAGGTCCTGAGCTCAAGAGAGACTTCACAGACATCTATTTCAGATTGAAAAAAACCCTTCCAAAATGTGATACAAAGCCCACATTGTTTAAGTGCTATGTATGTCCAGTAAGAATAACTGATGTAAAAGAAATAATTTAATTGATGAACCTTCTTTCCTGTGACTTGCAATGGTGATTGTATATTTTTGCAGGATTTTAACTTCTGTTGGGAAGGAAGCTGAAATTCAGCTGACGTATGAAGCTGATGTGTAAAGTGCTTTTCTCAATGGTGTCAATTTTGTCTTAGGTATCCTGACTAGCTCTAGCAATTGTCTCATTTACTTATCTAAAATTCAGTTGTATTACTGTTATGATCCATACACATACCCCAATGGTCAACATTTTTCTGCAAATATTTGAACTTTGAGCTGCTTTACTGGAAGAAGGTCATCAGAGCTAATGTTCCCGTTCCCTGAGGAATGTAAAATCTGTAGTTAGAGTTCTAAAGCAAATCACGAATATGCATTCCAGCCAGTTCACAGAACTATTCTGCATCATATGCTTAGAATTTCCCCTGCAACAGAAAAGCTTTTCCATCAAAAATTCACTCTGCTGATTACTATGAAGATGAAGCATGAGGGAGATGAAGAATTGAAACTGATACTCTGGAAACAGTGAATGAGAATTTGTTGAAAAATTGCCACATTTTTCCTGAAAACACAGAGATCTGTCTTTCAGGTAAATGTAAATCAACTCTTACCTCACAAATGTCTATTGAGATAGGTATTGGTCAATAAAAAATAATGACAATAATTGCTGTTAATGCTAGTGTACCTAATAGAATTGCACAGCTTTTCTTGTTTTCTTTTTTTTTTCTTTCATGATGTGAGCCACTTTATTTTGCTTCCAGTTCAAAACTTTATCTAATTCCAGGAATGTCCAAAAACATTTGCTGTATCTTTTCTGCTGGGAAAAAAAGCTCTCAACTTATTGTTAGCTCCCTGCTCCAAAAATAAAATGTACAGTACGCAATAAATTTGGTCTGACAGCATTTTCCCAGCTGGAAGGATGGAACTTTCTAATTGGTGTATAAATAAATAAAGGTTTGACACTCCTCTTAAGCATTTATTTAAAAGAGGAAAAATTGTCCTTGCCTCTGGTATGCCTAGGAACAGATCTTCCTTTCTAATAAAAGCAGTAATAATAGTAACAAAAAAACCTTCTTCATTGAACACGATTTAAAAGTTAGGTCTGAACACACTGAAATAAGTGGAAGTCCTGCTGCTGCTGCTTTTGAGGAAGACACATGAAATTCTCTGTGTCTCTTGATCTTTCCATACCATTTGAGTTCTCCACTCATCATTTCAAATTGCTTTAAAGTTTGACATAAGAACCTTAAGTGTTGGTGAATCATCAAATATGCATCTATTTAGCAGGAAGAAGCTCTTACGAATCTTATCTTGTGAAGCTGATCTTGTGTTTTCATGTTAAAGAAAGCGATAATTTAGATTGGGAGTTTATCTGGAATAATTGTGTGGTATTAATTCTTCCTACCTGAGAATAAATTGGGGCAAAATGCAGACACTGATCTGCAAATTCAGAAACTGGAAAAGGGAACCACACATTGTTCCAAAGCCATAAAACCTGTTTATTTGGTCCTCAAGTCCAGGGCTGGGTACCATGAGTCTCTGAAATACTAATTCTTACTGCAACTTGGCTCACCAGGTGTGTTGCTGCATTGAAGTTCCCTTGGCACTGACGTTTTTGTAGTGGGGGGCATGCAGCACTCCCTCACATCCTGAAGCTGTCAGCATTCCTGTTCTTCATGGGGTGGGTCTCATCTCTGAGTCCAACACAGAAGGATCCTCAGGAAAGCTGGCATGCAGGAGGAGCCCAATGAACATTTGAATGGACTGACTTTCCTGGGATTTGTCTTCTTTGCTCCTCGAAGCCCAATAATTAAATATTAATATAGAGAAAGGAAAAGGTCTGCTTGGGAAAAAGTGGGAGAAATCAAAACCACATCTCCTGGAAAAGGACTGCCTCACCGTAAGCAGTCAGTAAACATCTTGTTTTCTGGCCCCATCTGTGTGTAGTACATAGCCAAGCGGTTTTGAAAAGCTCTCCCTGCCAGAACATGAGATAACCTAGTTGTTAGGGAACACCCTCACTTCTATTTCTTGGGTGCTGGCCCACCTTTTATTAAAATATTTCAGTTTAAAGCAGTACACTGGTCTGGGCATGTAATATTTGTATGGAGCTTAACACGGTCCTGCCGTAACACTTCTATCTCCTCCAGTGCACAAAGTTGGACCAGAAATCTCATGAGAATGAGCTTACTCATGAGATATCTGTGAATTCTGGCTTCCGGTTATGCTGTAAATAGTATGAGAACTGCCTTTTGAGCAGTTTTAGGGAATTTGGCTCCCAGCCATTGCTAGAAAAGCCCACGCTGTGATCTAAGTGAAAAGTAAAGGGGAAAGAAAAGTGCTCCAGACTTTCAGAAAGCTCTTTATTAGTGTCAAAAGCTTGCTGGGGTAGAGTCTTCTGCTCTATATCCTCTATTCAGGTGAATTAGCCTGTTTTCATCTATTGCAGATGTCATTGCAAGGTCAGGTACCTTGTAGAAGGCACAGTGATCTATCTGTAAGCATGTACTTCAGTGACCCCATACAACTGTTCTGAGCAGTTTTTGAGGAAGAGAAGGCTATGCCAAAAACTAAGTGGCAAGCTCAGGACCCTGGTACAGCCCTTCAGCAGCCACAATGGAGAGTTCTGATCCCATTGTTTCTTTCCCCTCTGCCTCCTTCAAAAGTGCTGGGGTGGTGCCTTTTCCCCTGCTCTCTGGTTCCTTGCCCTGCTGGCTACCCGCCCTGCCTCCTAGGTCTCATTTTTGCTAATGGGTCCAGGAGGAAAAAGCTCTGCCTTTTAGCTAGGCCTTTAGACAGTACAGTAGTGCAAACAGTGTCTCAAAGTGAAACAGGACATTGACAGGCCGGTGGCTTTTTTACTTTCAAGAACCCCCACCCAGCCTCTGTGAAAGTAATCCCACTGCCCGAGAAAGTAGTCCCTGCTTTCAAAAATAAAGGCAAAAGTTATGTGCTCTACAGGTCCAAACTTGAGCACTGGATCTTATCTCATATGCAAATTACTCTTAGCCCTGGTATCAGAAATATTAGCAAGCACATATCTGTAAACACCCTTTAGCTTTAATTACACTTAATATGCTTGGGAGAGTGGGTTGGTTTACCTGACTTATTGACTGGGAGAAACGTGCTACTAAGAGTTTGTAAGCTTGAAAAAATAACACAGAAATTATTGCACGTGTCAAAGATGAAACAGATGAATAGTACATTTAACACAGCCTTGTTTGCAGTATTAGTAACCAAGCTATTGTGTTTTCCTAATGATACTAAGATCACTTCCAAGTAACTTCCAATGGTCATCGGAAATGTGATAGCTGACTTGAATCACCAGAAAGAGATGGATTCCTTCAATTAGGAATTAAGTAAGTAAATAAGTAAATAATAATTATCACAGAATGCCTTATATTCACAAGATGGGAAACATCAGAGTCAGCACTACAGACACAAGACTTATTCTCTTCCATTCTCACCCCAGCTCTGTTACAATACAGGTTATAGCTGTATGACTATATTTATTATTATTATGTTTATTATGTTATCTTTACATAAAACAATAGACTTCTTCAGAAGACACGACAGATGATTAGTTATTTATGTCTGTCCTCTAATCCTCTAATTCCTCTGTCTTTAGATTAGAAGCCTACATGCACTTCCAGAGCAGCCAAAGATGCAAATAGTTGGGTAGTAGAGGGAGGAAAGCTTGATATAGGCTGCTCCCCTCAGGTACACAACCAGGCTTGGAAGACTGTTGAATGAAATTCAGAGAACTGGCTCTATACAATGGCCAAGGATGACTGCAAAAGGAGGACATATGCAGTGGAAGACCAAAAGTTCAGAGCTTTATGGATCAGCATGAGCCCAGAACACAGGCTCTTGAAATACATGGCCATCCCTGCAGAGATGGTTCGCGCGGGGGATGCTACTTTAGAAGTGAACTTAGTTTCAGAGATACAAGGCAAATGTTCTCTGGCTCAACAGTTTCATTTTTCGATGAATGGTGGTAGGACTTCTTGATAGCTTCCAGAGAGTCCTCCTGCTCTAGCAGCATCCCAGCAAAATGCTATGAAAAAGAAATGTGAATCTGATTTTCACACAAGACTGTCCCATGACTCTCGTGCATGAGAATCAAACTCTGGTTCTACAGCTGTATCTCATTCAGCAATCATTTATTTGTTTGGGGGTTTTACCCCTGCTGGTTTGCAAATTAATTTGTTGTGCAACTGATCACTTTGATCCCAATTCTAGGAAAAAATCCCGAAGTCAGCTGTCATTTTCTCATTTATTGTTTGTGAATGTGAACATTGCGCCCTCTTCCACCTGATACGCTATCCAAAACTCCAGTTCTTTAGTGTGGTTAAGTGTCTAGCTGTCAATGATTTCAATTATATTGGGGTTTAGATGCCTGTCTGATTTGGGACTGACTCACGCATCTTCTAAAATTTGAGTAGGTGGTCCATGATACCAAAACAATAGCCCTACTGGTGCCAGAGGAGCCTCATGTGACTGGAAGGGTGTGAGCATGTGGGACTTTGGTTGTATAGGAGCCTTTGTAAGAAAAGGACTTTTGGCAAAGTTCATAGAGAGCACCTCTGGAAACCTCTGTGCATATGATGTACAACCTACAAATGATAGGCATATTCAAGAACATTATGTCCTTAATTTTTCACTGTATTTACTTCTCATGTTCTTCATGCTGTAGCAAGTAACATACACACACACAAGTCTTTGCAAACATTTGTGGGAACAGTAAGTATGCAAATAGTAGCCACAAGAAATTCTTCATAAACAGCCTAGAAGCTGAGATGGATTTTCATAAAACCCTTGTTAAACAGTGAAATTGTTAATAGACACTGAAGTCTTTATAGTCAGCATGTATTCCCAGAAGGGCTGGATCCCAAATATTGTACTTGGTCATATGTACAGTTCCAGCACCCATCAGGACATCCTCTACAGCACCAGAGGACCAGAGTCTGTTCCTTCTTCTTTGCAAATAGTAATGTTGGTATCAGGCAAAAGAAACTGCAAGGAGACTCTTATGAGAAACAAGTGTGGCAGAATCTAGTAATTTGTAGTTATTTATAAGGGTAGTCACCAGACATCATCAGGAACATACAGGAGTTGTTGAATTGCCATTAGCGCAGTATCCAAAGATCTGTTTGTTTATGTATTGCTCCTTCCTTAAGCCCCATGTAACAGGGAAGTATCTACTGATCCCATTTTACAGGTCCAGCACCTGAACACAGCTGCAGCAGTGCATAACATTAAGGCTATGCAAGTGCATAAAGAGGCAGAGGGACACCTAGTGGGATTTCCACTCTCTCTGCATTTGCAGGCCATCAGAAATCTTCCCCCAGGATTCACCTTAACTGTGACTTACAACATGAGGAAGAGTTCCCTGGAAGCACTAGGTAAAATGTTGATGTTCTTATGGAGGAGGCTGAAGAAAGTGTGTTTTTTCTTGGAGCTCAGTAGATGTCCGGTAACTTGCTGAGATGTGCTAAATTCTTTGACATTTCAGCATGAAGTGAATTGTCCAATGCTGTACTTAAGATCTGGTAACAGAGCGATGTATCTTTAAATCATCACCCAGATCCCTGAACCACCTTTACTTCGTGAGGATGTGAGGGCTTGACTGTGATTCAGGCTATGGATCTTGTGCTTTTGATGTTCTTAAGATTCAGAGTCTGCTGCGAGAAGAGTTAGGAGAAGCTGTGGCTAATCTGATTTATGCAAGAAAGCTCACCTTGACACACTTTCAGCAGTAGTGAGTTTGAAGGCATTTTGAAGGTTATCTTCATAAAAAAAAAGGACTGCCAACTTACACTGGAAAAAATAATTGATTAGCAACTTATTTCTTGACATGACTGATGGCCGAGTGATTACAATACATTATACTGCCCTTCTCAGCTGGTGTAGAATAACACAGCTTCATCCACTGAAGCCAGTAGGCTACAACAGTTCATACCGGCCAAAGGTCTGGGAGAAAACTACTGTGTCCATGCAGTTTGCAAGCTCTTCATTTCCTGCGGAAGTCCTCAACTTCTTTGTGTCAGAAGAGCTCATCCACATATGAAACCCTTCTAGTTCCTGACCTTGTCTTTAGGCGAGGCATGATGGTAAGTGAATGGGGCTTTTTTGGGGACACAATAATTGCACTAAAAGAGAATTCAGTCAGATTGTGGATACAGTGCAGAAATGCTCTGAAAGCCCAGTACGTGTTTACCGTCATACAGCGACCATTGCTGGTTTAAATGGCAGCAGTGTTTAGGACCCCAAGAATGAGCAAAGCATGCAGTACTACAGGCTCTGTAAGAGGAAGGTGAGCCTATATTCTGCCATTCTAATTGATGCTGCACAGTATCAGCAGGGGATTCTATTGACAGAGACCTGACTGTTGCAGCCTTTGACTGGGCAATAAAATGACACGAACAGTGTTAGTCCTGAATGAACAGCTATTCCACAGCAAGGGGCGACCGAAGGCTTCCAGATGTTCCTCACATAAGAAGATGAAAGGGAAGTAGGAGGTACTCTGCCCTGATTTTGCCCTGACCTTGCTATCTCTTCTTTGGTGTCTAAAGAACCTAACAGGACACAGGGTAGACAAATTAATAGACCTTTGCAGGAATACCTCTAATTTACTTTCTCCAGGCATCATAGTCAGCACTTCCACTTTTCTTCTGGATCTACTTTGATAGTATTTGCACATATGACACTTGGTGTGGTCAGAGATGACGTAGAAATCCAGTGAAAGGGTGGCATCTTTCAGAAAGTGCAGGCTCCTTATTGAGGGGTCTCCTCATTAAAGCTGACCTGCAAAGAAAGTTGCACATCTTTTGCTTTGCACCAGTTTAATTGAAGAGCTGACTGAAATCTGCTAAAACTTTGATGCATTTTCCTTTCAGTCGGATTATCCTTTGAAACTGTGAGCAAACCCTGCCTGACAACACAAAGGAATTTTCCCATGGATCAGTTAAAGCTGACTCACATGAGACTTGCCCAAAGTGGTCATGCCCTCTGAGCAAATACCACAGGCATGAGGATCTCTACTCTTGGCCTAACAGCACTGTTAGGATTCCAGCGACCCAGCCTAGGAAGGCAGATTTTATTGGAGGAGGGGAGATTGCCTACCTGTGACCCAGCCAATCTGCTCTGCTATTTCTTCATGTTGCTAACTTGCAAGGGAGGTGAACGGTTTGCGCTGTCACTGCACGTTGCAAGAGATTTCCTGCTCAGCCCCTGAAATACACCAAATGGCACTCGCTGTTTGCTTAAGCAGGTAAAGCACACAGCAAAAGTCACTGCTGTGACTCAAAGGGGAAAGAAAATCATCTGATCATTAAAGCTTTCAGCACCATGTTTTAATGGTGGAGTGAGAACCTAGCGGAAGCTACTCACCCTTCTAAGATAAATATTTCTTCTGCTGGAATTGCTGAGTGTGCCACAGATCAACAACCAGGAAGACTGCTTACTGTCCCTGCCATGCGTTTCTGGAGTGGTTTTCTTCTCTCATAATACTACTGAGAAGAGTACCCCTCTGGCTGCCCCGGGTTTGTTATAAAGGCAAGCACATGCTAAGCAAAGTACCAGAAGAATGCACAAAGCAATGATGTAATGATGCCAATAGAGACAAAATTTTGGACCACTCAAAACAAACAAACAAACAAGAAAACAAACAAACAAACAAACAAGTTTAGCTTCCCTTGATCAGAGAGACCCATAGGGAGTTAAAGCTTCTGACCAATGTGCTGCTGACAGTTTAAACTAAAAGCATTTTGAACTAACCTTTGCATTGTCTCTCTGCACTTTTTGGTGACTTTCTTTTTTTTGGGGGGGGTTACTTTTCTTTTTGGTTTTTTTTTTTACTTATGCTCAGGGAAAATAAAACAGGCAGGGCAATGGGACTTGCTATTTTCAGCTTGATTCTGCTTTTTTTCTAATACTGGTGTGGAAGAGTCTTGTCTTAAAACTCACAGCATTTCAGGGAGACACTTTTTTTACGGGTTATCTGTCCCTCACTTTCCATTTTCTCATCTCTGGTCACTCTTACAGACTTTTGGGCCTAAGTTATTTGTCATTTTCCCTATATATTTAATTTGGTCCATTTCTTTGCTTGAATTTGGGTTTTCAGTAAGATTGCATGTGATCTGTGCCAAGATGGAGCCAAAGTCTCTCCCACATTTCTGAAACATGTGGTACCAGGGGCAGCAGACTCAAAATTATGCGCCAGCTTCATTTCAACAGGAAAAGTCCAGTGGGTTTCACTCGGTTCTGTGTTAACAGTCAATAGTACACTTGGTGGTAGTCCCTGTGTTATTTGTTTTAAATTATATTCAATTCCATGCTGTCTCCACATTCTCTGTTTCCAATATCCAGCAGATTTTTGTATTGACAAATGTGTGACATTTACAGGAAGCTGTTGTGGAGAAAACCTGAGGTTTTTCTGTATGGGCTGAGCATAGTTGTGGCTTCTGACCCTGGGGAGAGCTGTTTGAGTTTAGGATTATCCTATTAGATGGATGTTTCTAATAAAATTACCCGCAGCCAGAGAGCTTATCTGTATTACCACCAAGCAGTTCCAGAGCTAACATCCCGCTCAACATGAAGGGGGTAAATCCTGAATGTCATCATTCAGTTTGAACTCACAGCAGGCTCAAGTTGTAACTGAGCTTCCACAGTGTCTGCAGCTGACCTGAACCAGGGCTGCTCTGCCCCTCCTCACCCCCCTTCTGTAATGTGCAAGGTAAGGTAGTCCAGCCTGCTGAACCTGCAGCAAACCCCTTCAAAAAAGCAACTGAATAGTTATGTTTGAGCTTAGTGAGCTAGAACAGTTCTCTGTGGAATGCGCATCACTGCTGGTGCAAACAAAAGGACAAAAATGTACAACTACGGGCAGGAATGATCCAGGGACCAGAGCAGGTCTTAAATTAGGTTGAGTGAGCTGAATGGAAGCTGTGCCTTTTAAGGGGACTTGCACTTCTTCATGTAAGTGCTGCTTCTGCTCCCCTTGCACTGAAAGCTGTCGCGTGGCCACTGTGTGAGTCACTTCCAGTGGCTTATCTGACTGAAAACCCATTTGGCAACAACAAAGAACAGACTTCCTTCACACCAGGGAACTGAATGACTTGTTATAAGAGGGATTGATGGCTACATTGAACATGAGTGGTAGGAATGGGAATAGATGGGCTGCAGGGAACCGACAGTAGCTCACTCAATCTGGCTTGGCTGAAAGAGGAGTCTGCACACTATAGGCACAGCTGTCCAAGACACTAGGGCAGCCTACCCATCAGTTTGGTTGTCTGGGCTGCTGTCACGTGCTAGGGCAGTGGAAAGCTAGCCCAGCTGGGTAGCTTTCTGTTGAATTAGCCACAGCGACTCACAGAAATGAAAGCAGCAAATGCTTAAGCACAAGGCTGGGAGAGCACGTGGCTGGGCAATGTGGGAAGGAGCAAGACTATCTAAGACAGCAAATGAAGCAAGGGCTATGAGATTACAGTCTTTTTTGCTAGACCTCCTAAAGCCATTGGGAAAGCAGAACAGCTCCTGTAGACATTGGATAAAAGGTTTTCATGTTTGTTTTTTTTTTTTCTTTTCCTGCAGAAAGCTGCATTTCTTCATATGTTGGCAAATCTGTGAGATCACCCCAGCCTTTGGTATGCTTTTTTTTCAATGGTGCATTTGTTAGTGGAGCTGTGATAACGGAGACCATGAAACAATGTGCCTTCACTGAACCAGATGTGATCTCCTAGGAACCTCTCCTAGAAGGAGGAGTTGGTGGCAAATGTGTTCCAAAAGAGCAGTTTCTTTCTTACTTTTTTTGTGTGTTTGTTTGAAAAGAGCTTGTTCCCTCTGCCAGAAGAATATTTTCTTTCCACGTGCCTGTTTTTCATGAGTCCAGAAGAAACTACTGATGAGAGCTGGCCAGGTAACAGAAACCATACTGGAGCAGAACTGGGGCAGAGTTTGAATAAGCAAGTATTGTTTTTCAGAAACGGCTGGAAGCATTCATCCCCTCTTCTTTTGGGCTGAAACTGTTTGCCATGCTCAACCACGCCTGTGGAGACGTATCCTCCTGGAGCCCAAACCAGGCAAGGGTGGCTCTGGCATCTTGGACAGCAGCCCCCAGTGCTTCAAAGGCAGCATGAGTGCCCTGCTGCCCTGGCTCCACACCTCCCCATTGCTTCCTCTTTGTTTTCTCCTTGTGATTTATTGGGCTGGGTTCTGTGGCTGCTTCTTGGCTGAGTGCAGCTAAGGTATGTAAATTGCTTTTTAACAGCTAATACACACACACATACTTAAAAAAAAATAAAGCTAAACAATATGGTCAGCAGTGAGTTACAGGAGATCAAGAAAGCATCAAGAGGTGAAAGTCAGCGGCTGGCTAGCCAAGTCCTGACTGTGATTAGGCTCTGTTCAGAATAAACTTAGTGGGGAGCAAGTCTGATAGCTTCAAAGTAGGATATTGAAGGAGGGGACTGATTCTGTGGCTGTAATACACACTTTGTGATCAGAACTTCTCAAGATCTAGCATACTTACTTTTTACAGAAATCTAAAAACCAAAAGCACAGTGTTTCAATCTCCAGCGACATCTTCCACCTTGTCCTGAGTTGGTCAATTCTGAACAATGGATAATTACCGCATCTGGAGAATTCATTGTAGCTAATCTCTTGATTTCTGTTGTCAAAGCACCAGAAAGAACAGTGCAGGAGTTTTTAAGCACTGCCTGCACTTTATTTGCCTTTCAGTACTTGATGTGGTGAGACTTACTGCCCACTCTGCACTTGGACTTGTCTCTTGCTATGCTCAATGTTCCTGGTTTCTAGGAGGCTCCTGACCACCCAATCTAGGAACAGGTTTGGAGTAAAAGCATGGATTTTTACTATTTGGCTCTGCAGATGAAGTTTTCTCCTTCTTTCCCACAGAGAACGTTTTCATTTCTCTGTCACCAAGTAGTTTGCCCTGCCAGGCTGCTACTGAAGTGGGTCTGATTTGAACCTGAATGTTAGAGATCTTAAAGAAAAAGACCAAACAAACCCAGAAAATCCAAATCAAAACACATAGCTCAGCTACACACAAAGTCACCTGGATGAAAACCTTCAAGTGGCAGTTGGAGTTCAACCAAAGCCAGCATGGTTGTATTCCACTGCCTGGTTGCACTGCCTGCCAAGCCCTTGCAGAGGGAACAGCATGCAGTGCCTGCTGGTCCATGGGCGCACGCCTCTGCTTTGCAAGGGAGCTGTCTAGTTATGTACAAGGTGGTGGCACCCATCCTTCTTTCATCATCACCAAGGCCAAAGATGTACTGTAACACATCTTCCGGCATGAACACATGCTAAGCAAAGTATTTCCATACCTCAGGCATGCATGCCAAAGATCCTTGCACACAGAGCTGACAGTTCCCCTCTCCCGTTTCCCATCTGTCAGACCCAGCCCCAACACCTTTCCCGAGCTTGCCGGGTGTGAGCCAGCCGCTTGTGAAGTTACAAGCTTCAAATGGTATGGCTTAAAAGCCTTGTTACAGGAAAGAACTTTGGTGAGTGCCTGTTTGCAATAGCTTGGCTTTTCCTTCCTTTTCCTTCTCCTTCCCACCCTGCAGTCCCCCTTGCCCTATTCCAAACCTCTTCTACAAGGCAGCAAACTTCAGGCTTCTTCTTGGGAAACATGGTGTCATTCATGTCTTTGATGTAATGGTGCAACTCTGGGGAGTAGACCTGTGGTATGCGAGTCCGAAGGGATTCTCTGTTTCTGAGCTCCATGCCCACAACCACTGATGTTTATACAGCAAATACAATCCATATCAGTTTGGCAAGGTGTGAAACATTACAGTCCTTGGAGAAAAGAAATGAGAGTCACAGCAGGTAGGTTCAGGGTAAGAGCTGGAAGAAAGTGCAATTATCTCTACTGTGCAACCTGCTGCTTTTGTTTCTTTTACCAGAGGCTGGAGGTGGCAGTTGACACTATTGCTGTAGATCTCACTGCTGATCTGGAGACCTGGGCTGCAGAAAGGCAGAAAACTGGCCCATTAGTCCCAGGGCTCACTTGGATATTTTCTTTATGCTTTGTTTGGTTTTTCTTTCCCTTGTACTGCCTTTGGTCCTGATTTCTTTATCGTGCTCCTCTTTGTTGCTGAAAACACTCAGCTGTTCTCACTGCAACCCCCACCCTAACCTCTCTCTTCTTGCTCTTTTTACCTTCACCCTCCTCACTTTAATGTTCTCTTCTGCACCACTTCTACATCTGTTTCTCATCCTCTGTCTCCAATAATGCCTCTATCAGGGCTTATTTTCTAGTATAAATCTATGAAATCTTCACTTTAAAAAATGAATTAAAAAAAATACGTGCAGGTTTTAAAAGTCATCAGGTATCTAACTATGTGCCTAGGCACTGCGGTCACGTATGTAACGGAGGGAAGAAGGCACTTAAGTCCTGCTAATCTTCTGTGAAAGTTAAACGCCCAACCCTATTAATACATCGCATTGCACATTTTTAGTGTGCATTTTTATTAGTGCCTGATGTGTCTTTGAGTATTTACATAATTCTGGAAAGCTATGGCTGATGTGGTAAACTTTAGTCTTGTTTTCATAGCTTTTCTGGTGTGATTTTCCACACCTTGTGGTTCTTGATGCAGAATGGAAGTTCCCTGGGGCTGGGATTGCATCCTCCAGCAAGTTTGTACAGGCTTCGGGGCATCTTACGGACACTGAGGCATTACAAATAAATACAGCTAGGAAGCCCAGTCTTGCCATTCAGACTGTCAGCTCTAGAAAGCCATCAACCCCCAAAAGTCTTCTGGTAAAGGTATGTAAAATAAAAAGCAAACAAATATGAATAATCATACTTCTGGCTAAGATGTTACCAAAAGTTGCCAGTAACAAGCCGCAAAATTCTGTGATTCATCCAAGCACCCAAGAAGCACTTACCAGAAACCACATGACTAATTACGCTAGATGTCAGGGACACTTCTATGCACTCTACATATGCAATTATATACTTCACAAAAACCAACCCTTGCTCTCTCAAGATGGATAATAAATGCTGCACTGTTATTGACAGAAGGATATGGATTGCTTAGAAGAACAACCTCCTCCTCTTGAACTCATTCTCTTAGTCATTCATTCTTTTCACAGTACCTATCACAATAACTAGAAATACAGCCAAAATCCCCAAAGAGCACAGAATGGAACGTGGAAGGTCAGAATTGCCTCCTGCCCATGCTGATTTTAGTGTGGTGGCATTTCATGTGGGTGACTTAAACCATGTTGTGCACATGAAGGCAAAAGCTGACCTTGGCTTCCTAGCTGAACTTTAGTGAAACAGCCCAGATCGGTGGAATGGGAATCCGAGCAGAGAGGCTGATGAGCCTCCTGTCAGCTGGAATGTGGCTTTAAAAGCATTAATATGGTTTCACTTTGGGGGGAGAAAATCAAGTCTAAATTTGAATGTGTTTGATGATACTATAAGCCATATGAAGCCATAAGCTAATTATCACAGGAAACTTCCATTCCAGTTATTTCAGCAAAATTTCAGTGCCTGTGTACCTTTGAAGAGCCGGAACAAAGCAACTGGGTTTTGACTTTCACAGTTTACCAAATGTGGCATTGATGGTGAACCGTATGCTGATGTAAAGGACAGAGCTATATTTGTTTAAGAAACCTTCAGGCTGAATTTCCAGCTTTGTGAGTGCTGAGAGAGAGGAAAGGGGGAAGCTCTGAGGAAAACAAATGTTTCCTGAACTTTGAGTTTCTTTGCTTTCATATATTACCAGATTTTTCTGTGATGTGACCAGTCCTCCTTTATAAACTTTGCTTTATCTCAGTGGCTTTTTGCGTCTAGAAAATGATTAAGCTGTCATATTTGGGGACTGGAAAGAGCAAAGGGCTAAAAAAGTTTGTTCTACCTGTCAAGTTACTCAGTTACAGCTGAGTCCTTTTGCAGACGTGCATTTCCACTGAGGTACACACGCACCATGTGCTGGCCCTTGCCTGCTCCTCACACAATGGGAGCTATAGGTATAAAAATATATACATATAAATCTGTATGTATAAAAAACATATTACCTGTTGAGGAGGACTGTGGGCCTCAGCAAAGTTCCCTATTACTTATTAGCCAGCCAGTGGTCTGGCCTGTCTGTCTCTGTCCTTGGCAATAAAACAAAGATGAAAGGTAGCCGCTTATTTGGAGGCAGACTTGAAAGTACAGTAGCTATCTCAGGCCTTTGCCTTATCAAAGGCTGGGGCAGCAATAACAGTACAAGATGGAGCAACAAGGACATAGAGGGCTAGGCTGTCAAACAGTTACACCTTGTGCGCAAACAGCAGTTTCACATCCCCACGGGCACCAAAGCAAAGTTGGCAGCTGAAGGCAAGCTGCAGCATATGGCGCCTAACCCTGGTACCAGCCTCCTACTCCAGGCCTGGGCACAGGGGTAAAGTTGAGCAGGGCATTGCCTCCCGAAGTGGAGCAACCCTTCCGGTAGCTAGATTGCTAAGTTCAAGGCTGCTAGGCACAGCTTGTGCCCCGTGTTACCAAGGGAAGTTCAACTGTCACCAGCCTGGCTCTGCTGAACTGGGGAAGTCATTTTGCTCAGTCTTCATTGACAGAGTGTCACCGATCAGCCCTGGTCAGGCTGAAAGAAAATGGCAGTGAGGACAGACTTCTTTACGGATGTTTAAACTGTCATCTCAAAATGTGGCAGGAGGGTGGGATGTGGGAAATGTCACACTTGTGTTTTATGGGCAATTGATCATCCTTTCAGCGGTGACCATTAGAGTTTTGAATTTCAAGCTCCCTCAAGCACCGTGTTGAAGCCATAAGGAGTCTAGTTGACCCTGGTGGAGAACTCCTGCACTTAGCACTGACTTGAATCAATAACTTGAACAAAGAAAAGAGGCCTCTCTCGAGAAGAAATAGACTGAGGTATTGAATCAGTCACTACAGCTATTGTTGGCCTCGTAGAATCACAGAATGGTTTGGGTTGGAAGGGACTTTAAAGATCATCTAGTTCCAACCTCCTCTCACATGGCAGGGACACCTTCCATTAGACCAGGTTTCTCAAAGCTGTTGAAGACACAACATTTGCAACAGAAGACATTGAAGTGACAATAGTAATATAAATATATTTGTCTTGGGTCAGAAGATCTTAATAATGGGAGGATGCAATATCCCATAATGTTCTGTGACATTTCCACTGCAAAATAACAGTGATGTGATGGGTCAATGTACAGAGATTTGGTAAAAGTATCTCGATAAGTTTTAAGGAGCTTTTAATAAATTAGCTGTATATAAAGTTCTCGGTGCATAAGTTTACAAGTCTCAGTGATAGTTGAGGCAGCAAAAATCCTCTCAGGTTTGCATGTTGCAAAAGACCTCTCAGAAAAAAATCTCCAAGTGGGTTTTCTGAAAGCAAGCGTCAGATTTTTTTAGAAGCCCATCTGTATTACACAGCTGATGTTTTGGGCAACCTAAAGAGCTGCCTCACAGCATTATGTAAAATGGTTTGCTTCATTTCAAACTTCTTGGAAGTTTCTTAAACAGCAGTAACTATGGTGCTGATTTGTTTCATTTTGCTGCCATGAAGCAGGGTCCTGAAGACAGTCAACATGATGGGAGAGCTGGTGGCAAGTGAGAGATCCTTCCTATGGGTAAATGAAGAATGTTTTTGAAAACTTAATCTTGGAGCACTTTTTTCTTACTCACATCTGTCATGCTAATGGTCAGCATTAATAGCAAAGACAAAGGTTTTATATCATGTGTTTAACCTGAAGATGTCTGGGGTGTCAGGGAAAGAGGAGGAACATGGGAAATAGATCTGGAAAATACATCTGAAGTAGCTGAGTCCTGTTTCCTGATGCCACAGGAAACAACACAGTGTAATTTCTTTCATACATTGATCTTTCTGTTGTTGATTTTTTTTAAATGGGGTAGAAAGTTTTCTCCTGCTGCTGCTCTTGGAAGCTCCTCCAGAACTTCCTTCTTCTGATGGCTTGAAACATTCTTCTTTCTTGCATACATTTCTCTAAGGATAGCTTATATGCACTACTCTCCACAAAAACTGTCTTTAGCTTAAATAGCTCTTCTCTTTCCTGTATTTTTAGAAAGGAAAGTCATATATCTGCTGAGATTTCTTTTTCCTAGACTAAAAAAAAAGCTAAATAAGCCACTTCATGTTGGCTTTTCAGCAAAAGATCACCTGTTCCATCTGTATTAATTTCCTTTGGTAGAGTTAACTCAGTCCGGCTTTTGGAAATTATCACTCTTATAATGGTTGGAAATTTCAGGACCTACTTCTTGATAATTACTATTTTTTTTCCTGTACACCTTCTCTCAAGTCCTTTTGTGCAGCTCTTCAAGCGTGAGCTCACCATCACTGAACTTGAGTGTCCAGAACTGCATGCAGCAAGCAGGAGGCCTCTTAAGAGTACCTGCAATGGAAAATGTTATTAGTCATTTGCAGTCAATGACCTATCAGTTTTGAATTAAATTTCTTTAAAGGCATGGCCTTAGATTTCGCACTGAATTATTACATATTAGTATTTGCAGCATTTTGGAGCTTAGCTGTTCCTGCCAGTTTTGATGCACTGAGCTTCATCAAGTTCACTTTTGCTAAGGATAGAACCACTTCCATACCTATGGAATCCCTCACATTTGCCATACTATCTTTTTCCGGCCATATTCAGCCTTTTCCAGGCTGCAGGCAGCTGCAAAAAAAAGTATACAGGTTTTAGACCATGTCTTAAAGCTGCCTAATCTCTGCCTCATGTTCTCCCTCTTTGTACAGCAACATCTGCTACTTGTTTCAATTTCCTTTCATGCTCTAACTCAGCTCAGCTTGGAGAAAAATTCGCACTTTAATCTCTAAATGTTTTGGACGGCAAGACATAGTTGTCTCTGCTGATTAGTCTACTTTCACAATCCTAGTAACTTACTCTGAACTGGTTATTCATCCAGGGAGGTATGAATGAATTTTGAGCCAGCAAATGGAGAAAGAGTAGGAGCAATGCAAGTTTGCCCTATATTAGCTTCACTCCTGTATTGCTTGTGGGTAAAATTAATACAGAGATGCTTGACTGCATTTCCCATGAATCAATAATAGCAAGTGTATTGGTAAAGTCTGCATACAGTTTTGCCCCTACTGAACACCCTCATGGTGAAAACAAACCAAATTAAAACTGCCTCCAAGATTTTCTTTTTCCTGTCTTCAGGAGCAGAAAATCCTAGAGGCCTCTCACTGAAGTGACGGGAGCTGCTGGATAAACTGAGAGTGGAGCTGAGCTACCAGTCCTTTGTGGTGATTTAGATGGATAATTAGTCAGGTAACAATTCCGCTGTTGAAAGGTCTATGAGGCTGGGATCAAACCAACTCAGCACTGCAGGCAACTGTCATGAGATAAAAAGATAAGATGAATGAGTTTGTATAGCACTTGGAATGCACAGAGCCCAATATAGATGTAAAATAGCTATAGGGATGCTGGGGACGGACTATTCATTAGGGACTGTAGTGATAGGACAAGGGGTAATGGGTTAAAACATAAACAGGGGAAGATTGGATATAAGAAATTCTTCACTGTAAGGGTGGTGAGGCACTGGAATGGGCTGCCCAGGGAAGTTGTGAATGCTCCACCCCTGGCAGTGTTCAAGGCCTGGTTGGACAGAGCCTTGGGCGACATGGTTAGTGTGAGATGTCCCGCCCATGGCAGGGGGGGTGGAACTAGATGATCTTAAGGTCCTTTCCAACCCTAACTATTCTAGGATTCTATAATTCTACTAAATGTACTAGCACTCTGTCATGAGGAGATTTTGTGCAAAAGCAACTGAATGGATAAACTCCAGAGACCTGGATAGATCATGGAAATGAACCATGTCAATAAAGCAGTGCCCTTTCCTAGGCTGCACCCTACTCTCCCTTAACAATGCCCCCTGGGCAAGGTTTATACCTGCAGGCAGTGGCCATAGCAACACCAACAATGAACAAATAGAAGAGCTCACTTGTGCCAGGTAGGGGAAGCCTGGATCGACAGGACTCTCGGTTTCCATCACAGTGAAGAACTGCTGAACTTTCTGGCAGTGCCAGACAGGGGCTTCATACTGGGAGCTGCCCAGTAAGGGGTGGACTGTGCAATTGGTGAGGTAAGGGTGATGCTAGACCCACTGGGACTCTTAATATTCAATCACACAACAGAGGCAGATACATCTGTCCACCAAAACATTTAAGAGTCCTTCGGCAGCTAACTTTGTGCACATTGGCCTTCTGCCCCTCGGACGACTGCTTTGCTCCAGGCAGCATCATGAGGTGGGTGCTGGAGCAGATCCACAGCCCTAGTGAGCCAACCTGCTTGGAGGCTGAATGCTGTCAGAACCCCAGCCACGGCAGTTACCACGCTTGCAGAGTGTTATGCCAAGCACTTTGCTGTCTGAGTCGCTGTATGTATAAACTTTCCCATGATCATCTGGGCAGCTTTCTCATTCCCTCAAGCACAAAGCTTGTAATTGGGAACAGAGCCATTAAGACAAATTTCTGTGGGCAGAAAGCAATAGATACACTCAAGTGACTTATTCACATTTACCACTCCGATTGTCTGTTCTGACAGAGTCACTACACAATCTCTCCCAGATCACAGTCAGTTTAGCAGATGTTTCAGACATGTACTAGCAAAAGCAAAAGGATTACTAGTGGATGATGTGGGGATCAATCACATATCCAAGGTACAATTCAGGACTCAACTTTGCTAAGTTTATTCTTGTACGTTGTGCTTTTATTACTCACTTTCTTTCCCGTCATGATTTTATGCCATGAGAAGTTCCCACCGGAAGATTTGACATCCCATGCTTCTCTTCCCAGATGCAGAGAGAAAAAGAAAGGCTGGCTGGGAGCTACCATAAACTCATTGGTGTGGATTTTTCATACCAGGCAGGCTCCTTTGCAATGCTTTGGTATACCAAATTGCTGTGGTGCTGCAAAGACCCCTACTGCAAATGCGTACCAGGCTAATTGAGAACACAGGCCTAAAAATAAAGGTGTCTGGGAAGTGATGATTTTCCCACAGAAACATCAGGTTTTCATAAAAAAACCTGAAGGCACAAAAGTTTTAAGTGTAATGCAGAAAGGTTTTGGGTTACCCAGCTTAGGTTTTATGTTCTTTTGACCAACACTGAAGATTTTTGTTGAAAACTATTTTTAACAAAAAATATTGGTTTCCCAAAGAAAACCACAGCCACTGACAAAATAAATTTAAAAACTCATTAAAGTGTTAGGTTTGACTTATGCTTTTTCCCTGCTCACCTGCTTTCCTGCTTCTTTCATTTTTCTGCTTTCTGCCTGCCCTTTCCTTCTCATGTGCAGCCAGCTTGCTGGTTCCTATGTGGTAACAAATCCCACTAAGGCAAACTAGCACTTCTGTCTTCCTTCTTAACTCAATTCTTCCCTCACTTCTTTTTCTCTTTGCTCATATTTGATACTGCATTTTCTTCCCACTTTTCTTTATGAAAAATTACCTTTGCCTTATCTTTTCCATATCATATTCCTCCCCTCCCTTTTTTTGTTCAGTACTTAGATGTCTCTAATGATCTTTGCTCCCTCCTGGTTCTATCTGTTGTTCTTTCTGGCACCTTTCATACCTGCACTTTCATTTCCTAGTCTTCTCCCTAGACACTAATGTCTGTTGGCAGACTTTCCCGTCTGTGTCTCTGAATGGCACATATTCCATAGGGATTTAAAAAAGACATGCAATTTTTAATCAAAATCAAAGAGCTCAAAAAATAAATATTTTTATATCAATTTTATGTGTGGAAAAGCTACAAGCAGAAATATTGACTAGTTTGACCAAAGCAATGAAACAACTCATCATTAGATCTGATGTTTCCTTCAGATCATCCTGTGGTCAGTCTGTTACTCTTTTGCTCATTCTACTGCTGTAATACTCTATTTTAAAGCTTTCTGGAAGTGCTTTGATGCTGGACTTTTGCAGGCTTCAAATCTACTTTACTTTTCATCTTCCATCACTTGGAACTTGCACAAGAAACTCTTCTTCATTTCTGATCACCAGGCAGCCTCAGAAGCAGCTTGCCTGGGGACTGCTAGGTAAGAAAGCATAGCCTTCAGCATCTGAGGTCACTACTTGTGGCCACACAGTCAAAAGTAGATTAAAATTAGTTGTGAATATCCAGGAATCTTCTTTCCACCATTGGAGGCATGGAAGGATACAGATTCAAGTGCGTGGGGCAGAGACATGAACAGAATCTGAGGAGATGAAGCCAAACCATCATCCCCGCAGGAAACTTCATATATGGCAGCACGAGCTAGGCTGCTGGGAGAATAAGCAGTCTGCCTTTAAGAGGAGAATCAAGAATGAATTAACTGACACATTGCATTTTCATTTGGGGTGCTTAGGTTGAGTTTCGGATTCACTAACATGGCTATTTTTCATGTGAGTTTGAGTTTCAGAATGAAAGCTTGCATAATGGTAACAGGCGTGTGAGAATAAAGAAGGAACTTGCCCCTGCTGCAGGCTGTGAAGGGTTAGTACTTGAAGACTGCAAATTACTTACATGTGCATGATGTGTGTGAGTGGAGGATTTTTTTAATCTTAAAACCAAAATGCGTATCTGGGTCCAGTCTGTTGGGCATGTAAGTACATCATATCTAGGAAGTTTTTTCTCTTGGATGTTGCAGATGAGAGAAATCTGATAAACCCTGGAATGCATTTCTAAGCAAAACTTCCTAACTTTGAAGGGCCACAGTGATTCTATTTTGTGTTACGGCCATGTGTTAAATATAGATCTTCTATTTCTAGTTCAAGCTCTCTTCTCACCACCCCAAATGAGTTCAGTATATTTTCAAGGAAAAAAGATGGGCTAAGCACAGTTGAGATCAAACTTAGCATGGGTTTTGTGCTTTTCCTCATCCTTTCTGGGAGGCTCAGACATTTCCAGAGAAGAGTGGTGGGAGACAGCTGCATTCCTCAGACAATTGAATCCTTCCCTTGCATGGCACGAGCTTGGGCTCAGCAATCTGTTCAGTGCAACCCTCATGAAGACCACGTTTTGAGGAGGCACTGAAGAGTGGAGGTGGACATCAACAATGTGGTGTGTCTCCTTGAGGTGAGAATGGTGTTCATCCCACAAATCACACTGCAGACCTCAGAAACAGCAACTAACTCTCGCGTAGGTTACCTCGACACCTTGGCGTTCACACAGCTTTCATTCTGTGCTACCCACCCTTCTCAGGGCTGCAGTCGTGTTAGCTCTTGCACACTAAGCATGTTTGGGCTTGAGTGGAAAACCAGCAGAGAGGAGACAGCGCTGGAGGAAGCAGGGCTGGTGACTCAGGGGTAGCATTCTTCCCTCTGAGTCAGTATTGAACCAAGCACCCACATGTGGTGCTAAAGGGGACTGTTCTACCAAAGCTGCTGACTTCTGGACACGACTAAGAAACCTAACCATAAGTCCTAACCACTTATGGCTATTAAAACATCTGTGGTCCTTTCTCAGCAGCAGTGGCATTTACCCAGTATCTTGATCACATTCCAGTGTGGAAAATGTATTTCACTCACCTCCAGCTCCCTCTGTTACTTGAGTGAAACACTTTATTCTTCACTACTGCAGCACAATGCATTAGTAAGAATATGCAGTATTCCATGTTGCTCTTTGGGTTTATGCTGGCCAAAATGGCTCACATACACATGATAAAACTCTTTTCATATGCCATTTTTCTTACATAAGGGATATCCTGGGCATGCTGCCCATACATGCACAGTTTTCCCACAAATGTAATCAGAAATATGCATAGGTAAAAAGAACATCACATTCCTCAAATCCCAGGTTGTCTCAGGACATAAATGCCAGGGGGGTAGCTCTTGACTTGATCATGCAGAGTCCTTTTGCCCCCGTCAGTTCACAGCAAAGTGCAAGTACTATTTAGTGTCACAGAGGCAGCAGCCTTCACCACATAAAGCTTCTAATGAGCCTGCTTGGTCTGAATAGGACTAGATTCTCCTCTGTGTCCTGTTGCCATTACCATTCACAGCAAAAGAGATCTTCAAAGGCAGCCAACTCAGAAACGTTTGTGCTTGAGCCCACTTTGTACCTGCTTTTCTCACTTGTCATGACTGACGTGCCTCACTACATGCCTCCAAGTGATGGAGGAAGAGGCCTTGTATGCCAGCATGGAAACACACATGCTGCCCAATACTTGCTTTGTTTGATATGTGATGACAGCTCTTTATAGGTGTCTGAGAAAAACAAATGAATGAAGAAGCAGTTCCTGGTGGCCTCTGCCAGCTGTTGACAATACCGAATCATTTGCTTTTCCTGAAACAGACCTGATGCCTCTTGTGGGTGATGTAGTGCGTAGGTGTTGTGTCAATCAATAGAAATTAAAAGTTGCTGAAGGGCAGGAACAGGAGCTGTGAGATTTCTTACTGCTTTTTGTTCACAGGAAAATGTATGAGATTGCTTAGTGGCTTGTGTGATTTACTGTCGCATTTATCTCACGCGCTTTAGCGAGGACTTTCACAAGCAGATTGATTTTAGACCACAGCTTTTAAAGGTGTAAGATAAATGGTTCATTCATAATAAACTTATTTGTGAAACCTTGTTTAGCATCTAAGCAGGTGTCCTGATTTGTAAAAACTGCTAAGACAGTTTGCTCTGTGGGAACATTTTTATTGTTCAATCCAGGTCAGTCTCCCTCATTATGAGATTTTTGCTTAGAAATCACGTGGTTTTAAAATTTTGAAATTCACAGGTGGAGAAGATAAAGGATGAATGGGTGAATGATTTCACTCCCTTTGTGTCACAGGCAACTGCATCATTTATAACAATAACAAGATCTATATAACAGCACAGATCTTTATAACAAAATCAAACTGATCTTAAAAGTAAGTAGGGTTTTTATCCATGTGACTCTGTTCAGAAGTCTCTGCCAGAACTTCATGGGTTTAATAATTGTGTATTTCTTCTCAAATGCTTTAATTGATGTTTGGGGGTGTTTGTACTCTCCATGCCCCAAAGGGCTAGAAGTCTCTTACAGTAACAGGATGGATCAGATGTTCAGGTAAAGTATATTTCCAACAGCATCAAGAAACACTTACTAGCACGGATGAATGTACAGTCTGGTGATGTACAGAAGCCTCAACTGCTCAGAGACCCTTCTCTGGGGTCAGAGAGCAATCAATGTGTTTGTATTCCAAAAGTATATCTAGCTGCTTGCACTGACCAGAAACCCCACTCTTCTTCACTCCAGCTCCTTCTCCTGAACCACAAGCAGAATAAGACCTGCAACATAATGCTGGAAAATAGAGTCAGAGGTAACCAGCAGTTCTGGAAGTCAAAGCTGGTGATGCAGTACTTTTATGTCTATTAGCCCCAAGCAGTCAGGAACTAATTTCTGCAGCCGGAGTGTCATTCATTGCCAAGGCCTGGGATTGGAGGCTTCTTCTGCATCAGCTTCCTGAATCCAAAGGGGGCACAGACCCCTGGAGGAAGCAGTGGACACCAACTATGGGATGCCTCACAATTCTTATCTCTAGTGTTAAGCAAGCAGGGAGAGAGTAAAGCAGCGCTCCCCTCCTGCAATGCTTCAATGTTAAATATACCAGCAAACCCCTTATGCATGAAAACAATCAAATAGCTATATTTAGGTATTCCTAAGCTAAAAGAGGCTTGAAACCTCTTTACCATAAGGTCTGATTAAAATATTTCTATTGAAAGTGCTCTTAAGCAGGAAGAAGCACTTCGGACAGAGCAGATTTAACAGAAGAGTGGATTTGGTGAGAAAATGTGTTCATGCCTCAGCATATTTAGACATTTCACTGGGAAACAGAAATGTCACTGACAAAAGGACACATGCTGTGCAACATGTTATTCTACCACAACACAAGAACTTCTCCCATGGAGCCCTGGAGGTGATACCCCAAGCTGTCTAGCATTGCCATGTTGCTTTGTCTTGACAATAGCTTCCCTAAAACCTCCATGCTCCAAAAAGCAGCCTAATGATCCAGTAGAGTAGAAGGGGCAAATGAGGTACCCGGAATTACACTGTCATAATCTGGCATATCTACCTCATTTCGTATTTCATTTATTGGGCAATGTAGCTGAGGTTTTGGCTTTCAGTCAAAAAAAAAGAGGATTTTCCCAAGAGGAGAAATTGGATGAGGAATTAATGAAACCCCATAAAATGACCAAAACACCTCCCAAGCACTATTTTCCGCTATTCATATTTTTAAGAATTAATCGCGGTTTTAGTGCAAGGAATAACTGTACTCTAGCCCTAGGGTTAGAAACTGCATAAGCTATTAGGAATTTTCCATTTCTAAGTGATTGTGATCTCACATCAGTGTAACTCTGCTCACTTTAATGGAATTAGTTCAGAATTACTCTGATGTGAAAGCAGAACTAGGTTCTGTGATTCTATAACTATTTATACTACACATATGCCTCTGAGAGAAGCAGCTTTTAAGAAAATACAGTGGAATTTAGAGACCATTTTTCACCAGTTCAGTTAATCAGTTTACTCTGGCCTACTGATCACTTCTGCTGCTTTGCATGGGATTGGCCTTATAAGTGAGGCCAGCTTTACAGGGGAAAGAAAATATCCTTTATAAATCCAGCTGGCATCATTAGGAGAAAACAGGCAAGCTGGGCATCTATAAAGTTTTTTTTATAATATTTTTAAAGACAAAGTTTTACCTGTAATGAAGCATTTATTGTTCTATGTTATAGTTTTTAAGAAAAGACGGGTTGCAGTTAAAAGATCCTAAGCTGGAGCTTGATTACTTCTGCTTCTGTCAACAGGAAACTAGTGCTGAAGGTTTGTAGAAACACCCTGAGGTCCTCACTTACAATAAGACATATGTTTCTCATCTGACTTAAATACATAAGCCTGTGCTTAGCTTTAAGCATCATGAATAGTATCACCGAGACAATGAGTATGTTTGCATGCTCTGAGGCACTGTGGTCTGGTTGTGCATCCTCTTCCTCTATTGCAGATTCCCAGGAAGTGTCAAGAAGATACACTGCCTGGCTCTTCCCTTATTGCAGATTCCCAGGAAGTGTCAAGAGGATCCACTGCCTGGCTCTTCCCTTTTGCTTCAGCCTTATCACCGAAGGAACTTCTTAAACGTTGTGTTTGCAGAGTTGTTAGGCTGAGAAGTGGTCTTCAGTGGTTTCTTAGCTGCACTGTGAGCATGGGGAGATGGGGCTAAAGAGGTAGGAAGGGCTAAAGCTCCTTCTCACTAGCTCCTTCCTGAATGGTATGTCTAGCATACATATGAATGGCAGAATGTGGGTCATACAGTCAGAAAGCCACAGAATAATTTAGATTGACAGACATCTCTGAAGTCCAATGCTCCACTTAAAGCAAAGCTAATTCAGTTCTAATAAAGGTTTTTTCAGTATCTTCTCTAGCCAGGTTCTGAATATCCCAATATTCAATGCAATACACCAGTAGGTGCAGGACCAGTTATCTGTAATGGAACAAAATAGAAATAGGTTTGAGAGATGGAATGAGATGCGGTTCAGGGTTGGAAACCGATTTGAAATGTACTTAAGCTTCAGGGATTTTGTACTGTTGCCTTGGCTTTTTCTTGAAGTGTCTCTTAAAATTACTTTAAATGGAGAAGAACGGTTTAAGCAATCTAGTTCCATAGGGCTGAATCCAGCAGTTATCAATATTCCCCAGAGGAAAAGAAGTAGCTTCTGCATCCGCTTGATTAACTGAGCATAAAATCAGCCACCCTCCCCTTGCTGTTTTAATTAGATGTGAATGAACCAGTTCAAACCACATAAAAATTGACTTCTGACTCCTCTGCGTGTACATTAACCACTAGGTCACGGTTTTCTTTTTTTCCCTGAGAAAACTAATTTTCTCAGAACGGGAATGACATTTAGAAGTACTCCCACCATATTTTTCTCCATGACGGCACTTCCTTATGCAAGGGAAGTCCAAGAGGCGGGAGGACCGGTGTGGAAGCAGTGGACGCTTCTAGGTGGTCATCTGCCGCCCTGAGAGCTGCGAAGGAGCGGGAGAGAAGCCGGGCTCTCGTCATGCGGAGGCAGCGCGGGGTGGTTTTGGGGGGCTGTCGGGTGCATTAGAGCGGGCACCGCTGCCCTCTGCTGGGGGGCGCACGTCCCGCCCCGGCACCCGCCTCCTCCATCCATCGCGGAACACGCACCTTCGCTGACGGCTGAGCTCCCCCGGGATCTCTGCAAGCCGCACGCTGCCTTCGGGTGCCTCCAGTCCAGAGGCAGAGCAGCGCACGGCTTCTGCAGGAGCAAAAGAGTTTACAGAGAGTGCGAGCTTCCATTGCACCAGTTTAGCAAGCACCCCTGTCCTGGATGACATTCCAGCATACCCCCCAGGATGGCAATGCAGCTTTGCTTCTTCCTCATGGAGGAATGAGTGTGTGTGTGGATTTGCTGCAGAGGAACAGTTGTACTGCAAATTTATCCATCCCATGGTAACTTCTATGATTCATATCACAGAAGTTTGTCTTGGAGGAACTCGGATTTCAGTCGTTCATGGAATCACAGCATGGTTTGGGCTGGAAAAGGACCTTAAAGCTCATCCAGTTCCAACCCCCTGCCTTGAGCAGGGACACCTTCCACTATACCATGTTGCCCAAGGTTCTGTACAACTTGGCCTTGCCAGGGATGGGGCAGCCACAGCTTCTCTGGGCAGCTTGTTCCAGTGTCTCAGCAGACTCACAGTGAAGAACTTCTTCCTTATAGCTAATGCTTCAAAAGAGGTAGTTCCACAAACAGAGAGGAAAATGAGGAGGTAAGTCTAAATTTACCACTTCAGAGAAGTCAGTAAAAAACCCCAAATGTGAATGAAAGCAGTGGAGGGTTAAATTATCTTCTTATTGATTATATCTAATCTAAATCTTCCCTCTGTCAGCTCAACACCATTCCCCCTTGTCCTGTCACTACATGCCCTTGTAAAAAGTCCCTCTCCAGATTTCTTGTCAGCCCCTTTAGGTACTGGAAGGCTGCGATAAGGTCTTCCCAGAGCCTTCTCTTCTCCAGGATGAACACTTCCATTTACTTGTGATAAATACCTAAAGCCAACATTCCTACTGATGCTCTTGCTGCAGTTGAAATATACGCTTGATAAGAGCTGGTGCATCCTGCATTTGGGAGACATGCAGGCTGGAATCACATCCTACAGCATCTCATTTGACAGTACACATCACACAGGTGAAATACTGAAGTAAGAAGAGAAAGAAAATGGTGTGGCAGACACCTTGGGAGAGACCTGAAGACAGTTTTCCATAAAACCCTCTTTCATGTTGTTTGAAGCAGAAAATATATGTAAATCCTTGTATTACCAGGATGTTGCCTGCAGAAGAAAAATGCTGAAGTTAGGAACTGCACAGGAAGAGTCAAGGTAATCCTCTTCACCGCAGTCAAGGGAAATTGTGTTGGGGTGAAAGTTCTTTGTATTGTTGGTAAAAATCTCCCTGTGGAGAAGGCTATCTATTGAGATATTAGGCATCTTTGTAGAGATTCAGACAGCCTTGACAGCAGTGCAAAGTGGATAGTCTTTTTAAAAAGATTAAATTACACCTGTATCCAGATAGGTATAGAGCAGCCTGATGAAGAAAGAAGCACCTGTCATACAAATAGTGTGACACCTGTAACAGTTTGGCTCTGTCATAACACAAGGCCTGAACTTCAGTTTCATGTTAAGTTAGTAGTAAGACCCCATATGAAATCGTCAGTCCTTTAGGCAGAGAGACCAAGGTGCCGGCAGCTACTTTTGGGAAGCTGATGAAGATTCTGTGAAGGGTAAACTGATTGTGGGATGCTCTTATTAAACAGAGGGCATGGCAAAGGCAGGAATGGAAGTGGCTTTGCCCTAGTGCCTGCAGAGTGGCTGCAACAGTCAAGGGAATGCAGACAAGGTATCAAGAGTGTTTGACATGCAAAAGTTCATTCCTGGTGGTCTGTGAGCAGGCTTATTCAGTCTCGTGTGGTTAGGTCACAATTTCTTCTGTGTAAACTGTTTCTGGCTCCCTTCTGCAGTCAAATGCAAGATGCTCTGTGTGAGTCACTATGCTGGGCATGGAGCATGCAAACTCTAACAAGGGCACAGCTGGGACGTGCCAGAGACCTGTGGGGAGATAGGAGACACTCTGCTCCAGGAAAAGGAGGAAAGGGAAAAGGGCCAGAGACCTTGGGCCTCATGGGCCGTACAAACTTTCCCACAGGCTACCTGAAGCACAAGGGCTGCCAGCTGTTCAGCCCTGGACCAAGGGCTTGACCCCCTGCCCTCCAGTACTCAGGCATGCAATCACTTTGCAAGTCATAAAATGAGCCATGGTGCCTGACATGCATTCACATATGGAAAGGGAAAACTGACCTCAGTGTTGCCTGAAGGAAATGGTGCAGGCTGCTCTTTTCTGAAGACCCCTTGAGTTTTGACCTTCCATTGTAAGGAGGCCAGGACGCTGTGGAGCTCTAGCACACTCTCTCCGTCTTGCTGCCTTTTCCAGTCTCTTCCAGCGTGAAAAGTAAATTCAGCCTAGATGGGCAGTCAGATACATATAGGGAACTGAAGGTTGTTGTTCAAAGGGTAGTACTTAGAGCTTACTGGAGTCTGATGGGGGTCAGAAGCAGACTGCTGTATCTGCACAGGTGTGTGTGTGTGTGGATGAGCAGTACTACAAGGCTATGCTGGTGCTTCTACAGTGCAGAATGGATATAGAAGGACAACTTGAGCTACTGAAACTTCTGCAAACAATTGCTAGCTGATATGGGTAAGAAGATCACAACTTTGGCAGATTATACAGCTGCACAGTGGAGGGACTGGACAGACAGAGGAGCAGGAACTGGAGACATGGTTAGTTGACGAAAAGCTCTCACACACCTGGGACAAAATATTTAACTACTCAGTGGGAGGGTGGAATTTGGAAAGCAGTCACTGCTGAGGGACTCTAGGGTGATAAAGGCAAAGCAAACAGGAGCTTCTACTGGCAGAAAAAATAAATGCATTGTGGGGCTTTACATGAAGAGTCAAGCAAGGAGATGAGGAGGAGGAGCTGGGCAGATCAGTGAAAGGCACCAGAGCACTGCATTGTAGTAGGGACTTGGGGCACATATGAAAAGCAGAGGATTTTGAAGGTATTTAGGCACACGTGGGTAACTGGAATACCTTTGCCCTGGGAGTTGCATTGCTGATGGACAATGGCCATATATCTATTCTTTAAGGTAGATACCACCAGGACTCCGGCAGAGACAAGAAGACAGAATAATCTGGAGTGCTGCTGTTTAAGATCAGCTCAGGAGAAGGAAGAGGAAACTCAATGGGCCAAGTTCTGATTTCCGTTTTTGCACCAGAATGATCTCCCAGAAATCCCAGGAAGGCAGTGCTCTACTCATGACAAACGTGGGCATGGGAAGCAGCTTGTCTATCAGTGACAGCCTTCGGAGGGGTCTGAAGTTCTGCCTTGATATTACACCACAGCATTCCCAAGTACTAATGAGACATGCTATGCCTCTCAGTTCACCCAAAGGGAAAGTAAGGTATGGAAAGGTTAAGTGACCTGCTTTATGTTGCGCAAGTCTGAGGCTGTGCTTGGAATGGATATACCACTCAGCCCCTTTATTCTTAGCAGCATTCAGCCAAGGGAACCTCTCCTAGGATCTCCAAGGATTTCCTCCTACGGCAAAAGGTTTCAGTTCCAGTAAAGCAGGGAGGCCTGGGAGGAACAACCAGAGGAATACCATGCATTATTCACGTGCTTGCAAGCAGTGTGGAATGCAAAGGCTGAGATGCAGGAGGCAGCAGTGCCTGGCTAGGAAAGTGCAAGAGCAGTTCAGGTGGCAGGCTGGCAGGGATCCACACAGCAAGCCATGGGTGACTGAACAGCATCAGAGGGGGACTTGGCAAAGCTGTGCTGTGCCTCCTGTCTTTCAACCAGCTGGTGTGGCCGGTGGAGAGCAATGTTGCGTCCCAAAGTCACCTCCGGGGAGCTGAGTTTCTGAGCACTGTTGCTTGAATGCTGAACCTCCCCAAATACGTGGCAGGAAACCTGAAACCCAGCTCACCCAGCAAACCGTCTAATTTTGTGCTTAAGCCAAGTCCTGAATACATATAAAATACAGTTTTGGGCTCAGCAATGCTAGAGGCATGGGGTTAGAAAAGTCTAACTAAGATGTTTAATAAAGATGGTGTTTGATGAGTTTTAGGAAGGAATTTGCCTGGGATTGCAATGAGCAAATTTATGTATCCATGAGATCCCTACCTGTCCAAAGTACTCTGCGTGCCCTACCGCACTCATTTAACCCTCCAAGGTGCTAGTAATCTTAACTACAAAATGTGAAAAATATTCGTTCTCCAGGTGCTGGATAATGAAACAGCTCTATAAATGGAAGATTCCATGAAAACATATTCTTTGACTATTATTATTATTATAAGTAATAGGTAAATATTCTTCTAAATGGTGAATCAGGAGTAATTACTCGGCGGCTCAAAGCCTCAGAAAAAGAGAAACCAACTTCTTCTTCTGATGGATTTCAATTACTGTTAAAGAACAAGTGTCTGAGTTAATTCCCAAAGTCTAAATAACTTGAGTCCAGATTTTTAGCAACAGGGATGCTTGACTTCTATCGAAACTGATGTAATTAAGTACTTTTGCAAATTTGGCCTCACAGCTTTTCTTAATACCTGAAATATTTGTGGGCAGATAGGTGTAGGTTTCTCAGTAAGTCACTTTCTTCTGTTCTCCTGAATCCTGCAGAATAGGATCTCAAAATGTGCTTAATATTGTCTCAACTCCACTCTTTTTTTCTGCTAGTGTTAATGCAAGCCCAGTGGGACCTGCATTAGCATTGCACTAGTGGTTTCAGCTGAATTTAGACTCCTAAGTGTCTTTTTTAAATTGGGCAAAAACTTGTGGGTTCTTACTGTGTGTGTCCTTCTAGAACTCCAGGTTCTTGCCTAAGTGCAACTTTGAACTTGGTTAATACTGGAGAAACTGAAACATGGTCTCTAGGATAATCATTGAAAGCAAACACTTACTCAGTGATACAGCTCTCCAAAATGCATTACTTTTTTTCTCAGTAAATATTGTAAAAACTTACTTCAGTATTTATGTAGTGTTACCACTATCATTGCAAAAAGACCAAAAGTTTAAAGGGATAGTTGCACCAAATATGCTTTGAATCTAGGAATCAATTTGGTTTCTGTTAACTAGGTCATATGCACATTCTGAAGGCATTTCAGTTCTTTTTCACTGATTTAGTATGTCTAATTAATAAATATTTAACAGATTGAAACTGTTATTTAAGACCTTTTTCATCATATATGACTAGTGGTCAGCTGTTGGAGGCTAAAAAATATCATGTATAAATAAGATAAATTACATTGTTATTCTGACAGTGATTATAATCAGGTGATGCAGCTACTGAATGTTTGAGGCTGATTATTATTCCATTTGCATTGTAAAGTATCTGAAAGACATCTCAGAACATGACCCTGCTGTGTGAGGCAGTGTATAAAGGCAATACAAAATAATTCCTGCTTTTAAGGACCAGCAATCTGAACTGTCTTTTGTAGCTTATTGGTTTCCACCATTTCTTTGTTCCTCTCATGTTTTCTGTTTCTAAGCTATCCATGCTATCTTCTGGTATTTTTCTGAAGCTTGAGGTTTTACTACTTCCTCTGTATTTATTTCCCTGGTAAGTTAGCATCTTTTATTCTTATTCTTCCACATTCAACCCACCTGAAGGTTCCCACTCTTCCTCTTGAAGGAGTAATACTTTCCCTTATTCCTCCTCTGCTACTCTTCACTTTTTCTTCATTGAAGTCAGATATTCAACAGGCTTGAATCAGCAGTTACCTTACGCCAGTTTACTTCTGCTGACTCTGGTCACTTGTTCTTCTCTTTGATCTCAATGGCATTTTGCCATCTCTCACCTCTGTTCTACAATACTTAGCAGCTGCATAAGACCGTGCAGACACTATCCAAGGAAACATCACAGTGATGGGATAAGGTAGAGAAATATTATGCTTATTACATAGATGAGTAAATATAGGCAAAAATGTAACAAGGGACAAAATTACATGAGTTAATGTATGAGTTTATATTAATCCCCAAATCCTTTCTTCTCAACTGTGATACATTAGCTTCATGCCATGCTAACGCACCACTGTTCTTTGAGGCCAATGGCCAGAATGGCTTCTTACCAGAGCAGCCAGACTAATGTCCATTAAGTCAGATCTGTCCTGGATGCCTGTCTCTGATCTTCAGTGACTTCAGTAGACCCATAAGCTGCCTTCATTTCCAAAGACAGAGTAGTTTTGCCACTGATTTCCATGTGGTTAAATGTAGGTTTTTTCTGCGTAGAGATGCCCTTATTATTCTAGTCTCAAAGAGCCAAGGAGGCCCACAGTGCCGTGCTGTGGAGGGTGTCTGAACAGCAACCAGAAATCTAGAGGGAGGCCGGCAAATCCACAGGCTGTTGCCAACTGAACACGTGGGATTCGCTTTAGTATGAGCCACTCCCTGGGCTGCCACGGACAGAGGGAAAATTAGGGAAACGACTCTGTTGACTACTCTCCTCCTCCCCCCAGTCTTGGTTTGCTTTCCAAAGCGATCATTTGCAATTGAAATTGGTAGTTTCACGGGCATTCATGATGATGTAGGTTGTGCAGCACTGAGATGAGTTCCTGGGCTCTCACAACTGTTCCTCCATGGCAGGAAAGCTTTCTATGGGAAGAATAAAGGTCATTTCCCTTTACGGATGGTCTTATAGTGATACAGACAACTCATGGTAGTGGATTCAGGAATCTGATTCTCCTAGGAGCAAATTGCATAGGTACTTTTGAGAGAGAGAGAGATGTATTAGGAAGATGTGATAACAGCACTCTGTTTGGCATGGAAGGATAAGAAACTAAGAAAAAGGCCACTGAAGCCAGCAGGAGGATTTCTTTGTTGACTTTAGGGAATGTTAAGCTCCACCGAATAGTGATGTAGGTAGATGTGAGCAAGTATTTTTAAAGGGTAAATGACCCTTTAGAAACTATTTTGAGAGGTGAAGAGCAAGATGGGGTGTGTCCAGCAAATGAAGTAGTGGAAGTGTTAGGTAAAGTATCAGGAAATGCTTCCTTGTCTGGAACTGGAGCTGCTTCTCAAGGGAGAAATGAACTCTACCCCGCTTGGTGAGTTAGGAGTGCATGTTCCTTTCCTGCCCTCTTCCCAAGGGAGTGAGGATTGTCTCACCGATTTAAAGAAGCTTTTCCATCTCTAATTTCTTCTTAGTTTGTTTGAATAGGTTATCTGATCTAATTATGTAACATTCAAGTGCACAAGTGCAGGAAGAAGTGATAAAATCAAGAACAGCTTTAATGAGGCCAAAAGAGGAAGAAAAATGGAGTCGGCTCAGGGGACCTCAGAGGTCCTTTTGGTGCTATTCAAGCAAAGAAATTGAAACATTGCTAAGACAGAGGAAGCTGGTTCGAGTCAGAATGTTGATTTTGAACTAGTAGAGCATTCAATAGTTTCAGACTCCAGAAAGAAATAGGTAGTCCTCAGATTAGATAGTGTCAGGAAGCATATCCCCTATGATACTTATAATTAAGACTTCAGTCATTCAGAGAAGTAGTCCTGCTGTGCAGACATGCATCCCTGCCTGCTGTAGACTGATGTATCTCTTGCAGTGCAGTGGGACTGAGTGGAGAGACTGATCAGGAGGAAGGATGGATGGCTGCAGAGGAATGGCTGAATACAGACATACACATACAGGTCTGGGAAAGACTGATGATGACCAGGAAGTGCTTAGAAATACATTTTTGTACAGAAAATGTCCATTTTCTGCATTCAGTTCTGTTAGCTTATTGATTAAAATTAAACTTCATAGAAAGGTAGGAAAGGAGGGGAATTTCATCTCAAGTAAAAGGTGTGTGATAATATCCAGCTATTCCTCAGGGGATGGTGAAGGGTTGTCATTGCCTGCCAGACAGAGATTTTGAAAAAGCCTGATGTACATAGTGGTTCAAAGTCACTAGAAGAGCTCTAGGGCCTGAGGGTGAGAGCTAGTCCTCAGCTGAGTGAGCTGGGGTTCTGCTCCAGTTTGCCTCCTCCCTGGATGGTAGATAGACTAAAGCTTCTCCCAGTGATTAGGTACTGACTAGGGGCCCCTTCCGATGCCCAAATGTGCTTCAAAGGACACACAGTGTAAGCAGTTCAGGAATTTGGCCACAATCTTACTGCTACAGTCGCTGAATGAGGAATAAATGCAGGTGATGTTTTAAATGGTGGAGACTGCCACAGAAATGGAAAGAAAGTGGTGAATGAGGAATTACCTGAGCAGAGGCATAAAGAAGAAATAAAGAGAAACAGCAGTGGGTATCAGATATACCCAAGCCCCCAGGACAGGAGGAGGAATGGTTACATGGCTGCATTCCTTTACCAGCATAAGATAATACAATCATGCCCACTCAAGATATCCCCATGCCTAACAGGAAAACAGCACGTCCAAACACGCTGTCACCACAGCTCCTAAATTGTTGAGGAGGTGATTCATGGTCTCAGAAACAGAGACATGATCAATAGAAAGCCACTTGGAACCTTCTTTTCCCAACAGTGTTACCGGCAGTTTACCAGTGACCATGGTTTCAAGTCCACATTGGATGGGACTTTGAGCAACCTGGTCTAGTAGAAAGTGTCTCTGCCCATGGCAGGGGGTTGGAACTGGATGAGCTTTCAGGTCCCTTCCAATCCAAACTATTCTATGGGGCACATAGATTCAACCTGCTGTTACGCTGAGCAACAGACCTCACATATTACATCAGGAAAATATATTGGAAATGAAAAAAAATGGTAGGTCAGATTCAGCTTTTAGTTATATAACCATGAAAGAAGAGCAAATGATGGGCTGGGTCCAGTTCTGTTGCATTGAAGCTGGTCTGTGATGAGAATCAAGTCCTCATGGGTTGATTCACAGGTTGGTGCTCTCTGCCCTTCTGCTCCAGGGAGGTTGAGGTGCTATCTGGGATGGGCTGGGGGGAAACTGGGCATCTAATACCAATGGATGCCAGTGGGAGGATCTGCACACAGGGTATGGGAACAGGGCTCAGAAAAACATCTTTCCCCATTCATTGCTGTGAATCACTGACTCATTTAAAAAGGTGCATTTCTCACTCAGTGCAGAGTAATTTCTGTGGCGAGCTTTGTTTGCTGTGGAGTCAAAGAACAAGATGAATTTCCCTTGTATCACCAAAATGAGATACTTTCTTGGCTCAGGACTTGTTTTCCCAACACATTATTGTGCAGACCTTTAAACAGGAGTGCCCCATGAGGCACTGGCAAAGCAGGCTGTTACACAGGGCGCCAGGCTGGGATGTACAAGGTGTGTGCACGAAGTATCTGTGCCCTTGCTGCCCATTTTACTGATATGAAAGAGACATGATGGCCTCTGCTGCTGCTGTTACTGAGGGAAAGGACAAGGGAGCAGCTGCTGTTGTTGGAATTTGTCTCTTGTATCTTCCTTTCTGTTTCCCCTCTGCTTCCCTCTTTCCACTGTCAGAAGTGAGCATCCTTCGGGCAACAAGGTCAAGCTTGGTCTCTGCAGCTGAGAGGTTCTGGTATCTCCTCCCCAGCTGCCATGGACAGGGGGAAACCTGGCCAGCTTCTTTCCCTCCTTATTTATACCTTATTTGAGGGGCTTCATCATGATGTGGTGAAGGAAGATCATGTTTGAAAGTTCTTGCAATCTATTTATTATACAATTTACTGGGGGAATCTATGTTATATAACACACACACACACATATATGTATTTATCTCACCCATGTATACATAGCTAGATATTATTCTGACATGAATGCCTTCCTAAAGTCTAGATGCAATTCTCAGTCAACTTTTGAGTGATGATCAGGAAGCCCAGCCCTTTCCTGCAGACAGAAATGCTGCACTTCAGTTTTGGTTGTGCCCATAAGGCGTTACTTTACTCATACTTTTACCTGCCTGTAATCCAAGTAGCTAGAGCAGCAGGTTAGGAGTCAGTACTGATACCTGGACTTGGCTGCTGCTGGCTCCGTAACTCATTTCTTGAGGTCAAATAACTTCTTTGCTCCTTTTTCTCCCTGGCTAAAACAGGAATAATTTTCGCAACAGACTACGGAGGTCATGGTTCTTCCTGTATTTTTCTCAATTATTGTTGCAGCTTAGACCTCACAGGTGAGATATTATTATTTCCAGCCAGAATAAACAAAAATAAGGCAAAAAGAAAAGAAAAATGTGTAACTTTTACCTGTATAGAATATCAGGACAAGCATCTGTTTCCAAAACAAGGACAGTGTTTAATTAAGAGTGAGAACACAGACATCAGTGTGCTGCATAACCACTGTCAAAACAGATATTAAACAAAGGTTTTCCTCACCAATATTTTCCCTCTGAGTAGAAAATAAGTGAAGGATAATATCCATGTAATGAACCCCAGTTATCACAACTGCACACTGTGCATAAGTTTTGCAGCTGAAAAACTGATTTCATTTTTCCTCCATTCAGCACTTATAATATTTTGGCTCAAATTTTTTTCTGCTCCAATTAAAAAATATTTTTCTATAAGCCTAAGAAAGGTCTCACCCAATGCTGTTCACTGTTATCCTGCATAACAGGCCAGGTGTCACCCTTTTTATTAGTGTTTTGGTTCTGAAATTGACTTCATAAAAAAGCAGCCAAAATTCTTGGAAATACAATCAAAGCTTGGGTAAAAAGGAAAACATTTGGCTCATGTCCCTGTTAGTGACAGCAATCGATCCCCAGACAAGCATGGGTTCAAAAAATGTGTCAAGAACCCACTTTATATTCTAAATAGACCATGAAAGACGTTCAAATACTTCATCTGGAAGAGAAAACAGAGGGGGAGGAGACACAGGGAGGGAGAGATTTCCTTCCACCAGGCAGTGAGAGATCACTTCACGCTTTCCTTTGGTGGGTTACAGGGGCAATTGTAAAGCCATCTCATGTGAACAGATGGAGGCAAAGGATCTCAGCTTTCACCGGGAGCGGGTTAAAGACCTGATGCCTGTGATGGTGGGTTAGACAGGGCCCAGCAGCAGGGGCTTTCTGCCCCTTGACAGTCAGGCGTCTCCAGGGCCTGCTGGGGTGGCAGCAATCCTTGGGGAGCACCTCGGCAAGTTCTCAGCAGACCGGCACCAGCTAAGCCTTAGACTTGTATAGGCACTTCACATTTAAGAGCATGTCTAATCCAATCACTGGCAGATTGGAAGCTATCTATGTACCTCCCATATAGCATATTCTTGTCGACTTGAAAGCAATCTTCTCCTTGTCAGCGTTCTCCCCTTGTCTTCCTATCAGTCTGTGCAAGCAGCGGCCTCCCCCCTTGGGCACACAGAGCTAATCCTATTTACACAGCCCATCAATTTAACAGCTTTAAATATTCACATGGGTTAGATGGATGCAGCTGAAAACGTTTGCAACATCACTGGGCCAGCAAGTGAGGGGGGAGAGCAGTGTGGTGAGCAGTGGGAGGTAGCCTTCCCATGCTGGCAAATGCAGAAAAAGACATTCAAAATGATGAAGGCTGAGGCATGTCTCATGCTCACACACACACACACTTACACATGCACACAGAGAGCAGACTACGCATGTGCAACTCATTACACACACGTGCACACACTAGCAGAGTGATACACACCATGGTCCCTGTTTCTGTTAGTTAGCTGTAGACTCAGGTTTTGACACACTCTTATCCTTGCTTTACGTAAGCCCACTGGTACAGCCACTTGTGGTGTGGCCAAGTGCTGTCTGATCCTGCTTGCTGTGTTGTTCCTGGTATTGGTCTGAGTGCCATGGTCCGGTGGGATTTAGTCCCTGCCTATATTAGTGCAGGTAAATGATCTCAGACATGCTCATTCCCTCCTCTTGTTTAAACTGGAAGATGTGTGTGGAAGGTCTGATGGAAGAACAAGCACAGAGAGTGTCTAACACCCCCTAAAGAGAGCACTGACCATGTTTGCCTCCTACTTGAGGACGGACACACATGCCGGTTGCAGAGGAGTTCAACCTGACACAAGCAGGCTTTATACTTAACTCCATTCTCAGTTGTTTGTTTACAGATTCCTGAACTGAAATTCCTCCCTTTAGTTTATCTGCCCTGAGCATCCTTTAGCATCTTTTAGCTGTACCTCCTGTGCTCTGGCTATAGGTTAGAGCAGTCCTGAGGAGGCAAGTCCTTTCACAAGGAGTCAAGAGGACAATCAGGAAGCTCCTAAAGGTTCCCAACCTCTTGCCTCTGCTCTGAATGATTTTGGACTTCAGCAAGAATCAGCGTCCACCTCTGAAAACCCAGTGGAGACCACGGGGAGTTTTTGTTGTGCCCCTCCTCCAGCACTTATGCCTTTACTAACCACTTCACTACAAGTGTGGAACAGCCCTTGGCTTGTGGTTTAACTCACCTGCATGAGTCACACCTGAATTCCTCTCTTTAACCACTGGAGGTTAAATAGAATTTGGGTGGCTGTTGCCTTCTGCGTATTGCAGTCTTTGATGTGCAAAGGACATATATCTGTCTGACATTTTGACCTGGCACATTTTTTACGTTTAATCTGCTCTTTTCTGTCTGGTTCTCAAACTCTTAGAAATGTTTGGATTTTTTTGTGGTGGAGATCATGTATGCTAACAAAAATCTCAAGAGGTTTCTAGTGCCAGCAGGCGGCAAACTTGCAGATTGTCTTTGATGGGGCTCTTCGCCTAAACCACGCAGACTTATTTCCATCATTCTGAACTGAGGCTGAAGGCTGAAATGGAGCAAAAAGAGGATGTGCAGTGGATGCCCTCTTCCCTCATTCCCATTCTCAAGACCTAAAGGTACTTCTCTAAAGAGAGCACTTTCTCTAAAGATGTTTTGATGTAATGAACAGCACCGTTTTTTCCCAAGGTAAGAGCACTCTGGGCAAAACCCATGCAGTAACTTTACGATTCAAGAGGGGCATTCAAGGCTCGCACCAATAGTAAATCAGATGAAGCGAAGGTCCTTTATTCGCCCGATTAGCGATGGGAGGTTACGGCAAGGAAGAGCACTGAGAGTGTGCACTTTCCAGCTGCTGGCATGCTGCGAGCCTGACACGCCCGAGGAATCCAGAAAAATTCTTGAAGCATGAGAATCATTTTCCCCCTAACAACTCTGCCTCCCCTTTTCCTCCAGGGGCCAGGGCAGGCAAGTGAGGTCCAAGAGGCCCTGAAATCACTGGCATTCCTTCTGGTGACTTTGCGGGGCTTTGGATCAGGCCCTGAGTGTTCAAAGATGGCAAACTTGTAAAAATGTTTGGAGAGTGAGAAAAGCTGAAAGTTCCCATGTGCTGTTTAGGGCTACATCTTGGTTTCCCCATTGCGCTTATCAGCAGTATATGTCATCACTACATATTGATGGAGACACAGACATTATCTTTTTGCATTAGACCTGTGTTTAGCCTGATATCTTGGGGTTTTGCCTGTTTTTTTGAGTCTTACCCTTCTCTTTCATTTCCTGGCATTAATTGCTTATATAGTCCTCTAGTTTGGTACAGTAGGACCAAGTATTCTTTTGTCCTTAAACCATGGGGATGCTTTTGGTAAAGAACAGCAGAAAATTTGGCCAGTGCAGCTTCAAGTAATTGTATCAGCCATATGGTGATGCTCAACCGTCAGGGACTAATTTCGCTAGAAAAAGATTGAGAAGAACTGTGCATTCAGAAGCCAAGGACTAAGGTTAGAAGGTAGAAGATTCAAACCCAGAGGAGAGTGAACTGTCTAGAGCAGCTGGATGGGAGAGGACGGATGGGAATGTGTGGAAAGTGGAAGCAGGGTTCGGGACTCAGGGTATTCAGAATGAAGGCAATAGCAAGGACACGGCCTTTGCAGCTTAGGTAGAACAGTTTTTATCTAGGAAGCCATTAAATGTGGTGGTCCTCTCCTTCTTTCCCTTAGTGCTGATTGCTTGTTCCCACTGTCCGTATTGTAGCTCTGTGAGAACTCAAGCTGTGACAGAGACAGCTGAATGGGAGAACTAACCTGTCTGAACACAATTTACCACCCCAGGTTTATCTGTCAACGGATCAGGTCCCACATTTGACCCACACAGCACTTCAAGCAAGGATGCTGGCACAGGGCAGCACAGGGCTGTCATCAGCCAGAGAGACAGGGTGACCCACATTTCACACACTCCCTCCCTGAAAGAGTCAGAGTAAACAGCTAAAGGATTAGCAAGAGGAGACTGGTGCCCACCCTGGTGCATATGCTTAAGGAGAATGTGTGAAGAAGAAAATAAACTTTAAAGACTGAGCAGGCCTGGGCAAAACTGAGTAGTCATTTATCTACCACAAGCTGCTGCTCTTCAGAGGCTGTGGGCTGCGCAAGTCATTGCAGAGCCCTCAAGGAGCCCACACTGGCAGCCAGATCAGAAAGAGCTGCAAAAGGTGGTCCACAGAACCCAGCCTCCTAACATCTGCTTTGGGCATCCACAATCTGCACCCCCTGGCAGCTTCCCACCAGGGAGCAGCACTAGCACAAGCACACGTATTTCTACCTAGATATAATGAAATTCGTGAAAAAAAAATATAAAATAAAAAGAAAGGACTATGGTTATACCATAGCTTTAGATGGAAGCAGTGATAGAGAGAATTATATCCCAGCAGGCAAGATCAGTGGGACAGATAGACAGATTAGAGGAGAGACAGATTTTGTCCAAAAAGGGGGAACTCCTCAGGACATGCTTTTTCAAGTGGAGGTTATGTGGCTTTACTGAATGGATAGCATAGCAGGTGAGCTAAATCCTCACCTGGAGTGAAATGGGAAAGCCCTTCTGCCAGTGGGGCTAAGCACTCATCCCAGCTGAGAGCTGACCTGGTGTGCTGATAGCAACAACCAGTCTTTCCATGTGTCTTCTGCACACTGCTGCTTCTGTCTGAGTCTCCGGCCACCCCCTACAGGGGTAGAGGTCAAGGAGCCATGCACCTTTGAGGCCACACAATGATTTCATAGGAAGTTCAACCCCAAGACATCTTCCCTCAGCTGTGTTCAGTCGCCCCTGCCCTGGTCAGCTGCCTTTTGTTAGAAGCGCTTGCTCTCTGTAGGAGAGGCACTGGGGTACTGTTGAATTACCCTCCCATATTCTCAGGATGCTGTTTTTTTTCTCAACAGCTTTGATGTAGAGAGGTAAGGGCCAAATGTCCCACACCCACCCTGCCGCCCATCAGCTGCTGCCGCGCTGTTCAGCTCTTCGCCGGGCTTCAAGCTGAGTTAATCTCCTCTTCACTCCCATTTCCTTCCACCCTTCCTCAGGCTGTGCTAGCCGCCATGAGTTTAGCTGGAGCTAGATCACACACACACCCCTGGACTCCCCTTCCCTGGAAGCAGAAACCGGAGTGACCCCAGCTAGCTGCGGGAGAAGAGAGACAATCTGTGAGCCCCCGGCGGCTGCGGTGGTTCTGGTTGCCGCTGTGCGCCAGCACGAGCAAGCAAATTCCAAGAAGATGCAGTCATCAGCAGCTCTGTGAAGACAGGAAAGTGGTTACAAATGCTCTCTGCCTCAAAGAGAGAGAGAAGAAACCGCAGTCTGGCTGCAGCCTCACCTCGTGCTTTCTGATAATCTGCTGTTTAGAAACATTCACTATGGTGCCCATGGCTAGGCAGTGGTGAAACCAACCACGCCAGTGGATGGAAAGGGACTGGTTTATCCCTGGCCAACTCAAACAAAGCCTGCTTTCAGCATGCATACAATAGCTCTTGTACAAAAGGGAACAGAGACAGAAGTTTCTTGCTCACAGCTGTCTACATGGCATGTTTTGGGAGAGAAAAATTTGCTAGGGCATGCTGTGTGACTGTCCACTTCCAGTCGAGGCAGGACTGGTTTGCCCCCGCATAAGCTCTAGGGTTTTAAGTACTGAAGTCCTCAGTGATTCATGTGCAGCATCTTTATATACTGACGGCTACTCAGCAGGCAAGCACATCTTACCATCAGGTGGTTTTCCCTAGTCTTCTACCTAAACTGTCTCCATTTTGATAATCTGCTGCATTTGCATCTGTTTGCCTGAAAAGGACGGAGCAAGTATCCCCAGGTGTCCCTACCATGATCGTAAGTGGCAGAATTAATAAAGCTGGAAGTTTTCTGAAATATTAATTAGCTGTTTAGGGACCAGATTCTCCATCCAGCCCACTGTCCATGTATCGTCCAGTTGGAAATTATTGGGTTGGGTGGGGCGGTGGTGCAAAGAGAAAATATTATTGATGCCTCTCTGGCCAATTTTTACCAGTCCTCCATGAGCTGTTTTACCAGCTGAAGTTACATGTTCCCATCACATCTGTGTACCTTCCTGGTGAGCTCCTTGTTTTGGGAGCTGTAAGGGAGGGCACATCCCTGAGCTTTTCTCCCACCACCCCATTGCTGCAAAGCTGCATGGCTTCTTTTCTGCCCCAGTCTGAAAGGTCACAACAAAATGCAGAATCTGGCCTCCACTATCGATATCTGACATTTCATATTTTCATTATCAAAAGGTTTTACTGAAGCCTTGAATTTGCCACAGTGGGTGTCCTTTCAAAATCTGCCAAGTTTGCTTTAGAAAAAACAGATAACATTACCTTGGTATTCGCGGCATTCCTTGTGCTGCTCTTCCCACTTCAGTGGAAGACTGCTGAGGATGTTTAGGGAAAGGCTAAGATAAATGTACTTCAATATCAAAATAAATAATAGAGGCTAATGTGCAGCTTGTATTATTCATGTTCATACTGGATTCCAGTTCGGGTTTAAAGAGAGCTGCCCCAGAGCTTTTAGGCTGCCGCTCCCAAGTCCAGAAGAATCAAGGGAGCTCTGTTGTGTATAACATCTGGTCTTGTCCCTGTGGCACACATGGTTTTGAGCACAGTACTCTGAAATTACAGCAGGCGTAATCTGAAGCCTATGCTGGTAAGGGCTGTTCCACTTCCCACCCTTCCCCATATTGGTTTCCAAGTGTTGTGGGACTGTTGCATCTCCTCTGAGAGAGGTGCACAATGGGATTGCCATTGTTCTTGGCATAAGGCTGGAGATGGGCAGAGTGGCCACATCTGGCATGCAGTCAGCCATGACTGCACAAAATGTGGCTCCTGTTTGGGCTGCTCTGTGCAGCTGGAGGAGGCGGATCTGATGAATTTCTCCCACATGAGAGTGCTCATTCCAGAAGATAGACAAGTTCTTGATCAAGTCCATACGCACTGTCTTGGCCTGTCTCTCGGTTCAGGCACCACTCCTCTAGGGGCACTTCATGAAGAAGCAGAGAAGCAAAACTCACTAGAATTTGAGGTAGAAGTGAGGGCATATTCATGTATGTATTCATGTACACATGCAGATAAAGAAGTTTCCCCTGTAAAGCCTCTCTTTCAAGACAGAAGCATGTTGCCAGCTCTCAGCAAATAATAAATTATAGTAACAGCACAAGAATTCTTCCACAGAATAATTCATCAGCCACAAAAATTACCATAACTATTCACCAGCCTGTTGTCTGGCAGGGCAAAAGCCAGAAGCTTAACATGCTGCATAAGGGGAAAAGAGAAATTCTCCAGGGCAGTCCTTTAGTGATCTGGAGGGATAGTGGTTTCCTGCTTTGAACTGTATGCAAAGCAAAGAGTGAAGTTCAGAGTAAACCAACTGATTATTCAGGCTTGATGTCTGAAAAGGCCAGATATTAAATCACTGATATTTAGTCTCCTATGCCAGGTTATTCTTGCTCCCACGTATTTGTTGCATCAGGAAATGATGAGTATAGGATACAATCCTTGCATAAACCACATGGGGTGTGACAGTCTAGGAGAATAAGGTTAAGGCAAATGATTGCTAATTCAAGCCAAAATTTGGTGGAGCAGGTCACCATTTCATAGCAAACTGAACAGACAAAACATAAAACACTATTGTTCCTTCACAACATATAACATTAACTGCTCTATAGCCTAATCCTGCAACTCCCACAGGATACACTTTGATGCCTCAAATGTCCTACTCCTATTAAAAGGGCCTCCATCTGATGTGAGATATTCATCGTGAAATCTGGAGCAAAATAAAGAAGAAAGAGCTGCAGAGTACTGGAAGCACTGTTGCAAAACACAGCTGTGCAAAACAGGTTCACATTTGATCTCTTTCTAAGAAGACATTATCTTAGAAACATCTCAGTCCCTAAGGTACTAAGTTGATAGCTCATGCAGTGCCTGAAAGACTGAGCTGTTGAAGACTCCATCACAGGCATTATCTTTGAGACATGCTGGTTTTCTCTTGCCAAATCTAAGTACTTGGGTTTAGTTCCAGCACGGCTGCTGTTCCCACTGCAATGCTTACCTGTGGTCCTGGAAAGAAAGCAGGAGACAGGGAGTGCCATACTGCCCTGGGGGAGCATAAGTGTCCATGTTCAGTAGTATTATGGGAGATTATGGACTTTTCCTGACACTGTCGAGGAGCTTATGATTTTCCTGCCTGTTGCTATGACATACAACCTAGTTTGTAATATACATGAAAATTAGGGCTTCATTAATAACATGATCCAATTTCTATCTGCCAGAAATTGGGTCGGGTCTCTTTTGCATATTCAGGATTACCAAGCAGAGGTCCCTGATAACCTAAGGAGAACTTCACATGTCCATTTGCCTCACTTCTGAAGTCCCGTATGTGTTTATCCCTAACCATACTTCTTTCCCCAGCCTTGCTCCTACCCCTAGCCCTGACCTTATCCCAGGGTATCAGAATAAAAGTTTAAAAACAAATATGCAGCCAGTTTCCTTTTTTTGTTTTGTTTTGATTTGGTTTTAAACACAGCTTGATAGGCTAAAAATATGGAATGCACATCTTCCAGTTATCACAGATTTCTGTGATTGGCTATCTGCTTTGCATGGTTTTATGCTAATGTCCATACACCCATTTTAATCTATGAGGGAAAAGGTGACTTTCTTCTATTTGCAGAGCAGACATGGTGAAAGCACAGGTAGGCTGGCATTTATGCATAGCCTTCAGACATAGGGTACCCAAAGGTTAGAGAATGATAAAACATTAACATCCTTGTTGTTAGCATTTATTGTAATGGCTGTGTTGCAAGTAGTGGTACAAACACTGTAGTAATTACTACATGGTTATGGTTGTGTTAGGTCTTGAACATAAGTTCTTGGCAAGCACAGGGTAAGGAGAAGGACAAGGAGCAAAGGTGTAAATGAGCTACATATTGTCCCATGAGCTGCTGAAGTCATAGAGCCTTAACTGAGGAAGAGACAATAGAAATTTTCAGAATCAGACACCTTACCCTGGAGCTGAATTCCCAATTTCGCATGTGACTCAGGTTATTAGAAGCCTACATTTCACAGACCTCACATGGACCAAGACTGTTCAGAAGCAAGGACAAAAGTAGTTTTGCTCTTAACCTGAATGGAAAGAAAATCTGGCCATATCTGCAATCAGTTCCAAGATACTATGAGGGTGGTGAGGCCCTGCCACAGGTTGCCCAGAGAAGCTGTTGTTGCACCACCCCTGGCAGTGTTTGAGGCCAGGCTGGACGGGGCTTGGAGCACCCTGGTCTAGTGGGATGTGTCCCTGCCTGTGGCAGGGGGTTGGAACTGGGTGATCTTTAAGGTCCCTTCTAACCCAAACCATTCTATGATTCTATGATTCTATGGTGGTGAAACAGAGGCTGAGAAGGACTCAGAAGTAGAGAAATTCCAACTGTGCTTCCTCTGTGGTGAGAACTGTCTGTTGGCACCTGTTGGCATGAGTGAGGGACTGACTGGATGGGTCAGACTTTAGCTGCATGGTTAAAAGCTGGTTATGCTGCTTTTTCACACACTTGTGAGATGATGTGAAGTTGGAGTGAACACAGTGCTGTTATTCACACTGCAAATGAATGGATGGAAAAATTGTGCCTAATGTACCTGGCAGTAAAGCTCATCACAGCCTATACCGCACTCATGGAGTCCTGAGGCCAGCAACCTTAGAAAAAGGATGGTAGAACTTCTACCCAGGAGTATTTGTGCTAAAGACTCTTTTGAGGACTTCTGTGCCATTGGAGTTGCTTTTGCCTACAAAGCTGAAGTGGTGCACGGGGTGTGCTGAGGTACTGAGGAGAATCGTGGCTCTTTGGGCTGAAAGCAACGCTGCAGGCAGAGGGCCCTGCCTAGGCTTCCACTCTAATGCTGGGGCTGCGGTCTCTGCTTTGGCTGTGTAGTGCAGCCCTGCTGTAAGCTGTGCCTCTCTGGAGGTAAAAATTGACCTAACAGCTGGACTCCACAAAGTCTGGATGGAGAGCTTGTGGGGAATAATTTGGAGAGCACTGGCTGGATGCCCGAGCAGAGCAAACCAGGGGAGCAGGGCAGCAACCAGTTTCATCAGCAGGTTGTGAAGAATAAGAAAGTAGGGAAGGTGCCTGGTGGCTGCATCCACGACCACTGACAGTGGCAACAGGATGGCTGGTACAAGGTGCTAGAGCACGTTGTGCTGGTGGTACAGGACTAGGGCTGACAGTTAGCTAACATAGCAGTGGCTCATTCAGCTCTTTCGAGGTTGCTTTTTTGTTTTCCTCTCAGGTAGTTTTGTTTCATCCCTTTGCTTTGCATTTAAAAGTGGGAATTACATCAGAGCACAGCTGGGGATATGGGGGTTGATTTGTTATTTTTAAGGTTATGACAGGGAGCGGAAAAAAGGATTTTGAAGGTGACTTAGTTGCCATTTTCTATTCTGTATTTATCTTGCGTCAGTCACATGCTTCATGCTTCTGCTGGCTGCCTGAGGACTAGGAAGAAATCATCTTCATAACTGCTATGATTTATCCCCTGCACTGTAGAGTTTAATTTCACTTTTGAAGAGCTGGTGTTGCCCTGGCTGAAAAAAAGGAGGCTGGACAAGCATGCTTATGCTTGTAGTGGTATTGGAAAATCTCTCAAGTACCTGTGGGCAGGTGTGGCTCACATACTTGCGTTAAACCAACCGCCAGATCTAGGGTCAGGAAGGAATTTTGCTCTAGGTCACACTGGCAGGGACATGTGTTGGTTTTGTTTCCTTCGCTTTGCAGTGTGGGTTGTGGTTGGCTTCCTAGATTATCTCCTGCCATTTTAAGAAATGCTAAAGACACAGGTTTTAGGCCCACAAGTGGAAAAGTAGATGCAGCCCTTTAGGTCTCAGACCTGCTTCATATGATTGTGCAGCCACTTTGTGACAATGTGCAGAGATTCCAGTCTCAGAAGTGTACAAGACATCCTCAGGGCTGCCAGTGTCCTTCAGATTGCCCTGCTATCTGGGCATCTCCACCTAATAAAATCCCATTTAATATGTGATTTGGAAATCTGGAATTCTTTCCCTATGACACAGCAGGTCTGGTGGCAAAAGTTTTCAGGCTGTTTTGGGTGATGAAGCATTTTGTGACACATACTGTGGGAGAACAGGGCATAGATGCACCTTGGAACTTGTGACTGTGATGGCCTGGACTTGTTGATGTGGGTGATCTTGCCTTGAGTGCCACAGAGCTGCCATTTGGTTTCTTGTGTTGCTGGGTTGAGGTTGTATTGGTACTGTTCACTTTTAAAGTGTGATCTCGTATAAATTACTAGGTTTATATTTAACAATTACTATTGCTCTATCACTTATGTGGGGTGACTGGAATCAGATTAGGAGCATCATTGCCTGATCCCAGAAAACCAGAATGCGAGATGTCAGTCTCATGAGCAGGCACTCCTCTCTGTTAATCGAAGCACTCCAGGCGTAACTGCACTGTTACTTCATTTCAAATATGTCGCTGCATCTAAATTTCCTAACTAACCAGTGATTAAAACAACATGCTTGTTAGAAGTCTCTTGGGGAGTGGCATGTGTGATGTTGGTATTAATAGGATGAAAACAATCAGAAAGTTAGGGCATTCTTCTGAGGTATTGAAAACCCTTAATGAGGCCCTTAGTTATGCAATAATTTCTTTGCAAGCAAACACATGCCTATTATCATTATTATTGTGCCGATTGTTGATATCCCACTGACACGAACAATTTAGAGAATTCCAAGTATTATGCAGCTCTCCTGCCAGCTCCGAATAGCCTGACACAGCTACAGCTACCTATTTAAGAAGATTAGCCTGATTTTATTTGCATAAGAATTTAAAGCGACAAAACCACTTACCACACCCAGGAAACGATCATTAAAATTGAATTACTGCACATTCTTTTATTAGCTTTGTGGTTAACTTCTGAATGCTACAGTAAATGCCAAATCCAAAGGGGGATGCCCTGGAATATTATCTCCTAGGTTCTTGGAGCTGCAGAGAAAATGTCTCTTTATCCATTTTGGCAAAAAGGAATCTTGTGTACAACATACATAAGTGTCCTTAAGTGGTCATTCCCTAGCTAAGATGACAAGTAAATCATTGCATGCCTTGTGTTACTCATATGCGTGCCAATGCTGGCCTGGATGTAATGCCAGCCAACACCCTGAGATATCAGACTAAAGCAGGCATAAACCAGTGGACTTCATTCTCTGTTAAAGTTCCCTCAGCCCTGTTGGCAGCAGAAAGGAGCCCCTCAGGAAAGGTAAGCCATTTCATGCCGTGGTCTTCTGCTGGAGGGAAGCGGGTTGCAGAAGAGAATTCGTCTCAGCAGCTCAGGTTTCAGCAGGTAAGTGAAAGCAGAGAAGGAGCAAAAGCAGATGGAAAAGAGAACATAGAAAAAATGGCTCTCTAAGAGGTCTCAGCTGTAGGCTGCTCTCGTCGTTGTTATTTTTTGGTACTAGAGAATAAGCCAGAGGCCCGGCCTGAGGCCAGTTCTCTGCAGTGCTGGGAATGAGATTGAGATAACGATTCTCTTTCCTCAGCTGAGAAGTCCCTAAAGGGGCTTTGCCCAGGGACAAAAATAGTTAGCTTAAACGCCTAGATCCCAATGCCAGTGCCAATGGTGAGCATCCATCCCCGGCTGCAAGTCCTTACACCTGGAATCACAGAATCATAGTAGAACAGTTTGCGTTTGAAGGGACCTTAAAGCTCACCCAGTTCCAACCCCTACCATGGGCAGGGACACCTTCCACTACACCAGGTTGCTCCAAGCCCCGTCCATCCTGGCCTTGTAACACCCCCGAGGTTTAGCAGGAACGGGAAGCAGAAGTGAGGAGTTCTCGGCAACCCGGACCCCGCCGGGGCCGGGCAGGGGCAGCGGCTCCATCCCTCGGTACCGGCGGGACGCGCCCGCCCTCTACCGGCACCGGCAGCCCCCGAGAGCCGAGCTCCTGGGGAATCTGCTGGAGAGAGGTGGGTCATAGAAACATAGAATTAGTTTGGTTGAAAAGGACCTTTAATAACATCAAGTCCAACCTTCACCCCAGGACTGCCGAGACCACCACTAAACCATGTCACAGAGGACCTCATCTACACGGTTTGTGAACACTTCCAGGGATAATGATTCCACCACCTCCCTCAGCAAGCTGTTCCAATGCCTGAGCACCCTCTCTGTGAAGAAATTGTTCCTAATACCGATCTAAACCCCCCCTCGTGCAGCTTGAGGCCATTTCCTGTCATCCTTTTGCTTGTTACCTGGGAGAAGAGACTGACCCCCACCTCACTACAGCCTCCTTTCAGGTAGTTGTAGAGAGCAATAGGGTCCCCCCTGAGCCTTCTCTTCTCCAGACTAAACAACACCAGTTACCTCAGCCATTCCTCATCAGATTTGTGCTCCAGACCCTTCACCAGCTTCATTGCCCTTCTCTGGACCCTCTCCAGTGATGTCTTTCTTGTAGTGAGGGTCCCAGAACTGAGCGCAGGTTTTGACCTCACCAGTGCTGAGTAGAGGGGGATGCTCAATGCCCTGGCCCTGCTGGCCACACCAGTGCTGATACAGGCCAGGATGCCATTGGCCTTCTTGGCTGCCTGGTCACAAGCTGGCTTATGTCCAGCTCCGTCAATCAGCACCCCCAGGCCCTTTTCTGATGTGCAGCTTTCCAGCCACTCTTCCCCAAGCCTGTAGCGTTGCATGTAGCTGTTGTGGCACAAATGCCTGATCCAGCACTTTCCCTTGTTGAACCTCATACCATTGGCCATAGCCCATCAATCCAGCCCGTCCAGATTCCTCTGCAGAGCCTTCCCATCCTCCAGCAGATCAACAAACCACCCAACTTGGTGTTGTCCACACGTTTACTGAGGGTGCACTTGATCCCCTCATCCAGATCATCAGTGAAGATAGTAAACAACACTGGTCCTAACATCAAGATGCTGCTGGTTGGGTTTAGAACATAATGGTGCTACTTCTTATTAGTCATGAACAGAATGGTATTTTTTTTTTTCTTTTTCGCCTTTTCCTCAAGAATTTAATTATAGCTATTTTTGTGTGTGCTGAAATGGCTGGAAATATCTTTGTTTTGAAACCTTTGTAGTTTTAAAGGCTTCTTCAGTAATCAATTGGAAAATATTTTCCACAAATAAGAAAGGACGCCTGAAAGAGATGTCACCCTCGCCAGCCAAAGGGGCAGAAGCAGCTTTCCAGCCCAACTCCTAGCAGGTAACAAAATGCAAAATGCTCACCAAGAGTCAGTAACAGTGGTGAGACACTTTTTTCCAACAGGCTGTGTGGTACTTGCATAGCTGTGTCAGAGGAACAAGGCTGAAAAGTGTCTAGAAAGGAAATTGCACCTGACACGGCCCCTGCTCACAGTGACAGCACTATCTGCTTGTAGTCTTAACTACATCTTTGCGGTGAATTGTGCCTCAGGAGTTTCCAGCCTTACCCAGCCAGGAACTGCATACCAAGAGCTGCACATGACTGAAATCGGCATGACAGCTAACCACATCTCAGAGAGCCAGGGAAGAGGTCTCCTGGGGTGAAATCAGGCACAGAGGGATACAAGGGATGCCATGGGGTCCCAGGCTGAGGCAGGCCTGAGCTTGTGGCTCCCTCCAAAGGTGATCTAGGGATGGCTGATCTCACCTCTCCCACCTTGTTTCCTCCCAGAGCTAGGGATTCAGATGGCTCAGCTGTCCCTGCATAATCACAGCCTTGCTGCTGCAGAGCTTGTGAGCCAAAGGCTCCCAGAGAGTGGCAGGGACTGGCAAGAGATGGCTGTGGGACTCCCAGGATACTAGCAGGTATATAATTGAACTGCCAATGCATTCAGCATGTCTTCTTGCCACTCTCATGGCAGTTAAGTGACCTTAAAGCAATTAGGTGTCTCACCTGAACTGACTTCCAGGAGAGCAGAGCACCAGCACCTGTCTGAATTCTTCAAAAACACATGCCTGAATGGTCAGGGAAAGTAAAACTGTACCATTATCCAGGGAGAGCTTCCATCCCAAGCCCAGGAATCAGTGGGATGTTCATGTGAGGAGCATTTGTATTTCTGTCCTCATGTCTACACCTCTTACATGTGGCTAGATGTCTGCTCCCAAAGCTGTCAAGTTTATCATTTATATAGACCCTAAATTCACCAGAGGAAACTTCTTTGTCAGCTTGAGTTTCTCAGCCTGTGTAATAAGAATGGGAAAACACTGCACAGAGGTAGGAAGAGTGACACTGGAAGACCACGGACACTGAAGCCCTCAAGTGGAAATGCTCTTCTTGTCAGTGATGCTGGCACAAGGTCTGTATAAGGAGGGATGCATTTGTGGTGTTACAAGGCAGGACAGACATTTAGGAATTTAGGGTTCATACTTGTCTTACCAGAGTATTCTGCTGTGAATTTAGGGAAGTCACTTAACACGAAATCTTGTTCTCACAGTAGCTGATGGGAGTCTTGCCATGGAATTCAGTCCTTTAATAAACAAAAATGAAAAATATCCCGTTTGACATCAGAGAGGAAGTGCTTTGGAGCCAAGACTAGCTCTTGCTTTGATGATTGGTGGCCCTTTAGTCCCTCAGTTATACATGGAACAAGGAATAAGAGCTATATAATTGAATGAGAAAGAGAATTTAAGACTATGATTATGGGAAAAGAATAAAAATTACCTTTGCAAAGACAACTGGTACACAACTTCAGCTCAGGGTTTTCAAAGTCAGAGGAGAGAAATAGAAGTGCAGACCCTGGCAAACCAAGGGGACAGATTGGTGGCAGATAGGGCAGACTGATTTAATACTGCAAGGAGGTCAAAACAGAAACTTTAGCATCAAAGAAAGGAGAAGTGCTGTGAAAGCCCAGTGCTCAGAAGTAGCACTTACCAGAGGTATCATATAAACTTAACCCTGCTGTCATTATTCCTATTGGAAAGAAAGGAGGTGAAGGCCATGACCTGTGAAGCAGAGGTCAGATGTTACAGACCATCAGACATAGGAAGTGACAATGGGGAAAGGTTCTTCTTTGAAGCATTACCAGATGGTAGCTAATCTCAGTCAGGGGAGAAGGCATGGCCACCAAATCTACATGGGCTCTCTGAACCTGACACTCAGGCATTATCAAGGGAAAAGAATATTCTTCCAACTGTTACAGGATAGACTATGAAGTGCAACCATGCAGTTAATCACAATGCTGTGCTGATTTGGGATAGAATTTGCCAAGATCAAACATATAACACGTATTTGCTTGTTAATTGCTTCTGCATAAAAGCTGGAATCTAAGATAGCCTGAAAAATTCTGCCTCAATGGAAATTTTTGTTCCTGACCCTCCTGCTTATTTGTGAAAATGACTTTGTTTTCTGACCTAGAGGAAAGCACAGTCAGTCACATCAAGAGCTGGTATGAAGCAGCAGAGTTCTGTGATTAGCACTGTGGTCTGTCCCAATGACTTCTTTTATGATAGTAGTGGTGGAAATGCTGCTGCTTTGCACTCAGCTGCAAATCTGCTCACAGGTTTACTGAGAAATCTCTGCCAGCTGAGCTCAGGTAGGACTCCAGGATATTTCCATATCTGTAAGGGGATGGGGAACATACAAGTGGGCATACAGGTAGAGGTGAGCTTCAGTAGTCCCAGAGTGGCATCTACTCAAGTCATCAGGGCACAGACCTGAGAATGAAAACATAAATGCTTCTTGTGGAGTTCATCACTACGTGGCTTGCATTGAATCTTGTCTGAGTAGCTCATGTTTTCACCATGCTTCTGTTCTCCTGCCTGTGTGAGAAGGACTAGAATGTTTAATAACCCATCCTACAGAAAGGATGCAATTAAGCACCTTCATGAAATTCAGTGTAAGCTTAGGTGCTGAGTCAGACCTTTCATGGTCAGATCTCTCATGGTCAGATCTCCTCAGCTTTATACCCATGAGCATTATCACACATATATTTTTTAGCACAACCAGGAAAATCAGTGAAGACATACCTTATATGCTGTCTGCTCTTTGCCTTAATACTTGGAACTGCTATGATCTGATTTAAGGTCCTCACTTCTTCTGGTCCTCTTGGTAACAGGGTGCATAGCAACACACACTTCTCCAAATGATCCACTGTGCAGTGCCTGCATATTTGTATCTACCAGCAATATCATTTTGTGTGCCTGCCATGTGGGATGCCCAGCTCTGAACCATGGAATTGGGAGCTGCAACACAGAAGAGGGAAGTGCAGGGATGAAGTTCAAAGCCATGAGGTAACAAAATCCTTCTGAACCCATTGTGGTATAACCCTGAGTGATTCTGCCTTGTGCTAGGAGATGTCTTCCCAATTTCTGGGTACCTCATGTAACCTTCATTAAAGAATGAAGCAAGGTTATGAACACAGCTGAAAAGCAGGTTTTAATCATGACATGAGTTGTAAAACCTCCACAGACTTGTGCTGCTTTTGCTGTTGTTGCCTTCTGAGAAGTTCTGCTTCATCTTTTGAGTGCTGTTAACGACATTTCAAATTGTTTTTCCTGTGCCAAATGTGCACAGGTAACGCAGGAAACAGAATACATGCTGCTTGCAAAGAGCCTTGCTTTGCCTGTTGACAGAGTTAACCACTCTTGAAATTCCCTTCAAAATTTGGGTCTGTTGAACCTGGGGCATTGTTCTGGTTTCTTTTAGGCATCTTCTTGTTATTGTGTGAGAGGGGTTCTGCAGGACAGGTAATCCTTTTAAAGAGAATGGACGGTTTTCCCCCCAAAGTGGCAGCTATTTATTAGGAAAGGACCACAAAGTGACATGATTTCAGAACTGCAGCAGTGGAGCAGAGCTGGCTGGAACTCAAAGCTTCAGTGAAAACTTTCAGCACGCTTCAGATTTTGTTGGACAGCAGAGTTGGAGGTTTTGACTAAAATGTTTCTGAAAATAGCAAGAGTCTCACCCACTCAGAGAGCTGAATGTGGAACCTCAAATTTTGATGTGAGCGATGACATTTTCCTTCCAATTTTGGATCAGCCCCAACAATAAACTTTGCTTTATATAGGAAACAAATAGATGTAACAGGAATTAAACTGTACATAGATCATAAACAGAAAATACAAGAGATGAATACAAGTTTCAGATATTCACAAGGTAGAAAGTTGAAGAACAGCAGAAAATAAAATAAAATAAATGGGGAAGGTGTAGTTTATATGTTGTAAAATGAGACCAGAGCAGAGATGGAAGCACAGATGTAAGCAAGTTGCCATGGTGCAGTGGGGAATGCTCTCACTCCAGCAATGAAGAGCTTGCAGTCACGGACAAGGCAGGCAGTCAGTTTGCACTCACCCACAGTCACGCCAGCGTACATGCAAAGTAACCGCCACAGTGCCCAAAATACCAATGCGTGCTACATGGAGGGAGTTACAGGGCAAGGGAAAAGGAGGACTGGTGATGCAGAGAGGTGAGATAATGCCAGGGAAGGTGCAGGAGTTATGAAGTGAGAAAGGAGGGGCACTTAGTGCAATCAACACTGCCGAGCAGGTGCAGGAGAGGAGGGCAGCCACCTACTCAGGTTGAGTTGGAAAGTCTGATTGCACTATACAAACTGGTGCCAAACAGCAGCTGTCTTGACCTGGCTAGGAGCTGAAGATGCACCCATGCTCTCCTTGTGGGGGACCTGGTGGCTGCTCTGGACACACAGAACTGCTTCTCCAGAGGACTGGCCTTGCTTGCAGCCCTTGGGCAGATACCTGCCTTCACTGGGCTGAGGGGATTTCAGGGAGCTGCCAGAGGTGGCTGGCACCCGCTGTGAAGAGCCTTGTGCGGCAGCCAACCTTCCGCAGACTTGTCTACCAGCCAGGCCTGGGGCCCTGCGAAGTGCTAACAGAGAGTAGCAGCCACATACTAGAGATGCAGGAGCTGTTTCATGGGAGACCGATGATTACTTTGGCCAGCAGAGCTGGCTGGGACCTACAAGCTCCGGCCTCAGCTCCTGGGCCTGCTCTGTGGGCACCTTTGGTGCCACTACCCACAGATTTTGCTTCCCTGAGTGCAAAATGGAAATCATAACTATCACCTCCCTCCTGTTTTTCTGCTCAAGCAGCTTGTGATCAGCTCACAGCGTGGGCTGGGTTTTGCTCCCTGCCTCTCTGCGCTCTGTGCAGGGGATCCCAGGGGCACTGCTGCGGGACAAAACAGGCAGAACAACAATAACTGCGCGCCCTGGCGCAGGAGGGGGGAGGATTGTTTTCAGCCTTTGCAGCCCATAAGTGTTGGTACAAATGACAGATACAATCGGGCCTCAGGGGTTTTTTTCATTTATATGTCTGGGGAAGGATGTCAGTGACTGTTCTCAGCCACTCTGTCGAACTGAAGCTAAAGATTTGGGCAGGTGGGGGGGGAGGAGAGAGGGAAAAGCATTGAATTGCCGTCGAAGAAACATGCATAATTCCTAACAATGCTTTGTGTCAACTTCAAAGATCCTACTGGGAGTGCAGCTTATTCTCTGACCAACATATTTCCTTTGCAAAAGGCAGCAACTGATGTCTTTTTTGTTTTTTTCAGTCTCCAGCAGCAGTCAGTACCTATGTTTTCTTCATCTGAAATCAGCTGAAATGGCTTAATATCAATAAGGAATGGGGCAAGTTCACATATCGCTCTAATAGGACCTTGAGACAAAACTTGACCTCACTGATGTAACTGGAAGTTTTGCTTCAGATCTCTGTTGATCTGTGAAGGATGAGGCAGGAAAGAAGGAAATACTTAACCCAACTTGAAGAAAACACCACAGGAAGCAGAGAAACTAAGACAGCATTCCTCTAAAGCCCCATCACAGAGCTGTGGCTAAATATGAATGAAGTTTTTTCTCCACCCACTGCCTTCACAAGAGAACAAAAATGGCATTTCTGAAGTTTGGTGGTGTTGGACTTGAGAAAGAACAAACAAACGAACAAAAAACAAAAGCCCTGCCATAATTAAGCACTGTCACTCAATAGAGTTTTAAATGCTAACCAGGATCTAAACCAGTGTGAAAGTATCAACTTTTGAGAAGTCTTTTCTGACCATGTCTAAGTCTAAGGTTTAACCTCAACCAGTGATTTTTTGCTTAAGCCTCGACGTGTTTATGGCATAGTCCTTGTGGTGACAATCCTACTTTCGATAGCAGTATCTCTGCTTCAGAGTTCAAATCCGGGTTTGTGTTCTCCTGTCACTGAACTCAGCGTTCTCCAGAAAAACAATCTGTGGATTAAAAATAAAAAAAGGGGAGAAAAAAGTAAAAAGATGTTGTTTTAAAAAGTAGCCAAGAGACAGACATATTTCTGAAATGTTTTAAATATTAACAAAAGGAAAATATATATTTTTTGTCTTTAGCCCAGCAGTTTACACATTAGCGTCATCACTTCATGGCCTCGACTGAGCCAGACAGGCTGCGAAGCCTAAGGCCTTCATCCATCTTCTCTCTAATGGACACTCAGTGCCTGTTTTCTGAATTTTGTTTCATTTTCTCACTGAGGGAATTGCGGGCACCGGGGTCCCCGGGGAGATGCTGCGTTCGTGGCCCGGCTCTCTGGTGCCTCCTGCTGTCGCTCCGCCTCACTCCTGCTCCGTGCAGGAGGTCTCAGAAACGCTGCAGCTGATTTTTTTCCACTTCCTTCTTCACGTAACAGGCTTTGGTGAGCCGGGCACACAGGTAAGGCAGGCACACAGCCGGCTTTCAGAACCCACTTGGAGTACTGTGTGTAGTTCTGGTGTCCTCAACATCAGAAGGACATGGAACTGTTGGGACAAGTCCAGAGGAGGCCACGAGGATGATCTGGGGGCTGGAGCACCTCCCATATGAAGACAGGCTGAGAAAGTTGGGGCTGTTCAGCCAGGAGAAGAGAAGGCTGTGTGGGGACATCATAGCAGCCTTCCAGTATCTGAAGGGGGGCCTATAGGGATCCTGGGGAGGGACTTTTCATTAGGGACTGTAGTGATAGGACAAGGGGTAATGGGTTAAAACTATAACAGGGGAAGTTCAGGTTACATATAAGGAAGAAGTTCTTTACTGTGAGGATGATGAGGCACTGGAACAGGCTGGCCAGGGAAGTTGTGAATGCTCCATTGCTGGCGGTGTTCAAGGCCAGGTTGGACAGAGCCTTGGATGGCATGGTTTAGTGTGAGGTGTCCCTGGCAGGGGGGTTGGAACTAGATGACCTTAAGATCCTTTCCATTCCAGACCATTCTATGATTCTATGTGACTAGGTTTGCTGAATTCTGTGCAAACCACCCAGCACCTATAGTGCAGGGGCATCAAATGCAAGTTTAACAAGTTTAACGAGTCCCTAGTCTTTAAGGACAGGGCAGTGTTTCTCAAGCATTTCTGAGATGAAGAAGACATTCCAGGCAATTAAAAAAACTTTGGTACAGTTTGGTGCTGAGGCTAAAAAGATTAATGAAGAAATTTTGTGTTCGGGCAAGGGATAATGGCTTTCAATAATGATAATAAAAAAGGTAGATTCAGGCCAGGCATAAGGAAGAATTTTTTGATGATGAGGGTGGCGACACACTAGAACAGTGGCAGATGCCCCATCCTTGGAAACATTCAAGGTCAGGCTGGATGGGCCTCTGAGCAACCTGGTCTACTTGAAGATATCCCTGTTCATTGCAGGGGGGTGGACTAGGTGACCTTTAAAGGTCCCTCCCAACCCAAATTATTCTATGAGTCAATGGTTCTGATTCTATGATCTGTTGACTAGCTTTACGGTCGTCACACAAAGAGCCAATATAACTTGAGTTCTAATGTCCAGGTCCCGTATAAAGAGATTCTGTCTGCCCAGGAGGTCACTGAGTTCAAAGGGAGAAGACAGAAAAAGACCAGGATGGAAAATAGTAGCAAAACCATAACATTTGGAGTAGGAAACAGGTATCAGTCTGGGACAATATAACCAAACCCTTTTCCTGTAGACCTCACAGAAAGATTTGAATAAGTAAAGAACCATGGAGACAGGGAGTCACAGTGGCAAAGAATGTTGTTTGTTTCTTTAGTTTTCAGTCTAATATATACCGTTGTAACTGGAAATTATTGCAGTCATTAGTTCTGGAAATTACTACAGAAACTAGATTCACAAGCTTGTAGGGAAGCTGAAAGTAGAAGAGTGCGTTACCATCCCTGTTTCTGTCATATCCCTCATATTTCAAAAAAACCCAAACATTTATTTAAAAAGAATGCACACAAGCGTATGCATATTCATATGAAATTGTCAAAGCTTTGACTCCGAAAGATCAAAATATAGATATTTTAATAATTTCAAATGTTTTACTATATATATTTACTCTGTATTTTATGGCTTGTAATAAATTAAGAGATAATTAAATCCTTATTTTACATTAAAACCTAAATATAAGCACCTGTTACATTTTGAGGACATTCTTCCATTTGAAACTCCAGATTTCTTAAAGCTGGGGTCGTTAAGTTTTTGCGTGGATCCAAAATGAAATTATTCCCCCTTGGGGTTCAAAAGCAGTTTTTTAAGGTGGAAATGTCAAAACCAAACTTAATCTGATGAGGTTTTGTACTCTGGGGTGGCAAAGTCACTCAATTCTGATTTAATGTGTCATCTAAAGAAAAGGAGCACAAACTTTCTACCGCAAATGATCACGCTGCAAGTCTCTCTGATGCTCTGTACTGATTCGAATGCTAGTGACTGCCAATCCCTGCAGAGTATTGCCATTCTGAGGCATTTCCAGGAACTTCTAAAAGGAGGCCTAATAGTTGTGTGGCTGAACAAGGTATATGACGTCTTGCTTTTGAGCTGAGTTTCATCCTTGATCTATGTACCCACATTTGGAATACTTAAGACATGAAACTGGACAATTCACGTTCAAGCTTTGCCATCTTGCCAATTTTGTCAATATTTTTGAATGCCGCTCTGGGAAATTTTAAAGAACCATAATACTTGATAACAGTTAGCAAAATTCAGTATTAATAATTTGAAACAGATGCGAGACCTACCTACATTCAGATTTATGTGCTATGAATAAGTCTATTGGAGGGAATGATGACAGCACCTGCCAGTTGTCAGGAAAATGGTCTGACATTCAATTTGCAGAGCCATTTCTTCAGTGCAGACTGAGACACTGCTCAGTGCTTCTTCCAGCTTCATCTTCAATGTACTGTGGAGCACATTGTACTTAGGAATACGACGGCCCTGGGCAGATGGAGCGGTGATGTCATCGAGCTTTTCCATTTCTACTTCCCATGAACATTTGCCTTATTCTTACATCCCAGCTCTTTCTCGACATGTTTTAGACTAGAAACATTTTTCTTTTTTCGGGTGCAGAGAAGGAATCACTTCTTTTTGATTTCAGACAAGATCTGGCAAGTGAGCTCTTGTTGCTAGTCAAAGAAAAAGCTTTAAAAAAATTAACACAGAATCTGTGTTTAGCAAAGTGATTTGCATAAGCTGTACACTTGGTTCTTAGAGTTGGAACAGTTCTAACCTATGACAAATTCCTCTGTCTGGGCTGTCTTCCAAAATCATTTTCATCTACCCTGGCAAAAGAACTGAAGTCTGCGTTCTGCACTAATTAAAGGCCTCCAGGAGAAGGGCCCCAGTTGAAATGCTGACACACTTTGTACACGCTTTATTTGTGAAAGGGGATACTGAGCCCATTTGATGGCGCCTCCTGCTCCGTCATGCTGTGCAAAATTTTAAGTGGGGAAACAAAATGGACGCAGTTATGTCTTGTTAAGATTCTGAGATACTAAAACTCTGCCATTTTCCCCATTAAAAAGCACAACATTGGGATTTTTTTTAATCTTCGAATAGCATTAATAAGCAGTAAAAAGACTCAAACCATGGCATTTCCTTAGTGACTATGAACTGACATTCACATTTTTTGTGAAGCATTATGGCTTAATGCAGCTGAGTCTCTGTCCCACTAAATGTCTTCATTTTGGAAACAGCAGAATATACACCCAATGTCCCTTTTACATAAAACTGTAAACTGCTGAAAAGGGAAGGCAGGGAGAACAGCTGTCCCGATAACTCTGTGAAGTTCTTCTGGCAGGTCTACCCAGCCCATAAGGAAGCTTTCTGTGCTAGATCCATAAAAGGATACATAGCTTTTAGGCACCCAAGACGTTCAGTGGAATTTAGAGTCCTTGACTGAGCAAGGTGGCACCCAGAAAATAACACATGTGGAGAGTCAGACATACCAAAACACAGCTCCCCAAAAACCTAGAGGAGACACCTATGTAGACACCAATAAATAGAAGATGGCATAGTTAGTCTTCTATAGGAGAGCATCCACTCCCGTTTGGGCCTCCCACCAATAAGCTCTCTTCTGGATGTTTGTGCTTGGCGTAAGAAAGCTCTTGCTTGCAAGGTACAACCTTCTACAAGAGGAACAGCCTATGCCAGTAATCATAGCACATTATCAGTACTCTGTGTGCTATGATTACCACCTTTGAGCTACAAATCCAGCAACAGAGGCTATCTGTGGAAGGGAGGCTGTCTTAGTTTCTTCTTCTGAAGCTGACCTGAGTATTCACCATCTGCTTTGGAGACATGAGTATACACGTGCGGGGGCTGAAGAGAGATTTGACCCTGGATGTTAACTATTTCATCCAAGTGCCCAGCACGAGGCAAGGAAAGAAACTCTATTTCTGGCTTCTGTCTGTGGAGCCTCATGCTCTGAAAACGTTGATTAGACTCAACTCCGCATATGAGCTACATGGAGAGCTCCTGTGGAGACTAACAGATCTTAGCTAGGGTTCAATGCACTCACCCTGGTCAGGGGAAGGAGTGAAGTACATCTATCCAGCAGCAGATGTTCAGATGCTCAGTGACCTGTGGGAATACACTTGGTAGAGGCAAGGGCATTTAGGCAGCTGCATGAATTTAAGGAATCCCAGCCCAGGTCTCAGGCTTTTCTCTTTGCTCCTTTGTGATGAGCAGAAAATAATCATAATAATAAAAAGAAACAACAGGAGAATTTCTCTCTCAGATCTTCTTGCAGCCTTTCTCTCCTCACGTTTCACCCTGCTTGACTGCTGCAGCCCTCAATAAACTATGTCATTGTGAAGCAGGAATGCACCAATTCAGTAACCACTGAGACAGGTCCAGGGGGTTCTGTGAGCAAATAAACTAGCAAACAAAATCAACATTATTTGTGGATCCTCGTCATTGCCTTAGGAAGAGGAATTTCAAGTCCATTTTTTATGAACCTTAAATGTGAAGTTTCCGCAAGCACAAATGCTCCAATATTTTCCTTTCTTCTTGAGTACAGAGAACAATTCTGTCCTGTTTTTTTCGCTAAAAGTATTGACTGTGTTAAACACTAGGCACGTGCTTTCAAAAGAAAAGCGCCATGAATGCTTACATGTCCCTGTATTATCAGCCACGTGCTCCATCACCGGGAGACAAACGGTCCACTGAAATGCGGCTGGCCTGGAAGTTCCACATACCAAGCAGATGCAAGCAGAATGCCATAGGGAAATAAGAAACACATTGTATGTGATTTAAAAGGCTTACAGCTATGGAATATCCTTCTGAAAGCCTAATGAATATATCCAACACATACGCAATCGAAATACAAAACGCTCCCTGCACCAGAATACAAAACCACGGAACTGGAGATAATCTCTGAAGAGACCCACAAAATAAATCTACTGACAGCAGCACCTATAATCATACAACCCCAGTATTTGGCTTGTCAAAATGTCTCCAAGCTCAGGATTTTCTGTGGAGAGGAAACCGCCCATGGAGATTCTTTCTTAATTTTATGTCTTCTGTTTGCCACTCAAATAAGCTTGTACTGGGTTTGGGGTTTTACTTTGTTTTGCTTTCTTAGATGCTAATACAGCTCAGACTGACTTTGACAAAGTTACTGATTATAAATTCAGCTTTCTTTCCACAGGCCTGGAAAAGGACCATTTAAACAAGCACTTGTTCAAGTGACTGAAAATACAGGCTTTGTGTTTTACCTAGTGACTGTTGAAGTGATAATACCCTACATTTAGAGCCAGTGAGGAGAACATTTAGGCAAAAGGAGGGGGGAGCATGAAAAATCTCTCAGGATTAGTCTTGGTGCTTTTTCTCATGGACATTCCTGGTTATTTCACATATGACCTCTCAGAAGTATGCCTGCAGAACTTCTAGCAAAAGCTGAGGTGGCAAAGGTGACAAAGGCAAGGTGAAAGAAGTTAAGAACATCATTTCATCCTTTGTTCTCCAAGAGAAACACAGCTCTGAAGCAATTTATTCTAGAAATGTGTTAATTCCCAAGCTTTCACAGTTGCCGTAGCAAGTGGAGGAATGGCGAGTGTTATAACTGTACTGTGAGGTGAGAAGCGGGTTTAAGCAGGCCAGGCTCAGTGACTTTCTATCCACAACACTGGCTGTAACAAGGGTTCAGAATGTCTACTCTGTAGTTAAGCAAGCTGAACCCAAGGTATATAAATAGCATAGGTTATGTTGTTTCTCCTTATCCCTTTGCTATATGCATTACACAAAGGAGCTATGACACACCTTAAGGAGCAGAAAGCATTCAGACTCTTCTCTTCCAGAGAGTGCTTAAAGCACTCATTGGAGGAGTTTGGCTTTGAGAACAGGCTCAGGTTTGCTCACAAGTGTATCAAGGCTTTGGAGCAAAACCAGACACAAGATTGCACTTCTATATGCAAATCCCAGGAGATCCCTCAACTTTGGGGACAAAGTTCTGGGTAAAAGACTGGGAAGAAAAGACCATACAATAATAATGCAAAAACTCTGCCTACCCTTCCCTAGGTTGGTTCTGCATGGACAGATGATGAAGACAATCAAGATACGTACCAAATATGTACTTTCACACACAAAAAAAGAGTAACAAAAGTAATATATAATAGACAGGGACTAGGTTGAGACTCTGGAGCCCAAGCTGACCTTCAGCACTAATTTCTGCTCTGCCACTGATCTGCTGTAGGACCTTGGGAAACTCATTTTGCTTCTTTTTCCTTGCCCACTGATAGTATAAACTTTTCAGGGTGGGGACTGTCTCTTGCTATACATTTAAACTGTAAAATGGGAACTCAGTCATGGTTCAGGTCTGTTGGTGCTACTGTAGTTGAAATAATAACATGTAAATAAATAGGTTATAACAAACAACTAAACTGACTGATGGAAGAGTGCAGATGGGAGTGAAAAAAGATATGGGTGAAATAAGTGGAGGAGCAGAAAAGAGAGGGAGAAACAATGGCCTGAAGGGAAGAAAGTGACAAAAAGGAGTGAACAAATGGCAGAAGAGAAATTGAACACAGACAGACACTGGTCATTCTGAGATCAGCTGATGCATGCATTTTCACACTGTCCAGAGAGAGATTTGCAAGTGCTCTAAACACAAAGTGATGAACAGGCTAAGCAAAGCTTCCCCTTGATCCCAGTAAGAGAGCTAGTGCTAATACCATCCTGTCCTTTACCAACTCTCTTCCAGCCCTAGCTCCCTGTTTGTAAACTCCTAAAAAGCATTTAGCCATCTGGACCTGTAAGGTACTTGGTTATAAGCAGTAGAATCTCTCTTTAAAGACCCAGCACAACCATACCTCCAGCAAACTATTATGCCAGCATTCATTAGTCCTCCAGGGGTCATCTTCGACCTGTGCTAATGTGCCTGCGGCCTGACTGTCTTTAGCAGTACTGCTGTGTGAAATATTTATGGATTAAGATTAAATTAAAACACAATTTTCAGGCACTTTCAGAGGAAGTCTTTAGTTTTATTAGTGGCTAAGTGATAGACTCTGACAGGTTTCAAGTAACAGCTATGTGGCTCAGAATATTGTGATAGAGGTGAAGTCTATGGAGACAACCCAAGCTAATGCTTTTTAAAGTTGATGGAAAGATTTCCCTGTCTCTCTGAGTGTTGAATTGGTCTGTGAGAGACTGGAGGAGATCCAATTGGGGCCCATAGTTACCAGAAGTTGCTACCAACCAATGGCTATTCAGTGAGTCACATTAAGCAAAAAAGATGGTTGCAGTAACGTGCTCAGTGACCAATAGCTGCAAAATATTTCTCATTCTTCATAGTGGTATGGAGTCAAATGACCAGGAAGGAAAGGGCATGAGGGCAATAATAATGAATTTATCAGCCAACACATGCCCCCTCCGAGGGGTCTGGAGGAACAGTCAGATGAATGTAAATCCCACTATGTCTTCCAAAAGGTATTTGGTCCAGAGGGCTACAGGCTGAAGTCACTGTGCCTGTCAGGCTGACTCCCTTTATCAGCAGTGAACTGCTGCTTCAACATAAAAACCCCAGGACTGACCTACAACCACTACATTGCCAAATACAACTGAGATTTCTTAGAATCTGCTCTCACTGTGTCTTTTGTGTAAAATGTTTCCTAAGATGCCTTTGTGTGTTAAACTTGCTTTAAATGGCGAGTCAAAGGGCTGCCTTGAGAACTCTTCTGAAATCCTCTTTTGTTACAGACCACTCCCAAATTAAACCTGGAAAACAAACAAAAAAATATAATGAGTCTGTTCCTTAACAGTCTTTCAGTTCCTTAACAGTCTAAGGAATATTAACAGTCTTAATATTCCTTTTTTCACCCTCACTGAAAATTACTCAGAAGCATACCTTTAAGGGGATATGGATTTCAGGTCAACCTGAAAGACACTGGAATGAAAACTGGTTGAGATGAAGGATCAAAGTGGTGATTATTCAGTGTCTGCAGATCTTTCAGGGAAAAGTTAAACTATTGGTAAGGTCGGTTTAATAGAATAGGACAGAATACATTGCCTAGAGATACAATGGAATTTTTAAGTTGGAAGACTTTTAAGCAGAGACCAGGCAAACGTTTGCTGGGAAAAATTTAGATAGTGCTGATGTTATGGCAGAACAACAGAACAGACCAGGAGACCTCTTCAGGTCTCCTGTAAATTTATCTTCTTTGATTCTGTGCCTACAAACAGAAAGGAGTGTTAGCCAAGAACATGCTAAACTTGAAAAGGTGTGCAGTAATGTTTTAAATCCATTTATATACAAACTACAGTTTAAGAAAATATACATATGAGATGAAGAACTGCAAATGAAAGATGACAGAAAAAAAACACACTGGCATTTGAAATGTGTGCCGAAAATAAACCAGGATTCAGCTTGGAAAATGCATGTTAACATACTTGGGGAAATATAATCTGAAATAATATCCTTAGTGGGAAAGTGAAACCTGGAAATCATTTATGTTACAAAGGAGTCTTCTGGGTGATTGAGGACTGCAGAATTAGATAGATGTGTTCAAAGCACCACCGTAAAGGACAGAGCTCAGCTGGGACTTTCAAACTCAGGTTTGCTGCTGCTGCTGCAACTGAGGCACACAAATAAATCCCCCAGCACTCACAGTAACAGTCGACCAGCTGATTTATACCTCCATTGAAAATTGGCCTGGAAGTGTTTAGAAATTCATGCTATTTTACCATGCAGAATTAAACCGACCATCTGCCCTGGGATATAGCTTCGATGCTGAGTCCCCGAAGCTTCACCTAGAGACTAACAGTCAGCTCTGGAGATGCGGCCTGATGGCAGCCTGGCAGAACACTGTTTTCCAACAGAGTGAATGAGGTAACAGGCACCCTTCCATCCCTCTCCCGTTTATGTGTAGTAAGGCAGTCTGGGCAAGGTCCCGGTTCACTAACATTGGTAAACACCAAGATTCCTTTTGCTGGCTTCTGTGGACACAGAATTGCACCAATACTGGATATTAAAAATGTCTCAGATTAGCTAGAAGAAAAAACTAGGCAAGTAGGTGGGGAAGAATTCAGGTGATGAGATTAATCATAGAAAGCAGCATGGAGAACTGCTAAAACCTCTACAAATGCAGATATTCACCATCTGGTAGTTTTACAATTATTTCAAATACTTAGACCTGCGCTGGCTACCAGCTGTGTTCCCTGCATGTCTGTTCACAAGGAGATCTAAACCCATTGAGGAAAATTCCTTCTCCATCTGATAAGAGCAATCAATATGAAATCCAGACCCTTGCTTATGCAAGGAACTTTAAAATGTGGGTAGATGGAAATGACAGAAATACTACACCCCACCCAGTGTACTGTTAGCAGCACGTTTTACCTAGTTACAGGGAAAAACAACATATTAATTTCAGAGGTTTTATTTCCTCAGCATCCAGAAGCAACATTTTATATGTTTTAACACAAAGTTTTCTATTCTGTCAGTGGCACACTCAGCAGATCCTGTCATAAGCACAAGCCCAAGCACAGTACGACTTCATGAAAGACCTTACATCAGCTGACGCAGCAATAGCAAATTCTGTGTTTGCTCCGTATGAGATCTACAGACTCCTATAGTGAACCTATTTGTACTTACATGCAGGAATTAGATGTCCTGTTATTAATATACTTAATAACATAATATTAATATAACATAATATTAATATTATACCAAATATAGAAATTAACTTTGTTCTCTTTGCCCTGACTACTCACTTTGTGATTGTTGTGTCCTTTTCTAAATACTCCAGTTGGACGTTCCCACAGGCTCTTGACAGCTCTTACTTGTCCATTTGTAAGGAAACAGAAAGTAATGTTTCCAAAGTAACTTACAATCTGAGAAGTCTGTCTCTTAGCTCTGTTAAGATGATAGCCACAGAGTAAGCCAGTCCTTCCACTTCTCCCTGCACTTGATACTATTTTACCATCCAAAGCAAGCTTTAATTAGACCTCCCTGTTTTAACTACATCATGCACTGAAATGAGATCATTGCTATAGTCTGGCAAATGAGGTTGATCTGTGTGGTCCCCCAGCTGTGCAGAGTGCTATTCTCCAAGAAACTTTTCCTGTTCACTGTGAAAGGAATTTTGTTATCTGATATTTTTTCTTTCTATCACTGTATCTTATGAACACATGGAAGGGGTCTGATGTTGGGCTTTACTAGATTAAGCACAGCGAAGCTGTGTTGGACAAAATCATTTACTGAATTCATTGTGCATGATCCTGTCTGAGGCCCTTCAGTGATGGCAAATACAGCATGACTACTGGCACAAGCCATGCTAGTTTCTTGCTGAGAAATATTGAATTGTCAAAATCTGCCATGCAGGGATTTTAGCCATCTGGGAAGATACAGCCCAGGTCACCCAAGACTCATGCTGTCTCCCCAGTATAGTCCTAGTTCTGTTGCAAGAGCCCTTTAGGGTACAGAAGGTCAGTTTATTTACTGAACTCAACAGAGTCATTTCAGATTTAATGATAGTGCAAACACGATCAAACTTGGGCAAAAACGCAAACAGGCTGCAAGAAACAGAAATGAGAGAGTTCTCAATTCACTGACTGTCTTTGTAAACTTAATGTATATCTGCTGGCTATGTAAGCACTTACAAAGTAGCAGAAATAACTGGCCAGGATCAGCTACTAAGTACGCAGTTATAAATCTTGACGAAGGGTCGTGATTACTTACTGGTATTTACTTCACCTGTTATTTTAGATATGCCTTCTAGTGCATTGGTAAGTTCTCTTCTTGCTTTAATTTTTCAAGACCTCTTGCACAAGCAGACATCATCTTATACATTAAAGATAACAGGAAGGGATTCTATAGGTACATTGCAAATAAAAGACAGACTAGGGACAATGTGGGCCCCCTCCAGAAGCTATCAGGAGAACTGGCTACCCTGGATTTGGAGAAGGCTGAGGTTCTTAATGACTTCTTTGCCTCAGTCTTCACTGGCAAATGCTCTGACCACACCACCCAAGTCTTGGAAGGCAGACACAGGGACAGTGAGAATGAAGACCCTGGGCCCACTGTGGGAGAGGATCTGGTTCGAGACCATCTTAAGAACCTGAATGTACACAAGTCCATGGGACCTGATGAAATCCATCCGCGGGTCCTGAAGGAGCTGGTGAATGAAATTGCTAAGCCACTGTCCATCATATTTGAAAAATCATGGCAGTCAGGTGAAGCTCCCATTGACTGGAAAAAGGGAAAAATAACCCCCATTTTCAAGAAGGGGAAAATGGATGAGCCGGGGAACTACAGGCCAGTCAGTCTCACCTCTGTGCCTGGCAAAATCTTGGAGCGGATTCTCCTGGAAGGCATGCTGAGGCACATGAAAAACAGCAAGGTGCTTGGTGACAGCCAGCATGGCTTCACTGAGGGGAAATCCTGCCTGACCAATCTGGTGGCCTTCTATGATGGGGCTACGGAACTGATGGACAGGGGTAGAGCAGTTGACGTCATCTACCTGGACTTGTGCAAAGTGTTTGACACTGTCCCACATGACGTCCTTGTCTCTAAGTTGGAGAGACATCAATTTGATAGGTGGACCACTTGGTGGATAAAGAACTGGTTGGATGGCCACATGCAAAGAGTTGTGCCCAATGGCTCAATGTCCAGCTGGAGACCAGTAATGAGTGGTGTCCCTCAGGGATCAGTGTTGGGACCGGTCTTGTGCAACATCTTTGTCGGTGATATGGACAGTGAGATTGAGTGCGCCCTCAGCAAGTTTGCCAATGACACCAAGCTGTGTGGTTCAGTTGATACGCTGGAGGGAAGGAATGCCATCCAGAGGGACCTTGACATGCTTGTGAGGTGGGTTGATGCCAACCTGATGAAGTTTAACCATGTCAAGTGCAAGGTCCTACACGTGGATGGGAGCAAACCCAGGCACAGCTACAGGTTGAGCAGGGAAGAGATTCAGAGCAGCCCTGTGGAGAAGGACTTGGGGGTGTTGATTGATGAGAAACTTAACATGAGCCAACAGTGTGTGCTTGCAGCCCAGAAAGCCAACCGTATCCTGGGCTGCATCAAAAAGAACGTGACCAGCAGGTCAAGGGAGGTGATCCTGCCCCTCTACTCTGCTCTCGTGAGACCTCACTTGGAGTATTGTGTGCAGTTCTGGTGTCCTCAACATTAAAAGGACATGGAACTGTTGGAACAAGTCCAAAGGAGGGCCAGGAGGATGATCAGGGGACTGGAGCACCTCCCGTATGAAGATAGGCTGAGAAAGTTGGGGCTGTTCAACCTGGAGAAGAGAAGGCTGCGTGGAGACCTCATAGCAGCCTTCCAGTATCTCAAGGGGGCCTATAGGGATGCTGGGGAGGGACTCTTCATGAGGGACTGTAGTGAGAGGACAAGGGGTAAAGGGTTCAAACTTAAACAGGGGAAGTTTAGATTGGATGTGAGGAAGAAATTCTTTACTGTGAGGGTGGTGAGGCACTGGAATGGGTTGCCCAGGGAAGTTGTGAATGCTCCATTGCTGGTGGTGTTCAAGGCCAGGTTGGACAGAGCCTTGGATGGCATGGTTTAGTGTGAGGTGTCCCTGCCCCTGGCAGGGGGGTTGGAACTTGATGATCTTAAGGTCCTTTCCAACCCTAACTATTCTATGATTCTAGGATTCTATATCCTTATTAAATAACATTGCCTTTAGAACATTTCTGAATGCAAACATCTTAGTTTATGTAATAAATATGGAAAGCAAATGTATTTATAAACTTTAAAACTAGATCCACTGAATTTGTGGGAATTAAAGCAGATAGATAATTATGCACCACCTTTGTGCTCAGCTAAAGGTATGTATTTTTCTGTATGTCTTTGATTCCATAAAAGAAAGAAAGAAAAGGCTTTTGTGAGAAAAAGAATTTATTTTCCTATATGGCAGCAAGACTGGGGGAACCAACCAATCAACTTAGCCCAATTGTGTTCCAGTTTGTGCCTTGCTTATTCATGAACTCATCGTCATTGAGAAGTAGAGCACAGACATGTCTGCCTAAGAGGCAATCTTCCACTGCAAGAGGGCTCAGAGCTGTTACATTTTCAGAAGGATTCTGGTTCACCACTACCACCCTGTGTCCTGATACAGTACCTTTCCTGGATCCAGCCACAGAGTCAGCAGTTCCCATGCCCTTAGAGCCTCCTGATCCTCCCTGCTCCCTGACTGCCCGATGTGACTCAGGGCTGTTCTATTTAACTATCATAAGACACAGCTTTAGCACTGTATCCACCAGACCACCAGTAAATTGAGGATTGCTGCTGCCTTCTCTACCCAGATCTTGTTGATCAGGGAGCATTTTAGTCAGTCCGGATACGGCCTCTTCGTATGATTGCTCAGCGTCTGAGAGGCCAAGAGGTCCCTTAGTGGTTTTGCCAGTATTTTGGTTTGTTTATCAACAACTGGATTTCTAGGCTGACCTTCTACTTTGCAAACAAACCCCCTCTTCTATTTATGTTTATTAACTTCTGGATTAGTATTAATGTACCAGTGGACATGTCATTTTTGGGTATCTGCTTTCCAGTGTCTGACTTGTGTGAATCTGGCTTGTCAGCTTCTTTTGACAGATCCTGACATCCTTCTGAAAATGTTTGGAAGGTGGGGTCATGACACCCCTGTAATAACAACCCAAAGGCAGTGGGACCTGTGTTGCTAGCACTGCCACTTTCTGTTGCTTTCTTGTTGGCATTCTTCTGATAGATTAGATGACAATCTATGGACAATCATACAATTACAATCAAGCCCATGAATTTGAAAATATTTTGGCAGCCCTTGCTTAATAATGTGGTTACCCACTGCATCCATACAGGTAATTTCCTTTTCTTCTGGGAATATTTCAGTTCTTGTTGCTGCAGACCTCAATTCCGAGCCTTTGTATCTGTTCTTGAACCTTGCCTTCACAGAGCACATGCTAGATGTCATCTCCTCCAGGTTTTTGCACTACCAAGGTAGAATGAAAATGATTCAATGTGGCTTGTACAGTTTTTGCAGCCTTATGACTGCCTTGGATGAATGATTTAGCTTTGTTTTGATGAAACAGAATTGGAATTAGTCAAGAGCTTGCCTGCTATGTCACATACGTTTTTCACACAGGAGTGTATTAAACCTGAAACTGAGGCCTTCAGTAACAAGTTTTCAGCATAATACAAACTGTATTTGAGTCATTTGCCTCACCTTCCATGGTTTTCATAAGTGAGACCACCATGACTTTAACCATATTGTTTGCATAAATTAGGTTCTCTTTTCTTAAAATACTTGCAAATTCATCTTGGCCAAAATGTTTTTGTGATGGCTTTTTCCTTCTCCTGGTGTTCTACCCTTCTCTTTTGGGTAAGTTAATTTATACTGGAAGACTGGTTTATTGTTTTATAAAAAAATGTCACCTTGGAAGGTGGACTCTCTTCATATTTAGTTTTTTTTTAACTATTATTGTCATGAGTAACATTTGCTGATGGATTATTTTTATCTTTATTTGTACTCACTCCAACAGATTTATGACTTGGCTTTCCAAGAACAGCAAAACATGGGTCAGGGTCATCTCGCTTTTCATTAATCTCTTTATGTGCCATTGCAATGGCAAGGTTAGAGAGTCTGTCAGCATAAAAGGAAGCCTCTTCTAGCTCTCACTTGCCTTTAAGCAGTGGCTTCATTCTCTATGCCCTCTGGCTCCATTGGATTTGGACTGGTTTTCATGTTCAAGTGAAAATCTTTCAGTAGAAAAAACATTATTTATCCATGGCTGCTTCTTCTTTCTACCTACTTTTCCTCTCACCTGTTCTTCATTTTTTAATTTCTAGAATTCTTAGAAACGGATTTTCCAGTTATCCCATATCTGTTTTCTCTTTAAAGCTATTGCAAACAACCCACAGCATACAGTTTTGCTTTATTTTTCCCCTATCAATCTTTGTATCAGCATTTGTAAGCTAAACAAAATCCAAACATTCTGTTAAACTGAAGGCATGCAGCTATAGGAATTTGAAGAGATACAATATTAGTGTCAAAGAATGTTCAGTCAAAAGTTTAAATTTATGCAGAGATCATTATGCAGAGAATGCAGACTGAAATATATATGCTTCTAGAACTAGTCCCCATTGATATCCAAGTCCTCGTATACAGGAAATGAATAGTTACCCTAAGAAACCAGAGCACCTTTGCTGAGTAGTTTGAAAGAGCTAGTCTAAACCTACCCAGGCTTAGCTTTAAGTCAAAATTATTTGGTTTGAATTTACACACTGAACCTCAATTCAAATACTCCTTGTTTATGCCAAGGATAATGTTATTTAGCACTGAGGAACACGGTCTGAAAAAGTATGCAATGGTTTACTTTGGCTGATAAGAAAACGTATATGTAAGATGAGGCATTCTATGCCTCAGTTCTCTGCATGTGTTTACCCAATTTACAGTAAAAGACACTGAAGAATTGTGCTTTCCCTTATTTAGGCAACAAATTCCTTACTGCAAAGCAGCAGTAATTACTGTATGTAAGCATCAGAGACAGTCCTGCATTCAAGGGATGGCAGTCCTAGATTTAAGCAGTGAGACGAATTCGAAGTTGTGTTGCACTTAACATTTGGTATTTGGTAGCACAGAGTATTCTTCCTGTTAGCAGATTTAACAAGGAAGAGGTGCAATTTTCTTAAAAATACTTATCCAGACACAATCCTCTTTCTTGCTTCCTTGGGTGCTTTTTCTACCTGCAGATGCATTTACTAAATAATTAGAAGAAACATATTTCTTACTGTTCAGTTCTGCCATGTCTTACAACCAAGAATATAATGATCCACTTCACAGAGCTTTCTGGCTCTGCAGCCAGTCAATATTATCAGATATCAATGAGTCAAAACAATACAAACCCAAGAAAGGGATGTGTATGAAAAAAAGAGAAGTGTTTGTGGCACGTAGTGAATTGTGGAAAGACAAAGTTTTCAATTTTTCACTAGAGAAAATTCAGAATTTAATGTGGTAGCTTTATATTTTATTTGCATTTATGGACAGACTCAAACACTGAAAATGGGATTTTTCAGGTAAAGGAAGGTGTTCCGAAAAACTTTGTCTGAATGAAAATATAAGTATCAAAAAAGAAGCTTTTGTAGCTTGAGCTTGACTTTCTAAAATTCATGCAAGCGAGTATATTACACACAGTTTTCTAATGGAGTAAAAAGTTGTAATTTAATGCCTTTGCTCCAGAAAATGACTCTTGACTCTTCTGGAGATGAGCTGTATTTAAATGAAGTTTCTGAAATAACTTATCTTTTTGTGACTGTTGCAGGCTGAAAGATCGTGATGTTCCTCAGCTTTTCCACAAAAAGCTTCTGTAAGCAGTCACATATAATTAGACTATTAAATGGACAAAAATTGTTTTTAAGATATCTTTGTGGATGGCAACACTAGCACTCTGCTGTTGCTAATTTTTATCTTTACTGGGGGTGTCACAATGCATTTGAGAACCACATATATCAAATGCAGCAATATTATTAGTATTTGGAAATCCTGCTAGCTGCTAAAATAGTAATTGAATAGTGTGAAAAAGAGAAACAGAAAAAACCAGAACCTATCAAATTCTTTCATGTTTTCATTTGGTAAAAAGTGACATTTTAGATAATCTGCTGGGTTAAGTGGGCTCTCATTTAGTCCATGGGTATGAATTTGCTAAAGCAATGTAGTCTGTAAGTCTAGCCTTGTGCACACTGAGGTATCTACCTACTTTCCCAGGTGCATGAGTAGTAGCTTTGATATATGCTGCTTGAAAATCAATATTTGCAGAGAGAGCATCCACTTTGTTAGATGTTATGATGGTCTCTTCCTCTTGTAGCATGCATAATTCAAATGCCAATCCTTTCATGCAATGTAAAACATCTTTGTCCCAATATCCTATGTTCATCTTTCTCCAAAGGAATTTTTTCTTTTTTTTTTTTATTCTTTTTTTTCCATTTTCTATATAAACTAGCTTGTAACAACTGCATTTATTGCAAAGTATTAACCAAAATATAATTAACTGAACAGACATTATATGACTAGCGTTATCCAACGGTGTTGACAAAGAGTCAGGCTCCAAAGTTTTACATGCTCCAGATCCTTCGAAGTCTTATGCAGATGGCTAATTTTACAGTTTTGAAGATTTTCTGTTGATTTCAGAGAGCCTGTCCACCAAGGGCACTTTGGCAAATGTCCACGTTTGAAAGAGAATGAATTCACATAGCACAAGCTGCCCTGTCCTATTGCAATTAATGAAATCTCAGTTTTTAAAAACACCACAAAATGCCCTAGGAATTCTAGTGTACAGAACTACTGCTGCTGAATTTGGATTAATTCTTTTGCAATGGCTTGGTTACCAATATAGTGAAATAGAAAAAGGTTGGTAACTGCAGAGTTGTTCTCTTTCCTATGGATGTTTTTCATTTATATAATGTTAGAAAAAACACCCACTATTACCAATAGTAGCCATGAGGGGTATTTGAGTTTTCCATCAAGTATTTTGTGCATTTGACATATAGTTGGATTGCCTTTTCAACTGTATCATCTTCTCATACAATTTCCTACTTTGAGCGTTCCATATTGCCAGAGGTGGGACAAAATGCTTACAGCTTGGATTACAAAATCCTGATATGGAAATCTCAAGAACAGAAATAGAAGCAGACACTCTTTTTATTAATTTTACTTTGGAAATGACTGATTTGGAAGTTGATTGCGTAATTTTAAATTAGAAGACTACCCCAGCTCAATTAATTCCACCCAGCTTACCTTCAGCATCCTACCTTGCTGAAAAACAAAGGGGACCAAGAATAACAGTTCTGTCAGTGCAGTTCAGCAAGAGGATAAATGGAAAGCCTCAGGGATATCTTTCTGTCATTGAACCTAACTGTAAAGGAAGATTCATTCACCCCGATCTATCTAGGAAGTGAATCTCTCACCAGATAAGGCAATTGGTGCTGGCTGAGGAAGAGCTGCTGTAAATTAAGACTTACGGATGACAGACAACATAAAGAGATGCTTTTTGATGACTGAGGCAATCAGTCACAGACCCTGGGTGTGACTGATCACTGAGCCCCTACAATGAAAAAAGCCTCTGAAGGGAGGCATGTTCTCAAGGGCAGTGTGCTCATGAAGCTCCGGGAAGAATGCATGGGGTTACTGACCTGTTGCACAGGAACCTGAACTTCCCTTGACACAAAGGGGGACTGAAGGGTGGCTGTTGAATAACACATCAGCTGCGTGAACCAACCCTGGTAGGACTGCTCATCCCTGAATTAAACAAGAGTGCAAATGTCTTCCTTCCTGCCTTAGCCAGACCAGGATGAGGAGTGTATACATAGAATCATAGAATAGTTAGGGTTGGAAAGGACCTTAAGATCATCTAGTTCCAACCCCCCTGCCATGGCCAGGGACACCTCACACTAAACCATGCCACACAAGGCTCTGTCCAACCTGGCCTTGAACACCGCCAGGGATGGAGCATTCACAACTTCTTTGGGCAACTGTCGTGGCTTAAGCCTCTATAACTCATGCAGTCGCTCTCTCACTCACTCCCCCCTCTTTCTTCCCCCCGCTCCCGGAGGGATGGCAAGGAGAATCGAAAGAATACAACTCCCACAGGTTGAGAGAAGAACAGTTTAGTAACTAAAGCATAACACAAGACCACTACTGCTACCACCAATAATAATAATGACAACGCAAATACAAGGAAAGAATACAACTGCTCATCACCTATACCCAGCCCGACCAAGCAGGGCACCCCCACTCTTCCGGGTCTCTGCCCTCCGTTTTACATCCTGGGCATGACGTGCTGTGGCATGGAATACCCCTTTGGTCAGTTTGGGTCAGGTGTCCTGTCTCTGCTTCCTCGCGGCTTCCCCTCTCCCTGGCAGAGCATGAGACTCAGAAAGTCCTTGGTCAGACCAAAACATCACTAAGCAGTAACCAAAACACTGGTGTTATCAGTGCTGTTCCCAGGCCCAAAACCAAAAACACAGCGCTGCACCAGCCACTAAGAAGGAGAAAAAATGACTGCTACTGCTGAACCCATGACAGCAACCCATTCCAGTGCCTCACCACCCTTACAGTAAAGAATTTCTTCCTCATATCCAATCTAAACTTCCCTTGTTTAAGTTTGAACCTGTTACCCCTTGTCCTATCACTACAGTCCCTAATGAATCCCCGTCATCCCTACAGGCCCCCTTCAGATACTGGAAGGCTGCTCTGAGGTCTCCACGCAGCCTTCTCTTCTCCAGGCTGAACAGCCCCAACTTTCTCAGCCTATCTTCATATGGGAGGTGCTCCAGTCCCCTGATCATCCTCGTGGCCCTCCTTTGGACTTGTTCCAACAGTTCCATGTCCTTTTTATGTTGAGGACACCAGAACTGCACACAATACTCCAAGTGAGCTCTCACGAGAGCAGAATAGAGGGGCATATTACAGAGACACATGATGAGAAATATGTTTGTATTGTGAGTCAGCTGTCTACGGCACTTACTATAGTCTGAGAAGTGTAATTTGCATTCTGATTTACATACATCACTATATCATTCTGCTTAATCAAAACCCTATGTAACGTCAAATAATTTCATGTAAGTAAATCTGGTATTAAACATTAACAACCTTCACTACGCCCACCACCACGTGTGGAATATCTAGAAGCACCTAACCAGGGAGTATTGGACTCTGACACTGGGTCAGATGTGCCGAGTAGGATACAAGACAGTGCAAGGATTAGCTTACATCCAAGATTTACTGGATGGACAAAGGAAGCAGGTGCTCACTGCTTTCCCTGTGGTTACCACTGGAGTAAAAAGTAGCCACAAATTCACACTGGTGGCATAACAATGTTGTAAGCACCCCCTGTTCCGTCTGCACCATTGTATGAGTTCCAGGAGATGTGGTTGCTGTGTGCCCTCACCTTCTTCCTATGACATGTCTATCCCAGTAGCCCCACATGTAGGTTTAACATCAATTTCAACTGAGGCTGAATTTAACCCACTGTAACTTTTAGTTTATCTAAAAACATGCTTTTATTGTCAGCACTAAAATATTTTGTTTATATAGGTCTTAACATGAGATGGTCACATCTGTTTTTCCCAAAGGAAGTTATTGTTGTACACTATGAGAAAGACAATTTGTAGGGAAACTGGAATAGGTTAGGATATCATTATTAGAAGCATAAAGAAAATAATATTGGATAAAGAAAACAAAACTCAGAAACAATTAAAAAAACCCAAACACAATGGGTCTTATAAAAGTTATAATTCTATATAAACTCTATGATATATATAATATATATTGTATATATTACATATATTCTATACATAATTCTATAAGTTCAGAGGAAGCTTGGGCTTATATATAAAAATATGCTACCACTAGGAAACAAAGTTAACCAATAACAAAATTATCAGTACTTTATTCTAACAGAGTGCTTTCCATTAGTATATTTCTAAGTAAGTGTTTCACAAAGCAGGCATCATTATTCCACTTTATGGGTGGGGAAGCTGAGGTGTGACAGTGTGATGTGACTTCCCTGTGTCATGGAGCAGACGAGCAGCAAAACTGGGAACATGCCCTTGGTCTCCTGAGGGCTAACCCTGTGCTTGATCCACCGGCAATGCTGTGATCCCCTTCTGCCATCTACAGTATATAGTCTAGCTTCATCTAAGTCAAATTCATAAGTAGCATCACAGGAAACAGCCTATTATGCAGAGATTTCTGCAGCATATGTCTGTTTTCCTCCGCTTAGAAATGGCTTTCATTCTGATTTATGGGGTGCCTCAACTGCAGCATGAGAAGTTAACACCTAGGGGAAATTACCTAATATTTTACAAACCAAACACTGCTCAGGAGTTAGAAAATGAAACAGATGCAAGGTATGATGAAGTAGATGCAATACTGCATGCACAGAGCAGAGCTACTTTCTGCCTTCCACCCTGCACCCCTCCTGGCTGCTGGCCTAAGCCACCCAAACACCTCGGCAGAAAAACCCAGCGGAAAAGGAAGAAGTTTTCAGAGGAAGAAGAGTATCTGCTGTATCCTCACACACCTCTTGAAAGAAGCCACATTATGGACAAAGGAGACTATGTCGAGCGGAAGTTTCAGAAGCAAACAGTCTAGAGATGTTTCTTAAATGTCTGAAACAGCCAGATGAATTCAAAGGATGGTGAAATCAGACAGCAAATTGGGTCTTCCAGGCATGAACTCATGCTCTTATTTATCCTGCACATGCACTGAATCATCTGAAGAATCAACTGGACTTTCCTATCTCAGTAGCACCAGTGTGTTTGTTGGGCCCAGAGAGTTCTCAATGGATGGGTTGTTTGAGTTGTTCCCACCAGACAGGCTCTTTGGTCTCCTGCTTATCTTGCTCCAGCCAGAAAGCAGAGTGACATCAGTATTTCCATAACAACAGGAAGGCCACAAGAAGACCAAGGGTACAGGCAGGGCTGTGTGGAAACTGAGGCATGCCATTCATACCTGCCAGTCCTTAAAGTCAGCATTTATAACTAAGCTTGCTGTTCCCACATGTGGGAGATGTGAGAGATGCCAGAAACACTCAGCACAGGACTCTTAATAAATCCTCACACATTTCAGGTGATCATTAGCCCTGAGGCTGCTTTTAGACATTTGGCTCTACCTTCCCTGGGATTCAAATACAGTGAGATAGTCCTTAATCAGCAATATGATGTTCCAAATTGTTCCAAATCAAATTCACCTCCCTGTATATTGCACATTTAACCCAGTTAACTTGCAACTGGAGCTGTAACAAGTTGGATGTGTCCATTATCTTACTGGGGTTTTTTATGATTACATCACAATAAGACATAAGCATCTCTGGTCAACTAGCACATTTTATCCCTACAATAGCACTGCTAAAATAGGAACATATCATTTTAGAAATAGAGAGTGGAAGACACAGAGCTCTGGTTCATCTCTCTTAAAATCAGTGGGTGACAAGCATAGAACTCACATCTCCTAATTTATGGTCCTTTGCCTTATTCATCCTTTTCCTTCTAGTCCAAGCTTAGAATTTGCTATAAAAGCACTTTCCATGGACATTTATGCCACTGTAGAGAACAATCAAGGGTCAAGACCCCACAGAAACAGGTTCTGACTTGGATCAAGATGTGCGTGTGAGATGCAGGAATTGGATAGCCACTTCCACATAGCTGTGTGCTATCAGCTTTTTTGTACTGTATTTAAGTATAGCCATACAAACTGGACTCCCTGAAGGCGCTGAGGCAGCCTGGGCTGCTCAGAGAAGCTGTGGTGAGACCATCAGGCATGATGAAGGTAGAGGGAGAAAGTGTGGGTAGGTAGTCTGGGGGTAGGAGAGAAGGGGTCTGCTGCTGTGGTTCTCAGCTACCAGCAAAAAGAGATGAGGATGTTTGCTTTGGGGCGCATCTGGCTTGCACGCTAAAAAAGTCTGTTGGGGCTGAGAACTGGGGATGGTCATAATTTACAGAGCACCTGGACTTTTGCCCCAAACCCCAAACCACCTGCTGAGCCACAGCTCTGGCAGAACTGCCACTTGTATTTGTGTCAGAAGTTGAGTTAAAATAGTGTATTCTGGCATCCGTTCAAATGCCAGAAATCTTCCCTGTTCTGCCTTTTACTGTGCTGATGTTTTAAAAACTTTGGTGAATATGAGTACCAGCCACAATGGAGTAAGCCAGGTTACAAAGGAATGGCCATTTGTATTCCACGCAGACCAAAAAGCAATGGGAACCCATGGGAAAAACAAGGCTATAATAGTGCGAGTGGCAGATTTAGAGTGCCCTCTGTGTGAGCATGACGCAACATTCACAGCAACACTTGCTTCAGGGAGGAAGTCCCAGTGAAACGTTGGAGACCCAGGATGACAGAGGGAGTTAGGAATTTCTAGAGTGGTTGTGTGGCTGTAATCGTAAAATTGTTTAATCCCTCCTTAAGGCAAATTTAATGAGGCCAGGTAATTCAAGGCACAAGTTACTGGAAACGTTTTCAATGAGTGCAACTCAGTAGTGGCCAAAGTTACTGTCATTTAATTGTAGGGCCTGGCTCGTTTCCTACTCAAAACGGGCAATCAGGAGGAGCAAGGACCTGTGAAACAGCAGTTCCCTTAGAGATTAATCAGTACTTCAGCTTGGGGGCCCCAAATGGACCTGCAAGCGCTGCGGGTCATGCTCCCCCGAAATCCTTCTCTCGGGGGCTTCCATCCCACCCTCCAGAGCAGTCTACCCCAAGCGCCTCTCCCCAGCCGAGCCCACACAGCACCCACCACGCCACATCCCGCCCCCGAGCCGAGACTCCAGCTGCACCGCCGGACGGAGGGGGGGAAACCCAGCACGCCCCCGGCGCACGCAGGCGCGCTCCCGCCGCCCTGATTGCTGCGGCTAGGTTTGTCCCTATCCGTGTGCCGTCCGGCGCGAGGGGAGGTGGGTAAAGCAAGATGGCGGCCATGTGTCGGTGCGCTCGGGCTCCCCGCGGCCCGTTGTTGGCAAGGGCAGGTGAGTGTCACCGCTGCCGAGGGCTTGTGCCGGGGGCCGGGCTGCCCTTGCGCTCCGTGCCCGGGCATGGGTGGCACTGCGCCAGCCGCCTGCCCGCTGTGCACCTCTGCGCTCGGTGTAGAGCCGTGCGAGGGGCTCGCAGGGCAGCGTCTGAAAGGCAGCTGGCTGGTACAACCGTTTGCGGCAGAAAGGTCGGGTTTCTGCCGCCCTTCTCTTTAGGGAACCGGGATTTACAGCCCAAAGGTGGGATTGGCTCAAGCCGTACCGTGTAAGCTGTACAGTAAGTTGTGTCATTGGAACGGTTAAATTTTAGCAAATGAAATGCTCCACTGGTTCAAAGTTTGGTTTTCTTTTACGATTTTTTAGGTGACCTTGACGTTTTGGCCATGTTCTATAAGCATGCTTAAGTACAGGTTATATTGAGTCTTATATTTTGGCCTTTGATGCCAAAACAGACTTTCCTGTAAGGGTGGTGAGGCACTGGAATGGGTTGCCCAAAGAAGCTGTGAATGCTCCATCGCTGGCAGTGTTCAAGGCCCGATTGGACAGAGCCTTGGGTGACATGGTCTAGGGTGAGGTGTCCCTGCCCACAAAAGGGGGGCTGGAACTTGGTGATCTTAAGGTCCTTTCCAACCCAAATAATTCTATGATTTTTAGTTAAATTGATTCGGCAGATGCTCTTCTGTTGAACAAGGTGGGAGACAGCAAACAGGTGTTGTAGGTTGATAAAGGCGAGGAAGGACTTTAACATACTTTAAATTGGAGAGATGTGTCTTTTCAAGAAAAAGATTTTTCTGGCTTATTGTGGGTATTTGAGATTTAATCCAAATGAATGTTCATAAGCTTCAAATATGGATTGTAAAAGTAAGCCTTCAGTGAGAAATAGATTCTGTTTTGTGAAGAAATCCTACTATTCTGGGAAAGAATCCTAGTAAACGTCCGTGTTATACATGAGCACAGAGCTTTAAGCGGTGCTGCTCAGTCTGAAGGTGTCAACATGGGCTGTGAAAGCAGTATGGCTCTGTTAAGCCCTGAGTTACTCAGTGTGCATTTTGATAGGGCTCCACACCATGTGGAAGGTCCTTTATGCAGGAATCAGTGTGAGGATCTCTAGACTGCTTTCTTTGAGTCTCATGGATACCCTTAAACCTAATTTTTTAATACAAAATAGTAGTCATTTGGCACGTCACCATAGATTGTGGTGGCAATTTGTGACAGATCTTGTACAGTTTTGGAACAAGAAGAGGTGTACACCATTAAAGGTTTTATAGTATAAAGCAAGCAATGACAGGTATATACAAAAAAGATGAGAGAATACAAAACTAATTGGGTGTTATTTGTTAGTGTGGCAGTGATAGGATCATGAAGAGCAAGTCACCAATATTATTTTGCAGAAATAACAGCAGAAAAAGTGCAAAGTAGTTGTTAGACATTATAATTTTTTTCACATTAGCTATTTAATCATTCTCTTGTGGGCTCATTTGTTTAATAATACTTTTTTCCACAGGTATTTGCAGTGGACTGAAATCTTATTGCTTTTAGGTTTTATACTGTAAGGACTGAAATGTGTTCCTATGTTGAAGTAACAGCGATAGTGTTAATTTTGTAAATATGAATATTGATATCAGTATTGTGTAATTATTATTTTTTTACTAACCTTTAGAAAGAGAACTTTATGTAAACAAAGTACTGAGGAGTATGGGTCATCAAACTCACTTTTTCAGTATCTTGGCATACCATGTAGCTTTTTGCATACTTGAAGGAATGCTGCTGCTGGCTATAGAGAACACAGTCATTTTTCCAAGAGTCTGCCTTTCCTAAAAAAATAGCAAAATCCTAGTTGTTAGAACACTACAAGAATCAAGGCAACAAGACCATTCAACTGTCTCCCTCGGTATTATCCTTTATGCTTGCACTTGTACTGAGCTTGGTTAATCTCCACTCTCCAGGTACCTGTTACATAGCTACAGGCTTTATTCTGTACGGAGTATTCAATATACACTAATGATTTCATTTGTATTCATTTTCTATTGTTGTTGTTTAAAAAGATAAGAAAGCAACCCTCTTCTCCAGGAGTTTTGAACTGGTGAAAACCTAGGGTATGGGCTGTATGTTTTTGTAGCCTGTGTCAGATTACATAGTGAGCACAGTATGATAATGTGCAAAAAAAGAACTGTTGTGGTTTAAGCTGTAAATCACGCAGCCCGTTCACTTACTCCCCCCTCTTCCCCCCCCTCCCCCCTCCCCCCCCCGAGGGGGGTGGAAATGGGGAGAAGAATCGCAACAATGCAACTCCCACAGGTTGAGATAAGAACAGCCTGGTAACTAAGGTATAACACAAATCACTACTGCTACCACCAATAATAATGATGACAGAGCAAATACAAGGGAAGAGGATACAACTGCTTACCACCCGACGACCAAGCCGTGAACTAAACTGTAACTAAACATGTGCTTTATTGGAAATCCAGTGAAATGACTAGCTTCACCTTCACTGCAGTTCTGCAGAATTATACGCAAGGATTTTTGAGGGCAGTGTTTAATTGATGATAGATGATGATAGGTAAAGCAGAGTGTGAAGATATGTAGTGAAAGTGGCAGTGATGAGTTGGCATGTTCCTTAAAATTTCACTTTGAGGTATTGTAAAGTTTAATATGAACATACTGTGTCACTTTTAAAACTGCATGTTAGGTTTTCAGACATTAATTGGATGCCACAGGAGTGTGTACTTCTTTTAAACTCCAGCAGATCTTTGACAAATGGTGTGATTTTAATTTTTTTTTTGATGAGTGCTTATCATGGTATATATTTTGCTTTTTTTTCTCATAGTTAATCTCAAGGTCTGTGCTTCAGTAATCATAGAATCATAGAATAGTTAGGGTAGGAAGGGACCTTAAGATCATCTAGTTCCAACCCCCACCTGCATATCTGCCACTTTAAGGCAGATACCATGCCCAGTTTAACTGTTCCTGAGCTTAGCTCTGTTTTGTAGGAGTTGCTTTTAGAAAGTTATATCCCTGCTTGAAGTTTGCGTAGGTAATATTGGAGTATATTTTCTAGGCATAGTATATTAATTTGATAAGTACAATATTTGTGATTGCTCTAGTTAAGTGAGTGTCAAACTACCTTTCAGGACAAAATTGGGATGTGGTTTCTTTTATTATTCTGATTTGTGAGTTATAGAGAGAAGAGGGATAGACAGACTTTTAGATGGAGAAACACCTCCTTCAGGCTCTGAAATCTTGCTGAATTTTCTGTTTTGAATTATATCAGCTGGTCTAATGAACTATAATTTATGTTCAAACATCACTGGTACTTTTCATCATGGCTACATCAGTGCCACAGTGCAACTGGTAACACCTAACCATATTGGAATAAAACATACTCCTTCAGTGTACAGGTGGGATTTTGTTTTGTTCCTTAATGCATCCATCATTCTGATATCAAACACTAATCTTGTTTTCATTATGATTCTTGCTAGTTGGATTTCTGTGGGAAGACTAAACTTGCTTATCTTTCACCAAAAAATGCTTATGACCATGACTTACTAAGAGTTGGAAGATCAGTTACTTGATTTCTGTTACATCCTAGGCTGGTTTTCCAGTGACAGCTGTTACAGTCTGCGTTGTCAACAGTCAGATGTCTGTAGTGTGTTCATGCACTCCATATTTCATCTGTTCCTTTCTTCCTGTGAGCATTCACATGTAATTACACTGAAACGCTTCTAATTTCCGAAATCTTTTACAAGCAGTTCGTTTCCTGCTTTTAGCTAACATGGTTGGAGAGGACATACGTTTCTTCTTTTCAAAATCCCTATTGGAGCCGCCTTGTCAATTTTTGTGAATATTCTAGTGATGTCATATTTTCATGGCTTTCAAGTTTTCATAGCTCCTTAAGAAAAGGAACAGCTTTAAGGCAGTACTCTTTGCATCATGAATCTGTCTCTTTGAATGTCTTAATTTCTCTTCATTTCCCTTCACTCAGAGCTGTGATATAGGAGGGTTGCTGCTTCTTCCAGCATTTGGGTCTGATATATTTAAACTGAGGTAAAAAGTCTGGTTAACTGCATCTGGAGTGATTCCGAGGTTTTTTTCGTGCAATTCCGAGGTCTAGGAGTAGGATGTGAATGTATTTGGGTGGGACCTGCCTGTAGCAAGTATTCTCTATTTGCTTAACCTCTGTGCTTCACCTTGTACGTCAAGTGCGAATGCTAGCTAGTAAAACTTTACTTGCTGTTTAGGAGCCAATAACCTTAGTCTGCTCCTTTCGTATCTTAGTTTGGTCTTTATCAACAGCTCCCTCAAGACTGCTGTCCTCTGACCTATCCAGATGTCTCTGAAATAGCCTCTCAGGAGTTTTGACATGGGAAATTTTGCTGAGGGAGATTAGAGAAAATGGATCTGTAACAAGAAAAATAACACTAACTGTGGTTTGACACTGCTAACTTTTAGCTTATGTCACATGCTCTCACCTGTTTTGTATTGTAGGCCCTGGCATTTCTGTGCTAGCTGCAGCACCATCTGTGTTGCAGCAGAACCGCCAAGTTCATCATGCATTGATCCCTCATGGAAGAAGTGGACGATCATCTGTTAGTGGCATTGTGGCCACTGTCTTTGGGGCTACAGGTTTCCTAGGACGATATGTTGTCAATCGTTTAGGTAATGTTCCCCAGGAGTACTAATAAAAAAAAAAATTAATAAAACTCTATTTTTCCTTCAGGTTGCAGGGTAATCTAGAAATCTCTGGCACTTCGGCTTAAGAGTGTGATGCTTCCATAGCGATTGGTCTATTAAAGTGTCAAGATATGGCACTTAGTAAAAACTGTTTAAATCTAGGAAATCTAGAAGCTTTAGAAGACCATTAAAGTTGTTAAAATAAGTTATTCTCCTTCAAGTACTGTTTCTGAGTCTGTAAAATGCAGATCTGAGGAGAGGTACAACACATATTTGATTTTTTTCTGTTTTGGCCTTATTAGGAGATTCTAGGAATTTGAAATTCTTTGAAATTACCTTTTTGAATGCAAGCTTTACAAAACAATTCTTACTTTTTTTCTTTCCCCTTTCCATACAACTTAAAAAATGCAAATATCCTTAGATGTGACACACTTTTAAGTATTGTAATATGTTTATAGCACATGCTGTGATTTTTGTTATAACAAGCTTAATGCACGCTTCTCTATTTTGTCTTACAAGCCCAAATACTCAAGTGTGTCCACGCTTAAGAATTCCAGTGATGCAGGTTCAAACATTTATTTCTATTCTACTTTTAGCTGTGCAGATAGCTATTCAAGATATCTATGTTGTGCTTTACTGCCAGGGAAAAAAGGAAGTTTTGTATATTCAGAAGTTCATCTACTTAAAGTTATGTAGTAGTTTAGGATAAATGAAACTTTGTTTTGTGAATGCTTAGGTCGCATTGGATCTCAAGTAATCATCCCCTATCGCTGTGATCAGTATGACCTCATGTATCTGCGGCCCATGGGTGACCTGGGGCAACTTCTCTTCTTGGTAAGTCTTTTGCTTTGGCTTTAGATCAAATACAATACCATTGCTATACAAGGAAGTCTGTTAATCATTCTCAAAGTCAGAACTCCAGCTGTTGTTTAGCCTCTAAATGGAAATGGTGTGAAAGAGCTTTCTTTGATTGTGCCTATTTACACGTCTCATCTTTTTCCCATTTGATGCTCTGGTTACAGGAGTGGGACTGTAAGGACAAAGACTCTATCCGAAGAGCCGTGGAACACAGCAATGTGGTCATTAATCTTGTTGGAAAGGAATGGGAAACAAAGTAATTTTCCTTTTTTTTTTTTTTTTCCCCTATATAGATAGATTTACACCAGGTGTTGGACATTGTAGCCACATGTTGCAGCATGTGTACAGTATGCAGTGACTCTGACATTATTCTTGGCTTCTATGGAAAGGCAAAACTAAAAATTTTTATGTAAAAGTTCCTCCATTTCTTTAAATTATTAACTAAAGTCCTGGTTATGATCTGCTCTTGAAAAGTGCATTCTTTCTATGATTTTCTAGCCTACAGCTTTTGTTCTGCCAGAGAGTTCTATGTGCTGTTTTCATACACCTTACAGATGTTTAATGGATGCCTTCTTATAGCTGACAGAGGCTCACCAGTTTCTGTCAGCTTATATTTACATTATTACAGAAGTGGACTTTCATCCCGTCGCTTTGGCATAGTGAAGAATTGTAGCCTACTAGAATAAGCTGTGATCAAGCTTTTCCTATTCTATGGCAAATGTTAATAAACAGGAATAGCTAATTGAGAGTCCCTAAGATTAATAACATAATTCCTTGCTAGAATTTTGGCACAAACACTATTAGCTGCATAAGCATTTTTTTGGAAATAATTTTTTTAAAATAGTTCCTTTCTGAGATCCGTAAAAAAATCCTGAATTCATTTTAGGTTGACAATACCTGTAATAGCCTCATGTACATTTGGGTTTTTTCTTGAATGTGTGCAATTATATCCACTTTGTCTAAAGCCTTGTGCAGAACTGCCAGACAAAACCTCATTAGTTGTGTGGTTTGCCTTTATAGGGTACATAATTTTGCTGTTGTAGTAGACAGAAACAAATGCAGATATCAGTTTCATCTACATTTACAAATCTAATGCCTTTGCTCTTTTTTTTTTTTGGCAAGTCATTTGATGTTCAAATTATAGAATTAATTGTCAAGTTGTATTAGTAAAATAGAATTAGTAGTCTCATGGTGTACAGTTATTTTTCCTAAAATATGTGCTTGCCAACAGACTCGCTCTTTCAGCTTTCTCATCTAGTCAAATATCATACATAATTCTGGGAAACACTTTGATTTTGCATTCAAGTTTGTAGAGCTGTTTTGTTTTTCTGATAGTCACTTAGCTCCTTGTCCCACTGTTGGAGTCTATAAGAAAGCTTATTTGGGGAAAAGCCCACCAAAGCTAAATTAACTTAAGTCTTGTGCATCTGACAAGGTTTTTTGAACTTTTGGTATCTTCTTCTTTGAGATAAAGGTAAAAATGTACAAACCAACCTGCCAAGATTGTTTGTGCTGTTGCTGCATTACAAATGTAAGGATTCAAATGCTAATTGCTGTCAAAACAGGAGACATTTCTTTGTAATGTGGAAGTGAGGAAAGAAAAGAAAGCCTGTACAGTTGGCCCAAGAACACTGTGGTATCTGTTTATCTTTTAGCTAAGTATTTCTTGTGTACTGGCCCCTTTAAAATGTCTTGTGTAAAAAGTATGATTTATGTAAGGGATGTTTTCTTCATTATTGAAAGGAAGTGTGGTGACAACAGCAAAGAGTTTCATTCTAGTTAAAAATCCCCCAAATTTGTCACTGTGGTCAGTTTCAATAGATTCAAATGCAGAGGAATCTTTATACATATTAAAGACTTTTGGATGTTCCAAACCTTACCACTGTATTGCACATATGTTCTTAAGTTATTTTATATATCTTGGTATCAGTGGTGGTGCTGGAACTCTAATATAAATTCTGCTCTGTGAAAATATAAATTGTGCTCTTAAACACAAGATCAGACTAAATATTGTAATCATCCCAAAGTCCATGAAAAAAGGTAAGATTAGAAGTAGGGATCAGTCAAAAAAAGTAAAGTCTGCCATTAAATACTTTCCTTCTTGCCTCGTATTAGTTTACAGTCTCATCTGTGTATACTATGTTGTTTGAAAACTCCATAGTTACAGGAGGGATGTTGTTTGTTCTTGTATGTTTCTAAAATCTATTTTTGTGTGTGGAACAGGAGTGATGGTTCCCAGGATCAGATTAGTTATTGAAGGGTCAAAAATAGCTTTTTAAGGCTTTCTTTAGACTCCAGTGGGATCTGAAGAGCTGTGGGAGTAGATAAGGACAGAGGGAGAGGCATTTGGACAAGATGTTTGTTACCCAAAGCTAATGGAAAAGATGGAGCAGGATGCTTACAAGGACGGTATAAAGACATGAGAAGTTAATTCTCTTTCTTGCAGTCTTGGGATAGTTGGAAACAATTTTAGGATTGTTGCCAGCCTATAGTGTTAGTTCTTCTTAGAGACAGAGCTTCTGTATTGTTCTTGATCAGATGCCAAACTAGATTATAGTTGAACCCCCCACTTTAGGCCCCTTGAATGCCATAAAGTTAGTGAAGTTGTTCTTTTTTTCATGTTTCTCCTTGGAGTCCCTTACAGCTGCTATGAAATGGTTCTAGCTGTTCTGTCAGTGTAAAACTTTCACTTTACATAAGCACCTGTGTATTCTGTGGTCTGGTTTTGTCTGCTTCTGCAGTGCATCTGACCAAACTGAGGCTGCTAAGAACTTTTGAGCTCCTTTGCAGTGTAATTGAGTGCATCAAATCAAGTCAAATTTTGAACAGAGCAGGTGCAAAAAGACAGCTTTGCTCAGATTTCAATATGCAGCGCTTCTCTTTAGAAAAAAACAAACAAACAAACCTGCTTTCACTTGGAAAAAGTTTTCTGTTTGTCACAGACGGGTGGGCAAGAGGATTTTTCATACTGATTTAATGTTAACAGGTGAAAAAGCAGACAGTACTAAAGCTGTAATTGAAGCTTACTGTTGCAATTCATTTGTCACTAGTTTTTGTTATCCGAAGAGTCTCTCATGAAAGTAAACTTTGTTAGAAACAATGAGCATCAAGATAGGTTTTTTGAAATATATTCAAGTAATACCTAATAATTGTGATTAAAGTAAAATTTGGGTTTTTTCTTGATTTAGAAACTTCGGTTTTGAAGATGAATTTGTGAATATTCCTAAAACTATTGCACAGATAAGTAGGGAAGCTGGTGTGAAGACGTTTGTTCATATCTCTCACCTGAATGCTAGCATGAAGAGTCCTTCCAAATACCTCAGGAATAAAGTAAGTCTGGAATCCTTTTGAATATATTTTCCAAGAGCTGCCTTTTTTTTTTTTTTTTTTGTGTTGGTCGTCCCCCATCCTGTCCCCCCCTCCCACCCTGTTCCACTCCAGCTGGGTCTGTTCAAAGGAAATTGGGGTATGAATTTACTATGGAATGTTTTCTGCAGCTGAGGAATTTCTGAGTTACTGTGCTTATCGGAGCTAGAAATCCTCCTTAGTACTTCATGTACTTTGAAGAGAAATAGATCGTGTATTGCTGAAAACCCATTCTTCTGTCCTTGAATATCTTTGCATCTAAAGTTGCCGTCATTAAGAAAGAGGAAGTAGTTTGATGGTTTGGGATCCGGTATCAGGCCTAAACATCTAAGGTTGGAATGACCTAGCAAAGTAAGTAGTTGATGCCAAAAAGAATGCTGCAAAGACAGATGAATATCATGATTACAGTTTTGGTATCCTTTTTTTTTTTTCTTATTAGGAGGTATAATTTTCTATTACTGATTTTTCTCTTTTTAATAGAGCTGTTGACCCACATTTTTTGTTTTACTTGAGCTTACTTTTTTCTGCCTTGTCTTTGATATAAACGTTTTTAAAATCAGAGTTAAAATTTGGTAGCTCTCAACATGTAACAACTCTATAGTGTGGCTAGACCTTAGTGTATTTGCCAGACCTATTGGAAAGTAGATAGCTGCCACTGAAATTTCACACTGTACTTAAGCAGTTCTTGGAGTGTTCTTATAATGTAGTAGGTCTTATGTAAACCTTCTGTTTTCTTCCAAGCTCTGGTCTGATATAAGCAAGAGGAGTATTTAGGTTAGGCTTCTTTCATTTTGAATTTAAATTTATGTCACGTCACTAGTGAGGCTGTGTTATATTTCAAATACAAGAACTGATCTACATGTTGATGGGACTTTTGGGATGTTCTGTGAGACCTTTAACATAGCATCTCAAAGATCAAATGGCCAGATAAAAATAATTCTTGTGCTACTGATGGTATTATTTCTTTCATTGCTGTAGTCAGGATGCATTATGCTCTGAAAAGGCATTCTTGTCTGTTCAGAATGGAGCTAATAAATGTGTTCATTTTAATTGACTGATAGGCTGTTGGAGAGAAAGCAGTGAGGGAAGAATTTCCAGATGCTATAATTTTGAAACCCTCTGAGATGTTTGGGAGAGAGGACCGATTTCTCAATCATTACGCAAGTATGTACTCTTGAAATCATAAAACCATGTGTAATTTATATACCTGCCTATAGAGTACAGAGGGGAAATGTCATTTGCTTTTGAGAAGCAGAGAGGTATGTTTTTATCAGAAATATACTGTATTAGCTGAAGGTGTGTAATGAAAAACATAATTAGTTTTTGTCTCATGACTGAATTCTTTCTGAATCTAGTTAGCCTTTGCTATTTGGGTGTTGGGTGGTTTTTCTTAGTTTTGTTTTCTAGTTTTGGTCTGAGCTAAGATCTGGTCATCTTAACCCTCAAAATAGTTACCCCTATAAGTAGTTTTTCAAGGTGGTATAATGCTCAAATGTAAAAATTGGCCTGAGCTGTTATTGGCTCAGAAGCACCAGTAATGATTCTGATGTATCACCAAGAAAATTGCTAGACAGGATAGAGTGGAATCTGCTTCTATCTTGCAAAGCTGAGATATGTCCGAATCACTGTAAGCAAACAGTAAATACAGCCTTCCCATTGTTGTTGAGAAAACTGTGTGGGGAACAGTGCTACTGGAATTGGATGGTAATTCTTCCCAATTTTATTTTTTTAAAACAGCTAAGTCAGTGTTCAGAATAGATGCACACTTAGCGTACTGGAAGATGTATTGGTTATTTACCTGAAAGGGTTCAGATTTTATTGTCAAGTTATATATCTGTCTTTCTTTCAGACATGCGCTGGTTTGGTGGTGTGCCTCTTATTTCTCTGGGAAAAAGAACAGTGAAGCAACCAGTATATGTAAGTTTTGAATAAACCAAAACAATCCCAAATCTTTTGTGTGTGCATGTGTGTTGGGTTTTTTAACTTTCCCCCCAGTAAATCACTTCTGAAAGAAGAGTGTGTGCATGCATTCCTGTTTTCTATTGGTAATTGTCTGAATTTGTTTCTTACAGGTGGTTGATGTAGCCAAGGCAGTTATTAACGCAATTAAGGATCCTGATGCGAAAGGAAAAACATATGCCTTGGCTGGGTAGGTTACTTTTCTGATTCTAATTAACTGAAGTACTTCTTTTTGGTGTCATTTTTTGGCATGCTGCAAAGTACATTTAATTTCTCCATCCATGCACACAGTTTGAGCTACAATAAATTCCACCTCCTTTTTGGGAGGAAAAATGACTCAAGCTGTTATTGTGAGTACTCTGAAAATCCTCATTTGGGCCCCATTACATCTAATGTTATGTACATGCACACAAAGAAATAGGCAGTCTTGGGAAACATGCTAGACAGCATGGAACTGAAGAAAATTATGCTAAAGTTGTGTAGAAGCCATCTGGAATTGGAATAGATAGAGACAGTGGATCTCTTCGAGTACTTCTGTGTACACAAGCTCCAAGTCAGGATAGGTCATTAGCATTAAGACTAAACAGCATGGCAAATGCCAAGGTAATGGGTCCATGTTTTGATGCTCTAACATAAGCCCTGGAACTGGTCTTCATCTAACATGTGGTAGAAGGAACATTAGCTTTATTGATAAACAGTTGCTAATTAGTCAAGGTATAATTGATGGTGAACTCTCTTTTTTTTCTGTTGCATGCATATCTCTGTCTTCCCCCTCTTATACACTGAAAATGCCTATTACCTGATTTTGCAAAAGGCTTATCTGAGATTGTGTTATTTTTTCTGTTTGTTTTGTGACACTGTTGCAGCGACAGCTCTTTATTCCTGTAAAGCAGATATCATTGCTGGTCTGTCTTTTTACTCGTGTGATTTCACTTTCTTCAGTGCTGTCACTGAGCTGTTGAGGAAGATGTTATCCTGGTAGCTATGCTAGGTGTGCTGTATGCTCTGGAAAAGGCAGCAAGCAGGTCTTCAAATTCTTTTGGATCATGCTGAGGAACTTCTGCTTAGAAACTTGCAAAATAAGAGAAAGAAGCTACCAATGGTCTGGAAAGGACTATTAACAATAACAACAAGGTTAAAGAACTTGAGGCTGCTTTCAAATCACAGGGATGATATGAAGTGTCACACTAAAGGACAATGGAAACAAGTGGAATGCTACAGCCATTCATTCAAACCTAATTTTTTATCAAAGAGAATACATACGTACGTGTCAGACACAACTAAGGCAAAACCACAAACTGTGATGAAAATACTTATTTGAGTGACTATGATATCTCTTGGGGGCAGCTTGAAGATAGATCAATATGTATCCAAAGCCGCCTGCCACAAAAGGAAGGAGAGGCGCCTGGTTTTATGTTTGTCATTATCTCGCAAAAGCAACTGCACCAACTGCAGGAGAAATTGAGAATTGCACACGAAACAAAACACTATTTGCAGCCAAGTGGAAGGGCAGTTGGCTAAACTTTAAACGTATTCTTGCAGTTTTTAAGTTTCATTTTTTGGCAATTTACTGAAGGCCAGGAGTTCAGTGCCTAGGTTTCAGAGGCAGGAATTCAAGCGAGGATGCCAGACTGTCACTGCAAGGAATACAGTTTCAGGCACATAACAGTGACTGAAAAGACTTTGGTCTAAACCAAAGATCCAAATCAGTGTTGGAAAACCAAAGGAATTCTGCAGCATAACCCTTGACTAAATCTGTATGTTCTGCCTTTTTTTTTTTTTCCCCTTCCTACTATATGGTGGAATAGAGTTTTAACTGTGGCAGCTAGTGGTTTTTTACCTGTTCCCCTCTCCTGTGTGGCATTGGTTTTGCTTCCTCCACTCATTAAATCTTCTGCCTTGAATGCTAATGCTCTGTAGAGCTTGCTGTCTGATAGTATTGTGGTTAATGTAATGAAACTTCAATGTGAAGTTCTATTCTTGGTGAAGTTGTATTGTTGATGTTTGCTAATTTGTAAAGGAACAAACAATATTTATGTTTATTTTCACATTTTTTAAGTTTGGCTATACTATATATTCTTATATCTCAGGCAGTAATCCAGCAGCCTGGATGAAGCTCATGCAAAGTTTCAAGTGTTGATTTATTTTGAATTCTTGCAAATTTGCTGACCTACCTTTAAGTTTATCCATTAGAATGTTTTTTCCTAATTTGCTTTTATAAACTAAAGTAGTAGTGATTTGGGTTTCTGGTTTTTTTCAGCATTTATCAACAAATTTTGTTTGTGGTTAGTATTGCTGTTCTTTTTGAAGTACATGTCAATTTTCATGCATGCAACCTGAGACCTTGATATCTGTGAGATCTTGGGTTTATCAAACTGTAATTCATGTTCTTTGTAACATAGTCTTGGATTTTTGGATGGTATGAAGTTTTGCATATGTAGGTCTTACTCTAGCATGGTCTTGCAGTTGGGCCGTAACAGCCCCATGCAATGCTACAGGCTTGGGGAAGAGTGTCAGGAAAGCTACTTGATGGAAAAGGACCTAGGGGTGCTGGTTGATGGCCACAGAACATGAGCCAGCTTGTGCCCAGGCAGCCAAGAAGGCCAATGGCATCCTGGCTTATATCCGCACTGGTGTGACCAGCAGGGCCAGGGCAGTGATCATCATCCCTGTGTACCTGGCACTGGTGAGGCCACACCTTGAATCCTGTGTTCAGTTCTGGGCCACTCACTACAAGAGAGACATTGAGGTGCTGGAGTGAGTCCAGAGAACGGCAGCAAAGCTGGTGAAGGGTCTGGAGCACAAGTCTGATGAGGAACAGCCGAGGGAACTGGAGTTGTTTTGTCTGGAGAAGAGAATGCTCAGGGAGGACCCTATCTCTCTCTACAACTACCTGAAAGGTTGTAGTGAGGTGGGGGTCAGTCTCTTCTCCCAAATAATAAGTGATATGACAAAAGGTAACAGCCTCAAGCTGCTCAGGGGAAGGTTTAGATTAGATATTAGGAGCAATTTCTTCACAGAGAGGATGTTCAGGCATTGGAACAGCTTGCTGAGGGAGGTGATGGTGGAATCACCATCCCTGCAAGTATTCACAAACTGTGTAGATGGGGCCCTCAATGATATGGTTTAGTGGTGGCCTTGGCAGTACTGGGGTAATGGTTGGACTTGATATTAAAGGTCTTTTCCAACCTAGTTGATTCTACAATTCTCTGACACCAAGCTGTGTGGTTCAGTTGATACGCTGGAGGGAAGGAATGCCATCCAGAGGGGCCTTGACACGCTTGTGAGGTGGGCTGATGCCAACCTGATGAAGTTGAACCATGACAAGTGCAAGGTCCTGCAGCTGGGTTGGAGAAATCTCAGGCACAGCTACAGGTTGGGCAGAGAAGAGATTCAGAGCAGTCCTGCAGAGAAGGACTTGGGCGTTTTGGTTGATGAGAACTTTAACATGAGCCGGCTTCAGTGTGCACTCGCAGCCCAGAAAGCCAACCGCATCCTGGGCTGCATGAAGAGGAGTGTGACCAGCAGGTCGAGGGAGGTGATCCTACCCCTCTGCTCTCGTGAGACCTCACTTGGAGTATTGTGTGCAGTTCTGGTGTCCTCAACATAAGAAGGACATGGAACTGTTGGAACAAGTCCAAAGGAGGGCCACGAGGATGATCAGGGGACTGGAGCACCTCCCGTATGAAGATAGGATGAGAAAGTTGGGTCTGTTCATCCTGGAGAAGAGAAGGCTGCGTGGAGACCTCCTAGCAGCCTTCCAATATCTGAAGGGGGCCTATAGGAATGGAGGGGAGGGACTATTCATTAGGGGCTGTAGTGATAGGACAAGGGTAAAGGGTTCAAACTTCAACAGGGGAAGTTTAGATTGGATGTGAGGAAGAAATTCTTTACTGTAAGGGTGGTGAGGCACTGGAATGGGTTGCCCAGGGAAGTTGTGAATGCTCCATTGCTGGCGGTGTTCAAGGCCAGGTTGGACATAGCCTTGGGTGGCATGGTTTAGTGGGAGGTGTCCCTGCCCCTGGCAGGGGGGTTGGAACTAGATGATCTGAAGGTCCTTTCCAACCCTAACTATTTTATGATTCTTGGTTTTGTCTAAGAACACACTTTATTCAGTATAACTGTGGTGGGTTAGCTTTGGCCAGCAGCCAGCTGCCCACCCAGCTACTCATTCCTCCTCCTAAGCAGGACAGTGGGAGAAAATTGTATTAAAGACTTATTGGTTGAGATAAAGAAAGTTGAAGGTTGCTTACCAGTTACTGTCATGGGCCAAACAAGACTCAAGTTGGGAAAACTTAATTTTATCTACTGTCAATTTAAATAGATTTGAATAGTGTGAAATAAATTAAAAAAATAAATAAATAAAAGAGTAAACCAACACTACCTCCCCTCCTGCACCCTTTCCCCAGGCTCAACTTCAGTCTTTCACTCTCTAATCTTCTACCCCCTCTCCCTGTGCAGTGCAGGGATATGGGCAACAGCGGGTTATGTAGTCAGTCCATAGCAGTTCCTTCCTGCTTCTCCAATCTCTTCACACTTTCCCCCAGCTCCAGCCGAGGCCTTTTCACAGGCTGCACCCCTTCAAGAAAAATCTGCTCTAGTGTGGGCTCTCCATGAGCCACAGGGGAGTCACTGCTTAGGTGCCTGCTCTCGCCTTGGTGTCTGCAGGGCTGGTTATCACACTTTCTTTCCTCACTTTCCTCTGCCTATGTGGTATTTTTGCCCTTCCTTAAATACATTTTCTCGGAGGTGCCACCTCTGGTCTGAGGGGCTCAGCTGTGCCCTCTGGTGGGTCTGTTGGAACTGGCTGTGCCCAGCATGGGGCAGCCCCGACCTCTCTGCATAAGCTGCCCCTGCAGCTCCCCTTCCCAGTGGCTGGGCACTGGCCTTTCAGACCTAACCGATGCCTCTTGTATGACATGGTAGAATACATAGAATCATAGAATGGTTTGGGGTTTGGGTTAGAAAACACCTTAAGAACATCTGGTTCCAACCCCCTGCCATGGGCAGGGACACGACACACTAAACCATGTCACCCAGGGCTCTGTCCAGCCTGTCCTTGAACGCTGTTAGGGATGGGGCATTTACCACTTCTTTGAGCAACCCATTCTAGTGCCTCACCATCTTCACAGTAAAGAACTTCTTTATATGTAACCAGAACTTCCCCTGTTTAAGTTTTAACTCATTACTCCTTGTCCTGTCTCTACAGTCCCTGATGAAGAGTCCCTCCACAGCATCCTTGCAGGCCCCCTTCAGATACTGGAAGGCTGCTAGGAGGTCTCCACGCAGCCTTCTCTTCTCCAGGCTGAATAGCACAAACTTCCTCAGCCTGTCTTCATATGGAGGTGCTCAAGGCCCATTATTATCTCTATGGTCTCCTCTGGACTTGCTCCAGCAGCTCCATGTCCTTCTATGTTGGGGACACCAGAACTCCACACAGTACTGCAAATAGGGTCTCATGAGAGCAGAGTAGAGGGGCAGGATCACCTCCTTTGACCTCTATGCAGTTTGCTTTCAAACCCAGTGATGAAGCAATTTTGCAGTTTGTGACTTACAATGTTACCATTGCTGATGTCAGATTATGTTTTTCTAACTTAGTCGTTCTTTATTTCAAACAGTACAGAATCTGGAGAGCCAAAATCTGTCCTCCTCTTTGCGAGGAAAATGACAAATCTGTCAAATTGTTTAGATTGAAGGAAACAGGTCCTTGGTAGGCTTGGGGGTGGAGGGCTTTAAAATTCTTGTCTGTTGCTGCAAGTATTCAAGTACACGTAAATTACCTATAATTTTTGTTGCTTTTTCTTTAAGACCTAACCGGTATTTCCTGTATGACATGGTAGAATACATCTATGCAGTTTGCTTTCGGACCTTTATTCCATATCCACTTCCACGTCCTCTCTACCAGTAAGTGGGACCCTTCTTTATCTAAGAACTTGGAATCCACCTGGCACCACAGAAGCACAAATAACTGTTTCATTGGTTAATTAATATTGCCAGTTGTTATTTAACATGGTAGGATTGTAGAAACTGGCTTTCTCTAGATACTTGTTAGCTAGCTTTGAGCCTTCACCTCAGGCACAGGCCTGTGTTTGATGAGCTGGTGTGTGAAAGGTGTACTTGTAATAAGTTATTTATTCCAGAGTTATTGAATGGCTTTGCTGAGTCAACAAGTAGCAAAAGTTTCTAAGTTGGGACAATAAGTAGCAAACTAAACAAATTTATAGTAATACCACAGGGAAAATCTGTGTGTATGTTATTGACCATAGGCCCTGACAGATTTTTCGGCAGCAGCTTGAGGTATTGCTACTGTCAGCTGTTCTTCCACTCTAGTGGGCATTGTCACCCTGGAAGCAGAGTTGGGGTAAGGGTGGGTATGGGTATTGATTGACCATCTAGCTCAGTCCTTTATATTGATTTGTGCCCAGGTTGGAGGTAAGTTTATACTGAGATCTTGGCCTGGAAATTTGAGCAGTACAGTTGTGAGCAAGCATTTCTTTGTCTGTTTGTCATATAAGGGCAGTAACATCTTTAGAAGATAGTAGTGAATTAGGAGATAAGAAGGGAAAGGTGTAGCATCATTTCAGTTGACTGCTGTGGATAGACTGGGAAGGCTCTGTTCACATGCACTGAGCTTCTGCAGCTGTACATTTTGGCCTCAGAGGCTGCATAGAAGCTTATTTGCTCAATTGCAGCTATTGAGTAATAGCACATGAAGATGTGCAGCATAAATCACCCTGGGTATAGTCCTTAAGGCATGATCATATACTTTTGAAGAGCTGCCTCAAACAGTAAATGCCATTTCAGAAGTTGACCTGTGCATGGTTGAGATGTGTTAATGTTTGGGGTGCTGGTCCTCCTCAGTTTTAGTACAATGCAAACTAATAAGCTAAAAAAGTCACCAGCTAAAAAAGAACCCTCCTACCAATCCGCTAATAGGACTCGTTCCTCTAATATAATTCATGTAACTGATGGTGAATAATGCTAGAACGTCTGAAACTGTTGTGTCTAATCTGAATTGGCTGTAGAGGCATTAGCTCAGCGTGGCTAAGCTGACACAGAGCAGCTTATTAAAAAGTTACTGTTTAGGTGCTTATTAGTTTTATTCACATTTGCTGCAGTTCATGTTAATGGGCTAAGCCAGGTAGTATTTAATATTTTTGAGAAGAGAGTGCATCTGAAAGCCTAGTTTTGTTTATGTATAGTAGCTTAGTAACCCTAATCTGCCAGGTGACCACTTCAGAAAGAGATTCTATCTTGAATGAATACTGTTGGTCCCGAGACACTGAGGAGGAGCTGTAGCATTATTTTATTTTCTCTGCCAGATTCTCCTTCATTCAAGAGAAACTTAATTTCTCAAAACTGCAAATATACTAATCCTCATCATTTTTAATAGATACAGGTTGCTCCTGATTCCATCATCTTGTTTGTGCTGCTGTTAACTTACTTAGTTGTCAGCAAGCATGTTTTCTCATGGAGGCATTGACTCAAAAATTGGATTACTGCCTACACTACTAGGGAACAGAGTTTGGATGAAAGGCAGGGGAAAGACTGAACCCTCTGGTGTGTGGGGAATTGGACGTGGAGGTTTACTTTCCCTACCCAGTAACGCTCATTTTTACTTATATATCTGCTCCTCCATTCCCTTCCAAAGAAAAAGGAGACCGAATAATTCAGTAACAAACAGTTGAAGTTACAAGAAGCACAACTAAGAACTTGCTGGCTGGCAGGTTCACTAGTCTAATGAATTAATAGCTTGTGAGAACAGCTACAGAACAGGCTCTTGCTCACAGTCTATTAAGTGTGAAATATTTTTACCATTCTTGTTTTCTTTTGTGCATCTGGGTAATGACTATGCTTGTGTAATACTCTTTCTAATGACAGTTTAATTGCAAGATTCTTTGAGATGAATCCGTTTGAACCATGGTTAACACGAGACAAAGTGGACCGGGTAAGTGTAGGACAATCTGCAAATTCTTCTTGGAAAATGTTGTGTATGTTTGTAACTTGCACTTGTAGTTTTGCATTCAAGGAGTGCTGAAATGTGTGTACATCATGAGGTGTTGAATTTCAGTTCAGTGGCTAGAATTTGATTATAAAGACTTTCAGACTGGATACTATGAAATACAAGTATGAATGTACTCCCCACTTCTATGTAACTAGTGAGTTTATGTGCCTCTAGATGCATTGCAATAATTTACACCATCCGGATAATGATGTTTTTAACAAGCTGAATTGACAGTGCTGGGTACAGCTCAAACTCTAGAGTGCATTTCTTGTGAACATGTTGCAGCTTTATGTTTATTCCTAACTTCTCAGAATGTCTAAGTGGGGGTGGAGGAATAACTTGTAAAAACCAACTGCAAGTGAGGAAAAAGTAGGATTTAGCAAGTATTAATGTCAAAACTGTTGGCATATGTGTAAGTTAGCAAAGATAGTCATGTACTCTGACAGTCTCTAAGCTTGCTGCTCTCTGAAGGTTGCAGGTACTCTCCCAGCTATTTTGCAGAGTTGGAACTCTAATGTCTTTGTTATGCTGCAGTATTGATAACTTATTTTGACCTGATTTTCCCCAAATTAATTTAAGATAGGGCACTACCATGAATCTGGGGCAACTGGGTCCTATACTTAGCGCTGCTTACTGAATAGCTATAAGCAATTAATTCCTATGTTATATTTCTCCAACTGTGAAATACCTGGTTTCCTATTCTGTTTGGAAATAATTGTGAAAAACTGTGGATAATATGTGTAATAAAGGAGGTAAACTAACAGTCTAGTGCAATTCCCCCCCCCCCCCCAAATCACTGAGTCATCCCCCATACTTGAGAGGGTTGGCATCGTAGTTCTGTTGTCTGTATTTACCCAGGATGTAGATCTAACATCTCCTTCGTTCTAGCTGCCTTTGTAGTTTCTAGAGATATATTTTGTCCAAATCATTGAAACTACTGCAGTTCAGCTATAGCATGGGTAGTGTAAGAGATGGAGTTTCTTTGTGTCAGTTCTGTGTCTTCATTGTTCCTCTTTCACAGCTTTTCATCCTTAAGTAATCTACACAAAATTAGATGTGATTGACTTTTGAAGCCCCTTCAAGGGATAACAGCATAAGACAAATCCCCATTTTCTAAGACGTAGGTCATATGTATTGTGAATATGGTAATGGACTTAAATATTTGTTCTGTACAGGACCCTGTTCTAAACCATGAACAGAGACAAACAACCTACCAAAGGTGATAATCCGACGTACATTTCCTTGACAAAGCAGAATGTATATAATTGCAGTTCAAATATACACTTATAAGTTTGGCCTGATTCTGTGGTTGCAATGCAGTGATCTTCCTGATAGTATGCACCTAATGGAAAGAAAATGAAGACACTTTCTGGATATCTCACTGCTATTTATTCCTGAATCTAAATCTGAAGCCTGAAAGACTTTTTACCAGATGCAGAACATCTGTGTCTCCTGTCAAATTACATTTGGTACTCAGTACTTTGTGTAATTATGCCATAGTTCTGTAGGGCCACACTGAATCTTTTTGTATTTCCAGAGGAAGACACTGAGCCAAAATCAGTCAAGGAACTGGGAGTGACATACAGTTGGCTGAGTCCACATCTGTGTTTGAATAGGTCTTTAGATCTACTACAGGTTCCAGCAGTGTATTGTATTGCAGTGTTCTTTCTTGGGGAAAACAGTCTTAAATCAGCAGCCTTAAAACTGCAGTAGAATCTCCCAAGAGCTGCCATTTGTGGAAAATTGTTTTGAGGCATACTAAAGTGTTTCTAGTACTATGGATTTATGCTACGTTGTTTCCATTAAAGAAAAAAGGTGACAGGTGTAAGTACACAATGCTTTTTTTAGTGTGCGCATGATTGCATTGGGTGTAATGCTGTTCATTTCATCAAGTCAATTACTTCTTTTTTGTCTTCATTCTTCCCTCCTCCCTCCCCCCTCTCCCCGCTTTCTTCTTGAAGTTTCACACAACAGACATGAAATTTCCTGACCTTCCTGGTTTGGAAGACCTGGGTATTGAACCAACGCCTCTAGAGCAAAAAGCCATTGAAGTTCTGCGCCGTCACCGCAGATTCCGCTGGCTGGACGCTGAGCTAGAGGAAGCAAAACCAGCTAAGACATGTCCAGTGTAAGAGCTGATAAGGTGGTTTCTTGACACTTGTTAAACTGCATTTGTATGACCCAATTTGTTCGGAGAACTGTGTACATACTGAGTAAAATACATTAATCATGTAAACTATATTTCACTAGTGTTGTCTTTTCAGTTATGGAGGTCTGTCATTGAAATGAAAGTTTTCTCTTTAAAAGGTCATGAAAATAAATTGCATATTGTTGCTTAGCTGCTGAGCATTAAAATATTTTGAAGATTGGGACTAGAGGGGATGTGTCTTTAACACTAGCCAATTTCTCCTTTGGCTCTGAAGGTAAGCATGTCGCTCTTCTTCAGTAGGTGCTCAAGTGATTTGAAGAACATTGTAGTTCAGGACTATGTCACCTAGAATATGGTCTTTCCAACAGGGATTGCTGGTACTGCCACCTATTCAGTTTGAGAGCTCTCAGATAAAGACAGGTTTTAAGTTCTTGACTCTTCAGAGCTTTGTTTTCTGAACTGAGCACGACCATTGTAGAATATACAAACCAAAATGGCACAAGTTGTTTTTAAGGTCAAGAAGTGTCAATTAGACATGTAAACAAGTTTCTACGTGTAATTTGATCTGTTGTGATAGTTATATGTGCTGCCTGTCATACACATGAGAAAATGTGTCATTCCATTTTTTCATGAGGAACTGGTTTTTATATGCCTAAGTTTTTAATGCACTGGGATATCATCTTTCTGTCAGTAAGAGAGTGAAGCGTTGCTCTCTATTTTCAATCGCTTTAATGTCAAAGGAAGATCTCTGCCTGAATTTGATCAAATCTTTTTGTTTCTATATCCAAAAAGTTGCTGGAGTTGTTTTTCCCAGTCAAATCACAGCTTTTCCAGTGGCTTTATTTGCACCACAGACTACTCCTACAAGGTTGTAATTCACGTAGCCATTAGATGGAGAACATGCAGGTGATGAACACCCATGAAAAGTTTGTTTTATGCAGCCTGCTCCATATCAGATAGGAATACAGGTAAAACGGAGTGTTACATTAGTGCTCAGCTGCCTCAAGTTTGGTTTTCCACAGTACTTGGCCTTACACAGCGTTTCTGCTTCCTACCTTGTAGAAACTACAGTGTGGTTTCTCATTATTTATCCTTGCAATGCAATTTCTTTAAGGGTCTTGAGTGTAATAATTAAATAAAATCACTTGTAATACAGTCTCGCAAAACTACTATGATACAGCTTCACCAGTGATTCTTATTCTGTTTGTTTATCAATGAGATCTTCCTTCTTATCTATCCCTAGTTTCTCAGATTGCAGTAATTCTTCAGACAATCTACAATTTGTGAAGTACTGAAGGTCCTTCAATGTGTGGACTCGAGGTTTGTGCTGAAGACCTTTTGGTGTCAAGCAAAGCGTGTGGAGGAGGGGAAAAGGAGGCTGTTGTTTACCACTCTCCCCACAAGAGGTCACTGGTAGAGCAGAAAGTGGCAACGGTCTTTTAAATGCAATGGATGCTTCTGCTTTTTGCAGCCTGTCTCCTGCTGAGGCTTTGCAATTTCTCATCTCTGTTTCTTGCCTTCTTGAAGCCAGAAGACTGTCCAGAAGAGTTTTTTTCAGAGCAGGCCCAAAATTGCACATTGACAAATTTAAGTGCAGTGGCATAATAATACATGGCTCTAGTACCATCTCTGGCTGAAATAAAACCTGCTTTGGTCCTTTCCCAGCACATAGTAATGATGAAGTTTTTGCATGGCTTTGTGAGTGTGTGTGCCCTTAGGAGACAGATGGTTTAGGACCAATAAGGGCTGAAGAATTGGTGAAGGTGAAGGTCATGTTAGATGTATGTGTTAGTGTGTGTATGTATATATCAGCCTTCCAATATCTGAAGGGGGCCTACAAGGATACCGGAGAGAGACTCTTCATCAGGGACTGTAGTGATAGGACAAGAGGTAATGGGTTCAAACTTAAACAGCGGAAGTTCAGGTTAGATATAAGGAAGCTCATTACTGTGAGGGTGGTGAGGCCCAAAGAAGTGGTAAATGCCCCATCCCTGGCAGCGTTCAAGGCCAGATTGGTCAGAACCTTGGGAAACATGGTCTAGGGTGAGGTGTCTCTGCCCATGACTGGTGGCTTGGAACTAGACGATTTTAAGAATCAAACCATTCTATGATTCTGTGTGTGCATCTACATACGTATGTGTGTATACACACCCTGCCCAGCCTTGGACAGTCTGATGGAAAGCAAAAAGGAAACCGTGCATAGGTGTCACTAAAACATCGCTTCTCACTTCTAGCACTCAGCTAGCCTGAGGAAAAGTACACTTCTGCTCAATGTAGTTAACTTCACTCATACGCTGCCTTTAGACGCCAGCATATTGTGGCTGATGTGAAGAGAAATTGTAAGGAGTAGTGGAATATCATGAGAGATTGTTCTAATGGTAATGGTGGTCTTCATAGAAATGATAGAGTGTCTCTGTATTTTGAGTTCCTGTGGGAAATATCATTAGCCTTTATCCTTTGTTGGGAAGGTAACTGCAAGTGTGACTTTTCAGTATGAAGGGAGATAGGTGTGGAGGAAGGAGTTAGCAAAAGCAGGAAACTTTACCCACTTGGCTTTTTTAGATTCCTCTGCATGTAGGACTGGAGAATACTTGCATTTTGGGAAGAGCTTGTTTGGGTGGGAATAGTATCTGCATCTAAGGTGGAGAGAAGGATTTGGACCTTATGTTTCTTCGAAGACTGTATGTATCCTAAGCAGTTAGGACTCTGGTTTGGACTTACTGCTAATTATGTGCATATTTATGATGAAAATATGATAACACTAAAATTATGCCTTTCATAGTATATTGCTCCAAGATCAAACAGGTAACTTGCATACAATTAAGTCTTCCTGTCTATTTCTTACTTGGAAGGCCTTAAAGCTTTCTTCAGATGGTTAATGATTGACAACAATTATCCTGTAGTTACCTCTCCCTGCTGTTTTGTCTTCTTCCTTTCCCCCTGCCCTAAGTGATATGCAGGGATATGCATTACATTAAATGAGATCATAGGAGTGCTATATTTAAAGTAATTCAGTGTTGTAAGAATCACAAGTTATTAATGATGATGTTAATGTAGCCTCTTTGACATATGGAGGCAGAAGGTAAAGGACACTGATGATATAGCAAAGAAAAGTTGGTGCAGAGCCGAGAATAGAGTGACAGGGTGGTGCTATAGCTTCCTTCTATGCTTCTAATGACCAGACATAGCCTGGGACTCACTCATCCTAATCCCTATTCTTTTTTTGGAAAAGCTTACAAGGGTGGTAGCATCAAAATTTTTGTAATAAACAAGTGAGGCCTTTTGGATAAAATTCTGAATGAAGCTCGTTCTGGATTCCTTTGAATCTCTACTTCTGCTTTCCTTTGTGCTTTCTTAGGCCTGTTTTGACACACATTTCCATTTTGCTTGTGTGCAAATCAGCAACAGTAAATCACAGGTGATCTACTTTCAAGGCTTTGGAGAGAGGTTTAAAGCCTGTTTGACTGTGGATTGGTTTGGGGATTTTTTGGAGGGTGTGAGGTGATAAAAACTAGAAGATGGGTTTCAGAAAAGTAAAGGGTCACACTTTTTATGCAACCCAGGATACAGTAGGGCTTTTATACTATGGGGCTTTTCATGCAGCCCAGGAATGTTAACAGAATCATGGCACCCAAATATTTCTGTTCCAGTTGAAAGGTGAAAACCTTTCATAAAAACAGTTAAATAAAATTTTTTGATCAGCTGTGGTGAAACCTGTAGGGTTGGGAATAAGCTGGAAACCATATTGTTCAGTCTTTAGCTGTGGAGATCAACTCAGTTACGTTTGAGCAGTTTTCAGTTTGTGTTACTTTAAAACCTGGCTGTATAAATACAGATAATTATGAAAAGCGAGATGAAAGAACCTCAATGAATGCAGAATATTTGGGGGATACATATGGTAATATCCTCAAATTTCATTAATCCTCAAATTTCATTACAAACTTAGTGAATCCTGCAGTGTTCCATTTCTTTGTGTGCAGAACATCCATATATATTTCTTCCAACAGGAAAAAGTGATTGAGATTGAAGGCATTTAAATGCTATGTGGATTTAAATGCAGCTGCAGAACCTTCAGGACTACAGCCCAAATACGGAGATGGTCACAGTGGGGTGATTGAGAAAGAAGGAACCCCTGGCAGTTTTGTCTGAAGGCAGTTTTTCCCTGTAATATGCAGGAGGAGTCAGGTTGTGCATTAAGGACACTTGTAGATGTTTCTGAATCAGAAAACAGCAAAGACCTGTGAGGATAAAGGCAAGTGAATGGACATTGAAGATGTTATAAATGTGGACAGGAGAGAATAAAAATATGTCAGGAAAAAATACAGCCCAGTGCATTTTCAGGAGGAAAATCAGGTATCAAGTGAGGGGGAGCTTCTTGGAAAGAAACATGCTGAACAGCTCTCAGTGTTGTAGTGCATGGTACAGACAGGACGGCTTCACACTACGTGTTGGAAGCATGTCTTGGGATAGTCATGAAAGGCAGAACTCTGTTTATGGCAATGACCACTTAACACCAGTTCATGATCTTTTCCCCAGAGTTAACGTATGTGAAACCTATGAGTTCAAATGGTTTCAGAACCAAGAGGAATATAAAATGATTCACAGCATCCCTTCTTGGCTGATGCAGGATTTGTCCTTGGTGTGGACCATCTACTCCAGTTCCAATGCACTGTCTTTTCTTGTACTGGAAGGCAACTGGTGCCCCTAGGAGCCTGCTCTGGGCAGTGCACCAGATATTCTGCACCTTAGAAAGTGTTTCCCCTCCCTCCCTTTCTTCAGTGTATCGAACTGGTATCTTTGCTGTGACACATGACCACTGAAGGATCATGCTCTGATCCTGAAAGTGAGTGGAGTGGTACAGCTCTTGCAGATGTGCTTATCTCCACTCTCCTTCCTGTTCATGGCAGTATACCCAAATCCTGCAGAAAGCATTCATATTACAAAAAAAGTATTTTGTTGGTACTTTTAACCAAACACTGAATATCTTAAAATAGGTATTTTTAAATGCACATTATTTAAATACTATTGTACTATGCTTGTACTATTAAGGTACTCCTATTTAGAGTGCATAGTACAGTACTTGTGATTTAACTCTGATGTGTACAGTACAAAGTGCTCTTTGCTCCCTCTGATTGTTTTTTCTTTCTTCTTAGTGGCCCTGGAATGGTCTGTGCAATAATACCAGTGTAGTATTTCAGCTGTGATCTGAAGAGTTTACAGTCAATGAACTTTCCTTGCTGCGTGTGATGGCATGCAAATCCTGAACTGCCCTACCTTTTCTTCCGAGCATTTCACTCTAGTGTAGTTAATTCATTTCCCGTTACACTGTTTACTGGATTTCATAATGCTATGTTCTTGCTAGCTTATTTTTTTCTTTCTTAAGATCTCATTTTTTCTTTTTTCCTAGCCTTGTTTCTGTCCAGAGGCCTTTTATTTTTCCTGGATTTCCAGAAAATTTCAACAGAAGCATAATCTGTTTGTTTCATGAAAATACTTTTGTCTTCTCTTTGTCAGTGTTCATGAAGAAACTGAAATTATTTCTTTTCACAGAATTATCAGGGTTGGAAGGGACTTCTGAAGATCATCTAGTCTGATCCCCTGCCAAAGCAGGGTCACTTATAGTGGGTTACACAATAATGTGTTCAGGTGGGTTTTGAATGTCTCCAGAGAGGGAGACTCCACAATCTCCCTGGGCAGCCTGTTCCAGTGCTCTGCACCCACAATGTGAAGAAGTTCTTCCTCATGTTGAGGTGAAACTTCTTGTGTTTCAGCTTGTGGCCATTGCAGGCATTGTCCTGTCGCTGGGCACCACTGAAAAGAGTCTGGCACCATCCTCCTGGCACTCACCTTTGGGATACTGATCTGCGCTGATGAGATCCCTGCTCAATCTGCTCTCCTCTAGGCTAAACAGGCTCAGCTCCTGCAATCTCTCCTCATAAGAGAGATGCTCCAGACCCCTGATCATCCTTGTGGCTACTGAACCCTCTCCGGCAGTTCCTTGTCTTTCTTGTACTGAGGAGCTCAGAACTGAACACAGTGCTTCAGATGTGGCCTCACCAGGGTCAGTTAGAGGGGGAGGATAACCTCCCTCAAGGTCCTGGCCACTCTCCTCCCAGTGCACCCCAGGATACTACTGGCCCTCCTGGCTGCAAGGGCACACTCCTGGCTCATAGTCAACTTATCATCTACCCATACTCCCAAGTTCTTCTCAGCTGAACGACTCTCTAGTAGGTCAGCCCCCAGCCTGTGCTGGTATTTGCGGTGCTTCTTCCTCAGGTGCAGGACCTTACACTTGCCTTTGTTGAACCTCATCAGGTTTCTCCCCACCCAGTTCTCCAGCCTATCAAAGCTCCACTGAATGGCAGCACAGCCTTCACTCAAAACAACCAACCCAGTATGTTGCTGCGATTCATCTTTACATTTCTACTTCCCTCTTCCTCCCTCTTCTCCCCACCCCCAGAAAGAAAATAAAAAAGGGTTCTGATTTCAGCTTTTTGGCATTTATGAAATAGTCTATTGGCATATCTATGCAGTGTCTTCTTGGAGCTGTCAAAAATCTAACTAAACCAGCTTTTCCTTTGCATATTTTTTCCTTTATTCCTTTGTATCATTTATGAAATATAGGGCATCTAATTTTCTGGCTTGGCCAGTGTCATTGAGGAGAAGGAGGTACGGTGTTTTGTGTATGGAGTTTCCTCCATGCTATCATGAAAGACGAGTTGAAGTATTGTTTTTTGTCCTTAGAAGTAAGTGAAAGGACAAAGCTGCTTCTGGAATACTGTATTGGGTTTGTTTGGCAAGGTTTTGATAGCATGGGGGCTGCTAGAAGTTTCCCTATGTCCAGTAGAGACAATGCCAGCTGGTTCCAAGAGAGGCTAATGGCTGGCCAAGGCTAAGCCCATCAGTGATGGTGGTAGTGCCTCTGGGATAACATAGTTAAGAAGGGGGAAAAAACCTCAGTACAACAGCAGCTGGAAGAGAGGAATAAGAACGTGTGAGATAAGCAGCTGTGTAAACACCAAGGCCAATGCAGAAGGGGAGGCATTGGTGCAGGAGCCAGAGCAGAGATTCCTGTGCAGCCCGTTGGAGGTCCATGGTGGAGCAAATACCCACCGGCAGCCCATGGAGGACCCCACAGTGTAGCAGGAGCATGCCTGAAGGAGGCTGTGACCCTGAGGGAAGCCTGTGCTAGAGCAGGCTCCTGGCAGGATCTTTGGCTGCATGGACAGAGGAGCCCATACTGGAGCAGGACGTGGACCCGTTGGAGCGAGTCCAGAGGAGGACCATGAAGATGATGAGGGAGCTGGAGCACCTCTCCTATGAAGACAGGCTGAGAGAGCTAAGTTCAGCCTGGAGAAGAGAAGCTTCTGGGGCGATCTTAGAGCAGAAAGCTGGAGTGGGACTTTTTATAAGGGCATGTAGGAACATGACAGAAGAGAGATTAAGATTGGATTCTGGGAAGAAGTTCTTCACTGTGAGGGTGGTGAAGCACTGGAACAGGTTGCCCAGAGAAGTGGTAAATGCCCCATCTCTGGCAGTGCTTGAGGCCGGGTTGGATGGGCCTTTGAGCAACCTGGTCTAGTGGAAGGTATCCCTGTCCATGGCAGAGGGTTGAAACTAGATGGTCTTTAAGATCCCTTCCAAACCAAACCAGTTTGTGGTTGTATGATTTTGGTAATAGGGGTGCATGTTCCTTGCTTTAAAACTATTGAGTTCACTCATCTCAGGATCATCCCTGAACCTGGCTATTGCAAGCTGACTCTGCCTTTTGACTCATTGCTGTATGAAAATTTGCCAGGGGTGTTACAGAAGCAGGAAGGTTCTCCAAACTTCTTTGGCCTGGAATGGTTTGTAAGCAGGAGCTTCAGTGAACAGTTGGAAGGATTCTCACTGTAAAAAGTCTAGTTTCTTCTGGATTTGCATCTGGTTTCTTGTGTCTAAAAGGACATCAACACTTCATTTTGTCCCTGTTATGGCATTTGTGATGTCTGTCTGCCATTGAACTAACTGGTATGTAAGGCTTAAACTTATGCTGTAGTGTTTCTGCAAGTAGGTAAATACCATGGTCTCTGCTCTGTGAAGTTGCTTATTGTCCTGAGCCAACAGGATCAAGACTTATTAGGGGATGGGAGGATTAACAGGAACAGATACGTGTTCTATGAATAGTGTTTTCTTAGGAACTCCACCTCAAGCAGACACTGCTGTCACTTAAAACTGAGGATGGTATGTGGTGAGGCTATCCTGGGCAAAGTACAGAGTTGTGTTCCAGGAAAGTGTTAAACAGAGCAGTAACTTAGCATGGTGACAACACTGAGTGAAAAAGAAAACAGTGTTTGCCTGTTTCCTTGTGCCTTTATGATGCTTACCTGTTTCTCATATGTACATTCCTATGCTTTATAGCCTTAAGTTGGTTTTGGATATGAAAGAGAGATTAAGCTATCAGTTTGTGATAAACTCCAGGTCACCAGTTCCTTTGCCAAGACTTGGTTTCACTCACTCTAGTCACTCCAGTTGCTTACTCCACAGGCACACAAGTTCATAGAATCATAGAATGGTTAGGGTTGGAAAGGACCTTAAGATCATCTAGTTCCAACCCCCCTGCCATAGCCAGGGACACCTCCCCCTAAACCATGTCACCCCAGGCTCTGTCCAACCTGGCCTTGAACACCGCCAGCGATGGAGCATTCACAACTTCCCTGGGCAACCCATTCCAGTGCCTCATCACCATCACAGTAAAGAGTTTCTTCCTTATATCCAATCTGAACTTCCCCTGTTGAAGTTTGAACCCATTGCCCCTTATCCTCTCACTACAGTCCCTAATGAAGAGTCCCTCCCCAGCATCCCTGTAGGCCGCCTTCAGATACTGGAAGGCTGCTCTGATGTCTCCACGCAGCCTTCTCTTCTCCAGGCTGAACAGCCCCAACTTTCTCATCCTATCTTCATACGGGAGGTGCTCCAGTCCCCTGATCATCCTCATGGCTCTCTTCTGGACCTGTTCCAACAGTTCCATGTCCTTCTTATGTTGAGGACACCAGAACTGCACACAATACTCCAAGTGAGGTCTCACAAAAGCGGAGTAGAGGGGCAGGATCACCTCCCTCGACCTGCTGGTCATGCTCCTTTTGATGCAGCCCAGGATACGGTTGGCTTTCTGGGCTGCGAGTGCACACTGAAGCCAGCTCATGTTAAAGTTCTCATCAACCAAAACCCCCAAGTCCTTCTCTGCAGGACTGCTCTGAATCTCTTCTCTGCCCAACCTGTAGCTGTGCCTGGGATTTCTCAGACCCAGCTGCAGGACCTTGCACTTGGCATGGTTCAACTTCATCAGGTTGGCATCAGCCCACCTCACAAGCCTGTCAAGGTCCCTCTGGATGGCATTCCTTCCCTCCAGTGTATCAACTGAACCACAGAGCTTGGTGTCATTGGCAAACTTGCTGAGGGCGCACTCAATCCCACTGTCTATGTCACCGACAAAGATGTTGAACAAGACCAGTCCCAACACTGATCCCTGAGGGACACCACTCATTACTCGTTCCTCTGACCTGTGATCTCCAGTTGCTGGCACTTAGACCTCCAAGCACACAGATGTGCACAGAATAGGGAGTCTCTCAACCAGGATTAGGCTTAGAAATGGAGTTTAGTAAGAAGACAGGACAGATCAGGTGCAGGGAAGAGCCAGATAAGCATACTGATCAGTCACTCTTTCAAGGGCTGAACCCATGACAGTGCTTGAGGAAGGATCTCAGTCTTGTTCCTTGATTTTTTAACACTATTTGAACCCTCTCCCCTTCTTATTCCATCAGCAATTAACATAGTAGAGAGATGGAACACCTCCCATATGAAGATAGGCTGAGAAAGTTGGGGCTGTTCAGCCTGGAGAAGAGAAGGCTGCGTGGAGACCTTATAGCAGCCTTCCAGTATCTCAAGGGGGCCTGTAGGGATGCTGGGGAGGGACTCTTCATGAGGGACTGTAGTGATAGGACAAGGGGTAAAGGGTTCAAACTTCAACAGGGGAAGTTTAGATTGGATATGAGGAAGAAATTCTTTACTGTAAGGGTGGTGAGGCACTGGAATGGGTTGGCCAGGGAAGTTGTGGATGCTCCATTGCTGGCGGTGTTCAAGGCCAGGTTGGACAGAGCCTTGGGTGGCATGGTTTAGTGGGAGGTGTCCCTGGCTATGGCAGGGGGGTTGGAACTAGATGATCTTCAGGTCCTTTCCAACCCTAACTATTCTATGATTCTATGATTCTATGTATTGGGTTTGTGTGGAAGGGTTTTGGCTCCAGGGATGGCTTCTGTGAGAAGTTGCTAGAAGCTTCCCCTGTCTGAGCCTGTCAGTGATGGTGGTGGTACCTCTGGCATGACATATATAAGAAGAAGAAAAAGTCACTGTGCACAAGCACTTGCAGCCAGAGAGGGGAGTGAGAATATATGAGAATATGTCTGCAGACACCAAGGTCAGTGCAGGAACAGAGGGAGGAGGTGCTCCAGGAGCCAGAGCAGAGATTGCTCTGCAGCCTGTGGTGAAGACCATGGTGGAGCAGATGTCCCCCTGCAGCCCATGGAAGTCCATGGTGGATCAGTGGAAGACACTCAGAGGGGACTGCTCAGAAGGTGGCATAGGCCTGCCAATACAAGTTTGGAAGGAGCTACTTCTGAAGGGACTGTGCTCCATGGGGGGCACTTGCCAGGGCAGGGATGGCCCTGAGGGAATGTGGCCAGCAGAGGATCCATACTAGAACAGCGATGCTGGGAAGTGTGAGGAAGCCTGGTATTTTTATGGAAAGGAAAGTTCTGTATGTTGGTAACCGTGAGGGCTACCTCAAATTCACATACGTGTACTGCATGAATTTGCCAGGCAGAGCTGGCAGGGTTAGGTGGGCTACAGGAGTGGCCTGTGTGGGAGAGGGCCATTGAAGTGCCTTAAGTGCCCTATACCAGTCACAATTACTTACAGCCAGCTCAAAACGTGATGGAAAATCCATTTTAATGTATTTTTATGTTTTTGTTTGATTAGAGTCACAATTCCCCAGCTGCTAATGACCAGGAAACAGAACTGGCTTGCTTTTTATTCCAACTGTGTTCATGCTTACGTGTGCTTTGTTGCATGACAGGTTTTTTGACATCTACCCCACACTTCCTACAGCATCACCCCAGGTTCTCACTCAGTTCACGTGACTCGTTACACAAGCCAGTGGGAGCTGCATGTATTCTCTGGCACCAATAACTTGCACAGATACATGTAAGCATGCAAGAGAAATCACCTGTAAGCCGTATCTTATCATCATCACTACTATGAGTCATTAGACTCTAGTAATTACTCCATCTGAGCAGTCTTAGCTCCCAACCAAGTAGAGGCTATTTGAAGCAGTACAGTTGAAAAGAAGATTGAGTGCAGACCCAGAACCACAGGCAAACTCCAACCGGCAGCACAACGCTGAGTTTCTTTAAATTCACAATGGCACCCTGGAAGAGATCACGTAAGTTTGCACTGTTAATCGTGAACACAGGGTTTGTGTGTTACCTTGTGCACTTACTGCAAGATCAAAGAAAGGGAAGACGTGATTCCTTGGAAGTAAATCCTCAATCTCTGAAGCAAGAAAACACCATCCTTCAGAGACTGGACCATTTGGACTGGGACATTCATAACCTCTGTAAGTAAAATGCCATGCTGCTTAACTTTCTGAGGACAAAGTATCTCGATTTCCTGAAGGACTGAATAATAGCAGCAATAACTGTTGGGTTCCCCTGGACACTTTAGATCATTTGTTTGTTTGGTTTTTCTTCTTGTAAGCTTGAAAAAGATCTGATAGCTTCTCTGCTTACACCCAAAACAATGAAGTCTTGCACAGTCATCATGGTGTTTTTTTGCATATTAGGCAGCTCCTGACCCTGAACTCTTTTAGAAGTGTTCAGCAATTGTATTATTCCTGTCATTACTTTTTTTGCCATCTCTTTTTGAGAGAAACTGGAAATGCCCCATTTCCTTGGCTTCTGCTGTGTGGGCGAGCAGAAGGAGGAACTGTGAATCTTTCCTTCATGTACCTTCAGCATAGACACAATGGGGCTGCTGTGGGGAAAAGACCTTGATGAACTCTGCATCACTGCTTGATTGGACTGTGTTCCCAACCAGCATTATCTGAAATCTGCTTGCAGGACTGTTTCTGTCTCACCCCACCACACTGAATGTCCAGCTGCATCCCAGCAGATGTGCTTGTGTATGAGCAGTGTTAATTTAGGAAGGGCCTTTTCATTCTCACAATGGGGTTTGTGAATTTTGACAGTTCTGAGGGAACGGTTGTAGGTTGGACTTCTGGGAAGTGCGCACAATAGAGCCGTCTGCATAAGGGCTGAAGAATCCATCTCTTTGTTTCCTTTGGACCCCCTTGATTTCCAATTTTTTTTTTTTTTTTTCTGTTGCTTGAATCTCATCACCTCATGGTAGCTGTAGGAGGCCTAAAGCAGCTAGAACCCTGCTGGCTGGTATTGCTTTAACTGCCACATTGTCCAGATCTCCTAGCATTAGGGCTACATGCATGCTATGTAGAACAGCAAAAGAAACTTAGACTGTCTTGAAACTAGGTGTTTAAAATGCCGCTTGCACCCTTGAATTTGGTGAGAAATCTTCCCTGTACACCTTGGTCAGGTTTAATATTCCCTATCCCAAGCATCAGTATCCCATAATGTTATTGTTATTGCTGACACTGTCCTCACTGGTGCCTGTTCTCACGGGCATCAATACTGGGGCATATTTCTGTAGCTTATTTTAGAGCTATTTGAAAGAAAGCTGAAGCCTTCAATACTTAGTCATAGAATCACCTAGTAGCAGAGATTGGAAGGCACCTCTGGAGCTGGTCTATTCTGCTAATTCCCTGGTTGAAGCATGAATAGCTGGAGTAGGCTGTCCAGGATATCATCCAGTTGGGATTTGGTTACCTCCAGGATGGGGACTTAGCAACCTATCTAGACAACCTGTTTCAGTTTTTTTGTCACATCAGCAGTTAAGAAAAACCACAACACAAACCCAACACAACTAACAACCCATTTCCCCACCCATCTTATGTTTAAATGGAATTCCCTGTATTTCAGTTTGAGCCCACTGCCTCTTGTCCTTTCACAGGACACCAGGAAGAGACCCTTTGTTAGTGTCTCTCATGAGATATTTATGTTCATCAATAAGTCCCCTGCACCCCCAAACCTTCTCAGGCTTCTCAGCTTCCCCTTGGAAGGTGGCCCACTCTCAGAATAATCTTAGTGGCTTTTTGTAGGATTTGCTCTAGTATGTCCATGTCTCTGTTGTACTGAGGAGTCCGGACATGGACACAGTACTCCAGTGTGTGGCCTCACCAGCGCTGAGTAAAGGGGAAGGACCTTTGATCTGCTGGCAGTGCTCTTCCTAATTCAGCCCAGGGTACTGATGGCTCATGTTCAACTTAGTGTCCAGCAGGTCCTTTTCTGCAAAGCTGGTGCTGGTCCATGGGGTTGTTTCTCCCCAGATGCAGGGGACTTTGCATCTGCACATGTTGAACTTCGTGAGGCTCCTGTTGGCCTATTTCTGCAGTCTTTTCAGGTCCCTCTGAATGGCAGCAGGACTTTGTGGCTCTCCTTGCAGTTTGGTATTGTGCACAGAATCAATGAGGGTGCACTCTGCCCCATTTTCTTCAAGGCCATTAATGACCGTATTAAAACAGTATTGGAACCAGTCTAGGCCCCTGGGGTGCAGCACTGGTGACTGGCCTCCACCCAGATTTTGTGCAGTTGCAACCTTCTGATCCTGGCAGTTCAATCCCCCTTGCTATCCACTTACCTAGCACTTACTTCCTCATCTTGTGCATGAGGATGTTGTGACAAGCAGTGTTGGAATCCTTACTTGAATTTAAATAATATCCACTCATCTCCCCTCATTCACTAGGACAGTAATTTCACTGTAGAAAGCTTTAGCTCCTGCATGTTTTCTGTGCCTTTTTTCATGGCACAGTCAAATAGTGTGAACTTAACAAGACCTAAAGAGATTAGGATTTACCATGTTCAAAGCAGAAATTCGAAAGATGCTACAAAGGTCTCTTTTATTGTATTTACCTTCAAGAACAATCTCACATGGGCTAACTGTGACTTTTCCTTTTGGCACAATAATTGCAAACCTAAAAGAACCGTGAGAGATTAGGGTTCATTCACTCTATTCATATATTTCTGAGCATAAGTCAGAAGATTCCAGTAAGCTTATTAGAGGAGAGGGCAAAGGGGCTCATTTACTGCATTTGCTTTCAAGGTATCAGCAACCTGACTTTGGTGGCAATCCTGCTATGCATCATTAATGCATTAATGTAACTCAAGCATAACATTATGGGAATGATTTGGGCCTGATTTAACAATTTGTGTGTTGCCTCCCAGATTTCTCCACTGATGCCAGTGCAGTGTCGCTTGTTCTGTGCTCTTGCAATTGAGGGCAGAATCTAATGCAGGGTGCTGTGAAATGTGACTTTAAAAACTGTTCTTGTGTAGGAGGGAGGGTCTGATCCTACTCTCATGTGAATAATTAGTTTAGCTGTAACTTAAGGCATCTCTTGACTTGCAGTGTTATAAGTAGAATTTGGCTCAATTATGGTGATTGAGTGTTCTCAACTGCTGGCATAATCAATCCTCTTTTATTTTCAATCAGCAAAATCAATGGAAGCATTCCGTGAAAGTATAAAACAAATAGAACATGATCTGAAGCTGCAAGATAACTCCAAGACTGAAGTCCACAAAGCTGATAATGCAAAGGAGCAAAAGAAGGTTGCACACCGTTTGCTGTACCCAGACTCAGATTTGTTCAGACGCTGGGGTGCAGATTTAAGTGAAGAGGAGCAAACTGTTGCACAGAATCTCTTCTTAAATTATGGGTATAATGTTTATCTCAGTGATCGACTACCTCTGGATCGACCTATCAGAGACACCAGATCTCCCAGGTGCAGTATAAGCCCTCTCTACCTTCACAAGGAGACATGAAGGAGGCATCCCTGCTTTTCAACATCTGCCAAGATACAGTATCCTGATAATTACTGTTTTCCAGATGTGGCTTCCTGACAGCCTGAGCACATTTCAGTCATGCATGGCCTATCTTGGGTGACATAGTTTAGTGGGAGGTGTCCCTGTCCATGGCAAGGGGGTTGGAACTATATGATCTTAAGGTCCTTTCCAACCGTAACTATTCTATGATTCTAGGATTCTATGATCCTATTAAATTAAAGGGAAGGGATCTAGATTGCTTTAGACTGACTTAAAATCATCTGCTAACAGATGTCAATTTGTGCTCTGTTTGTTTAGGGTTTTTTTTCAATCATTTTCTTCCAAATCTCACTCAGACTTGTAATACTGCAAAGACTGTGAAAAGAAGTCGCAGTGCAGAGAAAACACATAGGGAAAAGAATGTAATGTTAACATTATAATTGATATAGGACTTCTAACTGTCAGTAAAGAGGGGAAAAACTAACCATAGAGTTCAGAAGATATGAGACCTTCCGGTCTGTTTACATTCTATTCAAACCTGAAGGCAGGACATCTGAAGCATGCTTTTTCTTTTCTCTTACGTTGTCTTTTATGTAAGCCTGTTAGATGCTGAGATATCCCAAGTGGTATTTTTTAACCCACTTGCCCTTGTTTGGAAATTCCCCAAAATATAATCAATGAGGAAGGAAACCCTTTCGTTGTAAAATTCTGTCCTTTTTAACAAAATGCTTGGGTTTTTTAGCTATGTTGCAGAAAGTAAGTGAGGAATACCTATACTGCTTATTTAAAGATGATTAAAAATCAATCAGAAGGGTTTGGCTGGAACTTACTATTAGTCAGTGAGTTCCATGGAGGGTGACAGAAGATTCAGCGTGTGAGCTGGATGTCTGGCACCCTTATCTTTAGTACTGTAAGCACAGCCATAATGGACTGGTGACCTTGTGAGTTTTCTTTGTAGCCTCATCTTCTCATTGTTTCCTTCTTAAGTTATCAAAGAGTCTGAGGTTTAATTACACGGAAAATAGAGTGGGATAAATATCTAAAGGATTAAAATGTAGGTAAGCAGTCCTTTCCAACCCTAACCATTGTGATTCTAATTAGTTGGTTCTTGAAGCCAATAGATAATACATTTTTTTAAGCAGACCAGTGGTACTGTGGAAGCTGGCATAAGTAATCATTAAAAACCTCATTAAGAACAAGTGTTTGTTAAAAAAAAGCAAGCACTTTTTTTCCTATATAGTATGATAAGGTACATGATTTATTGCAGCAGATAATAGTAAGCTTTCCAGAAATTAACTACTGTAAACATGGAGGAATGTCACACGTATACTATAAACCTAAACCTTTGTACCTATAGTCATTAGTGTTAATTCTGATAGAGTATTTCAGAAAAGGACGTGGGGGGCAGAGAGGGTTGCAAACTGGGCATGGATTAACAGTGTCACACTTGGAAAAGGGGAGCTGTCTTACTGGCAGCCCTCCATAAGATGTAAAGAGGAGGTTTGTGCAACTGGGTCCTCATTGTCCTGCTCCAGGTGGCCCTGTTTCCATCTAGGGCAGGCAGCAATAAGTTGCCCTTGACTGCGTGTGTCTGTGGGGCAGCGTTTGCACAGGAGAAGGTAAAGGGAGGAGGGCCTTGTGCAGTAGTGAGCCAGTCACTGATTGTCCTGAGGTAGGCCAGAGCTCAACAATCTTCACTCTGCTGAGGGACTGTTTTGGAGACCTCTCTGGAGCAGCCACCATGGAGGTGGCTGGAAGAAGCACATAAGTCTACATAGTCCCAAAGAATGGGTGCGCTGCATGGTGCTCTTTTGCTTGGTATCATAAAGAAATACGAATACATCATAAGGAGTGTTTGCAGAGACCACCTTTTGCAGATATTCCCCCAGGCTTTTGTGCTAATGAGTAGTAAAGCTAGAGGAGAAATTCCAACAAAAATATATTCTATTTGTGCAAAGGTTGACACTGCAGAGGTCTACCTGGAGCATGAGGCTGTCTTGCAGAGAGCTACAGTATGTCACTACACAACTTAAGCAGTCTAAGTACTGTTTTCATGAGCATGTTTCTAAGGGGAGGGAATGATCACCCAGGGAATCCAGCTGTGCTCTGTTTGTTCTAAAGAGAGTTAGTGCTGAGCACCATGAGGAAAACCCAGTCCTCAGCATCTGCCCAGTGGCCAGGATGATAATCAGCAGAGCTGGCAAACATCCCAAATAGATACTTAAAATAAATAAACATATCTTTTGACAGAAAGCAAGTAGACCAGAAGTATTCAAATTGCACAAAACAAGTTTGTATCAGTACTGGGAACAATTTATTCTGGGGTAGCGTGAAGTTTCACAGGGAATGGTTTGCTCTGTAAGAAGGGCTTTTGAAGCTCTTTCAAGTGTTTTTAAAGAGATCCCTTGTACAAGGGAATCCTTCTTGCATGTATGTTTATAAGTATAACTAGTCCTACCTTGTACTTCATTGTGCATACAGAGGGATGATTATCTAATTTGCTTTTGTCTGCTGTCAAGTTTGTCCATTGTAATTTCCTTTCGTAAATGCAAAAAGCCAAATTTTATTCACATATCCACTGCCTAGTAAGGTAACAATTGCTGGCTGAGTTAACTGTATTCTTCAAGTTCAATATTTTATAATTATTTTGGATTAAGAAACAGTAATTGTTCTTTTTAACAGAAATTTTAACTTTACCCTGGTGATTTGTATGCATACGTAACACAACCCAAATGGATAATGAAACTTGGATTTGGAAATTCCTTTTTTTTCCCTTGTGCTTATGCTGATTTTCACTGTGTTTTAAGCCCAGCATCCCAATTCTCCTTTCCTGCAGCTGCCTTGCTCTCTGTCTTTCTTTAGAAACTGTGCTAAAGTTGTTTATCTTCTGTTACAGCTGTAAAATGAAAACATACCCCAAAGACCTTCCAACGCTTAGCGTTGTACTTATATTTATGAACGAAGGACTGTCAATCATCTTACGTGCAATCACTAGTATAATTAACCGAACACCTGCTCATTTACTGAAAGAAATCATCCTGGTAGATGATTACAGTTCAAATGGTAAGTGACCCAGTGAAAGCAGGAGTCTTGCTAATTTATGCCACTATTGTGTTAAATGAATGTTGGTGGCCTTTTGGGTGCACACAGAGTAGATCTCTCAAAATTAAGAAGTAAATTAAGTGCATTTCCAAAATGATGCTAGGAGATCCTGACTTTCTGTTCCTTTTCTCTGACACTATATTCTTCTGTGGTGAGGGAGATGGTGTGCCTACATCTCTTACAGGAGTATTTCACATTTTCAGGGCTTGTATATTTTCTCTTTACTTTCCACATGGTAGAAGATACATAAAGAAATTACTGTACTAAGACAAATAATTGGTTGCTGCTATGGCACATGTCTGAAGTGTCTAAACACTGATGTATATGTGTATGGTTTAGAAGCCATACGATAGCACTGTATGTAAATGAAATATAGGAACTGCTGAAAAGAAGAAAACTGGTAGTTAAAATAAATCTCTTGAATGCATAAGCACCTGAATAATTCTGTTTTATTGCAAACAACAAATCGGGTTTCAGTCTTGGACTGCAAAATGTTAGAAAGCCATTGCCTACATAATCTTTTCCATTTCTTAATATTCATAGAATCATAGAATAGTTAGGGTTGGAAAGATCACCTAGTTCCAACCCCCTTGCCAGGGGCAGGGACACCTCCCACTAAACCATGCCACCCAAGGCTCTGTCCAATCCAGCCTTGAACACCACCAGCGATGAAGCATTCACAACTTCCCTGGGCAACCCACTCCAGTGCCTCACCACCCTTACAGTAAAGAATTTCTTCCTCATATCCAACCTAAACTTCCCCTGTTGAAATTTGAACCCATTACCCCTTGTCCTCTCACTACAGTTCCTAATGAAGAGTCCCTCCCCAGCATCCCTACAGGCCCCCTTGAGATACTGGCAGGCTGCCATGAGGTCTCCATGCAGCCTTTTCTTCTCCAGGCTGAACAGACCCAACTTTCTCAGCCTATCTTCATACAGGAGGTGCTCCAGTCCCCTGATCATCCTCGTGGCCCTCCTTTGGACTTGTTCCAACAGTTCCATGTCCTTTTTATGTTGAGGACACCAGAACTGCACACAATACTCCAAGTGTGAGGTCTCACAAGAGCAGAGTAGAGGGGCAGGATCACCTCCCTCGACCTGCTGGTCACGCTCCTTTTGATGCAGCCCAGGATACGGTTGGCTTTCTGGGCTGCAAGTGCACACTGCTGGCTCATGTTCATTTTCTCATCAACCAACACCCCCAAGTCCTTCTCTGCAGGGCTGCTCTGAATCTCTTCTTTTCCCAACCTGTAGCTGTGCCTGGGTTTGCTCCGACCCAGGTGTAGGACCTTGCACTTGGCATGGTTCAACTTCATCAGGTTGGCATCAGCCCACCTCACAAGCATGTCAAGGTCCCTCTGGATGGCGTTCCTTCCCTGCAACGTATCAACCGAATTCTTTTACTTTTTTAGTTTTTTTTTAATGACTAAAATTTGGGGTCTGGTTCTAGATGATCTGAAAGGACCTTTGGAAACACAAGTCAAAAATTACAATGCAAAGCATTCAGAACTGCTGAAGATCATCAGACATCAGAAAAGACAAGGCCTAACACAAGCCCGGATTTCTGGATGGGAGGCATCAACTGCAGATGTTGTTGCAATTTTGGATGCCCATGTTGAGGTGAACATGGCATGGTAAGTCTATGAAGACTGGGGAGTTTCCGAAGTGGGGAGAGGGGTACAAGGAGTATAACTATTAGCTGAGACAGGCATCCCACATATGGTTCTCCTTTTCTGGCTTGCCACGTGTTAATTAACAGCCACCAGTCATTTATTTCTGAGAGGAAAAGGGATATAATTGTTTGAAATATATAGCAAAGACAGGTAATAGAGTAAGCTGTTTAGTAAAGAGGAAAGGAGAAATGCCTACCTTCTCTGTATACTTATTACATTCCTAGGAAAAAAGACTTTATGCAGCGAAATAAGATAAGAACGATGAAGGTCATTTAGTTCCACTGAGAGCACCTTTGACCCTTTATAAGTACATTAAACAGCCATAATGCCCAATGACTTTAAATTGACTTGGCTCTTATTCCAGCTTTGGCTAATGCTCTTTTGCTGTTGCCTGTTAGTTTAATAGTGCATCATAGTTCCGTAGGACTCTATTTGCAAAGAGAGACAAAACAAGTGGCTGATGATGGATGTTTATATTTGGATAGGTAGTGATGTCTATGGTGCTTTTTTGTGTGAAATCTCTTTACATTCTTTCCTCCTGGGTTGTTGAATTCACTGGCTGACTGTTGTCCGTGTTTCACTTTCTGGGATCAAAATTCTTATCCCAGCCCTTTTGTAGGTCAAAATGGCTCTATGTGCTCCATATCTCCTTTCAATAACACACTGGCACTCCCTAGTTGTTACAATCTTAAAGGTAACACTGAAGTCATAGCTTTCAGGACTCATTGGGTGTCTGGGGTTCAGCAGTAGCAGTCATTTTCCTCCATCTTAGTAGCTGGTGCAGTGCTGTGTTTTTGACTTTTGGCCTGGGAACTCTGCTGATAACACCAATGTTTTTAGTTGCTGCTCAGTAATGTTTACTCCGATGGGGGACATTTAGTCTTATGCTCTGCCAGTGAGGAGAGGCACAAGAATCCAGGAGGGAGCACAGACAGGACACCTGACCAAAACTAGCCAAAGAGGTATTCCATACCGCAGCACGTCATGCCCAGTATGGAAACTGGGGGGAACTACCCAGAAAGCCAGATTGCTGCTTGGGTCAGGCTAGGAATTGGTCAGTGGGTGGTGAGCAGTTGTATTCTCTTCCGTTGTTATTTCCCTTATCATTATTATTACTGGTGGTAGTAGCAGTAGTTTTGTATTATACCTTAGTTACTGGACTTTTCTTATCTCAACCCGTGGGCTTAAACCATGACTTTGGGATAGGTTGGGCTGTCAAAAGTATGCAAGGAGTATTGAGGTCAGTTCTTTAAGGCTAACAACAATTGGGGTCCAGCAAAGACTCCCTCTGTCAGAGTCCAATACTCTCTGACCAGGTTCTTTTATATATTCCATATGAGGAGAGTTTAATGTTTTAATACTGAATTTATTTATTTGAAGATATGTGAGTTTTTGGTTTAAAAAACTGATACAGCAATATACTGAAATCACAGCACAAGCACAATGTAGCAATTGTAATATTCAATACAATGCTTTACAAATGAGATTTGCATTACTACTCTTTATATGCTTGCCGTTGAGATGCTGGGCATTCCCAGTTACTTGGAAAGAATACATGGGTTGAAGCCAACTCCAACACGTTACTCTCTTTAATGTTCATCTTCCTGGATGTTCAGTTTTTATACTCTGTGTTGGCTGAGCCACATACATGCTTCCCCTATGTTGGTCTGTCTAATTTAGGAAGATAATACTTCCTATTGAATATTTTAGGGAGGTCACATACATAACCAGTAGACCAACTCAACTGATACTGCCGTTTACCTGCAGCAAAGACCATTCTCTGGTCTCCTTGGTGTTGGGATAAGTTTAGCTTCCTTTATGATAGCTGCGGTCATTTTCTGCATTCTCCTCTGAGCTTTATGAGCACATCATTGTTGCCTCTCTTCTCTGAGCCTTCTTCAATCATTGATCATAGGAGTTCATTTATTGGTCACACCCTTTCCCTCATACACCAGATGTGCCATCAAAGCACAGGGGAAAAATGGTGAATGATCAGCCTCAGGACTTACAGCACCCCCTGGGGTCTCTTTCCTTTTCTTTTCCCTTTTTGTTTCTTCGTGGAGATATTGAGGACTAGCTGGAGCCTGAAGGAAGCAGACCCAGGTAGCAGTAAACTCAGAGATTTAAAAGAGGAATTCACTGTTGATTAGTGACAGTTAAAATGCAGAAGCACTCTAATAGAAGAGAGAATTGAGCCATGGCATTAACAATTTGGGCTACTAGTACTCCAAGACTGGCATATAACTTTCTGTAGAGGCCAAACTAAATAGCTTTCATAAAGTAGCTAACCCAGTTTTAGAAGCAGGCTGCAAAGTTAGTACTGTTCATTAGATTTCCATTTTTTACAAGCTGAATATACTCTGTTTGTTAATTTTGGTAGGGCTGAACCTATTTTGTCTCGACTAAAAGAAGATCGCACTATTATAATATCACCAGTATTTGACAATATTCGTTTTGATGACTTTGAGCTTCTTCAGTATTCAGTGGCTGCAGATGGATTTGACTGGGCACTTTGGTGCCTTTATGAACCTTTACCAGCTGAATGGTATGCTCTGAAAGATGAAACAGCTCCAGTCCGGTAAGTATGAATAACATTTGAGGGTGAGCAAAGATAAATGACACCAATGTAGAGCAAGCAGAGGGAAGAAGATTTTTCATAGGTGGTGGGATAGATACCTGTGAAGCACATTATATCTCGATATTTGGTTTGGAAGTGTGGGTTCTTTAGCAGCCCTGAAAATCTCAGTACACCAGTTGCAGGGTTGTTGAATCAGCCCTGCGCTGATTCTGCTGTCAGATTTTCAGGCAATCCCCAAGTCATTCATTCTTCTGTATTATGTTTCCTAGCTAGGAGTGTGGTAGCAATATTTATTGACTGTGCAAGATGAAGTGTGGCCCTTCTCTGCACTTGCCCAACAATATGGACTGAATCTCACAACTCTGCTGGCCAATTGCATGCCTTATCTGTGAGGTCCCGGATGGATTCAAGTTGTGCAGTGATTTCTTTGGAGATGTTAGAGTGACATATGATTGCAGTGATCTTGGGCAGCTTTTTTCAACCCATACCACTTGTGTGTCACATAGAAGCAAGAAAAAATATGAACACATACACCAGCTGTTACACCTAAAGTGATCCCTTATTGTTAGGCTTAAGAGCCAATATATTTGCTTCTATCCCTAATACCTTAACTGCTTGGATTGGTTTATGTATTCAACACTGAATGGTTACTGGTAGTATGATACCAGCAGCCATCTCATGCTGAATATATAAACCCATCTGCTTCTTTGTTCTACAAGGATGTCAGTTGTTGTTGACTGTCCCTCAGCTGTTAACAGCCACTTAGCAAAGAGTACTAAAAAAACCTATGAGATAAGGTATAGTAATCATAGAATCATAGAGTCACAGAATAGTTAGGGTTGGAAAGGACCTGAAGATCATCTAGTTCCAACTCCCCTGCCATAGCCAGGGACACCTGCCACTAAACCATGCCACCCAAGGCTCTGTCCAATCCAGCCTCAAACACCGCCAGCGATGGAGCATTCACAACTTCCCTGGGCAACCCATTCCAGTGCCTCACCACCCTTACAGTAAAGAATTTCTTCCTCATATCCAACCTAAACTTCCCCTGTTGAAGTTTGAACCCGTTGCCCCTTGTCCTATCACTACAGTCCCTCATGAAGAGTCCTTCCCCAGCATCCCTATAGGCCCCCTTCAGATACTGGAAGGCTCTATGAGGTCTCCACGCAGCCTTCTCTTCTCCAGGCTGAACAGACCCAACTTTCTCAGCCTATCTTCATGCGGGATGTGCTCCAGTCCCCTGGTCATCCTCGTGGCCCTCCTTTGGACTTGTTCCAACAGTTCCATGTCCTTTTTATGTTGAGGACACCAGAACTGCACACAATACTCCAAGTGTGAGGTCTCACAAGAGCAGAGTAGAGGGGCAGGATCACCTCCCTCGACCTGCTGGTCACACTCCTTTTGATGCAGCCCAGGATACGGATGGCTTTCTGGGCTGCAAGCACACACTGCCGGCTCATGTTCATTTTCTCATCAACCGAAACCCCCAAGTCCTTCTCTGCAGGGCTGCTCTGAATCTCTTCTTTTCCCAACCTGTGGCTGTGCCTGGGATTGCTCCAACCCAGCTGTAGGACCTTGCACTTGTCATGGTTAAACTTCATCAGGTTGGCATCAGCCCACCTCACAAGCATGTCAAGGTCCCTCTGGATGGCATTCCTTCCCTCCAACGTATCAACCGAACCACACAGCTTGGTGTCATTGGCAAACTTGCTGAGGGCGCACTCAATCCCACTGTCCATGTCACCAACAAAGACATTGAACAAGACTGGTCCCAGCACCGATCCCTGAGGGACACCACTCATTACTGGTCTCCAGCTGGACATTGAGCACATTTGTGTAACCCTATCTTATTTTATTGCATTTATATGGCAAGGTTTTGGTAGTGGGAAGGGCTAAATGATTGGTTTCTGTGAGAAGAGGTGAGGGGCTGCCCCCATGTTGAACACAGCCTGTTCCAGCTTTCTCCAAAACGTACATTGTGCTGGCCAGAGCTTAGCCAATCAATGATGCTGGTGGTGCCAATGCAATAATGTATGTAAAATAGGGTAAAAAATGCTGCACAGCAGCTGTGAGAGAGAGGAGTGAGGAAGAAATATGAGAGAAACAGGTTGCCCGGCAAACACCAAGGTCAGTGAAGAAGGAAGTGGAAGAGATGCTCCAGGTGCTGGAGCAGTTTCCCTGCAGCCAGTGGGGAAGACCACGTTGAAAAAAGCTTGAATCCCTGTAACATGTGGAGGATTCATCCTAGGAAGGATCATACTGGAGCAGGTATCCGTAGGGCAGTTGTGGAGGACCCCACTGGAGCAGATATCCACACAGCAGCCCGTGGAGGACCCTACACGAGAAGATATCCACACAGCAGCCCATGGAGGAACATGCTGGAGCAGATAAACACATGGCAGCATGTGGAGGACCTCACACCAGAGCAGGTGGATATGCCCTGAAGGAAGATGCTCTTTTCCTTCCATATGGAGAGCCCATGCTGGAGTAGGATCCTGGCAGGCGCTGCCACCTGTGAAGAAGTGCTCAGGCAGGAACAGGTTTTTGGCAAGAACTGCAGCCTGTGTGGGACCCATGCTGGAACAGTCTTCTCTTGAGTAACTGCACCCTGCAGAAAAGGACCCAGTCTGGAGCAGCTCTTGAAGAACTGCAGTCCATGAGAAGGGCTCATGTTGGAGCAGCCCATGGAGGATTGTATCCCAAGGGAGGATCCCACACTGGGGCAAAGGAAAAGTGTGAGGAGAAAAGAGTGGCAGCGATGAAGTGTTATGAATTGACTAGAACCCTCATTTTTCATCCTCATGCACAGCTTTGGGTAGGGAGAAGAGGTACAAGAGCCAGGAGTGAAGTTGAACCTGGAAAGAAGGAGGGATGGAGGGAAAGTGGTTTAGTTTTGGTTTTGTCTTTCTTACTATAGTCCTTTTTTTAATTGGCAATAAATTAAATTAGCATTCCCCAGGTTGAGTCTATTTTGCTGGTGATGGTAACTGGTGAACAACCTCCTTATCCTTATCTCAACCCATGAGCTATTTTATCTTATTATCTTCCCCTGTCATGCAGAGGAGGAATGTGAGAGCCGCTTCTTGGGCACCTGGTGGAAGCCAGCCAAGGTTAATCCACAACACTTATTTATATGAAGGGCTTTAAAATTTACTGTATAGATCCTGAGGAGGAAAGGCACTGAGAAACATTTGAAAATCATGTCCTGCATTTGTCAGATAAGGTGGCAGATTTCTTCATTCATATACTACTACACTTGGGAGCCAAGCATTGGAGATAAGGCTACTCAGAACTATGGGTGAAATTGGCAGACTTCTCTCTCTGTTATAAACATATAGTGATTATTAATCATTCAGGCAGGAGAATGGAATAAAAGCAAGCCAAATGTAGGTTAAGGAATATTTCATGGGGGATGTCCACAGTTCTTTGACCAGAGAAAATAGAAGTGGGTTTGGTCATAGAGAATGGAGATATCAAGAGAGTACCAAATCCCCTTTCAGTCCTCTTTCACCCACATGTAGGATGGATTCATCTACAGGGGAATTGGTCCTGCCAATCATCTCATCTGTCTTTCAAAACCTCAATTGACAGAGATTCCACAGTCCCCCTTTGCAATGGGCTTTAGTGTTTAAGTTTCCTTAATGTTAGGTAAAATTCCATAATGTTCAACCCAATTCTTCTGTGCAACTGTTTATTCTGATTTCTTTCTTCTTGTTTTAAAAGTGTGAAAACTGTTGTGACATCACTTGAAATAGATCTAATTCTTTAAAAGATAATATATCATGCTTTTTAGACCATTGATCAAGTTTATTTGTTGTCTTAAGGACTCTTCAACGTTGATCCATATGTTGCTCTGAAATAAATTGGTTGCTCCTTCTTGGATACAGCTATAATCCTTCTGGAGGTTCAAGATGTGATTGATGGCTAATTGACTTTAGTTCCAGAATTATTACTTCTTTCTTATTTTACATGTTTGGTTCTCCAGAAGCCCATCTATAATGGGGATTCTCGCTGCAGATAGGAAATTTTTGGGTGAGATTGGTGTACTGGACAGTGGAATGCACATATATGGAGGAGAAAATGTGGAACTTGGCCTGAGGGTAAGCCTATTTTTTCATCTTTTTTAAAAAGACAGTGAAAACTAGTATGTGATTTTTTTGAAAACATAGAATAGAATCATAGAACAGTTATTGTTGGAAAGGACCTTAAGATCATCTAATTCCAACATGCAGGTCACTGGCTATTTTCCAAAGCATGGGCTAGTATTTTGGAACAATTCTGTTTTATTTTGGGTACTAAATGGAAGTGATAGATTTCCAAAAGCATCAGCAGGCATTTGTTGATATTTCTCAAGGATTTTGACTCCTAACAAAATCCTAATTCAGTGAGGGAATATTGAATCTTTCAAGATGTGGTTCTTTCAGAAATTTAATGTCTCTCTGCTCAGTGGAAGAATAAGATAAGATCAAGTTAAATTAAGTATTACGGAAAAAAACCCCAAAATATCCCCCCCTGCCCCGAAAATTCCAAACCAGAAATAGGTCTGTCTGCCCTTGAAAGTAGTGTGTTGGCATTGAAAAGCATTGGTTTTGTCCTGCTTGGGCATCTCTTTGCATTCCATGAAGACATTTTCCAGGAATCCACTGGATTTTTTTTTTCTCTCTTGAATTGTGCCTAGTGTGTCAGATTTTGCAGGACCAGTTTTGCTCTTGGCATATTCTGGGCAATGTCACTACTTCTGAAGGATTCAGGCCCATAACCACTACATTATTTAGCAGTCTAGCTCCTAGTAAGATCACTTGGAGGTATGAAACAGTTTGCCTTAGTGCATATATGCCAGCTGACCAGAATGTCTTGTCACAGGAAGTTGGGAGTAGTTTTGTAAATAGTGGTGGCAAAGAAAAAGAAGAAAGAATATGCCTTTACTCCCCTGGACCTCTGATAGGGCTACACATAGTAGAAATGAAAGGTACTGGAAAATTCATTTCACTCACTCTAGCCAGGAAATAGAGTTTTGAATGTTGAAGGCATGTCAGTTCATTTGATGAAGGAGTGGGGGGAGCAGAAATGGAAGCACCTTCTGGGGAGAGACTTTTTAGCAGGGCCTGTTGCTGTAGAATGAGAGGTGATGGTTTTAAAGAAGGGGTGATGGCTTTTTTAAAGAGAGATTCAGGCTGAATGTGAGGAAAACAATTTTTACAGTGAAGGTGGTAAAATCCTGGTACAGGCTGCCCAGAGAGGTGGTGATTGTGTCATCTCTGGAGACATTCGAGTCCAGGCTGGATGTGGTTCTGCGTAACCTGATCTAAATGAAGATCTCCTTGCAGGGGGGTTGGACTAGATGACCTTTGAAGGTCCCTTCCAACCCAAACTATTCTATGATTCTTTGATTCTAAAAAGTGCAAAGAATAAATAGGCAACTTTACCTCAAATTCTCTCTTCTTGACCTAGGCCTGGCAGTGTGGAGGTAAAGTAGAAGTGCTGCCCTGTTCAAGAATTGCTCATTTGGAAAGAGCTCACAAGCCTTACTTGCCAGATTTAAGCATTGCAGTAAAACGCAATGCCTTGCGGGTAGCAGAAGTGTGGATGGATGACTACAAATACATGGTCTACTTTGCATGGAATCTTCCAATTGAGGTAACAGCATTTCTCTGTTTTTCAAATTGGAATCCAGAGACTAAAAGCGGTCAAATAAGAGCATGTGGTCACACAAAAAGAGACAGAGTATGGTTATAAGAGTCATGAAAAAAAGTTAATATTGATATGTTAATAATTGTTGAAATAGATGGCATCCAAGAGGCATGATCATAGACATGTTCCACTTAGGTTCAAACCAAGAGCTGATGCCTAGCTTACAATGGAATTGTTTAACATATATTTTAACTTCTTTAGGGCATATAGGGAATATTTTACCTGAAACATTAATAATTTTGCATGATAGAGCATGTCTCTAGTGTCCCTGGATATCTTTTAAATGAGCTAATTTGAATTTTAAGTAGAGAATTCAATTATTCTTCATCATGTAACCAATGACTTGGTGTTGGAAGTAGCATTGTAATTCACTTCTGATATAACATAAGGAAGGATCTGCAAGCATATTTAGAAGCCAAATTAATGCTGGTACCCAGTGTCTGTTCATGCTGGTAGAGTCAGATCTAGGAGTTGGCTCTCCAAGGGCCTTAAGGCAAAACTCTTTAAAATCAGCATGACAAGCATGGCTAAGCCTAGAAATGAATAATCAGGAATGACCTTAGCCCACTTGTTTTGCTTATGACCTCATAATTATTAGTCATGAAATATGCAGAAAGAGCATGAAGTGAACTTTTCACCATGGTTGTCCGCAAGCAGCCTTGGGTATCTCCTTCTCTTTCTCTGCTCTTACACATCCACTATTTATCCATCCATGTATACTTGCCTGTACACACTCTCACTCAGTAGCAGGGTCAATGAGACGAACATGTAGAGGAAATGAGGAATTGAGCTCCAAGGCAGGATCACCCTTGACACTCCTGTTTGACACTGAACAACCTTGTATTAAACAGCTTTAGTAGCATACCGAAAACAAGAAAAAAGAATGGTCCAGGCCTCTGCACTATATCCCATTTTGGGTGCTATGCAGTATTGCATGTAATTCACAAAAATACATTTTAATGCAAATAATTGTTACAGTCCAGTTTCTGTTCTCCATCACTGGTGGACTAAGCTGTCCCCAAAGGCACAGACCCAGCACAGCCATTCTCAAACTCCTGTCTCTTCTCTGTGAAGAAAGGAAAGTTGCCAAATGAGGGAACTCCATATCTCTGGTTCCTTTGTGCTTTCAGTTGAACCATAAAGAGACACTGCCAAAACAAATCAACCAGGTATAAGACTAGAAATTGTTCCTCCAATACTTAGGGAACACTATTGAGATGTTGGTTTGGATATAAGATATGAATGCGTATTCCTAGTAGGTGAGTCACAAATTCCTATATGTCCCCTCCACTCCAATCCCAATTTATACAAGAAATGGTCTTATCTTTTCATACCATCCGTTTCTGCAATATGAAACCAAGCCAATTTTATCTACTGCTATGTGTCTGAACAGAATTGGGCATATGAAATATATTGTCAGCTAGACATTCCAGATGTACCCACACAAGCTAAAATACAAATCAGAAAGGGCTTCTTTCTATAGGGAGTCTTGATTTCAGATTTATTATACTGCTTCTTAGAGTCTGGAAGGTCAGCACGTTACATCAATTGATTTCAGGGAGAGCAGAAATAGACCCTTTTTATTCAGAAAGTAGATTTTCCTGTAGGGTGAAAAGGAACCTTCTACAGGAGGCAAATGTAATAAAAATTAATTGGTACAACTAAATTAAAAAATACAGGTATGAAGAAGTCTGATACAGCTGAATCATTTAACACCAGTCAAATGTAGAGTTAATAAACTGCATATTCTCATAACTTGGCACACAGTAGCCCAGGTTCTAGAAATGGTGGATTGACAGATAAATAAAAGCCTTCTGATATATATATGTATATATTTAGACCCTAATCTTATATTTTGGCTATGGATCAGGCAAAAAAAAACTCTTGTTGAGCTGAAGAACTGACCAAGGTCTTGCAGCAGTTAGGTCAATCTTCTCTGATTAAAGAGACCAAACCAATAAACATCTTACTTTTGAAAGAGCGTTATATAAATGAAGACTATTCTAGAAGACCAGCAGGTTTGATTTTTTGCACAATGGACTAAAAAACAAAAGGATAAATCCATTGTTCACTTTTAAATTTTCAACCTCCTCTTATTTTGGATGATTTATGCCAGGCAAAGGGCAGCCTCAAAAAACTATTTTGAGTAGTTGCTCCTTACTTTACTGTTTAGTTTCCACTAAAGACGACAAAGCTGATCTTGCTGGCTTGTAGAACAGAACTGACGTTAATCTCCAAACAAGCTGTTGCTTTGAATTCTCTGCAGAGATTTCAGATCTCTTTGTTAAACCATTTCTTCTCTTTCCAGAATGCATCTCAGAGAACTGTAGTATCTGGTTTTCTCATCTTTTTTATGCTTGGTTTACAGAGGCAGGATTGTCTTCAGATTGTCGGTTTCTAAATTTACCAGGTCAATACCAAACACTCTTTTATGCTAATGCAAAGCAGCAACATTTTGTACTAAAACAGAGCAAATCTCATGAAGATGCCTCTTTAATTAGAAGGTAGAATAGGGAAGAAAAGTATTGTAAAAGTCTTAGTTAAGACTCTAAAGCTAATATAAAGCAAACGAGCAAAAAATACTCTTGTACAATTTCTTTGTAGGGTAGTTGGTAGCTTTATCATCTGAAAATATAGATAATAGAAACACTGCAAACTTGTTCTTAACCATAGCTCTAGCATGGATGTTGGAAATCAGACGTTCTATGGCATCTTGTATATTCTAATAACACTCTTAGTTTCTTAGGTTATTTAGGAATTAGGCATTTTTTGTATGCCTGGAACTGTTAGCAGAGAATCAACTATAATAATTTTACTCACATTGAGTGACATGTTTGAAAGGAATTGTTTCCCAGTAATCTCTGCTAGGTCACTGCAAACTGTTAGATGGCACCTAAAGAAATAATTTCTGGAAATGAAGCTTTCATCTTTCATCTTTCATCTACACATTTGTGACAACAATGGCAATCAAAATATGAAGGATTTTACTTTAAGCAATACCCTTGATTTTTCATGTCTTCACAGCTTGTCTAAAATCCATGCTGTAAAAATTGGTTTGGGAAGAAGTACGGCCTAAGATAACAAAACCCCAAAAATAATAACAAAATGGCAGTTTATCTTTGAGGAAGCTTAAAGAAATAAACAACAGTTGAGCTCATGAGAACCAAAGTGTTTGCATATTACACATTTTGACATACAGAATTCCATTAGAAGTCAGAATAAAATTATACCCTCTTAGTAATTAGCAAGGAGACAGAAGATTCACAGGAAAACTCTGGAAACATTGTGAAGATCTAAATCCAGCAACAGAATAAAGGACCTCATCCTGCTATTTCCAATGCAAACTAAAAATGACATGGAAAGAAAGTATCTTATGTTTAAGGAGCTTAGATGGCTGTCTCATTCTCCTCTGGATGGTGTAAAACAATATACTAGTTACTCCCTGCAGCCCGGCACCCTAGTCTGTCCAAATTACGGGCTCTGCAAGCAGGGGACTACTTTGCATTGGGTGTTTGCCTCAGCCATAACATACCCACATCAGGGTCGTGACTGAATCTTCTAACATGATACTTCAAATAACATGCAAAAGATACTGCAAATAATTTTTAGCTTTCTTATTTGTCATTAAATGAGCACTGGAGCACTAGAAGGTTGATTTTCCAAGAGCAATGAAAAGCCCAAATTAGCTCCCTTACGGTGCTCAGGAATTTCACTCAGGTGCTTGAAAAATTTGAAGCCTTTTTGCATCCACAGCCAATCAGCACAAAATGATGGGTCTGTACTATCCCCTGTTTCATCATGCTTGTTTCTTAAATTAATGCATGCAATACAGCACGGAGTATTTTGCTCAAGTAAGAATATAGGGGGGAAATGACACAGTAGAAAAGAAAATGTTTAGGTTTGATGCCTCTGAAGTTGCAGCAAGTTGTGATTGTATGGTTTTCATTGAGGCATTTAGAAACAGCGTGTGCACAAGATGCCTGTGTGTGAGACAGCTCTACTTTGAGAGTATACATGAGCAAAACTAAACACCTCAAAGGCTGGAACAAAGGGAGGATCTAGAAGAAAACAGGCTGAGGGCAGCTAATGCTCATGTGAGTGCTCTTATCTTTGACACTGCTATAAAAATGATGTAACAAAATCACAGCAGGTTCAGTTTTGGATCTGGCGGTGTTGAAGGCCAGGTTGGGCAGAGCCTTGGGTGACATGGTTTAGTGTGAGGCGTCCCTGCCCATGGCAGGGGGGTTGGAACTGGAACTAGATGATCTTCAGGTCCTTTCCAACCGTAACTATTCTGTGATTCTATGATTCTACGACTTTTATTAAGTGAGTTTTCCTCTTTGCAGCCCAAAGTTCTGCTTTTGTTTTTCTGGAAGGCAAAGAGTAAAGTTTCATAACACCCTTGGAAAGCTGAAAAATGGTAATACCAGGAAATTAAAATAATAATAAATTAAATAATAATCCCTTAAATTACAGTGGTCTGGGTTTTTTTGTCCTTTTGATTAACTTCAGTACTTCCCAATACAGTTTTAACTTTTCTCCTGCACACACTGTTGAAGATACTGGAAATGTCAAGACCAGGTCTTTTGAGTATTGATAACTTCAGTTAATAAAAAAAACCCTATGAATCTTCCCAGCCTGCACTTCAGTGAATTTATGAATCTCTAAAAAAGGAATAGACTCTCACCTCCTTATGTTTTCTTGAATAGATATTAAAGAAATAAATTAAAATATATAGTGACACAGCATAAATTAAAACTTCTTTAATTAATTTCTACCATAAATATTTGATAAATAAATAAATAAAATAAATAAATATTGATGCCAGTCATCAAAAAGTGGTTCAAGTCAGGTTGAAATTCCTAACCTAACTTATCTAGGCCACAGACTTCATTTTACACAAATGCTTAAAGATAGGGTGTAAGTTCCTGTTGGACTGATCTATACCAAACTTTCCTGCTGGAGCTTTCCACTTTGTATAAGAATTTACACCATCTTGTAAACAATAGCTTGAATCTTGACTGCTCCCATACGAGATAAGTATCACAGTCAAGAGACTATTGATCGTATTAAAGATGCTAACAAGCTTTGTCTTGTTTTTCACTTTGAGCTAGGTTTTGATTTTTTTGGTATGAAATAAAGGAAATACTTCCTAGTGATATGTAGCTCTGATAGTCTTTATATTTATGAAATTATAACATCAATTTTTCACTAATTTGTTGGCATTTATAGGCAAAATATATTCTGAAATTCTGAAGTTTAAAAAAAATGTACATTTTTTTACAAATGAAATTTTAGCTATATTTTTAATGTTATAAATAGACAATATGGAGAAATAAATATGTATATTCCCTAGTTTCCCAAGCCACCTTAATGTCCTGAAATTAAACACAGTTTTCTTGCAGAATCCTGGAATAGACTTTGGAGATGTTTCTTCCAGAAAAGACCTAAGGAAAAAACTGAATTGTAAAGGCTTTGACTGGTACATAAAGAACATTTACCCTAATTTAATATTTCTTCCCAACATTGTTGGCTATGGAACAGTAAGTATTGAGTCTATTTATTTGAAATATGGAACAAATCATTAGCTCTACTGTTAAGAAGAGTTGTGAACACTGTTTTGCTGATGATATATTTTCCTAGAAACTTTAAAGATACTTTGATTTTTTTTTCTAGGCACTAAAACTTTCTAAAGTCTTTTTCATGTTAGTTGTTGGTCTAGAATTTCTGAACTGTGTTTATTGTGTGTGTGCTAATGGGAGCACAACAGTAGTTTGGGAAAGTGCTTAATGTGTGGTTTTCTACTGTGTACAATACTCATCTATTGACCAACAAGAATGGATCAATATCTTCTTGCAAGGGCCTGAATTTTTCAATGGAGTAGTATGGATTCTTTTCTAAAGAGATTACCAGGATAATTTGGAAAGCATGCACATATGAATCAAGATAGCATTTTCTAGACCCAAGCTTGCATGCCTTGCTGGAGCTGGGCAGTGGTACTTACTTGTCTGGAGCTGTTTGGTGACTTCTGACATGTTGCTACATGGCACGGTGTTGATGAGTCTTTGAAGGACCTTATGTTTGCTTTTGATTTTTGTTACAGTGTGTTATTTCTACAAAGGTAATCTGAGATTTATTTTCTAAACCCATATTGTATCTTCCACTTCAGGATTCAGTGCAGAGCTCTAAATAAAATAGCCTTGCCCTCAGGGCAGTTTCTAAAATCAGTGGTGAGGAGTTGTAAACAGGATTGCTGTTCCTCACAGTAAATTTCCTGGCTTATTCTGCAGATGAAAAACACACTGAAAGAAGACATCTGTATTGATCAAGGTCCTGTCCCTGGAAACACACCAATTATGTATCCCTGTCATGCATACTCACCACAGGTAATACAAGCAACTGACCAGATCTTCACATAAAAGCTGTTGCTAACTGTTCCTTTCAAGCCTCCATGAGGCCATGCAATCAGCACTTCAAAACTATTATCTCTGTGCTATCTAAAGGGAAATATTTACCTTTATTTCATTAAATTGTGCTACCCAATGTAACTGGAAGCAGAGCAGGTTCCCACGGAAATCTATGTGCATTAAACTAAGGCTTTTGGGTTAGCCTTGCCAAAAAAATGTGAGACCTCATGTTGATACTGATTGGTCTTGTTGATAAACAGAAGATCACTGGGATAAAATGGGAGAGAGGCAGATCTCTTCTTCACACCACCCTGTCTGTCCCCTCAGAAGGAGGGAAGCTAAGGATTACCATTCAATTGTAAGCATCTTGATTTTGTTTTTCATTGGAAAGCATAAAGATTTTGTATAGGGTCAAATTCATCCTGGTTTAATTACTGAGAGCCCAATGAATGCTGGTGCTGTACGGCTGATACTTCTCAATATCAGTTTTGGAACTGTCTGCTGTCACCTGCTTATGAGATTTCTCTTGTATCTGAATTTACTGACAGCAGTGCCACCTTCCCTTTCAGCACATCTTCTATCACAGCACTGGAGAAATGTACGTAGGAGGTTTACGTGCCCGACAGAATACAGGTGATAGATGCCTAACAGACCCTGGGAATGGGGACCTGCCAGTTTTAGAGAAATGTGACATAGCTGTGAATAAAGGTCTGAACTTGCACTGGGATTTTAGGCAGGTAGGTGTATTTCTATATCCCCACATTTCAATAAGCTCTCTCATTATAATGAATCCTTGGACACTTCCTTGCAAAGCAGGTTTGTTTCTGAATAACTTTGCCCTAATTTTCAGGGCTTGCAGGTGCCACTGCAAGAGCTGTGGTGAAGGTGGTTGAATCTTCAGGGGTGTGTGATTTTAAAAACAAGGGAATGGTCACACAATTGAAACTGAGTTACCAGAATTTAACCAGTTTCCATTTGGGCAGGATTTATGCCAACTGATGCTGATACTTTTAAGATCCCAAGTGATACTTTCAGTGCCTCTGAATGCAGAATATGATAATACCAATTTAGTCAGCTAGTCTAAGACAGGTAATGTCATGCTGCTGGGGCAGGATAAATAGGCAGCAGTGATAACAACGGAAGGAGAGGTGGGAAAGGAAGCCATGCAGGTTTTCCCCTTTCAGGCAGTTCAAACCTTATTAGCTTTTCGTAATTAATAATTAATTAATTTTACACATAATGTATGGGCCTGTTTATTGCATCTCTCAGTGAAAACCTAAGCAGGAGGCAAATCTTGTGAGCAAGTGGTAGAGAATATACGAGTTGAATTGGTGAAAGATAAAGGATTCAGTGACCCAAATAGTATAGACCTACTTGGTCTCCAGAAATTCTGCTAACGTGGGCTTTATCTTTAGTCTGGTCTGTAACCACAAAACTTAGAAAAAGGTGCATATATATTTTCTGGAGAGTTTAGACCCACCTTGAAAGTAAACCTTCAGTTCCTTGTGTGCACCAAGAATTATCATAGTGAAACAACTTGCTGCCTGAAGGAGCCAGCTAACATCCTGTTTGCTCTGGAGCCCAACCCCTTAGGAAAAACCTCATTTCTGTCCTGATGAGTTGACTGAATCACACCCCACCGCATTCACAGTAATTGGCATTGAAATATTGACTTAGTGGCATGGTTTAGTGGGAGGTGTCCCTGCCCCTGGCAGGGGGGTTGGAACTAGATGATCTTAAGGTCCTTTCCAACCCTAACTATTCTGTATTAATATTCTTACCTGTTATTAGCTCTCTTCTTTCGAAGTGGGATAGAATATTAAAATCTACTAAAATTATTTCAGCTGTAAAAAAACCACAAAGCCACAAAAAATACCCACCCCCTTCCCCCAACTCCAAAAAGCAGACATTGAAATAAGCCTCTGCATATATTTTAATATGCCTCGTAGAGTTCCATAAGCTGTCATGCATTATCAGCCTGAGCAAAGACAACTTTTTTTTCTCAGGTCTATGACCTACTAGTGTTTCTCAGACAAACTTGTAAAGGTCAAGAGAATTGCTTCCTGACTGAGCACTAAATTTATAAGCCCTCAGCTTCTCTCGTCTTTCCTTTGCTTTTGTAGGGATCAGCTGTAATCAACAGGAACACTAAAAGATGCCTCGAAATCACAGCAGACAATCCAGCTTCATACAGACTTGTAATGCAGATGTGCACAGGACAAAGGTGGAATATCCAACACACTGTAAAGGACTGGGGAAAGACAAAAGACCTGCAACAGAAGGCACAGCACTGACTGGAGGATGTTCTTCCTTGAAAACTGCTATGTTCATAATGCAGCACTGAAAGCAATGCTGCTTTTAAGAGTTTATTTACACATGATTTTCCAATGTAGTAGTAGCTACTGCAAGAACTACTTGCACTCTTAGGGCATCACCCCCCTAGTTTCCTCAGTTAGGAAGGGGATGTCTTTGCTCTTTTATTGTCACTGGAGAGCAGTAGTTACGTCTAAGAGTCTTTCAACCCACCTGAGTGCCTTATGTTGTCCTTTGGAAGTGCCTGACTACTCATGAATGAAAGACTGGTGTAAGGTCTCTAACTTTCTACCTTTGGCATTTTGGTTATATATAAATATTTAGAAGAAATGAAAGTGGGTCTGACTTCCTCTAGTACACGGTTTATCTCAGGCTGAATTAGACCGTTTTGGGGTCATACAGATAATGCAAAGCTTCTTGTCAAGGTGTACTTATGTGAATGGGTGAAATGAAATACATCCTTGTTCTTCTGTCCATATAATTTTCCTGAACATGATTCAGTTTCTCAGTAAAGTTTATTAGATTCAGCAGTGTGACGCACTAAGGCTGTATTATGTTTACCTATGTGAAATTAGTTTGTCAAGTGCTTGGAAACAAGGAGATTGAACTCAGTAGTTGCCACAAACTAATAGGAGTCCAACACAGTAACACATGTCTATCAAAAAAACAGTAAAATATAGCATGAGTTGCTAACAGAAGGCAACTTCCAAGTAGACAGGATATGAGTCCTTGTGGAAATAGGTTGAGGTGGAACTAGTTGTCTTAATTCTTTAAGTAACCACTCCTAGGACTTACAATTATTTGTTAAAGGGAACTCTTGTAAAGTAAACTCATTGAAGCTATATAGAGATTCAGCCTAAAGTAATTTTGTTATCAAAAATGTGCCAAACATTTTATTCAAATAGAAAGTATATTCAGGGTTTGTTTGTTTGAGTCTAATCCAATATTATTTGGTTTTTATCTTTCTAATTTCTCTGTAAACTAAATGTGAACAATCTGGCCCTGATATTCAGGATCAGAAATGGACAAACTCTTAAAGCAGGGTCCTTAGGATCTGTATTTTTCTGCTCCAGAAAGTCATTCTTAAAAATGCCACATTTTAACCAGATTGGATTTAAATTTCTAAAATCCACTTTCATTCCCTTTCCGGAATCAAAGCCAAAGACACTGAAGAAAGAAGAATATGTGCTCTGGTTGTTTTCTGCATCTTCAATAGTGTGTCTTGCTGAAATCAAAGGACTACCATTCTGACAAGCACAATGAAGACAGTCAGAATTTTGCCAGCACAACTGAAATTATAATCTGGCCTAGTGGTGATGATTAATGAAAAGTGTTTACATATGATTTTTCCATCTTAATATGCCACTTCAATAGAATGTAATAGACATTTGTTTTGAATAATTTTGGTTTGAACTTAAGAGTTTAAAAGAACATCAAAGTGTTCCAGAATGTCTAGGTTTCCTGGTTCTTAATGTGTGGCCTCTAGTTATACACAGGGGTCAACACTGAAACAAAATGCTTCAAATATTGTGATTTATCTCAAGTATAAGTCTTTTTAATTTCCTGAACCCCCCTCACAAATGTGACTTTTTTGCCAATTTTTATAATGAGGAAAGATAGTGGCTGTAAGAGGACTTCAGTTATCTGGTAATGCATAATGGGACATAAATAACAACTCCAAGTTTTTGGTGCTACAGTAGTAATACATTACTCTCATTAGTGATACTTTTGAACTTGAAAGTTCACTGGATGATGAAGCAATTGTTGCGTGATTCCTCAGCAAGGAACCAATGGATGTAGGACTCTACTGCCATGCTGTATGATTACAAGAAGGCAGCTATGGCTGTGGCATAGCATAGAATGGGATCTATTCTTGCTCTGAAAACCAGTCATTGGCCGAACTTTCAGAACTGCAGACAATCACCTCAGCTCCTGCAAAATGACACGAGAGTGCTGAAGGCAGATAGTAAAAATAACATAATAGGCAGGAGTTTTAATGGATGTGTGGCTGCAAAGGAGTGGGACAGGTTAACTCGGAGCAAATATAAACAAAAGCACCAAGGTACTTACTACCATGCAGGTAGGCCCTAGTGGAATCTGTTGAGCAGTAGTGCCTTCCTCCTTGGTTTTGTGCTCAAGGAAGATTGCTTTACTGCATGTGCAACAGGAATCCACCTTGGGAGGAAGAATTAGAAAAGGAAAAAAGGATTTATTCCTTAATGTCTGGTGGAATGGGGAGAAGAGCCAGTCTGGAGACAGGAACTATTTAAGGGACTATAAACTGTATATCTTTTTAAGTGGAAACTATATCAGAGAACAGACAGAATCATTTAATCTGTCACCAGGGGTTTTAGTTCTGGCCAAACTAAATCCCCTGGTGACAGATTAAATGTGTGGTGGAACTGTGATAATCAATAATAAGATAATTAAAGCCCCCACTGCTTTCATTCACATTTTTTATTTGGCTGAGTTCTCTAAACTCAAGTGGTAAATTTAGATTTGCCTCCTCATTTTCCTCCCTCTTTGTGAAACTACCTCTTTTGAAACATTAACCATTAGGAAGAAGTTCTTTACTGTAAGGGTGGTGAGGCACTGGCACAGGTTGCCCAGAGAAGTTGTGGCTGCCCCATCCCTGGCAGTGTTCAAGGCCAGGTTGGACAGGGCTTGGAGCAACCTGCACTAGCGGAAGGTGTCCCTGGCCATGGTCCTTTCCAATCCAAACTATTCTATAATTCTATTATTGAGCGTATGTGTTATCAGTGCAGTATAGCACTATGCTTGCATTGAGAATAATCCAGTCAGGATCAGTGAGCAACTGAATCAGTGAGAACTAAAGGGTAGAGCTGCTCACAGTCAGCCACCCAGAAGCCCTCAGTACACCATGCAAGCCAGAAGACTACCAATGAGACAGGGAGTCCATCAATCACCCAGGTTAGAGCAGGGTCATTCCCTGTTTCTCATGTCTGGGAAGTATGGCATTGGGGCTTTGCTTAAAGCTTTCTGTTTGAAACCATACGCTAACAGCACTATAGTATTCAGCTCAACTCCCTGTAGCAAATGTGAGTTCAGCAATGGTTTTGTATTTCTTCAATCCTGGTAAATTCTGTCTACTCAGATATAGTAGTTATAGTCATGTTTGTAACCTCAGAGTAGAATTCAAACTTTTTTTTTCTGTAATTTTTGGGAGAGTCACTGTTAGTTCAGAGCATGTTTTTCCATCTGTTCACTGTAAATTTACTCGCAGCCCTTAGTCTTCCCACAATCTCCTCCCAGAAAAGGCAAAATGGTACCTCATAGTGTGCGTTTGCCTGCAAAATTCCCCAAAATGTGCCATCTGTTGCTAAGTGCCTGAAGCAACAATGATAATGGCAGCAGCTTTGAGGCAAAACCATGCTTCCTTGTGCCCTACTGTGGTGGACACACAGAGCTCTGAGTTCAGTATCATGATTGCTGTTTGCTTCTAATGCCATGTGTGTACCTGTTGCAGTAGTTTAAAGGAGATTTGCAAATGTAAGTCAGTTTTGTGTGGATAATTAGACAGAAATTCTCACTGTAAATGTTACGTATGCAAGTGTGAGAACTCAAATCTAGAACTGTGTGGTTAGATGGCACATATCCCAAAACTAGTTATTTGGGGGGAAGAGGAGTTTGTTAAAGGGAAAATATTTGTCTCACACAGACAACTTTGAAAAGGTACTGTCAATTCACCATATTTCAGATATGTACGAACTTATGATGCAAGGGAGCTGTGATAGCTGCCGCAATAGAGGGTTTGCTTCTGCATCTCCTTGAGACTTTGAATTTCTGTGTGCCTGCCATCTTTTTTTTTGTGGTATGCATGCAGATGCCATTAGCCTGGATGAACTGAGCCTGGCTTATTCTTCACCCCCACTGGAAGTGGTCACTCATGTGTTCATCTCAGTCTGCCTTGAGTGCCATGGTTCATGGTTCTTGGACTGCCATGCTTCTGGCATGCAAATCAGCTGGTTTAACTAATAGCATACTGTGCTGCAATCTGCTGTATAATTGCACACTTAATTAGATTCACAGTTTGTTACCTGTGTCACACTGTGACAGGGCTTGTTGCTCTTTAGGGGAAAAAAAATCCGATTATAACTTAGAAAAGCATCATGAGGGTTGATTTTTCTCTCTGAAGGTGTGAGTTCCTTTTAGAAGAACCTACAGATTAAAGCTCAAATAGTCACTGTTTCTTAAATGTCTGTGGTTAACACCCCCCAGTTAAAACTATGCCTTTGGTCTTGCAAAGAAAAACCCCTGAGTGCAAGATGATGAAGGTGGCATGTACACTTACTGCTGTGGGATTAGGCAAAGGGAGGGAATTTCAGTGTGTGAGTTCTGGGGTAGCTGCCTGGTTGTGCGATCTTGCACTACACTGTGAGATAGCTTGTATCCCAAGGGCTCGGTTGCCTTCTACTTCACATGGTAAAAATATGCTGTTACTTGCTAGTTTACAGTATACCTCACTTCAAAGTACTTCCTTATATACCTTAAATCTGCCTTAAAACTGCACGTGCAATGGGAACTGCTTGTCTTAATTTAATAGTCTTAATTTAACATTGTTCTTCCAAACTATAGTATGTTTTGGAATGGAAGTATTGATTCCTGAAACTTTATAATTATTTTCACTGGTACTTGTTGGATGGCCTTTAAAGCCTATGGAAGGAGTGCAAAAGAAGGCAAGGCTCTCTAGAACAAGGAAACAAGATTTGCCCTAGTTTATTTACCTTGTGCTAGCAGCTACTTCTACTGGTAGAGGTTCAAGGAAGCGAAGGCAATATGAATGTTCATTGTCATTATTTACCTGGTAATATTAGACAAAAGATAAACTATTACTTTCATAATTTGGCAATCCCCCAGTGCTTGAAATTCAAATAAGTCTATGTTCATGTAGGAAGTTGGTGATTGTCTGATAATATGAAAATACATGATTATCTAAAGAAAATAAGTCACCGAATCATAGAATCATAGAACAGTTTGGGTTGGAAAGGACCTTAAGATCATCTAGTTCCAACCCCCCTGCCAGGGGCAGGAACACCTCCCACTAAAATCAAGCTATTTGCTTTGAATATAGATCTGTCCACATAAAAAATCAGAGTAGCAATTTCAGATAAGCAATATGCAGTTGTTAGCGGCCGTAATTCAGAGCCTGCATATTGGCAGACTTCCTGAAGGATGCCTGGCTTGGCCTAGCCCTGCTGTATGCATCAGACAAGTGGGTTACAGTGAGATTATAAAATTCATCAATATGAATTCTATTTGCTGGTGGAGGACTGCAAAGATCCAAGGGAATTTGGGAGCTAACTCCCAAATTGGGAGTTACCAAACTGGGAGGTAACCCTCTCCCCTTCTCTCCCCCCCCCCCCCTCCCCCCCCCCCCAGTGATCGGGAAGATACTGAACTGAAATTATTTTGAAAGTTGGACGCTTTGACCTATTGATGCACTAGAAGAGAAGAACAGGCTTAGTTTGCTGTGGTTTACACCTTGCAGGCTCATAGCATGCATTCTTGAATGTGGGGAATGGTAGGAGCATATGTGCTACTCAGCAGCTTCCCATTCATTATCTGAGCCCTGAAATACTGAGACCCTGCAATGTGATTGTCACACTTTTATCCAATTTATCTGCAAGTCCCAAGAGCTCAGTACATTACCAGAAGGGTGTGTAAGGTGAACTGAAGGGAGTCAAGCTTAACATTTCTTGAAGAAAGAAGGTATTGTGCAGGAGTGAAACATCATCTGGAGGTGGCTTCCTTCGCTACCCACTGGCATGTGTATATTCATGATGAAAAAGAAGCCAGTCCATATTCATAGCTTGCCTTTGCCTTCCATTGTCCCCAGCCATCCCACTCTCAAGGCCTCAGCAGACATTGTCGTACCAGTTCTTTTACTTAATAGTCCATTGAGGGCAGTTGATAGTGGTCTAAGGAGCAGGGCACAAACCAACCTTCACCTTCTATTCTTTTCGTTTATTTCCTTCTTTTTCTATTCTTGATCCTTTGTAGAGAATATTTCCACCCTTGTCTTTGAAACAAGATGAACAAATGGACATAATAATCTTTCTCATATTGTTTTTCTGCTTCCTTCTATATAGAAACGGTAAAAATGGCCAACTCCTTGAAGCTTTCAGAATTGGGTGTTTCCAAAAGCATGATGCTGTAATGAGCAGTATTTCAAGGACAGTGTCAAATTGTTCAGAGTTTTAAACATATCAGAAACATAAGCCAATGTTTCTCACTATAAGGAAAGAATCCTTCACAGCATCTTGCTGGTGCAAATATGACAGACTGCATTTGTACAGACCCTGCTGTGGTACTGCAAAGATAAGTATTGCATGTTTCGCCAAGAAACATCAGTACTTAAGAGCTGTATGCTGTTAACTGTGCAGCTGCTCGAGGTGAGTGTGTCAGGAAAGGATGATCTACAACTGAAGAAATGAGCAAAACTGAAGAAAATGAGGACAATCTCACTGAAGGAATGAGCAAAGCTGGAGACAACGGAAGGGGCAGAGAACTTAGCTGACAGACAGGAATCCGTGTCAAAGCATCTCTTAAATGAAACTGAACAGTGGCTGCCATTAGGTATGGGGATTCGCCCTATCTGTTGAGACTCTTGGGTTATGAGACTTCACTAAGCATAAAAGTGAATGAGGCAAGATGAAGCTGCAAGCAGAACTACAAAAGGTTGCCATAGAAAAGGCAGAATTTGTCAGTAGAAGCCTGTTTAACCCATGCTGACCCTTGATTTTCTGGTAACTTTATTTTGAGAGTCTAAGTACACATAGGCCTGGTGCTGTTGCTGGTACCACTTATCTAATGGACAACGATTATTTAATGTCCCTTCCCCTCTTTGGGAATACACAAGTTATTTTGAAAGAAGTAAAATGATTGCTTATTAAAAAGTAAATATACCTGTGGGAGAAAAGCAAAATTTTCAGTCAATCCATGCACTTTTCCTTGTTTCCTGAAGTCAGGCTGTATGTGACCTTACAGCTGATCTAACCTAGAGAAAAGAGGTTTTGCAGTAAAAAGCCTTCAAGTTCTGTGAAAGCAGGCAGTCAGGTAGAGAACAAGGGAGAGCTGTGCCTCAAATGAAGGTTTCATCTACCAGAAGCAGCACAAAGCAGAGGACGTGCACAGGTTACCTTGCCACAAGGAAAACTACAGTCTGGTTTATACCTCTTAAGTGTTAAGGAGTCAGCCTACTATTAAATTTTAACACTGCTTCTGCATGCAAATATTAATGGAAATAACTTTGCTTATTTTTATATTTACACTCTTCTGTACTTATAATTTAGACCACTTCTTATTTATTTATACATCAGTATGCTGAAATAGATTGAAATCCATATCCATGTTAATATTTTTCAGGCACTTCATGATTTAATTGTGGGACTTTATCATTTGGTCATGGTCTGCTTTCAGTTGAGGGTCCTTTCTGTTTGTATGCTTTTGATTAATTTCTGGTTAACACCATTTGTTTCAGAAACCATTAGGAAGAATACTGAGGGAGGAAAAAAGTAAGAAAAATAAAAAAAAAATATTCATCAACAATGAAAACAAAAAATATTGTCAGAGAGATGTAGTGGACAAAGTGGAAAAGACCAGCTGTCCTCTGTGACATATCTAGGCTGCTTTTAATTAGTCTAGACACTGTCTTAGATACAACTGGTGGTGGGCAGAAAATAGTTATTCTTCACTTCAAGACACCAGGTTTTTTTCCAACAGGAAGGGGGAATTAGAAGGTAAAAATGACAAAAAAAGAATTATTGCAAGCTTGGCATTTAAAGATTTTCTGCAAAAGAAAAATTTGAAAAATATAGCATCATTCATTCAAAATGTTTCAGTCTAAATTTAATGTAAAACAAATAAAACTATTAAAAACTTCAAAAAAAGATGAAACATTTTCTTCCAACATATCAAATCAGGCATTTTCAATTCATTGGAATTCCCTTCTCTTTTTCTCCTAAAAAAGAAGACAAAAATGGGTGGATGCAAGAATTCCTCTTATTTCAATATACTTTCAGATCAGAAGTTTTTGTTTTAATAAAACCCCAAATCCAAAGCCAACACCTTTGATAAAGTTTTTCCAACCAGCTCAAGTGCAAAATAGAATATTACCTTGAGGAAAACAATCAAAACTTGCTTAAATGTGGTACAATAAATGCCAGACTATAATTTTTATGACACCTCTATTTTTTAGGTGTTTATTATCATTCATCCCTTCTGAATTCTTGCTAGAATTCCAGTTCTGCTGCCTAGGGTAGTATTCATCCATATGTATGACTGCATATCTTGTGCTGCTATACAGACAAAAGTACATCGGAGTTTTTAGCAAAAAAACATTCCTAAGGAAGCTTTTTTATCATTAATCACATCAATTTCCATGGCAGCACTGAGCTGTTAGATATTTTAGCTACTGGCTTCATCAACAATGTCTAGAGAAATACTTTTAAGATTAATTTCATCAAGTGGACTGCTTATCCATCTTTAAATCCTTTAGTTCTTTACCCCATTCTCTTTTCCACATAATTCCACGTAATTATTCCCATAACTCTTCCTACGTTAAAAAGGAAAAGAAGTTATTCTGTGAGAACTGTAAAAAGCTGCTGAAGTTGCTGAAGATGACGTGAGTTTTAATTTTCTATTACTACTATATTAAAGTGAGAAATTATATAAATATATGAAAAATATATATAAAAATGTAGCTATCTAAAAAAGGGAAACTAGGGCTTGGAGAGCTATGATGAGTTTTATTTAGTTTGAAAATCGACAATTTTTATTTGTCTAGGATGTGATGGTATGAAATTCCACTGACACACAAAGCATGTGTTTTTCTGGCTACTCAGGCAAGAAGGTAATGAAAATTCTGTCATGCTCATTCACTCTACTTGGAATGATATTAGACAACAACATTTTTTGCCATCTTTCACTGATCATACTTTGTGAATGAAAATTCTTTTGACTTGCTAGAGCAATAGAGTGAGCATGAGTATAAATGACACTGTAATGTAAGCACAAAGTTCAATAGACCTAACAGAATATATTACAAGAACATATTGCAAGATGGAGTTACTTCACATGTACTCCACCTAGTTAGTTAAGGAATAGGGCAATTAAATGACACATTAATAATGAGGGTGTTAAATATGAAAGTTGATTCCGCAAAATGACGATTTGTTGCTTGTTTCTTTCAAGTTAGGATTTTGTGTGTAAAAGAATGTAATTGTGCGCTTCTTAATGCATTTTAACATCGACTTGTAATGTCAATTATAGTTCTCACTCTGGCTCAGGACAACTTAAGCACATTTCCCAACAGTAACCACAAAGTTTAAAGGCATAAACTTAAGGAAAGAAAGAGAAACTGTCTGGGTTTTTTTAATGTTTACAGATCATAAAGTCTGTTTTCTCAGTGAGTGTCCTGACAAAGCCCTTCCTGATGATTTACAGGAAGGATGCATGAACTTAATTACAATGGAAACCTTTAAACATGCATCAGACTAAGCTGGAGATGTCCACGGGTCCATATGCAATTGGAAAGAATGATGGAGCATGCAGATGCCTGCATTAATGTGCAGGTGGAATGTGCATCTGCCAGTCTTGTTCCTGAAGAAACTACTCCAAAAAAATTTCTATACCTTTGATGTTTTTTCTTTCTTTTGTTGCAAAGTATTTTTTTAATTTCCTATGCAAATTCGTGTCCAGCAGTTCCACTTTCAGACACCTCTTTTCAAACCTACATTTATATTTCAGCAATTTGGCTTTAACAGAACAACAATTAAAATATTTCTAAACAGACTTTTCAGTTCTGTCTACCCAGAGACATTAGGGGCCAGCTCTCTCAATTTTACTAGGAATCATGTAACAGTTTTTCCCCACTTTTTGGCTAATACCAGATCTTGCAATGAAACTATAAACTTTTGTTCAAGTAAAGAAATGAGGTGAAATGCTAGAGAGGATGTTGCTAGTGTGAATTAAAGGTTCACAGCTTTAATTCCACAGGGAAAATAAGTCCAGATACACCTTTAAACTAGAAGGAAAATGAGTCCAGATAAATAAAACCTTGAAAGACTCTAGAATTGCCTAAATCAAACTTCAGGCTTACCGCTTTGTGGGGTCTGACTTGTGGTTTATGAAACTCTAGGCTTAACTGTCAGCTGCTCAACTTTTTGTTCCTTCTCCATAGTTCTCAGTTACTGTAAGCACTACAGTATTGTAATAAAATCCCCTTTTGGTGGTCTGCCTTTGGTGGGTCTTCTGATTTTCTTCTGGTTTGACTCATAAGATCCCAACATGGAAGCTGACACCTGTAATGGAGAAAGGGGCTGCTTTATTGCATTGTAGATGGGAAGACAGATTAAGCTTTGACCAAGGCAGGAATCTCAAGCTGCAGCTGGCAGTGTGTAATGTCACAACTGTTCATCTTTGGCCAGTATGCCAACCATGCTTAGTTTGCAGACCACAAAGCTGCTGGCTCATTGTGCCTTTCATGGGGTGGAAAAGAGGCAGTGACACTTCTTCACTGCGTATCAAGTATGGGTGTAGATCTGGAGAGGAAAAAGTGGAGGTATTTCTTTGACTTTACACACCTTTGGCTTGTAGAACTTGCAAGACATTTGTTGGACCTTTGAACAGGTGCTCTCATGATTCACACAACTAATCCTAATGCAATTATACCACTCAGTTTATACAGCTGAAGAAATAAGGCCTATTCAGAGAGGCTTGTTGCGATTGCTCCAGGAAACAAAGGTAAAACTTTCAAACTGTAATTGCTAGTTAAAATACAACTCTTAATCACTGGAGTCCAGGGCACATTTCACCTTGCCAGGAGGTTAAGTAAAGTACAGTGTTTGATGTTCCTTGGTCTACAGCAGTGCTGCTGGGTTTAATGAGATTTACCCACTTTCATTAAAAGCACAGCCATTTAATCCTTAAACCCTTTCAGAGCATTAAGTATCTCTTATAGCTATTTATTTTATCAGTTTGTTTCAGCAACTGCTCCTTTCATTGCTCAGCCTCTGACTTGCCTACCCAGACTTTCCCAAGTTATCCTTCATGCTGCTCTAGGGTGCCTGCTGATTCAGAAAGCACCTTGTTTCTTGTGTTGTTCTTGATCTCTGTAAGAGCTTTGATGTTGCTTTCATCATGCAATGGACCATGCCTCATTCCTGCATTGTTCTGTGACAATATCCCCAGCAGCTTTCTAAAAGCCTCAGTACCCTGACTGTTCAAACCACTGTGGTCTTGTGATACACTAAGGGGCATCTAAAAAGCAGCATATTATGAAAGGAAACATTGAGACTGCTTGGCCTTTCCATCCTTTTTCAGGTTGCATCCCCAGAGCCACTTATGTTCACTGGCAGACATCTCATGGTACAGTGTGTCCGAGACCAGCTCTACTCTTCCCCAGAAGTTCTGTGCCCCTGATAGGATCCCATTCTTTTCTATCTTGCCCTGCTTTTTGTTGCCACATCACCAGCAGGGAATTCAAAGAATCACAGAGTTTGAAAGTGACTTTGGAGGTTGCCCAGCTCAATCCTCCTCAAAGCAGCTTCATCTACATCAGGTTGTTCAGGACTATGTTCAGTTGAGTTTTGGGTATTTCTAGTGATGGAGACTCTACAAACTCTCTGGGCAATCTTTCTCAGTGTTTGTCCACACTCATAGTAAAGAAGTTTTTTCTTACCTTCAGATAGAATTTGACCCCTTTACCTCTTGTCCTCATGTGCATCACTAAGTAGAGTCTGGCTCCATCTTCTTCCCATCCTTCCACTATTTGTACACAGTAATCAGACACCCCAGCCTGGGCTGTCCCTTAACCATCTTCATGGCCTTGTGTTCTACTTTCTCCATTAAGTCTACTCCTCTCTTGTATGGGGGAGCCAGAGCACAGCAGATATGTTTTCACCAGTTCTGCAATAGGAGATAGGGTTTTTTTGTGATCCCAGTAAGAAAGGCACTTAGACTTCGTAAAGTATGATTTAAAACACTCTTTATTAGAGTTATTGCTATAGAGAAATTATAGGTAATCTTAAGTCCCTTCAGATGCTGGGAATCACACGTTACATAGCATCAAATGGGTTTCCATCCATAGAAATGGTTGCACCATTTTGGTCATTAGAGTTACTATAGGATTTTCTTAAAAGAAGAGAAATCTATTCAGCATTTCCATAATCAAACAAAAGGGATGTTTGCACAAGAACTTCTTGTTGCACTTTTAGATGAAGGCAAGGCCAGGCAGGTGGTGTAATCACCAGTGCCAAGTGGAAGCTGCCTGCAGGTTCCTCTGTTTGCCTGAGCTGGCTGACCTCATCCTGAGGCCAAGGGGTTTGTGCAGCATGACATGACCAGAAAGGCTGCACGTGGAGCACAGTGGAGCATAGATCTGTCTTCTCAGGTTAACAGATACGTGGATCACTAACTCCTCCCTGTTCAGAGCTTTCCTGGTCAGGATCCCTACACCAGTGATGAGTAGAGAGGAAGGATGGGCTCCATGCACCCCCGTGGTGTTCTCACATAAAAGGCACCTCCTCCTCATGTTCCTGGCCTGTCCTTCCAAAAGGGTCTGGGTTCTCCTTTTGCAGCACTTCAGTTGTGTGAGCTACCCCATGTCTCTGCGATATCAATAAGAGTATAGCCCAGTAAATGTACATAGACTTCTAATTCCTCCTTCTGTGCTTTGTGGTGTGTTCATTGGTGTACTGGCACATCAGAGAGGTACCCTGGCATGCTGGTTTCCCAGAAAAGGTATGGGAGCTTTCTGCATAATGCTGTTCCATAGATATCTCCTTATCTATCTGCATATGCCTGAAGTGACACCACTTCAGCCCTGTTTTGCTGGTTACCAGATCCCTTCTGTTCACATCCCAGGCTCTTTGCTTGCTAACCTTATCCACCACTTCACTTGATTGCTGGTCACTCTCTCCCTCCTTCATCGTTCTTATTTTAAAGCTCTTCTCATCAGGTTGGACAGTCTATTGGCAAAGATATTTTTCCCCACTTGGTCACATGGATCTTGTCCTTTCCAAGTTATCATCAGTCTTCAAGAGAGCATCCCATGGTCATAGAAGTCAGAACCTTGTCGTCAACACCAGCTGTGCAAACAGTTGTTGACCTGCAGGATCCATTTACTCCACCTGCAGCCCTTCCATCTCACTGGCAGGATCAAAGGAGACAACACCTGGGCCCCAATGACCTTGATCCTTGCCCTCTGACCCATGTGGTCACACTTGATATGCTTCAGGTCTCCCTCAGCAGTATCATTGGTGCTTGTCATGGGTTCAGCAGCAGCAGTAATTTTTCTCCTTCTTAGTAACTGGTGCAGTACTGTGTTTTTTCGACTTTCAGCCTGGGAACAGCGCTGATAACACCGATGTTTATAGTTACGGCTTAGAATGTTTTGGTCTGGCCAAGGACTTTCTGAGCCTCATGCTCTGCCAGGGAGGAGGGGAAGCCAGGAGGAAGCAGAAACAGGACACCTGACCCAAACTGACCAAAGAAGTATTCCATGCCACAGCACGTCATGCCCAGGATGTAAAACTGGGGGCAGGAACCTGGAAGAGTTCAGTTCACGGCTCAGTCATCAGGTGGTGAGCAATTGTATCCTCTTCCCTTGTATTTCCCTGGTCATTATTATTATGTGGTAGCAGCAGTGGTTTGTGTTATACCTTAGTTACTGGACTGTTCTTATCTCAACCCGTGGGAGCTGCATTCTTTTGATTCTTCTCCCCATTCCCCCCCCCCCCCCCCTTGGAGTTGGGGGGAAAAAAGCGGGTGAGTGAGTGAATGGGCTGCATGATTTACAGCTTAAACCACGACAGTGCTCACATGGACAACAGGGGGGTTAATAGCCTGACAACTGGACAAGCCTTGGCAGCCTCTCAACAATAAGCAGGGTTTTAGTTCCTTCTCAGGAATTACTCTTACTTCTTGAATGTTGTTACTTCTCAGTCCTTTGAGTTATTTAACTTGATGTGAAGAGTAGCCTTTGTGTTCTCTAGTCGAAGAAATAAATGTTCAAGTCCACAGAAAACCTGCTTCTGGGAATAATATCCTATTATATTTGTGCTGCCTCTCTGATATTCCACACTCAACACACTTGTACAGTTAATATAATATCAATATTATGCTGACCAGGGATATATCTAGCTGCAGATGCTACTATGTGTTTACATAATGTGTACACATTCTTGGTCAATTGAGACCAGTGGTAGCGTACAAAATTTCTTGCTTTTCATGTTCAAAGTGCCATACTATGTAGAATGCTAACTAAATGTCATACACATAATAAATATTTGCATATTAAGGAGAACTATGTTAATCTACATTTAGATTGAATAATGACTTCACTCACTTCTTACTATGCTTTCAGTAAAAATGCAGCAGTTCTGGTAAAGGGCCTGGCTTACCTTTGTTTAGCTCCTTTAATCATTATATGTGTATTCCTAGTATTGCAAGAGGTCTCTTAAATACTGCAATTGAAGAACCAGACAAGCTGTGTATCAAAAACAGCTCCTTTGACCCCCACTCCTGGAAGTCTATTCCGGAACTTCCTAGCTCTAATCATTAAAAACTTCTCCCAAATTTTCAGCCTACATCCTTCTTTGGGGAGTATAAATAAACAGACCATATGTTCTTCTGCCAACATTGTCTTTTAGCTTAGAAGTTCCTCCTCCTTTGCATTTTCTCTCCTGGGAAAATGAAGAAGCAATCATATCCTATTTTCAACTTCTTTTTTTTTTTAGGCTAAATAAATAAAGTAAGATTTTTTTTAGAGTTTCTTTTCATAAGATCTCCTTCCTGGATTATCCTACTTGTGTTTGCATCTGTTGCAGTTATAATGTATCCTCCTCAAACAGTGGGATTAGATTGATATACACACTGTTGCAAAGGAAGACTCCTCAACACCTAGTGCGAAGTAACTTGCATTTTACTCATTGCTGGAAATACCTTCCCTGATGTATTTTCAGACTTTCTTAACTGCTTTCATAGTCTTGTCTTATTGATGTCTTGTAATCACCCTGTAATTAAGCAGTATGTGGAATGTGGTATCTTTATCTTAATTCTTTTCCTGTCCATGAACACATAGTAGAGAGGACAAATTCTTATTGATCTCTAAATATATGCTCTTCTAATTTATTTAATTTCATTTCTATAATTCTAGTCCTCCAGTTCACACAATTTTTCTATCGATTTCCAAATCTTTCTAAAGAAGCCTGTTTAATGAACTAATGTTGTGGCCCTTCATTATCATAGCCAAACAAGCAGTCCTTCTAGAAGTGACAGTTTCCGCTTTCAACTCCAGATTTTTCTGGCAATGTGAAAAAAAAACCCGCAGCATAAAGCAACCAGATCTCTTTGTCCTCGTCACCTAAAGGAACAAAGTTTTATCTAAGATATTGTCTGTAAAAAAGCTGAAAAGGTATGCTAAGTGCTTAAAGAAGAAAAAGGGCAGGAAAAAGTTTGGCTTCATTTGAAGTGGGAATATTGGGTGGTCATCAGCTTTGAAAATAAAGTTATGGGGTAGGAAAGTGAGAGAATGTACAAATCTACCTTTGCCAGTTTTGGAATGTAAGGAGACTTTGTTTCTGCCAGGTTAAATGAAATGCCTATTGAGTCGACAGGCAAGGACATTACAATTAGTTGTTGATAGGGCTGAGAAACTGTAGAAGGAATTATTGATTTTTGCAATATTGGTTTTTACCTATGTAAACACTTGAGCCTGCAGCATTCCTGTCAGTCAGTCCTGTGCCAGTGTAGCTAGAGTTTCTTGAGGGATAGAAGGTTGACCTTTGTAGAAGAAATAGCAGGAAAGCTGCCTTATTATTTTCCAAGGAACCATGCTTTCACAGGAAAATATTGGCTTTGAAAATACAGCACCTGATGGCATACTGCTTTCTGAAAACTTCTGCAAAAACATGAGCAGAAGTTGGCCTCAATTCTACCCAGTTCCAAGGCTTGGGTTTCTCTGGGTCCTGCAGCCCATGGCTCTAGGGCAAATTTTATGGCCTGTCTCAAGGAGAAAGGTGGAAGGTTTCCTCATGACTTACTGGCAACTATCCACAGCTTGACCCCTAGAAGTTTTTGGATCAGTTCTTCATGGTACCAAAAATCTGTGCTGTGTTTGAGCATGTGAGGCACTTCAGAGGTGGGTAAAGCTCAGGATTCACTGAAATATTTAATTTCAAAATGAAAAATTCCACACAAACCATGAGCATTTCTCAGATGGAGGATTTTGGGTTGTGAAAAACTGCAGTGAAGAAATCTGCTCCCTAGAGACTCCACTTAGCACATCCTTGAAAAAGCTCTCCCTTATTTCTTCTGTTATTGACACAACTTCCGTTATTGGTACTGCTGCCACCCACTCCTCCTTGCTGCAGGGTCAGCTAACATTGCCACTGGAGGGAGACCGTAAAGAGCTGTGTACTTTCAGATGGATGCTGCACAGCTGAGTGACCATCCTCAAGCAAGCTCTCAGTGGTGAAAGATCCCATGGAAGAAGAAGGTAAATACACTCCTTAGCACTAACTGGTACCACAGGTAGGCATACATAGAGTGACGTGTCAAGTTGCCAAAAGGCACATAAATGTTAGGAGGTCACTGTAAGTTAAAGTGAATGTCAGGCAACAGTTCAAACAGGTTGGCCAAGTGCAGATGGAGTTAACACAAAGCAAAACACTTAAATATTTGCAAGACTTAAGGAAATATTCAGATAACAGAGGCCTTGATGCTTTGCATCTACGACAGTTTTGCATTGACTAAACTCTTGGGTAACCTGGAGATTTGTCTTTTTCTTCCTTGAATGGTTCCCTTGTGTTCCTGGCAGCATTAAGGTTGATATTATCAGTCATATGAAACAATACAAATAAAAACCCTTCAAAAGGCAGTTCTCAGGTTGCACATTTTAGCTATGATCAACAACATCTTTGGCTGATGATATGTTAGCAGATCAGCAGAAAATACGTATTTCATTGCATCAAAATACTCTGCAGGCCCATAATGAAAACCTGTTTGGTTAGAAGTTCTAGCAGCTTCCAATGAGCATGGTTAGCTCACAAGGTTGACACAAGGTTGCCTGAAGTTTTGTAGCTGCGCCCTTACCAGGGAGGGTTGAGCACCCTTTCAGCTGGTGGGAGGGAGAGATCTATACGAAAGTCAGGTTTAGGGCACAGCCAACAGACAAGCTGCTCCAAAAACGGCAAGAAGAAATCATCATCTGAGTTCAGATCAGCTTTAACACTTTCAGGTACGGTGGTGATGTGGTACAGGGCACTTTCCCTAGCAGGTGATGGAGCAGCTGCTCCTGCCAGGGCACAGGCCTCTACCAAGACGGAGGTTTGGATGGTGCATGCAGCCCTGCAAGTCCCAGGCTGCAGGGAGTGCCTGCAGCTTCTCTGAGACTGGAAGAGATAGCCTTCTGTACTGCAGGATGTGTTGCTGCTGTTGAACAACTGCATCACCAAGTGGTGGAGGGATAGGAGGAAATCAGCAGGTTGTGAGGCATCAGAAAGAGTGAGAGAGAGAAAGAGAGATAATAAGGAGCATGGGTCAACAAGTTGCAGGGCTGGAGTCAGTGACAGGGTTTTGGTTTGGCCCATGAGACCCTGTTTGAGGATCAACATCTACGTGGGAAAGACAGGATCCACCCCACTAAGTTGGACAAAGGCTGAGTTGGAAAGAAAGTCTTAAATTAGGAATTATGTGGGAAGGATGGTTAGCAGACAGCCCTGTGAGAGAGTGCTCATGAGGGATGATGAGCAAAGGGGTTGGGGCGATGTGTGCAAAATTGAATGCAAAAAACACAGATCAAGGTTTAAGTGAGGTCACCTCCAACATTTGCATGTAAACAAGGAAGTTTCCACAGGCACTACTGAAGCAGGAGGTAAGGGAAACAGACCGTTTTTGGGGAAATGACATGCTGGGGTGCCCCTCTGAAGTGCCTGTGCACCCATGCATACAGATAGCGAATAGACATGATGTGATAGAGATGTGTGTGCATCAGGACTCTTTGGTGCTTTCACAGGTCAGCAATTAGGATGCAGTGTGCAGATACTTTTTCAGTATGCAAGTAAGTCATGGCCTTAGCAGAGATGAAAGGTATCTTTAAAACTCAAGTTTAAAACGAGTAAGGCAGCTACTCTGCAGATTTATGGGACTAAGATAAATGATATTGATATATGTTTTGGTGCTAACAACACACAGAAATGTCTGGTGAATATGCTTAGGCTAGAAGTGTCACAGAATCATAGAAATGTTTAGGTTGGAAAAACACAAGATCATCAAGTCCAGCTGTTAACCTAGCACTGCCAAGTCCACCATGAAGACTAACTACATGACCATTGTCATGTGCTACCACGGTTTGTAGCACATCAATCTAGCACATCCATCACCTTTGCATGCATCTTTGCTGCTGCATGGGTCTCCATCTCCTCCCTCCACTGAAATGGCAGACCAAGGGGCCTCACTAGCACATCATCCCTCAAACACTGGAATGCCTCCCCTAGGCTTATTTCTAGTGAGCTGGTTTTATCCCTTTTCCCCTTCAAGTCTAATTCAGAGCTCTTTCAATGAGCCCTGCTAACTCCAGTGCAAAGATCCTTTTCCTCCTTTAAGACTCCCTGTTGCCAGCAGGCCTGCTGTTGTGTAAACTGACCCACGGTCAAACGCCCACAAATTCTGCCCGTGACACCAGTCTCAGAGCCAGGTATTGATCTCCTGAGTCTTCCTGTTTCTTCCCTTATCATTCCCTTCAACTGAAAGGGTAGAGGAGAACACTGCTTGTATTCCTGATCTCAAGGACCTGAAGTCTCTATTGATTGTCCTCAGACTTCTTGTAAGAACTTTATCACTGCCTACCTGAAAAAACAATAATGGGTAATAATCTGAGGGCTGTATCAGGGTAGGAAGGTTTTTCTTCACATCTGTAATAATGGGAGGTTGTTAAAGATGTAAACTCCCAGCTAGGAGGCAGAGTTCCTTAAGAAATGCATATCAGGCCTTCTGTTCCCTTCAGGAGAGTCTTCTCTGACAATGGCCCATCTTTTTATCTTTACGGAAGCAGTTTCTATATGGGATGAACACAACCGCCTATCTAGGTGAACTATCTTCTGGTCATTGTTTGGTTCCACTTGCAGAGCTTCATATTTATTTTGCAAGGGCACCTGGGAAGGTGGGGTATTCACAGAGGAGACATGCCTGGTGCTCTGGAGCTTGTCACCATTCCATCCTATCCCCCAATTCACCTTGGCAACTGACCACACACCCCAATGTTTTTTAACATACTATCAGGCAAAACTGACTGGGGGGGGGGGGGGGGGGGGGGGAACTTTGTTGCTGTCTTCACACTCAGCAAAGATTACAGATGCATTTTCCTTTCTGATCTTGCTAGAGGAACATCTATCCTTCTGGTTGTGAAGGCTCAAGAAGGAAATGGCTAGTTTCGTGCAGTCTAAATTTACAGTGTAAATACTTACACTCCCTGCTCATAAATGCGCAATGCCTTTTCTCCTGGGAGTATTGCCAGCATTATATGGAGTTTAAACAAAAATGTATCGGTTCTGGTAATATTTCTCACTGGGGACTATAAAATTACAGTACAAGTAATGTAGCATGTTTATCCTAAGGGCTGAGAACAGCTGATGGCATTTTATTTGGTCTGAATGGGATGTTAAGAGGTAGACAGCAAAGGAAACTACCTGTGGATATTTGCTTTCTCTTGTATGGACTGTGATCAGGAAATTTTGTTTATTTTGGGGTTTAATTTTTATTTACAAACCCTAGCATGCTGTCTTCAGGCAGAAGTTTGTGTATTTTAGACATCTGCAGTAGGAGAAGGTCTTAATGTAGATTTGAAACTAGAGAAGATACTATTAATTTTAGATTTCTGTCCAGGTATGCTGTTGTGCATAGCTCTAGTCTACATCTTCTGTTTGAGAAGTAAAAGGTTCTAAGCCTGCAATTTCTGGTTTGTAATGATGACCCCTGTATCTTCTCTGATGTGATGTAAGGAGAAACATTTTCACCATGAGTATGGTTCAATGGGTCTGCAGTGGATGGTAGTCACCCAGAGCTGATAACAGTTTAAACAGAGCCTAAAGATACTTCTAGACCACAATTTAGACAGCTTTTGCATGCTTTCAGGGGACAGTTGTAAGGCAGCCTGATGGTTGAACAAGTGAGGGCAGAAGGAGCGCAGGCTTTAAGCTGGAGTATAGTCTAATACAGTTCTTCACTGCCGCTGGAAGAGGAGAGGAAACTGCCCCTGTGAACCCATTTTTTGTCTTAGACTTTCCAGTGGAGGCTGCTACCAGATGACAAAGCACCTCTGCCATGTGCAATGCCCTTCTTTAAGAGAGGCAGCACAACGGAGTTAAAACTGAAGCGTCCAAAGAACTGAAATGGGGAAATAATATCAAAGCTGTACTTCCCCCGGGAGCCGGGGTTCCCGTACCGGCTGTGCCACCCCGAGGCCAGGCCAGGTACTGCGCTCTGCCGATCTGCTCCGGGGCTCACCCGCCGTCTTTTTCATTGTCTTTTCTCCCTAGCTGTCCGTGCTCCTGTTTAATCACTTCAAACCCCTCCTGGGACTGCTCTACCTCGGCTGCTGCTTATCTTTAGGTTTCCGAGGGATCAGCTGTGTATTAGAAGTGCTCCGTGTCGAAGTGCTTTTTTACCCCTGTGGTTCAGTGCACCAGGCTGAGCATGCAGACAAATCTCCTTAGCTCCAGCACCATGGCTTACTGTAGACACCGAAGAGATACATTTACTCCACAAATTCTAGCTGACCTTCAGAATTTTCTGATGGTAGGGCTGCTTTCATTGGTTTTTTTTTTTTTTTTCATGCAGTAGTGACTTTTATTTTCTTTTCCCCTATTTTCCATGAATTTGCATGTTTGCTTGGTTTTGTTTTGGTTTGTTTTCAACTTTTTCAAATCCCACTTGGACAATTTTAAAATAAAGTGGGTTTTTTTCTTCTTTTATTGTTTTTTTTCCCCTCTCCCCTTAAAGAATCCTTCAGGTGAAAAAATAAGCTGAGTACCACATAAAAATTAAATTGCCCAAGTGTTATCTGTGTGCTTCAGGAATCATTCCTATAACTTTGAAATCAATATCTGTCTGTCTCTGTGTGTAGGGATTTTATCTGGTCTTCCCAAAGCCTTAGGTCTTTTCAGGTTGAGAAATGCAACTCCCACTCACTCCTTGTAAGTACTTTTTGAAAATGATGCAGGAAATCTATGTAATTAATCAGAAAAAGAGTTCTGCTTTCCAAATAGTTGAGTTCTATCTCCTTCACCCCTAGTTCTGTCTGTATTCACCCACTGAGTAAAGCCAGGGACATGCAGTGAAATAGGCGGGTAGGGATTTAGCCCCATATGTGTCTCCCTAGCTTTCAAGAACATAATCAGAGCAAGCACTTATACAAACTCACAGCAAGCTTAAAATGTGGCCATCCAGCAGGAAAACACTTTGCTGGATTTCTTAAATACAGATCAAAATGCAGGCTTTGTGCATTGCTTTTCATGCTTACTGGCCGCTTGTCTGATCAGTACAAAATCTACATTTTATTAAGGAACACATACACAAACACTCCGCTACACACATCAGGAACAATATGAGCACTGAGATCGACCAAATCTTATTTAGAATAATAGAATCCTAGAATAATTAGGGTTGGAAAGGATCTTAAAATCATCTAGTTCCAACCCACCTGCCATGGGCAGGGACTCCTCACACTAAACTATGTCACCCAAGGCTTTGTCCAACCTGGCCTTGAACACCGTCAGCGATGGAGCATTCACAACTTCCTTGGGCAACACATTCCAGTGCCTCACCATCCTCACAGTAAAGAATTTCTTCCTTACAGCTAACTTGAACTTCCCCAATGTTTGAACCCATTACCCCTTGTCCTCTCACTACAGTCCCTCATGAAGAGTCCCTCCCAGCATCCTTACAGGCCCCCTTCAGATACTGGAAGGCTGCTCTGAGGTCTCAACGTAGCCTTCTCTTCTCCAGGATGAACAGCCCCAACTTTCTCAGCCTATCTTCATACGGGAGGTACTCCAATCCCCTCATCATCCTTGTGGCCCTCCTCTGGACTTGTTCCAACAGTTCCATGTCCTTTTTATGTTGAGGACATCAGAACTGTACACAATACTCCAAGTGAGGTCTCATGAGAGCAGAGTAGAGGGGTATGATCATCTCCTTCAACTTGCTGGTCACTCCCCTTTTGATGTAGCCCAGGATACTGTTGGCTTTCTGGGTTGTGAGCACACACTGCCGGCTCATGTTCATTTTTTCATTGACCAACACCCCCAGGTCCTTCTCTGCAGGACTGCTCTGAATCTCTTCTCTGCCCAACCTGTAGCTGTGCCTGGGATTTCTCAGACCCAGCTGCAGGACCTTGCACTTGTCATGGTTAAACTTCATCAGGTTGGCATCAGCCCACCTCACAAGCATGTCAAGGTCCCTCTGGATGGCATTCCTTCCCTCCAGTGTATCAACTGAACCACAGAGCTTGGTGTCATCCGCAAACTTGCTGAGGGCGCACTCAATCCCACTGTCCATGTCACAAGACCGATTCCAACACCGATCCCTGAGGGACACCACGCGTTACTGGTCTCCAGCTGGACATTGAGCACAACTCTTTGTGTGCAGCCATCCAGCCAGTTCTTTATCCACCAAGTGGTCCGCCTGTCTGTCCAACTTAGAGACAAGGATGTCATGTGAGACAGTGTCAAACGCTTTGCACAAGTCCAGGTAGATGACATCAACTCCTCTACCCCTGTCCATCGGTTCCGTAACCCAATCATAGAAGGCCACCAGATTGGTCAGGCAGGATTTCCCCTTAGTGAAGCCATGCTGGCTCTCACCAGCCACCTTGTTGTTTTTCATGTGCCTCAGCATGCCTTCCAGGAGAATCCGCTCCAAAATTTTGCCAGGCACAGAAGTGAGACTGACTGGTCTGTAGTTCCCTGGCTCATCCATTTTCCCCTTCTTGAAAACGGGGGTTATTTTTCCCTTTTTCCAGTCGATGGGAACTTCACCTGACTGCCATGATTTTTCAAATATGATGGACAGTGGCTTAGCAGCTTCATTCACCAGCTCCTTCAGGACCCGCGGGTGGATTTCATCAGGTCCCATGGACTTGTATACGTTCAGGCTCTTAAGATGGTCTTGAACCAGATCCTCTCCTACAGTGGGCCCAGGGTCTTCATTCTCACTGTCCCTGCATCTGCCTTCCAAGACTTGCTTAGTGTGGTCAGAGCATTTGCCAGTGAAGACTGAAGAAAATAAGTCATTAAGAACCTCAGCCTTCTCCAAATCCAGGGTAGCCAGTTCTCCTGCTAGCTTCCAGAGAGGGCCCACGTTGTCCCTAGTCTGTCTTTTATTTGCAGTGTACCTATAGAATCCCTTCTTTTTATCTTTCACATCCGCAGCCAAGTTATATTCTAAGTGGGCCTTAGCTTTCCTAATCTGGTCCCTAGCTTCCCAGACAACATCCCTGTATTCTTTCCAGGTGCCTGTCCTTGCTTCCACCTTTAATAAGCCTCTTTTTTCCTTCAAAGTTTCCTCCGCAGCTCCTTATCCATCCAAGGAGGTCTCCTGGCCCTCCTGCTGCACTTCCTTCTAGTTGGGACGCAACACTTCTGAGCTTGTAGCAGGTGATCCTAGAATATCAAACATTTCCCATGCATGCATTCAAGGATGAATTGTGTAAAGATCCTTCTATGTTAATAAATGTTGAGATTTTTCCCTCAGAAGGGAAATTTTTAGATTTTCTCTCCTTTGTGGAAAATGTGGAAACTTGCTATATCAGAGATTTATGGTGGTGGCACTGATGGCTGCTAGAGAGACAAGGGCAGCCATGTGGTCAGAGAGAAATCAGGTGGCACTTGAATAAAACACATTTCCTAGACATTTTTAGCACAGCTCCTGCTCTGAGGCCATGATTTATGACCTGTTTGTAGACATGCTGACATGAGAGCCACCAGGAAGTGCGCTAATGAGTTTCTAAGGCTGATTTTGTTCAGATGCTTTTCAGCATCTTTGGAAGCCTCTTGCATCCTGTGTAGGAGTATCAGTGCTCATGGGGAGTCATTCTCATCTCACAGATATGAAAAGCTGTTGGAGCTTGGCTATAAGTTTTGGTGTCTCTAGATTCTCAATAATGCCATGTACCCTCCTATTAAGTTTGGGAGTCTGGTCTAAAAGTGTCAATGTAGACAGGCTCAATTATTGTAAAATACAGTTCATGCTGACATGAGGTATGCCAGATTGAAAGCTGAACCTATCTTCTCCTAAAGCTATGCTATCTGGAATAAACTCTAAATATCTGTGGCTTATTGGATCATCTTCACTTCGGTCGTGATGAACAATTTCCAGGATTACCATATTTCAGTTACCAAATAAATAAGAAATCCTCTCAGTGGAGTATGTTACTTTGTGTAGAAGGCCATGAACATATCTATGCATTAAATGACAGTTTTTGAACAACTTTGGAAGCCAACATAAAACCCCTTCACGTTGCATTAGCAGATTATTATCAAAATAGCCAAAAGTTGAGAAATAGATACTCGGATAACAGATAATATATCTGAAATGGATATTTCTTCTACCCCAAGTAAGAAATTGAGCTCCATAATGATAGTGCTCAGACTGAAGCTATGAGTATGCAAACATGCACTTGTGTAGTTTCCTTCTTGTAGGTGGGAAGAGCTCCAGGCTTTTGTGGAGTATAACTTCGTAATAGAGTTCATATTATAAATCTTTGGCCTTAAGGTTTTCTGCCTTGATTAGGAAAGATCATTCAAGGTTGGCAGCTGGCACAAAAAGGTTGGTCTGATCTCAAGATCAAATTTTTATTTTTGATATAACTGTTAGGAGCAGAACTTGACTGGTTGTGCACTTCTCATCAGCAGACAACTTTCAACATCGGCATGCAACAGACCTCAGCTGCATAGGATTTAAAACTGAAAGACTGGTTCGTACAGGAACAATTTCTGTCAGTGTTTGTACAGCAGTAGAGAATAATATAGACTGTACATTGTTTAGGACAATTGGGCAATATTTTTATATGGATTTGATGTACCTACTGACTTTCTTTTCACAGATGTCATAGGACAGTACATCTAGTCTAGCATGTTTAATGATGGTGGATATGACACTTCATCTACTTCTTCCTGTATTAAGCCTAGGAACTTACTGAACCATGAATATAATTTAGACTTTCATGAGCTGATGGATCAGTTAAACCACAACCTCATTAATTTCAAAAAAGACAAATGTGAAGCTTAGGATGGAATGTCCCCATGTGCCTATACAGGCTGTGCACTGACTGGAAAGCAGCTCTGCAGGGAAAAGTCTGTGATTCCTGCTGGACATCAAGTTGAATGTGAGTTAGCAGTGCCAGGCTTTGGGCCTCCCCATGCAAGAGAGGTATTAACTAACTGTAGTGAGTCCCATGAAGAGCAATTAAAAGGACTGGGGGCTGGACACATGATGCACCATGAGATGCTGAGGGTGCTGGGCTGATTCAGCCTGAAGTAGAAAAGGTTTGTGGGAGATCTAGTTGCAGTTCTCTACCAAATGGAAAGGAACGGACTTACAGAGATGACAGATCCAGGTTATGCAGAAATGCATGGTGAAAGGAAAAGAAGCATTGGCCACAGCCGCAGTAAAGGAAATTCTTACCAGACAGAAGGACCCTCCTCCTACCTGTCTGTCTACCCCAGAAGTTGTGCAGTCCTCAAACAGGCACACTGGTAGAAGGTATCCCACAGCCCAGAGATGCTGTGGGATCTCCTGCCCTAGCTTTGAAATCTATCTTGCTGTTAGTAGTGTGTTGCAATAGAGGCTTTTAGAAGTCCTCTCCAACCTCAATCTTTCTAGGATATCTGAGTCTTTAGGAAGTTACTAAGAACCTGGAAGAGGGTAGTGTCATTACAGAAACAGCTCAGAGTACTAAAAGTTGTGGAATCATAGTGTCCCAGCAGAACTTTGGTAGAGGCTGTGACTCCCAGGGCATGAGGAAACAGTTTTTAGGATAATGTCACACAGCACAATATATTCTCTTTTGAAGGGGCCATAACAGCTTACCAGTACAAAATGGCTGTGCATTTCCTAACCTCTCTAACATTACTTGATTTGATCAACCACGTGAAGTCCTACATACAAAGCAGGTTGCCTTCTACAAGATGAACTGCTGGAGCAGCCAGAACAGAAAATAGAAGAAAAAAAAATCAAACTGTAGATAGAAAAGAACCAAGAACGCTTTTGTAATTAATGGGGCATTATTCACATGACTACATGGAAGTGGAGGAGGTGCAGGTATGTCCTACATGACAGGATGGGACTTTAAGCCTCCATTAACAGTGACCAGTACAATGCATCACGTGAGTCCTGCTCGAACAGTACAAGCCTATTCCCTTCTCTCCTATTCAGTCTGTTCCTGGCAGTGATCTCCAGGACTGTGACAATGTCAGCCAGGCTATCTCCAGTTAGATATAATCATCACACTAAAGAACATTGAGAAAGAACAAATTCATCCATGTGAAGAACAGGATATAAATGCAGGTTTTTCTTTTGCAGTGAAAATACTAAATCATGTCCGCCCAGCCTGAACACTCTGTTGTTTGCACATGAAATTGGAGAGAAGAGGATATTTACTCTACCTGATCCCTTTGGTTCCCTACTTAAAAAATGAAGAGCTTTGATCTGAAATTAATGAAAGAGAGGCATAATCTGTTTTACACAGATGCACCCAGGAGACTTTTCAAATAGCACTTTTTCTTCTTACTTGTATTTTTTTTTAATTGAAGGCAAGGAAACTTACGAAAAAAAGGACATTTTTGCAAGCTGACATGCACAATTTTTCTGACTCTTTAACAGAGACTGAATGAGGAGATATCAGTCCCTTGACTCCAGAATCTACTCTTGTCCATGCGGATTTGATTCCCTATCTTACTAGCCAACACTAGGGACAGTCATGGCTTTGCTTGTCTGAATCTTCAAGACCTTTGAAGATGGAGTTTCTGTGACACAGAAGCCCTTGAAAATTATACCCTGTCATCTGCGTTAACTCATCATCCCATAATAGGTAGCATGAAGTAGCTTTGCAAGAATCCACAACTAAAGAAGAGAATGTGCCTAGAGCTGCAGAAATAAAGATTAATTAGTTTGTGGCTTTTAGAATGAATTAGCATATTATAGTTTAATAGTTTAAGCCAGATCTATATTTGACACCTATACTTCTAGACAAGATTAAAAGGCTTTTATTCCACTGATCCTTAGGATAATCAAGTCTCAATTTGGAGATCTGGACATGCAGATGGGTTATGGGAGTTAATTGTTTCAGAAATCGAGTGGCCCAGATCTTTTTCCTGTCTTTTCAAGGCCCTAAAACCTAATTGGTTTTCCTGAAAATGTGAATATTCCACTATGGATGCATTGCTTTAAGGGAAAGCCTCATGGTCTTGGTCTCTCATTGTGTCCTTTGTTTTTCCAGGTGATGGTTTTGGGAAGCCTTGGAAGCCAGGGAGCCATATACTTATTCTTTATTAGTTTCGATATATTAGTACAAAACACAAAGCAATTCACTACTGCACAGGCCTCTAAGCAGCTTCCATTTTATGTCATGATTCAGGGCCATAGCTTAGCCATCACAGAATGATTTGAGTTGGGAAGGATTTCTGGATATCAGTAGAACAACCTGCTGCTCAAAGCAGGACTATGAGGTCAGACCAGGTTGTGCAGAACCCTAAGCTGGGTCTTGAAAACCTTTAAGGGCATAGACAACACAACTTCTCTGGACAACCTGTTCTTGTGTTTTGTCATATTGCTGTGCATTTTTTTTTTCCACCCTTACATCTAGTAAGAACCTCTCTTTCTTCATTTTATGACCATTATCTGTTATTCTTCTGTAAATGTGAATCTAAGATCCTGTCTCCTTATTCTCAGTAACAGCCTGTCAGGAATTGAAAGTTGGTTTTAAGGTATCTCCAAAGCTTTATCTCCTTCAGTATAAACAAGCTCCATTCCTTCAACTTCTCCTCACAGGACAAATTCTCTAGCCCCTGGACAGTCTTGGTGCCCCACCACTGAACTCATTCCAGTTTGTCAATATCTATCTTTCTTGTACTGAAAGATCCAAACCTGGAAACAGATGAAGTCTCATGAGTATCTGTTAAAGGAAATAATTATTTGCTCTCTGTAATGACTATGCTTCTAAATAATACAGCATAGGCATTATATCATTAGCCTTCCCCTCGGTTATGGTGCACTGCTGATTCCTGCTTAGTCTATTGTTCACTAGGCCCTCCAGTGAAGGTCCCAGTGATGGGCCCTGGGATGAGAAGGAGAATCAGAAACAGGTAAATCTCATGGCCTGAGATAAGAACAGTTTAATCATTGAAGTAAATAATAATAGTAATAATAATGATAATTGTAATGAAAGGAAAAAGAGGGAGAGAGGAATAAATCCCAATAAATACAAGAGATGCACAGTACAATTGCTCACCACTCGTTGACTGATATCCAGCGTGACCCGAGCAGCGATCGGCTGCTTCTGGGTAACTCCTCCCAGTTTCTGTACTGGGCATGATGTGCTGTGTTATGAAATACCCCTTTGGCTAGTTTGGGTCAGGTGTATTGTCTTCTCCCTCCCAGACTCCGGTGCCCCTCCTCACTGGCAGCGCATGAAACTGAAAGGTCCTTGATTAGGGTAAGTGCTACTTAGCAACAACTAAAACATAGGTGTGTTATCATCGCTGTTCTCAGACTAAAGCCAAAACACAGCACTGCACCAGCTACTAGAAAGAAAATAACTCTATCCCAGTTGAAACCAGGATGGTCTAGTAGAGAATTTTGGAGAGGGCAGCTCCTCACAGAGATGTCTTACCTGTCCCATTTCCAGTTCTGAAGAGCAGCTCCACCTGGGGAGTTTCAGATTGATTACACAGGACCAATCCATGCTGTGGACTTCAGTCTCTTGCTACTGCGAGCCTGGCATAATACCTGTTAGCAAAAATACAGTTTGTATAGCAGGATGATCCTATCTACACTGCAGCAGAACAACGCATCTGGGCAATTGATAAAAAAATATATCCACAGGTATTGCTTCCTGAGAAACATTAATCTATTTTTAAAAGATTCCCTGAAATAACCGTTTATGCTTTAGGAGTTCTTTATGTTTCATCTAAAAGGATGGATAATCATGGCTAAAACATTTTGACTGGATTTCCTATAGATCTATGTCCAAATATATGAGCACAGCATCTATTTCACATTCCCTTGACATCCTGTCTGGGTCATGTTTTTAATATTTGTGTCTCCCCCATGACACCCAGGAGTCCTATTCTGTTTCCATGGAGAAAACACAGAGGTTTTGCTTTGGACTTAAATGAAGCCCCCCCAAGATATGTTCTTTAAGATTTTGTCCTCCTCCTGGTATTTGTGTTATTAACTAGGCAAAACAGTAAGGAACTGCTGCTTAGAAATGCACATCTGTGTTTTGTCAGGTGGGAAAACAACGTGGATATCTCTGCTTATGTCTTATCATCATGGTAAGTGTTAAACAAGTCATTTACATTAATAATGCAACTGAATTAGCTTTTCATCAATTCAGCAAAGCACAAAATTTCTCCCACACACACCACTACAATAGAATGTTCCTCCCCTTCTCAGACTTGGTCAAGAAAATTACTTCAGGAATAGAAATGAATTATATAAGGCTGCACCCTGGACATCTGACAATCTTACATCTTCCCAGCAGGCACAGTACTAACTTTATCCCAGCACAGCAATTGGGCTAATATGAGTCATCTGATAACCTCCTCATTGTGCATTGACCTCAACCTTGGACCAAAATAAACATAAATTAAATTACAAACCTATACTTGGTGCTCTCACACTCCCTTTAGTGTCTCTGAACCTCCGAGAAGTGTGGCAGACTTGGAGGCTTCACTTTCTTTCCATCCGGCTATGGTGAAATGGGAGCTGAGTCTCAAAATATATTATTGCCTTTGTCCTCTAAAGAGCCTGTGGGCCTGATCCTGTTTTCAGCATGTTCAGCACTTATCCTGCTCTGATCATTGCAGGTGAATTACTTCTGACTGATGCTGGTATAAATGCGAGTTGGTGTCATCTGTCAGATGAGAAAAACATCTTTCTCTGGCTTGAAGGCAGGACCTTCTAAAACCTGAGTTCTTGCCTTTCCCTCAGCTTGTACTAATGGACGGGAAAGATTTCTTAGTTTTATAGTATTCTACCTTTCTCCCTGCCTGAAAGACACATGCAGATTTGGGTTCTCCAGGAGGAAGACAGGTTATCTGAGATGGTGGTGAGAGGATTTGGGATAGTCTTTTTGGGATAAGCTCTTCTCTGAAACAAATCCAGTTTGAAGATACAGATCTCTATCTGCCTCCACCCCTCTAGCAAGAGGTCTCTGAGCTGAACGCATCCAAGAATGGCCAGCTGAGATGTGCTCTATGTGACAACACAGTGATGGCACATTGCCACACATGGGTATGGGTTTATTAGAGCATTGGACTGAGGCAAAGATAACCTCGGCTGTAGAGCTCACACTGCCACTGATGTGCTTTGTGTCCTTGGGCCCTCCCTCAGCTTGCTAGGTCTTTCCCCAGTCTACAAAAAGGGGCCCATCACTGAGGTTGGCTTGTTCCAAAGCTGTATGCTCTTTAAGGAAACATCTAGGGTTTGGTAGTTTAATTGGAGAAGATCCAATGGACCTAACTTACAGAGAGTGATGAGTTTCCCTGCACCAAAAATATGACTGCTCATCTTCTAAAGCCTAGAATTAAAGCTTTATGAGCTGTTTTCTGGGAGTAAATTATGGAACAAATATACCTCAGGCTCTGGAGCCATTAGCTCCTGATTTCTCTTGAAATAAATATTTGAAGCATCACAGTGAAAAGCAGATGTGAAGTCATGTTATTCTACAGTTATTTTGAACTGCTTACTTTAAGGTAAGTTTCTACCCTTCACTGTTCTTGCTGTGCATTGGTCATTTGCTCTTCCAGTGTCTGAAACCACTAAAGGAGGGAAGCGATCACCTTCCTGAAGAAAGAATGAAGAGTGTATAGTGAATGCAACACACATTCTTAGATACATTGTGCAAAACATCCCTAAACTATGAAAAAACATTTTGATGCATGCATTTATAAGGATACATATTTTTACAATCAGTGATTAGTTCTGTAAATGAGCACAGCCCTGCAACCAAACATATGTATGTAAACATGCTCACATACACCTAAAGATTTGTACAAAACCAACAGTTATTTGGCTTTAGTAACTACCTATGTGTCTGGACAGAGCAAAGGCGAATCCAACAGCAATTCTAAAGGTGAATCAAAGAGTTTGTGTGGAAGACATTACTGAAACATGGAATAATTACTTCTGAAAAGTCCCTTTAAAAATAGGGACTTGCTGACAGTTCCAGCAAACTTTCAATAGAAAATCTGACCTGACTGAATATAACAGAGAGAGAAAAGACGGTTATGTTCTGAGAAAGAGCCTGCTCACTTAATTTGCACCTGAGAGTTACCCCAGAATGAAAGAATTCTTTCATCTGATGCATTCAGACTCAATGCATCTTTTGTTTTACATAAAGCCGGAGGTATTAACCTCCTGTCAATTTACTGAGACAGTGTTTTATCTCCTTTATAACTTGATCAGAAGTTCTTCGTTCTTGGCAGAATGTTCCCTTTAATGCCAGTCAGGTTGGGATGATTTATGCATCTCATTTTTTTTAAAAGGACTAATGATTCAGAGATGCATTTATTTTGAATGTCTAAATTCAAGTAACTTGAAGAGTGTGATCCTGACAAGTGGTAAGAACCTGTTTCAAAAATCAGACTTCTTTTTTTTAGCATGTACCAAGAACACACAAATGCAAGAGTTGCTTGTGGAAATGTACTGATGGGCTCATATGTAATTTCAGTCTTCTCTGGAAGCAATATTCTTTGTGTCTGAGGTAAGAAATTGGATTTGAGACCAAGAGTAATACCTCTGTTAATAAGCATAGAAGGAAAAAAGTAAGTCTCTGCTTTTGTTTGTTGTTTTTTTTCCTTTCCTCCTTTCCCTGTGGAGACATCAGTACACTTCCTAAGAAATCAATGAGATGTTTTGGCAATCTGTGGTGCTCGGAAATCCTTATGGAATTCCCTGGTGTGTTTCTGCTTTTGCAGTTAATGGTGATTGCTTGAGAACAGCAGAGAAAGAAATGCATTTCCTGATGATCCCTACCTTTTGTTCCTCATCTGTTTATCTGAATCGCGATATTGGTCTGTGCCTCTGATTTTATGTGCAGTACACCTGCCGCTATGATTTTGGTGAACAAAAATGCTGACTCTTAGAAGTCTTAAGGTTTTCAGTAACCTTACCTCAAATTCTACAATACCCTTGAAAAGAAGATCTACAATGGCTGGGCTCTAGAGAAAGCCCTCTGCCAAGCTCTAGATAAATACCTAGCTTAAATTTCTAATTTAAATATGAGTCTGGTAGAAGGTCCTAGTCCATTCCTTTTCACTTCTGATCTAGGGTCAAATACTGCACACGGTTATCATCCAGGGACTGTTCAGTCTTCTCCGTTGCTCTGTGGGTCCCTTGGACCCCAGTTACACTAATGTTGACGTGTAGTAATCCTGATGGCTGCAGTCAGATTTCTAGTCGAATTCTGCATATTTACCCAGGGATAATCGACAACACTCTGGGCTCAGAAACTCAGTGATTTTTAACTCCTTCACTTGTGTTTCTGTGAACTAAAAAATGGGGATCAGACATTCTTTCTTTCAAATAATGAAGATGTTAGTCCTTAAACAAGGATTCGGGAATTACATTTTAACAACATCTGATAGGGAATCTTCTGTGAGAACAATTTTCCAATGGAAAATGCGTGTTGTCAGACACCAAGATTTTAGAGGGAGAAAACTTTTTATTTTCCCCTCTCTCCCCTGGGATGATTGGTGGCAGGGATCCCTGGCTGTATGCTCACAAGGTTCCAGCTTCAGAGGAACAGGGAAACTCTGGAGCAGTTCTCAAATGGGGATGCACAGCAACCACTTCCCTGCCTGCCCCACTCAGCTGCACCCCTGACAGTCAGGCACTGGGAAAGGGAAGAAACAGAAAGGCACAGGACTTGATTGCTCAGCCTTATGGTTCCTATAAAGAACTACTCTGAAACTCTCTTTCTCCACAGAAGCAGCCAGGGAAAATAGGGGAAAACATACATGTATAGATAAGGCACTGAATCCCTTCATTTCATGCATCTAGTAAGTTAGAATTTCCAGTAGTGTATTTCTAATGCAGAGAACTAAGAAAAAGTGGAAGACAGACACACGGTGTTCCTTCAGGTTATCATCTATTTGGGTGTAAGGGTCAGGTGAATTCATCTGATGTGAAGCAGGAGCAGTCTGTGCAGCTTGATATTGGTTTGTTGCTACTGTGTTCTGCCTCAGATGCATCTGCAGTTTTCCACATAACTCAAATATGAACAGCAAATGAGACATCTTTTCATAGCAATATATAGCACGGCCACTGATATCTCTGAATCTAACAGTATAAGCTGGATAAGCTTACATTTAATTGAAGGAACGCTGGAAGCACATCCATTTAATAGGTTTTCAGTAGCACTGATGTCTTCCTAATAAAACAGGCGGAAGAAAGAACCTCAGGTAACTGTTGCCCATAAAATATGTGAAGGAGATTGGAGGAAGAGCAGTTCTGTTTCAGAGCATATACTTGCACCACTTTGCAGAAACATCTGCCAAGGAGGCCCACTGGAGTGGAAAGCAATCTGATCCTTACAATATCCACATGGGTTGTGGGTACTCCTGCTTGGGAGAGAACACTGGTAAAGAGCACAAATCTGTGTAACAGCCCTCCTCAGAAGTCTTAGGAAATATTTTTCTTCTTTAACATTCCCTGCACATTGTTTGGGTAGCACACACTGAGCATTTTACTGGCCTGCAATGGTCCCTACAGCCTGGGCATCAGGTGTTGCAAATAAACTCAGCATTTGCAGAACTACCACAGCAGCTGCAGAATTACTGGTCACTTTGGGCTCACAAAAATAGATTGGATCCGTAAGGCTTCATTCCAATAGCTGGCTCTGATGACAGCTCAAAATGAAATACAGTTAGTGCTATTTCTGTCCTGAGCTGATCTAGGGGAGGTTTTTTTATTCTTCTTAAATATTAATAGCAACATCTCTACAAATGGTCTAAAGTCCAGAATTCCACATTTACTGAGTATTTAATAACAATCAAACCATTCTTCATGTTAAGTGCTATATATGCTAAAGGAACATTTCTCAACTGGGTAAAAACCTGCAGGACTGGAATCACTATCATTCTGTAAAATGGTTCTCTTGGGAAAAATCCTAGAGAATCTGCTCCTGAGAACCTAGTGGAAATGAAAGGGGTTTTGTTTGTTTTTAAAAGCCTGGAATATTTCATTTATTTTTAGATGTCTGGCAATGAATCTGGCTGCTTTAAGGATGCTTAAGTTCTTATAATCAAGTAATGTTGCTTATTTTTCATCCAAAGTCAAGATGCCAATGATAGTTTCAATTATGTAGACCTGTCAGTTTGGTTATGTTTTCATAATTGACAGTGTTAGTCTAATGAAGTCTTGTTTGCAAATGCTTCTCAGGGTTTGGCTGGCTTATTGCAGTGACAGGATACAACGGAAAAGAGTTAGAAGTTCATATTTTCTAAAGAAAGCCTTCTGCCTTAAAATCAGGGGTTACTCAATCCAGAGTTCTATGAAGGGTCAGCATACAGTGATGCATACAAGCAGAAACTGAAACTCCCATTTTTTTCAGGGCTGTGAAACTGAAACATGACAGTAGCTTAACTGTGCGAGTTCAAAACCAGTTTCCATGATGAATTTAAGGCCCCTCTTAATTTCTTAACAAATAAGTTAGCGATTTTCCCACAGAGGGTAATTGACTCAAGTGTGAGCAAAATCTAAAATTCCTTTCTGAACAGCAGTGATTAGAGTTTGAAACTTTGCTGAAAAGCTATGGGAGAGGCATTATGCATTTTTCATAGAAAGCAATAAAATATTAATTCCTTTTAGTGACTTAGATGAGCACTATAAAAAAAAAAGTATCAGAACTGGGGAAAAAGAACTGCATTATTTAACCACATCCTCTTCATTACAAGTTATTAAAAAGATGTTCGATATTTTGAGAGGAAAAAGACTTTTATAGTTCTGGTTATTAGAGTAAAAAATTATAATCTACTTAGTTTTGGGAGAGAGAACAGAGGCTGTAAGAACATGTTCTCCCTCCTTTCTTTCCCCTGTCTTCTAAAGAAGCATCAACATTATAATTAAGGAATTTTGTTTGACACCTTTATGAGCACATCCCCTGTGCTGGGACAGCATTTTACAAGATTGCTCATCAGAAGAACCCTCAGCAAAGTTAAATCCTATCTCCATAAGCACTGACATGCTGGGCTTCCTCTGCGTGATTCTAAAGAGGTTAGCAGGGTTCCACCAGCTAAGGAAAGTTGCTCTTATGCCTGTGCCTACAGTTGTACCTAAGTTACTATATAAGGCTTCTCACGAGTACAAGATTGTGATATTTGTAACAATCATAAGGCATTGGGTGTTGACATCTTCACAGCAGGTCTTGACCCAACAAGGATATACAAGGTTAACTGTATCTCTATCTCATTAAACTCTGACGGGTGATTCAGGTCCTTGTTTTATTTTGCAGGCAGCTTGTGCTGTGTTCAGTGGTTTTTAAAAGAAGAGTGGTGCTGCTATTATTTCTCCTCACAAGAGCTGAGGCTTGGTTTGGCAGTCATTAGGAAACTGTAGGATATAAGTGGATGAAACAGCTCTAATAGCAGAGATGTCATGGAAAGAGTGTGATTCATTGCTTTGAGCTGTGCACAGAGCTCAAATATTTGGTTTAATTTGGTGCGAGCTGCCAAACTACATATCTATAGTTTGAAACCAGGACTAGGAGAGATTGCTTTTTTCCTTTGCTGTTGCTGATCCTGAAACTCTTTCTCCCCTTTTGAGGAGCCTTTCCTGAGTGTCTCCAGTTGATCACGTTCCAGTTAGAGAAACAGATATTAGTGTTGTAGACATGTTCTGCAAGGGGGCAACTGGAGCTTGGAGAATATACCCTTTCCTTGGAACTCCTTACTCTCTAGGAAGTTTTATGAAAAAGTTATCCCAGATCTGTTTCCCAGATGAAGGCTTTAAACTGCATCTAATGCTTAAAGTTGTGATTCTGCCAAGCTCCAAGTATTGAAAATTCCTAAAGTAGGAGGACTCTTATAGACAGATCTGCAGTATAGGTCTCTATTTCCATTGTTGTTTAACACATTTTTCAGGATTCACTAAGTTGTAGCAGAGTGGTGGTATATATAGCAAGGAAAGGGTAATGGCTGTTGTTTTCTATATCATGCGCATATCTATGCACAAAGGAAAACTGTACTGCTGACGAAACAAGGTAGGCATCACCCACTGCTTTCTCCTCCTACAGTGAACCAGTCTTTTCATCATAAAAAGGAATAAAGTTGGTCAGACATGATTTGCCTTTGATAAATTCATGCTGGCTTCTCTCAGTCACCTTCTTACCCTTCATGTGGCTGGAAATGGCTTCAAGCAGGATTTGCTCTGGAACCTTTGCAAGTGAGGCTGACTGGCCTAAAGCTACCTGAATCTCCCTTCTTGGAAATGGAGTTTGTATTTGCCTTTCAGACAACAGGAATCTCTCCCAGGTCACCATGACTTTTGAACATAATAGAAACTGGCCTTTGAATGACACTGGCAGGCTCCATCAGCACCATAAAAAGCATCCTGACTGATCCCATAGAATTGTGTATATCCAGGTGGCTTAAGTTCTCCCTAACTCCATCTTCCTCTGCTGTGGATAATGCTTCGCTCCTACAGACTCCGCTGTTAAGGTCAGTGTCCTCAGATGCCTGAAGTCCAACTTTGCTGGTAACAACTAATGCAAAAAACTCAAAGCAATGAATACCTCAGTCTTTTTTTTGTCCTTTGCTCCCACCTCCCCTGCCTCACTGAGCTATGGGATCATTTATCTATTAGCCTTCCTTTTTCTGCCTCTTCACTTGTGCAACCCATTCCCCTGAAACCTGATTCAGACTGAAAGCTTGTGGTACTCTAGTGGTTTTCACAAAGCCCAGAAGTGAACAGAGATAATTTTGCATGGGTAATTCCTACCAGACATTTCAGCCTCTCCTTATCAGTGGTCCTTACAGTTTTTATTCAGTTCTCTGCAATGCCCCACTGATTTTCAGCAGTTTTCATCCAGGGGAGAAGACAGCTCATCTTACAAGGCTGATGCCTACATCTGTTTCTTATTGTTTCGTATTCGAAGATCATCTTATTGTTCCAGTGGTCAAGAAGAGAAGAATTTATTTCTGTTCTTTATAGCAATTAAGATGGAAGGACTGTGTGAATGGAATTAGTCTGTGTACTGGTTACTGGTTTTTGCACATCAGGTTCCTCTACTGGTTTTAATTGAGTTTTGTGTCTGCTTGGTGCATACTTAGCGAAAGTAATCCCAAAATACTGTCACTAAGCACAACGATCATACTACTGTTATCTTAGAAGCGTCTGGTAAAGCCCTCTCCACTCCAGCTAGAAAGCTTCTTGTTGATTTTAAGACTGTTCAAATAACGTTTTTTTTCATGTTGGTTGTCTACCTCGGGGCTAATTCGCTTGTTTGTTTAGATTTGGAAAGCTGCTGCTAAAACAAAAAAATGAAAAAAGATACTTGGCTTCCTCTGAAATGAAGTTGGTGGAAAATGTTTTGCTTTGCCTGTCAAAAATTATTACACTCACTTTGCTGCAAAGCTCTACTACTTTTTGAGCAGAGACAGAAAATTTGGCAGGGAGGCTGTTCTGATGTCATGATGCGCTTTTTGCCACCCTTGAAGAAATTTGCTTAATTCATTTCTTTAGCATATATTCCCTTAGAGACTTGTCAGAGATTTACTACCAAGACCCTTGAGGATTTCTTAACATCAAGAAGACCAGGTGTTTCCATGTCAGTGGGAGGAACTGTACTCGGTAACCAAGACCTTGCTGCTCCTGTCTGTGCACGACGGATGGGATAACAGGCAGAAGATTTGACAGCTGCTATTCCAAGGCTTTCCATGCCAGCAGGCAAGACACTGGGGAAGCGGGAAAGTGTGTGTGTGTGAGGTGTAGATGCGGGTGGACTGGGATGAAAGGAGAGACAGCCTGAGTTGAGAGAAGGAAAGCAGTGCTGCTTCATGGGTAGTGCCATGACCCCTTTTTGGCCAGATGAACTCTGGAAGTATCATCATTTCCATTACAGGGGTGAACAGAAATCCCTGTGAAAAGGCAGTTAGAAGTTACAGAAAAGCCACATTCTTTCCCTCCTCCTCTTTGCAGGTGGAATTTGGATGGACAGGATGAGCAAGCAGAAAGAGCTGTGTGGCTCCAGGGAGCATTATTCCCTTCTGCTTTCCCTCTTGTGTGCAACTATCAGTCTACTGCATCCACTCACCCTAACAATGCCTAGTGAGAAAAATGGGAAGATGACCTTTATGGAGACTCTCAGTTAAAGAGAGGATAGCGAAGATGTCCTACAAGTCGGGGCAGATATGGGACTCAGAGACATCGCATTTACATGTACAGAAGTATTATCAGTCAATAGGATGAGAGACAGACATGCCACTTGGGGGACAAATGAGTTGCATGGAAACACAGTGGGGGGGGAAGATCTTTGTGCAGAGAGGATTTTCCTTACAGCCCTATATGTCTGTGTATCTGTGTATGTGGGATATGGTATGGAGGTGTACCTTAGGGATAGTGAGTTCACATTAGAACTATACAAATCTCACTGAAACCTTTCTTTATCATTCTCACTCCTTAGCGACATGCAGTAGTGGCATAAAATAAAGGAGGTGACATTACAATACAGGCAAAATCTAACGACCTGTTACAACTTACAAGAAATAACAGATTTCAACATAACAAGTTGCCACAGGTTTTTTGGGGGGCTGTTTCTGGGTATTTTTTTGTTGGTTGGGTTTTTTTAATAACGTTTAAACTGGCAGCATGTACATGTGGCTGTAGGGATGACTTCAGAGGAAGTTCCACTTGCTGACCCCAGGCTTTCAGGGATAGGTGTTAAGGGAAGCTACAGAATCATAGAATCATAGAATAGTTTGGGTTACAAAGGACCTTAAGATCATGTAGTTACAACTCCCCTGCCATGGGCAGGGACACCACACACTAGACCATGTTGCCCAAGACTCTGTCCGACCTGTTCTTGAACACTGCCAGGGATGGAGCGTTTGCCATCTCTTTCGGCAACTTGTTCCAGTGCCTCACCACCCTCACAGTAAAGAACTTCTTCCTTTACAATTAACCTGAACTTCTCCTGTTAAAGTTTAAACCCATTACCTCTTGTCCTATCACTACAGTTATGATAAGTGACCACCATCTCCAGCAGCTCCAGGGGGTCCAGCTCAGTGCTTGCCAGCAAGCAGACACTCATCTCACAGGAGCCCCACAATTACGGGATTCCCTCCAAACATCAGCAGGGCCCCTGTGCATACCTAATCCCCTGCCCACCCCCAGGGCCTCATATTACCTGGCTAGTGCAGCTTGGAGCTTGCCATGGATTTGGAACTGCACATGACCAGCCTGCACGCAGCCCAGGCTGGAGAAGACCCGAATGCTCTCCCACCACCACCCAGCACACAGGCTGTGACCCCTGGTCCTGCTCCAGATGCTAAGCCCCTCACTCATCACTCATGACTCACCTCTCCTTCCCTCTTTTGCCCCAGTCCCCCCAGCAGCCAGACACACAGACATGGGTCCCTACCCAGGCACTGGGCTGAGTTCCTCACGCACCTCAATACCTAGCACCACATGGGGGTCCTGAACCCCTCCAGCTCCAGAGCTGGCTCCACATCCTCTCGCAGGGTGCCCCTGGGTGCTGGCAGCTCGTCCTCACAGCACTGACATACATGAGGCAGGGAGTGAGACTGCAGGGAGAGAGCAAAGGAAGGGTTTAATGAGGAGCCAGGACAGACTGCAGTGATCAGGACAGGACTGTGTCTGACAAGAGCTTGCATGCCATCATCAATTGCTAACACATGATGCACACCTTGCTATACCCTCTCTTCTCTCTTCACCTCCCTTCTCCTGGGTACAAGGCTAGAGATGGATTATTAACTGGACCACTTAGGAGAAAGTTACAGGATCCCTTACAAGGTAATGTAACCTATTTCTCTTATCCAGCATACAGCTACATATTCTCACTTTGTTAATATTAGCTCCATAATGAATAGCTGACAGTGGTGGTGTTTTATACAATACTGCTGTCTCAAACCAATATTGTTATATGCATCCAAACATAAATCTATTATAAAACTCGGTTGTAATCACCACCAGCTAAAAAGCATTAGAGGTGACACTGGCAGCCTGTGCAATCTGATCTTAGCCAGGACTCCTACCAAAGGCTTTCTGTACCTGAGCTAAAATCATTTTACTCACCATGCATTCGGAAGAACTAGAATTGCTGTAAATGTCACTTGCACAAAAATGCAGATTTGTCAAATGCCACAGCAGGATTTTAAATTATTGCTTGTCATTTTAGAAATAATGCCCCTTTTTGCATGGAAAGTGAGTTTGGTTGAAATATTTGGGATTTGAGGAACTGAGCCAAACATAGATAGAAGGATTAGGAGCAGAAGGGACTGGGAAATGAGGAAGGATAGGACAGTGAACTGAAAGGACGGTGAGAGGGTAAAAGATGGGAAGAGGAGGACAGGACATGGGCAGGAGTCAAGGCACAGGGTGGCAGAATGAACACTGGGTATCAACTCAGGGACTGCAAGATACAAATAAATTAAGGGATGGAAATTGAATAATAGAGTGCAAGAGGAAAAGGGGTTGAACAGAACCCAAAGAGGACAAAGTCCAGCTGAAGTGTGGGCAGACATCTCAAAGTCTGATACTGCATAACCTCACATTGGACATAGCGTTTGTATGCCTCAGTAATTCTAAGGTGCATAGCAAATGGTGTGAAACCCTCCATCTTTTTTTGGTGGTGAGTCTGCATATTGTTATCTTCTGTTCTACTCACTTGTTTGCTCAGACAACATTGGATTGTGCGGTGAGCCTAAAAATTGTGATCATCTAGCAGACCACCATGTTTTTCATTCTGTGATAAATAGTGTCCTGAAGTCCCTGAAATACTTCTAAGGGGTCTCTCTATGAAAGGCACCCAAGAAAAAACAGGTTTGTGTGTAAAACACTTAAGGGATTTGGAAATATAGGTTTAAAAGAAGTTTAAAAGTTACTCATCTATAGGATAAAAGTTTGGGGAATTTATTTTCAGTCTTAGCTTTTTGAAAGTCCAAGACAAAAGCAGCATTAAAGGCAGTTCAGGTTTGCACAGGTAAGTACTTGAAAGCTAGGAAATGCTTGCATGAAAGTTTCCGGTGTAACCTGCTTTCCCTTCCCCTTCTCCCTTTATCACAGTATTGTAACACAGTTTTTAGTTACACAGTGGTATATCTTTTGCCAGTACAAGGACCTGTCTTCATTCAATGCACAGAGAAGATTGTGCTCCAGGAATAGTCCTGGGTGATATAGTGAATGAAACTGTCATCTTCAGCTTATCACAGAAGTGTAATTCTTCCTCCATCAGTTAACAGTAGCAAAAGCATAGTGTAGAGACAGCCTGTGTAGCATTTTGTAAAAGTGAAAGCATTGGAAACGATACACTGCTTTGTTATAAAATTATAGCTGTAATCTTAATGCTACAGGGAGACAGTTAAAGTGTGCATGTGTGAACAGGTGTGTGTGCACACATGTGAATTCATTGTGCTATGACTGATGCTATATCTCCATAATAACATCTCCACTCAAGTTTGCTGGCTTTTCTTGAAATGTGTAGCTAACAGGGAAATGAGGGAACTTTATATGGAAGAATGAAAGGAGACAGCAGAACTGGGGTGGATGCTTTCCTGTCAGAGAACAGTCAGCATTGCTTCTGTCTGGGGAAAAATGGGAAGTCTTATCACTGCCTGTTGTGGCAATGGTGGAAAATGCAGCTTCATGGGTATGTGGCTGCTGTTAGATGCCCAAACCCTGCTGACGCTGTTGCCATCTGATGCTTTGAGATTTGCGTTTACATAAATTGAGAATTCTTCATATATTTTCTTCCCTCTTACAGTGTAATGTGAATACAAAAGCCAATGTTTCATTTCCCATATTCAGTGAAGTCACTCCTCTTGCCTAGCATGTGTCCAGCATTCTGCCAGATGAAGAAAGTAACATTTCAGTCCTATGCCTTCAGACTAGTGCAAAGAGGCTGAAGGCACTAAAGAATTTGGCCACTAACGTCTGATACCAGTTGGCTGCTTTGATGACTGGAAGGATGTTAGTGAACAGATAGGTTCGTTTCTGGTAAGAGAATCATAGAATCATAGAATAGTTAGGGTTGGAAAGACCTTAAGATCATCTAGTTCCAGCCCCCCTGCCAGGGGCAGGGACACCTCCCACTAAGCCTCACCCTTTGCATCATTTCAGCTGTGAAAAAACTCCTGACCAAGAAGTTCAAATAATTGAGAGACAATCAATCCAATTTATCCAGCTCCCCATGAGTACCAACCCACGTCTCAGCTATTAACAGAAGGCGCTCTATTGCCTGAGAGAGAAGATACAGGAGGTACACACCACGGGCCACTTTACGGTTTTACCTGCAGGTTCACGGATAAGACATGAGAAAGTGGGATGGAAAACCTACCTCAGCTCTGGAGGAACGGGTGCGTGAACTGAACAGGAGAACAACATAAAACAGGAGAACTTCTGTTTCTGAGTGGTATGGCTCACAGCTTCAGGGCACAAGCTAATTCTGCTCTCCTATCCTGTTTAGCACTCTCACTTTTAGATTTATAACTCAGAGTAAGAAGGGAGATATGAAGTTGGCTGTAATTGGTACTGTGCATAAATGTAAATGAAGATTTCCAATGTGGATGCTCAGCCAGCTATTACATTTTTTAAATTTCCCAGTCTATTGATCTTTTTAAACCAGTGGGATTTGTTTTACTTGCGGAATATTGTGGCTCCTGGGAGATGAATTCTACCTCAGGGCTTTTAAGCCTGAGGCAGTTTATGTTGTACCTCCTAGCTGCATGTTAAGGTGCTGATGCATGATTTCAGAGATCAGTAGTTCACTAGAGTTACTGCAGGTATGAAGGATTGTTTGATTTTCTTCTGGTCTCTTCATTTGATATGGTATTACAGGAGTTCAACATGTTCTTCTGGTTGCTCAGTGTCTCCTTTCAGCAAGCCAGGCAGTTAGCCACCACCTGCAGTGCTCACTGGGCAGGGCCCAGTCCCAGTAGGAGTTTTGGAAATGGGATATGAAAAATATGAAAAAGACTTTGATACTGGGGTCCACTGGCCTGCAAGACAGTGAAGAAACTAGTAGGATCAGAGGAAGGAGATGGTCCATAACTGGGAAAACGTGCGAAGCAAGAGATAAGGATAGTATGGCAGCTATGGAAGAGACAATTGGAAAGTTCAGAAGAAGACAGAGAGACTGGAAAACCCAGAAAGCAGGAAGTGGATAAGAAGTTCTGCATGTTCTAGACAAAAATCTAGATGCCCACTTGGGGTATGTTAGTTTTGGAGCGCTTACCTTGAGTGTCTCTGAGTTTGGCTTTCCTAAGAAAATGCTATGTACCCATAATTTTATGGCAGCTGAAGTGCTGTGCACATCAACATCATGTTGAAGGAACATCAATATGTTGATGTTCCCTTTCTCTGAACATCAACACTAGTTCAGCAAAAGGCAGCTAAATGGAATCCAAAGGGTCACGGCACTACCCAAAATGCTGACCCACACTCAGGGTGCAGAAGACATCCAAGAAATTCTTTGGCTTGTTGAAGCTGAACTGCTGTGTGGCAGATTGACAGGTGCCTATAAGGACCATGATTGGAGGAGACAACATCCCTCCAGCCTCTGGAGTAGGATGAGAGCCTAGAATCAGGCATCTTGCTATGCTAGACTCAGCACCAATTTTCCCATGTATCTATGAAGAGGTTTCTGTGCACATCACATCAGTGACCAATATAGCTTGGGGGAGGGTGTGGCCATCCTAAACTTTTGAACATAGCACACATGAGCTTGGAGATGTGAACACAGCCACTACCTCAAAGAGAAGCTTAGTGGCACCTTCAGGTGGCATTGGTCTCATGGTGTTTGCTTCAAACCAGCAGCCATATCACTCCACAGAGAGTATTATGGTACTGCTGTGTGGTTTTCTGGAGTGCTGCTTCAGGGTTGCCCTCTTGCTCCTCTGTGACATCTCCAGATCTCCCTTATTCTTCTCCAACTTTGCAAATTGTGTACCATTGCAAGATGCTGGCCCAGCAAGATCTGCATGGAGGCTGAATGGTGGCAGCTGGCATTGCCTCTTAATATAGAAGTGAGGGGTGTGGTTGCACAGGCAGTGTGGCGCAGAGAGAGCAGTTTGGGAACAGGCTGTGTGCTAAAAAGAGTGTAGTTGCACGTTGCAAAGACTCATGAGTTTAATACTGAGCCTGAGGTGCAGTGTAAGTACACAGAGGGAAATACAGTGACTTCTCCAGGGCTTTCAGGAGCAAGCAGAGGTAGTATATGGCAGCCTGCGTTTTTACTCAGAGATGGACCATAGTAGGAGTTGAGCAGGGTGGTGGACATGCCAGATGAGACTGAAGCTCGCATGGAGACACTTCAGCTATCTGTAACACTCACTGCTAGCTCAGGTAACGTGAAGACCAGAGCTGTGGCAGCATGAAATGTCTGCGTGGGCTGGAAAACTGTCCTGCAAACCATTGCAGAGCTTCACGCTGTCTCTGCTATGCTGCTATAAGCCTGTTTGTTTAAACCCAATGCAGGATGAGCTCAATCACAGCAGTGATTGCAATAGACATGCTTTCTATCCTCTTATAAACTTCAGGAGATTTTCCATCCCTCCCAAAAGCGGTTTTTAAAGGATTTCTCAATAGTTAACCACATGAATGAATAAATCATAATTATGATTCAAATAATCGTCTGAATGAATAATTCATTGTAATAATTGCAAAAAGAATCTCAGCAAGAAGCGTTTTACTATTACAAAGGTAAACATTGATTCTTTTTTTCTAAAGAAAAGGTATATTCTACAGCAAAGTACAGCAAAGTCATCTGACTGCCATACCCTAATTATGTATAATATGAAAGAAAAATATGCTTCCTTGTGCGACAGCCATCTTCATGTAAATGAAAAAATACGCTTCATTTTGCAACAGCCACCTTCAGTGCTAATGAGTGAGAAAGGAAAAAGGATTAAGAGTATATTCACCTCCTTCCTGAGGACAGAGCCAAACAAGACAGCCATAGTCAGCTGGTCAAAATGCCCAGAGCCTGTAGTAACTGAATATTGCCAGCTAGTTAGGGAGGAACTGGGAGGAGGGGTAATGAGGGGAATGTTTTCTTCTAGATCTGTGCTGCTAAGACATAGTGTAGGCTAAGCATGGCTCACAGCCAGCAAAGGCATCAGATACTATGATGCTAAAAGCCTGGTTAATAATATTTAGCACCGACAAAGAGCATTCAAGGGAAAGAAAGACTTTTGTCCTGTAAAGGATGGAAGCAGCCTCACCTGTTAGCCCCATTTTCAGAGGGAGAAAGTACACTGTCGTTAGTCTCTCCTCTCTTTCAGATGCCAAGCATGACATGGACGGAGCAAGCCACAGGTTTCTGAAGCCAAAAGAGCTGGTAGCCTTACTGCCTGTGAAATGCAGTTTTGGCTCCCAGGGAAACTAAACACTGTGATGAACAAAAAAATGAGCAAGCTCATATGGTACCTTGGAGAAGGGACAAACTAACTACCCCAAACGAGAGGAGAGAAGCTGTTTTTACCTGTGTCTTTCCCCAGCTGCACTGTTCACTGTGTGACAGGTTGTCTCCATCCGTGGATGGTCTGATGCCACTGTTGCGCTTACATCATATGGCAATGACATTTATAAAGGGAGGTCCGCGAGCAACCGGCATGGAGTGACTGGCTCAAGGTCAACTGCAGCCTCCGGCACGGACAGGAGCAACAGAGTTCCACGGCTGAGCCCTGAGCAGAGACCGGAGCGGGCGGCGTTTGACAGTCCCCGTTGGGATTTCGGCTGAAGGGCCGGGGCAGGTTTTCCAGGCGGAAGGAAGGTGGGGGAGAAGGCGGGCGGGTGCGGTGCCACCCTTTGGGCAAGCTGTTACGAAGCGCCCGTCCGGAGAGCTGCACCACGCAGCGGGCTCCCCTCGGGGGTACTGTACCCCCAAAGGCCGGGCGGGAGCTGCCGCGGCGAGGTCCGGGGAAGGGGTACGAGCACCAGCGTCCGCGCACGTCCACGGGTGGGTGCGCACATCAATCTGTATCTGAGCGTGTCCGTGCTGGCGCTGCCTCTATCTGCGTGCCTCTGCCCTTCTGCGTGTAGCTGCGTGTACCTCTCCTCTCCCTCTGTGTAACGTGTGTGCGCTCACCTCCCTCTTCTCCCCATTCTCTCCCCCCTCTCGTGTGTGTGTGTGTGTGTGTGTGTGTCCGCGGCAGGGAGGGCAGAGCCGGGTGCGCCGTGCAGCAGCGCGCCGGGGACGGAGCCGGGACCGCGGCCGGAGGAGGAGCTGCGCCGCTCCGGGAGCCCCGCGGAGCCGCCGGGAGAGCGCGGCCACAGCGAGGCGCAACAGGCGGGGCGGCGGCGGGCGATGGCGGCCGGCGGCGAGGCCGCCCGCTGAAGGCGAAGCGGGGCGAGTCGGCGGTGCAGAGCGGGGCAGAGCGGGAGGGATGCGGGCAGAGGAGCCGCTGGCGCTGGCGGCCCCGCGGGCGGGCGGCGGCGAGGCGGAGGCGCCGGGCGAGGAGCGGAGCGGCGGGAGCTGCTGCAGCAGCGAGCGGCTGGTGATCAACATCTCGGGGCTGCGCTTCGAGACGCAGCTGCGGACCCTCTCCATCTTCCCCGACACGCTGCTGGGCGACCCCAGCCGCCGGGTGCGCTACTTCGACCCGCTCCGCAACGAGTACTTTTTCGACCGCAACCGGCCCAGCTTCGACGCCATCCTCTACTACTACCAGTCCGGAGGGCGGCTCCGCCGGCCGGTCCATGTGCCCCTCGACATCTTCCTGGAGGAGATACGCTTCTATCAACTAGGCCAGGAGGCCATCGAGACTTTCCGGGAGGACGAGGGCTTCATTCAAGAGGAGGAGAAGCCCCTGCCACAGCATCACTTCCAGCGCCAGGTCTGGCTGCTCTTTGAGTACCCCGAGAGCTCAGGGCCAGCCCGGGCCATCGCCATTGTCTCCGTGCTGGTCATCCTCATCTCTATCGTTATCTTCTGCCTGGAGACCCTGCCCGAGTTTCGGCAGGAGCCGAAGGGCCCCCAGCCCGGGTTTGGGGAAGCGGCTCCCCCCGGCGACGAGGCACTGCTGCTGCTGCCACCGCCGGCTGCACCGAGCGGGACTCCGCCGCCCCTGCGCCCTGCCGCAGGCGCCGGGCCCTTCTTCACCGACCCCTTCTTCCTCATCGAGACCCTGTGCATCATCTGGTTCTCCTTTGAGCTCCTCGTCCGCTTCTTCGCGTGCCCCAGCAAGCCCGAGTTCTCCCGCAACATCATGAACATCATCGACATCGTGGCCATCATCCCCTACTTCATCACCCTGGGCACCGAGCTGGCCCAGCAGCAACAACAGAAGCAGCAGCCTGGGAGCAGCAGCAACAATGGGGGCCAGCAGCAAGCCATGTCCCTGGCCATCCTCAGAGTAATCCGCTTGGTCAGAGTGTTCAGGATATTCAAGCTCTCCAGGCACTCCAAGGGGCTGCAGATCTTGGGGAAGACCCTCCAGGCCAGCATGAGGGAGCTGGGCCTCCTCATCTTTTTCCTGTTCATTGGGGTGATCCTCTTCTCCAGTGCTGTCTACTTTGCAGAGACTGATGACCCTGACTCCCTGTTCACCAGCATCCCTGATGCTTTTTGGTGGGCCGTGGTGTCCATGACCACTGTGGGCTATGGGGACATGTATCCCATGACAATTGGTGGCAAGATTGTGGGCTCCCTATGTGCCATCGCAGGTGTGCTCACCATTGCCCTTCCTGTTCCTGTCATCGTGTCTAACTTCAACTACTTCTACCACCGAGAGACTGATCATGAAGAGCAGTGCCAGTACACCCATGTCACCTGTGGCCAGCAGCAGTCACCCTTCTCTGAGCCCAAGAAGGGGGACAGTAATCAATCTCTCAGCAAATCTGAATTCCTGGAAGCAGAAGACCTGGAGTCCATGAAGTATTCCAACTTCATTCCTCCCAACAACCAGGGTTATAAAGAGAAGAAAATGCTGACAGAGGTGTGATCAGTTTTGTTAGCCTGGGTCCAGACATGGAGCTGCAAGCTGCTGCACAGCCGTCTTCCTACTAGCAGCTGGATCTATTCAGCATTTACATGCCAGACTGTGAACTGTGATACCGTAAACAGAATGATTGTGATAATGGGCTCTTCTATCCTGATTTGCTGTTTCTCATTACCGTGTGCAGCCAGAAATGTTCTTGCTTTATTCTGTGGAGTGCTAGCTGTCATCCCCCGCTCCCTTGTGAATTTCTTTCTCTGTTTTTGAAGACTGCTTTAGTTGAACATTTGCTGTGAAACTTAGCCTATCTCTCTACTCCACTAGCAGAGAAACCCTTCCCACTACTTCAGCTGAAGGATTTAGCAGGGAGTAAACAGTTAAAGGGGCTACAAACATCTGCCTCAAGCTGTGCCCATGGTTCCTGTGCCAGTTGAGTGCCCTTGGCTGTGGGATCAGTCGCGCCTGCCATGCCGTTGCCGTTGAATAATGGAAATGCTGTAGCCAGCATCACAGTGAGTTCTGCAGCTGTAAGAGAAAGTCAGCAAGTAGATGCCTGCCTTCTTTGCAACCCTTGGCATGCTGAAGATCTTCTTGGTTTGTGTTTCAAAAAAGATGCATAGAACTTTGCTACTTGTGACCATATACGATTTATCAAAAACAAGCTTATAGAAATCAAGAGGCTTGGTGAAGATTCTCTGTGTTTTTCAGCTTATTTCAGCCTTATTTTTTTGCCAGTGCCCTGATGTTAATTGGCTTTTATTGTACCAACTTAATCTTCATAGTGGTAAGTGCCTTCTGAAGCAAGGCACATTTGAGTAAGTTCAGTTGTTGTCTCGACACAATATTGGTTAATGAAATGTGCTTTGTGCTTCAGATACCCAGTTCTGTAGTCAAGCATGTGAGAGCAATTGACTTCACTGTGTTTTTATTGAAGCATTTGTATAGGTTAGGGAAGTTTGCCTGTTGGTATTTTGTTGACATGGCTCAAAAACCTGGACCACAGACAGCTGCACTTCTGCTGTCTGAAGCCTGCACTGATTTAGAGGGTCACAAGCATAAAATACCCCAGGGTAAAGGGTGTCAACATTTGAGACTGAGATTGGCACAGATACAAACTTCCCTAAGCCATCTGCACAAACCCAGCAGCGTACCCCAGACCTTTCAAGTGAGGGGAGAAACAGCTAGCCTTGGAGATATACTTTTGCTGCATTACTCGTTTAGCCAGTTCTTGATATTTCATGGACAGAAGGCTCAGGAATGTCTTTTGCATGAACTAGGTTTTATGAGAGCAATCTATGCTAGCAATGCAAAATGCATAGCTTGCCCTGCAGTGCTGGGTTTGCCAAGGGACCAAGGGGTTGCATCTTAAAATGCACATTTTGCTTCCCAGATTGTTTTAGGTTTTTTAGTCAGCTCTGCCTTACCCCAAACCTGAAAGTGTTTCAAAAGCTGCCAGCGGGTGAGAAGGAGAAATGGATGTTTTCAGATTCTATTGGCAAATTTTCCTGCAAGGGGAAGTCTTTGTTGTTTTAAATCTAAGTGTATATTCGGCATTCATATGTGTGCATGTGTATGAAAGCAAAGGCAGCCATTAATGCCTTGCATCATACTGTGTGATATGCATATTAGAATGTACTACATATTGCATGTGACTCATGTAATACATAAACCAGACATACTATCAAAATGCAAAATATATAGAATACACTTTATGTATGTGTTATGCTTTTCAACCATAAGACTAAGAATGCTAAAGTCATATACTGTAATATAGTCAGAATAGGCTGTAGAACTGGTTGTGAGATTCGATCTGTTTTCGTCTTTGTTACCCTGCTTGTTTTTTGTTGTCTTGAGATCTGGCTCCATGCCTAGAGTGCTTTTATTGTGGCTTCTCCTCATCTGGGCCCTGATCATACAGTAGAAGTTGTTTGTGTAAATCCTAACTGCTGTATTTCTCCAGAGTCCCATTGTCTTCTCAAAGGTTTTTAGTGTTCAGGGGTCTCCCCTGGGGTCACGCACAGCCTTTATGTTAAAATCTCTGTTCTCTCTCTTTCAAATCAGTAGCAAAATGTCACTTGTCTCAGTTACTGCAGGTCAGTCTGGGAGACACATATGTGATGTGATGAGGGCTCTGTAGGTTGAGAGGAGTTTGCCTGAATACGTGGGTGCCTACTTCCTCTTTGTTTCATTGGGACTGAAAGTCTGGGCTTTGGGAGCCATTCTGCATCCCTTGAAGCATGTAACCAGCTGGTGGGTCAGTAATCCTGGTGAATAAGTGGGACTGAAGGAGGATCAGCACAGTGGTATGTCTATTGATTTTATGTAAAAAGTTGTCTTGGTCGCTGAGTTAATTTAGTCAAAGGCTGTTGTTGTTCTTAGCTGTGTTTCAGGATCACTATAATGAAATCTTTTCTGTGAGCGCAGGAGAGTGACTTCTTTTCACATTTTGTGTTGCTCAAGCAGATGTTCTAGAAACTGGCAAAAGAACCTGCTATTTAAGAGGATGTTTCAAGGCTCCTGCTGTCTCCTAGCAGAATGCCCATGTTTGGGGTTATTTTATGCCTGAGTGTATCAGCTGATAAAAGTTTCCCCAAAGTAAGATATAAAAAACTCAAGAAAAAAAAAGCACAAGATCAGGAGGAGCCTACGTCAGAAAATTCCTGTGCTCATTTCTTCCCTTGGTCCTGACCCTGTTGTCCCTGCCAGGCAGGAGCCCTCCCTGCTCATAACAGGTTGTTCTTCCAACCAGCATGAGAGACAGATGACTGGGTACAGAGGCTCCGGCAAAAGAAAAGATGAGAGATAAGTTACTGGTAACATAATCCCAGTGTGTCTTAGAAAAATGCTCTTGGAAAGAGATTTCCTGCTCTCAGGTGAAATTCAGCAGTGAGTTTGTAGGTGGAGTGTTGTGGTTTCTGAAAATCTCCATACAAATGCATATATGCATGCGGATGCACACACAAAGCACTGGTGCAAAGGAACTCTGTTGCAACCAGGCAGCTTTGTGTAGTTTTTGCCATACATATTTTTCAGTTCTGAAAGTGCAAATGAAAATGTGAAAACAGGAATGGTGTTTGCTCCCTGCGTTTTCTCTGTTAGAGCCAACAGAAATGTAAAAAGCCAACAGAAGCTTGGAAACTAACCCTGAGACTTCTTTTTGGCCATGCAAATCCTTCTCTAAGCGCCTTCTGAAAATCAAGGCAGTGAAATCCCAGAGTCGTCAATAACACTGTATGCTATAGAAGTTCTGGAATTCAACATTTTTATTAAGGAGCCTTCGGATTTTGTTTTCAAGTGTCTGATGGGACATAGTAGCACCTCTGCCACTGGCTTCGCAGAGGACTCATGTCGCCAAATCACAGTGTCGCTTTCAAAAATCTTACCTCAAGTTCTCAGCCCTTAGCACTCACTCCTGGATGTCCAGAATCCAAATCTGTCTGTCTAGCTGTTTCCTTCTGAAGGCAGAGCACATCCTCATGAAGCAAAGTAGGCACCTCCAGGGACTTGTTTCCATAACAACCTCCCAGACTGTTTCTCTTTACCCTGTGACTGTGGCTACAAGCAAAAGCACTCGTTGCATATTTTCAGTTTTTAGATAATAGCACCTTGTCTTTACAGCGGTTTCTTTGCTTACTGAAGATGATCCCATCACCTTATATCTTGTACAGCTGTCCTGTCCAACTTCAGACTGACAGTTTTCACCATGTGAAAGCAAAGAGTGCAAACCAGGAGATGGGAAGGGATTATATTTGTATATCCTTGGACACAGAGAGGTGGGGAGTGTGTGAAGGACAGTCTGAGCACTCACAGTCAAAGAGCTGAGGGGCAACTGGCCTGTGAATGTAGAGTCAACTGGGTGCCCGGTTGTAAGGAATACAAGCTCAAGCATCAGATTAAAAAACCCAGGAACTTCCCTTTCAACAATCTCATTAGGGAATAGTTTTGCTGTGAAGAGACTGTAGCTCGTTCCTGTTCCCTTGGCTGTTTTGCAACAATCAGTTCTCCCGATGATTTTCCCATGGGGTGTTTTACACCAAAGCAAGACAGGGCAGAAGTCGTCTCATTGGAGGTGAGAAAGGAAGGAAAAAGAAGGATTTTACTGAGAACACTGGTTTTTTTATCTGCAACTCATCGACCACATCAAAGACAGTAAGTGTGAAAAGCATGAAGAGCTGTTATGTGATATTTCAAAGCCTGTATTACTAGTGTATCCCTGCACTTACCTCCAAGATGAAATTTGTATTCTGCTCTTGCTTGGAAAAAGTCACCGTTCAGGATTGCTGTGCAATTTTCTGGTTTGGCCCTGTTCCTTTTGATCCAGCTTTCATGGGTAAAAATTCACTGCTACAGCAGCTACGGGGGTGAAGGTGATTGGACTTGGTGTTCTCTCCTAGGCCCCCTCGTTCACTGTACAGAGATCCTATGGAGATGAAGAAGAATGAGTACAAAGGAAATTCAGGGCAGCAAAAGACAGGGTAAGGACTGAAGTGTCTTCCATAATGTGATGGAAAGAACAGTACCATTCCTAAAAGCAAAGGAACAAACAGCTCCAGCATCTGCTGCTTTAGCAGAAGTAGGTAAGGTTTCTTTTTCTTCTGTGAAATTAATGACTGAGAGTTTCTTGGGATTAATGAGGCAGGATTTCCTAACTAAGATTTGCAGCCTAAAGGAAGAATCTGGTTCTAGGTGAAAAAAAGGAAAATAATAATAAAATACATCAGTGCAGTATGAGCCCTTTTCTCACCATCTGCTGATTCAAGTTGGCAAAACTCCATTTAGTACAACTACCTTGGTTTATATTGGGCTTCAACTTCAATGTTTTGCATCAAGTCAAAACATATGTACTATTTCTTAAAATGCTAATTTTTGTTTGTTCTTTTCTTGAGGTCCTGTCTATATCAGGGAAAGATCTGCAGATTACAGCAGGAGTTAACCACAGCTTTCCCAAAAGCTCTCATGTGACTTGAGCCCAAGTAAGTGTACTAAACTTAGCAAAGTTAAGCTTTTCTTTATGGTTATATTGACAAAAATAAGAGCAGCAGGATTTTACTTATTTATTTATTTTCTCAGTGGTGGAGATGTGCATACAAATTTGTAGGGAATTTTTAAGACTAAACAAGATTCTGCCCTCAGCTGTAGCCCTGTAAGCACAAGATAGCTCTATTCACATTGATGTAACCCAGAGCACAGTCTGAGCTCTTCATCTTTGCTTTTCAGTGTTCACACTCTAGACAAATCCTATTCTGAAGACAATTATATCCATGTTATCAGCAGGCTCACAGTCAAATCCCTGACTTGCAGTCATCTGCTTTACACATAAAGTTAAGGAGAGGAGCAGGTGCTTGCAGGATGAAAAGACTTAATCCTCTGATAAAATGAACTTGTGAATATTGAATGTCCTTAGCTGTCACCAGAGACAGTTGGTGATGAAATTGCATACCAATTACAAGATGGAGTTCTTCTCCTGCAGGGTCAGGTCCTAAATACGGCAAGACCTTAGTCAGGGAAATAAACCCAGAAGAATGTTTTGGGGGAAAAGCAGACAGGGACTGCAGTAACAGTGATTTTTCAGTGTAGCTTATGCTGTTAGTACACATTAATTCTATGTGCCTTGCCTAAGTGGCTGAGTTTTACTTGCTCAAGGGAAGTCTGGGGCTTGTTGACTAGTGCAAGAGCTTCAATATCATAGCATAGTTTTACACATTGGGAAACCCATATGCTTTATGTTTAAAGCATAAACATTCATTGATAAACACTCCTGGAAATATCCATGTTGTCTGCAGTGCAAATTAAGAGGGGCTGAAGCAATAGATTGAATTTCCCTGTGTACAACTTTTCCTTAGTGAAAGAAAGGAAATGATTTCTAGGAGGGAAAGTGCTCATCAACTTACTGGTCACCCTAAAATACCAAAGCCATGTTGCCTATTCATTAGAGAGAAGACTCATGGGAAACTTTTGTTGTTTTACAAAATGTAATTGAAAGTTCAATAAGTCCTTCTTCAGCTTCACTTCCACTAAATGAATATAAAAACACTTAGTGGTGTGTAAACTTTTGGAAGACCTTTAGTCAAAAAATACCATAAATCACAAATTTCTCAATTTAATTACCAAGTGTAGCCACTAAATAACCAAATTTAAATGGTATTGTAGCCACTGCTTGTTTAAAGAAAACAGGGGTCCCAATTCTGCTGTCTGCCCAAGGCTAGATAAACATATCCTTAAGGATATGAATGGCGTGATTCCTGATTTAGGTAACTGTGAGAGAAGAATCAGTACCAAAAAGGAGGGCTGTAAATGCAGATGTGTAGAGTAGATCTCTTTAGGTGTTGTAGATACACATTAGTCCATTCACCTAAAAGGCTGTATAAAGTTTACACTAACAGAAGATTTCGCTTTTAGAGTACATACTGGTTTATTTTCTTACATTCTTTGGAGAGAAATTAAATGGTATTTTACAAGAAAACGGGAACATTACTGTCTCCTCTTGCTGCTTGTTGATGCATCTGTTGTTTCAATTAGCTTGATGGCATCCATTTTCAGAAAGCAGATGCTGCCCTCTTTTACACTGGTGCAATTCTGGAATAACTCCGCTGACGTCAGTGAAGTGACTCCAAATTTATCCCTGGTGAAAGCAGAATTGGACCACAATCTTTTTGTTTGCTTATCCACTCTGGTGTTCTCAGGAAGGTGCACCATTACCATACCATAAGGGGAAGGTGAGTGCCTGTCTGCTGTGCCATGGTCAGCTATTTTGTGTCCTTGACATTGCACTCATATGCCTGGCTGGAGCAGAATTCAGGCCTCGCATGGGTGTACCTGATCACCAGATTGTCCATGTTGAATGGAGCAGTTGCTGCCCCTAGATTCCTGACCTCTTTCCTGTTCCAATTTCCATCAACTGCCTCATGCTTGGATATGTTTTCCAAGGAGTGAGAGTTTTTTAAGATAAATAAATGTAATTGCAAGTCTTAAGTAATATAATAATAGAAGGGTAGTAGAGGTAGGTATGGAGACAAACTCTAACCCTCCTACAGTTTTTTTCTACTATAGCTATGTGAAAATTGTTGCAGTCCTGGCAGGTTGGCTATACATCTGTTGGTTTCAGAGTCTCCATTTTCAGGGGATACTAACTTTAAACAAATTTGGTTACTTCTTTCCTGCTCTATCTCTGCTGATATCAGTCATGCCTTCCCTGAAACTGGACAACGAGCTTCATATAAAGGCCACTAGCATGCTGTATGGAAAAATACCACTTCAGATGGGGGAGATGAAGGTGAATAGAAGGAATACAGTAAGTAAAGAACAGAGTAAATACACTGTGTGAGACAGGAGGGAGCTTCTTAAAGGAGTTCCTCAAGGATTAGTTCTGGGATTATTTAAAGCATTAACAGTAGAGCTGAGACTATGAAATTTAGTAATGAAGCAACTTCAGCGTCATCCTCAAAGTTGTATATTAGGACACAGAACTAGATTACTGAATCTAGTAATTGACTTAAAGAAATGGAAATATATGAAACAGCACAGAAATTAGTGTTGTGATAGGGATTTTTGTGGCAAGCTTATCAGCTGGGGAAGACAGACAACAAGAAAGATTGGGAATGCGTCCAGGTCAGCCAGAGTACCAGTGTCACTTACTGAACCACCAGCGTAATGCAGCCATAAAAAGCTGCAGGTGGAAGTCTTTGAAAGTCTCAGAAGGAGCACATTCAGTACCACCTGGGAAATGTTAATTCCGTAAGGCCTCATCTGGAATGCTGTGTGCATTTTTGTGACCTAAATTTGGTCAGGAAGGATGTGCAGAAGAACATCAAGAATGATCAGGCAAATGGAAACTGCTCTGCAAGAGGCAGCTGGAAGAGCCTGACTTTTCTAGGCCAGCAAAGGATTGACAAGACCTGTAGTTACAGAATTACTGGAGGCAGAGTAGCCAAAAGAGGTAGGATCTATTTAAGCTAAAAGGCAATGTTGGGTTTGACCAATAGAGCACAAATTGGCTGTGAATAAATTTATCCTGGAAAGAAGAAGATGATTTCTAATATAACAGGCAAAGAAGGAGAAATGAAAGGTCATTCCAGGTTGAATAGGAAAAATGAAGACAAAAGACAGGTTTAGTTGTTTGGGTTTTTGTTTTTTTTTTTTTTTTCCAGATGGACTTTGTTAAATTTATGAAAGGGATAATATGGAAGTAGTTACATGCAATGGAAACAGCCTAAGTGCAGTGACTTTGTCTACTGGAATTACTCTCCTACACCTGGGATGTATTTAAGATGCTGAATAGATGAGAAATTTTAAGATCTTCCCTTATTTCTTGTGCCCTCCAGCTCATTTGCCATATTGCACCCATTTAGCTGTGGACCGCCAGATCCTGGTGATATTGTTTAATACTTGGGGGGGGGGGGGGGTTGGGGGGTGTAGAAGGGAGAACTGGGGGAGGAACTGTGAGTCTTGGGAGATGTTTTTTCTCTATGAGACTGGGGGAAGCAAAAGAAGTCCTAGGAGTGGGTAGGTTGGGGATGGGGGTATCAAATCATGCTAGGAACTAGTCTGGAGGCAGAGGGTAAATTCACGCCCTTTAAAAAACCACCAATCTCTGTTCACTGCTCTTCCCCTCAACCTGGAACCTCTGCTGAGCTTGTCTGGTCTTTTCTCCTATCTGTGTGATGATGACCTCTCTGTGGTGACCTTCCTTCTTCCTGGGGTCTCTGGTAAGTCCTCACTACCATGAGCTCCCTGGAATCATTGAAACAGTGCATTGCACCTAATTTTGAGAAAAGCCTTGTGCCAGCTCTGCTACAGCTCAGCCAGGTTACCTGATTTGGATGCAGAAATCTACAGAGATGTATGATCTTCAACAACTTTTGTTGAATGGAAGGTCAGAGCAGTTGGTAACAATGGCCACTCTGGTCTGAAGAGGGTAGCAGAATAATTTCCTATTCTAGGCACTGTTGTGACAGAGACAGAATAAAGCTTCACTTTTCCTTGCTTACCTCTTTCATTTCATTTCATGCTGTGGAAAAGTCACAAAATACCCTGTTAAGCTCAGCAGATAGAATAGACATTTACCAAGATGGGAGCTTCACCCATCCATCCAACTCCATGTCAGAAAAGCACCAAGAAGAACCTGTCCTTATACTTTGTTCTTGAGCCTTCTAGCTTATTGCTGCTCTTTGTTCACTTTTATGAGGAAACTATTCTCTTGTGATTTTAATCTATATTTTGGCTTGCTTATTCTACTCTTTAAGAGAGGAAATAGCTCCGCTTTTTCTCCTTTAAGTAAAAAAAAAAAGGAAAAAGGAAAGCACAGGAGATTTTACAAATAACCATGCAGATTATGAAAGCATGTGATTATGAACACCATTTGAGCTTTATCATTTACATTAGCAGGATAGTGCACACAAATCCGGTTGTCTGTAAATTGTCTTAAGGGCTTGTCCCCAGTGCTTGGCATAATTTCTTGAGTTATGGCAGTGGGCCAAATTAGAAAGGAATCAAAAAAATACAGAATGAGGCAATGAGTTTCATTTGAACCATGAACCTAGTGTCGCATCTGTTTCTGAGATGAGTTCACTTTGAAATTGATGAAAGAAACCACCATCAGCATATGTTTATGTGCTTAATTTATTGTTGTTATATCATGTGCAATGCTGTTATGTATACAGTGTTGGTTGAGGCTTGTAACCCATTATTGGTGAAGATCCTGCTGCAGCAATCACCACACAAACACAGAGCAAAAAGCTGGTCAGAGGGTTTGTACGATTAAAATGGTGTATACCTCTTTGGAGCTTGAAGATCTTTCCTATAGTGAGAGAGCATTTTGATTTTATAATAGGAGCAGAATAAGGTACAGTTAGCTTGTGAGACTGGTGCGAAAGCAAGCATCTAAATGAGCAGAATCCGTAACTCTTTCTTTAGCTCTACAGAACAAATCTTCATATTCTTTGCCCTGGCAACCTTGTCTTTTAGCAAGGAGATGTCGACTTTGACAGGGAGTACAGTTAAAGAGCACAGGAGCAAATCCTACAAGTAAATTTATGTTGATTTATGAGGATGTGTAAGAAGCATGGGAGATGCATTTATTGTGAATCTTCAAGCCACTCTGATTTATTTATGCATAAATATTATTTGCATATATTCTCTTTTCATAGCTTTGCATTGCAAAGTAAACAGCTCAAGAACACTCCATCCAGTGTGTGAAACACTAACATGCTCTTAACTTGTGACCAAGTTCTGACCCTATTTGTCCTTTCCACGCTTCAGTTTTAAATCTTCCTCAGTCAGGACCTGCATTCTCATGATGGGTTTATATTTTTAAGGGTAGGCCTGTCATTAAACAGTAAGGAGCTCTGTGTACAAGCTTCCTTGTCAGTGGTGGAGGGACAGCCCTGCTTTGTGTTTGAATCCCACTTCATCATCAGTGCGTAAAACAGAAGAGTACAGAATATCTATTTTTCTACTGGCCCCTTTTGGTATCAGACGGCCAAACTTAGCACATCTACTTTATCACTGTAATTTTATTTTTTTAGATAAATACCAAGATATATTGTATATTTCTCAAGCTCTCGATTACACTCATATTTTAATGTATCCAAAATAGTGCTGTCAAGTACATTCCTTTTAGTACTGTAGACTATAGTCTTTTGTGCTTATGAAATAATACCCACAAAGCAACTGATCTTTGTAGTCTGTCCTTGCAGATGGCACAATGACTTTCAGAAAGATTTTTGGGGGTATTCACAACTGCTTATCCATTAGTCTGTTATTAGATGATCTATTACAGTTTTCTGTGGTGGATTGCAAACATTTCTGTAGGACACATTTCCATCAGAAGATGCCTCTTCCTCAAAATCAGCAGTATTTGTGAGAGGAGTTCCATTTCAGTTCATTTTGGTATTTTTTAGAAAATGCATGTTTGGAAAATTTTGTAATGTGCGTGATCATTTTCTTAATATTCTGAATGTCTTTTTTTTTTTTTTTTGCTTTTTAAAATTATCTTTTTAAAGGAAATATATATATAAAGAAGGTAAAATACGAAATTTTTCCAAGCAATGCAATGGTAGCCATTGGTTGTTCCTGATTACAAACAGTAATGTGTTTGTGGCTCAAAACAAAAAAAATTTACAAAAAAATGTGGCTCTGGTATCATCTCCAATACTTTCTTGAATCACTGAGGTGATATTCAGATGCTCCTAAAGAGATGAAACGACAGACCAAATGGTATGGGTACCTCAGCATGTATTAGTAGTGACAGAAGGGATGTTCCAGTGCTTTGGCTATTGCTGAGGCAAGCCACTTGTTCTTTTCTTCAGCTAGAAAACCTGTGCAGGTAAAAAAGTTGTTTAATGAGTCCAGACTGCTTTTACAATGCAGTCTGACTTGCTGGAACATGTCTTTATGAATTGTGATCTGCCACTGTTTCTGAGCTCCTCCTGCTTCCACTCAGCAGGTAACCTTTTAGGATCTTTCTACTCCTAGAATATGTAATACGGGAAATAAAGAAAAAAAAGGAAAAATGATTACTGATAATTTCCTGAGTGTACTGGGAAGAATGGAAGTAGAAGGTGCTGTCTGCAGTGTGCTGCAGCTCACCCCCTTACTTACCTTTTTCTGTTGGCTCTTTAAAAACCAGCTGTGAGGATTTGTGAACTGCCATTAGCTGAGTGGATTTCAGAAAAGATGACTAGTGAGCTCTTCTTTGCATAGTAACCGTTAATCACCATTTCAATAGAAGATGTCTGAATACATATTGATCAAGCCAGCTGCAGCTGTGATATAACTGTGATGGGTTTTGGAGACTGTTGCAGCTTTCCTCTCCATTTTTCATCCCCCAGTCATATAACCTACTCAGCAGAAAAAACACCCTCTGGTACTTCTTGCCCTGGCATTTCTGCTTATTACTGATTTGCAACAATCAAAAGGTTGTGTAAGGTTTTTCATTAATTAAAAGGCCACTTAATAAGGAAGGTCTTGTAATTAAATATTGGACTTGGAGTGAAGGGGGCAGTCCCCAGTACTGTCACATGGGCTTTGGATGTCCTACATATCTCAGTGCCTCAGCAATAAAAACATAGGATCACAGAGTGGTTTGGGTTGGAAAGGACCTTAAGATCACCAAGTTGCAACCCCCCTGCCATGGGCAGGGATGCCTCACGCTAGACTATGTCACTCAAGGCTCTGTCCAACCCGGCCTTGAACACTGCCAGGGATGGAGGATTTACCACTTCTTTGGGCAACCTGTTCCAGTGCCTCACCACCCTCACAGTAAAGAACTTCTTCCTTATATCTAATGGGACAGTATTGTGTCATTTAGATGCTCCTTTTCCCTAAACCGTTTAGATGGGGAGATCTTTTTGAGTGTGCCTCTCTCTTAACTAATACCTATATAATGTCAGGCACAGATGGGGACTCCTGCTCCGTAAGACACTGTGTGGTGTTGCTGTCATAACAGTAGTAACTGACATATGGATGGGGAGGATCAAACCAACTCAGAAAAACATTTGGCCCTGTACATGATACTTATAGTATATTCAAATGCTAGGAAGTCCTGCTGTTACCTAGCTCTGTGTTGGCTTTGGGCCAGTGCTTTGGCCATGCTGAACTGATTTCTGTTTTTTTCAGGCCCAGACCCAAAATATTCAGTGCAACCCCCTTATTTGTGACTCTCTGCTCCCTTACAGGCTGCCTTATAATTAAAGGCGTGCAAAATATTTCTATCTGACAAAGCCCAGAGCTGACATAGTGCAAGGTAAATTGAAGCCCATTGAATGTGGCACGGAGATAAGAAGCTGGCATCAACTTCTCTAGTCCAAAGGAAGTAAATTTGTGCAGGTTTTTCTTTTTTCACCCCTTGAATTGCTATCAGGGAAGATAAAAAAATGCAGGAGATGGAGTTCACCATCTCTCTCATATATTTGTATTAGCTCTCCAAGCACGAAGGTGATTTAGATGCCAGCAGCTTACTGGTATTGAGAGTCTAATCTGCACTTTGAATCTGGCAAGATCATTTTTTTTACGGATTTTCATTGGCATTGTTAGGAACTAATCCTCTTAAAAGCTTTGCTAGTTGTTGTTCCTTTATGGCTTTTCAGAGGAACACAAGGATACATAGAAGAGCAATCATGGCTGTTCGTGGTTTATATTTAGTCATATATTGGTGATTCAGAAACAAGCATATGTGAAAAGGCCCATATGAATCCTCTTGCAAATTCCTTCCTGTCCTATACTGTATTTAGGTGCCTGAGTCACATTTTTGGAGAGGGCCTGCTGTCATGTCTTTGTGCCCACCATGGTGCATGAAGAGTTTTCTTGATGGCCGAAATATTTTAACACCTCTGCTGATGCAGAGACTCAGTTTCAGCCAGGTGGAGCCAAATTCTCAGCTGGCATTCATGCATCAGCACAGTTTTCTTCTGATGCCAACTAGGCAGGGTGGTAGAGGGTGTTTTAGAAGTCTAGTTTTTGAGCTGGTCAGTTTTCCATAAGCTTAGGAAATGAGAGCTGTTATCTTGAAAATTCAGTGTTTTGAAGCATAACAGAAGTTCCCATTTGAATGTTTTTTGAGTTGTAGCTGTTGGATCTGACACAGTGCCATACCAATCTGGAGGCAGACTGGTACTCACAGGCACATTCCGGGTCTGTATCTGACATTTAATTTTTCCCTATGCCGCAATTTCCACAACTGTAGAAGGGAAAGAAAGTCTTTTTCTCCACAGCATGCAGTTGGGTGTTTATCAGTGATAAGGATATATAGAAACAATCACTGTGATTGCTGGTAAACTCATTTTTCTCCAGATAATGCAAATGACCCTTTTTCCTCCAGGGAATCACAAGCAGATGGTATGAGGCAGGGCTGGTTTTCAGTTGGGGCACTTGATTACTGTGGGACCTTCAGTCAGCTTCTCTATAAGCCTCTTTCTGATTTCACATGGTTGTAACTTCCATAAAGGGTATCATTATTTTCACAGCTGGAAATAGGGTAAATGAGATGTTGACCCTCTTTACTTATTCAGTGACATTGTCTCTGATAGTATTTCCCTGTGCCCATACACTTCTTTCCACCAATAATTGTAAATCTGACTAGTAGGTCTTCAGGTGACTATCATGGGAGTATACATAACTAACCAGTCAGGCACTCTTACTATAAATATCTCCCAGAAGTTTGATAGAAGATAGCATTTGAAAAATGCCTGTTAAAGCCTAAATGCACCACGGCTGTTGGGAATTTTTTCTAGTGATCTTAGTGAAACAGAGTTGGACCAATAGCAAGCACGTTTGAAAATCCTGCCTCTTGCTCTAAACTGGATTAGTACTTGACAGTGAAAGAATGACAGGAACAAAGGATCCTTTGAACCCAAATTACCCACTTCTTAGGGACTGGTGAACTGTAAATTAACTTTCTGCATGTATTTACATTGCTGGTTTTGATCTCACTCCTGTGTTCAGGTGATGGTTGCTCTGGTGATCCCTTGAGTGTATGACCTGCACCATGCCACCTCCATTCACACTTCCACATGTGGAGTCCACCAGACCAATACCTCCCCTCACAGTGCTTTCCTTTAACTCCATGACTTCATCAAAGCATGGCAACTTTCCTATAGATTGATGTGGTTGCTTTCAGTTTATTCATGTTTTACGCCAGCCTGATGTGTCTCAGCTGCGAAGGCAAGATCATATTGGTACATATGTTTTTGGTGCATAGATGGGGCCAGAGTTAAACCTTAGGGAGGAACAGGGAGAGAGAGAAAGGAGAGCTGAGACAGAGGGGCCACGGGGACCCTTGAGAAGAGGGGAGAGGTAAGGAGCAGAAATGTCTATTACCATTGCCACAGCCGTGGCAGCAGTTTCCTCATCCCAAGCCTCTTTCCACACTTCTCAGCAGCAGCCAAAATCCTGCTTCCCAGGGCTCGGGTATAAGCAGAGCAGAGGGCAGGACCATGGCTGTTTTGCTGTCCTTGTCAGCCTGTTGTCTTTGGCTACTTTTCTCTTTGCCTCTGCTGGAGACCCAGCTCTAATACTTTGTTGTGATTTTGTATGCTGCCACCCTGTGTATATCCATACTGCAAAAGAAGCGTTTAAACCAGTAGTGAAGACGAAACAGATAAGGCTTTAACAAGGGCAAGCAGATGAAGTTAAAGCTGATACAGAAGGTTAGGCTCAAATGAGTAAAACTCAAGTTACTTCATCAGCTCAGATACTTTAGGCTGAAATAAATGACCTTGGTGACCCCTTTCAAAATTTTTAATAAGGACAAGCATATCTTGTTGAATTTTAATTTAAAGTAAGTGACTCTGCAGTTCTCCCAGAATGTTATTCTTGAAGGGATGCTTTGTGAGTCTAAGGAAAAATCTAAACCCTGTGTCATAGGATCTTCAAACACTGAAGAGAAGGCTTTGAAATCTGATCCCCAGTCCAAATTTTAATGTCTGTGGTTTGTCTCCATCTTTGACCTGTAAATGGGAGAGGATCGTGAAACTCTGTGGATGCTGTATCAGTTGAGCTGCAGCATATGTGCCGAGTGCGTCCATGCATGTGTGTGTAAAGGCTTGAGCACCCTCCAGTCCTTGCTAGACAGCTGTAGGCCACACAAATTCCAGGCCTTTACAGTGATCTTAAGTAGAATTGTGTGGTAATTAGCAAGATTGTTAACTGAATTTGTTTTGTACAGTACTTTGAATATAGAATCGCAGAATCACAGAATAGTTAGGGTTGGAAGGGACCTTAAGATCATCTAGTTCCAACCCCCCTGATATGGGCAGGGACACCTCACACTAGACCATGTTGCCCAAGGCTCTGTCCAACCTGGCCTTGAACACTGCCAGAGATGGAGCATTCACAACTTCCCTGGGCAACCCATTCCAGTGCCTCACCACATTCACAGTAAAGAACTTCCTCTTTATATCTAACCTGAACTTCCCCTGTTTATGTTTGAACACATTACCCCTTGTCCTGTCGCTACAGTCCCTAATGAAGAGTCCCTCAAAGCATCCTTGTATGCCCCCTTCAGATACTGGAAGGCTGCTATGAGGTCTCCACGCAGCCTTCTCTTCTCCAGGCTGAACAGCCCCAATTTTCTCATCCTGTCTTCATACGGGAGGTGCTCCAGTCCCCTGATCATCCTCGTGGCCCTCCTCTGGACTTGTTCCAACAGTTCCATGTCCTTCTTATGTTGAGGACACCAGAACTGCACACAATACTCCAAGTGTGAGGTCTCACAAGAGCAGAGTAGAGGGGCAGGATCACCTCCCTCGACCTGCTGGTAGTGCTTCTTTTGATGCATCCCAGTATCCATTGTTATTAATTAGTTTCAGGCTTATCAAATACAGTTTATGGGCAGCAAAAAGAAGCAGTTGTTCTGGAGGTTGCTGTGTAGCTACCATATTAACCCTTTTCTGGGGTTAGCTTACTGTTGTTTGTTGAAGCAAAATGCCCACAGGAAGCAGATGGTGATCTTTCTGAGCAAAGACACACAAGATCAGCTGATGTGCTGGCATGGGAGAATCTGAGGAATTATGCTTAATTCTGGAAAGCCTGAAAATTCAGAGGAAAAATCCTGTGATGTGAAAAAGCCTGCCTTATACTGACTGCTGCTGTCAGGAAAAGCCACCAAAAGCCTGTAGCGAGTCTGTGGGGTGGCACAGTGCCATCCTGTGGGCCATGGAGGTATTTGACAAGATAACACTCGGATGTACGACCTGCACTCCAATAGGGTGTTGGCAGCTTATGACAGACTTGGGTTATTAAGGAAATATATTTTACAATTTCTAAACATTTGCTGGATTACTGATGTACACTATGGTTAAAAGGAGATCCTAGATATCAGATGTGGAATATGTAGACTCTTTTCCTCTATTTTTTTCCAGGGGAACATCTCTACTGACTTTGGGGAAGATCCACATCAGTTACATCAATATTAAACTAAAAGTAGAATCAGACCAACAAACCCCACTGTGATTTGTCATAGGTTCAATTAATGCAGCTGTTGCAGACATCTGTCTCTGCCTTCGTTTGATGGTGTCTTTGACTTACCAAACTCCAAGCAATCACTAGTAACCATTGTTGCTCTGAATTTTTTAAAACTATGAGCTAGGTTTTGTATGTCTACCAGCTTGTTCACTCTTCATAATCCTTGGACTGGAAACTTCCCTCTTCAGCACAAAAATCTGCAGGGAAAAGCTTACATTAAAGAAACTTCATTGAGGGATATTGCTTTGAAGATCAGCACAGATTTAGCCTGCAAATCGGATTTCTCGAAGCTCTTGTGAACTCAAAGCAGGCAGGCCGTACATTTTGTTGGCAGAGCTGTCTTATTCTTTGAAAACTTTTTGAAAAGCGAATGCATTTTACAAATTTTGTAATATTTTACACATCTCTAGATATCTACAGTCTGCTTAAATATGTAGCTTCTGTGTGGTCTGCTTAAATATGTAGTGTCTGTGCGACTGTGGATGTGTTTCTATATATGTAAGCATGCATATTTATATATTTTATGTACCACTGGCATTTTCTCCTTTCTGAATCTAGATAGAGCTCTTGACAAATGTTGTTGACTTTGTAGGCTTCTCCAGTCTCTGATGTTTCTCCCACTTATTTCATCCTTCTCCTGTGGGCTTTGGCAGTGTTGCAGCCAACCTTCTGGCTTAGGCCTTTCTCAGTGGTACACTCTTTTTATAGCCAGTTCTTGCTCTTTTTCTTTTCTGGCTACTTGAGTCATTGTCAAGCAGTAGCAGGAATTGCGGGAGCACGAGGACTAGAAAGTGTATGGTCTTCATACTGTATTAAGCTGCTTTAACACTCTTGTACTGAGTGGGAAATGGAACTGACTTGGTAGAAAATACCGTGTAAAACTATAAACGGTGTGAACTCCTTGCAATGCTAGGCTTGAGCTATTCATGGCATTCAGGCAGGCACATGTTTAACTTCTTTAAGATCGTGACTACTCATGCAATTAAATTAAGTCTGGACCTCAGAATTTTGTTTAGGACTCAGGAATCCTAAAATGATTAATTTAATATCATATCCTAAGCATGTATCTGTGGTGGGTTGTCCCTGGCTGGACACCAGGTGCCGAGCAAAGCTGCTCCATCACTCCCCTCCTCAGCTGGACAGGAGGGAACAAAAATATAACTAAAGGCTCCTGAGTTGAGATAAGGACAGGGAGAGATCACTCACCAATTACCATCATGGGCAAAACAGACTCAACTTGGGAAAACAGTTTAATTTACTGCCAATCAAATCCGAGTAGGATAATTAGAAATAAAAACATCTCACGTGTTCTCACTGCTCTCTCCTAGTTGCAGTTGTGCAATTTTTGTTTTGTTTTGTTTTTGGTTTGGTTTTGTTTTGTTTGGTTTGGTTTTTTTTCACCCCTTCTTAAACACATTATCCCAGAGGTGTTACCAACATTACTGATGGGCTCAGCCTTGCCCAGCGCTGGGTCCATCTTGGAGCTGGCTAGAACTGGCTCTATCAGACATGGGGAAAGTTTCTAGCAGCTTATCGCAGAAACCACCTCTGTAGCCCCTCTGCTGCCAAAATATTGCAAATCAAAGCCTATATAGGGTAGCCGTAGAAACACATAAGCACCATCCTATGTAAAATAAAATGCAACAGGTAACATTTAGGGGCATGTTAGGCTAGGAGAATTGAGGGTGTGCGCTGTTGACATAAAGAGGGAAAAGGAAAGTAAGTATTGCCCAAGTTATGAGGAACTCTTACATGATGTTTCAGATTGTAACAGACTTTTAGGAAGGGCCAAGTGCCATATTTATTCCAGTCACTTTTGTCTTCCCTTTCTCTCTCTTTTGTCATGGAGGACTGCAGAGTTTTTTAATAACTTATGAGTAGCCCTTTAGGTTTCATGTGTCACCAGCGCAGATGGACCTAGATGCAGCTAGAATGGACAGCATCAAAGTGTGACAATGAAGAAGTGCCTAAATGAAGAAAAGTCCTTGCAGACCCAACATGGTTTCCATTCATGGTCTCAATAAATTATTTCAGATCTGATTAAAAAAAAAAAACCATAAAAAATAAAAAATCCACTCTTGCTCTGATAGGCTTTCCTAATCCTCACATGGGGAAAAGACTTCTAAGCCGAATTGTTAATACAGATCTGGCTTAAAAGGACGTAAAATTAGACACAAAGAAAATGGCTCCAGGAATTAACAAAGTGTCTGTTACAGTAAAGGTCAGACCTTGGGTCTCTATTCTTGGAGCAGTACAGCTCTGTAATGCATCTTAACAAACTTTTTAACCTTCTAATATGCATATTTCATCTCCTGCAAAAAGAGATGTGTATATAATTCCTATCAGCCAGAAGGAAAAATCCCCCATAAATCAAATTCCACTAGGTGTCAAGGTAAGGAAAGAATTGTGGCACTTTCCACTGTAGCCAGATGTAGTTATATTGGCAAGATATATCAAATTCAGTCTCTTCAATCATTCTTATTAAGAAATTAACACTTAGGTTGACGTGTCTTAACTGTGATCCATGCAAAATAATACATTTGTCTTGGGCGTTTTTTTAACATGTAACACTTTTTTTTTTCCATGCTAGGCTGGATTCAGGATGCTGCAAGGCTGTCAGGATGCTGCAAAAGATATTGTTGCATCTTCTTACTGCAGAGTTGGAGAAGTTTCTCTATGTGCAGGGAATACAACATTTATGGACAGGAAACTGGTTTCCTTGATTTGCGGTTTTCTTGTTGCTGGTCTTTGTTAAAGGGGTTAACTCTCTTAGTTCCAGGAAACTGAAACTAGATGTGAATAGGATTGGAGGGGGGAGGCAAGGAGAATCCCATACAAGATTCAAATTTGTCTAATTTCTGGGAAAACTAAATAAAGCTGGATTCAATTGCCAGTGGCTAAATAACAGCAATTTATGAGCTGTTCATCAAAAGCTCCAGTCAAGCACTGAGTGCTGTGGGAAGCTGGAAATTGACACTGCACCTCCAAAAGACTCCATTGTTGAAACTTATTTTAAACGTTTTTTGAAGTGGAGGATTTAGTCCTGGCAAATGCATAAGGTCAGCCTTTATAAGAGCAAATAGCTTTCTCTAGAGGATCTAACAAGTGGCCAAAGTCTGCCCATTTGTCTGCCTGTCTTTTGGCCTTGGATTACTGTGCTATTTAAAACTGTGTTTTCATTACTCAAATAAATGTTAGACGTTTCACATAGCTCTACAAGTAGTAATCATCATGTTCGTGTGTAATATCTGATATCTAAGGGATGGGCCCAAACCAGAGGTATTTCTCATTTACCTATGAAGTGTCTTGCTTTTGCGTATGTAGTCAGTTCTTGTAGTGAACACGTGAGTCCATTGCTCCTCCAAAGCAGGCAGTGATTTAGTTTCAGTGGCTGTAGAGAGTTTCATTGAAATAGCACTGCTTGTAGTCTTTCATGTGATTTAGAAGGCACAATAGCCAGACAGTTCTAAAAACACAATATAATTGTTTGCAGAGTTCTAAGAAAATGCTCCGAAGTCCTCCCATTGCACCATTGTGATAAAGAACTGTTGCTTTTCAAGCTCCGCTAGTCCATGCTGTGTAGTGCTGAAACTGATAGAAAACCCAATAAGGACTGAAAAGTGAGGGGCAGAGTGGGATACTCTGGCCTGGAATCCCCTCCCTTTGGCAGCAGGAAAGGTCAGTCATGCAGCCAAATGCCTATAACCAAAGATGGATCCACCCTGTGTGTGTCGCCAGCTCTGCATAGGAGAGTGGGAGGATGGGTAGAAGGAATGGATTCTGGGAAGGGAGAGACTGAGAGGAATTGTGGAGTAAAAGATACCCTGAGCATGACAACTGGGATTTTCAGAAGGTACTCTGATGGATGCTGGACATCCAGCTTCCCTAGGACTCTCTATCAATACTCATAAATGACTTTTAGCATGTTTGCCAGTCCTCACAGTCAGTGTGTGAGGGAGAAAGGATGGAAGGCAGCTTGCTCTAATTTGGCAGCTCTTAGCAGCTGGAACAGTTTAGGACTGTAATATCGCCTTGTGGCTGCTGGCTTAGGGACTGATCCTCTGATGAGCTGTGATTTCCTGACTACCAGTGACTCAAAACAGGCTTAAAGAAACCCTGAGGTGCCAGATCCAGAGATGCTTTTGGAGTAGCTCTGCTCAGTAGCCCTGAGTGTGGATGTGAGCACACAGCTTTTTGGAGGCAACATTCACTCCACATTGATGCTGTTTGGGACTCTTTAGAGTCAACCTAAGTGTAGGCTGCATTTAGTAAAGTGTGAATAGACTGCAGAAGTCTGTGGATACCCTTCAGATATATGGCAAGAAGGTCAGAGACTTTAGACCATACTGTGTGCCAGGACAGACAGGAGGGATGTTACAGGATAGCTTTGCTTTTGCTGTGAAACCTTGCTCTGATGCATTATCTCAAAGAAGTCAGTTGGGATCTGCAGGCCAGATCATGTGGTAAGGTAAAGAATTGCAGCTCCGTTGTTGAAGCTTGTCTGATTTATACAGGTGTGGTCCAACATTTCTGAGGAATTGTGGATGGTAGGGGTTTTTGTTTGTTTGTTATACTGAAAACCTGAAGCCTTTCAAATAAAGTATGCGAGGTAAACAGATGGAGCATGTGCTTTAGGCTGTTTGCTGGATTCAGACTTTGAGAATACAAGTTCTTTGTAGGCAATCCCACACACAGTATTAGAAGAGGTTATTGGGCTTGGAAGTTGACCAAAGTGACAGGACTCAATTGAGCTTTGAACAGCAATCATTGTCCATATTGGTGATGACATAATATGTGCTTGACTCAAACCTGATGTTGCACAGGCCAGAACCTGATGAAAACATGTAACTAGATATTTGTGATTGTTCCTACCGGTGTGATCCACTGTTAAATAGGCTAAACATATGAATAAAACCAATATTTTTTAAAGTGTGATGTGTTTTTTATGTAAAAAAGACTGCTTGCACTCTTGGACCTTATTATGTTCCTATGAAATATTTGGTGTGGAATTAATACAAATGTGAAGCTCGCTTAGGACTGTTCACAGCCACTTGCAGAAGAGCACCTTTTCCTCCTCAGAGGCGATTACTGCACACTGGCTGCTACCAACTCTGTCCCTCCTTTTCTTGTTTCATGGCCCTACAGATACCAAAGGATGGATGCTTTTTAAAGAACTTTGTCCTTCTCTACACAATGTGTGGCTTTATCCCAGCCCTTGCTCAAGAAAGGTACCTCAAGAAAGGTTTTTGAAGGTACCTCTGAGGTGCTTCTGCATCTCCCAGATTCTGGATGTTGTTGAAAACCTGGGCAAAATCAACCTGTTGCCATCTCCCAGGAGACCTAGTTTGCTCTGTCAAACTCACCACATCTGGGAATGTTCAATGGTAATCTCCAAATTACTCCTTACATCTTTTGTTTGCTCTTTGACTTTGCAGCCACAAAGGTAAGTCCATGTATGTGGAATTTATCCACTGAGGAGGTACTCTTCTGCTTTACAATCACACTGAAAGAGGGTGATAAAATAATAGTCAAGGAAAATGCCAGATTCTGTTTCCCTCACTAGATGCAGTGGTCTGTATCTTTCTAAATGAAGCAAGGGCAACAGTTCACGCACAGCATTTGTTTTAGCTTGACACTGTGACAACACTGTTACTATTGAGTATATGTGTTTGTCTGCTCCCTGTCACTCACCCAAAGACCTGGCTGTCTCTAATCACAACCTCACACACCATTATATAAGGTCCTCGGCTGTCTTTGTAGTTCCTTAAGCCCTGGACAATCTCACTTTCAAATTTGACTTCACACTCATCTTTTGTTTGTCTTACAAAGTCGTTGTTCTCCCAGCTGCCTTATTTCAGACCACAGTCTCAGCCTGACTCCACTTACCTACTTCATATCTTTCCTTTCTTCTTTCATTTCAGATAATTCTTGACTCCTTTTTAGGAAGAAAAAGGAAAGCTGCTATTCCCAAACCCTCTACATTGAAGTGAATGACACATATGTCATTGAGGAGCCAAAATGTCTCCTGGTTCCCATCATTATGGACACTATCACTGCAAGCCTTGCATCAGCAGTGGTCAAAACCTGCAGCAACATGTAGCAACTAGATTGTTCACAGCTGCCGAAGCATTTTACAGGTAGATGCATTGTGTCTGGGTATGTTATAGGCAATACTATCAGATAAATCATCTGTTCAGCCAAAAAATATCGGTTATAATCAGGTTCAGGTTATAATTCAGATCTAGTCATGTCCAGTGATGCAAATCCCCTTACATCCCCATCATCACCACCTCTATCCCTTTTTTGTTTATTAAGTAAAGCTCAAAATGCTTCTAAAAAAAAAGAAAAAAAAAAAAGAAGGAAGTTTTTCCTATGAAAATGTTCATTTTATCCAGCAGAAAACAAAGATCTGAAGTACTGTCAAGGGAGGATTGATCATCTTGTCTTTCTTAGGCTGCATGTAGGTGATCACTCCTGAGAAGTCTAAGTGGATGATGAAGGTAAAAGCATTTATAGTCACGCTGTAAGCTTAGCCCTGATCTCCACTCCTGTAAATAATTACAGAATAAAAATGCCACCTCACAGTAACAAATAATTTTTGCACAGAATCACTGATGTGTGGTGATACTGTATTTTCAACGATCAGAATTTCCTGCATGCTTCACATTCATGCCTAGTTGATCCTTAACCATTTTATCCCTTATGCCAGCTCCATCCCTAATTCTACATACTTATATACTAGGGCAAACTGTGTTCTTTTAACAGGACAGTGTGACATGAATCTGGCTCATGGGCACAATCTGATATTTACTACTCTCATAAGGGAAGCAGAGAGAAATTGAGGCTAGAGTCTAGTTGCACAAAAAGAAGGGAAGGACACTTTTTCATTTTCAATAATGCTGAGGGGAAAACACATTATTACGTGTCTTCCTTAGGAAGTCTGGGATTCAGGGAGTCTTGCCAAAAGATACAGCTATTCCAGTGCTGGGTCTGTGAGCCTCAGAAGTTGGTCTTCCTACATTTCCTCAAACATGATGCTAGGTTTTGTGACACCCTTGTAGTCTGACTTACTGCAGTGTAACTGCTGTATGACAGATGAGACAAAGAATTTTTTGATCCAATCAGGTTTAGGTAAATTTGAGGAGGTTGTTTTTGGAGGATGGTTTGCGGAAGGCATAAATTGTGCACAGCTAACAGGTCAGTTGAGCTACATCTGTCATAAAGGCTCACAAAGCTTGTGGAGTATGCGATCAGAACTCCATTCATGGGTAATTTAGGTATAAAAGAAACAGCAGGAAAAAGGAGTAGCAGTGAGGAGTATAAACATATTAACTTTGAGTACAGCATTTATATTTGCTATCATAATAGGCCCATTACAATGGTTTTCTTAGAGGTGAATTAGTGATCCCAGCAGAGGATACAATTTGAAGTCATTGAATTAGAAGAAATTAAATCAAAGACAGACCAGCATCTCTCCTCTTAAATAACTGTGGCAGATATCGTGTTGCAGAAATACAGAATGAATGCTAACAAATCACCAGAATTGAATGATGCTCACTCATGAGTTTCAAAAGAAACAGTGGAATTACTTATGGCACTATATAATTCACTTAAACTTCCATTGGTTCCTGAAGTCTGCAGAGTAGCAAGCATGGTATCATTCTTTAAAACGGCTGCCAAAAGGGTATCTAAGGAACTAGCATAGCAAATTTGCTAGTCTAGCAAATTTGACATTTGTACTAGGCAAATTAATAGACAATATAACTAGGAATTGAATCAATGAATGCCTGATAAAAGCAAAAAGTTTCCTTGGGAAAAGTCGACATGGTTTCAGTTAAGAAAGATTTTTCCTTAGATAGATAATTTCTTTGAAGGGGTAAATAATGATAATGGTGAGTGTATTTGGTTAGGTTAGATTTCCAAAAGGCTTTAGAGGGAACTGTGCAGCCACAGGATAAAAGGGAAGATCCTGGCATGCTTACAAATGGGAAACAATGGGCAGAGTGTCTGGCCAACTGATGAATGGAGAGAAGTCACTGTTGGATGGGGTCTGTCCTGAAACTTGTGCAGTTCCACACTTTCATAAATGACCTGGCAGAGGAGCTGAGCAATAAGGTGATCAACTTTGCTGATGATACAAAGCTCTTCAGAGCAATAAGGAAAAGGACTACTGTAAAGAGCTGCAGAAGGACTTACAAGGCTGAGTGACGGCACAATGAAAAGGCAGATAAAATACTTTGCTGGTAAATATAAAATGATTGGTATGGGGAAAAATGATCCTTACTTCAAAGCAATAGGCACTGAGTTGGTCCTTGCCAATCAGGAAAGAGACTATGTGGTTATGACAGATATCTCCATCAAAAAACATCTGAGTGCTCAACAGCAATCTAGATAGCAAATAAAATGTAAGTCTCTGCCAACAGCTTGAGTACCATCTGTAGTCCTGGTACTCCATTTTCAGACTGTAACTGGACAATGTTTGGAGAATGTAAGGAGGATCATCAATGTAAGCAACAGCTCTGAGGAGTGACTGAGTGGGCTGCACTCTCCCACCTGGAAAAGGCACCATGGGTGGTGGGAAAAGCAAGAAAGAGGTCTAATTATGAACAGCATGGAGAGCTTGAGTAGCGATTAAGAGTTACCTGTTTCTTCTGGGGTAACTGGACTTGGAGTAATCAAATGAGGTCATTGGGATTCAGGTTCAAAATACAAAGAAGGAGATGGTACTCATACAGACAGAAACAGAATTGTGGAGCTCTCTGACAAAGAATGGTGAGGAAGCAAGATATTTACATGGAAATAAGAGGAGAATTGATAAACACTAGTAAAAGAGATTGATTGCAAATTACTAAATAAACAAAAACTTCTGGTTCAGTAGACTCTGAGAACTAGAAAGAGTTAAAAGATGGGGGAGTGTCATACACATTTTTTCTGGTCTTACTTTTATTGAGATATTTGCTTGAGGTCATTCTTTGGACTTGCTAATATTCAGAAACTGACAGAAATGGAAAACCTATATCTAGACGAAAATCAGATTAACTTTAATAGTAATTGATACTGAATGGGGTTTTATATAGCTTTGACCCTTTGAAGGCATCTAGATCTTGCTTTTCCCAAGCTCTGATGGAGCTAGATTACTGTTTTCCAATCTTTTTTGATTTGCACATCTTCTAAATATTGTTGGTTGATATGAGAATAGCAGTACAGTAAATACCAGACTACTGACAAATAGATATTTTTTCCTAGTGACCCTTATGGACTCCTTAAAACTTGTCCAATAGCAGTACAGTAAATACCAGATTACTGACAAATGGATATTTTTTCTTAGTGACCCCTATGGACTCCTTAAAATTTGTCCACAGACCCTTAAAGAGTCATGACCAATAGTTTGATGGATACTAGCTGCACTGTGTAGAGTTCATCCTTACTTTTCAAATTTGCTATAGGCAGTAGACATCCACTACTGGGAAACTGGCAATTCAGTAGACACAACAGTGAGAGTCTGAAGTTGATGGAGAAGGGTGATGAGAATTGCTCACGAGAGAAAGATGGGAGCTTTCCATCTCTCTGACTTTGTGACTCGGCCAAATTTGTCTTCACTAAATACCATGCCCAAATAATTGAACTGAAGTGATAATGTTCTTGGTGATACCATCAGGTAACACAAGATCTGTACAGCACACTCTTGCTCTTTTAAAAGGGAAGAAGGCATATTCCATCCCCAGACCAAGCTGAGCCAGTGTGACTGATGTGTTTGCCTCTAAACGGAGCAGGCAATCTGCTTGTGTATTGATTTTGAGCACATTAATAGCTCCTAATAGCCCAGGCCATTTCCTGAGTAGCAATTTGCATACTTGTGTGGGAATAATTTCCTTATTTATTAATAGAAAAATTCACCCTTTACAGGTGAATGTACAGTATGTTTTGCTGCTGACAAGAGAATAATCATTTGTAATGAGACTTCTGCTCGAGTTTTTAGTAAATCTGCAATTCTGAATCCCCCTCCTGCTTACCTCCTCCACTGTAGTATCCAAATTTTGCAGCCTACTCATTTAACTCGGCTGTGGATTGAGCTAAGAGAGCCCCAGATCCCTTTGTTAATCCCTTCCCCTCTAGGCACCATGTAGGGAACAAGCTCATGCACATCAGCTGTTGCACAGTGCTTCATTTTTAACTCATGTATTACCCTTACATTACATTATATCCCTCGAGCTTCCTCCCTTCTTCATGGCCCTACCTTTTTTCAGCTCTGGTCTTTTCCGTTGCACACCTCATGCAAGCGTCGCGTGGTTGTCCCTCCGGCCTGGCTTGGTTGAGATGAATACAGAGTTCCAGGAGAGGGCGCAGGATGCATTCAGAGGTGAGATAGAGACAGTTGGAATGCCTGATTTTATTTTCTTTTCCTTCTTTTTTTTATTGTTTTTTTTATCCTTTTCCTCTGCAGGGCTATTTCAGATGTGCAAATACTTATCCCTACAGGCTTTACCTCTAGGACACTCTAGATTTTTCTTTTTCCCTCTTTTTAGCACAGTCTAAGTAGCTGTCTGCTTTCTTTTTCCCAGCTGTTCATGAATTAGGCAGCGTTTATGGAGCTGTCTATGCATCCGCCCTTATGGGGCACAGCTGTTTTAAAACTTCTGAAGCGGGAAAAGGAAGTTGACATGACTTTGTGAGTTTAGGTTTGATCTGTAAATACAGCTTTTCCTTTAGTAACTACATTTCGGTGGCGAAAGATAGGTCCTTTGCCTCACCGTGTGGGTTGTCAAGCCATCAGTGATGGAAGTGTGAGGTGTCTGCCTGCTGAGGTTATCCTTTCAGAGTAACTTAAGTTGTGGATTTACAGGACAGAAAAGGTGCAAGGGTGACAGTTGAAGAAGAGCTAGTTGCATTACAGGGCTGCTTTGCCAGTATGTTGAGCTTCCACTGTTCCCTTCCCTATTCTAATTACATTACACTGAATGATCATGGCAATCCTTTCCGGCTTTAAAACTGATGGCAGATGTATTTCCTAGATAATGAGTCTCATAAAAAATTATATGAAATCTCCCATTGAATTTGATAGCAGGGGTACTGTTCCAATTTAAAGGTTATAGAATGATGAAAAAAAAAGCTAAAGAAAGGTTATCGTTTTCCACTCACCCTCTGGAACTTGGGTAATTACAGAACTAACCTTGCCAACACTAAAGCATATGTTTTTGGATAACTGAAAGGAAGCTCTCTAGGGATAAGGAAATGCAGGAACTTTCCTTATAGATGGATTTGTAGCCTAGAGATGTTGCAGCAGGTGCTGTTCTGCTTCTTTGACACCGAAGCCTTTACTCCTCTTAGCTGTGGATGATGGCTGCATGGACAAAAGCCCTGATCTGACACCAGCCACTGTGATGGACCTACAGCTTTTCTCTAGGGCAGTGGCAACACATACCTTTGTTATGATATTTGACAAGTCTTTGCTCCCATAGTCACATAGGTATCTGAATACAAACATTCTTGCTAAAAGCCATGAACACAAGTGTGGCCCAGGCTCATATTCAGCAAGAGTGTACAAAATAACCAGACCCTTCGTGTCTTAACACATATAGTGTTTAGAGAGCCTCTTTTTATTTTCTGCTGCTACAAATGAACTTAATCAGAATTTGGTGCCGTGGCCCATGACTGGGGATGCTAGCTACCACAGCAAAGCAGATAGTGAATAATCAGGGAAGGATGTGTGCCAATACGGGAGAGGCGTGAGCTGTTAGACATCCAGGTTTTAATGGGTGAAATTCTATTTAGTGCCACTAGGGGACACCCAAACTGTTTCAGTGTGCAAGAAACAGCTCCATAATCCTCGGCTTCCTTGGAAATCAGTTGCACGGAGAAGGAAATGTGTTCGGAGGGAATAGAGGTAACAGATGCTTAGGCACATCTAAAATCTTTTCTTCAGGTTACAGTGGGAGTTAAGTGAATAGAATCACGTGCATACAAATTGAATCAGTGACTGACAGCAAACTGGTCTGATGAACTCCCTGTGTTTAAAAGCTGTAGCTTTCTTAGTGTCAGAAAGTGGCTGATTCCCATGAGACAGGACTGACGTCTCACTGAAGGAGCAGCCACATCCTATTGTGAGAGCCTGGAAAAGCTAAGGTGGCGTAGGAGAGACAAGGCCATATCTAGAGGCTGAGAGAAGTGGCTGGTGGGACATTCTAGATTTCTCTGCTCACTGGATAGCTGATGCAAACCAGATAAGTGGACCCAATTCGAGTTCATATTGCTTGTATAGCAAGAGAGAGCAGAACAAATCCACCAAACTCAGTCAGAGCTCACTTCTGAGGTGTGCTAGGGATGACCTAGTAATCATGGCCTCATGTGGTTATCCAGGGATGGTTTTACTCCAGAAAATACAAACTGTTTCAGACAGGGAAGAATCTAAAGATGTGAAAGAATTCTCAAGAAACTAACAAGAAATCGCTAGTGTTTTACTCCAAAAGTCATGCCAAGTAAGGATCAAAGCTTTCCCTTACCTTGGCCTAAATAGGCTACACCAAATACACCCGCAGCACTGCTGCTGAATTTGACAGTGTCACCACAAACACTTGTATTTGGGTCAGTGTGGGAAACTAATTCCTCTCTGACCTCTAGTAACATGCCCTGTATAGTGTCTCAATTCTACCAGGAAGACTGCACAAAGTTTGTTATCTTGTCATTGTCTGGACGTCTTTTAGGGACAGTTAAGCTGTCAAAAGCTGTTAATTAGAGAAAAACAAAGTTCTTTGCTACTAACCAAAGAGTTTTTTTTTAAGAGCACATAAAACATGTCCTCTTAAGACCCACGGCAGAGCTTTGTCTCAGTCAAGTTACTCTCCAGTGGTCTCATCCAAAACATGTGGGGCTTATGCCCAGAATTCATTCTAGGGCTGTCTTTTCAGTGGCATGAATGGGATATGCACCCGGAAAAAGGTTTCCAAACAACTTCCTCTAGAGACTGGAGGCAACTTCTTTCACAGGTGCTGGCCAGGGATGCAGCTAGAGGAGTCCATGCTGAAAGGCCGTGCACTAGCATGGCCTTCCTCCACAGCCAAGGTCAGGCAGGTGCTGCTCTTCTCTTGGTCCTGCGGACATCATTTCCTGAGTAACTGCTTATCTGTTGTACCTGCCCCCCTGAACATCATCTGCATGCTGCTGGCATAAGTACTTGTTTCTGCTCTTCCAAGGGCTGTATATCACTGTTGAATAATGCAGCCAGAAGTCTCTAGAGCTCACGTATTGCCAGTCATTAAACTGGATTGACTTTGGCTCTATGCATGGTGAACAAGCTGTTCTTTTTGAAAGAGTGATTGATTGTCTTAGATTGTAGTAAATAGTGCCTTATAGAATAGGAATAACTCCAGTTTGCAGTGAGACAGTTTAAGATCTTTGAAGACCCTAACTATTCTATGATTCTACGATTCTAAGACACTTTAATTGCTTTCTTGGTTAAATTATGTTCATTTATCCTCACTGCCTTTTTGATCTCAAAGCAGGATATAACACATCTGAACATTTTTTTTCGTAGCCAATTTTGGTGCTTTTTCAACGCTGGAAGTTTCTTCAGTATGCCTTTGTAATATGCAAAATTTCTTCCATCTTTCCCTCTTCTTCCCCACCTGGTTAATCTCCTTTGTCTTAAAAACTGCCCCAAATGCTTCCTTGAATTCTTCCAAGTGCAGGCTCCCCTTTCATTCTGCTGATTGCCTGTGGCAAAGGCAAAGATAATTTGTTTTCATCTTGACCAAGGGCCTTTGTGGTAAGTTAGTCCTCCCAGAATAGAAGGGATAACTGTAATGCTAATCGTGGCTATGGCTGTTGGGATGAAAAACCCACTTTCTTTTGATCATTGTTCCTAGATCCCTTTGGATGGTGGATTTTCACAGAGCACCTAACATTAACACTCATTTTTTGCAGCATCAGGAAAAATCTGAGGGCTGAGACACGCGTGGCAGAGGAGAAGCAAGGAATGAACAAATGAGTCTTCTTACCAACCTTCTTATGGTTTGGAATTTCACCTGCAAAAAGCCATATCAGGCTTCTTAACTCAGCAAAACTGTATAGGTTTTTCCATTATTTTCCATTGTTTTCCTCTTGGTTACATGCCATATTTAAATATAGTGAGGTTTCTCAGAAATAATTCAGCTCACATGTTTTATGTTTGGTTTTTGCATCTATGCAGTAAGCTTGATTTTGAAAATCCATGAGAGAAGGCCTTAACTTGGGCGGAAAAATTAACCTCTGGTTCCCCAAAATGCTAGTCCACTGTGCTTGCTGGGAGTATCATCCTTCTGGCCAGAAGTTCTGCAAAATGAGCACCTATTAGTGGGCAGGGAAAGGGTGGGCTGGAGCTTTGTGTGGAACTGCATGTGCCTGTGGACCTGCTGGAGAAGAGTGACTCTGCTGCAAGGTGAAACAAGTGATCAGTTAATTGCTTAAATGTTTTCCAGCTTTAAGAGTTTGGGATATTTTTGTTGAAATGAAGTTACATTGGAGGCAATAGGCCTCAATAAGAGATTCAAATAAATGGCACTCGATGTGCCCAGGAGGTGGAGTCACCCTGTCCTCTGCAGGGTTGGGTAGTACATATGAAGATGAAAAACTGTTTTTTCCCTTGGGAGAGCTTGCTCTGGGCTCAATGAAGCTTCCTGTTCCTCTGTAGTGTTTCTCCCAGGAGTGATAAGAGCTGGAGCATCGTTGAGGTTTATGTAGCCCTGCAGTAGAGCAACCTGTGAGGGAGGACACTGCCATGACATCCTTTTTCTGGAGAACCGCAGAGGTGCCTGGATCTGCTGCTCAGAGTCCCCACACTGTGAGGAGAGCAGCAGAGATCACAGGAGGTCTGGAGACTGCATGGCACTTAACTTCCATGGCTCCAGAGGTAACTTGATTTTCTTATGGACCTGGGAAAATACATGAAACTAGGGTAATCAAAGTTCAAGGAAGGAGACTATAGGCAAGAAAACCTTTCTTTTGCATCAGACAGCATCTGGTCACAGAAACAAGGCGATCCCATAAACAAACTGCTGTTGCACTGTCCTGGGTTCCTCTTAAACCATGACACCCACATTCAGGAGCCACCATTAGGAGACCTCGTGACCCAGAATGGCACACACACGAGGCCCAACTTCTGCTGAGTCCACTTACTGGTAACTATCACACCATATTTGAGAAAAGACAAGTACATTTACTAAGTGCTCAAGTAAATAAAACATTTACAGTGAACAGTTGTTTGTAAAGCAGCTGCCACAAGCACAGGGAAAACCTCATTTGGCAGAATTTGGTGGCTTTCATTAAGGAAGGTAACTCCCTGAAGGCTCATAACGGTTCTCAGAAAAGGTGACAAAGTGTCTTTTCTGGGGGTGTACAACCTGCCCTCTACCAGCTTGCCTTTCTGTTGCAGTCTTAACAAGAAGTCAGGCTAGGTTTTGTGCCCTCTGAAAGTCTCTGAGGGATGGATCAGATTATTCCTAACACGTGACCATGCCATTTTAAATGGCTCACCTTTTCCACTGGTGTCTTCTTAATTAGTAGCGAGAATGAAATTTGGCCAGGGGTAATCAGCGGGCAAATCTCAGATTTGACAGATGTGCCAGGATCTTAATCCATGTGGGTCCAAAGTCCACACATCTGTCTGTACTTACTGCTCCCTGCCCCAGTACATCCCACCAACTTGAGCTGTCAAGACTTTTCCATACTGTTTGTTGTGTCAAAGTAAAGTAGGTCAGGTAACCTGGAGATCATCTCCAGTTAGCCTCCAGCAAGGTTACTGGTGCAGTTTTGGCCACCGGAGGGCTCCAGTGTTATTTCACAAATATGACAGAATGATACTAAAAATTACAATTGTCGTGGGTCAACAGGGGGGTCTAAAATCTTGCAGAAGCCTCATGCCTTATCTAATGCTTGGCATGCAAATTTAAAATGGGGTGTCCAGCTTCCTGCATCATGAAGAGTCAAGAATCTGGGACGCTTGCTTTAAATTATTTGGGTTATTACGATTTTCTCAGCCTCCTGAGGTCTGTCTCTGTGCCAGTGCAGCAAGGATGTGCTCATAAAATCCCTTTTTGTGTGAAGAAGCAGGGGCAGGGGTGTGTGTGGAGGGAGAGGACCACGGGAGAAGCAAAGATAGATTCATGCCACTCTGAGATGCTTGGCAAGCACAGCAAAGGAGGGAATCCCCAGATTGCACCTGCTGAAATCTGTTAAAATCCTGCCTTTTTCTCCCTTCTCCCCTCATTGAGGGACCAGTGCAGCACAGGAGAGAATCAGAGAGGAACCTTTTATTCATTGCATAGCACTGTAGTGGATTCATTGCGTGTCCTTGAAGGAACCCAGGTTTTGTAGCTGACCCTGAGCTTTACCATCAAGAAAAAGTAGGTTTTTTTCTTCTTCTTTTTTCATTTTCCCATCCCTCATCTCCTGTCCTATTTTTAGAGCTTGACGTTTTCTCAGGGGTTTCACAGTCTATTTTTAAAAGACTACGTGGGCTGCCAAACCATTGTTATTTTCTCTAGGGTGGTGTCAACACAGTGCCTATAGTAAACGAGCCGAGCATTTGCAATAGGTAATGTTTTAAAGCAGAAAAACATTACCATTGAATATGAAAAATGCTTTTGCAAATACATCCCCACTGTGAAGTGTTTTATTTGCACAGAGCATCCTTTTGCTTGCCTCATGACTTTCCCCTTTTCTGAAACAGCATTGGTCTGACCGTTGGATTGCTCACTGCTGCATGAACCTGACCTGTACATTATTAGATCATCTAGAGTGACTGTAAATCAGGTTTGGTCTAAGTCTGGCAGCACATTTAATATTTTTATAAAGCTATTTTTCTTGCCTTTTATATTGGGAATGAGTTAAAGAGCCCAGCTCTGAAAGCAATATAAGGAAGAATTCGAATGGTTTAAAATATGAACAGTAGCAAATATTTAGTAGTAATCATCATGATATCATCAATTTCAGTGTCATTTCTCAAATGAATCCAGCAAAATCACAGCTTCTTTTCACCTGTGGGGAGAAAAGAAAAAAGAAAAAGAAAAAGGAAGAAGTCAGGAACAGTTATGTAAAGATGTGGGAGCAGATGTACTTCTGGTGTAAGCTGGCACTGCTCCACTGATGTGAGTCAAACTACTTGATGTGGGGGAACATTTGTCTGCAAGGGAAGATAGTCTCAGATTTGCCAGCGAGCTGTGGTGCCTTCATAAGCTACCACACAGCAGCTTAACACAGTATTTGCCAATATCATGCTCTGAGCCCCTCACAAATATGACAGGCAATGTACTGAAGCTCTTTCATTGATGCTTAACCCAGTGTCTCTTCTATACTGCCTCCTGAAGACAACGCTGCGCAAAAGAACAATTCCTGCTCTTCAACCTTTGTGCAGTGGTTCCTTGAGCTGTAATAGCTCATCTGTACCTTTTAGAATTGAGTCTGCAGGCCACAGACATGTGCAGAGCACCTCCTCAATCAGCTTCTTGTGTGAATGTCATGGGAAGACATGGTAAGCCACCCTTCCCTAGAATTGCAAGGGCATTTAGGAACATAAACTGCCTTGTTTCAGTAGAATTTGAGATCATAAATACTTCTGCACATTTGAATCCTGGTATGCACTATGGGTTCTGGGCAAGGAATGGCTGTTATTTTCACAGTCCTTGCTCTCAGTCCTTTCCCTGAATGATGGAACATCCAGGAGCTTCACAAGCTGGTGGTATTCATTTACATTATAAACCTCAAAGGGATTTATTTTCCATGAATTTGTCCTGCTGCCTGCTGAACCCTTGTAAACAACTACTATCCACTACATGCTGCAGCAAGGAGCCTCACAGCTCAGCTCTCCCACATGGAGAAACTGCCCTTTATTTGTTGCCTTCTCACTCATAACTTTACTCCACCACATTGCTTGATGGCTCTAAGCTGCCTGGCATTCAGTTTCTGCTCACCAAGTCCCATCTCAAGTTTACCAGGAGACCTGTGAACTTCTGTGAACCTAACCAGAGACTTGTGTTTGTAACCAAACCGGAGGAGTTTTGCCCAGGTTTGCATTTCATTGCAGATTCCTTACATCCTTCTTATCATCCCACCAGGCAAAGAACCATCATTTGAAAGCCCCCAATAGAAGTGCCTGACTTCAAGTTATTTTGGCACCATACCCCAAACTCTGAGAAGCCACCAATGCTGGTTCATGCTCTTGGAAGCTGAGCTGGTTGGCTGGTTTTGAAGGTACAACTGCCGTAGCAGATGGCTGTGAGGTTAGCAGGGAATTTATTCAGAGCTATGCGTATACCAGGCTGTCTTTCCTCAGCAGGACTGGCAACCAAGAGCATGCTCACATACCCACCCACATCTGCACGCTGACATCCCAGCACTATGTGGTGACCGAGGAGTGGAGGAGACAGCCTGTCTGTCACACACCAACTCTTTTGTGCTGCTTTACCCCACAGTCTGTGCCAGCTCAGCAGGGCTGTTGGCTCAGTCTGCACTGCTGAACAGCGGAGGTGTTTCATGAATAGATGAACCTGCTTTGTTCAAAGAGGAGTAGGGCTGAAATGGTGCACAGCCTCCATCTTGGGTATATCTTTTTAGATACCCTTCATGATCCATGAGCAGTCAACAGTCCCATGTTGCCATTGCACTGTTCCACTGCAAACTACATATCAGCAGTTCATAACACTGCTTTTCTGAAGTACTGGTTTATAGGAAGCTCAAAGTCTGATGGCAATCAATGGGCTGGGACAGGAGGGATAGGAATAATTCACTATTTTCCTGGAAAACAATGTTGTGTTAGATGTTGGTGTTGCAGTGAAGATGGCTGAACAAGGACAAAGCTGTAAACCCTCGAGAAGATTCCTCTTAAGTGTCTGTAAGAGGTAATTGTCTCCACCATGTGCTGAAGCAGAGGTTAATGACCCTTGGTCACAGCCTGTGATAACACAGCAAAGATACCCACAGTTAATGGAATCTGAGCTGCCAGTTCCTTGACTTCTTTCTCTACCCCCAGAATAGCTGCATTAATTTTTATCTTTAAACATTCCTGCTACATGAGAAAAAAACTCACCTATGATACCAGCTCTGAGTCATGCCAGCACATTTGTATGCTGGTGTATTTGGAAGTAAAGCTGTTGGTGTTCAAGAAGTATAAAGCGGTGCTTGATAAGTGAAGTAGTGGTAGTAGTAGCTTATTTAGATAAGGGAAAGAGAGGTGTGCTATGCTGTCAGTAAGTACTTGGCACATTGCAGTGCTGTCCCCAAACGAAGTTGGCCCAGGCTGTTTTAAGCTACGGGATTTCCTGTGAGTTAAATTTCTTTCCTCAGACTTGAAGGACATATCAGTGTTACCTGCCTGATGGGAGGCAAGTTTAGATAACCAAGTGTACTTTGCTGTAGTAGTATCAATATCTGTTCTTCTTACTGTGGCATTTGAAGACCATATATGCTAAGTGATACAACACATATCACCTCTGTCCTTTTCACCTCAGGCTGTGGTTGCACAATTAATGACCACTGATATGGGATCTGTGCATTATTGGATCATATAGCAGTACCCGGTGGGTCTGAAATCAGCTGTGGATGTTTATCATGTTTCTGCTGACCTAATGATAGATAGCAGACGTGGCAGTTGCTTTTGGTAGTTGCAGGAAGAAGGGTTACACCTGCTCTGACACAAAGCTTGACAAGACAGGATTGATCTTGTGCATGTTGGGGTGTATTCGAATCATAGAATCACAGAATGATCAGGGTTGGAAACAACCTTATGATCATCTTGTTCCAACCCCCCCTGACATGGGCAGGGACACCTCACAGTAGACCATGTCACCCAAGGCTCTGTCCAACCTGGCCTTGAACACTGCCAGGGATGGAACATTTGCCACTTCTTTGGACAACCCACTCCAGTGCCTCACAGCCCTTACAGTAAAGAACTTCTTCCTTACATCTGACTTAAATGTCTCCTGTTTAAGTTTGAACCCATTACCCCTTGTCCTGTTGCTACAGTCCCTAATGAAGAGACCCTCTCCAGCATCTTTATAGCCCCTCTTCAGATACTGGAAGGCTGCTCTGAGATCTCCATGCAGCCTTCTCTTCTCCAGGCTGGACTGCCCCAACTTTCTCAGCCTATCTTCAAATGAGCATGGTAACTTTACATACTTTTGTGATATGGTTGTGCCATTTTTGCTATAGCACTAGGACTTCTAAAAGCAAATTTGCAGTGTCACTACACAAGGTACAGGCTCTTCCTATGTACTATTCTTGTGCCTGCAGTATAGTGGGTGTGTATCAGAGATACTTTTGAAGTGTGGGTGGAAAGCTGTGAGGCACCCCTTGATCTGTAATGCCCTGGAGTTGTACAGTCTCTAACTGGACCATGCAAACATGCTAGCACTGGGACATGGATTTAGAGTTATCCTTAAGGCAGTGGCCTAGATGTTGTTCCCAGCTCCCTATTTTATTCCACAAAAAAAATGCTTATTCCAAAAAGAAATGATTGCTCTAACCAGACCAGTGCTTTGTCCGTTCAGCCCTGGTCCCAAGTCTCTCTTTGTCAGACATCTGTATGTTACCGAGAAACTCACTTGCTCCCCTGAAGTACAGAAGAAAAGCCTTTCATTCAGTTTCTAATCCAGCTCTTTGTTCAGATCTGTGTGCAAACAACCTCTGCATGTCAGACTGCAGTTTCTGGGTTACTGCTCTGCAGAGCCCTTGCTGGTGTTCCTGGGGAATTGGTTAGCTTCTAGGTAATGGGTTACCTCTTTGCTTCCAGCTGCTAAAGAGCACGGAAACAAGCTAAAAATACATTTCAGCCGATACCTCATGTCACTTCTACACGTGAGGCGTTTGTGCAGTTGCCACAGGGATGTGAAGCAATTGCACAGGGGAGGGGACATAACCCTGATTTTTGTGAATAGAGGGGGAGGTGCCCATGAGAAAAATCCTTCTATGATAAGGCTGTGTAGCCCCGTGCTTTGATGCCAGTGTTGAAAAAGCATGCAGCTAAACACTCACAGATTTAGACCAACCAATCGTGTGTGAATGCTATTTTTGGAAAGCACAGTGCAGAAATACGGCACATGCATCACATGTGAATTGGGAAAGTGCAATCTATTTTTGGAGCCTGTTTGCATATGTGCTGAGTCAAGGTTTGCACAAAGAGCAAGCCTGTACCTAACATCTCTTAAATCTGCTTTAGCAAGGTTGTTAGCTTTCAAGTGATTTCTGGGTACCACAAAATCCTTTCTCCCTCTGATTTTACTAGCATCTTGGTATTACAGGGAGAGTAATTAGAAAAGCCGAAAAAAATCACTTGAGAAAGGGAGCCATAAGAATCATAGAATAGTTAGGGTTGGAAAGGACCTTAGGATCATCTAGTTGAAGTGAGATGGTTTCTGCAAAAATAATAGCTAGGTAGTGCAGAAATGCCAGAAAAACATTAAAGAGTAAGAAAAGGCAGGAAGGTCTCTGAAAGAAGTTGGGAGATTTCACCTTATTCTATCTTTGCTAAAGCAAGCCTATATGCATGGAGCAGCCCCAGAGAAAACAGGAATCAAAGAAAGAAATCTGAATTTGCATGAACTTACATTGCATGAATGACAGCCAATCCTGGCTTTGTGGTCGTGGATGAAAAGCCTCAAGGTTACCAGGACTCTCAGGCTGCACAGCAAAGGGATGGTATCTGAGGATAAAGGACTGGCTGGTTGGTGGCGGTCCCAGAGGTTGAACTCTGTTCTGCAGGACACAACCTTTGGCAGACTGCCTTCCAGAGCAGTGCTGTAGTCCTCACAGATGATGGAAACTAAAACAGAGGTCACTATATGGTCTGAGGTTTTACCCTGCAAGGGATACTTCTATGTTGATTATTTCCAGGAGGCAAAGACCTCAAGTACTGGAGACAGTTAGGCTGCTGCAGACTGCTGTGGTCATCAGGGGAGATTTTAGGTCCATGTCTTCTGTCCTGCCATGATACTTACACCACTGTACACCAGTGTTGCAGTTTACCTTCTGCTGGCGGGAAGCAGCAGCACAACTCTGCGGAGGGGGTGGGAGTAGAATGCTGAGGGGAAGCTCAGGTCTGGCACTGGAGAGCTTTCTTGATCCTGTGTACACAGAAATGGGGTTGCAGGTATGGAGAACATGGTGCTAGCACACTAGAGAGACAGTGGGGATGGAGTGTGTCTGGGCAGAGGAAAGGCAGGACTATTATTTAAGAGCAGTTAGTCACAGCCCACAAACCACAGGGTGTGTTTCTCAATGTGTTATCACTGCTTCTGGGAGCTGGATAAAGCATGATATAGTGAGGCCAAGTGAACACAGCATGCTAGGGCTGCCTGCTCAGTCCTCCAGCAAGGGCAACACAGGTGAGCAGAAGGTGAGCTGAGCTCTTTCTCTTTACCTGCCCGTTCTTACTTTCCAGCAAGTCTCCTGACTTGTCAGTAGCTGTGTTATGAAAGGACAAAGTAAGCCTAAAGAGAGCTGCTGTGCTCTGGAGAGGTGAACACAATGTATCTGCAGCTTGCTGGAGCCATTCCCACAGTTCAGGAAAAGGCAGGATGGCTGTTCGGAAGGACCAGAATGGATTTCTGCTCAAATGGAAACCAGAAGGTGAATGGAGCCATGTGATATTCATACCTTCTGCACATACAGCTCTGGGGTGAAGGGAAGGTGTTGTTATATTAAAGATGGGAATGACAGCAAGTGCAATCTGAGTATTGGTTTGTGGGTGGAGGTCCAGACGAAGTCCAGAGCAGAAACATCCAGCATCCTTCACATCAAAACCAGCCCTGCAAATTTTACAGCGATGCTTTAGAGCCCTTGTCCTGGTGAGGTTGGCTGTAGAGGTTGACCCGAGTGCCATCTAGTGATCTAAACCCATAAATAGGTGATATTCCAGACAAATGACCATGCTGCGGTGCAACAGATGCTCTGGACAGTTCAGTCATAAAAAGCAGAAGCTGCTCATGTTCATGAGGTAGATCCCCATGAAGTAGAAAGCAGTTTCCTGAAGGCCAAATCTAGTGATGTGCAGAAGAATGGTTTGGCATAAGACATGTGAACAGCACAACTAAGTTCAGCTGACCCCCATAAAATCTGCACCCCTGCAGAATGTACAGAGCTTTTGTTTTCTCAAAATGTGCGTAGCAAATGAAAACCCTTCTGTTGCAATCTACATGAAAGGTGACAGGCTCTATCCATGAGCAGCAGACACTGGGTTTTGTACATTTTCCACAAAGTATTCTGAGGTTGGTGTAGAAGGATTTGAGTAATAATATCCTGTTGTGTTTTCTTCTGACTACACTAGATCACCCCACAGGCTGTCTTTCAGAGGTTAGCAGTGCTTTCTGAAGCCCATCAGTTGCAGTGCTTGCTCAGCTCTTGTGTAGCTGCTCAGCACATGCACAGCATATTCTGTAGGACTGTGGGTAGACTTTGCAGCAGCAAGGGGGAAAGACATTACCCCTGTTTTCCCGCTGCCCTGACAGGAATGGCACTGATACTATGCACCCTCTTACAGGCTGCTGGGGACACATGAGGAGCTTCAGCAATGTGACTTAGAAGAGGCTTGGAGCATCAGCTATTGAGAAAAAGGGAGCGCCTTACCCTGAGACAGTTACCATCCCTCTTGTTGCTGGTAATAGCATGTAATGCAGCAGGATACAATAAAGATGTGGGATCCATGCTGATCTCTGTAGGGGGGATAATGTTGGCTCAATTTGTTTATTCAGTTGCTAAAGGCATAGATGTCAACATAGAGACAGATGTTAACAAAAGAATTGAGACATACCTGTAAACAGGGTACGACATTGCATGAAGCATGCCTGGCAGACTGCCTCCTCTGTGTGCACTCCTGGTGTCTCTAATCCTGATGGAGCAAAACCCATGTGGTCCTTTCTGGGCCTTTCTCTTCTAGGTACGTGTGGTTAGGAAGACTTAACATGATATATATTCAGTATTTCTTCTTGTAATCAGAGAAAACAAGAAGTCAAATTCACTCCATCAAAGAAAAAAAAAAAGGGTTTGGAATACACATGAAATCACAAGCCCTAGTCTTGAAAGCAAGCCTGCATTTAAAAGCAATATGGCTTAAAATTAGAGTAAAAAATGCAAATGTTGATGTAACTTCCAAATTTTGCAAGTGGGTCACAGCCAAAGAAATGCCAACATAACAATACCCACAAAACAAAACAAATAGAATTCCCCTCCAATTTTCAGTGTATGCTAACAAAGACTTGAACACATATCCAAAATCTGTGGAAAGGCAGAGGAAAATCATATAGGTCTCCACTTTCGAGCAGAAAACTTTTTTTCATTCTGACACTGTTCCGTTCTTCATATAACCAGAGAACAGAAAGCAGCAGTTTTCCAGATATTAGGCTGGACTGGTTTCTGTTTAAAACCACTCAGGTTCATAACCTTCCTTTCTGCAACCATAGATCCTCAACCCTAGAGCCTAGGATGACTAACTTGGTTCTGCTGGAAATCTGAGCAGTCATTTCATTCAATACTCGGCTCATGTCCAGTGAACTTCAATAAACCTAACCTGAGATTCGTGCTTGTAAACAAATCTAAGCAGAGATCAGTTTTGCCTGGGTTTTAGTTTCATGGAATAAGGTGCCCACCTTTCTACCTGTCTTCACCTTGACTAGGCAGTGGAATATCCGGCTATCTCCTTGCATGTCATCAGTAGCTTTTCAGGTTACATAGCCAGGCTCCTTGTCCTGAAACTAGTAACCTATCCATTTGTGCTTTATTCTCATAAATTTTGCTTATTCTGGTTAGTGTTCCCGACCAGCTGACGTGATCGGCGCTGTTCGAGGAATGACTCTTCACCCAGATGGTAGCAAGCCTGACAAGGACTCTTTTCAGAGCTATGTACAAATCATGCTGTCTTTTCTCGGATGGATTAGAGTCAACAACACCATAATTGCAAACCCACACACCCACCTCTTCAAACTATCATTCCAGGCCTGTGCAGGGAAACAGAATGCCTGCCTGACCCACACAAGTCTGCCGTGCCAACAAACCTCACTGGCTGTAAGCAGAACTAGAGATAATAGATGATTAGCTTAATAACAATTCACATAGTGTTTCTTCTTCGTAGCACCAGAATGATTATTTTCCCCTGGAGAAACTGAGGTACAGCAAATCAAAATGCTTTTTACAAGTCAGGCATGCATCCAGGAACAGAACATTGGACAGTGACTGCATCATATAGAGAAGTGATGATTTTAATGTTAATTCAGTGTCTTCTATATTGCTTTGCAAAAATAATGTGAAAGAATACTTGTGTGTGCATCCTCTCTTCTCTCAGATTGTCTTAACTGTCTCACTGCTTATGTCTGAAGAAGTATGCCATATCTCAGGGGATTCTGGTTATGAATAAATTGCTGTTTAAACTCCTAGTTATGTTAACTTGCATAGATCAGATAAATAAATTACGTGGTCTGTTCTGTTTCTGGACTGCTGAATGTCTCAAACTCTTGCTGGCCTGGACGAAATAGTCTCATCAATACATTTAAAGTGGACTTTCTTTAGATATTGTGAATGACTTGCTTTGAATGTACTGCTTCTTTGGATTGTCTGACCACTAGACTGTTGTTTTTAAGAAACTAGTTAATTCCCAAGGTTTAAAACTAGATCTTGACTAATAGGTCTCAGAAGCAATAGGGCACTTTGGTACAGCATTTTGGTTTTCAAAGCATAGACCATTCTTACTTCTGTTAATATCAGATAATACAGTGGTAAATGTGTCACACTGGGCGCATCTCTCTTGTGAGGACATAGTAAAATCTTCTGGTCCTTTACCCACAGCATCTCTTCCAGAGCAAGAAGGTTTGACATAAATAAACAGTGAGTTTCCTAGGTTATCCCGGGCAAGCGTAGGGACCTACAGGCATGGCTCATGGCACTGTCCTGAAGCAGCAGCAGAAAGCTAAAGCAGGAAAATCCTCCATAATCTCAGATGGCATCAGATGTCCATGATTAAGCAACTGAACTGAGCCATGGAGTTCCCACTGATAACCAATGGAGCCAAGAGAGAGCTTCTGCTTGTCTGAAGCAGGCTTTGTTTGGTAGACAGCTGGGACACTGGACTCCGGGAGCCTGCACTGGCTGGATGTCCTCTGTTTGCAGGCCAAGCAACCAGACACTGTCACAGGCATGTTCTTCATCTTGAGCTCAAACTTTCCCCATCTGAGATGGCAAATGAAGTTGTGTAAATATAATCATGCCCCTGTTCTCATTGGTAAAAGGAGGAAGAGTGAAAAGAAGGAATAATGAGCTGCATAGACTGGTAGCAGTCTGGAGAAGGTGTTTTGGAGCATCACTGCTAGGCATCCCATGCAGGTTGAAAATACTTGTAGGTACTTTAGTAAGATATGCACCTGGAATTTCACATATATAATAAAGCCAGCTATAGTGACCTTCTTCAAGAATAGGGCTAAAATACACTCCACACTGTGAATATGTGTTGGCTGTGTGTGGTTTTACACTGAGAATTATAACCTAGCAAAAAATATATTGATACTGTATGCACAGCATAAGTCATACAGTCTACTACTAGTGATGATAATAAAATAGGCCTTTTGAGCATTATACTGGTTTTGCCCGCTGGATTATTTTTTCAGATGTATATGTGAAGAATATATGAACAATAATTAAGCTTATTTTAACTTCTGGGAAGAGGCACAACTCTCTGATTCTGGTCTTAATATTTTGAATGGAAGTAGCTCCACTGAAGCTGATGAAAACCCAGTTTGAACCTGGTCCACAGCACATACCCATCTCCCTTTGTGTGACAAAATTGGTGACAGCTTCTACTGTGTCGCATCTGTGTCTGCAGGTAGCCAATTAAACACCACTGTGGATCCAGCAAAGAGCACCTGAAGCACAGCATGAGCAATGTTGACTTCATTAAGACTATGTGTATGTTTAAACAGCTGCTTAAGAGCCCTGTTGGATTGAACTTACATATCTAATAACGAGCCCTGAAGGCTGAGTTTCATCTCTGAACCCAACTTTATTTGGTTTAAGCTATCTGTTGTATTGAAATAATGTTGTTGTCGGGTAGAAGATATGACTATTTTTGTGTCTATGTGTAATATTTTCCTCTCTCGCCAAAGTGCTTTTCTGAGTGATAAATGTGTAGGTTTCCTGCTTCCCTGGGTCTGAAAGAACGGAGGAGGCTGGATGGGTACAGTGCCTTTTCCCTGTTTATACAGTCAGTGCTGATGGAATGATGGAAACCGCCAGGCTGCAAACTGGTAATGATCAGCCTGCAGATGCCCTTTTGCAAGTGGCACATCAGCAGGCTGATGCAGAACAGGAACTTCTTGTTTACACAGCTCACCATCTGCATCGCAGTGGCACCATCCTCCTGTCTATGTGTACAAACTGGAATGCTGCCCCCATGAGCAGTGCTCCTGTTTAACTCATTGTTGCCTTCTGAGAAATAAAAATCTTCTCATTATTCTGACATTACCTTTTTATCCCCTGGGATGGATGATGTAATCTGGACCTGCATGACACAGTTGCAATGATTTAGTACTAGAAAGATCAAGGAAATGAAGCGATAGATGGAAATGGAGAACTCATTCTATTTGGTAAGTTGCTGAAGCTTCCCTGTGAAAAGTTTTATGCATCCCGTTGGTCTCAGGTAAACCCTTCTAAGGAAAAACCATTAGTTAAAACAATCATTTCTTTTTTCCTTAGGTAGTAAAAGCAGGCATGAGCCATAGTCAGTTGTTGTAGTCAAGCATGCAATAACCAGAGTATTAAACTGTGCCGTAGACAATGACAATGCCATCAGTTACAGGGCTCAGTTAAACACTAGAGTCCTAATCACAGCCAGGTGCCATATCAAACATGACTTGTCCCTCTCTGCACTTACAAAAGTGATGATTATAATAGTTTCAGTGAAGATATCTTCATTAGGTAATATGCTAATGCTGCAGTTTTTCTAGCAAAGGTTAGTGTGATCCTATAATGGTTTCATAATGAAACTTAAGCTACAGAATGGAAAGGAAGTATTTCCAGATGAAGCCACATTTTGTCTAGCTGCTGCATTCTTTTCAAGTCTGCAATGGCAGAGAGGATTGTAAAGAAGTACACGTGTGATGCCCAATAGGTTAGTTGTACAGGAACTTCTTCATTTTGGGCTCGTATCTTTCTTTGCAAGATGGGAGTTCTGAAACTTGCCTGCTCTTAAACCATTTGAAACACAGCATTATTTATCCCTCTCAAACAGGAACAGATCTATAGCATCTACAAACATCTAATCTGAGGCAAGCATGGTGGCATCTGATAGTTCCCTCAGCAAAACTCTTCCCACTGCCTCCACCCATCCTGCATCTGTGTGACACAGGAAGGCAGGGGGACAGTGAAGTCACCAGCTTTTCCCTCTTGATAAGTGTTAGCCCATCAAGTCATTGCTGTCAGAAGCATCCCAGACAGCCTCTGCACAGATAGGGCTTGCTAGATACTTTTCCTCTCCTCATGACCCATCCATTATTATCTCTGTTCTTTTGTGGATTTGGACCTGCCAAAGGAGTCTTTGCTCTTCACCTTTTTCTGCTTGTTTTTAATGGTTTTTTTTATATCCTTGAAAAATAATTATTCTGCACTCCATGTCTAGCTGAAACAAATGCTCTCTTCTTTTTCTGTTACACCTGCTTTTCAAGACCTGAAACACTGCCATAGCTCCACTGTTCCCCAGTGTTCTTAAAGTAGTAAAGATGGTGTTTTTCTTCAACAGTTTCTACCCTTTCTGCTCACCTCTGACAAATCAAGGTGTCTTTTCAAATTTAAAACAAGCAGTTCTTTTTCTTTGTACTGGTGAGTGGTTTTATAGCAGGAGTGCTCCCAGATTGGATTGCCAAAATCTCCAGTAAAGTGGCCCTACTTTCTGTTTCTGGAGGCTTACATCCTTCTTTTAGAAGTAGTGACTGTATGTATCTTACCCTTACCTTGACAGTTTGTTGGAGAAAGCAAGGCGATGGTTCCAAAGAGTGCCATTGTTAGCATCCATTGTGTCAGGCACTAGCAATCTATATTTGCAACCAGCTTTCACAAAGCAATGATTGTTTCTTTCTCATGAAGCTTCTGCTGCTACATAGATCTGAGAAGTTCAAATAGACAACCCCCAAGCCCTCCATTTACCAGTAGAAAGACCACTGGTAGGAGTAATGTGTGTGGACCTGCCACAGCCATACTGCCTGCAGGGCAGGTATTCTCTGCCGTGCAAAGCAGAGGTGATGCAACAACCATGTGGTGTAAATGGTGCTCCTGTGTGTGTGTCTTCACCTCGCCTTTTATCCCTTCTCAACTCAGTGTCAGCCTGATATGTCTATGTAATAAAGGACTTTCTTGGAGTTTCGAGAAACATTTTTTCCTGTTTTCTACTCCAGCTGAAAGGCTGAGGTGTTTTCTACTGAGCATTAGCACTTAGACAGAAAAACCCTGAAGAACAGGAGACAAACCAAAGTCCTTGCAGCTTGCATTTGGCCCAAGGACTCCCAGCACGTGAGTTGCTGAAAACATACAGGGGTTTGTAGATTGTTTTTTGTTTAGTGTCAGAGGGCATTTATTGTACTTTATTACATATTACTGAAAGATACAATTTTAAATTATAAAAATGTTCAGTTTAAAACTTGGATTAAAATACCAATTGTTTTCACATGTTTAACCACCTCATTGTAGGTGCCTAGAAGTAAATCAGAGAAGCAATAGAATTTGGGTCATCCTATGGATACGCCATTGTACCCACCAAATCTCAGCATATGCCCAAACATGGTAATGTATAATTCTCCATTCAGTTTTGCAGACACCATAGGTAGAACATGAAGGATGACTTTGACCTGTTGTAGAGCAAATCCTGGTGAAGAAAAGATGTTTCACTTTGAAAGGAGTAAAACCAATGCTTTGCAAGACACTTGTAAAAAACCCGTGGGAAGACAGGACAGTGAAAGGTGGGAGCAGGTCACAAAGTCCTTATGCACATGCAGTTTAAAAGGCCAGCAAAACTGTACTTTTCCTCAGCTTAAGAAAACCTGCTTGAGGTTTCTTACACTTGGTTGAGTTTACTTACCCATAGTGGGAGTTTGTTTACTGTTACACATTTGTAGAAGGTGTGAAAGAGCTTTTGTAGAAAGGATGCTGGCAGTGAGGTAATTAAAGGCAGGGTGATGAACGCAACAGGCCTGCCATGCTAGCTGTCAGCTCTGGATTCACGGCTGTACAGCACTTATGCTTCCTATATCTACACTGAAGGCCTCCTGTCCCTAATTCTTCTGCCCCCTCCTCACCCAAGACTCACCCCTGCCCTGAGTGGAAAAAGAAGTGGGAAGAGCAGACTGAGATTCCTGCATCCATTCTGCTGTGCTCATCACTAGTCAGCTCCTTCCTTTCAGCTTGAGAAAAAGGGGTGAAAGTAGCTCTGTTGGAAGTTCCCACGCTCCTGCTCTTGTCATTGCCCTCAAAAGCAGATATGGGATTCATTTTACCCTGAGGGATGGCAACTCCCCATCTTACTGTCTGCCAAACCTTGCAGTGGAGTTTAAAGGGTTAAATTTGGGGGACTATGTAAGTGGCTGATAATGCTGAAACTACCCCCCAGGACAGCAGCAAGCAACGGTACCAGCTTGTTTGAAGGGATCATAATTGTCTGCCAGGGAACAACACACTGCTGTTGTGGGCTGAGAGTCTGATACCCTCTGAAGAGGGTGCTTGCAGTGAGAAGCCATCCTGTGCCTGTTATTTACTTCCTCTTCATAGTTTGACAGACCAAAAAACCATTAGAAGTGCACCAAGAGTGTGTATGTGTATTAGGGGACATGCCTATCTTCTTCAGCTGGAACTAAATATTCCACAGGCAGCATCTGAACTCCTTGGGTGAAAGGCAAGAGACAAGGTCCTAAGGCTAACTTGGAGCTAGGATGGGAACTTATGTAATGCTTGTCTCCAGTAGATATATATTATTTTGACCTCCACAGCCCCTCACTGAAGCTCTGCCTCCTGTGTTCTGTGAGTTGAGAAGCCTTACTTGTACCTCATCAGTCTTGCTAGCTGTTAGAGCCAGAGCTGATGGAAGTACGGTTAGGAAACCATTACTTTGTTTTCTCAATAATGAGTTAATGTCAATTCTTAATCCATTTTATGACTACCAGCTAACAGAGCTTTTGTGAGTGTATTAGCTGAGTTAGAACAACTTCTGGTACTGTGATTTCATCTCTCACTATTCTTCACTAACCACTACTGTCCTATTGCTGGAGTATCCAACTTTGGCCTTGGTGAGTGAAATTCAATAACTCCAGAAAATCATTTTCCTGTTTGTTTTTCGGAGCTCACATGGAAATGGTGTTGCTGATTACCCAACAGTCCCTAGAAATTTGGTGGTACTGTTACTCTAGCCCCACTGTATTAAAGTAGCTTCTCTTCTACACTGTGGGAAATCATTTTGCCCTATTCTTATTCTAGTTCTGAAGAAATTCTGAAACTCCCTTTGCAAAAATGCACAGTTTTCATTTCTGTGCTGCATTAGGGATAATACCATGCAGTGAAGGAGGCAGGGAAGGGTGTTATTTGACTGATTTGACAGCTGCCAGGGTCTTCTTCTCTCCTCCGCTGCTGGGGGGGGGGAGGTGGGGGTAGCACAGCTAGATGGTCCTCCATATACAGTGTGCAGTATGGCCACTGTCTCATGATATTTGATGCAAACTTACACAACCAATTTAAATCATAGAAACATAGGAGAGTTTGGGTTGGAAGAGACCCTCTAAGCTCACATAGTCCAACCCCCCTGAAATGAGCAGAGATATCTTCAACTAGATCAGGTTGCCTAGAATCACATCCAGCCTGGCCTTGAATGTCTCCAGCAATGGCGCATCTACCATAATGCTGGGACATGCCCACACAAACAACAGCAGATTGTGATTACAGTGGTCTTTGCATAGATCAGGTCAGTCTGAACTGGAGATTTCGGTTCATGTGTATATATATATATATATATATATATGTATACACATATATCTATACACAGATATATATGCACACTCACACCCCCCTTTTTGTCTGCAAGCACCTAACGTGACAGCCTCTGCAATGCAACTGGATGTTATGAGCTTCTTTTGTTACTGGTTAAATTCATGGTCATCCTGAAAGAAGGTCTGCACAGGACCTTGTGGTGGAAATTAATCAGTGCAGGTCTCAGATGCCAGACATTCAGACCGAAGTAGGTTTCTGGGAAAAGGGTAAGGTAAAAAGAGCCAGCTAGATGTGTTTTCCTTCCATTCAAAAATCAGATAGCAGTGCAAGCTGCAGGAATCAGGACAATTCATACTCCTTTGGGAATCAGTTATCTATGTATTTTGTTAGAATTTGAGAGTATATTGAGCAAGTAGCACAACACTAGACTTCTAGGTACCCCCTTGCAATGATGCCATGGGTTTTCTCTACTGGAAATATTTCTGTTTGTGTTGCCAGCCATTAAAGAGTTTTTGTCATCTTCCTAGGGAGTTATGCATTTATGCCACACATCACTGTGGCTTGTCCTGTCAGAAATGAGACCCATTTCTTTATTCCACTGAGAGTCCACTGACAGAAAGTTAATGAATATGCTCTTCCAGCTGAGGTTGTCCAATGGATTTAATTTTTTCCCAGCAGAAAGAATCTTTGTGCTTCTTATTCTCAGTCATATGTTCAAATCCATGTGCATGTGCTTTTCTGCTTCACACTAAACTCTGCTTTCTAAACTTCGCTTTGCAAAGGTGTTGTTATTACATCTTCTCACCCTGAGTTATCCTTATGAAGTTGAACCATGCCAAGTGCAAGGTCCTACACCTGGGTCAGAGCAATCCCAGGCATAGCTACAGGTTGGGCAGAGAAGAGATTCAGAGCAGCCCTGAGGAGAAGGACTTGGGGGTGTAGGTCGATGAGAAACTTAACATGGGTCGGCAGTGTGTGCTTGCAGCCCAGAAAGCCAACCATATCCTGGGCTGCATCAAGAAGAGTGTGACCAGCAGGTCGAGGGAGGTGATCCTGCCCCTCTACTCTGCTCTTGTGAGACCTCACTTGGAGTATTGTGTGCAGTTCTGGTGTCCTCAACATAAAAAGGACATGGACCTGTTGGAACAAGTCCAAAGGAGGGCCACGAGGATGATCAGGGGACTGGAGCACCTCCCATATGAAAACAGGCTGAGAAAGTTGGGGCTGTTCAGCCTGGAGAAGAGAAGGCTGCGTGGAGACCTCAGAGCAGCCTTCCAATATCTGAAGGGGACCTATAGGAATGCTGGGGAGGGACTCTCCATTAGGGACTTTAGTGATAGGACAAGGGGTAACAGGTTCAAACTTAAACAGGGGAAGTTTAGATTAGATATAAGGATTTCTTTACTGTAAGGGTGGTGAGGCACTGGAATGGGTTGCCCAGGGAAGTTGTGAATGCTCCATCGCTGGCGGTGTTCGAGGCTGGATTGGACAGAGCCTTGGGTGGCATGGTTTAGTGGGAGGTGTCCCTGCCCCTGGCAGGGATGTTGGAACTAGATGATCTCAAGGTCCTTTCCAACCCTGACTATTCTGTGATTCTATGTGTCTGTCTTCTACATGATAGCCTTTCTTTAACATGTTTTAAGCAGCTTTATGATAAGACAGTACAGCAGCTGTCAAGGGGTTAATATTTTCTGTTCTGCAGCATGTTACAGAAGTCAGAGAACAAGATGCCCAAAGGAGAACCTTAGTGTTCAGTACATAAACAAGCAAACAAAAATCAAATAGAAAAATAAGTGGCAATACAAATATTTCAGCTAACTTTCACTCTTCTCCTGGGCAGTTACAGATCAACTGGAAAAATAGAAGCAAACATTGCCGTGCAGAGTATCTCTATTGATGACAGATATGCTGTGCATGGGACAGATCATTTACAAATCTTCCTTCATTTATGCTGCTTAGGGGGATTTGCTGAATTGATTTTAATTTTATTTTTTTCCTTCTTGAATTAGCTACCAGCAATAATTCACAAATACCTTTCAATTTAGAGGCCATTAAGAGAAGATCATTTGCCATTTTTTTAACTAACACTATGCTTGGACTGCTGGCATCGAGGACAGCATGGAGGGGTAGTAGCTTTTATTAGTCCAGCTGATAAAACTGGAAAACAGGGAAGCTTTCTGTGACACACTCCCTCTATCCAACTGAGTGCTATGTTTATGTTACGTGTTACTCCAGTGTAATACTACTGTAAATCTACAAAAATCAATGGAGTTACATTAGCATAATATTAGGATACCTCGGTAGTAAATCAGGTCATGAGTTGTTGTGGTTGATGAGCTCTGAAGCAGAGCTTCATTTCCTGCAAAGGTCAGGGTGATGGATTGTGCATCAAATTTTACATCCTTTGCTACATCTTTATTTCTAAATGGCCTTTCACAAACCAGCAAAACATATCTTACCCTCCACACAAGCTAGGGCTTTTCCAAATTGAGTCAAGATAACAAAAGAGGTCTATCATCCTTCTGGATTTGACAAAAAGGCTGTGTCATGACAAATCTGCATGTGTCTGAAAGAATTGCTGAACACCTGAATGTCATTGCCTGCATTAGCAAAGCTCTGCAAGCACTCAGACATGAACTTGACCTGTCCTAACTAGCACTCTGGTTTACATGCAGCCATCTCGTTTCGATGTACATGGTCATTCACAAGTTACATGTCATTCAGCCATTGGAATAATCTCCTCAAGGAAGTGGTGGATACCCCAACATTGTATACTTTTAAAATTCAGCTGGACAGAGTGCTGGGCTATCTTGTCTAGACTATGCTTTTGCCAAGAAAGATTGGACCAGATGATCTTGAGGTCCTTTCCAACCTGGTATTCTGTGATTCTATGATATCAGTTGGTTTCTGTGCCCAAGAACACTGCTGGCTGGTTTAGTGCAGTGCAAATGTAAACAAATTATCTGAGGACAAAATGTGAAACAGTCAGAATCTTCTGTACCTCTCCCACCTGAAAGAATGAGCTCTGGAATTGGGAAGGGGTTTTGTTCTGCATCTCCTATTCAACCTCTGCCATTTTAAAACTGTATGTTTTATTAAGCAGTTGCCCTAGCTTACTGGAGGAGGAGAACCAAAGCAAGCATGGTGTCCACATGCAGGTCCACACTCACTCTTTCGTGCTATCTGGGTGGGCTGGGCATGAGTAAAGCTGAGCCATTGCTACCTACTCTACCAGCTAGTAGTTTACCTGATCTTAGCCCTTCTTTAGCACTGAGAGGATAATTTAAGCGAGAGCTTCCCTCTGCTGCAGTCACTGATCAGATGGGAAGTGGGTGGGTAATGGGTCTCCATACCTGACACATGTCATTTCCCTGCCTCAAAGTGTAATTAGTCCTGTCTCACAAACATCCCTGATGGATACGCAGCATGTTCAGTTTTACACTCTTTATAAGGTGTAAAGAGGGTTTCAGCAACTAAGAAGATGAGACAGCAGTGCACAAGTATATTGTTTTGGTGACAGTACAGATAAGATCAATGGGGGTAAAAGAATTGTTCAGGGAGAAAGATGGTAGCAGAACTGACTGTGAGCTCCAAGTTAGTGTGGAAAGCCAGGGGAACTTGTACAGTCTATTTGCTCTAAGGATAATTTTTTGGTTTGAAGGCCTATAGCTGGTGGAAGCTCTGAAGAAAAAAACTGTTTACTGAAGTCAGGCAGACCAACACCTACATTTGACTGGACTGAGTATGTGAGCAGCAAAGTTAGATCTAAGAGGCTTAAATTCTACACTGAGAACTACAGTGACCAGGCAAAAAGATGACTGGGTAAAGATAAGCAAGGATGAAGCTTTTGGATTCCTCTTCACGCGACACTATAGATGGAAAGAATTCTCTGACTTGATGTAAACAGCAGGTATAGAAAGGTGGTGACTTAAACTCAAAGAGAGTGAAAGGATTAGGATGGATGCCCAGATATCCCATGAAATGTAAGGGTTCATCTCACTTGCCACACAATGCTCCACTCCTTGCTCCTGCATGTAAACATCTTGTTGAATCCTGAGCCTGGGTTCCTGGACTCTATGAATAGTGCCTATAGGTGGTAAGCCTGCATCTCTGTGGTGAGGTCTGCGAACATACATTCATATTTCTTCACAACAAGTATTTTATTTTTGCAACCTCCTTTCATAATCTTTAAAGGCATTATAAGGCATAGCTTGGGAGCGTTAGTCTGAGGAAATTGCTCCTGCAAGCCAGACCTCAAGCCTTATGACAGTCCAAACCAAATATAAAACCCATTAATATTTTTTATTATTATTTTTTTTCAGCCCCAAAAGTGCTCAGGAGTCCAGATCATCAAGTCCTGGTATTCAGGCTGAAAATACATCAAACTATTCAGACTGCTTCCTTGACAGATCACAGGGAAGAGAGAGACCTTCTATTTTGTGATTTTAATACTTCCACCATGTAAGGCTTAAAAGAATATTAACACTGAAAATCAGAGGTCCGAAACATTGAGAAACGCCAGAACTGGAGTAATTTGTGCTACATAGAGGTTTCAAACCATTTGCAGTAGAACAGAACAAGTGAGACCGAAGATTTTCCCTGAAGTACAGAGTAAGTTAGCCAGCAGTGCCTGGACAGTCACCCAGGGATGTGGGAGACCTGGGGATGAGGTGTTTCCTTGTCTTCTCCAGCATCCTCTGGAAGTGCCCCAACCCTAGAGCCATTGCTGTCTCTCACTCCTTCCTGCTGCAGCTGCTCCACTTTCCATAAATAATTAAATTTTCATTGAGGCAGGGACCTGAACCTCAGTTTCCCACATCCTGCCTGAACACTGGAGCAACAGCACTGTCAAATCAGTCTCTTGAAAACACTCTTCTCTCTCAGCAAGTGTTTAAGTATTTATGCAGGTTAGATAACACTCTAGCAGGGATAAATGGGAAAGACCTGCCCTGGGGTAGAAGGCACCCGTTGGATGGGGAAAGCAGCTTTGTTCATGCATGAGAGAGGTGGGAGGCAGCTGGAATACTCTGCCCAATTCAGGTGTTGAGAAATAAATCCACTTGCAATGTACATGGTCAGTTGAGGAAAATACACTCTTTCACACCCTTTTTTACCAGTCTTTTCCTCCTGGATCCAAGAGCTTGGTCTACCCAGAGCTTTCATTGAATGAAAAGATTCCCATAAAAGGTTTCTTTTTGTCATAGCCACATTTTCTAACAGCAAGCCCTTTGCTGAAAACTCCCAAACAAACAATAAAAACGTGGGCTTGCTGCAGCCCAGCACTCCAGCTATATGAACTGCAAGCAACACACATAAGCTAACCATCCACTGCTTAAGCCTTCTCCAGGGAAAAGGTCCTTTACTGGAAAAGGCACAGGGAGGGCATTCCAGTTTTTGTCTCTTGGATTTCGTACCTGTACCTGGAAGGAGAGCACAGCTTAAGGGCTAGACCTGTGGTTGCAGACAGAATGTCTTAATACAAACTTTGCATATCCTGAGAGACAAACCAGATGAGAGTCAGCTCAAACATATCAGTGACTGGGCTAAATGTCCAGCTTTGCCTGTAATGACCTCAATTGCAAAGCAGGATGCTGCCTCCCTGACCCCTTCAAGTGAGAACAAAGGTTTTGGTCTACAATAAAGGTGGTGAATTGCAGCAGGGGATTAAAGCTACTTAGAACAAGAGATGAAAGAGGATACAAAGTTGTTCAGCTCTGCTTAGAGACAACCAATGTTTCATTTATGGCTTCTGCCTGACTGTGTCTTTGTCTCTGTCAGGTCTAAACTAAGATACTCAGGTTCTGACATGGTCACCAGCTGTAAAAATTGGCTAGAAGGAAGAGACAAAAGTGAGGAAAACAAAACATGCTATCAGTGAGAGGACATAAAAGTGAAAGATACACTAGTAATGCAGAGGACACTTACAATGAAAGAAATTTCATGTGGAATGACAGACATCAATAGCAAATGGAGCTAACCTCTTTTACAGCTTTTTTCTGGGAAAAGCACTGGACACAAAACCCATGTTATGCAGCAGCATAGGGCACATCCCAATCCAGCTTTTGGCCAGGCCTCAGAAAGAGCTACATCTGAACTCCTTAGCATCCCCTTCCCTTACCATGGTGCCTGTATAGGCAGCGGTATAGGCAGCTGTGTTTGAGCTCCCCTGCTCCCTGTGCAGAGCTGGGGCTGCTATGCTGGAGAGAGTGACAGCTGTCAGGGCTTAAGCATGAATTAGGATGTGGTGAATTAGGATGTGGTGAATTAGGATGTGGTGGCAGCTAAGGTAAGAGTTAGAGGGTGACCCAGTGTCATGGAAGTACATTATTGCCGGCTTACTCTTACAAGGCTCAGGAATGAAATAAATGACCTGATCATAAAACTTCATTGATCCCAAATAACACCGCAAATGGAGATGACCGTTTTGGCACCAAGCAGACAACTGCACACCTGCAAAAAATGTAGATGCACCGCTGTCATGGGTTGACTGTAAAGCTGGAAAGTGCTTCTATAAGTGTAGGGATGGCCTACACTCCAGTTTTGAGTCACAATTCTGGAAAGGACCATCACAGAAAAACAGGCCAACATTACCACCCTGTTGGTAGATTTTAGCTATTAGTGAGCCCAGACGCTGACCAGACATACTCTTAGATCAGAGCCTCAGTTCAGACAGCATTTCCTTGGTTTCCCACCTTCATGGGGATGCTTTGCACAACCTGATGTTTGATATGCCCAGTTGTGGCAGCCTGATGGGGACTTGTTGAGTACCAGATCAGGATATTGATAGAGGTAAGCAAAGAGGTCATCACAAAAGGAGATAAAGGGTATGCTGAGTTTAACCCTGAGAAAGAGGAAGGAAGGGAGACTGAGGTTGCAAGCCAATCTGATGAATACATAAAGGGAAAGCCAGAAGACAGTGGAAGAGGATCTGCAGCAGGGTGGGGTAGGAAGGAAGGTGAATTTGAGTAAATAAAGACTCTGGGAAATGGAAAGGAAAGGCTGAGGCTGTGAAGTGCTTAAGAGAGAAGGCTACAGCAGAGGGTGCAGGGGAAAGATGGACTGCACAGAGCTGAACCTTTGTATGACTAACTGAATAATAGCCTGGGACTCAGAGGAAGAGCCTGAAGAGAAATTCAGGGTATGCAAAGGACAGATAGTAATGCTGGAAGCATGTGGGGCAGGAGGGATCAGCTTTTGCAGGGTGTGGGTGGATGTTACTGGCTCAGTCATAGTACTTTTACCCCATGAGACTGAACAAAAGCCAGGGCACAGAAGTTTTATCAGTCCTCTGCTGTTGAGAAATGCCTTGAAACCTACTGATAAAGTGTTTGGTGTATTGACCATCCAGGCGCCTGTGCTAGGAGTAACTTTAGGCTCCTTGGTTCCCAGAGAGAGGGTCCTCTGGGGTGGGGACAGAAGGATGGGGATGATTCAGTGCTAATAAACTGGATCCCAGCTTTGATTCAACTGGTGGAGAATTCACTTCACTTATAGGAAAACAGCATCCTAAGCTACAAATATCTCCTTTTCTGTTGTAACACAACACATCCCATACTTCCTGGGTTATCTATTACAGCTGTTTGTCAGCAGTGGTTAGTCCTTTTATTGGCATTATCTGCCTTGAGTAAACAAGATATGCAAACCAGAGACCAGAACAAAAGGCTTCCTAATCCAAGCTAGATGTAAAACTGCCATACAGAGCCTTGTTCCCACTGATGTGAGTGATAACTTTCTTGCTGACTGTAGTGGGAGCAGACTCCAGTCTTTTTAAGAGTAATCTCCAGAAACAACATCTTCAGAGAACATTTTTCTTTTCCCTTCAGCCACAGAGTTGTTGTTCTTCAAGGACAAATACACAAAGTCATTACTTAAAAATTCTGCAACAGTGCCTCAAAAGTTCACTCTCCAGGAGAGTGAGCAAAGCACATTTCCTTTGAGTCTCAGGCTACACATTACCTTTATAGAAAGGTGCAGAAGTGGGTAGAGCTCTCCCAGGACCTGACAGCAGTTGTTTTATAAGATGATTTTTAACTTTCCTCAGAACTTTGAACTCCAAAGGCGTCTTTTAGTGCTTGCTCTGAAATTGTCCGGCAGGTGGGACAAACTCCTAACCTTGGCAGGTAAAAGGCATCTGACCAAGTGGTGTTTGGGCCATGCAACCCTATGGCTGCAGGTCAGAAGGCCATGTGGCAGCTGGTTCAGAGCCTCTTTTCAAATGGGCTGCAAGCAGTTGAGAGGGCAACACTTAATTAATTCAACAGTGAAGCTTTAGGCATATTTTTTATGCTGCTAATAATCTGGTAACATTTTAAACCTTTACCTCTGTGGCTTTAATACTGTCAGGATCGACATCCACTTTTGCCAAAAGAAAAATTCATTACAGCTTTTTTGTTGAACTTGCATTCTCAGAAATCAACACATCAACTCCCCCTTCCCCAAGGAATATTCCGCCCTTCAAAACCCACTCTCTCTGCTACAGAGCTTGCCAGAGAAGAGTGGATTTATAGTATTTTCTGTGTTTTCAACTTCAAATAATCCTGTCTGACTGTAGAAATTGTGGATCTTTTGGCATTCAAAGCTGTTACAGAGGGGCACCTTGCATGCTCATGGAAGACTTGTGCTTCCTCATCATCCATGGCTGATCTCTTATCATTTTGGGCCATAAAAACACATCTCTGGAGAATCAAGGGTTTCAGGAGTGGAAGTAATAGGAAGGAAGCATTTGTACAAGGCAGGCTGAACACAGCGAGGGCAGGGTGGTGGCAGAGGCAGAGATGCACCTAGGCACATTACATCTCAATGCTTTACATCACAGCACACACTGCGTTGGGTAGGAATACTGGGGAGAAAAAGAGGAATCACCATTCATAGCCCCTGTTCCACCTCCCAGTAAACACATCCCTGCATGAGAAAAATCTTATCATGAGACACTGCAAAAAAAATAGGATGATAGAACAAGATTTTTGTGCATAGGACAAAGCTGCCCTTAGGCAGTGTTAACTTGTCTTACTGACATTTAAATGGCCTAAATCAAGGTGACAAAGATGTTAGTGGCATTATGTGAATAACTGTTCTGTAGGAATGAGTTGTTCTTTAGAACAATTTATATTCAGTGCAGAGAATTAAGAATAAGTAGGTTTAACATGAGGCTCACGTGTCATCATTTCCCAGCTCTTATTATCTGTGGTGTGACTAATGCAGGATTACTCTTCATCTGTGCTCATGACTAACTTATCTCTGTCCTGTATCCTACTGCAGAGGCTTCTTCCAAATTATCACTTAGAACCTTAATTGCTGCTCCATCTCCCAGAGAAATGAGGCACATGTGATTGTGTTCCATTTCTCCTTTCCTATCTTGGGACAGCATTTGGATATTTCTCAGAGACTGGCAGACCATAGATTCCCCTACAGGGGAAAACCAGCTCATAAGGGGTGCTGCCTGCTGGCTTGGATTTCTCTACCATTCTTTCTTGTGATTGTTGTTTAAATGCTTTTAAATTCCTCAAATGAGTCTTGAGGATGGGCACAATTGCTCGTGTATATAATGTTAGATAAGAAAGCAGTTGAGAGTGAAGTGATTCCGCAGAAGACCAGTACAGTGCTAGAATGATTGACTTAGCTTTTTTCCTTCTGCTATGGGTTTTATTCTTCCAACAGATGCTGCAGAAGCTGCGGTTTTAGATGCCAGACTGATCAAAAATAATAACAAGTATGTCACTAAGTATTCACTGCTCCAGAACAGAAGTAGTGAACGAATACTGGACCATTTCCACTCTGAATTTTGTGGCAAAAGGATATTTTTACATTAAAGATCATCTTCAGTATCATGAGGATGGACATAAAGTAAAGCTGGGAAAAATGTATTCTGAAGAAAGAATAACATTTTTGCTTCTCCTTACTTTTGGGTAACTGTTGGCTAACCCAGAGCATTTCACCAATTGAAAAGCATAAACAACATTTCTTCCAACACACAAATTTTGCAAAAAGCCTATATAAGTGCCTCAGGTAAAAAGGGGAAAAATTCCTTCTGAAACCCAGCTTTAGATCTCAGGTCCTGATTCAGTCAAATGCTTATTATGCAAGTTTTCAACCTTAACCACTTGAGCAGATATTGCATAAATAAACTGAATTGCCAGCTACTTAAAATCAGGCATGTTCTAAAGCATTTTGGTTATCAGAATCCTGAGTCAGTAGCTATTAACCATGTCTACACTCTGATTAACTAAATCCCTCCAATTTCAGAATAGTTTTCTACAGAAAAATTTGCTAATGGTATTCTGCTCAATACAAAGGTTTCATGCTAGAGAATCACATATATTAATTGTTGTTTAATTCCATCACCTCTTGATTAAAGTGTAGATGGAGTCTTTGAAATCCTACCTGGAAGTGGAAAGTGGTTTGTTTGGTTGGTTTTTCCCACATGCAGTAAAAGAGTGGATTAAGAGCTGTCCTGAAAAATCATTTCACAGGAAGAAAGAGAAAAAGGGGGACTATTGTTCCCATATCCATTGCCTTCTGGTTTAAAAACAAAATGGCAAATTAAATAAATAATAGTATGATTTCAGGCAAACCTGAGTAGAAGTTCACTCTTTTTGTTTGACAATTAAATTAATTAGCCCCTTATCTCCCGAAGCTTAGCTCTGTGCCTGAATCATGTGAGACTTGTTAGTCATGTTGAAGGTTAAATCCATTTATCAGGGCTTGCAGTGCTGAGCTTTCTTGGGCAAAGGAAATGCAGCAGACATATAGACAGAGTTTAATGAAATGTTGAAAATGACAGGATGCAAGAACGATGAGAAAAAAGGTGAAAAATCATACGCTGAGAAGGACTTGTGAGTAGGTGGGTGGTTGAGCTTAGCCTCCAAGTGAGCATGACTAGAAAGGAGGCTAATTATTTTCATTTGTCTGGCACTGTGCCTGTGTCAGATATGGAAGGGTACAAATAAAAGTTGTGGGTTGTCCAATCTCCATGAAAAACAGACGTTCCTGAGATTTAGAGAACTTCAGAGGCTAAAAGGATAGCTGCAGATTTCAGGAATGTCATATTTTGTTTTAAAATTGTGTTCAATAAACCTTCTGTGTCTTTCTAGTTCAGAAAGACAGCACTCTGACAAATTATTTATGTATTTATTTATATATTTATTTAACTTTTAAAGTTATTTTAAAACAGCTGCAGGATCCTCTCTTTGGCTTTTTTTTTTTTTTTTTTTGTTGTTGTTCGTTTTCTTATGTGATCACATGTGTAAGAAAACTGAGATTAATTCCCACATGCAGATGCTGTATGCTGATACAGGCTGATATGTCTAATATTCAGGTATGTATTATACGATATCCATGGTCGATACACACCTTATTTTCCTATAAAACATTCACTCTATGTGTTTGGATTGTAGACTGCTCAGGCAGGGACTACTAGATCATTTAGACTGCCTGGTTGGTACCACAAAACAATATATTACAAATTTGCCACCTCATAGCAATATTAGAAATCAACAGATGAGTGATCTGGAAATGCACAAATATCCTAGGCTATAAAAGTCTAAACTGCATGAGACAAGATATAGACATAAATCTCTTGGTTTTGTGGCCAAAAAAAAAAAAAAAAAAGCAATTGTTTCAAAGAGAATTCTAAATAAAAATTTGTCACCCTCAAAACCTCAAAAAGTAGTTCATAAACAGGAGAATACAGGAAAAAAACAATAAAAAAAGCTATCAAATAACCACTACACTGTCACATGTTCCCTGGGGACTTCTTAGACTTCTTGAGGGGATTCCTGATGATAAATTCCTGCTGTGATCCAAATCCTATGGTGTGATTGTTATTGCCATCCCTCCATCAAACTCACCCACTTAAATGCCAATACTTTTTTGAGGCTGAAAATTGTAGATATGTGCTTAATTTTCCACCTTGTCTTCAATATCTTCTCTCCTGTGGTAGTTTCACCGGCAGATTGCTGATGTCTTAAAATCACTTTGTAGTTACACACAGAAAAGATGATGTTTCCATTTTTTTGTTACTCAGTTGATTGAAAAACTTTGGCTGGTATTGAAGCTGATAATTAACATTTCTGAATGCACAGACCTGAGACATTTTCAGATCTGCTCTACTTCAGAGAAGACAGTCTTTGGGTTGTTGGAATTCCTGCTCACCTGGAATGCAAGTAATTATTCATTATCCAGCTGAATAGAGATGTTTTGGACATCAGTATGGGTGTGTATTGTTTTTGTTTTCAAACAGTTATTTTAAAAGAATCTTTCAAATGCAAATATAATTTTCTGTTCTGGGTCACGGCAAACTCAGGCCTCTTATTCTCTTCTTGTTTCCTCAGGATGTCTTTAGTCTGCACGGATGATATTAGCTGGATGATATGATTTGCAACCACAATATTATAAGGTAAAGTCCATTCCAATTCAGGTCAGCAGGACCCTATTTGCTTTAGCACGAATTGGATGAGGCACAAGTTTGTTCTAAGTCCTTTACAGAAGGTTCAAAATTTTCCTAAAGGACAGCGTTCAAAGCTTTACACCTTTTCATAGTCATAGAATCACAGAACGGTTTGGGTTGGACAGGACCTTAAGATCATCTAGTTCCAAGCCTCCTGCCGTGGGCAGGGACATTTCACCCTAGACCATGTTGCGCAAAGCTCTGTCCAGCCTGGCCTTGAACACTGCCAGGAATGGAGCATTTATCACTTCTTCAGGCAACCTGTTCCAGTGCCTCACCACTTTAACAGATCCTGTATCAAATGTGCCAGATGTTCGTATTGATCATAAAAATTACATCTCTGCAAAAAGAAAATCGATGATGCTGAAGACTCTAATAAATGCCCTTGATTTTTATGGTAAAGCTTCAGTGCAACAGTGTCCTCTTCCCCTCTCCTTTGCCTTCTTCCTTTTCCCCTTCCTGTTCTCCCTCTCTTCCTTGAGCTCCATGCAAATGCCCTCTGGAGAGGAACTGCAGGTTATGTTGAAGACCTGACGTACGTGCTATGCACTGCAGTAGATGCATTATAATCTCAAAGCCTTTACACCCAGCAAATTCAAGAGCTCCACTAGCCTATAAACACTGGAAATTAATGACATGACAGCCTCAGGAAATAGTACTTCAGATGTGCAAGTGCCTCATGGGAGGAACTCATTACTGGAGTTACAGTAAATTGCCACTGAATGAACGCTGGAGGAGCTTTCAACACTTCATAAGCTTGATCTTGTCTGATCAAAGGCTAAGTGAATTTTGGCATGATTAAATACCAGAAAGGGTGATCACCCAAAAAAGCCTTTGACTTCCAGTCTTGTTATATCAACTTGCAGTCATAGCAATGCATGGTATGCATTGTAGCAGCTTGCTCGAGGTTTTGTTTGTTTTAAATTAAAGGCCAGCTACTGAGCAAGGCAAGCATATGCTAGTGAGGCTCCACTGCTGAGATTTTAAACTGGTTTTGTTTATATGTGAGGTGGTGGGAGTTTGGGTGAATGGGGGTGCAGAAAGTCATATTCCAGTTTTTAATTTTTGGCCCCTAGCAGATTCAGTGCATTTGACTAGATATACATTAAAAAAGAAGCCAAGCTTGAACTGCTACTTGCTTTGTTGTATGATAGACTTCCACTTTCATTTCTGAAAGTTATTTTTTCTGTCTTAAATCTTTAAGTGACATTTTAGCAACTTCATCTGTCCTGAAACCACCTTACCCTGAGGTGTGATCTCGATAAGCCTCTATAAACTGAAGCTGGCCCCAGTCAGCAATGAAAGTGCCATAAGGTGTCTCATATATCACACCAGGTTAGACTAAGTGTTTCATGCTGGATGAAACTTCCTTCTGCATAGTGGTGTTTGCTTTATACGTTATTGTTGTTTTCATTAAAATCAAGCCCTAGTTAGAGGTCTGCAAGTTCAGAATTGCAGTTGTTCCAGAGGGGATGGCAAGTTCAATTGTGCACTTTCTAATGGATGGCTGACTGACGAAGGAAAGATGAACAGTAATATTGTCAACATTGATAATACATACCTTGTGCTGATCTGTTCAGATACATTGGGCCAAGCCATTTGGTATGGCTGCACCACTAATGGAAAACAAAGGAGTTCTGTTCATTTCAGTGAAGATTAGTGGTGTCCATATGTAGTCTTAAGCTGCTTAACTGCCCGTTGTTAAAGATATTTGTAGGAATGCACTGTAAAAAGATCAAATACTGCCTCAGTGAAATTTCAAGTGGTGTTGAGAAAACAATGAAAAACGTATTAAACAGAACTATTCTATGATTCTATGATTCTAAGATGTCCTAGCCCAGCACACCCACAAGTATTCAGGAATGCCTGGTGTTCTGGAATTCGTGGGTGCTGCTGATATTCAGTGTACATTGTTTCCTCTTCTGTTAACAAGTTTCTGCTGAATAACCCAAGTAATACCACATCCTTGAAAATCTTTTTTTTTTTTTTTTCTAGTTGTCATTAGAAAACATGAGTTTGGGTCTCCACTGTCACATTTCATATGCCTATAAACCTGGGCCCTGCAAGAAATGCTACATTTTGGCTCATTTTAATGACTAGTGTTTTAGCCCAGCAGAGGAAGGAGAAGACAGATATATGGGGGCTAAAATCTTAACCAACTGCAGCTCACTCTGCAAGAGGTCTGAATGAGAGTTTTTGTATGCATTCTCCATTTTGTGTACTACTCTGTATAACACTGATGACTTCAGAGGAATCTCTAACAATATGTATAGATGGTGGCTGTGATCCAACTGTCTCCATTTGTCCACAAAGCTAAATTTCTATTATTAAAAACCAGAAGAATAGCACATTTGCACATCCACCTTTCTTATAGACAGGTATTCAGGTTTGTGTGTGATACCAGGGAAACAAGGCAAAGCAATAGCACAACCTGCATGACTGCTGGATCCTGCTGCAAGAATGCAGTATTCATCTGGTAAGAGATGCATACTTCTAGCTTCTTAAAATCTAAGGGCAGTAAGATGAAATATGTCCAGGGAGGACTGTTCTTAGCAGGAACATATCTTTTGTCCATTTGATGAATGATTCCTTTAAGTTAGCAGATAGTGGTCTTGTGTGCATGAATGAGCAAAGCTCTAAACAGGAAGAAAATGCTTCTGCGCGTCAAAAATTATACCTTTCTGTATGAGTACCTACTTATTTGTGTGTTGGTGCTTTTCCCACAGGAACTGTTTCCTCGGCAGTGTGGAAATGGAGTCAAATAGGGCTTCTTCCAGAGTTGAGCTAGAAGCAGACCCCAGTGTTAGGGTCTAGCTAATGTGTGATCATGATTCATGGCATGAGAAAAGATCACAAGTTTTTATCCTCCTCTAGAAGTTAATCTGTCCACTCATTACTGCTGGGATTTGGGACATTACCACGCAGACACTAACAGGAAAAAATATTTTTAGGTTATTCTGGGGGCAGAACCAGTAGCCTTGTCAAAATTACACCAGCAGCAGTTTAGATACATATGCAGCCCTGGCTAGGTTTTCACTGATTGCCTGCAGTCAGCAGTGTTACTTAATTTGAGAAAAAACACTAGTTCTGATTAAAAACACAAGTAGAACTACATCTTTCCCAATCCAGCATCTGTTTTCTATCTAATCCACCCATTGCTAACAATCCATTTGGAGTTGGATAAGATCTATTTCTGCTCTACAGTGAAAAGTTCAAGTAGAAATACGACTAATTGTTGAGAAGGAAATTTAGCCACATGTCTGTATTGAGAATCGGCATGCAATTCCAAAGATCATTGGTCACTTTGGAATAATCAATTTCTATGACGGGGTAGCTAAGGTAGTGAGTTGTAATGAACCAGTGAAGAAACGGGAGAGACTTCCACAGTTTCTTAAACATTGTTTTGTTTGGTTTGGGTTTATTTTACTTTTTTTTTTTTTTGGAAGAAAAGGGTTTCAGTTGAACAGTTCTTCCTTAAATGCTGACGTGTTCTAGGAGGTAACTCTGGTGAATCAGATCATACAAAAATTTTTTATTGTTCTTTCTCTCATATTTCCAGGGATGGATTCTTTCATGATCGAATCCCATCCTGGGGTTCATCCGACATGTCTTTAATTTCCTTCCTCTGACAAGGTATCTTCTTTGTGGTGTTAGGGCAAGTCTGTAAGTACAAGTCTACATTAACAAAGGGATCTCAGTTTACCATATCCCCCGTGGTTCAGGCTTTACCAATTTGGATGCAGTGTCATGCTAATCACTTGTGGTTTAGGCAACATCTGCTAAAGTAGCTCTGTCTCAGGCTCAGCTCACATAGCTTCTTTGCTTAATGCCATATCCAATGAAATGGGGATAGCAGCATTACCTGTCCTTGAAAGCTGGAGAAAAGGAAGAGATTATTATGAGATGTATGAATCCCTATTTGAGCAGTTGGTTAATCTCATTGTAAAAACACAAAAGATAATGGAGTCAGTCTATGTCCGCGCTTGTAAGGTGCTGGAAAATGTGATATTAATCACATCCATTTCATTAGGTTGGTACTGAAGTGGTGCACTGTGTACACTGTTAGTGGACACTGTGGTGTTGACAGCACTATCTTCCTAGTGACACAAACTGATATCCTAATCACTTATGCTCTCTAGGATATCAGTTACGCTTTTCTCAAGTGTTGTAGGACCATTAACCTTAGCTTACCTCTCAAACTCAATGTGGTTAATTATAGTCTAAGTATCTAAGCTTTCATCTTGCAATGGCAATTAGATATGGTAATCTGCAATCCTTTGTAGCCTAAAGTGATGCACAAGAGTGTTGTGTGCTGCTAAACGGCTGCCATGTTCTGCTCTAGAAGTGGCTCTGTTTTTCACAGTGGGAGATGCTGAAATTTATAAAGATAGCTATTTCTAAATATACTCAGTGTCAGTGGGAGTAGGCATATAAACAAATAAACATGGGCTGAAAGGTTTATTGCACTTCAAAGTAGTAGAAGCATAACCATTTTTTTTCTGTAGATCAGCCATGAATGTCATAAGGAATATAAAATAACATCAATATCAAAATTTCCCTTTTTTCTTCCTCAGTGCTCGAACCTTTGAAATGCAATTTGCAGAAGAAAGTCAGGCTGACCATTTGAACTGATTTCATCTTCAGCTGACATATCTTTGGCCTCTTTTATTTTGCCCCAATCATATGCATTTGCAGTCACCTGATATGGCCCTCTCATAGATAGGAACTCAATTAAACTGGTCTTTATTTTTGACTGCCATACCATTTCTGAGTGTACCATTTTATACACCTACCCTATTAGTTCACAAATACCTGCCCTACACCTTGCTTTTACAGGCTAAGTCCTGCACACCCTACTACAGTCAACACAACTCTCAACATGAAGTCTCTTTGTGCCCTCCTTGGTGTCATGCACAACCAGAGCCTATCTTTCTATTAAGACATATGGTAGTGCTAACTGCTGGAGATGAACTGGGAAAAATTTTGAAACACAGACCTTATTTAGTGAATTTAGCCTCTTTTTCTTGCGATTGACTTCAACATTTACAAAACCATCTGCTAAAGTTCTTAGGTGAGTGTCTGATGAATGTATATGTCGGTCTGTGGGTATCTGTGAACACAGGTATTCACTATTTGCAACAGCTCCTGCAGTACTTGCACTGGGGAGATTAGTGTGTTACACTGCTGGTGTTTTTCATCTTTGCCCTTTGGAAGTAATTCTGCCCAAACCCAGAAGCTGCATCTTGGTACAAAATCACCTGGGCATTCAATGAACCTTGATTATGGACAGAAGTGTGGCATCCCTTTGTGGATATCTGGACAAACTTGAATGGAAAATAAAGAGGAAAGTTACTGGTGAATCACTCCAGTCCTGTGACATGGAGAACACCCACCCTGCCATGGCTTTGGCATGCTTTCACTACTCTTGCCACAGACTGCTGGCCTTAGACACCTTTTGCTGTGTACAGAGCTGTATACCAAAACGTAGTGGATCACTTGGTACTGATGCACATGTTGATATCCAAATTCTTTAAGTCTCATTTATTGGATTGAGGAGAAGGATCTGCTGAAGCTTCCTTCTACCTCCACTCTATTCACTCACAGCCGTCTAAAGATTTTTTATCCCTTGCAATGTTACTGATCCCTTTTAGCCCTCTTCCACTCAAAGCAAGCTGCTCTCGCTTGCTGTTGTACCAACTCTTCCTAGATTTTTTTTCCTTGGTTCACAATGTGCCAGGATGCTTTCCTCACCTTTGAGCTATTTGGAGAGCCAAACAGTCACTGATCCTGTGTGTTTCCCTTCTCTTTCGCCCTGGTCCTACTCTGCTGCTGCTGCTACAGAATGGAAAGATCTTAAAGCAGCAAAACTAATGGTGCCTTTTGTGAGAATTTGGAAGCACAGCCTCTAAATCCCTTTCCAAGCTGAAAAATCTCCTTTCCATTTTTGCCAGTATTTCTTCTCTCCCTCCCTCTAAGTCTAATCAAAGGGTAGACCTTTAAAAGCAGACAGATGCAATATAGTCTAATCATCATTACTGTGTTAAAAAGTTGTTGGCATGGAAGCCCCTGAGTAGCCAGCTTGGTAGTATTTATTGGGATTTAAGAGCTTACTATAATTATGATGTCCAGTAACTGCCAGGATTGATGTGTGAGAGGAGAAAGAAAGGAAGAGAGAAGCATATCTTCTTGTCAGGAAGTATATGAGATCAATAAATGGATGGATGGATAGATATGGATGGAAGTTTACTCTGTCCTTCATTGTTATGCTTTCCCAGACAGCTACCCCTATTCTTCTAACATGTCTTGCAACAGCTCCAAAAAGATTAGACCTACCTGTATATTGGGATCATGAGTGATTTTGTCGTGACTTTTTCCAGTCTTACTGATCTTAATTTTTCAGTGCCTACATACCTTCAGAAAAATACATTTTTAGTAAGATTGTCTTTTTAAAAAATTTTCTACCAAAACAATGATGCCTTAGCAGGAATGTTCCTATCATATGGATGAAATACACTGGAGACAGCACATTTTAGATGACTCTGGAAGCTTGTAGACAGAGAAAATTTACAGCAGATTCCCACCAATGCACCTTTCTCTCTTGAAGGTTCATAACCTTGCTGAGGTCTTTACTTATCTATTCCAGTGGGCTGGATCTATCTCTTTGGCCCTTGCTACGGTAGAAGCCTCTTTCGGGCCCTTTTTTGAAAGCCCTAAGAAAATCTGGAATGTAGCAGGTTTTTGGGTCTCCATCACAACCTGAGGTGAAGTTCCCCTCTTATGATCCCATTGCTTCCAGACAGGGAAGGATTGCTTGTTTTTTCCCTTTTTCCTAGAGAATAAAGAATAAAATCAAAGCTTGTTTTAATGAATCTCTTCATAAAAAAACTTCCTGCTACCTTGAAGTGCAGGCTGCAGCTATTTTCAGGATGATGGAGTCGCATTATTTGGTGGACTCACCATTACTATAGTAGCACTTCTTAAGTGTAAAATGAATCGTAAACTAATGGGAAGCCCAGTAGTAAATGTTCCATATACATTCATGTCCACACTGACACACAATTCTTCTGACACACAATTACTTTCCCTTAGTCTGTGAAATGGGATTTTGAAATTTTGGGGTCCACAGAGGCCTGGAGATCAGACTTGTTTTTATTATCTGGGATTTCAGCTGAGCTCTTGAATGTTTATTTCATATTCTTTATGCAGAGCTTCCCCATCTGCCTTTTACTTGTTCCCTGGGATCCTCCCCTAGGCTGTCGTATGGGAGCCTGGCAGCCACAGTAGTCTCTGATGAGATTAGTCACAGTAATGCTGCAGAGTTAAGCTCCTTATAGTGAAGCCTGGAAGAGCTGGTAATATTATCCAAAGAGCAAAAGGCTAAAGCAATGTTTGACCTGTGTTGTTTTGTTTAAAGTATGGCTTGAGGTGGTGGCAGGCCCACTGCAAATATATAGGTATACCTCCTGCAGGGCTACCGTAGGGCACGTGACATTCAGTATTGCAGTGCACCTATGATACCTGGATATATGTAGTACCCCGCTTATTTCCATCTCTTTGGAGCCCATAAAATCACATGGGTGAATGCATTTCTGCTGTCTAGAGTCTTAGTCATTTTTTGTCTCTTTCATGCACCAGAGGGAAGTTACACTGAGTACTGAAGTTAGCCCTACACCTTAATGCAACAGCATGAAGAATATGAAAAGAAGTAACACTGCTGAATGGCAAGTTACCTTTGCCATTAGTAACTTGCAATGGTTTTTCCAGCTGAAAACACTTTTCTCTTCCAGTACAACAGTATGAATTTTCTGCAGTTGCCATTTTCGCTATTTGTGTGTCATCCCATAGGGGTGTTGCAAGTTGCTTTGTGTAATTAAAGTGTGTTATTTTGGCTATAACTGGATAAACATTATTTGATGCATTTTGTAATCCTCTCTTAAGTAGGTTGACCTGGTATGACTTTCATTTTGTGATCCCATGAAAATGTCCCTTGACTAGTGTCCTGCTTGAGCACACAGGCATGAAACTAATATCTATCTATGATTCTGTATAAGCTCTGAGAACAATGATATGTAGCTAGTCTCTTTGCATGATCAATTTGCAGTTCCTAATTAGCATGGCATTAGACTGTCTCAGTAACTACAGAATTGAAACCTTCAAAAATAACCCCACAAAAACCAAATTAGTGGCATCTCTGAAGGAAAAGTTCTGATCGTTGGAGATAATCATGTCTGATACTATTGAGGACCTTCTCTACTTTTCAATCTCAGAAGATAAGCCAATAGACAGCTTATATAGCTTTAAAAGGCTTGATATGGGGTTGTCTTTTTTTTGTTTTCCCCAGAGAATTTACTTAGGTCAAGGAGAATATTGTGATTTCCTTCTCTTGCCACCACCTCTTTCTGGTCTTCATCCAGCTCTGTGATGTAGAGCTAGGAGTCTTGATTAATAGTTTGTAGATCAGGGGCTGGGTTAAAATTACTTAGAGAAAACACACCCTCCCCTTACTCCACTGCAACTCCCCGAAGACTTTATTATCCCAAAATAAGCAACACTGGAGCTTTTCCTTCTCTGTTTGCAGTGAGGTGGGTCAAAGGTGAAGCAGGGCAAGAAGCGGACCCTGTGCTCTACTAGCATGTTCCCACATCCTCACTTCTTTATAACTCAGAGCTTGGGCTTCAGCTCAGTTTCACCATCTGCACTCAAACGTACTTCTCTTGCATCATCCACAAAGGCTCATCTGAATTTCTGTTGAGATGTAATGGTGCACATCTGTCATGGGTTCAGCAGCAGCAGTCATTTTTCTCCTTTGTAGTAGCTGGTGCAGTGCTGTGTTTTTGACTTTCGGCCTGGGAACAGCGCTGATAACACCAGTGTTTTCAGTTACTGCTTGGTAATGTTTCATTCTGACCAAGGACTTTCTGAGTCTCATGCTCTGCCAGGGAGGAGGGGAAGCCGGGAGGAAGCAGAGACAGGACACCTGACCCAAACTGACCAAAGAGGTATTGTATGCCACAGCACGTCATGCCCAGGATGTAAAATGGAGAGCAGAGACCCAAAAGGGTGGGGGGGGTGGGGGGGTGGGGGTGCCCTGCTTGGTCAGGCTGGGTATAGGTGGTGAGCAATTGTATTCTTTCCTTGTATTTTCTCTTGTATGATTATTGGTGGTAGCAGTAGTGATTTGTGTTATACCTTAGTTACTAAACTGTTCTTATCTCAACCTGTAGGAGTTGCATTCTTTCAATTCTCCTTCCCATCCCTCCAGGAGCGAGGGGAAGAAAGAGGGGGGAGGGAGTGAGACAGCGACTGTGTGAGTTATAGAGGCTTAAACCACGACAACATCTTGCACATCTTGCCCTCTTGCCCTGTACAGCAACTCTCTGCTGATAGTTCTTGGACCTGGGCCTCTGGCACCTGCTTGCTTTCTGAGATGGGAGAGAATCAGTGAGACACTCAGTCCCTGGTTCTCTTCATCAACAGGGCTACACAAAGCACTGCTCTTAATCAGTTGCTTCCAGACATACTTCCACTGCTGCCTTCTGTGTATGTGCAACGTTTTCTGGACAGGCTATATTGTCTGTGCTGCACATGATCTCCCTTTGTTTTAGCCACATGGTATTGCACAATAATTGAATGTTTGAAGGTGCAGAATGAACATGGGGAATGTAAATGCATGAGATTTCCCAGCTAAAATTGCCAAGATGCAATGTTTCCTGTGGAGTACCAAAATTTAACATTGAACTGGTCTGACATAGAAGGGTAAGAGTAGTTCGAGCAGTTCAGTAATGCAGTTTATTCCAGTACAGATTTAAATTCAAATTATTTTTTTTAGTGTTTCCCAATAATCCAAAACATAAACACAGTTCCGAAATTACTCTTTACACTGATAATTGCCCATCTCTTTATTTATTATTGAGGGAGCCTAGGGTATACATTCTAAGATTCAGAGTTTTACAGGGCAAAGAAGGCTGTGCTTCTATTTATGAAACTTTTGGTCTGTTATTTTGAAGACATTCAATGGGTCAGGGGAAATATGGCTTAACTCCAAAAGAGGAAATAGGACATCAGGTGTAATCATCCAGCAAAAGCCAGGCTAATGCTGGGGCATGATGCAGTGAGAGTGGGGGAAGAGGACAGATATGAAAGGTACAATGTCACAAATCTAGTTAGAGATCTTAAAGAAAGTGTTCAATTCCAAAACGGTGTTCAGGGCACATGCTCTCCCCCTCTCCTGTCAAGAACACGGGAAAATAAAAGTTGTGCAGGAATCAGGAGTTGGGATTTTAGCTACTCTGTAGTTTCTCTTTAGGATGTCAACCACATCAGTAAACGACTGCTGCATGCTGTCTCTACATTTAGTCATTTGCTTACTTCTTAGTTATTTGAATCGGTGTGCTCAGATTGCTGAGAGCCCTATAACAGGAGATACCTGCCACAGATCATCTGCCAAGTGGTTTTTTTTTAATCTCTTTTTCTTCATAGTAAGATGCAGATGATGGAAAAAAGAACCAGCTCATCTTGGCAGCAGGCAGTACTGCATTGCCATCTGCTGCAAAGAGAAAGGTGTTCCAACATGGCTATGGATGGCTGCAAGCTGGAGGATGAAATTATGGGAGAGTACTTATGGTAGGTACTGAAGGAAAGGAGGGCTGCAATGAGACTAGGAAACTTTTATTTGCTAAATAACCAGAGTAAATGCCATATGCCCCATTGCACAGGAGATACCCCTACTTTATAATAGCATTAAGAACACCTCTTCTGGCAGGGAAGCATTGTTTCCTCTCAGCAGGGACAGAGTGGTGAGAATTTCTGTCACAGCTGGGGAACTATCCAGTACCAAAAAAGATCACCACAGTAGGGAAAATAGCACAAAAGGATCTAGGAAAGGTTTCTTTTCTTAAGTGATCGAAGTTGGACAGAGGTCATGCTCTGCCAGGAACAAATGGCGCTATTAGCCCCTCTCCAGCCTTCCAGCTATGTTGCTGAGTGTCAAGCTGAAGATTTTTGTATTCTTCTACTGGCACAGGTTCAGAGTCACCCAAATTAGGTATGGCACTGACATGTAGCGAACTCTTCCTCCAGAGAGGTTGCAGTCTATGCAGAAAAGGCAAGAGGAAAGATGGGAAGGGAATGGAGAGTGGCTGGATCAAGCTAGTACTGCTGCTGAGAGTCAGAAGTGAGAACCAGGGTCTAGCACCAGCATCAGGCATCTAGAACTTTATCTGTGTTTTGGCATCTAGCACTTTGTGCTGTCAGACACATTGCCATTCCTTCATATTCTCAAGGACTACACTGTGTCTCTAACAGAGAAGAGTAGTGGCTCTGTGAGCTTGCGCTCCTCCACCCATTTTATTTATTCTGTGGATGCAAAAAGAATGCTCTGCCTGGATTTTGTCTCTTTTGACACTTTTTCATTACTTTTTCATTTTTCTTTGCATCTCGCAATGTGTTTGTATTTCTCTTACCCTGCCTGTTAGGCTGTTACCAAAATCAAGATGTGATTTTTAAGTTAGATGTGCATTCTTCAGGTATTTTTTTTCCTTTCAGGAAAGGAGAAATGAAAGTCTCAGCCCCCCCAACAAAGAAACTCTGAGAGCTCACGGCCCTATTAAGTGCCAGGGCTGCATGTTTATTTCCTTTTGTTGAAAGATTCGTACGCATCAAAGTGTCTCAGACACAAAGAGAAGTAAAAACCAGAAGCATAAATTCACCTCTATAAGCTTATAAAATATCTTAAGGAGTGTCAATGGACAGAATTATTGATCAGAATAATCTCCTTTCCGCTGCATGCTGCAGAACTGAGCTGTAATAGATGCAAGAGTCACTACCAAAGGATCTGCAAATAATATGCAATAACAGATTACTATAAGGATGCACAAACCAGAAACACAAGGAAAGTGCATTCACATACAGTACGCAAATGGTATCTGAAGCCATCTTTTGCAGTTTGGTTAGAATCATAGAATAGTTAAGGTTGGAAAGGACCTTAAGATCATCTAGTTCCAACCCCCCTGCCATGGGCAGGAACACCTCTCACTAAACCATGTCGCCCAAGGCTCTGTTCAACCCAGCCTTGGACACAGCCAGGGATGGAGCATTCACAGCTTCCCTGGGCAGGTTGTTACCTTCAAAAGCAGCAACATTTTACTGATTTACTTATTACTGATTTCTGCCCATTTTCTGGCTGGACATATTCTCTGCAAACATGCATATTTTTTTTTTGTTTGTTTGTTTGGTTTTTTTTTCCTCTGAAAACAGGAAGTTTGCCATGCTGGATCAGATCAATGAACTATCAGAAGAGACTTCCTGCCTTTATTCCTGGCTGGTGCCTGATGTTTTTCTAAAAACTCCTCCTTGACTTATTTTCCCAGCCAGATATGCAATGATGCCGGTAAGAGACATACATTACTTCTAGAACCCCTTGGGGAACTACTGCACACCATAACCCAGGATTTTGATTATCAGTATGTTAGATGTTAAAGCTACAGCTGCAACAGTCAGACAGAGCTTCTTGAACACAGCAGCATTATTCCACTGATGCGACCCATGGCAGAATTTTCCATGGCTCAGCTAATTCCATGGTGGGTAAAAATCATTCTTGTGCAGAGAACAAGCACAGGGATTATGAATCACTTGAATGTCCTTTCAATTCACAAAGCAGGGATTAAGTACGACTTAAGAGGGACATATGACTTGTGCTTGTCCTCAATACAGTGGTGACTTTCATATTATGAGAAGAAATAGCTCGTTTATTTTGTATTTACTTGGTGTTAATGTCACTGGATGTGTCTGTTGCTCCCCTGGCCAGTGTAAAAGAGCAGCCTGGTCTGCTCATACATCAATTTGTTAAAGCAGAATTCCACACCCAAATGGGCCCTCCAACCTCTGCTGCAGTAACACTTAACAGTATTCTGATTAGTTTAGTGCTCCAAGTTATAAAACACAGATTCTTTATACTGGTGGCTAAATAAGTAGACTCCTTTGTCCTTCGTGGGCTAGTTGGCAAAGTGTATCTTTGCACAAGCAAGTTTGATTTCTGTTCCTTCTTGCCAAGTACCACTTCCTTTTTAATTACCTTTTTTTCTTTTATCTCCTTCAGTTGATTGCTTCCTCCAGTTTTGCAGCAGAAAGGTCAAAGTTCTGCTCCATGCATTGATTTTCCAGCTGGTAGCAACCCAATGAGAAGTGTGTAGTCACAAATGCCTGTGTGTGTTACACGGATGACCTTATTTTAAATAAAGTTAACTCTAAAAGTTTACAGCTGCAGATAATCTGAAACTACTCACAATTTGTGATGAATTTCATAAATTGGAGTGACCAGTTTAAGAAAAAAAAAATCAGAATTACTTTCTACTGCTTTGCTGTTGTAGGAAAGCAGCCTTACAGAACTAGGTACATTTTCATGAGGAAATGTGAACTCTGTCTATAGATATGTAAGTGGTAGTTTATGAATTCTGTAAAATTAGAAAAAAATGCGTAAAAAAAATCCGTATTCATTCACAGTGGAAAAAGAGATGGATTTGCCATGCATCAAACATGACAAGACACAGGAGGCCTAGGTTGTGCGTATTACCTGTTCTTGCAGCTAGGTTGCATGCCTTGCATTTCACCCAGTTTATGGAAGGCTCCACAGCCAACACTTTTTTGGCTTATGAAAGAGAGGCAAGCATCAGGTTCATGTTTCTAAGCTGTGTCGTTGAGAATAAGCAAAGTCAAAGATTATGACTGGATGACAAGCTCTGAATCCAAATAAAGGTAGTGAGTGGGTTGAGTGTGGAATAAGGATTATTCCTCTCCAAAAAGCATGCATGCTAGTTCAGTTACTGGGTCACCTTCAGGTTTCAGGCAGACACCTAACATCCTCCTATGAGTATGTTTGCTGTCTCCTGCCATACATCATACTAGATGTTTACCCAAGATTATGTTGCTGCTGTCCCATGTCAGGGAACTGCCTTTGTCCAGCAGATAACCTGTTCCAAAGCATCCCTTGGAGTGTAAGAAAAAGAAGATATTCAGTAAGACTGAGTAAGAACAGAGGTTCAATATTCTGACTCAGATTTGGAGATTCCTAGTGCGTGTCTTTGCCATTTATAATGCACTGTTATTAGCAAAACATTTTAAAGTAGCTGCTGGCAAGACGTTTTGCACTGTGCTGTTGTGTTTGCCTCACAACATATATCTTGCCATACTTGCTGCTATCTGTACCTTGCTGAAAGGCTCTTCTTGGCATGTCTTGCATTAGCAACGTGTTTCTCTGCTGCTTAGTACAATGGGATCATTATCCTGGAATCAGTCCTTAGACACTATTAAAGATAGAAAATACCATACAGTGTTGAATACTAACTCATAGACTATTGCTTTGAGGCAATGGAGCACAGACAGGAGGTAATGCAGATTAATGTCCTTTCTCTTTTCCTACATAATGTAAAAGGATTTGGAATGTTAGACATAATGGGGCAAAAGCTTTAGAAATTCAAAAGGCAAGCAATTTGTAAATAAATCAGCAAGTTGCTATGAAAGGAGAGAACAATTTGTCTGAAGTGTAATGGCCCTACTGCAATGCGCTCACTAAGCTCTCAGTGTCATTTTAAATATCATGAGACTTGATTTTGAGACTTCAAGGGAAAATAAATCATAAAAAGAGGTGCTCAGGACTCAAGTGTTAGGATCTAACAACACACTTAAATACAGTCAACAGTAAGTGGTCCATTCCCTTCAGCACAGTAGAGAGGAGGCTTGAGTCCTCCAGAAAAGGAATAGGTCACAAACCTTTAGACTCCAATAGACCCTGGCCCAGACATAAGTAAGCAAGACACAAAAAAAGCAAGACTGAGAAGATAGAGCAATAGCAGTGCCCAAGGCGCAGAAGAGTTTGGACACTGATGGACTGATAGTCTCTGAGGTGTATCCAGCTGCCTTCATTTTGGGTAAGACTTAGAATTATACTGAAGTGCTTACAATCACCTGAGGACAAGGCTTCAAAGCATCTGGGTCTTTCACTTTAATACACAGTAGCTGCCAGTATTTTTGTTTATTCAAGTTCTTTCTTTTTATATAAATAATTGCTTCTGCTTCACTTCAGCTGTCTCTCCAGTATACAACAACCATTCTGTCCAAGCAGGTCAGAAAGCACTTCAAAAAGAAACCATCCTATTCCTGAAAGAGGTTCTACAACTGTAACTCTAACTGAGGCTGTAGGGAAAGTATACATTTGAAACACACCCTGCTAGGCATTTTTTGCCTCTCTTGCATGATAATAATGCAAGAGGAAGCCCTGCTGCCAAACTAGCTCTGCAAAGCAACTTGCACTAGGTTTCATTGTGAGAGGACAACAGTAGCAGGGAGCATTTCCAACCTGGTGCTATAGACAGAGGCACTCGAACTCTCCACTCAGCATTTTCTTCCCTTGTGTATTTTTTTTCCAAGCTTTTTGTAGACTTGGAGCTGAGGCTGCAGATCCTGAGTCCCTCCAAGAGAGATGGAGCCCCTGACTGCAAGGCTTTTGATTTCCCCTCGACCTTTCAAGTCATTCCCCATTTCCCATTTGTGCTCCTACGCTGCATGAGGATCATGGTGCTTTTGTGAGGTCCTGCACTTGCTTGATCTTTGCTCAGGTTGTGTCAAGTTGTTTCTCCCAGCTTTGCAGCTATTTTCAGTTTTCCTTTATAGTGTCTTGTCACTGTAGTTATTACCTATGATCCCTGTCAGAATGCAGCTGCTTTCCTTTGGCCATTACCCATGCTGCTACTCGCTGTCTGTCTTCATATCTGCTTCACTGTGAACAGCAGCCACAAATGACTCCTCTTTTCTTCCTTTTTTCCTGTGTGTGACATGTTTCTAAAGCCTGGCTGCTGGACTGCAACACACCTTCCTCTACACCTTTTTCTTTAGTCAATGTATTCCTTGCTTCCCATCTAATTTTAGGAAAAAAGCATTGCTGCGGCCCAGCTTTGGCAGGTAAGGCTCTCTTCCTGACTGTCTTGTTTTTGCTATCAGTCCCTCTGCTGTTTAGGCTGCCAACTTTGTTTGCTCTCGCACTTTTCATTTCTGATACCCACGGCAAGACATCTGGTGCTCAAATCTGCCCTGTTAAGTGCTGAATCACATAAATCCTGCTGCAGCGTGCTATGAGTCGTGTCAGAGCAGAGTGTGTTAGGCATATCATACTTTGGAAGGGTACCTGACAAATACCAGAAAGGTATTTGACTCCTGACCAGTTCCTGCCAGAGCTTCCTCCAGAGTCACCTCTCAGAAAGCAGACAGTCCATCTCCTGTCCTTAAAAATGACCATTTGCAAAGGCATCTCAGAGTGGCAGAAAGATCAAAACTGATCAATGTACCCTGCAAACATGTCACACTGGGTCTTGTATGCTCTGCAATGCACATTGGTGCCAGGCCAACGGAAATTGTCTGGCTCAAATAAAGCACCCTCTGCCCCTAGGTATGAAGTTATTCATTTCCTGATGTCAGCTCTTATATCCGCAGGGATTACTGCTTGTCCTGCTTTAAATAAAATCCCATCTTGCACATGTGTGCACACACACACAAACAACACTCAATCTTTTGCCTAGTAACAAGACAGGCAATGCCTGTAGTCCTTTTTCCTTCCAGTACAGCCACATACTTTGTTGTACGAACTGCTTTAATGCCTTTGTCATCCCACCCAGGCAGCTTTTCAGGAGCACTCAGCGCTTCCTCATCACACTTGCTTTTTGCTGGACCTCAAATTGCATCTTTATGCCATGTCCCAAAATGACACAATGGGATTGCCCTCCCCCCTAGGCAGGAGCAGCAGCTCCTTGTTTATCTAGCTCCATCCTGGTTGTGTCAGGGCTCCACCAGTAAATGTTCAAGGTGCTGACTTTGCAGCAGCATGACTCCAAGCTTTCTGTAGCTCTATCTGTTCCAGCAGTTTATAGCAATTTGGGACTGGTTCCCTGCATTTGATTGCCTTTACCCCATCACATGGGGCTCTGACTGCTGCCAAATTTGGTCTCTGTGAGTTAACTGCTTAGACAATTCTTGTGCTTGGAAAGGTGGAAGGATAAACAAGAAAAATCTAGTAGTTCATCTTCTTTATGAGCCCCTAGAAATCCTTCACCACTTTTCCTCTGGTCATTTCCTTAGCAGTTCTAAGGTTTCTGAGGCATAAGTAGAAGCACTCAAAAGTTCACAGATATTCTGGTCACTGCCCTCTGCAAGCTTCAGCTTACCTGCATTTGGGCTAGTATGCTGTTCTCAGCATCTGCTTGGGGCCAGTCACAATCTGGATTCATGTCTGGGGACTCCCTCTTCAGCACTTTCAGTTACAGCAGAATGTGCCACCACCCACTGCTTTGGTGCCTGGGAGCTGCTCTACTGCACGTTTCAGCGTCTCCTGGGAACGTTGTAATCATAATCATGTTCTTGGCATTCACACTCTGTTAGGTGTGATACAGGAGAGCACGAATCAAGTTCAAGATCCAGTCCTAACTCATAACAGACACTGAATACTTTTGATTTTGATAGATGAAATTGAGCCCAACTTCCATTACTGCTAAAGCCTGGTGACTTCTCTCCAATCCTGTGTGCACTGGTTTGGTATCAGTGTATATTCTCATTTTATGCAGATGCCTGTTGTTTTTATTTTTCCACTGCTGCTGGTTTATTCTCTGCTCCTTTCTCAGTAGGTCTCTTGACATCTTTCCTCTTTCATTTACAGAGTTTTCCCTCAGTAACACTGAGGGTGCCAACAGTTTCCTGTTTCAGTAGCTTGAATGTCAGGTTCACAGTCAGCTTTTGAAGGAGGTACCAGCCTCCTTAAACTATAAGGCAGTGCTTTTTCGAAAGGCTAAATGGGGCTCATGATGACTTCTCCCTCTGCTCTTGGGGATGGATGGACTTTCTGAGTGCCCTTTGTCATAAGACCAAGTGATAATATGCCATACTTCATGACAGCTTACTAAGAACTCCTATCTGCTCACTGGCCTCAAAATAGCCTCAACTGTAAAGCATCACTGTAAATTAATGCCATTAATGAGTGTTCCTGGAGTTCTATTGCAGGTGACCTTGCAGCCCAGCTAGGACTAAATTTGGCTGTGGATGGGCTATTGGTGGGATAGCTGTAATTATAGCCATGGTAGGACTGGTAGATTATTTGAGCACTGGGAGTACCCTGAAATGCCTTGCCTTGCTAAGCCACACATTCTTTTCTCAGAAAACTCAACTAAAAATGATTATGTTACTCTCCAAGCTGCCTTTAGCCTCAAGCTTGGGTTTTCATAGCAAGACTTGTTGTTCCTTAAGAACCAGCACTTCCTGATTCTTTTTGGGGCAGTTCAAGTAAATGTGCCATATGAAGGGGGGTTTCTTTAGATAAGTGTCAGCTTTGTTGAAGCATCTTTCTTATAAGCTGGAATCATGCTGTAAATGATCTCACACAGGAGAAACTTGAGGATTCCCAAAGTTGAATTCATTGTTGTGTATTACAAGGACCCATTGCAAGAACTGGTTTTTGGATTTACAGAAACATACTTGCTCTGGTGTTGTTCTGTCTTCCTCAGGTGTTCCCCATCTCTGACAGTGGCACTTTATGTGATGCTCACACCTAGTGACATGGGGAAAGTTCACTCTCTGGTCTCTATAGCCTGTGGCCAGCAGCATTCATGAATGAAATTCTTGCACCAGTATGAGATCTAAGCAATACAATCATGGGAAGCCAACACTGGGGACTATTACGAAAGAATTAATGTGTATTGAATAACTGAGTATGCTCAGGTAATCATAGAAAGAAGCAGCAATTTCTAAGTTATTCAGGGCTTCTTCTCCACGTGTTGTTCCTGCTGCACAAAATGGGAGACAGAATGATTTTCAGAGACTTGGTCCACAAGTATCAATAAAATACGGTCTCTTCCTCTCACAGGAAAGACCAGCCTGCTTGAGCAGGGGGTTCTCATAACAGCAAGCAGCCAGTTGAGCAAAGCTCTAGGAAATAAAATGTAGGACTAGGAAAGGAGGTCAGAGAAGGAGGAATTGATATTAAAGCCATGAAAATATTGTTCCCAAGTATTTTTAATTACATTTCATATAGATGTGTGTTCCTCTTATGGGTACATTCCCACAAGAGTGTGGTAGTTTCTGGGCACTGTGGGATAGATTAGCATCTTTGCCCTTCCACTTTGTCTGATTAAACAGCTGCTTCGGAGGAGGACAAAAGCAGGTTCAACCCTGTCCTAGTACAGCACATTTTCTGTCCTCCTTTGCCAAGCCAACCTTCCACTGTCACACTTTGCCCAGATCCAGTCCACTGTTGTGGGATAAAAAGCAGCAAAGTGGTGGCATCTTTCCTCTCCAGGCTGGTCCTAGCAGCAAAACTGTCACGTGAGTGAGGGCAGTTTCTGCTTCTTTCTTCCCAGGGATGGAAGCACTCCCAAGTCCTCATCTTGCCTTTGTATAGCAACAAGATTGGATCTACTCATTGACTCCTTTGATAATAGAAGGCCCATATTTAAGGCTCTAAAAAGGAGCAGGAAAAACAAGGTAATGATATGACAAGAGGGAACAAAAGTCATTGTCATCTCCCATCAGCTATCTGTATGCTTTAAGGCATGAGATTTGATTATCCCGGTCACAACAATGCCTAATAATACTGCAGGATAGTAACAAGGGTCATAAATTAGTATTAAAAGATATAAACTTTTTAAAAGATCTTTTGTTCCCCCTAGGGAATAAAACCCAGCTGTCAATACCACAAGCTCACCTTTGGTTCTATCTGCTCTATTCTATCTGTAGACTCTTTCCATCTCATAGGTCATTGCGACCAATAGGTCATTATGTCTGCTCTGCAAGGCGAATTTATGCCAAAACATCTCCCTTCATGCATAGCACCCTCTGTCTCCAAGGCCATTAAATTATGTCTATGGTGACACCTGCACAACTCATTTGTGGGTTTTTGCAGTTCTGAATGGAGCTATGCTACTAGGTTGTTTTCCAGGCGTGGATGAACTGGGGCTACCATGCCTGTGAAGATACATAAAGTTCAAACAACCCCAGACATCTCTTGCCACTTTGGATTTTTCAATGGTTTCTATCACAAGAACTGTCTTTTCATGTCATGAAAATTTAGCATGCTGACAGTGTCCCTCATGACACCTACATGAATAATGTCATGCTGGGAAATCCACTCAGCTCCTGCGTCCCTTGATTTCAATCAGTAGTTTTCAGATCCCCTGGTGACAGTGTTTAAAGCCTATTTCACTGAATAAAACCAACAGTTATTTTTTAATCCAGCTTCAGATTCACAATCATTCAATACAATTTTCCTTTAATCCTTACAATACACTAAGAGTTTTAATCAAAAATTTGTTTTTCTCTCCCTAAAATACTAATAAAAAATTCTGGGGAATAATAATAATAAAAATATTTCTGGGGAAATATTTTGTTTACCAAATGGATACACAGGAAATCTGTGCCTTTCTCTACAAGGCAAGACTTTGAACTTCCAGAAATGGCTCTCCTTTTGCTGCGCTGACCTACCTTTGACGCAAGGAGTCTATCAGTTCTGGTTGAACTCTGAAAAGTTAAATCATCAGCCATAAAAGATGGCAGTGAAGCTCCTCATCCCGTGCAACTCAGAACGCCTGCTGCTTCCCCATCTGCTTGTGCTCATCCACACTACCATGCCAGGCTGGATGCACATTCCATGGGGGAGCTCAAGTGGAAATGTTCCTCATAGTGAAAGGCTATCGGAGAGGGATAATGACATTTGCATTGTACCACTAGACCTAGCACCACAAAAGCTGGGCTTTCGATTGCTTACAACTTGTAATTTCCCTATGAAAGCTTTTGCTTCTGAACATCACTTCTCAGTTTGGCTCAGGGAGGCATTACCAGTTCAACTGCTGGTGGCCATTTTCTGTACTACAGAATGCACAGAAAAGCAGCAGCCTGACTCAAAACTTGACTGCAAGTTGGAGTTTCCTTCTATTCCTCAGAATTCAATTCAAGCTACTTAGCACTGTTACATGTAACATATGACCTCTTTGCAAACCTTAGTTTTATTGCTCATTAGTCTTATATACACCTTAACAAGATTTTCAGTGACCCTGTGGCTCACAGTCCACTTTTCTTAGAAAGATATCTACCTTCCAGCACAATTGCTTGGTGCTAATGTAAGTTAGATTGGAATGAGAAATCAGAGTTCAAAGCTATTAAAAATGAGGAGGGGGGTAGCAATATCCCAGTTTGTCCTTTCACCACCCTGTAATGTCAAAACAAAAGGTGCTATTTTTTATGCTTTTTCTGTTGCTGGTGTACCCACAGCTTTCAATAAGGATTTGGGTTCTGCTCTATGAAGACAGCTCTAAGGAACAATCAGCCTAAGCAGCTGTGACAGGCAAGAGAAGCACTTTTATCCCTATTTTCCAGATATAAAAGCATAATGTATAGACTTGCCTGCAATCATGCAGGAAGACAAGGGCAGAACAGCACCTTGAACTCAGGCCTCTGATTGTCAGATCTGCATTTTCATCACACTCTTGAGCATCCGTATTTGTCTTTGAGCTTGTACAGGGGGATATAACACTGCACCAGAGGCGGGTGAGTAGCTCACAGAGCTATTTCTGCAAAGCAGTTCCAAACACACTGAATGCAGAGCTCTCCGAATACTTTGCAGTCAGCTCTATGCAGCATGTCATCCAGGCATGGAATTCACTGCCATAAGAGGATGTTGAGTTAATGGCTGAAGCTGAGTTTCTTCAAGGGTTGAAAAGTAGCCTGGTTAGTTTAGAAAACAGAACTGCCTTTCTCTTGTGGAGGGCTTTAGTTTGTAGAGGGTCTAGGGCTGCTGGGTGCAACTCAGGGTACTGATGCTGAGCTGCTAAACTGCCAGACAGGAAATGAATGGTTGTGATTTTCACTAGGAGAATAATCTCTCCTTTTATTCAGTGTTCTGATTATTTTGCGCAGGAGTGGCAGAAAGAGACGTGTCTCTTGCTCAGAACTTCACCAGAAGTTCCTCACAAAACTCTCAGCATATGTGACACTCACTGAGAAGAAAGGGAAAAAAAAGCCTAAAGCAGGCTAGACAGGAAATCTGTTTCTTTTTCCTTACAGTTTTGTTTCCACCAGGGCTGGTGAATGCAGCTGTGATTACAGCACAGCTAGGGCTAGAGGATTTTAGAATGGTTTGTACTCTAGCAAAAAACCCTACTCCAAGCCAACAACACATAATAACGGATAAATAACTTGAAGGGAAGAAAAGACAGAAACTGACCGGGAGGCCAGGTGATTAAGTGTTTTTGGACTGCCAAGGTGATGGTCTTAAGTGAAGATAATGTATTATGCAGTGGAAAGCTAATGAGACCAGGTCTGTTAAACATGGATTTAGTGTTACTTAGCCCTGGAGTGCTTCAAATTACACAGGCCCGGTTTGTATTTTGATCACCTCGCCTGCTTTGACAAAGTGAGCAGAAGGCTTTTATATAATGTACATGATCCTATACCGTAGGGAACAATCCTGCACTGGCAGGGGAGGGAAGCTGATGACATAATGGGTCTTCTCCATCTCGAAGTTATGTGATTCATCAACTAAATGAATTCAGTGGGATAAAGCAGCATGAAAGGGCAATTTCCTTGTAACACGCTGCCTGCAGATTAACTCTTCTCTCCCAATTGCAGACACACCGCTCGGGATCAAGCTTCCACCGCTATGCCTAGAAGGCTCCGGCTGCACAGCCTCACCTGCTGCCGAGCGTACGTCGGGGCGGGTGGCCGAGATCGGGACCTCGGGCCGAACGGAGCCGTGCTAGCCCTGCACCACGGAGGCTCCTGGGCTCCGCAGGCGCAGCCGCCTCCCTCCGTGTGGGATGTGTAAAGCCCTACACCACATCAGCCGTCTCCTTTGCAGGCGCCTGCGGGCTGCGAGCCGGGGAACGGGTCCTCTTGTGCACCACCCCCCAAGCCTTCCGCCCCTTGCCCCGGGGCCCCGCTGCGGTCCGTGCAGCCCGTGTCCGGCGCCTGCATTGCGTCGGGGGCGCGGCGCGCAGGGCGCCGCGGCGACGAGGCCGCGCCGTCGGGCGCCCTAGGGGGTGCAGCGTGCCTGCTCCGCTCCTCCCGCCGGTCCCGTGCGCTCCCCCCCATCCCCAAAACCCGTCCCCCCACCCTCCGCTCCCCGAGCTGCGCCAAACAGCTCTCAGGTTTCTGCTGATACTGCAGCGTCAAGAAATGGCTCGAGTTTGCTCCTTGCTCTTATGCATTCAGCAGCCCTCTCGCTCCTGCCACACGCGTCCAGCTCCTGCCTCCTGCTGCTGCTGCTGCTGGGACGAGCCAAGACTGACTCCGGGGATGCGGCTGCAGGACTGCGGCTCTCGCACATCTCTCCAGCCGCCGCTGCCCAGCGCCCGGCTCCTCTTCCAGCTATCTTAAGGGAAGAGAGCAGGAGAGCTAGCAGCTATCTAGGACTCCTTGATTTTATTTCCTAACTCAAGCCTTTTGACAAAGGTACTTTGCACTCTTTTAAACCAACTCTCCCTCCCCCCACTGCGGTTCTCGGCAGAAAACTAATTAAACCACTCGCCCTTGGTGCAGCCTAAGACAGTGTATGAATATTTCAGTGTCTCGCAGGCAGCCCTGTAAAGCGATCGCTGTATTATTAAGAGGGGCACAAGAAGAGGAGGAGGGTTGAGTTTGTTTTGGTTTGGGTTTTTTGGATGCTGCTGCAAGGCGACTTGACGCATTCCGGCACTGGCTCCTAACCAGCTCATCGCACTCGGAGTAGGTAAGGAAATCCCCTTCTCCCCTCCTCGTGGCTGGACATTTTGGACAGTTTGGGTTTGGCTTGTCTATCTCCCTCCCCTCGTCTCTCTCTCAGTTGTGTTTAGCTGCTGTAAAGCAAGAGATGAGGTGCTTTGCTCCCCCTCCCCTTATTCCCCCGATTGGTGTGATGAAGTTGTCAGTGCTCAGCTAAATCTCCGCTGTCTGTGAAGCGGGGAGTGTGGCGGTCAGGAGACTTATCGCAGGAGTCGACCCCACTGAAGTTGCCTAAGGAGCCCTCCTGATGTGCTTAGGGCACTGCAGGGTCCACATCGGCCCCTTCCTGCCTTGGAGGCCCTGGTGCATGTCTGGGTATGTGTGGGAACGCGTAGGGGTTCCGCATGTGCTGCCATAGTGGGCAGAGCAGGATGCTCTTGCTGGTGTGAAAGCCAATCCATTGCGCCTGAGCTAGTGTGTGTGGTGGGGTTTGGGGGCTGGTTTATTATGTTTCTCTCTTCCCTGTCAGCCTCCATCCTGCAAGGAAGCTTTGTGCCTTCAAAAGCAGAGTATCTCCATCACTCCCTTCCCAGCACATTAGAGGAGAGGACTGGGGCAGTGTGGGAGGGCAGGGGATGGAAATTTGCTGAGTTGGCATTGCAAGGACTCACCTCCCAACAGCCCCGTGATTTATTTATTTATTTACTTATTTATTTGTGTGTATGTGTATGTGTGTGTGTGTGTGTGTGGTAACTTCGTGACAGCAGCTGCAGAGATGGTCCAGTCAGCGAGAAAAGTGGACGGATCGAATTAAATGCAAAAGGAGACGGCTGGGGAGGGGACCTCAGCCTGGGGGTGCACTCCATAGACCTTCAGCCTCCCAGCTTGGGGGACAGGACCCCTCACCTTACCTGCCCTCTTCCCCCCCCCCCCCAAAGGTACTTCTTCCCTCTTTCTTCACCCTCTGATCATCCCTGATGCCTCTCACTTTGTCCCACCTCTCCTTTCCCCTTTTGGCTGTTTCCATCCTTTAGTCTTCTCGTCCATCCCTTCCTCAAGCTCTCCGTCCCGACTCATCATCCCTCCCTGCAGACTCTGAGCCTCCCCCCAGCCCCTTCCCTGAACTGTCCTGGGAGGCTCTCTGCTCTCCTCCCTCCCCCTTCCCACTCTCCAGTCCCTCTTCCCTCCCTTCTCCTCCCCTACACCTGGGTCCCTTTTCCTGTGTGCCACCATGACCGTGATGGCTGGAGAGAACATGGATGAGACTTCTGCCCTACCTGGCCACCCCCAGGATAGCTACCAGCCTGCTGCTCATGATGACCATGAGTGCTGTGAGCGCGTAGTGATAAACATTGCTGGACTACGCTTTGAGACTCAGCTGAAGACCTTAGCCCAGTTCCCCAACACTCTGCTGGGCAACCCCAAGAAGCGCATGCGGTACTTTGACCCCTTGCGCAATGAGTACTTCTTTGACCGGAATCGGCCCAGCTTTGATGCCATCCTCTACTACTATCAGTCTGGGGGGCGGCTCCGCCGGCCGGTCAATGTGCCCTTGGACATGTTCTCTGAGGAGATCAAATTTTATGAGTTGGGTGAGGAAGCCATGGAAAAATTCAGGGAAGATGAAGGATTCATCAAAGATGAGGAGAGACCCTTGCCGGAGGGAGAGTACCAGCGTCAAGTATGGCTCCTCTTTGAATACCCAGAGAGCTCTGGGCCGGCAAGGGTCATTGCAATAGTCTCTGTCATGGTGATCCTCATCTCCATCGTGATCTTCTGCCTAGAGACATTACCTGAGCTTAAAGAAGACAAGGAATACACAGTGCATCGCACTGACAACACCACCCAGGTCTACAAATCCAATATCTTCACAGATCCCTTCTTTGTTGTGGAGACCCTGTGCATCATCTGGTTCTCCTTTGAGCTGGTGGTGCGTTTCTTTGCTTGCCCCAGCAAAACTGAATTCTTCAAGAATATCATGAACTTCATTGACATTGTGGCCATCATCCCTTACTTCATCACCCTGGGCACCGAGATGGCCGAGCAGGAGGGGACTCCGAAAGGAGAGCAGGCCACCTCCTTGGCCATCCTGAGAGTCATCAGACTGGTAAGAGTCTTTCGAATCCTCAAACTCTCCCGGCACTCTAAGGGTCTCCAGATTTTGGGACAAACCCTCAAAGCAAGTATGAGAGAGCTAGGTTTACTGATCTTCTTCCTCTTCATTGGGGTGATTTTGTTCTCTAGTGCTGTATATTTTGCTGAGGCTGAAGAACCTGAGTCTCATTTCTCCAGCATCCCTGATGCTTTCTGGTGGGCGGTGGTATCCATGACCACTGTGGGCTATGGTGACATGTACCCTGTGACAATTGGAGGCAAAATCGTAGGCTCCTTGTGTGCCATCGCTGGTGTGCTGACAATTGCCCTGCCCGTACCTGTCATCGTGTCCAACTTCAACTACTTCTACCACCGAGAAACAGAAGGGGAAGAACAGGCTCAGTTACTTCACGTTAGCTCCCCTAATTTAGCATCTGACAGTGATCTCAGTCGCCGCAGCTCCTCCACAATCAGCAAATCTGAGTACATGGAAATCGAAGAGGATATGAATAATAGCATAGACAATTTTAGAGAGGCTAATCTCAGAACTGGCAACTGCACTGTAGCCAACCAAAACTGCGTTAATAAAAGCAAGCTGCTGACTGATGTGTAAACAAAAAAACCCCAACCAAATCCCCATTCACAGCTTGAAGACTTTAGTGACACAGTCACACTTTGTAGATGCTTTACTGATAGTCTTTGAATGCTTTATTTACCTCGTAAATGCATTGTTGCATTGCGAATTTTTGCTCAGCGATAAAGAAGCTTCCAGGATCCATGAAAGATAAGATTTTGTTTATTTTTAAAAAGCATTTTCCACCTGGTAAATGGTAACCATTTGAACTAGTTTAGTTTTAAGCTGTATGATGCTAGACCTAAACATTTCCTCTCCCACCTCCTCTTATTTTTTTGTTTGATACAGTTAACTTAAACTAAGCAAGACAGTTTTTAGAGCTATAAAGCATATGCATGGATTCCAGTGAAAATATTCTGCAAAACTGCACAGTTGCAAGAAGGTGCATCAGATAATGAGAAAAGATTAGCAAAAACCTGCAGCAAGCATTTGCCGTGGTTTTTATGAAGGAGCGCAAATCTTCCTTCTGCCCCCTGTGTGAAAGATTACATACTTCCAGTCTACCTTATTACAAACGTACTTAAGCCTGGTCTCTTTTACTCTCCATAGAAGAACTATTCTAAAAGGAAAATAACACACAAAACTGAAGACAAAACATCTGCAATGCTGCTAAGTTCTCTTACATGCAGATGATTTAAACATACTTTTCCTATTCCCTGTCCAGAAGTGGATACAAAACTTTAAGCCCCTCTGTTGCAAGATAGCACAATGGAGTTTAATAGAAGCATGTTTGAATTTGACACTATTTATTTTATAATAGCATGCTTGAAACGTTACCTCAGACAATAGCGGATAAGCTTTCGTTTGAACTGAATCTGCTAAAAATAGGTCCTTTATCTCTCTTTTTTCTTCAATTTTTTTTCTTGTTTTCTTTTTCTTTTTGATTTGCATTCACCAGAAGTGCACTCCTTAATTTATTAAATTGTTGACTAGTAATTTAAAGTACTGTATTTAAGTGCATATGTTAGTCAAATGGGAACAATAACTTTTGGAGATCAAAGCATGTTCAAATATTCAGCATTATGGCCTATTTGATTAAGGTGTAACTTGAATTAATTAATGCATGAATTCAATAATAATAGTAATAACAATAACTAATAATAACAATTAAAAACAACAAAAAAAAGTGCTTGATAGACTGAAGGCCTCAATGAACTGATTAGAGAAACCTGACTGTTTTCCTGCATTGCTCAGGGAAACGTGTTGGCTTTTGTCCAGGCGTTGTCGGAAAGGAAGATATCCCATCCCTTAAAGGGAAAGCTATATGGAAAATTAAAAAGTCAAGTTATGCATAGCAACACCTAAAATCTAGTATCCTTTATAGTTGAAAGGTGCAGATGCATGCTTTTTGGTGCATTCTCAGAATGTAAATGAAACTTATTTATTATATGCATCCAAATTGCAGCAGCTGGTTTCTTTTGCAGTCATTAGTTGAAACTTTTTTGTATTCCCTTAAAACTCACTGAAGATACTCAACAGATTGCTATAAGTAGTTGCGCAGTGCCTTTATCTTACATCCCCTAAATTGCTGAAAGTGCCTCCAGGAACTGAGCTGGTCAGAGATAGCAAAGGAAAGGGTTAAAAGGCACCAACACTAGGACAGGAGCGTTCTGTGCTGCCTCCTGGCACTGCACAGAATAGGACAGAGAAAGGAAGAGCAAGTGTGAGTGAGAGGGATGCAGAAGTGGGCAGAGACCACCAGCGCCCATGAGATACCTTCCTTCCCCAGCCAGTCTGATACTGCAGGGCTCAGCATTTGCTTCTGCCGAATAGCTCATAGTTGTGTTTATGCAAGACTTTGAGTTCCCCAAGGTTGTTTATAGAGACATTGCTGCCATCATTGTATCTGCCCTTCCTTTCCCTGAGATGTCCCCAGCTGGGGACAGGCTGCAGGATGCAGGAAGAACTAAGGATCAGCTTGAACTGCGGCATCACTCAGTCAAGCAACCAGACTGCAGGGCTGTGCTTTTCTTTCCGTTGGATTCCACAGCAGGTAGGTGGGAGAGGCTTTCCAGTGCCCTCCCATACCTGCCTCCTCTATCCCCTTTCGTCAGTCCAACAGATCTTAAATCCTATCGCAGCTCCTTTAAACCATATTTTTCTTTCTGGTCCCTAAACTTACTTTGCTTCCACCATCATCTGGTGAAGGAATCCACACTAGGAGAAGGTGTCTTCTGCAATATGCCATCCTTGACTGCTAGGCTCTGGAAGATGATAACCTTTGATCTGAACTAATGTAGGCACTAATCTTTATTTTTAAAATGGACAAAGTTGAGGATCTTCATTCTGCACTTAGCATGTGGCCAATTACTATTGAATACTTCTCCTTCCACATTGTACAGATCCTTTTTTCCCTATCTTTCTGATATATGTATATATCTGTATAAATAAATATGGATGTGTGGTTATGCATGTGTGTCATGCACATGTGCAGACACACATATATCAAATCAAGGCACTTAGAGTTAAAAACCAACCCTAACTCTGCAGTAACGCACAAGCTTGACCTGCCAGGTTTCCAGAAAGACTTGACTTTATTTCTCACTGTGTGGCTTCTGTGAATCTTAACAATGAGAAAGCAATCAAGAACTGAGGGGGCTTTTAACTCCTGCCAGAAATGCAAAGCATCAAATAAAACAGGGCATTACATTCCCCAGGTAGATGTTGTAAAGCTTCCTTCCTGTCCCCTGCTCACACCCCTGCCCATTGTACATCTCTCCCCATTAAATTCTGGTGGTCCTGATGCTCCCAAACTTGAGTTCTAGGATATGACTTCTCATGTCAAAACAGACTTGAATGCTGCACTCAGCTTATAAAGCAACCAACTGACTAAACTAAACAGCAATAATCTATTCAGTGCTGTGGGACTGATGATCAGAAATTAGCATTTGGGAGACAAGGCCTCATTTTGGTAACAACTTCTGCCACAGTTGGGCAGGGACATCTTAGTTTAATGAACAGAATGATGATCATTCTGCATCTGTAAAGAGAAAAGTACTGGCTGCAGCGATTCTTCTTTGTCAGGAGACCAGGATGGATCATTAGGACTTGGGGTGGCTTGGGGAGCCTGAACATTGCTTTGTCCATTTATAGCTCACTGCAAAGGATCTCAATACATATGGAGTTCAGGAATTAACCTCATGTAGCATAAACATGTCTTTTCAACAAGTTTGACACAAGAAGATAACAACAAAAGCTCTTACTCCCTTTACACAGGAGTGCTGAAATGTCTTTGTGGGCCTGAAGGTGCACTTAACTATTTGTTCTTACCAGTTAGCATCCTTTTCTTTTTTCTTCTTTCTTCTTTTTTTTCTTTTTTTCTTTTTTCCCTTCTTTTACTTTTTTCCTCCCTATTTTGGCGTATGTTTCATTTTGCCACACATGAGCTCTATGAGGTTGTTTATGTCAGTGGACAAGGACTGGAAATGAGCTGACGGCCAATTTAGTGCATCTCTGAAAGAGTCAAGAGACTTCTATTCATTTGGTAGGGACCTCCCAGAAGCAATGCCCTTGTTATATTTTCAGAGAAACCAGTGGACATGCCAGTCTTAGTTGGGCTGTAGTTTGATGAGGCAAGGCAGCTTTTTCCAGCATAAGGAGTCACTACCTAAGCCTCCTTTACTAGCCACTGCTCTTCTGCTTTTTAGTTGCCCCAATACAGCTTTTTCCTCATCCACAGAGTGGAGGTGATGAGGGATCTTATCTGGCATGAGCAAGGCAGCAGTGCACTGCAGTGCAGAGGCAGGAATGAAATGGAGGGGCAGTGGGTGGGAATCCCATAGGCTGGTGTCACTGCCAGAATTCCCTCTGGTGCTCCCATACTTAGGTACAGAGCACTAGGGAACAGGCAGAGGAGCAAGGGGGAGAGCGGAAATAAAAGGCTCTATATCCCCTTCCATCACTGAACTGTGAGGTTGCTGCCAGACTGCCAAGAGCTCAAATTCTCTGTGCAGCAGCTTCAGGAGAGAAAACAAACTGGGTTTACTTGTCTTCACAGGGAAGTTAGCATGCAGTAAGCCAGGGTGTGAGTTCACAGCATCCTATCAAACCCATGCAGATTCCTGTGCATGGAGTCTCTTAAGCCTTTTCTCCACTGGGGACTTCAGGAAAACTAATGCAAATTAATGAAAGGTGTGCATTTAAAGTAGATTTGTTAAACTGTTTTAAAGCCCAGCATGGACATTCTGTTGCAGAATAAAAGCAACCTTAATCTGATTCGGAGTCATTCTTTTTTGGAAGGAAAGTAAGATGAATTAAATTAAGGCTGCTTTAATTCTCAACACAATGGGGCTTAATGCAGTTTACCTCATCTGCCTCACGAGTTCATTCAGACAGATAAGCCCTTAGTAATCATTAAATGTAATGGAACTGACCCTACTTCACAGGGGGTGGCTAGGCAGAACTTGGCCATGTACCTCTAAACTCTTAGTATGTGAGTGCTGGAGGTTCACAACCTGGCTTACTGAGGACTAACATGGTAACAACTCTAGTGACTTCCTTCCTTTGTTCATGGTTTACATGTTTGTAGGCGTGAGGAAAATCAATCATGCTGCCTTCTGGGAAGTTAACAATAATCATGGCCCAAATAAATTAATTTCCACTTACAAAGTCTCTAACTGTGCACATGCTTAACCTGATGTACTGTTGACTGTGTGGACAAGCACTTGAAAGACAGGACAAAGCACTAGAGACAGGACAAGAATCAGCAAAAGTATTCTTGTTTTCAGCAGCCATTTTGCAAAAGTAGAGATTTCGGGCGTCAGAGCCTTCTTAACAAATCAGCTACGCATCATTCCTTAGAGGTTACATTGGTCCAGATCAATAACTGGAGCAGTGGCAACTTTTTTGACAAATTTTTTACTGAGGGACGACTGTTTTCATTAGGCAGAAATACAAAAAGTTTGTTTCTGTTATCAGAGAGCTGAAGCCCAAGTGCAACATAAAAACTTGCTTATTTTAAAGTATTTTTAAAGGAACTGAGGGCAAGTTTCACTTTTCCACAGTTCTCACTTGGACAGTGTAGTTTCTCGTTTACACACATGTTAACCAAAATAAACACTAGGACAAGAACATCTGAAATTTATTAGGAAAAGGCAGAAAGTTGTGTTTTAGAATAAGATCTTCTGCATACACATGTAACATACAGGGAGAGTATATTCCTCTCCAATATTAGCTGGATAACAGTTTTTTAGAGGGGTGCCATTCTGGATTAATTAATTTCCCCTAACATGAAGAAGAGGGAAGTACTGCAGTTTTTCCGGGAATGGTCTGATTCTGTAGGCTTCCAGCAGCCTGATGCCACTGTTCGTCAGATTAATTTCAGACTCGCAGGAATGCAGAAGGAGCTCTAAAGTGTGATTTACCCTCCATAGCTACAGAGCTGGATGGAATTGGAAAGCTGTCCTTGCAATTGCACAACATGGCAAGTTTGTTCCAGACCTGCCTATGACAAGTCTGAAACAGGCTCCATTTCTGAGATACTTTAACCAGGGACCTACATTTCAATTTTGGTTGAACTTTTTTCAGGCTGAGTTTCTTCTTCTGTTTTCTATTGTTCTGGCTTTACTTAATCAGCTGTAGAGAACTGATTTTTTTCCTGAAATGCTTATCAAGTATTCTTAAAGGTGTCAGTATTTGTATCTGCAAAAATGAAACTTCAGGGTGTTATACTGTTTCACTCAGTACAAGTGAACTTGACCACCAGTGAGGTCAACAATTTATGTTGTCAAGGCATAGCTTTGATATTTTCAAAGGAAATGAAATGAAACTGAGGTCTTAATTGAAATTTGTGTCAAAGTATCTGTTAATATCTATGTAATTCTGTATATTTCACCTGTTCACATGCTCTAGCAAATGCCACTACAAGTTATAAAACAAAAATCATCTTCCATTTCTAGTTTCTATAATAAAATAAACATGTTGCATTCAGTTCCTTTAGGTGCATCAGTCTTTGATCCATGTTATTGTTTCAGTGACATTTCTATAATGTAATTGGGATCAAATGTATATTTTACTTTTGTACAAAAGTAAAAATGATATTTTTATGACTAAATTCAGCAAACCCTTACCTATAACCTGCTAAGATGAAATCTTTTTTTCCTTTCCTTTACATGTAAGCCATTGTTTTTGCAGTATGTCGGTTTGAAATGAATAAATAACAGCTGTTGATAGAACTGTATATGGCCTCTCAGACATACCTCTGATTTTAAAGATCAAATATTACCAATGTGATATATATAAACTGAATAGTCTCCATATGAAAGTGCACCATCAGGGCAACAAACCATTGAAGCTGACACAGCTGTACTTATTTCCACCATTTACTAATTGCTTACACTTTGGGTCAAGTATGTACTTCATTGTTGTTACAGCTCATTTTACTTCCAGTAGTGAAATCATTTGACTTACCTTTTTTAGAACATCTAATGTTATGAGTTCTTGAACTATTTGAAATGCATAGTTTTCATCTATGCAATTTTACCTGCTTCTGTACTTGTTCATCTGTTCATACTTGGCATCAATTAAAGATAATTTTTAAGGATCTTACCCAGGATTATTCTGTCTGGTTATTTTCTGGAGTCTTGTTTCTCTGCTGTCATTATTGGCCAGTTTTATCTGAAATGAATGGTTGGTTCATTGATGGTTTTCTTATTGGTATGATATAAGAAATGGCTATGTAGTGAGGGGAAAATGTGGCTGTGGGCTTTGAGAGGCTTGTAAATGTCAACTCAACCTTTAAAGGATAAGGGTTTGGCTTCCATCGGCTTTGGATCTACCCTTGAGTGAGTAATGTCTTGGGGCCAAACTCTGCTGCCTTCACTGCTGAGACAGCACTGAGCTCCACCAAACCCAGTGTAAATAAGATTAAGCCAACTGATTGTGTTCTCCAAAGGTTTGGTGGGTATGAATTAACATTTTACAGCTACATTCCTGAATCTGAACATTATCATGTGAGTGCAGACTTGAAATCAGGTTTCAAACAACTGCATGACTGATCCTGGATTTTGGCTTGGGTTGAATATAAGCAAGTCAAACTGACTTGCTCTTGTTTTCTTTTGAAAATTGTTTGGTTTTTTTCAAGGTGTGTTTCATGCAAACTGGTCTGCTACAGTCATAACTCAATATTGTATTATATGTAAAGAAGGCATTGACATAAATGACAATTTTATTTTATGCCCGAGGTATTGCCTCTGTGTATTAGAAGTCCATCTATAAAGACTGCCAGGTCTCTCTGTAGAGAGGTGCAGTTTGTAAGCGCGGGATCAGTATGTTGTAGAATGCAGATTACATATGGTGAAATGAAGTGAAAATATATGAGGCAGAACATGTTGTGTGGATTATCATGTGAGTTTATTTACCTCTTTGCTTTCTTGGTCAAGAAAAGCTTTTGTCAATGAAATCGTCGTTCATCAATAGCTTAAAGTATATTTAGTCCATCTTATTGAATCTTATAAAGTGACAAGAATTGTTTTGTTGAGCTGACAGTAAAGATTTGCAGTATTAGTCTTAAATGGGTCTAGTCCAAACCATTTGTCTGTTAGCTGCTCTGTGGTGGTGTTCATAATTCAACAAGGTACTCATGGCTTTTACTTTGAGTGTCATTGAGTTTTGTTTGCTCTAGGTGTGTATAAAGTCTCATTGCTTCTTTCTTCTTTTCTGCGTGAAAAAAAAATTATGTGCTTGTTTATCACCTCCACAGTATCAGTCTTCTCCGTTTGTCCTTAGTGAAGCTCCTCTTGCATTATTTGGGTCAAACAGTAATGTTGCTGCGTAATCTGTTTTCCTGAATCTACAATTCGCTTGTCATGTAGCCCATTTCTGTATCCCTCTACTAGTTTCCTCCCTTCTTGGCCACACTTCGTCTTGTAAAATACTATCTCCAGAGTGTTCACTTGAGGTCCTTTGTGGTCTGTCTCATCATATCTGTCATGGATCGAGCTCAAAAAGCTCCTTTCTTGTAGGACTGGGAATGCCAATTCTTGTTTCACGACCATGCATCTTTTTGAAGAAAGACCTTGCTTGTTTCCATCTGTGCTACCTCCTCTGTGTGGAAAGTGCTCCTGTTAGGTTCTTTTGGCCATGTTGCTAACAAGATAGCATTTCATACTTTATGATTCCTCATCTTTCCCACAGCCTCTGCAGTCATGGTACCCCTTGGTATACCTTGTACTGAGATACTTCCTGTGATGTGGTCAGTTTTGCGAAGTGGAGGTTTTCAAACAAAGCTAAGTGCATTCAGCACCAGGTTCTAGGATGTGTTCTTTGCCCTCTGAAATGACTCTATTAAAAAAAAATCCAACTAACCAACCAAAAAAAAACCCAAACCAAGCTAAAACCCAAAACATGGTGTACTGGGTTAGTTGAGTCTCTCAATTAACTTCTTACTTAAAAGAAAATAGATATTTGCTTTTGGTTTTTTTTTCTCCCCAAATGCAAATTCTCCTATCTTGTCTTTTATGCCTCATCAGCTTACAAAAAATTTGAGTCTTTCCTTTGGTTACACAAAGATGCCTCTTTATCCTGTAGGTTTTATCTGAAGCAACCTACACTGAGGAAGAAAATTTTCATTCTGAAGATGTAACTTAGATAACAGACATGCTGATGATCTGGGGAATAGGCTTCTCTTTCTTTTTCAGCTGCACTTGCACTCTGGTTGTAAGGGGAGCAGAGACTTTTTCAGCTGCACTTGCGCTCTGGTTGTAAGGGGAGCAGAGACTAATTCAGCAGACTTTGAACAGAGAAAGAGAGAGAGCCCATTCAGTAACAAGGTGCTTTTTTAACATGTTATCTTCTTTTTATAATATTGATGAATGTAACCTGAATTTGATTTACCTAACGGTCATGCAAGTTACTCAGCTTGCATGTATTGTTTGATTAATGTATAAAAAATAATTGCTTTATGGAAACATAAGAATCTCATGTGAGAATATGTACTCCCTTGCTATGCAGAAACTAGATATTTGTGTTTCAATATATGAGAATCATAATATTCCACAGCACAAAATTAGTCTTATTTCTGAACTCGAAACTTTTTTCACAGGTGAGCTGCTACTCACTATTAATGTTTTATCCTTCCTGTAAAACATCCGGAGCAGCTGCCTTCAGGGCTAGCAGTCTAAGTCAGATAGCCTGACAGCCAAAGAAAATCAGACTGGCTGATTCAGTGCTGACCCTGAGAGCAGCTGCTATGTACTGCTGCATCCAAGTTCTGCAGATATGTACAAATATGTGCTCTTGAAGTAAACCAGAGCCCACAGAAATAAATAGGATTGTATCTTCTCACTTCAGAAGACTGTAGAAAGACCATGTTTTCATGCTGCCTTTCAGTCTGCTAAGAAGATAAGAAATGTTCTGTACTCAAGGCTTCTAACAGGTACTTTTAGAGTTGCATTATATCTTATGGTTGGTCTTTTTATAAAAATGCTCACTTTATAGAGTGTTGAGATTAAGTGTTCAAAAATCAAAGAAGCTTTAATTAGCACAATAATACTTCAATCCACTCAGCTTCTCTAACAGCTTCCTAAAATACCTTACATTTTATTCCAACGAGAAGACAATAATGACTGTTGAATAGAAAGCTTTTACAGCTAGAAGATGAAAATGTAATTGTAGGTGGTATATTTGGTGACCTCCTCTCACTAGGTAGGAACACTAGCACATCTGGCTTTTGAGCAGAGAAGCCTGCAGTTGTCTCTGAGTGTGATAGAGCTGCATAAAAAAGGCTGGATGACCCTTAAAAGGAGGACAGGTTGAGGACAGATGTGTTTTATGGGTCAGCATTTCTGTCCTACTTGCTTAACAGCAGTGTGTGAGGAATGGGAGGATCTCCTGTGTTCAGTTCACATAAGGAGCTTGCTATGTGACACCTGGATGCAATGTGAAGTGGGGTTTGGTGTCCCACAGTTACCTAGGCTGATGCTATTGATACAGCCTACAGCCACGCAAAAGATTTAGTTAAACATCCTTGATTTATACAAATAATAAGAGGACAAATGTCTGAGGGCTTGACAATCCAAATGTACCTGGTATACTGGCCATATGTGGGGGGTTTCCTTTGTCATTTCAGTCCCTGTAAGAAATACCTCATATTTTTCATCTTGTTACATACTGGGGAAAGAAGTGGCTAAGCCCACAATTGCGCTCTTTGGTGGTGCACACATCTACATCCATAGAGTCACATACTACTACAGTAGCTCAATTAATTTTGGTAGAGTTATTTCTGCTTGACAAGAAATACACAGGGCCTGAATCAGGCCCATAGCTCAATAAAAGGCTAAACTTCATTAAGAATAATTCAGCTGTGAGCAAGACATCAGAAACAGACATCCAAAAATCTAGCTCTTCAGACAAGCTATGGAAGGACTTTCCAGATATTTTTTCCGTGAATATTAAGAATACAATATAGATTTGAGCAGCTTTTACAGGTTAGAAAAAAAAATGGTTTAATTTATTGAGTATTTAGCTCATTGCTGCTTGGCCATAATGAATACAAATCTGCATGTAAAATTCTGCACTAAATTCTGAATGACGGATCTCCTAGACTCTTATGGCATTAGGTTCCCTACGTATTCTGGATTGATGGTGGGAGCTGAGACTGCCAACAGTGTCCTGCCTCCAAGTGGAATTGCTCAGTCAGTGGTAGGTGTTTAGATGACCCTTCCCTTCTGTTTCAGTGTGCAGTATTCATTTTAAACCCCAAAAAGCCAATTCCAGCTTACAAGGGAGGTATCTTTCCTTTAGTTTCTTTTTAGTTAGCCAGATGTTGTTAGGAACCTGTTTGATGAACTTTGTTGCCGTGGCTTTTGATGTAAATAGATCACTTGCAAATGTTCATGAAATACTCAGAGATGGGTTTTTCCCAGCTACCCTGATATCTGCAGCTTCAATTAGTGTCATTTAGTTTGGTTGTTTCAGTTACAAACTTCTGTTCTTCAGGAATTTGAAAAGATAAAAAGGGAAATTAACGTTTCCCAAAACGCATTTGAACAGCTTCCTCCCAAAGAGGGGGAAGTGAAACTGTCTTTTGTTGTTTGAATTATCTTGGCATTACTTAACTGGGAAAGAATAGAATTAAAAAAAAAGGGATCTCTGTTACTTGGGTCACATGCCTTTGCTATGATTATTTAGATGATAAAAATGCCTGGCATTTCAAGAGAAGAGCCTTTACTGCTAATGGGGCTTTAATGTAAACTCTTTTGATACTTCATATTTAAATTCTGAAGAGGGTAAGATATGAATATTGTAGAAACGGCTGGGTATGTACAGCAACAGTGTGGTGTTTAGAAGGTAATATCGTCAACATGGTGACTATACAGTTCTGGAGTAACAGCCACAACTGGTCATTGGAGTATAGTAATGCAACTAGAACTGAGCATTGGCCATTGAGATGTGAGCCTGATTAAGAAACTACAGTCACCCTGGGTCATTGCTTCATTGAGGCAATGGTTCAACAGAAGAATGAATTAACTTTGAGGTTCCAAATACCAAATGAAAAATCTTTCTGCCTATGAGAAAAACACTGATCTGATATAATCTTGCTTGTCCTGTGCAAATTTGTTCAATGGATTGTGATGGGCTAACAACTTCCAGTGGACTTCATGGCACATTGGCTTCTGTCATCTTGGCTTTAATGTTTTGCACCTTTTTCCTTTATGCTTTTTTTGTCCTCTTGAGTTTGAGACATAAATCTGGTAGGAACCAGAGCACTGCAATGTTTTGTGTGCTGTGGCTAGTCTGTTAGAAATCATGAATGCCCTAATGTAGGTAAAATTTGATTTGCTGAATGCTTCAGCACATCTGTATGTTTGTGTAGAGACTTTGAAGCCACTGATTCAGTCCTTCTGGGGTAATGTTGAATTGATCTCCAACATGGCAGTAAGGGGCATGCTGTCGGTGTTTGGGTTGAGTACTGCAATAAGATCTTGGTGTCATTAAAGACTGTGATGCCTTCCTGGTGTCTGGGCAGAACTGGAATTCTGCTCTGGTCTACTTTGGCTTTGTGTTCGTATACCCTCTAAATATTTTATGTGCTGTTCTCCTCATTTGGTAGCATTCCAGGGTGCTGTTGAAGAGCAGCCGTGTTTTGTCTCAGAAGTAGCTGTGTTTCAAAAATGGAAGGGAACTTGTGTGTCAGTTTATTAAATTGGTAAAGGATTTGTGGACTGTTCAGGATGACACACTTTATGTTAATATAGGGTATCAATCTGTGTATCAGAGGATACTAAAGAGCAGTCTGAAACTACTGTAGTCAATATCTTCAATTATTAAAGGTAGTAAATGGAAGCTGGCTCTCACTGCACAGTATACAGCCACTATTGCTAATGCATATTCAAAACATGCATTTTGTCTGACAAGGCTGTGATGTTTTTTTCCTGGTCTTCAAATGTCTGTGACCTCACCCATTTATGACACTTTAAAAAAAGGCTGTTGAAATCTACCAACATAAAGAGCAACTTGGTCCCATTCCAGGAAAGATCAATACATCCACACAACCCCACATCCCAGGTTAGACTATCTGTGACTGGGAGACAGGTAAAAGAGTGGAGGGGTGTTGGTCTTTTGATTTCTGGGTGTCTTTTTGGTAATACCCATAATAATACTCCTGTGACTTGGGTACCAAAATGAACATGAAGAATGTGGGAACTGAGACTTCACTGCCTGCATGTTGTGCGGCTCTTTCCTCCTATATGAAATGAAAAATGCTTTGGTGCAAATCAGCATAACTTATTTCTTCTGAACTAACCAGCTGAGGGTCTTTCCTTCACATTCATACCTGGAAATGTTTTATATAAATCAGAGCTTTTGTGTGGCCAAGAGAGAAGAATCTCGCCCATCAGGTTCCACCATGGTACAGTGAATAGGAAAAAAAAAAAAAACCCAACAAACTCTTTTAAAGGAGGGATGTGTTAAATTAACACCAAATACATTTTCATGTGTTGATGTTTTGTGACTCTGGACAGTAACCTGTGATCACACAGAATGTATGCTGTAAGATAATAAAATTAGAAGTTGGAGGCAATGAAATATATATATATGAACATCCTTTATTTTGCCCACAAGCCTCATAACCATGATGCTGTTTTAGTGAAGACTTACATTCTTCTCTTTCACTGTGCATAGATTTGAACTTAATTTGGAATAGTGTATGAAAAACATAAGCTACTGCTGGAGAATTAGTTTGATAATGTCTAAGATACAGGAGAAATGTCAGCTTTCATGGAGACATTTACAGAGCAAGCTAACTTACTAATTCCTACTCTTCTCCAGAGTTTTTTTAACATTCCTCTGATAAAGCTAGTGTAGCAGCATCAAAAGGTGTGATTTACTGTAGTGGAAGTTGATATGCTCCAGGTCTTATTGGCTTCTACATGAAAGCCTAAAACTTCCTGCAGATAAATATTATTTACAAGGCTAGTGGAAGTATAGTAACTATTTCTATCACAGTAAATCTCTGCTATGATACTTTAAATCTGCTTGTGTATCTTAGTTTATTCAGAACATTGTTAAAACCCCACGCCAATGATTTTTCTAGAAATACGACCTACATGCTCTTTGGAGGTGAATCTTCTCTAATACAGTCTAAACTGTACTAAAACTTACACCCAACTTAAAGATTTCTTACACTCCATGGTGAAACACTGATGAGCAGTGATGATGATAAAGCAATTAGAGCATCTGGACCTTTTCAGGGTGTCATGGCTGGCAGAATGTGACTGACTCTTCTATACCTCACTTATTAGATACATCTCGTGGGATTTTTCGGGGCAGGGGAGGGGGTTTTCCAGATGTCTTGAGACACAAAATTTAACCAGGTAAATTTATGGTCACAGAAGAATCTTAATTAATTTTAAACAATCCAAAATGCTGCTGTACAGAATAGCATGAGCAGCTTGGGCCACTTGACTCATGATCCCTAGCTGGGAAGGGTATGTGAGAAATTGACTGACCCCCATGAAATATTGTCTGAGCTAGTGTTTCCTCATTTTCCAGGATGGTGCCAAGGGAGGGAATGAAGCTTCTGTCTCTGGAGAAGGGAGGCAGACTAAGGACCACTTGCATGCTCAACTGGTTTAAATGGGAGTCCCAGGGAAGCCAGTGGCCCCATGAGATTACCAGCATGAAGAAAATGAGCAGGCATCAGCCATGAAATTATAGTGTAAAAGCAGCTTATGGCAGCAGAGAGCAATTGAGGGCATTTCTCTGCAAATAGCCATTCATTTCCAAGCTGATCTTTCCAATTGCCCTAAATTCCTGTTGAGTTCAGCACCTCTTAATATGTTACTGAGCAGGAATTATATTAACAATGACATGTGAAAAAGCAGTAGACGCTGTTATTTGAATGATGTTTTGCAGTTAGTTCAGATAAAACTTGCATGCGTGTTACTCACTCAAGACGGGGACTCTCGGTGTGAAGCACCAAGTGGAGCCCTGCAAGTCATGGTGTAACTACACTAAAAATAGTAGTTAAAACAAGGATATTATTTTTATATATATCTAATCTTAGTGATTAGTGTTTAAAATAAAGCCCTCTCTGGTTATTTCAACTCAGTAACATCTGGAGCAAGGCAGGTGTTTTATGGATAAATGGGAGAAAAGCTCTCTGCCTCATTTTGTTTACAACCTGTGTGAACAGCATCTCTGTGGAAGCTGAGATTGTGACTGACAGGGAAACGGAGATAAAAAAAGGGTTTTGCTATTTTCTCATTTGTTTGAACTTTTCCAGGGTGATGTGTCAAAGACTGCTTTATTCTTTACCATACTCTTTCTTTTAGGGTTTCTATGAGTAACATGAGGTAAAGCTCAATAGAAGCAGTAAAGTGCTAGTCCTTTTATGGGTCTGCTAGGAATCACTTTGGTAAATGTCTCTCTGCTCATAAATATTGTACAGGGACACTATAATCTCTTGCTAATGTGACTAACTTACAGCCTACCAAGCAATTGTTTTAGCCTTCACAGTCTTTAGGATGCATGGCTACATGTAAAAGCCATGTCTACAAATACACTGCCCAACACACATGACTGGGGTGGCAATTTGCTCTGAGGAGACTTGGGTACTAGCAGTTTACTGCCTCTGTCACTACCTGACTCTGCAGAGTCCTTGCCCATAGAGATACAGAAGATTCCTGATGTGCTTGTCTCCAGGGTACATGGGATTTTCTTGTGGTCTGTGTGGTCTCCTGAACTTCACCCTGCCCAATGCAGCAGAAGCAGCATAGCGTGTAAATGAGAGCAGGCTTCCCTAACTGCTGATGCAAAGCTGTGCAACTAGTTGACTCTATAATCACATACAGCAGGCAAGAAGTGTGGGCCTGCTTCTTGTCATGGGACTGCATCACATGGCAGGCAGCAAGGCTGTGTAAATCTGCATCTCTCTCCTATGGCAGAATGAGCAAGCCAGCACCAGCTGCCAACAAAATGCCACTGAATGCTGTGCCCATCCTCATTTTGGAGTGGTGGGGAGATAGGACTGGAAATGACTCCCAGCACTCCCTTTTTTTGCAGTTCTCCAAGAAATGTGGTACTTGTCTTATAGCTCGTGGCCACATAGACATTTTGGGCTGTGACTCATGGAGTTAACAGAGTTTTGTCCTCTTAGGAGAGTAAAGAAATGGTGTGGTATAAAGAGTAGTTGTGTACAGCATCCTGGTCCTTGCCCTCCTTTCTCCTTGCCTACCCTCTCCATTCTTCCCCTCACTTTCTCTTGGGTTCCCAGTTTCAAAATGTATGTTATCTGCAAATATTCCCGTAGCCTGTGATACTTACACTTTCTCAGAGGGCACAATATGTTTTTGCCGGTTGCAAGCACAGGGTTTTGCTTCATCATAATCACATACTTTCTCTGTGATTAAATGAGTTGCTGTTTGGGACATGGCAATTCCCAAGTTAATAGGAGGGATCATTGCTCTGGAGTGATGCAGGTCAATATTATGGCAGGAAGCAGGGAAGGGAAGTATAATGTAGGGAAGACAAAGCTGTTATACTTGTTTCTGCTTCCTCACATTGACTTTCCAAGGACATGGTCATCTCTTCTTGAAGTTTCATGATACAAGGGAAATTACTATGCTGACTCACAAAGTGCCAGAAAGGGATATTTGCCATTTTCTTTGCACTCTTTAACAACAACAACCAAGTGTATTTTTCAGGAAAACCAGGGATGAGAAATAGTGCTGTTTTAATTCATGTTGGACCAGATATTGAAAGTCATTACTTTTTGACCAGATATTGAAAGTCATTATTTTTTGCTCAGCAGTAGTTTAGGAGAGGCTTCTGTTGAATCATTGTCATGCTTCAAGCTGTGTCTCCCAGTTGCAAAGAATCAAATCCAGTTATGTTTTGAATATCTCCAAGGATGGAGAGTTCATATTGTCTCTGAGAAATGTATTCCGTTGTTCAACCACCTCCATATTAAAAAGAAAAAAGTGTTTTTTCTCATGTTTAGAATTTTTTGTGGAATTTTGTAGAATTTTTTGTGGTTCAGTTTGTGCCCATTGCCTCTTGTCCTGTCACTGGGTACCACTGAAAAGAGTCTGTCTTTTTTACATACTCCCCATCAGTTATTTATACACATTTGCAAGGTCCCCTTGAGCCTTTCCTTCTCCAGGCTGAATAGTCCCAGCTCTCTCAGCCTTTGCTGCAGCATATGACAGATGATCCAGTCCTTTGATCATCTCTGTGGGATGTGTGATCACAAGTGGGACAGTGTGATCACAAGTAACTGTGAATTCAGACAGAGGCATTTGAAGACCTGTCTCTGCATGTACATGACAGATCAGTAGCTTGGAGTCTGTCTCGGGTATGACTGGTAGCCCAGTTGTCTGTCCTCTGCAGAACCCAGTGCTACAGGAATACACAGGAACCCCAAAGGAAATACATGTAGGACCATCTAAGACTCTTTATACATATTCTCATATGCAGTCTCTTCCTGATTTCTGGTACACAGAGATTGCTTTAAAATCTAAAAGGTGAGGTTCAGTGTCTCTTTCAAAAGTTAAACAGGTAGTTACAGTTATGAGAAACACTCCTGAGATATGTATAAATATATATGTATATATGCACACATTCTTTTGTATATATTTATTTCTCTGAAGGTGAAGGAAAGAACTAAAACGCAAAATCTGGAGGCAAAATCTGTCATGTTTCTTGTCCTTTAAGGAATTATTAACATAGGGGATACCCATTCGATCTGATGCTGATTTAGTTCACTGAAATAGTTTATTCTGGGCAGATTTACATACATAAAAATTAAAGCAGAGATGTTAGTAAGATTAAAAGCAAATAAGCTAATTCTGGGAGTAGAGGTTTCTTGGGACTGGATTTTCAGTAGACCAGTGGTCTAATCAAACCTGCTAGACTTATAAGTACATTGTGTACATAAAAGCTTTCAGGTAATGGGAACTGATGTAGGTCCATTGATTTCCACTAAGTTATGATTGTTTATAGCAGATGCAAATTGGTCTGGTGATTTCAGAAGCAAAAATAAGTTGGAGAGAGGAGAGGTGAAATGGGTGGGTAGGTTATTCATCCAGCATTCCCACTCCTTCAGTGTGCACACACATATACACTAATTATTCATTAGAATTTAAGTTTGAGAAAAGTAGATAAGTACACTTGAATACATAAGCATCCTTATTTAGTATCTCTCTAACTGTATGCCTGTCCAACAATTTCATTTGAAAAGGAAGATGCGTTTTGTTAGAAAAAGTATGTAAAAAGCCTACTTTTTTTTTTTTTGCTATTATTAGAGGTAGGAAATATTACACATTAGCAAAAATATATTCTCTATGTCAAAGTTTTAGAGGAACTCAAACTAGGGAAGACAGCAGGAACATGTGACTGATAACATGTCAAGATTTGTCAGTGCAATGAAGGTTGACATCTCTTGGCATTGGACTTTATTTGGGAGAAATTGGTAGTGAGGGTGTGAAGGATACTGGTTGATCTGTCATAGCACATGTAATGATGTCAGATACTAAAGTAAATGGAATGACATCAGACACTAAAGGTAACAATGCTGCTGTGCAGCCAAAGTTAATCTGCTGCTTGTGCTTCCCCATGTGTACGAGGCTGATCATGGAACCTGAACAGAAGGTGTCACTTTTAAGCCCCTTGTTTCCTTTGAAAATGTGAAATCACTTGAATGCCTTCATCCACACTGTTTTGTCTAACTTGCTTGGGTTGGGCTCAAGACATGGAGGTAAAGTTGTTCTTTCCCTCATATCACATAGGTTGTGCAGACAACTTTTCTACCCATAGCTGTGTGAGGCACACATCCCAGGGAAGAATGTACTTGAATGTCCTGGAAATGTCTAATTATTTTTGTTTGCTGTTTCTGATAATTGCTGATTACTGCTGTGTAGGATTCATGCAAACACTGACAAATTGCATTCGTCATAGCCTGAGGAGATAGTGGAAACATCGCTGTGAGGTGATGGCAGTGTGAAGCAGATGCTGCTGCTGTAGAAATCTAGGCACAGAAAAAGGACAAACTCTGCACTGGAGTACACCATTTTCAATCAGTCATGTCTTTCTTCTGGTTAATCAGTGTCTGTGAAGGAGAGCATGGACAGAATTACAGGCTGAGTGTTTCATCCTCATCTGGAGTAGCAGTCACTGCAGAATCACACACACACACACAAAAAAAAAAAAGAAAATAGAAAAAAGGATGCTTAGATTCTTCTGATTTAGGGGATCTTTTCACCCAAAATCTAATTCCAGAGGAGTGGAAGGAGGGTGTTGGGTTTTATTCCAGTTGCAGAAGTTCTGGTGTAAGTGTGAGAGTCAGAGAAAATAAAGGAGTCTGGAGTCACACAAAGCAGGAGTGTGTCGCTGGACAGAGCCCACTTCCCAGCTTGCTAGGCCAAGGGAAGAGACGTGAATCTTTGGCCTAAAGAAAGAGATTAAAAGCTTCCCTTCCTGAAATATTGATGGTTTCACAAACCAGCAGCTGAAGAGAGAAGAACTTTCACTTTCCTCAGTTTACTATTTTCAACAATATAAAAATCTCAGCTAGAGGAAAATAACTGGACAACTTTTTGAAACGTGCAAAGCCGTGATTTGAAGTAGAAGCTTTTTCTTTTCTCCAGAAATTTTCATCAAAATACCTGGGAGTTCTTTTGCTGACAGAAGAAAACATTTGGCTGTCAAGAAAAAAAAAATCCCAAACCCCAAAATAATCTCGATTCTAGCCTTATTAACAATTACCTTTTCTGGAGTGTGAGAGGAAGCTGAAAACTTAAAAAAAACCCAACCTTCACACATTTTGCAGACTTCATTGTAGTGAGCCTCCTGATTTACCTATGAAACCGATTCTTAACATACTTGCTGCTCCCTGTTCCCCTCCTAAGTGAAGGGGATTGTGGATGCCTGCTGCAGCACATGCAGAGCTTCTCCAGGGGGTACCAGTCTCACAGCTCCAGTCCAGCTGCATCTTTCTCTGCTTGCTGTGGGGGAGAGTGCAGAGCTTGTCATGTAGAGAGAGTATAACTTACTGGAGGGTCAACAGGGGAGTCTTGATTCTGTAGATATGTTATTGAAACAGTTCGGGAAGCCTATAGCAGTAAAACTGGAGGCAGCTAAAGCAGCCTTGTATTTGTATTATATGGTGCAGTAAAAGTCAATACTTATTCCTATTGAAACTCGCAAATGCCAAAGGCTTTAGAAAATCTATTATGAGTCTGTAAACCTCAACATTTTATAGGCAAGCTAACTCACCTTTAGCACGTCTTTCTGCTGAAAAAGTCTTTGATGGATTTTTTTTACCTGTTACTTTATGTAACTTTCCATATGTGAGAGACTGGGTAGATCTCTGGAAGCAAAAGGGTGAATAAAATTAGGGCAGACTGATGGGGAGAAATAATTTCTTCATAAATAGAGCCCTTGAAGTCTTTTTGTCACACTTGAATGGAATTGTTCCAGCTTGCCGCTATGCTTTTAATACAGATGATCCTAGAAATCAATACAGTAATTTGAGGTACAGTCTCTGTATATTTGTGCAGCAGGTCCTCACAGTGCCAGCTTCAGAATCCATACCATGTTGCTATTTACAGCACTATGTAGCATGGATCTTATGTGTGCAGAGAAGCTGTATCATAAATTAGTTCATCGACCTCTGGCCACTTAATTTCTGATATGGCTGAAAACTGTTTCTGGAACTCCCTGGTCAAGTGGTTTTCTCTTCCCACTTCTGCATGTGGACAAACCATGAAAAGATTGCTGGTAGCTTGGCCATATTGGCCAAGTTTATGATAATATTGCTAATCCCAGATCTCTTGATACTTCTTTCTAATGGTCCTACCCTTCTTCCATTGAAGCTATTAGCCTCTGTTTATGATTCCTCTTTATTTTGCATCATTAATTGATATCCCCCCCGTCACGGGTTTCCCATGGCTGTGCTGCTGTGCTGGTGGGGTACTGTTTTCACTCTCAGTCTGCTTGAGTGTGATGTTTGGCCTCAGCAGTACAAGGCAGTAGAGGACTGAGTTTTGCCCCTAACTACTGTGGAAACAGCATCAACCTGCCATTCTGATGATCCTTCCCTCACTCCCCTGGACTGGTTTTCATGTCCTTATTATGCCAAATTATTCTGAAAACCATGGGTCTCCTTTAGTATTGATGTACTGCTCAGTGAAGAATCAGGTTTTGTGGGCTTTCCAAGCTGGATTTCATAGCTGCTGTGTACTGCTGTGATTTCTCTTGCTGTTCAACTGCAACTGCTTCTCTCCTTTGAAATGCAGGTAATTACACTGAGGTAATAAAGAAGCTCTTATCACCTCCAGTGTGTTGTTTGTGGTCTCTGATATAGTGCAGCCAATTGCTACTGTTCATTTATGCAATTATACTCAGTTTTCAATTCATTTATTATGTCCAAGTTATATTTCAAGCATATTTTTTGAGATGCTGTTAAGTGCTTTGCTGAGAATCGCCTACACTGCATCGCCTGCCTCCTTATGCCCATTCATTTTGTTCTTCTGTCAGAATATAAAATCAAGTCTTTCTAACATGGATTTTGAGGTTTGGGGTGTTTTTTCCTATAAAGTAAAACTATGCTGTAAGCACCCCTGCATCATCTCAGAGGTATGTTCTCCTGGGGGTACATAATTAGAGGTCCTTCTGGCTTCAAGGGGAGCTGCATGGTGTGACCAAGGGCAGTTGTATCCTCACAATTTGCAGGTTTCCTTTGATTATAGTTTCCACTGAGAATATAGAGGCAGGACTTGCCAGCTTGCTGCTTTCACATTTGGAAGGGCTGGTACTGCTTTATGTTCCTGACACTCAGATCTCTTGACCTTTTGCATGGTCTCTCTGTGATGCTTTTAAAATAATACTCTAGGTTTTGAAGGAGTCTGACTCTCTGTGGGCATTCTGTGATGCAGGCTGATCTGAAATAAAATCACAAACTTGTGTTGGTGTGAGACAACCAAATGGTCCTTGGTAGCTTTTGGGACCCTAGAAACACTGGTAAACAGTTGTCCCCTGAAAAAAAACACCTTTGGAAACATCCTGTTCTTCAGTGCCTTACTGAAAATTATGTACATGAATGCTATTTCTTGAAATCACATGACTGCACAGTCACAAATCCATGAAATTCCCATCCCTGAAACTGTCCTTCTGGTAATGCTAAACTTGGAATCAAATTAGGTCATATTTAACAGGAGCTTTACAGCTGTATGTGCTATATAAACCTTTGAAAAAGTAAGGGCAAGGTGGTACGTGTTAGTGTGGGAGTTTGCTGGATAAGGATGGCAGCTGTCTGAAAGAGGAATGATACTGAGATGGAGAAAAACTCCTTGGTGAGGTCTCCAGTGAAATTATTGAGGTTCTGATTAGGCGTTAGAAACAAATTAAAGTTCCCCGGTGGTATTTTAGCAATGGAATGTGCCACCTGTAGAGGGGTTGGAAACTGTAACCTTTGAAATTTCCAAGATTTGACTAGATTAAGCTGCAGCTGACCTTATCTAGCATTGATAATAATCTTACTCTAGGCGGGAGGTTGGTCTAGATGACCTCTTGTCATGGTTTAGCTCCACACAGCTGCTTGCTCATTCTCCTCTCCAGTGGGATGAGGGAGAGAATCAAAAGGTGAGAAAACTCTTGGGTTGAGACAAAGACAGTTTAATAGGTAAAGCAAAAGCTGTGCACACAAGCAGAGCAAACCAATGAATTCATTCACCACTTCCTATCACAGGCAGGTGTTCAGCCATCTCTAGGACAGCAGGGCTCTATCATGTGTAATGGTTACCTGGGGAGACAAAACACTGTAACACCAAATGTTCCCTCCTCCTTCCCTCTTCTTGCACTGCTTTTATGGCTGAAGAAGATGTGATATGTTATGGGATATCCCTTTGGTCGGTTGGGGTCAGTTGTCCCAGCCGTGTCCCCTCAAAGCCCCTCAGCCACTCGCTGGTGAGGCGGGGTGAGAAGCAGAAAAGGCCTTGGCTCTGTGCAATCGCTGCTCAGCAATGACTAGAACACCCCTGTGTTATCAACACTGTTTCCAGCAGAAATCAAAACACAGCCCCATACAAGCCTCTATGAAGAAAATTAACTCTATCCCAGCCAAAACACGCTACACCTCTAGAGGTCACTTCCAGCTAACACTTTTGTGTTGAGAATAGATGCTACATGAGTAAAAAGATAGGAGAAAGTAAGACAACAGAGGTTCTTCTGAGACTAGCAGAGCTGCACCTTGTATCTCAGAAATCACTTTGCCTGTCCTTTGCATGCCAGTAGAGAAGTGCCCTCTACAGATGATTTGCTGGAGAAATATTACACTGTGGGAAATGCTAGGGTTGAAGGGACAGGTGAATGCTGAGGACTTCAGTGCTGTGCATCATCCAGTCTCTTCTGATGAAGAGAAGCAGTGACTTAGTTTGTGCAAACTACTTCAGTCCAGAGTCTGTAGTAGCACTGAAGGAAGAGAGGAGTTTTATGATATAGAAGATGCATATCAATGCTTTCTGCCATACTCATGCACTGTGAAGAAGATGATGCTTAATTCTAACTTTGGTGTTTTATTCCAATGCAGTTTATGCAGTTCATGCAGTTTGTGTTCCTGAGCTGTATTTTCTGGGAGACATTTGTCTTTGGGAAGAGGTCGTAGTTCTTGAAAACCCAGTTTGAATGCATCAGGATATCTAGAGATAACACAAGCTAAGGAGATGAAGCGTCCTTGCATTTCCATTAGAGCAGGGCCACAGCACCAGTGTAGCCCATCCATGGCTGCCAGTCCTGTGCTGAGATAACAGAATGGCTAAAACCCTTTCACCTCAGCCTCACCTTCTCCTCAAATTAGAGACCTTCTCACTGCCTGTGGAATCAATGTTTCACCCTTGCGTGGAAAGGGCTAAGCATAGTGGCCCTGGTTCAGGAAATCACTTAACTGGAGCAGCTCAGCATTAGTCTGTCATGGTCCCAATGGCTGTGTTTTTCTTCTTCACGATCATCACACTTCATCTCTGTAGGTGCATGGTGTTGATCAGCCTTACATTTGTTTCCCCATTCAGACTCCTCTGGGGAAAAGGAGCTGACTCCTGTTCTTCTATGGTCGTTCTGGGAAAGAGGTTGAAGACACTAGTCACATCTCTGAGTTTATAGTGGGAGGATGCCCAGATACCATGGAGATATTGCAAGAATGTGGAAAAGAGATGATGCTACATCCATTCTTTGAGCCAAAAGATTTCTCCCCATGATCATTTGCGAATGTCCTTGGATGTATTGATAGGCATACTGCAATGATGTGTTTAGAACATTACCATGGGAACACAAACTCATTTATCTCATTTATGTCCCTATAGGGCCCTGCTGCAATTGCTGTTCAGTCCCAAGTCTTAACTGGATATTTAAAAATCCAAAATGTATGAAATATTGTAGCATTACATGCGAAGTCTCCAAAGAACTAACTCACTGTGAAGTTCTTCCTGACTGTTCCTCAGCCTGATGCCAGTTTTGCTCCTGGGGAAGCTCAGGCAGTGGTCATGCAAGTACGAATCCTGGATTCACACCTATATATAATAGGAAATGCCCACTGGCCAAATGCTGTAGAAGTTACTGAGATGGGGTGGGAACTAGATATTCTTGGACTGACTGTTTTGCTTTCCAAAGAGGCAAAAAACTCCAACAAGTTTTACATAAAACAGAATTCATGGGGAAGGAAAATGCCTGGGTACTACTTAGAAAATATACATGCTAGTAACGGCTGAGCACTCCTTTCACTGGATTTATCTTTTATACACAAAGCTCCTGAATCATATCGAATACCTGAATTTCCATGACTTCCTGTGAGGCTGTTGCAAGTATTTGTGTCAGGGTTCTGTGACCGCTCTGAAGAATGCCTTTTGAAAAGTTTTCTTGACAGTGTGTTCACAGCTTGTTTTGCCTCCTGAAAAGTTTGTGCTTTCATAAGGAAATTGCATTGAGATTAAATCCTTTGGTGGAGTTACAGCAGTATGCAATTTGACAGTGGTGATCTTCACTACTTCCTTAGGCTAGCAAATATGTATTATTCAGTTTGAACAATGCAGTGGGATCAGTTAGAGCAGATGTAGCAGATACAGCAGATATGCAGGATAGGTTATCTGGAAAAAGAAAATCCTTCATCTTTTTCAAAAATCATTTATTTTAATTAGCTGAAATTAAATACTTTTGTGAAAATGTCCAAAGTGAGGCCCATGGTTTCTGCTACTACGTTTACACTGATAGAGTTAATGAACAGAATTTTTAATGATCTCACCCTAATCTCTTTTTGCTGCCTCTGGCATCTCCAGAGAACAATGGGGTGCAAACTATTGAATAGGCATGAAAATCCTACTCTCTGTGTATTAAGCTGGGTGACTAACACCGAAGCAACCAAAAGAGAGTGCTAATTTGGAATAGCTAGCCCTATTCTCTTTCTTTCCTCACTGGGAAGTCACATCAGTGGGAGTTTGCAAAATAGGAGATCTGAGTGCTCTGTGTAACTTTGGATTAAACTGTAGACCTCCAGAGATCCTTTCTACCCCAAATCATTCTGTGGTTCTCTTTTGTTCTGATGGTGCCACCTCGTAGTAGCAGATTCTCTGATGATGATTTATCTCAGCATGTCACTGAGATGCTCTCTACCGTGCTGAACTTCAGTTGTCCACTTCCTCCTCTCTTAAATGGAGCGTGGGTATGATACATCTTACTAGTTGAAATTCTGGCCATCTCTCAAAAGAGCTGCCCTTTGGTGAGCCATTTTTATGTCCTTTTCCTAATCATTTTTTGGGACCAAATTCTTTGATAATGTTTGGTGTTGCTTAATGTCAGGTTATGTTTCCAGAACCTGCACTGGCCAGCTGCTGATTTTTTGAAGTACAGATAGCATTCAAGATGTCTGAGTGAAGCTTCCATGCTGGAAATAGGTCATATAAGCAGGGCTGATTCCATCTGGGAGCATTTAAGTAGTTTGGATGGCATGGGGAGAAAGCAAACAAGCCTGTAAGACCACTGTTTACCAAGTCTCTGTTGCATGCGGTTCTATATCCGGAACGGCTTTTTCCCACGTGCAATTGCCAGTCTTGTCTTAAGCTCTCTAGAAGCTTCTGCTTGTCTCTGTGGTGACTCTTTGAGGTATGGGGTTTTTATTTTACGGCTCTCATAGGATACAAATGAGAACCTATAGGATACAAATAGGATACCATAGGAAGGTTCTGATGTGTTGAACATGAGACAGGAATCTTGCCTGCCCTTCCTCTGTGTCTTTATTTACAGTTCCCATCTACTTCCCGTGCTTGGTGTCATGTTCCTGAAAGCACTAATATGACTTAATTACGCTGTTTAGCCTCACCTGATCTTTCTCCTAGATGGATCTCAAAACTATATATTGGGTGGCTTGCTTCCTATTTTCTCTTCAGTACGGATTTCATGCATATGCTGTAGTCTTATACCTAGTCCCTGTCCCCTTCTACTGCTGTTTCTGACTGTTCTCCATGGACTGATTTTAGACCTGACTTCAGACCTGGCTTCTTACCTTATATTTTATGGGAACTAGTCATTGTCACTGTGGTGGCCCTGCTAGGTAGTAACCTGCTGCACCAGGGGCAATGTGCCCAAGTTGGTGATGGCATTGCCTATGTTGCAGTTGCCTGTGGCTCTGTCGTGGTTTAAGCCCAGTCGGCAAATCAGCCGCGCAGTTGTTAGCTCACTCCCCCTCACTCCTTCCTCCCCCCTGCTCCCAGAGGGATGGGGAGGAGAATCAAAAGAATGTAACTCCCATGGGCTGAGATAAGAACAGTCCAGTAAGTAAGGTATAACACAGACCACTACTGCTACCACCAATAATAATAATGATAAGGGAAGTAACAAGGGAAGAGAATACAACTGCTCACCACCCACCAACTGATACCCAGCCTGACTGAGCAGTGATCTCACCCTTCTGGGTAACTGTTCCCAGTTTATATAGTGGGCATGATGTGCTGTGATATGGAATACCTCTTTGGCTAGTTTGGGTCAGGTGTCCTGTCTCTGCTTCCTACCACTTCCCCTCCTCCCTGGCAGAACGTGAGACTCAGAAAGTCCTTGGTCAGAGTAAACATTACTGAACAACAACTAAAAACATCGGTGTTATCAGCGCTGTTCCCAGGCTGAAAGTCAAAAACACAGCACTGCAGCAGCTACTAAGAAGGATAAAAATGACTGCTACTGCTGAACCCAGGACAGTATCCGCCCCTTATTCCATACCACTCACGCCATGCTCGGATTCCACATTTGCAATATACCATCACTCTAATCTCATATATATACATATATATATACATCCACACAGAGAGAGAGAGAGAGAGAGAGAGATCATTTCTTAGTGCATGGACCAATCCCTATGAAGCTGCTGAGTCCATCTGGTCCATGATGTCAGGCTCCATCTCTTGTAACAGTCTTTCAGAGCAGGAGAGGCTATGTGCAGTATTGGATCATTGGCTGCTGATGCTGATCGTTCCTTTACTACTGAACTCATCTGGTTTCATTAAAGTTCATTCTTTGTTGGGATGATGGTTGGAGGGAAGTCAGGGCCAGTCACTGGTGACCTGAAGTTGGTGGGCTATAAAAGTGCTACATAGCAGGCAACAGCATAGAATTGAGTTAATTGGCTGTTTTACCCTAAAATCAAATCCCCTTGAGGTATACATTGGACTTCCCCTTCTTCCCACATTACCCACCAGGTATATCTGGGTCTCTGAGCAAAAGCAATCCCACGAGTGGGTTTGCCTTTACCTGAAGCAGGAATAACCGAGACTGTCTTCGTCAGCAAATTCTTTATGTGCACCACAGGAACTTTATCCCCTTCTACGGTATGTAAAAATTCTGACTGGGCTGGGCCAGCCCTGTTGGCAGATCCTCTGATGTTGACCAACCAGGTGGCTTTTGGTAAATGTGTATCCCAAAGCTTGAAAGTCCCACCACCCATTGCTCTCAGTGTAGTTTTTAACAGCCCATTGTACCATTTGATTTTCCTAGAGGCTGGTGCATGGTAGGGGATGTGATATACCCACTCAATGCCATGCTCTTTGGCCCAAATGTCTATAAGGTTATTCGGGAAATGAGTCCCATTGTCTGACTGAATTCTCTCTGTGGTGCCGTGTCACCACAAAATCTGTTTCTCAAGGCCCAGGCTAGTGTTCCGGGCAGTGGTGTGGGACACAGCGTATGTTTCCAGCCACCCAGTGGTTACTTCCACCATGGTAAGCACATGGCACTTGCCTTGGCAGGTTGGTGGGAGTGTGATGTAATCAATCTGCCAGGCCACTCCATATTTGTGCCTCAGCCATCGTCCTCCATACCAAAGAGGCTTTAACCATTTAGCTTGCTTAATTGCAGTACATGTTTCACAGTCATGAATAACCTGGGCAATAGTGTCCATTGTTAAGTCCACCCCTCTATCACGAGCCCATCTGTATGTTGCATTTCTGCCCTGATGGCCTGAAGTGTCGTGGGCCCACCGGGCCAAAAATAATTCACCCTTATGTTGCCAATCTAAGTCCATCTGAGCCACTTCAATATTAGCAGCTTTATCCACTTGTTGGTTGTTCTGGTGTTCCTCAGTGGCCCAACTCTTGGGTACATGAGCATCTACATTAAGGAGGTGATCCTGCCCCTCTACTCTGCTCTCGTGAGACCTCACTTTGGAGTATTGTGTGCAGTTCTGGTGTCCTCAACATAAAAAGAACATGGAACTGTTGGAACAAGTCCAGAGGAGGGCCAGGAGGATCATCAGGGGACTGGAGCACCTCCCGTATGAATATAGGACGAGAAAGTTGGGGCTGTTGAGCCTGGGGAAGAGAAGGCTGCATGGAGACCTCATAGCAGCCTTCCAGTATCTAAAGGGGACCTATAGGGATGCTGGGGAGGGACTCTTCATGGGGAACTGTAGTGAGAGGACAAGGGGTAATGGGTTCAAACTTAAACAGGGGAAGTTTAGACTGGATATGAGGAAGAAATTCTTTCCTGTAAGGGTGGTGAGGCACTGGAATGGGTTGCCCAGGGAAGTTGTGAATGCTTCATCGCTGGCAGTGTTTGAGGCTGGATTGGACATAGCCTTGGATGACATGGTTTAGTGGGAGGTGTCCCTGCCCCTGGCAGGGTGGTTGGAACTAGATGATCTTCAGGTCCTTTCCAACCCTAACTATTCTATGATTCTATGATTCTGCATGGTGTACCTGCACCACCAGGTTCTGCAGCCAGGCAGTGATATCTTGCCACAGTGCATCAGCCCAGATGGGTTTACCTCTGCGTTGCCAGTTGCTCTGCTTCCATTGCTGCAACCACCCCCACAGGGCATTTGCCACCATCCATGAGTCAGTATAGAGATAAAGTACTGGCCACTTTTCTCGTTCAGCAATGTCCAAGGCCAGCTGGATGGCTTTCACCTTGGCAAACTGACTCGATTCACCCTCTCCTTCAGCAGTTTCTGCAGTTTGTCATTGAGGACTCCATACAGCTGCCTTCCATCTCCGATGCTTTCCCACAGAACGGCAGGTCCCATCAGTAAACAGGGCATACTGCTTTTGCCATTTCCTCCCAGTCAGGCTGATTTCAGCCTCCCATACAGTCAACTCTTGGGATCCTCCTGTCACTCCAGAAATATAAATGGGTTCCACCCTTGACAGCTTGATGGCATCAGGGTACACTGTGCACAGGTATTTACTAGAGCCTTATACTTCTGTGGGATTGATGTGCCAGGCCATCTAATCCACACAGTCCAGTAAATCCAATTGTCCCCTACCTCCACCTGGCTGGAGACAAGGCCCCTCTAATAGTCATCACAGCGTTGGACACTCAAGTCTTGTAGAAAGGGATTATTCTTCTTTATCACAGGAGCTGGAGTAAAATCAGCTCTTCCACTCCATCTGGGAACCTGCTCACCAGGGACTGAAGCCGCAGTTTTCATGGGATGATCATCCTTGACCTTTATTCTCCTCTTCAATTCATGCACCCGTTCCTCTAGAGCTGAGGTAGATTTTCCATCCCACTTCCTCATATTTTTTCCGTGATCCTGCACGTAAAACCATAGGGTGGCCCATGGTGTATACCTTCTATATAATCTCTCTTGAGCAGTAGGACGCCTTTTGTTAATAGCTGAGACATATGTTGGTACACGTGAGGAGCTGGATAGATCAGATAGATCATCTCTCACTTGTTTGAACTCCTGGGACAGTTTCTCAGTTGGGCTGGTGTAGCTGCTGTGCTTGGAGCTGGAGTAGCTGCGCTGCCTGTTGCTTTGCCATCAGATCCAAGGACATTTTTTTCCTTTTCAAGGTGCTGGATAGTGTTGAACAGGGCTCTGTAAGCATAGCCCAAGCCCCAGCATGTTGCCATGATTTGTCCGTCTCTGGTATGGCCAGAATGATAACACATCTCATTTAAGTGTTTTATTAATTTTTCTGGATTTTGCACTTGTTCATTGGTGAAGTTCCAAAGCACTGGAGGGGCCCACTGGCCTAGATACTTGCCCATACTATCCCACACACCCTGCCACTCATGACTGTCCAGCCTCAGGGAAAACATCTTGGTCCTCCTATATCGTTGTCTAAACCTAGATTATGTATGTCTAACACAGATTGTTCTCCATGCTTGTGCAACCCTTGCTTTTGGTGCTTGAGACCAATGATCTCTTTTTGGGAGAAGGAGTGCTTACAGAAATTTGTTACAGGTATCTTCATGCTGGTGAACTTATGCTATATTATTAGACAGTGCCTGAACAGGAGGCTCCTGAGTGAAACCTGATAGCTCTAGCTCATCAGATGCAATACTGCATCTGTGCTTTGCAATGGTACCAGAAAAGAGTGTAATCTTTGCATTTTCTTTTTTTTATTTTCCCTTTTCCTGAGGCAAATAAATAAATAAAGGTATTAGCTCCTTGTGGTTTACAAACCTCTCAAGTCAGCGTAGCTGGTGAAGTCCTATGGGAGTATCTATATTCCTCTATTTAAATGTGCCTCTCCTAAAACTACACTATTTCTCAGTGGTATATTCTACTTCCATGCATATTTTTTCACCTGATAGTCTACTTAAGCAGTTGCCACCTCTGACCAGATGAGTAGCTGGGTTTCTGTGGTGGGTGAACTAGCAGTTACACTATGTAAAGCGTTCCGAGTTACTTCAAGGTGAAAAGCACTACAGAAACAATAGGTTTTGTGGATGGTAAGTATTCTTCAGTCTGCAAAGGGTTTCTTTTCCCTGATTTCACTGTCAGTTAGGTCACAGGAACCTTGCAGCTTTGGAGGAGGAGAACAGAACAGTTTTTCTATACAGGTTGGTCCCCAGAGACCTGGAAAAGAGGCCAACTTTGCTTTGTTGAGCCAGATGAGGAACGTCTGCTCCTGGCCTGCAGGCCTAGAAAATATGACAGTCCCCTCCCAAGCTGAGTTGGTCTTGTCTACAGTGTGCTGCTCTCCAACAGTGAGCTTCCATAGCACTGTGGCTTTCTACCCATGGTAGTAAACATGGTTAACCCCAACTGTGTTGCTTGTCTTTGCGGAGTATCATTGTAGCCGGGAGGCGATTGCTGGGGAGTTGGAAATTATGGTTTTAATATCCTAATAGCAGGAGTTGTTGTCCCCTCCCTTCCCTGTCAAGCTTCAGCAGCCTTGTGCTGAGGTGTCATCAATCTGAAGACTACCTCAACATGAAATATGTTTTTGTTTTGTCTTACTACGTTTAAGCCTTGCATACAATAGGAATACTAAACTTGGAATGGTTGGAGCATATGGAGGTGTTGATATCTTATATTTAGCCTGATCTGTCAGTTACACAAGCATCTGTCACAGAGGTAGCAGATGGCAGAAAGCCCTAATAGGGTTCAGAGGGAAAAGAAAGGAGATCTTGGTTATTTGGGACACGGTATGTTTAGGAGTGAAACATATTCATGAAACATATGCCTGTTTTCTGCATAGGAGAAAGAGTTAGATTCTGACGTGGCATGATCAGCATGGATCTAGGATAGTGATTATAATAACAAGGTGTTTAAAAGCTGAGGTGGATCAAGAATGTCACTAGAGCTGGGGTGCCTTTTGGTTCTGGGTATAGTTCAAAGATAAATGAAAACATGGTCCTTAGTCCAGAGAGCTTTGCAGCTTATTGGCTAAGTGTACATTACTCTGTGGCTACAGCTATTGGAGCTGAGTTAAAAGAAGTGTTTGACTGAGATTGTGGCTTCATAGTCAGCTTATCATGACTGAGTCATGATCTGCTGCCGAAAGGAGCAGTTCTTCTGCTTGTGCTCAGCTAATGTTCCCAACAGCCCATATCGACTTTGTGTTCTTGAAGCTGTGCTGTGACTCAGATCAGCTCTCCGAGGTTGGCTAAAACTAGCTTTCAGCTTGATCAGTCTGCAGATCAGATAATTGTGTAGCTACAAGATAAGTGTCACTGGTGCAAAATAGGAGAGCCGGGAAAGAATGGGGTACCCAAAGCTATGGGTGAGGTAAAAAGTGAGGACCGTTTCTTCAAGTGGTAGTACAGTCTCACATGGGCTAAAAGTGACTGAGATCTTGCACTGAAAGATCCCACTGAGGCACTGTAGGCATGGCAGAGCAAATAAATCTGTCACAGGTTTTCTCATGCATAGGGAGGCTGTGCTGTCCCCAGGATGGGAAAGGGCAGCTGAGAAGCAGGAGATCCTCACCCAGGCAGACCCTTAGCTATTGTACTGCTGATGTGAGGTTCCAGCTGCAACATCTGCTGGGAGGCACAGGGTAGAGTGTGTACGGGACTGAAGCTTGCTTTAGGAACTGCAGTGCTCTGCTCCTTTCTGTGGCTTAGGCTTTGCTTAAGCAGCTTGTACTGCTTTAACAGAACTGTAGTAACTGTCAAAGGAATGATTTTCCTACTTCACATGAAGGTGTATTAAGTGATTCATTGTGGTCATTTCACTTTTTCACTAATATCCACTTGCTTATTACAGACTCCTTGTATCATAAAATTAAGATGAATTATAAATTAAGTTGAATTGGCATAAAATGGGCTATTTCTGGAAAGTATACCTAGTAGTTTCATTTCCCCAAGCAAATGATTCCATTCTTTTGCTCAAAAGTAAGCAAACAAAGTCCCCATGATAAATTAATGCAGCAGAACTAGTGTATAGACATCAGCCAATAAAAGAAACCCCTTCTGAAATACTGAGGACATGCAGCCCAAATCACCATTTCCCTTTGCTTTTAGTGCTGAACCAACATGCACAGCTCACACTGTTTCTGCTGGAAGAAGGAAACTTGTGTGTACATACAGTTATAGAAGGTTGCATAGAAGGACACTGCATTTGCAAACTGCTGAGAGAAGCTTAAAGGATTGGGGGCAGGGGGGTGTATAATAAAAAGTCCTCAAGCTTTTTGTGCACCTGTTTACTTTAAATGTGCTATGGGGAGGAAACAACTTTAAGCAAACAACTTGGCAGACAAAATAAATGAATCAGTGACTGAAATTTTCATAGAAATGCTTCATTTATTATTTGGCTTGTCTCCAGTACTTACTTGGGACTTTCTTGGGAAAGGTTGGTTTAGCAGCTAATGTGAATGTATCTCACAGGTTCTTTTTACTTGTGCCTTTGCTGCATCCTTTCTGTGCAGTGGCAGCCATAAGGACCTATTTAAGTGGGGTAGGATGTTGCATTCTTTTCTGTTGATTGCAGGATACTTTTCTGTGCATAAGTGTGAATCTGCTGAATTCCAGGAGTAGTATTAGACCCTCAGAGGTAATTGAACTTCTATGCAAGTTGGAGAGTAATTTCCTTCCTGAAAGGATGACTGAAACTTTAGGTACTTATCAGTAAGGGTAGCACTTATAATTATTCTATGCAGCGTAGATTTGCAGTGAGTTATGTGGAAGATAAAACTTGCTGCTGCTGTAGGTTCTTCAATAAAATGAGGTTTTCCACTGATGTGAAAGGGCAATGCATTAGGTCCTTCCAAGCAGATTTTAATGAGCTTTGGAATGAAAATGATTGATCTAGCTTTCTTACTGCCAATCAGATAATGCTCCTAGTTAGATAATGCTGAGTGGTATTCTTCTGGTGTAAAAAGAAAACAGGGCAGCACTTCACTCTCCATACTTTGATGCATGAAGCTGTCATCTGTGTTGGCAATCAATAATGCCGTAGAAATAGCTGGGCCATTGTTTATAACTGCACCTTGCAAATAACAAATATTTTCCTAACCAATTGCAACTGATTGTGTGCACATTCCCAAGTGGATTTGAATCATAGAATCATCGAATAGTTAGGATTGGAAAGGACCTTAAGATCATCTAGTTCCAACCCCCCTGCCAGGGGCAGGGACACCTACCACTAAACCATGCCACCCAAGGCTCTGTCCAACCCGGCCTTGAACACCGCCAGCGATGGAGCATTCACAACTTCCCTGGGCAACCCATTCCAGTGCCTCACCACCCTTACAGTAAAGAATTTCTTCCTCATATCCCATCTAAACTTCCCCTGTTTAACTCTGAACCCTTTGCCCCTTGTCCTCTCACTACAGTCCCTCGTGAAGAGTCCCTCCCCAGCATCCCTATAGGTCCCCCTTTAGATACTGGAAGGCTGCTATGAGGTCTCCATGCAGCCTTCTCTTCCCCAGGCGGAACAGCCCCAACTTTCTCGTCCTATATTCATACGGGAGGTGCTCCAGTCCCCTGATGATCCTCGTGGCCCTCCTTTGGACTTGTTCCAACAGTTCCATGTCCTTTTTATGTTGAGGACACCAGAACTGCACACAGTACTCCAAGTGAGGTCTCAGGAGAGCAGAGTAGAGGGGCAGGATCACCTCCCTCGACCTGCTGGTCACGCTCCTTTTCATGCAGCCCAGGATACTGTTGGCTTTCTGGCCTACAAGCTCACACTGGTGGCTCATGTTCATTTTTTCATCGACCAGCACCCCCAAGTCCTTCTCTGCAGGGCTGTTCTGAATCTCTTCTCTGCCCAACCTGTAGCTGTGCCTGGGATTGCTCCGACCCAGGTGTAGGACCTTGCACTTGTCATGGTTCAACTTCATCAGGTTGGCATCAACCCACCTCACAAGCATGTCAAGGTCCCTCTGGATGGCATTCCTTCCCTGCAACGTATCAACCGAACTATACAGCTTGGTGTCATCAGCAAACTTGCTGAGGGCGCACTCAATCCCACTGTCCATGTCACCGACAAAGATGTTGAACAAGACTGGTCCCGACACCGATCCCTGAGGGACACCACTCGTTACTGGTCTCCAGGTGGACATTGAGCCATTGACCACAATTCTTTGCGTGTGGGCATCCAGCCAGTTCTTTATCCACCGAGTGGTCCACCTATCAAATTGATGTCTCTCCAACTTAGAGACAAGGATGTCATGTGAGACAGTGTCAAATGCTTTGCACAAGTCCAGGTAGATGACATCAACTGCTCTACTGCTGTCCATCAGTTCCATAGCCCCATCCTAGAAGGCCACCAGATTGGTCAGGCAGGATTTCCCCTTAGTGAAGCCATGCTGGCTGTCACCAAGCACCTTGTTGTTTTTCATGTGGCTCAGCATGCCTTCCAGGAGAATCCGCTCCAAGGTTTTGCCAGGCACAGAGATGAGACTGACTGGTCTGTAGTTCCCCAGCTCATCCATTTTGCCCTTCTTGAAAATGGGAGTTATATTTCCCTTTTTCCAGTCATCGGGAAGTTCACCTGACTGCCATGATTTTTCAAATAAGATGGACAGTGGCTTAGCAATTTCATTTGCCAGCTCCTTCAGGAGCCATGGATGGATTTCACCAGGTCCCATGGACTTCTATATTTTCAGGTTCCTAAGATGGTCTCAAACCAGATCCTCTCCTACATTGGGCCCAGGGTCTTCATTCTTACTGTCCCTGCGTCTGCCTTCCAGGACTTGGGCGGTAGGATCAGAGCATTTTCCAGTGAAGACTGAGGCAAAGCAGTCATTAAGAACCTCAGCCATCTCCAAATCCAGGGTAGCCAGTTCTCCTGATAGCTTCTGGAGAGGGCCCACATTGTTCCTAGCCTGTCTTTTATTTGCAATGTACCTATAGAATTCCTTCCTGTTATCATTAACATCCCTAGCCAAACTGAAAGAATCTGCTAATTCAGGTACCTGAGAAAAATATTTAAGCATATTTTTGGCCTAGATTTGTAAGTTTTAAAAAAGGAAATTTGTCGCATACTGTAATTCTGGTTTGTTAACAGCAATTAAAATGTCCAACTGATCATAACTTATTTTTGTTTGTGTGCACTGGTTTTGCCTCCTAAACTGGTGAAATACTTGTTTCTTCCAGAATCTTTTCTTACTAAAGAACGCTTTTAGCCTCCCCCAAATAATTCAGCCAAAGGAATGTTAATAAAGGCATTATTAATAATCCTTACACTGAAAATACTTCAACTTGAAGATTAATACAAGATGCAGTAGCTCAGCAAAGGCAATGCACATAGTTTATTTGGTAGCTGATTCAACTACTGCAGTTAAGGTATGTCCAGATGCTTTGAGGAAGACTAATCAAGTTAATGAGGGAGGGAGACAGTCAGGGGGAAGTCTGATTTTATTTTATTTTAAACTCCAGACCAGCTGCTTTCAAAAATGACATAGCTGTTAAATGAAAGATACCTTTACTTAATTATTTAACTTTCTATATAATTTTCTGTTTCATTCTATGACCTAATTAGCATGTAAAGTTCCTTTTTCCTGAGATGTCATGGATTTTTGTTCCTGCAATTAATAATCCAATGGGTTTCTTCTTAGTGTATTGAAAGAGGGTTCAATCTGCAGAAAACTTCTGCTAAGAGTGACTGCTTTGGTATTTGTCTTGAATTTGCTCAAAATTGTTCTGTACAGCTCTACAGATAGAAGCCTGAAAGGACTTTTGCACCCCTTAGTCTGTTGTTGTCACTGATGGAAGGTAAAGTTCATGAACATTGTAGAAATATTGTCAGGAGTCACCATCTTAAAAGTAGCAGCATGACCTATATCTCTGTATTAGACATCTCTTTAAACTTCTTTTCTTTCTTTTGAGAGAAGACTAGCTTGTAGACTGCTTTTATATCAGATAAACACCAATACCTGCCTCTAGGTATTGGAGTTGTAACCACATGAACCACAGGAGTTGTGAAGAACTGGCTGTAGCTTTTCACTTCAGGCTTGGTCTCCCCAGTTACTGTTTGCTGTAGGTGTTTAGCAAATGGGAAATGTTGTGAGGTCTGACAGTGTGTAAAGGGGAAGCTGGGCCTTAGTGTATCATTCTGATTCTTAGTGTATCATCTTACTCATCCTCATAGTCTCGGTCAATAAGCTGATGAGAGATGGCAGTTAGCTTAAGTTTCTTCTCCCTGCCCCTTGCTATTGAAGATTGTAGAATTCTGTTGGAGAGTTCAAGCCATCCTGCAAATTCCCTTAATTTAACAGAGGGAAAAAGTACTAGAACAGCTTCAGAGGACCTGCATTCCCTCCTTTTCTGTGGGTCTTTTTGTTGCATTTGTCGCAATCATTTACACCCAAGAGATTTCTGTATAGTCTAGTTGGGGCTGAGAATTGAACATCCTGCCTTATTGCTTCTCATCTGCTGATTTTTAGCAGCTGATATAGTTATACTTAAGGGAAACACGCTGAATTGCAGCATTTTATTAGCTTGGGATTGGAAAGCCCTGGTTGCTCTGGGGTGTCTGTCACCCTGCCATTGCAGTATAATTCCTTCCAGCATATTCCTCAGACATTTTTTAATAGTTGATATAGTGTTGCTTCTAGCATTTCCCCTTTTGAGAAGTTATTTTCCAGATCATACCATCAGGACATTTCTGTTGTCACTTGGGTCACTTTTTTTACTTAAATGTATCAGTTTTATTTGCAGTCCCTCATTCTAATTCTCTATCCTGTGTCTGTCCTGTGACAACATCAAGTGCCTGGAGATGGTTACTGGTTTCATTTGTAATCACTTGATAGTCTGCCTAAGTGTCTAATGGTGCAAGATGTAGATAACGGTGCCTATAGCTAAGTACCTTTCTGGTGTTTTCAATTTTCGGAACTGATTAGCTTGATACCCTCCTATACAATCCAGCCTAGAACTTTATTGGTAGTATCATCCGACTGCTGTCTGTATTTCTCTTTTTGTCTTTCAGTGCCATTCTTCAGCAGCACTGCTATCCAGTTCTCTTCTTCCCACTGCATATCTACATTTTTAAGTCTTGAATATGTTTGAATCCAGCTGTATGCTTGTTAAAATAATCTGTGAGGCATTTGGTGATATTCACTGCATTCTGGATTCTTAAAGTCTGCCAAAAAAAGAAAAGGCAGAGCTACAGAAACAGAGCTGCAAAGTGGTTAGGAAGTTACTTGTACATGTAGTTACATGTAGCTAATAAACAATATTTGGGCATCAGATCTGCTTCGAGACCATCTTAAGAACCTGAACATATACAAGTCCATGGGACCTGATGAAATCCATCCGTGGCTCCTGAAGGAGCTGGCAAATGAAATTGCTAAGCCACTGTCCATCATATTTGAAAAATCATGACAGTCAGGTGAAGTTCCCGATGACTGGAAAAAGGGAAATGTAACTCCCATTTTCAAGAAGGGGAAAATGGATGAGACGGGAAACTACAGACCAGTCAGTCTCACCTCTGTGCCTAGCAAAATCTGGAGCATTGTGTGCAGTTCTGGTGTCCTCAACATAAAAATGACATGGAACTGTTGGAACAAGTCCAAAGGAGGGCCAGGAGGATCATCAGGGGACTGGAGCACCTCCCGTATGAAGATAGGCTGAGAAAGTTGGGGCTGTTCCGCCTGCGGAAGAGAAGGCTGCATGGAGACCTCATAGCAGCCTTCCAGTATCTAAAGGGGGCCTATAGGGATGCTGGGGAGGGACTCTTCATGAGGAACTGTAGTGAGAGGACAAGGGGTAATGGGTTCGAACTTAAACAGGGGAGTTTAGACTGGATATGAGGAAGAAATTCTTTCCTGTAAGGGTGGTGAGGCACTGGAATGGGTTGCCCAGGGAAGTTGTGAATGCTCCATCGCTGGCGGTGTTCAAGGCCGGGTTGGACATAGCCTTGGGTAGCATGGTTTAGTGGGAGGTGTCCCTGCCCCTGGCAGTGGGGGGTTGGAACTAGATAATCTTAAGGTCCTTTCCAACCCTAACTATTCTATGATTCTATGATTGCCAGGTTTGCATAGTCATATTGATTCTGTCACTGAGAAAAATGACAGAAAAAACATTAATCTGGTATGTCATAACTCTGAATTAGTCTCTGAAGGCCCTTTTGTATCACTTCACTGTCCTACTTGGGTTTTGGGGTGTCCAGTTTTGTGTGCTCTGTGAATGCCATCTGTATATTATTATGAATTATCGATAATGGGGCCAGACTCCAAATTGGTGATAAACTATTAGATCTGTTAATATCACCTACTACTGATCTTTTCTGCTGTTTGGTAGAGAGTTAGTAGGCTGTGGTACTCGAACATGATGACTGGTTGAACATTGTCGTCATGTTGTCATCACTTCTGTAACACTATTTGCACTTTCCAGTCTTACAAGCCTCTGACCTTGTGTTAATTTCATACAACTGCAGAGAAATCTTGGTTGAAAGGGACCATTGGAGATCTCTAATTGTCTCTTGTGCAAAGCAGGACAGACTACAAAGCAACAAAGCTGCTTGCTCAGCTTCTCATTCAGGTATCTTCAGGGAATTCAGTGTGCTAAATGCCATCTATTTTGTCTTCACACTGAATTCTATTGCACCCATGCAAACTGTACCCTTGACTCTGTCACTGTGGTGGTCTTACAGCATGGGTGAGATAACCCTTCACATTAGAATATCTGAGTGGAGAAACACCAGTTGCGGCCCTGAGCAGGCCCAGATGTTAAGCATCCGGGAAGCCATAGAGCACGGTATTCATACAATCAACCAAGTTGGAAAAGGCCTTTAAGATCATTAAGCCCAACCGTTCCCCAGCACTGCCAAGGCCACCACTAACCCATGTCACTAAGGGCCTTGTCTACACGGTGTGTGAACACTTCTATAGAATTTTGAGAGCCTGTGATGCAATGATAGAGTGGTATTTTGGAATCATCTTTTGGATTTTAGTAATCTTTTTTTTTTCAGTCTTTCTGTAAACATCAGAGTCATTTTGGACTCAATGGTTCACGGTGCTACCTTAAACAGGGGTATGAATGCATGCCTACATGGAATCTTGTGAGGATAGATCCCCTATCTAGTAGATACCAAAGTGCTCAGTTACTACTTTAACTGGGGTTAAAGTAATTTTCTCTGTTCTGTAATCCTCTTGTCACAAATTGTGTTAACATTAGAGCTCGCATTTTGCATGTTTCAGGAGAATGCTGTAGTGGTAAACACTGGCATCCAATCAAGCACAAGTGCATCAAGAGAAAGGATAAAAGAAAATGTGGAAGAAAATACTGCGGACTCAAAAAAGGATAGTAGAAGTAAGACGGTGCTGTTCTGACTGTCCAGAAAGCCACATGGAAATGAATTCACCAAGAAAAAAAATAGGGAAGGCTGATGCTTTATCAAAAATAAGCAAGATTGGGGTAGAAGAGAGGACTTAAAAAATGAGTAAAATAAGTATTTGTGTCAAATAGGCCTAGCTTTAATCCTGCCATTTGGAGCATGAAGCCTGGTAATCACCAAATTATGCTAGTGATTTCACTGTATAAGATGGCATTGTTGTTGATGAATGAAGACATTAGAATAATTGCTTGTGCTAATCTTGTAATGAAGGATTGGGCTATTCTTAAAAAAAAAGAAAAACCCGATTATTTAAGTGTATTCCATATGCACCATCATAGCCAGTAAAGTTAAACTGGAGTTCTTTTATGCTAATCAAAACTGAATTCAAGCAGGGTTGCAAGTTATGTGAGTGGTGAATGTGATTTGACAACCAGAGAGACACTTCCTCATATGACAAACAAAACTTGCTGGAATTTCTGGTTATGTAAAATGAGTTTTCAGCAAATACATCTATGTACAGTCAGCCGCTATCTACCAAAGCATATACAATATATGAATGCAAGTGGCATTCAGTTCCTCAATCTTTTCAATGCCCCTGCAGAAAATCAGTATTTCTTTGACATTCTGTAGCTCTATTGATCAGTACTCACTCCTCATATGCTTGTTTCAGTGGAAGCTTTCTTCTGGTGGACTTTTCAGGGTTTTCCCTTCTTATGGCATTGATGAAGATAAATTAACATTCATTCTCTAACCTCACACAGTTCAACGTATGTCAGTAACTGATGTGAAGCTGGGTGAGTGGCTTGTTGCTCTTCTCTCTGCCTTAAGGAAAGGGAGGGTACTGTGTTATGGAATAAATAAAAGAGGGTTTGTTGGTTTATTCTAGCTAGTGGAAAATACTGCCATTCCCAACTGAGGCACAGAGGTGGTGTACAAGTATGGAAGCATGAGGAGGAGAGGTACTGATGGTTGGCTGGAATTTGTGCTGTTTTATCCAAGGAAGAGAGTCACAGGCTTGCTCTGCCTTTTCTTTCATTTGCTCAGACCCAGAGGATTCAGTAGGAGTCACTCCTTCTAGGCACAGCTGTGTTAGTGGAAAGGAGCAAGAGGGTCATGCCAGGAACCTAGCGGCTGCTAAAGAAAATGGCTTGCCTTGTCTTAGCCATGATTGCTACTGGGGATGGCCTTCTGAATACTGGCAGCATCCCTACCCTTTTATAAAGAATAAAACTAAACTGCTCTGCTTTCTATCCCTGCCTTAAATAGAAAGAGGAAATGTGTGCAGGACTTCTTTGGGAAAGAGATGCAGCAAAAGGTTAAGGGTGGTGAGGCACTGGGATGGGTTGCTCATGGAAGTTGTGAATGCTCCATCGCTGGTGGTGTTCAGAGCTGGTTTGGACAGAGCCTTGGGTGGCATGGTTTACTGGGAGGTGTCCCTGCCCATGGCAGGGGGGTTGGAACTAGATGATCTTAAGGTCCTTTCCAACCGTAACTATTCTATGATTCTAATGAAGGGAAACTAATTTTTGTACCTCAACCTTTATGGATTTAGACTAGCTCTTGGGGTCACTCTTCTTAAGATTTTACTCAAGATCCTGGTTTTCTACAAAAGTTCGACAAGATGTTCTGAAATATGGATGGAGGTATAGGCACATATTTCATACTTCTATGATAACTGGAAGACATTTACAGTATACAGGTAGATAAAAATTCTGCTACATTGTCCTCATCTCACATCACTCTTTAGGTTTCTAAAGTCTTAGAATGAGTGCTTAAGAAAACTAGTGCCTATATTTTAAGTATAAGAGTACATTTTTACTAGCTTTTTCAGGGTTGGGCCTGAAGATGGAAGAAGCATGGTTTTGAAGGTGAAGTCCTCTGTGCTGACAGAGAACCTAGCCTAGTAGATACTGATCCTGAGGGAAGTCTTTGGATGCTGCTGCACTGCAGATATGTGAATAAGAACTTTACTCGTGTCTCTTTCATGGTCAGAGAAAGACATTCAAAATATTCCTTCTTTGTCTTTGCAAGAAATTAGAAAGCATGCAAAGAAAGCATGATTTTTTTCAGAGCTGGGTGTGCATGTGTAACTTTTAGAGGGCAAGCCACAGTCATTGTCACTCCAGGAGCTGGCTGTTATTAATTATGAGCTTCTGTCCCTTACTTTTCCTTAATAAAGACTCCAGAAGGTTTTTCCACTTATCAAGCAACCTGTTCTACACAACAGGGAGTAAGGAAGACAAATTCATCTCTATCTCAAATTTGGATGAGAGTGCGAAGCATTTGGTCTGTAGTGAGGTGACGCAAGCTGCCTCTTCAAAAATGATCTTCTACAAACTCCAATTAAGTGGTATACTGGGTTTGCCGATTCCACAGCTGGAAGTGTGTGCAATTCTTTTTCTTTTGAAGCTGTGAAGTTTATGCCAAAAAGCTATATTAAAAAGTGTCTAGGGAAGTTTGAAACACTGTTTGAGATGTTGTCTTTGCTCAAACTCTTTTTGTTCTTGCTGTCTAGGTTTATATTTGTACATGCTGGTGACATGAGTTCTATTTGTTTATATTTTTTAATGGGTACATTAAGAAAATATACTACTTACAGTCATAAGCCTTTTATACTTAAATAATAAAATAAGCATTTCCTTCTCTACTATTCTTTCTGTCAATCCATTCACCTTTCCTATGATAGCTAGTTGGCTTGTGCACCATTCAAGAAAGCTATAGTCTTAGGGCAAATTCCTCTACTCCAATTATCCATTAATATTGCTGCTACATAAGCATGACTCAGTCTTTCTGTGGTCTGTAGCAGTGTGTCTTTATGAGCAGAGGATGGGTTTTTTTTGGTAAGCATCAGCTGTGTTTCCTAGTATATCCAATTAGCAATAATTTACTTGGGGAAAATATCATGAGTTAAAGTAGGACTGTGTCTAATTGTGCTGGCCTTCTTCCATCTGGGATTTCACCAGCCTTTTCCCTATGATCCTTTTCTTTATCAAAGCTTCCCTCTGAAGTTAAACGAGGCCTGGGAAATGGCAAGCTGGAGAACTCCATGTGATTTTCAGTGTTCTGAACTAAAGCACCCTGGTGCTTTATGCTCTAAATACTATAAATAAGTGCTTGCCATTAACAGAAAAATGTACTGTTCTCCAGTCCTTTAAAAGTGTGTAGGTGCTCACCTGCCATTTTTGGGTCCTTCAGCAATTGGACACCGAACTTCTGGGAGTGATATTCTATTTCATGTATCCTTCTTCTTGACAAGTATGTACTCCTCCTACATTTCCAACACAAAGCAGTGGAATCTTTCTTAAACAAGAAAATCCAAAAGCACTGCTAAAAGTAGAGGCGGAAATGCATGAGAGTACAATTATATATAGTCCGACCAATAGTATTCCTGTAAACTAAATGTATCTAGCAACTATCAGGATATTCCTATCATAAGTTCTAGAGATCTCCTCAATTAGCTGGTCTTAAGACAAGATGGGACGCACTGACAATGGTCGACAGCACAAATGCTCTCAAGATAAGTATGTGTCAGGGGTGTATAGGGAGATTCAGATTTTGATTTACAATGGCTTATGGCCACAAAAGAAACCAATATATGCTGGGCTACAAATGATATAAACTTCCTTAGAATCTAGGAGGCAGCAAGCAGTATTATTGGATGTGGCTCTTTAATGCTGGTAGAATGGCTTGATTTTTCACTGTCTTGTGTTTTGGCTAGTTACAGATTTATTTACAGTGTTCAAGGCCAGGTTGGACAGGGCCTTGGGCAATACGGTCTAGTGTGAGGCATCCCTGCCCATGGCAGGGGGGTTGGAACTAGATGGTCTTAAGGTCCTTTCCAAACCAAACCAAACCATTCTATGATTCTGTTTTAACAGAAGTTAATGGGAGTATTTGCTACTTAACAGCTGAACAGAAAACAGTATCCAGCAACTGGTTTTAGCCCTGAGAGCACACAATCTAGCCAACAGTAATACAAACAGAAACAGCAAGAGCTGACAGGTTAGCTGAGTTATAGTGACTCCCATGTTCAGTGATCTAAAATCCTGAATTCTAGGATACTTGCTTGAATAGCAAAGCGGAAGGATTTAGTTTTGTTTTCAATACTTCATAATGCTAAAGAGTTTGGGAGGAGGGTAGGTGAGCTAAGGTGAATCAGACTAGCCTGTCTGCCCCCTGTAACACCAGCAAGGCCTGACATGCTTCAATGCAAAATGCTAACACAAATTCAAAGGATGCACAAATCCTGGCCTTCAGTCTTGTGATTAACCTGTCCAGTAGCATTGACATTATGTCTTGGAGATGGAAACAGGAAGAACTTGTTTCGTCTGGAAACGTTGGAGAGCTTTGGTACAGCTTTGTTGGATGGGGGCCTTCTGTCCTTTGATGAAGACTAAGATCAGGCTCTTTTATTTCCATCGTATTTGCAAAAATAAAAATTATGTTTAGAGACACACTGCTATCTTTGGAAATCGTAGCACTGGATTTTTCAGAGTGTTATGTGCTTGATTCCTTTCTAGTTTTCACACAGACTCTCTCCCCTTGCTCTGGCAAGGAGATTACAAGAATAGTTGAGAGGAGTCAGTCTCTTGACAGTGAGGGTTGTATTGCTTCCAGAGAAGGCTGGCTGAGGGAGTGCTGGTGTGACTGGGAGGTGCTGTAAAATACACGCGAAATGCTTGAGGAACATGGATATGGAATCACTGCAGAAATATATGTGTGGTTGTAGGGAAGGAATTTTTGTGGGATCCCAGGAAAAACGCTGCAATAACATGGAATGGAAATGCCACTAAAGTCAGGCTGGAAGACATGATAGGGTAAAGAAAATAAGTTTTACCATAGGCTACAGACAAAGGATATGGGCCCATTGGTTTTAAGGTCTTATGGGACAGAAAATCTTAAGATGAACAGAACAGAGTTGGTTCTAAAACCAATTGAGATTCAAGCTACAGGTTCTTAGCTGAATGGAAGCATTTTAAACAAAAAGAGTTATGCTGGGAAGAAGAAAGGTAGGATGAGGATGTGTAATAAAAAAGACTGCATGACAAATGTCTGCATCATCTATCTTTTTGTTTTAAATTGTCATTCCTGTATATTGTCTCCTGGATACCAGCATTAGGAAAAAGTGAGTTATGGTGTAAATTCTTGGGGTGGGTGGTTAATACTGTATTGAAAAGCTCCCCAGGGAAATTTTGTCCTTATTGTTTGTGTTACCATATTACCAAAAGGCCTTTGGAAATCAAAACATTATTTGTTAGGCACTATATGGAAGAAGTCTCTCTGCTTCAAGCAATAACTGTATAAAGAACAAGTGCAGTGGAAGAAAAGATAAGAACTGGAAGCAATAAGAGGAAAATCCATTATGCATATTAATATTGCATAGAAATCTTGATAGAAGATGAAATTGGATTTATGAATATTTACCTTTAAAATATAAAATGCTGAGCTGAATCTGTGGAAATAGTTCTATGGAATTTAGCTTTCTGATTTCTCATTTTTCTAGAAACAAAAGATATTTGCATGCTACTAATGCAATTCTCAGGCTCCCTGGATTACTGCATTCCAGAGAATGATGATGGCATCATGAAGAAGCAGTTCCTCATTTCACTGGAGGAAACTAGCAATGGAATTGTGGAATATGCTTTTAAACAGTGAAAAAAAAAAAAAAAAAGTAAACTGGAATAAAGTTGACAGTTTACCACAGGGAGACTGCCAGCTGTACAGGTGAAATTCCAATTGGATAATTTGGCTATTGGTAACAATGCCTGAAAAAAATGGACCATAATTGCAAGTAGAAACTTACTGTTTCTTCACAGCCATGATTTCTGTGGAAAACATGCCTTCATAGTACAGAAAATTTGTATTTACACACATCAAGGCCAAAATGGGATATTGTTCCGTCATGAAGTTCAACATACTCTTTTTCCAGGATTCAGGGGATGCTGGATTTTTAAAGGTCAGAGCAAGAAAGAATCATGAAATGAATGCCACTCATTTCGCTTGTGGATCAGTGTAACTCTAGAAATCGTGGTGAACTGACTCTTGGCAAGTATTGCTGTACTTGCAATGAGAATTGGGTGTGGAGCTTCTGGAGTATGCTCTTTCAATAGCAAGCAGCTTTTTTTTACTTCTCCAGAACAGCCATGTCTGAAACAAATCTGAACTAGAGATCTTGATCTGTCTTCAGCTGCAACTAATCATGCACATTGTTCCGTCGCAAAACAGCACTCACTGGCTAAGCCTGCTTTGTTTGGGTCCATACTGTTAAAATTCAAGCAACCTAAAAATTAGGTTGATCTGTTTTATAGATTAGATTGTTGTGCATTTGTCCCTGGGAAGAGAGGGATTTTTTTTCTTTCCTGATTTAATTGAATACCCACAGTTCTTGTATTCCTTTCTTTAGAAATAGGGCAGCACAGTTCCTGTATGTTTAAGCAGCTGTCATGTAAAAATCATTAGGGAGTACAAGCAAGTCCTCATGGCCTGCACTGAGTGGAATTTGAACACTGTTTATTGAACTGACATATTGGAAAAAGTTTTGTTTTCTAATGTGGTTGCTGATTGATGCTGACATTAGTATATGATTGCCTGTGAAGGTTTCCTGTTATCTCCACAAGATCTTAGTGCAGCAAATCATGTCAACAAACATTTAGATAAATTAAGGGGTTGGCCTTATTTTGTTTTGTGAAAAAAATACAAAATAAGACTAGGGGTAGAGTTAGATGGTGATGAGTAAATCCAGACTTACACGTGGATGAAATATCAGTCAGCATGCCTGTTCCCTATGAAGAATATTTTGTCTTTAATATAGTGAATGATGAACAAGACTCGGCATGGGAGCTGAGTGCAGAAGTGCAGTCAGTTCCCAGCTCCATGAAGCAGTTAGTTTCCAAAGTACTTCCATTTCCTCCTTTGGAGGGGCAGAGTTGCTTAGGTTGCTCTACAGTTTCTCATATTGCATGGACCATGCCCATCTCTCTCTCCTCCTGGTGGACTTGCAAATTAAGAGGTCCCCCTCTTGATGGTGGTAGATTCATCCCTGCAGGCATTCAAAACTCAGCTGGACAAGCAGAGCAATCTAATCCAGGTTTTGAGCTGGTTTTATTTGGTGCAAATGATTGCACTCCACACCTCCAGAGATTCCTTCCCTAGTCACTCTCTGCTTTTGAATATTCAGATGCTGCTGGATGTATCAACATGGTGGTTGCAAGCTTGGATCATCTTGCTGACCCTAGTTTCCTGCACCTGTTTATCTGTCCAGAGTTACACAATACTAAAGAGAATTGTGAATCTATTCAACAGAGACTAACCCCTTTCTTGGTACTCCTTCCTTAGCTGCTTCCCATGTGAAATTAAGACTTTACTGTGCTGAATGTTATGCCTAGATAAAGCACATATCTGTTTATGTTTATTTTTTCTTTTCTCAATTGAAAGGTATTCATGTTGGGTTCATTCCTTCAACGTAAAGCCGATGAAGGCTTCTTCAGCAGCAGAATTCTGCTGGGTAGGAAAAGGGCTTTGTTGCTTGCAGGCTGGAATATGACTCTAAAAGGGATAAATTTGAGAGGGGTCAGATGAGCATCTGGAGAGAAATAGCTTTTATTAAGGGTGTATTTTACCACTTTTACTCATGCTGACTAAAACTGTTCTCCAAAGATAGCACTGCATGAAGTAAAATATTATGTACTGCTACCTCTGTGAAGCCTGAAGGGCTTCAGAACTGTATTAGTCATTCAAGAGAGACACAGGAATAGATGGTTTCCATCTGTGTATCTGCAGCTAAACCACTTCTGCTGTAATGTGTTCATAGGAGAAACTTGGTGCCTTTCCCACTGGTGCCATGGTGCTGCTCAGGAAAGGTGATTTGCCTTGTAACAAGAACTCAAAAAAAGTGTAGAATGTGGTATTACCTTTGCCTTACATTTTTTTTTTCTTAAATGCTACTCTAGTGTGTGTGTACTTGTACCTATATAAAAATATACACATTGCTATAGTCCATCTGAGTGGAGAAAAGTCCTTGTAGAAAACATCACCCACTTACTATCTTGGGTTAACCAAAGAGGTCTTCTATTTTCTGCTCAAGTATGTCCTTACAGTGTAAAGCATTTTGTATTTAAGAATCTAAACTTTTTAGAGTTGCCTCAGCAACTGTCATTTTGAGAGCATTAAAATATCATTTTTTTTTTTTTTCCGGGGAAATTTGCCAGAACAGAATGTTTGAAATTTTGTCTTGGAAGAACCAAATCAGCTTGAGGTTAAAAAACAAGCATTTTGCCCTACTTACCATTCCAAAATACTGCATGTAGAAGATTCATTCACTTTGCTTATTGGTCTCTAAAGTACATGTGTGTGAAAAGGGAAAGTAAACTTCAAAGCAATATTTTCTGTAGCAGTCATGGTAATATTAAAATAAGTTATGTCTATTCACATATCTGTTTTAAGCTGAAATTGCTTTACAGATGGCACAAAACTGCAAAATATTCTGGTTGACTGAAATTTGGAATTTTTCAGACAGGGAGAAATATAGCTCCAAACATCTTAGCTCTACTGGATATTACTGGAGATCTTATAGCCACATCAGGGTGACAGAGTTGCGTTTATTTCAGTTGGTACCTGTCCAACCTCAGGGTGTGCAACAGAGTGAAACATATTTTCCTTGTCATGTTCATGAAGCAAGTTTTTATCCTGTGGGAAGTTTGGGGTGAACTCCCATGTATGCAGGGAGGCTGGCAGGGGCATAAAAAGGGGCTTGAGGACTCAGGAGCAGAATAAGCTATTCCAGAATACCTGGAATAGCTCTTACAAAGTTCATTATGACGATGTTCTTGCTCAAAGGCTGTATTCTTATTGAGCTCTTGGAACACAGAATCATAGTAGAATCATAGAACGGTTAGGGTTAGAAAGGACCTTAAGATCGTCATGAGAAACTGTAACTACCGTGGTATATGTCAGTGTAGTCCAGTGGTGCAGAATAAATCATGGAAAGATTTTTAGGTGGGTGGAGATGCCTGAATGCTTCTGGTCCAACCTTTCCCAGACACGCAGGCTGTAACCCACAGTCCTGCTCCAGCAGCCAGTGCTGAGCCCCTCATCCCTGTGTTCCCAGCCTGCAGTCCTATCTCAGTTCAGTTTCTAGTCCCATGTCCTCCTGTGCCGGTGTCTCCAGTTGCTGGCACCTTGTCTTTACAGCGTTCATACACATGGGATAGACTGTGAGACTGTACAGATAGAAAGGTTTTAAGATAGTGCAAGACTGTAGTGATTTGGGTACACAGCTTGGTCAGACAAATGTACTGACCAGTGAGGATTTACATGTGACTGGCCCTTTTCATACCATTTTCTGTCTTTTTTCCTTTTCTCTTTCCCTAAATGTTACTGAAGTTTTACACAGGTCCACTTCAAATATCCTGAGTCCTTCTGTTCCTTTTGTTTCCTGCTTCTTATCAGTTAAAGTCCAGACTGGCCCTCTCCAAAGCTGTGCCTGAATTTTCTTGACAGCCCATCAATTAGTGGATGAAGACTTTTGGTCTTTGCCAGTGCCTTTTCGTGTGCACCTGGTTTGTGCCTCTAAATGTTCTTGTTTTATTAATTCCTCCTTTATTTAATACCCCCCTTTGCATTGAAAGGGTCCTTGATTGCATAACCTTAATGAAGCAGAGGGTCACATCTTTGATATATCGTTACAGTAGTGGCTGTCTGTCTGGAATTGGAGGCTCAAAACTGGATGTAGTACTCCAGAGTGCCTCACAAGAGGTGAATAGAGAGGCAGAGCTTCTGTCTTTACCATTTTCACTTAATTACCACTGATTAAACATACTTCATGTGGTATTCATAGTATTACAGCGTATGAGCAGTACTTCAGTCTGTTGTTTGCTTAGCTGGCGCAAAACCTGTCATCGTAATTGAAATAGAATTAATTTCTAGAGCAATTATCTGGGGAATGATTCTGATGCTGTTACCCTGAAAACAGCAGCCAAAGTCTAGCTAATTGCAGCTGGAGAAAACTTTCAGAAGAGAGTTAAACAAAAAGCACCAAGAACTCACCTATTTATATTTTTATTTCATCTTGATAGAATCAAGTACTTATTCCCTGCCCTCTATATGCATTATTGTTTTCAGTAGAAACCCTCAGCACTGCAGTACATGGCTGGAGGTGGCCCAGCCACAAGCCCTGTTGAGAACAGTGGTGCTAAGACACTTTCTTGTCAGAACAAATAGAGGCTCAGACTGTGTTGATTCAGAAGGGGTGATCTTTCTTGAGATTATGGGCTAGTATGCATGTAAAGGATGATCGTCGTTCTCTCCTACATGAATGAGAAACCTGAGTTATCTGAGTGGAGCTGATTGATAGTACCAGTGATGCAAATTCAAAGATTAAAATCTGTCCTTTACAACCATGTGCCTATGTTAGTGGCAGAAGGCAGTGTGTTTTCTACGGTGAAAAAGAGGCAGAACTGTGTTGCCAAGCTGTAACATAAGAAGAGCTGTAATGAGCCCAAAGGAAGTTGGGAGAGTATTAGCTTGCACAAGTGACCAGAATCTGTAACTGATATCGAACAAAACAGCATTTGTGTTCTCTCCCTGCTTCAGGTCCAGCAAATCTCTTCACTCTCATAGCAACAGCCAGACTGAATAGACCCGCAGGACCTTTCATCACTTCTACCAATATGTGACCCTTGTCCTGCTGCTCTTGTTAGCAAAGACTACATTTTCCATCACCTCTCCTCAGGCAGGTTTTACTGCCCTTCTTTCTTTTGCTGAACTAATCACCACCTTGAATGACAGGCCAGCTAGATGGGAGGAAATAAATGGAGATAAATATCATATGCCTGACCATCCTGCATGCAGGATAAACACATAGAGGAGATGGTAAACTATGATTTTGACTTCTGAAAATGTCTTAATTTAACAGGAAGGGGGAGGATTTGACATCCTGCTCTCAAAGTCATATTGCTCTCAACAGAAGGGTTCAGTGGTCATTCCTTCCAGGGAAGACTTCTAGAGATTGTGAAAGAAAACTAGGTTTCTTGGCATGTGTACTGCCTGTAGCACCAGTAATTTCAGCGGGGTCTATGCAGACTGTTGCTCCAGTTAGCGCTGCTGGACTGTGACTACTTTTGAAGAAAAGGGAAGGAGCGAGATGCAGTGTGTTAGACACCTGCAGCAGACAGTCTTGCCCATTCACTTTCAGGGTTAGATCAGAGCTTTTTTTGCCTTGGACTGAAAGCATCAAGAAAAATCAGGAGGTGTTTTGTCTTGGTCAAGGCCACTGTCCCTGTATAACCTCTGTATCTAATAATCATTACTGTAGTTAGCCAGCCTGTGGGAATAGCCTTAACCTGCTGCTGCCCTCAGTTTACAGGTAGGGAATTGGTACAGAGAAAAGAAAGGATGCATTTCTGAAAGCCCTTTGCACATTTAAGGGCACCAGTCACATCAGTAAGATTGGTCTTCAAAAGTGTTTCAAGCACCCAAGAGCCTAAAAGCCAGTCAAAGACAAAAAGTTTTAGATTTCAGATTGCCCAAGTTTGGTCTGAAGATTTAAGGTCTTTCAGGTGCTTCAAGCCTGTGATGACTGCTTAGAGATAATTAATTTAGAGTTAAGCACCCTTGATAATCTTAAAGTACTTTGACCTTACTCAAAGCCATATACCCTGGGTTGACACTTGCTGTAAAGCAGTTTGCTCATCACTGGATACAATTCAAATAGAAAATAATAAAGCAAGGTGCCAGATGACTTAGTAAAAGTAATGATGCCTTCAAAGACTGTTTATTTCTCAAGCATTTTCCTATAAATGATGAAAAAAATGAATTAAAAAACCCAAACACCAAAAAACCAGAGTATCTTACGAGTTCAGCTCTTATTTACTCTATGAACCCATTTTCCCTAAGCACCGTAAATTCAAGCTAGCCATCTAAATCAGGCTGCAATTTCATTTATCTTTAAAGAAAAAAAGCTACTTCTTACAAGTAGCTCTTAAAAAGTATAAGTGGAAAACATGAGTAACTCTTTCCAGCAGCAGGCCCATTTAGAAGTATGTAATTAGTCTTTTTGTAATAGGCTTGTATCATAAGAGAGCATGGGATTACTCCACATGTATATCTGTATGTCTGTAGTCCCTAATTCTGGGTGATTGATGCCAGCAGGGCTGCATCTTAGGCTGATGCCAGACTTTGAGTGATGATGAATGATTTAGCACTGACAATGTTAAATCATTTCTAGAAACCTTTCCATTTTGGAGGTTGTTTACCTTCTTGATGTTGAGTTGAAACTATGAAGATATTCAAAATGATCTTTTATCTAGAGAAGATTTGAGCTCATTGCTTACATGTTTTAGTTCAGTCAGCTTTTTGCTTTCTCACTGGGTACAGTTCTTTACTGTGGTAAAAACCCTTTCCTGAGGAAGAGAAGGCTTGCTTTTATGCCAAGTCTTGTCCAGACATCAGGTTTAGCTTCACAAGGGGTGCTCTGGTTTATGCTGCTCACATGCAACCCAGCTTATTTTGTTAAGCAGAGTTTAAGTCTATCAGGGTCTCTGGTCATCCCCCAGCATTAGCCTCCACTCAGCAATCTAGTCTGTAGGATTTTCCACAATTTTAGGATCCTTCCTCCAATCATGATCTTCAGCTTGTTCTTTCTGAGACCGCTGGTTCTTTCTGGAAAACCTTTTTAGTGGTACCTCTTCTTTCTGGAAGTTAAGCTCCTGGGTTTTGAAATCTAAGTAGCATATGTACAGAACAACGTCTCCTAATTGGAGGTCTATCCCATGTCTCTTTATTAATAAATAGGAGGATTCAAGATCAGGCTTCTTTTGTTCTTGTACTATCTAAATTTATGATCATTCGTTGTTGGTTTCAGCTAGCAAGTCTCATAATTGTACTTCAGTTTAATCAACTTCAGATGTTCACCAGCCCTCACACAGACAACTGCTGCCTGTAAACATTCACAATGTAAGATGGCTTTTCACCTGTGACAACCGGGGAACCCAAACCAGCTAGTTAATATTCAAGGATCACCTTCTCCAGGCACAGGAGCAATGCATCCTGACCAAGAGGAAGTTGGGCAAGAACGCCAGGAGGCCTGTAGGAAGAGTGAGTGATAAGAAATGTATTTTATTTTTCATCTGAAGTCTTCAATTATTAGTGCTTTGCTAATGAAATATTGTTGGATTGTTTGAGAGATCTCATTATAAACTCCTTAACAAAACAATAAAACTGAAAGGCTATCAATTGATTAATTAGCTAATTGCAGCAGCTCTGACAAGATGGCAGACAGATATCAGGCTCTGTTCAAGGGCTGGCTACTTCGTTGGTTCAAGTTTTGGAGAAGATACTGCCAAAAAAAGATAATTGCAATGTATGAAGAGTTAGGAGAAAGCAACAGCAGCCTAACAGTGACATTTATCTAAACTGAGTACTTAGAAATACTTTTCCCTGCAGAAATTATTATGAAGTAGTTAATCCTGGCAATTCAATTTTTGTCTTGAGATGGGTGGATATGAAATGCCTTGGCTAGAACCTTAAATTCGTAAGTCTCCGAGGAGCCAGGGATATCAGCTCATGATACATTAAGCATATAATTGTAACTCCTCATATACAAAGCTGATCAGACTACTCCTTTAAATCTCAGAGACAACCAGAACAGGATTTATCTCATGTAACTGTATTCATCTACAGCAAAGACATAGACATCTAATTCTGAGGAAGCTATCTCAGCTCCTATGACTTTCAGAAACAAAGAGCACAGGTTGTCTAGTCTAAGAGATGTGTACATATTTATGACATAGACAAGGTGCATCCTAGAAGTCTCTGGTTCTGTTCATTAATTCTAGAAGCCTAGAAGGTTATATCAAATGTCTGAAGTTGAGAGAAAATAAATCTCATCATGATGAACTGTGCCACAAATATCAATGATAATTAGAACTTGGTTGGTGGGCCTATTTGTATGACAGCTCAAAGTGACACAAATTGTGTTTTGCTTACTGATACACAACTGAAACTTCACTTACTGAAATTCAGCTTGTTCCAACAGATAGGTATAGGCGAGTACAATTTGGCCATCTCCTTCCACTTGCTACCATTCCATCTTTGAAAATAAAGGTCCTATATGTTTTTCTCCATTGTGGCCCATTGCATGGGGTTGGTGAGAACCAACTGGTATCATGGATAGGATATTTCCTCTGAAAATTAAGTATGAGCCCTAATCTTAGATTAACCACCTAATGATGAGATTTATTTTTTTGTGCAGAAAATCCCTAAATGTCACAAAACTACCTCCCACAGCAGCTAGGTGTGCAGGGGGGCTCTGGGCTTGTCTGAGGTAAAGAAGAAGGCTGGCAAAGACAGGGTGGCCTGGATGGTCAGAGCTGTGCTAGAAGCAGTTTCCTCCCATGGTACAAGCTTCTGCCCCAGGTGCAACCCCTCCTGAGAGTTGTGCTCTTCTCTAGTGCAAAGCACCTCAGGGGGTCCTCTTCTTCCCCAACAGTTTGTGTCAAGCCTGACTTGCACTGGCTGACTCAAGCCCAGAAAGGATGATCACTGCTTTCACAGAATCTTCCAGCTGCCAGTGACTGAAGGGGCTTCAAGCTGGACTTGGATATATGAGGGGTAAAGGGTGTGGAGTAGGAAAAGGCAATAGTCCTGACAGTGTGGACTGGTGGAGTTTTGTGACTGTAGGTCTGATGAAAGACTTAGGCTTGAGGTTTAGCTCACAAGTAGAAAACAAGGATTGGGGAAAAATAAAGAAAAAGCCAAGAAATGGCAACACAGCGGAAGCAAACAGCTGACACAACTTATTGCGTATTAAAACAGCTTAGTGTTCCAGGTTAGTGTACTGCTGGGAGAGTTTGACAGGTTTACGCTGAAAGACACCACTTAGAAGTGTTAACTTTTTTTATCTTAGCCTTATGCAGCCTTTTCACTGCAGTGTATAAAGCTGGCTATAGTCTTCATAATTCATTCTTAAAATGTGAGGTTAATGTGGAGCTACATTGGATATTAAGGGAAACAGATGGAGCAAGGAACACAGTGAATCACAGGGAATCTGTTCAAGAATTTTCTCACTGAGAGAATTTTTCGTTACTTAGTCTGCCTTAAATATCAGAGAAAGCTCAAGTCACCATGTAAATGCCAGTTCCATTGTCCCCTGGTTGGCATTTGAAGTTTCAAGCTAAATGTTGACTTTGTCTGTTCAGGTTGGGACTTACCAAGGAGAAGAAGAAAATCATTCTCATTTAATTTAAATTAGATCTTTGTTCCTAGTTTCTCTTGAAAATCTAAGACTTTGATTTGTCTGTTGACCATTTAGAATATTATGCTTTATAAAGCATATGGTCATAGCGTGCAGGTCTGCTTATTTCAGCCATAAGAAGACACTCCCAATTCCTAACACAAATTGTACCTCATATTCAAACTTACTGTAATTCTAGACTACCCATCAGCTTCCTGGAAAACTGCCCCAAGGCATAGGAAGGCTGTGTGGTTACATAAATAGGGTTGTTGGAAGCATCAAGTGAGGTCAGCTGGCGTGGTTTCCACAGTCAGAAAGCCCAGCCAGGATTTCCATTGCTCTTCAATCAGATAGGATGGAATGGAGGAAGAATGCTTCTGATGATCTCAACTGCAGCTGCAGGCTGATATCCTTCCAAGGCTGGATAAATAATAAATGGCCCCGATGATGGATGCCTCTGAAATGTGCTAATAAGTTTAATATAATGGACTGGATGGCATAGGTATGCATTTATGCCTTGTGCTGGTTGCAGCAAAATTACCTAGTATTTCTCATTCGTGTAGAACTGAACAGAAAATTTCACTGTTGTGAAACTGGTGGTTATTCCCTGGATAAAATGATCGAGGGAAGTATCACCACCTCTTGATGTCTTCAAAATTTGATGGTTTTCAGGATGTAGAAGCTTTAGCTGAAATTCTCTGACTGGGCTTGTGGAAGAAGTGAACGGATGAAATTGAAGTCTATGGAACACAAAGCGATCAGACCAAGAGATCAAATGGCTCCTTTGTGCTTAGGTACCATAGAAAATATTTTGCCTGTATTTTCTGCTAAGACTTGAATGAAATGTTTCTAACCAGCCTTTGAACTGATCAAAAAAGAAGAGCAATTTTTTTGTATTGTTCCACACTTTGAGAAAAACATTTTGGCTTGATTTGTTGTCAGCTGGTTCTCATGTTCATTTGGGTGTGTTGATGTTGTTTGTTTGTTGATTTTGTTTGTTTGTTTTTCCCAGACCTTGTATTGCAGTAATCTGTACTTTTGGAACAAGATAATCAGAGCTTAGTATCTGCCTTTACTGAAATAATCCTCTTAGCTATGACGTGTGGCAAAATGGCAGGTCTGAAGTCTTTTGTGGTATTTTACCTCACCTGGTGAATAGGATGTGGTAAGGAGGTGTGCTACTTTGCACGAAGCTACAGCAAAGTACCTCTTGCTGTTCCCTTTGCAGGAACAGCAAAGGAAGCAGCAATTCCCTCTGCACCATCCAGTTGGCTAGAACACCGTGCTCATCTTGGCTTATCTCCATGTAGGCTAGTGATGGGGAAGAGTGGATGTTTTTGTGGGTCTGCTTCCTATCCATCTTCAATTCCACCTGCTTTAGCTTTGGACTGTGAGGTACAGTCAACCCATTTTAGGCCATCTAAGACCTTTTTTCTTCTTCTGCAGCAAGGGAAGGAAACTCAGCTTCTACTAAGAGGGGACAGAGATCTGTGTTGGTCTCAAGGTTCAGAGCCCATTAGCAGATACAGATAGTCCATTCTTCTGGAAAGCTTGGTCTGGTCTAATACTTGGTTTCCCCTGAGGCAGGAGAAGACAGTTAACACAGATGCAAAGTCAGAGCTGGAATCCTGTAGCTGTTCTGCATAAGGCCAGAGACCCTCAGCACTGTGGGTCATGAACAGACTGCAATCTCCTTTCTATCTTTGTAAGGGGATGGGTTAGGGTTGTTTTTCTGTGTTAATGTGATGGCTCAGTAGAAAACTGCAAGCTGCTGGGATAAGCAAACAATTCCCTATACGATTCTGAGGCAAGCTGCCTGTTTCTGCTTGTGTGGGGTGCTGGTTCTTTCAGTCCACAGCCTGAATGGTGGATCCCTCAAAATGAGCTAGTACTTACTAACCATGCAGGTTTACATGGAACTGAGGAGAGGTTGAGAGGCCTGTAGTTCCCAGAGTCATTCTTCCTACCCTTTTTGTAGAGAGATGTCACCATGGCCAGCCTTCAATCCTCTGGGACCTGCCCACTAGACCAGGACTGCTAATAGATGATGGAGAGTGGTTTAGCAAGCTCTTCTGTCAGCTCCTTCAGCATTCAGCAGGAGGTCACTAACCATTTCTTCCTGGATTATGGGGACTTCAAACAGCTCCCCACCTCTGCCATCCAACTCAGGGAACCGAGTACCCTGAGGATGGCTGGTTTGACTATTAAAGACTGAGACAAATGCATCATTAACTACCTCAGCCTTTTCCTCATCCTCAGCCACTAGCTGCTGCTAGGATCATTTTCCCCCATTGGGACAGGTGTACCCTGTCTACCACCAGCAGACCCATGGTCAAAACCCCCAAAATTCTGACATTGACACCAGTCCCAGAGCCAGGGATTAATTTGCAAGATTTTTCATTGTCATTGCTTGTGACTGGCAGAAGGGACGAGAAAACTATGTCTTCTGGGCGTTGGCAGGATGGAGCGCAATACCAAGCCTACTGGTGATCTGCCCAGGTGCTCAAAGACTTTTTTAGACCACATGTGGCAAGAACACTGGGCTTGGTGTCCACTGTCATTATTTCTGTGACTTGAGCGGAGATGTTCCTTAACCACCTCACCACCTATGAAGTGATGGGAGACTCAAGGTGTGCATTTCTCCCATTTTTTTTGCAGGTGGGTGTTGTGAGGCACATGGTTTTGGTACCCTGTGTCACCGTAGTAACAGCAAGTCATTGTTTCCCAGCAACTGTCAGGGTTGCTAAGAGAAAAATCGGCAGCATTCGTAAACCTGACATCATCCACTGACATTACATTGGGGTGGTTTGAGGGAGAGAAGATGACATGGTGGCCAGTCTCATCTCTTTTAACCCAGCTCTACCTTGGTTTTCATAAATAATTACAGTGTCTATAAGGCATTGGAATAGCCTGTCTGGAGTCAGGGAACATAGATCCTGTTTGCCCTTCTTGGTCAATTCAATAACTACAGGCAACACTTTCTGCCCTCTGCTTTAAGATTAAATTAGTTCTGTGGGTAAAAATTACTACCTACATGCTAAGCATTCTCACTGGTCTTTGATGCTCTGGTTCCCAGTACGTTTCATGGTGGCTTCACTGAGAAAGAAACTTCGCCAAGAGATCTCCTCTGCCAGTGTTTCATTTTTAAAACATTCTGCTACATAAACCCACCTGTCCATAGGCCGCTGTGTGGAAGCTGTAGTTGGGGGGGGGGGGGGGGTGTGTGGGCAGGGGAAGAAACAGCAGATTCAGTTAGGTATTACTCCAGTTTAGCTCTGTGGAATTCATGGAGTTATAGCAACGCAAATCTAGAGCAACACAGTGATGAATTTGCTTGCATCTGCCCACTCCGAGCCAGAGCTGGAGACATTACTATTTGCTGGTGCGTGCCAGAGCATGTGCAGAGTGAGTTGTTGTGCTCTCTACAGTGCACAGGAGACAGATGGTGAAGCCCACCCATTCTGAAGCATGCCTACAGAGAGTACAATCTTTTGCAGTGTCGTGGTGCTGGCAGACAATGCAATAGCAATATTCTTACATTTCAGAGAACTGGCTAATCACAGAGGTGCTATTTTACCAGTATTCTCTTCTGGCACCTTTTGTTTTCCTACAACTGCCTTTGCAGCTTTTGGCCTATGGTGCTGATGGAGACTGGGTACTGCTGTGGCTGGACCACCTCTGCAATTTAGTGTGAAAACTGGACTATAGTGTGTTAGTATGGACTGAACTTCTCTTGGTTGCGACTGGTGGAGGAAGGCAGAGAAGATTAATGGAGAGGATGTCTTCTCTAAATGGGCAACACTTCTTTAGCTGTACAAGTGGGGCTTCTGACAGAACACTGAAGCCTCATGCACTTTTTGCAGAAGCCATCAGAAATCCTGGGGACATTTAGAAATGCTGAGGTTTCCACCAATTTCCTTCAGCTGACAGTACATTTGTGTTGACCTTGGTGACAACACAGCCTCATAAATGAAAAGGGGAAGCTTCACTAAGAGGAGAATTAAATTTGCAATGAATGTCTTGTATTTCATTTTCTGTTACTGTCATTTTTATCTGTCCTGGCTAATGCTTGTGTCCCTAGGAAGCCTGCCCTAGTGTTCCATTTCTTGCAGCAGGAAAGATGCCTGCGATTACAGCAGGGGCACCTTTCTCCAGCTTTTTTGCCAATGCTGCCAAGTACCCCCTGAGCTCCTTGCTTCTTTGCCAGCGGTGGGAAGTGTGCAGCTCAGTGACATGAAGTCTTCTGCCTTCTCTCAGATATGAAGATCAGCTCTGACTTTTGATTGGAGCTTGTGAGAGAAGGATTTCTCAAGTGAGCGTTGTTCATTTCAGCAGATAGAGATTCTATGTTGGTATGAGAAGGGGGAAGAGTAACCTGTTATATTGCAGTTGCCACTTCAGAGCTTCATCCCTATCTTATGTAGGAATGAGAGTATTATAGACACAAGAGATGGGGGTTACAGATATGTTTCACACATTTATCTAGACATCCCTTTCAGTCTAGTTTGTGTTAGGAAAGGTAGGGGATTTGATTATCTTTTTGTTTTTTAAAAAAGTGGAAGTTTGCCATAATTACAATGGTGCAATGGTGACAATGTGAGTGAAACCAGATATGGTTAGTGTTTCTTCTTCTCCTTCCTGTTTTGTCTTTTATGTAAAATGTCACTCTAGCTCATTTTTCAGAAGTGTGAGATAATATTATTTTATTGTGATCTGGCTCTGTTCAAAAGCCCTACCTGGAAAATCATATAAGATGAAGCTGTCTCTTAAGAACCAAGGGACTGTCATCTATAAAGAAGTAGGCTAGTAGCCTGAGCTATCTGGAGGTGTTTGCCTGAGTTGCAGAGGCCTATGACTTGAGGGAGAGAAATTACTTGGTGTCAGACTTGAGTCCTTGGCTTCTGGAGCTGGGCCAAGTCCACTTCCTAGAATTAAATCATACTACTTGGGGGCATGATGACAGCTGGAAATGACCAGGCAATCCAGTAACCTCCACTGTCCTCTCTCAGAGATGAGGAGGAAGAGGGAGCACAGCAACTGGGGAATTGAAAATGGAGCTCGTGACAGGTGCCACTTGCTGTGTCCCACTACAAGAGACTGGCGTACAAAACAGGGAAGGACGAGAGGCTGGCTCCTTTCCATGTGAGCTCATTGACTTTGCAAGGTCATGGCGAGGCTGCCTTGATTCCATGCACACTGCTACCCTGCCAGCACTAACGCGCAGTGCCTGTGTAGCTGGGGAGCTGTGCTTCAGTTCAGCACAGCAGACCGCAGCCAAGTAAGTCTGGATGACTTTGCAGATGCTGGTGTTGCGCACAAAATGACCTGAGATGAGCCATGATGCAGCTGCTCCGGCAGGACTGGAGCACTTTCCTCAAAGGAGCAAGGCAATGAATTCCTGTTCTAAGTGGAGTCCCTCAGAAAGGATTTCCTTTACAAAAGATTTGGGATTGACGCAACTGGCCAAAGTGAGAATGAATTTGTATTTCAAATTCAGTGGGAGTTTTCCTTTACTCTGAGAAAAATAAGGGAGGCAGGCTTGGGAACCATGAGAAAAATGTTACCAAGAGCTCTGTGGATAGGAGAGATTTCGTAGCAGCAGCTTGCTCTCTTTATCCCCAAACACATCTCATTTGGAGAAACCTGAACACAGCAAAGCCCCTTTCTTGGCAATATCCATCACCGTCTCTTCTCTGTGAAAGTATACAGCTCCAGTTCTATGTGGACAAAATGTCAGGGCTTCGTCTGTCTCCCTTTTACCAGATAAGAAGCCAGCAAGTGCCATTCTAATGAAGGATTAACTTTGTACTCAGATAGATGTTCCTTGTGCCTCCCCACATACAAGTAGAGTCATACCCAAAGCATATTAGAATAGTTATAGAATCATAGAATAGTTAGTGTTGGAAAGGACCTTAAGAACATCTAGTTCCAACCCCCCTGCCATGGGCAGGGACACCTCCCAGTAAACCATGCTCTGTCCAACCTGGCCTTGAACACTGCCAGCAATGGAGCATTCACAACTTCCCTGGGCAACCCATTCCAGTGCCTCACCACCCTTACAGTAAAGAACTTCTTCCTCATATCCAATCGAAACTTCCCCTGTTTAAGTTTGAACCTGTTACCCCTTGTCCTGTCACTACAGTCCCTAATGAAGAGTCCCTCCCCAGCATCCCTATAGTCCCCCTTCAGATACTGGAAGTCTGCTATGAGGTCTAATGCTGACTAACATGATGACTGAATAAAGCCAAGTCAGGTGCTGAGATATCAGCCTGCTGACTTATATGTAACCCTGAGTCCTTGAAGCTGGACTTTGACTTGGTTAGCAACAGTAAGGCCGTGCTACAACTCAAAAAAGTAGGATTGCAAAGGTTTTGCTCCCCACCTCCCATCTGAAGGATATGGCTCCCCTGAGCTGGCTGGCACCCTTTATTTCTCAGCTGTGATCCACATGCACCCTCCAGCAAAAGTCCTCAGGCACTTAACACCCTCTTACCAAGGCTGGGGGCTGTGCTAGCTGCTGTTGATTGAAAGTAGAGGAGTAGCTGCCCAGCAGCGGAGCTGTTTTGCATCTGTGTTCTTGGATGCCAGCCCTAACCAGAGGAGGGAAGGTACTGGTTGGGCAACAGGGGAAAAGGGATAAAAACGAACTCCGAGTTCTTTGTGTTAAAAAATGTTTCCCTAGCATTGAATACACAGCAGGACTTGGAATGCCCTTGTCCCAACAAGTGGGGTTTTCAAGGCACGTCTGGCTTGTCAGCAGCGCTGAAGTATGTCCTTGCTTTGCATGCAGCAGGCATGGGCAAAAGAGCCTGAGAAAAACAGTGGCTCCTGCTGCCAACTCTGTAAGGCAGCAGACTTCTCAGATGTCAGGCAGATCTGAAACTTCAAAGGGGCTTCTCCTGAACTAGCTGACCTTTTATTACACACACCCTTGTGCTAATACCCGTCACATTATCTTTGCCTTGTTTTTGCTACCGTGTTCTTGAACTTATGGCAACCTCCCCGCTTTGAACATGCTCTGTGATGGCAGGGACGTGGCATTCACAGTGACTGTACTGCTGCGGGTGGCTCCCAGTGGGTGGCAGTTGTGCCTCTCTGAATTTTCTTCTGCATGTGTGTTACTGGAAATGCCTCCAAGCATGTGTCACCACCTGCAAACTTCAATCTGATCCTGAGCTATAGGTGAACATCAGTTCAGCAGACGCTGAGAGAAGGTGGGTTTAGCCCCAGGTGAACTATGTATTGCTGCAAATGCAAAAGTCGGCCGTGCTTACACACATGGTAAGCTGTGGACCATAAATTCCAGTGGCTTTCTGTCTCCCTTGAGCAGTCTTGCTGAAATCCAGGGGAGTGCTGATGGAAACAGATGTGAGAGAGGTGTTTCTGGGGGAATGTGTTGCTGGTAACTTCTGGAGATAAACATGATTATGAGATGGTGTAATGAAGGAATGCCAGTACAGAGAAGAGAAACTCCCTGCTTTTAAGCACTGTTCTGTCATGTCTCAGACATGCTTTCTTTGACCCCATCATGCAGTTCGTGTTAAGAGGCAGCTGCACAATGCTGCCGTGGACAGATTGCCTCTGCTCTCAGGACTGTCTGGGCTTTCTCATTCCTAGGTTTGCTGTTCTAGTCCTGGACTTTTTCCAGCCAGTATCTCCCACCTACACTGTATTCTGTTATCAGTGATTCCCCTATCATTTTATAATCTGCTGGAATAATTTACACTGCATAAGCAATTCTTGAAATATGCTTATCCTTAGGGCAGAGGACAGGCGCTCACAAAGAATATGAGAATCACTAGATTAAAAGCAGTTCCTCTAGGAAATGAGGGGCAGGAAGCTTGTATTATGTGTTGCTCAGACCATTAGGGAACTCTGGTTTCCAGAAAGTAAAAGAAGTGGCTGTGTGAGACTGCTTGCCTTGGCATGCTGGATCAAAACAGTGAGGGCCATCTTCAGTCTTTAAAAGTCAAGACCCCAGAAGTCTGTTGCACTCACTAGCTGTCATGTAAGCCAGTTGTGGAAGCTAGTGACTTGAGGCTGTGGCTGTGAAAATATGTGTCTTGTTCTCTCCGCTGGTCTTTTGCAGCCTTTGACATCCATGTGACTTGTGTGTCAAGTCTTTTCTTGGTGATCTGAATTCATCCTGTCCTGAGAAGACTATTCAGTATTGAGTCAAATTATCCCCCAAACTGACTTCCACCTACTTGGAACAGCCAAAATCTCAGTGTGCTTACACTCTAGCTTTGCTGTCTGAGCATGGCACTTGGTTGCCATCCTCACTCGTGCTTCATCAACTTGTTGCTGATTTGTCCCTTTCTCAGTATGGAGCTGGGTTGTCCAAGAAGGCTGAACTGCCACTGTGAATATGTTCATGTGCTGCATGGAGGAGCACTGGAGCTGATGGAATGAACAATTCTGTTGGGCGTAGCTACGGTTCAATATACTCTTTGGTCTCTTGGGCATTTATTTATATGATAATGATATTATTATTATCAATCACTCCTGTAATAGCCTTGAAAACAGTTAGGGCCCCTACCGTACCAGTACCAGTGGAAAAAGTCCGCTAGTTCATCCTCTGTATTTTTTTTTTTCCCCATCTTTCTCAAACCACAGTGAGCTTTCCTGATTGAAGGTTAGGTTTTAATGCTGGACTTAATCCTTAAATAATGAGGTTGAGCACTTCTATAGGGTCTTAGTTCCATGAAGAATGGTCAGGCACTCTATAGACAGAAAAAAACCATGGTGATTTTTGTTGTTGGCAAGAATTGAAAAGATAAAAAAATAAAGTGATTAAACTTACCTCACGTTTGCAGTCTCAGATTCTGGCAGCCAGTGGATGAGGTAGAAAAAGATCAGGCAAAGCTGTACTTATAGAAGATAGGCATGAACTGTATGAAAGACAGCCTCTTCTGCATAGGGATAGCTTTGCCTAGGCTGTGAAATATTATTGAAACAAAATTGAAAAAATAAAGTTAGGTCATACAATGAGATATGTGATTTATGAGGGTAAAGCCAACTCAACATCATCTTAATGACATACTATTAAACACACATTATTAAATTTGATATGTCCAGGAGCACACTGCCTGAGAGACAGTGTTCCTATCTAATTCAATGGTTTCTACTAATTTTCAAACACACTGCATAGCCATAGAAAAATAGTAGAAGCACTGTTTTGGAAAGCTACAGGTAAAGGTGTTTGTTTTTTTTTCAGAAGCCTCATTTTTGCAAGCCACCTTTGTTTTGACCATCTGAGCAAAGAATGTTTGATGTTTTAAGATAATACACCATATATAAACAATAGCAGCCAAAGAGCCAACATGTTCTATTTCCTCTGCTGCAGCAAAGCTAACCTCTGACTGCAGCATGAGTGTTGGCAATACCTCAAACAATCACTGCTAGTATGATGGCATCTCCATGGGTCAAAAACAGCCAAGAACAAGCATAAAGGTACTTAGACTTTCAATCCTGTAGAGAGAAAGGGAAATGGTGTATGACTTCCTGTACTTCATCTACCTAAGTTACTGTTAGATGACCTTTCCAATGCTAATTAAGCTGAGTCAGAGTATAAGGTGTGACATGAATAATTCTTGCACACAAAAAAGCAATAAACATGCATACAGACTTCTGAAATCTTAATTGTTCTCCCTGAAGCAGAGAATGTCTGCCCCCTAAGGTAAATACCACCAAACAGTGTTGGATTCCTCTCAAAGTGGCAGCTGATGGCCACTCTGGGAGCATGACTACCAATGGTTAAGCATCTGACAGCTTGGCCTGTTTTGTTTCTGCAGGATTTAGGCTGCAGTTCAAGTTGGCCTCTCTCATCAGAGCTCATTCCAGGACTGAGGGGTTGGAAAATCCCTTGCATATAAAATACCTTTGACACCCAAACTTCTATCTCCTCTTGAAAGTTGGAAGGTGCCTCAATTTCTACATGCAAGGAGATAGCTCTTTCCTGTGCTTCTAAGGTTTTACCCCAGAGACCACAAAGTTCTTCCATGCTGTCTTGATGGGTATCACATGAGAACATGGCAGGGGGGTTGGAACTAGATGACCTTAAGGTCGTTTCCAACCCTAACTATTCTATGATTCGATGATTCTATGATTTCTGTCCTTCTCATGGACAAGAGGCAGAAAGAAGAATGAGCAAGTGGTTTATTGGCATTGAACCTTGCTTTTCTGTGCTTGTGACCATGTCAAATCTGTGGGATGAGCAGCACTCTGCATCCAAGCAGTGATACTTGGTAATACTCTATGTGATACCTGCAGTGTAGGGGAATTTGTGATGAGTGTTGCAGCATCCTAGAAAACACTCTTGAATGTGCAAAGAGGCCCTGTTCCACTACAAAGACAGCTAACATTTCCAGGAAAGATATAAACATGTGAAGGGAGACTAGGGTTAAATTACCAAGTCAGTAGACATCATTTGGAGGAACATAGCTAATTTGGAGGAATGTAGCTCTGAGGTGAAAAAGGATAGCAGTATCAGGGTGAACCAGAGTTCGCCTGACTTACAGGACCCTATGTGTGGAATTAACTGTGCTTTATGCAGAGCAGCTGAATGGATGGGCAGCCAGCAAGTTCTTGTAGAAGTGGAGTAAGCAGGTTATATGTTGATATCTAAAGCAGGGCAATAGGCTATTGGTTTCTAGAGGCAAACTGTCATGCAGATTGAGTTGCTGGGCTGGGTCCCAGAGACACATACTGGGAAGAGAACTACTGTTTCCTATAGCAGAACTGTCTCGCGCTTCTATTGCAGCACAAATGCCCCATCGGTGTCCTTAAGTGCTCCATTAGGAGGAAGAGGTGCCTTAATAAAAAGATGCAGTAGTGGTGGGATTAGTGTGATGCTACTGGGGAAGATATGCAGGTCGTGTAAATACTGTTGTTATCAGTGGACCTCCATTCACCTCCTTTGCCACCACTGGCAAACGGACTCCATCTATGTTTTCATCCGCTGCTCCAGATCATGCAAGGCGAGTCAAACACATTGATCTGTGCCACCATATTCTACAATTGCTGAGGGGGAGGCAGTTTGTCTGTCCTTCATATTCTGCTGTTTGGAAACATGAAGTGGGAAGGCGAATTGAATTTAAATGCAATGTTTTGGAGTCACATTTTCTGATGGTGCAAATCAGCACAGCCTCAATGAATTCAATTAGCGATGCTGACCCTGGAGTTAGAAACATTGGTAAATCTCTTGCTATGAGTCCTACGGCATTATGCAGAGGTTTAAAAAGAGAAATCCTCCTTCCCTCTCTCTTCCGTCCCCCTCCCTCAGTAGATTTTCGTAGACAGCATTCAAATAAATGCTAAAAAATTGTTCAGTCTTTGGATGGAAGTTCTGGAACCAAATATCAGTTACACTGAACACTCCTGCATCTCAGAGCAACACGCACTATATGCACAAAACTCTCATGTTCAAATGACTATTTTAAAACTAAAAATGCCCTTGAGTTAGATTATTGAAGGACAAATGAGCTGCTCCACGTTCTCATGGGAATCCTACAAGTTATATCAGTATGAGGACATATGAGGACTCTCATTTTTTCTTAGAAGAAATCCTGTTGTCTTCTACGCATAGAGAATTGCAGCAGAAGAGTCCATATGGATTCACAAAGGAAATATTTCCTGTGCATTCGAGATGGCAATGGCAGGATTCCCTCTTAGTATGTACACATGCAAGTCCATGCCAGTAGGTTTTGGTGTCCAGTCTTCTTTTTTTTTTTTTTTTTCTGAGGGGGCAGGAGCAGTGGAGTTAATTTTACTTTGCAAGTGCAGCAGGTCTCTTCCAAGTCACTGACAGTCAGAAACCCAGGAAGACTGGATGTGATTTACAGTCATTTGCCATAAGAAATTGAGAGCCAGCACGTTCAGAGTTAAAGACGGAAGCAGTAGCAGCTTTCACAGTCTCATATGAGACTTTTATTTCTAGAGCCTTTCATTTCTAGATCCTGTCCTGGGTTCAGCAGTAGCAGTCATTTTTCTCCTTCTTAGTAGCTGGTGCAGTGCTGTGGATTTGACTTTCAGCCTGGGAACAATGCTGATAACACCGATGTTTATAGTTGCTGCTCGGTAAAGTTTACTCTGACCAAGGACTTTCTGCATCTCATGCTCTGCCAGGGAGGAGGGGAAGTCAGAAGGAAGGAGAGACAGGACACCTGACCCAGACTAGCCAAAGACAGCACATCATGCCCACTGTATAAACTGGGGGCAGTTATCCGGAAGGGCTAGATCACTGCTTGGGTCAGGCTGGGTATTGGTTGGTGGGTGGTGAGCGGTTGTATTTTATTCCCTTGTTACTTCCCTTATCATTATTATTATTGGTGGTAGCAGTAGTAGTTTGTATTATACCTTAGTTAATGGACTGTTCTTATCTCAACCCGTGGGACTTGCATTCTTTTTATTCTCCTCCCCATCCCTCCAGGAGCGGGGGGAAGAAGAAGATGGGGGTAGTGAATGAGTGGCTGCGTGGTTCTGAGTTACCAGCTGGGCTTAAACCATGGCAATCCTCATGCCTAGTTCACTAAAGTAGCTTCAGATAAACTGTTTGTAATAGAAAAAAGTTCTAGACCAAGTAAGTCAAGTGCCAGAAATCCCAGAATGGTAGAAGGTCTGAAAGGAAAGAAGGTAGTCATTTCTACACCACCTTCCACTCAAATATGCTCATAAAAGCTAAACCAGAAAAGATAAGAAATGAATGGTCTTCATTCTGCCTTTATTTAGAACATCCTTACTTGAATGCAATAGTTGACCACAAAAGCAAGTACCAACATGAATGATGGTACAACAGCAGCTGTAGCTTAGATTCTGAGGTCTGTATTTCAGGAGAATGGCTCTTGGGGGGAATAAGCCTTTAACCCTTAATTTTCCCAGTTCCCTGTCTCACCAATAGCAGTAAATGCAGCATATCCTCCTGCTGTTTGTGATTTTTAGACTGGACATTAGGAAGCATTTCTTTATCAAGAGGGTGGTCAAACACTGGAACAGGCTTCCTAGAGAGGTGATCAATGTCCCATCCCTGTCAGCATTTAAGAGGCATTTAGACAATGCCCTTAATAACATGCTGTAACTTGGTCAGCCGTGAATTGGACCAGATGATCGTTGCAGGTCCCTTCCAGCTGAAGTAGTCTATTCTATTCTATTTCTGCTGTCATTGTCTCATCTCTGAATCTGCATATCAGAGAAAAAGGAAATGAGAGTCCCAAAGTGTACAGCTGTTCATTGAGGCTGTGGGTAGCAGATTTCAAGTGAAGCAGGTGCTAGAGCGAGCCACACATGCCAAGATGTTTAAGAAGTGCAGCTCTGGAGTGAAGCACATTAACAGCACTGCAGATGCTGCTTTGCCAGCTTCTGCCTGCTTTGAACCTGGCTTAAATCAAACACATGAGCCCATGGCTCTTCACAGATTCTAAATCTAGCATTTAGTTTTGAGATCCCTGTAGGAAGTTGCTTCCTCTCCCCCTGCCCAAACTTCCTGCCTTTTGTCTCAATGACTTCGGTATGTGGGCTGAGAGCAGGATGCTGAATCTCTGCTACCCACTCTGCTTCCGGATGGGAATAGGAAGGGTGCCATTGTGGCAGGAGTATTGTTGCTGCCCTATGCGGGCTTCCGCTTCCACAGGAGACATAAGCTGTGTTTGCATGCAGGGAATCTCTGTGTTTTACACACCTGTTTTGTTCAATAGCTATACCTCTTCCAAGTGTGTCTTGGAACAATCTGCGCAATCAGGTACAGATAGATGGTGTGACATGAGTTAGCTTTGATCCAAACCTGTTAGTGAAGGTCCAGGCTCCACAGAAAAGCCTGCTGAGATATCAGTAGCTGCATCAGCCCTTCTAGAAACAAACTCTCTCTTCTTTCATGCTTATGGTCTAGATTCATTCTGCATAACTATTAACTCTAAATAGGTTAGTGACTCCTTGTCCCCGCCTGCCTCTCAAGAAAGATAAGTATCTACAAAGGACAGCTCAGACCTCCTCCAAGCTGGTTTACCAGTTAAGGTGTATGCCTCCCTGTGATGACTACCCAAGGATCTCAGCTTTAGCCTAGTGCTAATGTAAACACTTTACAGAGATGGCAAAAGTCCATTGCAACAAATAAGGGCTCAAATTCCCAAAAGGCAACTGCCTTTGGCCTATTGCAGGTATTTTTACAATCTGTGTTAAGAACCTAATTTAGAAGTCGTTCGTAAAATTGACATTAAGGACTTGGTTTGTTATACAGAAACTGAAGAATGATGGGATGTCTCCAGGGTACAAACGCTTAAGCCAGTAGTATCCAGTGAGACAGTATGAACACCTTCCCTCCAAGAGAAGGTGGACAGAAGTAGAGAAGGTAATACATCTTTCAGTGGTGGTTTGAGCTTGCTTGGCTAAAGGATATTGGTGTGAGAAGTCAAGCACTTTCCAGAAGTGGTAAAGCAAGCTTGTTGCAGAGTTGGTGATGAAAATGAAATTTGGGATGGCAGGTTTTATCCTCAGCCTAGTTGCTGCACTGTTACTGGTCATTCTTTCATCTGATGGCCTCTCCCCGTTTCTTGTAGTGCAGTGTAGGAAGGGAAACAATTTGCAACTGAGTCATAGAATCATCGAATGGTTTGGTTTGGAAGGGAACTTCAAAGGTCATGTAGTACAACACCCTTGAATGAGCAGGGGCATCTTCAATTAGATCAGGTTGCCCAGAACCACATCCAGCCTGGACTTGAATGTCTCCATGGATGGCACAGCCACCCTCTCTGGGCAACTTGTGCCAGGATTTTACTACCCTCATTGCAAAAAATTTCTTCCTCACATCCAGCCTGAATCTCCTCTCTTATAGTTCACTGAGCTGTTCTGCCTCCATTGCCAGAAGGCTTATGTTTGCTTTTTATTAATTACAGGAGTTGAGTTAGTGCTTAAAATGCAACAGTATGGAACTGGTGTCCTGTGAGCCATATGGCCCCAGGAGAAAGGTCTGACCTGAGCCTCAGCTGGTGTCCCCTGATGTCAAGCCAACTACACCTGCTTAGAGCAGCTGAGGGACCTAGCCTCTTGGGTGCAAAGCTAAGCTGTTTGTCTAAAAGGGCAGCCTCAGCTAGGCTGATGGACTTGTTTTGGGATGAGAGAAAGGATGGTTCTGTACTTCCCATGTATTTTTTGCATTGTTTGCATCAGCCTACTGATGTAGTCTTGAAAAAGGGAGAAACCAACCCTTCCTTGATGACTCCAGTGGTGCATGTCTTCTTCAGCAACCCCAGAAATGGAATGCTGGCTTCCTACAGAAAGACTTTCCTGGAGTTAGAAGCTGATTAGCTTCCCAGGGTCACCGAGTCCTCTGGCTCTTCTGCATTGTCAGAGCAAGTAAATATACAACTGTGCCAGGGATGCAGAGACTTAGATGATCTCTGTTCTCTAGAACTGCTGCACCAAATCTACAGCTCAGGAAAGGCAGCATTATTCTGCTTTGCTGCACTCTCCCATTTGAAGTTTCACTCTTGAGTATTTGTTTATCAGCTCTTCAATATGCCAATATGTCATATTTCAATATGAAAATCCAGAATGTTACAATGCTAACTAGAATGACGTTTAATTTTAGAAGACACCTCCTTTCTGTGTAGGAAGATGGGTTTTGCTGTGCGCTGAAGCGCACAATAAGGCTGTTATCGAACATTCCCATGCTGGTGTGAATTATAAGCAGCACAGTTTTAAAATGAGCAAAACTGCACGCACTTAAAACCAGTCTGCTTTCAAAGTCTTTGTAGCGGCATTTTGCATTTATTGTCTCAAGTGACCAAGTGGTACTGAGGGTCATCTTTTCTCTGGAGCCACATCATTTTATATGTGCCGAGAACCCGACTTTGAATGTGTATTCTACCAAGTGTGTCAGATTTTATATGCTGTTTTGTGGCAAATGCCTAAAGGCTTGTACAGTGCCTGGAGCCATGCATAATAACAGGACTTGCACAGGCCAGTGATCAAGCAGAAAAGACCACTTTCTGGAGAAGGAATGTGAGGGAAGTCATTCACAGGGAGAAGGAGAACTTTTTGGATCACCTCTAAAGAGAGGAAGGCAAAAGGGAAGGAAAGAAAGAACAGCACACAAAGCTCCCTGTTACAGGAGCTGTTCAAGAGTTAGTGCAGAGGAGGATGAGTCACCTTCAGGCTTTGGCTTGGGTGGCAAGGGTGGTGTTTCCACCTCCCAAACTCCTCTCTTTTTGCTTTATTGCTGCCTTTCTGCTCTCAGAGCCTGCAGTGAGCCTTGACTCTCAGTTCAGAGAAGGATGGTGGCAGTGCCATGCATGTGGGAAGAGCAGAGCAGGGAAGCACAGCATCTGCTATGGGGATCTCAGACATGCATTTTTTATATGTGTCCAGTTGGCTGTTAGGACTGGTCTAGGGGCTGTGGGTTAGTCTGACTATCCTCTGGTTTATGTAGTGTTTTACACTGACAGAAGTGGGGGAGGAAGCACCAGCAAAAGTTTCTCCATTTCTTTACACTCGACTTTGTGTGCTTTGCATTATGTTCCAGAGAGAAATTACTGCACAGAGCCCTAAGCAAAGAGCTTCAGACCCAAGTATTTTCAGTACTGCATAAAACCTGATTTAATTGTCTAGGCTCTTTCTTCTGTCAGTAAGAAAGCTAGGCACTGCAAGCTTGTGATTCATGCCGCCCCATGGTAGATCTGACAGATAGGCACAGTGAGTCACCTCCTAATAACTCCAGTTTGTCTCCACTGCCTGTGGGTTTGTTGAAGACATCTAACTTCCAGGTGGGTAAACTTAGGTGAGATAAATCTTACCTCAGGAAGCAATTCCTGCTGCCATCTCTCACCTTCCTCTGCTAACACTTCCAGTGAAACCTGTGCAGTGACTTGTGAAGAAATGTTCTTCATTGTGAAGCAAGAGCTTTGAAATGAATATCGTGAAATGTCAGCAGTCTACCTATGTACTTATGGCCAGCTTGTAAGGGAGTAACCATTAAACCTGGAGTGGTAGTCTGGAGGATGTTAGAAGTAGAAAACCACCAGTCTGAGGGCTCAGTTTCACTTAAAGACTGAGATCTCAGTGGTTTCTCTGAAATCCACAGAAAAGTTTTACTTATATTTGAGGAAAACTTTGCCTTATCAGAGCAAAGCAGAGTGATCAAATGACCAAATCAACATGAAAAAAACAAACAAACATTGTAAACAGAACTATTTTTTTTAAATATCCATCTCATGACTCTTTTAGAATAAAAGAATGTTTCTCTAGTAGCATTAAGTGTAGCATTCATGTGTAGGTGAAGTACTTTTTTTCAGACTACCAGTAACAGGAAAGATGTCAGATGTGCTGTATGTTCAAATCAAATGCACATACAAACTAGATGTGAAGATATATTCCTAAATGTCTATTTACTCCTAACTTGAAACTAGCTGCCTGGGTGTCTGTTCAGTAAATCCCGGTCTGAGCAATATTACACAAGGGATCAGTCTGAACAGTTGCTTATTTCAACTTGTTTTGTTATTAGCAGAGAATTGTCATTGGAAACTGAAATTAAATATGTAGAAACTTCTTTAAAAACATGCAGATTTGTACTCACGGTACTGTTGTGCCACTGACAGAAAATGTGGATTTTGCAAAATATGCAGCACATTACAGGCCTCTAGTGGTAGAAATATATGTGTGTGTGTGTGTGTGTATATATATATATATATGAGAATCTTTCCCTATAACAATTCCTGATGGTACTTATTCCATTCTTAATAAATTGTGTAATGCTTTCTATTTGTAGACTTGGCCTGCTAGTTTGTTTACTTGAGGGAAATGGAAATTCTGCAGAGGTCAGAGGTGTTAGTGACAATTTTCTGTTAAGCTCAAAGTCACAATGTGAAAGTAAACTAGGTTAAAAAAGAAATAATTACATGGCGCATAGCCCCACTCTTCCTCAATTTCAAGGGCTATTTGCAGTAGCCAGAAGTAGAGTGTAAGCCCTCCCTGTGAATCTGCCAGGTTGCAATCATATACAATATGCTGGGCTTAAGCCTTGGAAGCACTTTCTCTGTAGTCTGTGCGTGCACAACACCCTGCTACTGCATCTCAAAGCCTGGCCTGTGCCTGGTTGGTATCACCTCCCTGACAAATTTGCAGGTGTTTATTGTTCAGCAGCAGCATCCTTTTAGTCCTTGTAAAGGAGCGTACCATTCTGCCAGGCTGATCCAGTAGTATTTAACATTTTACATGCCCAGCACAAATTTATTTACTTTGCCCAAAGTACAAGACAGTGACTAATCCACTCCATAGCATGCTTAGTGCTTTGTTTTGGGGGCTTTTGAGAATTACATATTTTCACTAATATTAAGAATAATACTCTCAAACATAGCTTCAACCCTGTTTTGTAGGAGTGATACCAGCGAAAGAGTAAAGGTAAACACAGCCTGGCTCACATAGGAATAACTGAGAGTTGTGGGCTGGACCAGATCGATGTGGTATAACCAGGATCTAGGCTCTCCAAACAGTAGTGCATGCATCAATCTTAGCATTTTTAAGTGAGTTAATGGTTTCATTAAATATTGTTGAAAGGAGTATTATATATAAAAAAGTGAGGAGTGTCAAAAGTGGTGGAAGTTAGATAAATTATTCCACTCTTTCTTCCACTTAGGTGTTCTTTATTGGACAATGGGATTCACTACTGCTCACTGCATTTTAGTGAAGTAGGCATATTTGAGAGGCTTCAGAAGAGAGCAACTCAAATGCTATGTATTTTGGAAATAAAGAGCTGGGGAGGAAATCTTAAGCAGCCTGGAAACATCATTCTGGAAGGCAGGTGACTGATGGGTTGCGTAAGCAGAATGTACATCAAAATCTCTCTGTGACCTCAAGCCATGGAATAAGTGATGTCAGAAGAGGGTAAAATTCTGTTGAGGTAGGCAATCAAGTCAGAACATCATATTTGGAAGTGAATGTGTTACTGTAAATGTAACCTTTTGTGCTTAAATTTCTTTACATACTCTTACCTTAACTCATCAGCCAGGAATCTACTGCGTTGAAGTTCATCAGGTAGAGAAAAAGGAACCTGCTCAACTTTTCATACACTTTACTATTCCTTGCTTTGGGCTTTCCTTGCTACACTTTTCTAACCTGTCAAGGTGATGTGAGAGTTGTATGTTTTGGTAAAAATAGCACCAACATTTCTGAAACTTTCCTTCACTGAAATTCTAGCCATCTGCAGCCATGAGCTTGGAAGCAATCGCTCCTTGTGTTACCTGCATTCACACATCTGTTTGTAGCTATGTTTGAAGACAAATTCAATGCCTTCAGTTGCTGTCCAGTGAGATGAAATCCAAGGACCTACTGGAAATCACATCCAGTTCAGGAAATTCCATGGGAAAAGGAAAAAAATCTTACCATACTATTAAGTAGTATGGAGTTATGACAAAAAAACTTGGCTCATTTAGCCCAATAGCCCAGTTACAGGGCATCCTGCCATTATTGCTAAGCCAACTTATGTCAACATTTTAAACAGATTGTTTCTGCAGCAGATGCAGCTGTTTGATGTTCCTAGGTACAGAAGAAGAGACTGTGGTGCCTAAGACATGAATAAAGGCTCATGGTTACATGGCAAAGAAAATGCTCAGCTAATAAGATGACTGGCATCACTCCCTAGTCCATAACTGAGCCCTGGCATATATGGCTGAGTTCCAGGTTTCTCGCAGTGAATGAATATTTGCCCAAAATCTGCATGGTATCTCTGAATAATCCATTTAACTGATGTATGAAAGACCTAACAGAGGTGATGCCCTGATTCTGCCAAGGGAATGGGTTATTCTATTAATTTAGGACCACAACTGGTCTATCCTCTTTGTGACTAATCAGTGCCTCTCACGGGGGTGGAAACCTTCTTGCCTCCCCTCCACTGCTGAGTGAATTCTCTTGCTGTATCACCAACATCCCAGTAAGCACTCAGATGTTTTCTTAAGTCTTTCACTCATCCCTTTTTACTATTGGAGCTGTTTTTTGGCTAAGCCATTAATTCTGGGGAACAGAGCTGGGCAGATGAAGCTGTGAAATCCCAAAGTGAATCTATTTGTAAGTGGGAAGGGAAGGCCCTACTGGTGAATTATCTAGAGGGTGATTAGGCACTGCACAAATCAGCCTGATGACTACTTGTGCTAGCAACGTGCTTTCCCTTTTCAGAGTCCTAAATGCACACCTTTGGATATGTTTTTGCAGGGAAACCTTTAAATCTGTGCTTCTGCCTCACTTACTTTGTATGGAGGTGGAACTATCAACCTGAGGCTCAGCATATTATTCTGAGTTAGACTCTCTTCAGCCTTAAGGAAGCTGTGAGCCATACGAACATTTTTTTCCAAAACCAGGTTCTTTTTCTTCTATCTGCTTTCTTTGTACTAATAGTTAGTCCATTGCTAGCTGCGCAGTCATTATAGTGTGTTTTAATTGTCTAAATCTCCTCATGACAGAAAGTCATTTGAAAGGCTTCCTTGATATGTTAAACATGAAAGGAACAAGTTGTACATCATCCATTTTTTGAGCAAACAAATGGGACAGAGGTATGTGATCTGCATACTCAGAAATAGTCTTTCTTTCCATGTCAGTGTCTGCTTTGTATTGCATTGTATCGCCTGTGGCAGAGTTCAGCATTTTCCTCTCAGGAGGGTAGTGTGTGGACTTCCAGTTAGGAGTATAAACTATCATTAAGAGTGTTTTTCCTATACTGGTATATAGAAAATTGGACACAAAGATCTGTAGGGCAATGACAAAACTGAAAGCCCAGGGGCATGTACAATCCTGAATGTACCAGTCCCAAACTTCTCACAGTAGTGAAGATAGGAAGGAAGGCTGAAATATATTGCAGCTTGAAATATATTGAGCTACCAAAGCAGGGTTGCCAGTCCTCATCATCCCTCAGGATTTGGCCTATAGTCTGCAAATATGACCAGACCTATGACCATAGTATAGGTTGACTTTCCTCGGTATGTAATGCTGGTACAGGGGACTGGAAAGCAGTAGGTTTCCCATTGCTGCATACTGCAGCAGGAGGAGGGAGAACTCTAGCTAATTTGCTGTCACCTTTCTAGGGACAGTACTAGCCAACAGCAATAGTGATATTAATGATGCTTCCCATGAACATATTGTCTTTTAGCCGAAAATCTCCGAGCATATGTAAACAGTAATTAAACTTCATAACACCTCAGGGAGTTACAAAGAATTCACGTCATGCACTTTAACATGCAGCTCTGCAGTTCTTCGACTGCATATGGCCGTGCTAGTTATTAACTGATTCCCTACCAGGCTAAGGAGTCTGCTGGAATGGGAATCACAACTGTACCCTTTTTTTGCAATAAGTGGAGGGGGAATAGCATAGAATAGAATCCCCTCCTGCCCACAAAGTCATCATCCACACTGTTTTCATGGCTGCGAGAATGATATATGAAATCCAGGTCTCAGGAGAGCAGAGTAGAGGGGCAGGGTCACCTCCCTCGACCTGCTGGTCACACTCCTTTTGATGCAGCCCAGGATACTGTTGGCTTTCTGGGATGCAAGCGCACACTGAAGCCGGCTCATGTTCATTTTCTCATCGACCAGCACCCCCAAGTCCTCTGCAGGGCTGCTCTGAATCTCTTCTCTGCCCAACCTGTAGCTGTGCCTGGGATTGCTCCGACCCAGGTGTAGGACCTTGCACTTGTCATGGTTCAACTTCATCAGGTTGGCATCAGCCCACCTCACAAGCATGTCAAGGTCCCTCTGGATGCCATTCCTTCCCTCCAACGTATCAACCGAACTATACAGCTTGGTGTCATCAGCAAACTTGCTGAGGGCGCACTCAATCCCACTGTCCATGTCACCGACAAAGATGTTGAACAAGACTGGTCCCGACACCGATCCCTGAGGGACACCACTCGTTACTGGTCTCCAGGTGGACATTGAGCCATTGACCACAATTCTTTGCGTGTGGGCATCCAGCCAGTTCTTTATCCACCGAGTGGTCCACCTATCAAATTGATGTCTCTCCAACTTAGAGACAAGGATGTCATGTGAGACAGTGTCAAATGCTTTGCACAAGTCCAGGTAGATGACATCAACTGCTCTACTGCTGTCCATCAGTTCCATAGCCCCATCCTAGAAGGCCACCAAATTGGTCAGGCAGGATTTCCCCTTAGTGAAGCCATGCTGGCTGTCACCAAGCACCTTGTTGTTTTTCATGTGGCTCAGCATGCCTTCCAGGAGAATCTGCTCCAAGATTTTGCCAGGCACAGAGGTGAGACTGACTGGTCTGTAATTCCCCGACTCATCCCTTTTCTCCTTCTTGAAAATGGGAGTTATATTTCCCTTTTTCCAGTCATCGGGAAGTTCACCTGACTGCCATGATTTTTCAAATATGATGGACAGTGGCTTAGCAACTTCATTCACCAGCTCCTTCAGGACCCGCGGATGGATTTCATCAGGTCCCATGGACTTGTATACATTCAGGTTCTGAAGATGGTCTCAAACCAGATCCTCTCCTACGTTGGGCCCAGGGTCTTCATTCTCACAGTCCCTGCGTCTGCCTTCCAAGACTTGGGTGGTGGGGTCAGAGCATTTGCCAGTGAAGACTGAAGAAAATAAGTCATTAAGAACCTCAGCCTTCTCCAAATCCAGGGTAGCCAGTTCTCCTGATAGCTTCCGGAGAGGGCCCACGTTGTCCCTACTCTGCCTTTTATTTGCAATGTACCTATAGAATCCCTTCCTGTTATCCTCAATATCCCTAGCCAAGTTTAATTCTAAGTGGGCCTTAGCTTTCCTAACCTGGTCCCTAGCTTCCCAGACAACATCCCTGTATTCTTCCCAGGCCACCTGTCCTTGCTTCCACCTTTTATAAGCCTCTATTTTCCTTTGAATTTTCCTCAGCAGCTCCTTATCCATCCAAGGAGGTCTCCTGGCCTTCCTGCAGCACTTCCTTCTAGTAGGGATGTATCGCTCCTGAGCTTGCAGCAGGTGATCCTTGAATATCAACCAACAGTCTTGGGCCCCCCTGCCCTCTAGGGCTATATGCCATGGAATCTTACTGAGCAGGTTCCTGAAGAGGCCAAAATCTGCTCTTTTGAAGTCCAGGGTAGTGAGCTTGCTGCACACTCTTCTCACTGTCCTGAGGATCTCAAATTCGACCATCTCATGATTGCTGCAGTCAAGGCTGCCCTGGAGTGTCACATTTCCAACCAGCCCTTCCCTGATTTGATGTCACTATGTCTTTTGTTATGAGCCATATTAACTCAAGGCAAAGTCTTCTATTTCACATAGACCATGCATAGGTAGAAGATTAAGGATGGGCCATAACAAAACTGAATCTTTTTTTGTTATTATAAATGTAAGGCAATTTCAGGAAGGTGTCTGCTGTTTTCCAAATGTGATTGCATCATAAGGACAGAGATCAGAACATTATGTACTACCTACTGGCTACACAATTCACCATTAGAAGTTGGAAAGTTGAATTGCTCATTTTCTGGCTCCTATAAATATCTGCTCTATTTGACTTCCAGATCACTGGGAGCAGATGTACCACATCATTAAAGGAAGAATGAGGATTTTGCATCCTCAATTTTTATTGCTACTGTAAGTACTTTGGTCATCACTGCATGGGGTTTTGGACCATGCAAGCTTGCAATCAGTGTGTTAGACACAATCAAATGCTTTGCAGATATGAGCTGGATAAAAGTAGGAGTAGAGAAAATGGGAATAGAAAGTAAAGTGGTAAGAATTAAGGAGACATCCTAATTTGTCAGTTGCTGTTCACCACCACATGCCAGTGATTTGCAGGCATAAGCAGAATGAAAAATGTGAAGATGAAAAGGAGACAGTAGCCATACTACTTTGTGTGGGGAGATTTCTCCAGGCGTAGGGCTGAAACAGAAGGGGGTGAAAGCATGGTGGCATCACAGAGTGATTTAGATAAGACTAATTTGATGTAGACATCTTTGCAAAGGGAAGATGATACAGGTATCTGCCAGGTGAACAAGAAGAGGGAGAGATGTCTTAGACTTTCAGAATCCCCATGAGGCTGATAGATGTTGCTGTGGTAATTCAAAGCACCTGATTTCAGAACCAGAATACACATTAATTACTTCTAACATCAGCATTTCAATTACAAGAGCATCTTCTTTCCCATAGTGGCAACCCAGCCATTTTTAGGTGGCCTACACAAAATCTATACACTGTTTATAACTCTCTTCAGCCTCTGGTGTAGCATCTAGTATGACTGGCAAGTTTGATCAGCCAGGTGCACATAGGGGAAGAATATCAGAAGGTTGGGTACAAAAGAAAAGAAAAGAAAATCCCTTCTTTAGTGGCAGTGGATGCTCAGTGATAAGTACTATTATGTACTTTCCCTTAGATAGGAACAGCTGGTCAAAATTAATTTCTCAGTTCAGTGCTGCTGGTGGTTTTGTGTGGGAGTGAAATGGCAAAGGAAAATTCCCAAAAGAACTGAAACACTCAAGTATTACAAAGATTGAGGTTTATAAAGGTTTTGTATTCCCGTGATTTCAGATGGGAAAACGAGACAGAGGTCATAATTTTGGATAAGATAACCACAGATCAGCCACAGATCGCTACTTTGCTGTAGTCTTATTATGTGGATACTGCATTACTCGCAGTAGCAATTAAATGTATATTCTGCCCATGGCTCATGCATATTGTAAATGCTATGCGTCTGGTTTTGGAGACTATGCTGCTTATATGAGAAGCTCTGAAAAAACTATTTCATTCTGTGTGCTTTGTAAAGCTCTAGGACTAGAACAATATTCCTGCCATTTCTTGGGTTGGGATTCCTTCCTCCAGTTTTATTGCCCTGATTCAGAGTTCATCATCTGTCCCTTACAACCCAAACTATTCTATGATTCTACGATCGGTGACTCCTATAGCAAATGGAGAGGGGCATGTCCAGAGGGCAACTCCTATCTGAGACTAACATCTAAGTTAAGGCAGATAAGTAGGTTACTAGAGGATCCTATTTCTCTGTGCTGAGTCCAGGAGTTGCTAATTCAGAACTGGGCATGTAAAACAAGGTGAGATGACCCCCAGCCTAACGTCTAAATGAAAGCTCATCAGTTCTACCTTTTCTTTCTTTTTGCTTCTCACTTCTGGCCAAGATCTTAGCATAAAAACCTTGTTGCTGTTAACATCCCCAAATGCTGCAATTTTGGGTTTTTGTTTCATTTTGGTGTTTGTTTTTTGGGGGGGGTTGTTGTTGTTTTGTTTGTTTGTTTGTTTGTTTGATAAGACATATTTTTCAGCTGATTTCTGTGAGGTTTTTGAATGATGACTGGAATTGGCATTAAGTCACTTCTTCCTTAGCAGTCACAGTCTGAATTTGAAACAATACTGATTCAAGACATGATGAATGATCAGTGGATTTTGACATTAAAGTCAAAGGTTTCTGAGTTCTCTAGGTCTGGAAGTTGTTTGGGAACTCATTTTTTCAGACAGGGATGTTTCAGGCTTTGACAACCAAGACTGATGTTCAGTCACAAAAGCACATAATGAGAGAAGATACTTACTTTACACAAGAGCTGCTGTAATCTTTCAGTCCTGTGTATAGAGACAGGCTGCTCAGTACTTCTGCCAAAACCTTTCTTCCTGTGATCTGTGCCAAACCTTCCAAGGTCTGTGCAATTGGTTGCATGGTGTATAAGTGAGGCAATCAAGAAAGAGAAACCCCGTGCCAGAAGGAGCTTCTTAAACTGTTTCACTGTGCATCTTAAAGGCTTCTATTTGCCCTAATTAGGTATGAGTTTGGGTTTTTTTCATGTACAAGAGGTTTGTGAACTAGATCCAGATATACTGAAAAATCTGTTTTGGTTTTCAGACTGTATTAATGATGGTTGATTGTCACCTGAAATCACTGCATTTCTCTAGAAATACATATGAGTTGGCAATTCCATATTAGCAAAACAAGCCAAGTCATTAAATTATTATTCTGTAGGAAATTCTACTGCTGTAAAAACATCTATTATGATGCTACCCATTGTTGAGAGAGTACTCATAAAACCAGCTGTTGTTTATTTCTGTTGTTAGTGGTTGAAAGCTGATGTGATTGTTAAAGATTGTGTAGGAGGGGAGATTACATGAACTTCTCTTGACAAATATGCTCATGAACATGCCGTTTCAGAAGTTCAGAATGTTCTTTGGAGGACAGTCTTGCCAAGGAGCAAGGTAGTGCTTCATCTGCTGGTAGTGTTGACAATCTGATACTGTCCTTTCACTTCTCATGACTTAGGTGCACTCACCCTAGGAGGTATGTTATCTCATAAGTGGCTTTAGACCTTTTTAGCAAAAGGGCAGAGGTAGATATGAGAGGTTTGGGTGGGTTTTTTTTGCCTTCCTTCCTGTGCTGTTGCATCCACAGCTCTGACATTTACAACTTACTGAAACCTTTCTCCAGCTCCAGAACCCTCCATGCCCAATGAAGCTGGTCAGGAAAGTGCCACCTGAGAGGTATCCTGCAAACTAGTGTTGCACATTTTTCTTTGGATTTCATCCCTGGTCAGGTGACCTAGGCTTCATACATTAGTTACAAATAATCCTAAATATCTGCATATAAAACACTGCATATGAATACCTGTGTGCAAAGAACAGTTAAGATGTTTGGTTCAGTTAAATTACACATGAAGTGAATTTGAGGCCATTCAAGTTTTTCAAGGGCCAGGTATATGTAAGATTAGAGGGTATCTGGTCACCTCAGGTCTTAAAAGGTGTACTATGGTGACTTAACTGATTATTCTTCGATCCAGCTTGAAATCCCTCCTGCTATTATTTGGTGTTTTGTTCACTTCAGCAGGCTGGTGATATCACTTAAAGGTTTCTTCTGCTGCAGAAGAGATCTGTCTTTCATTGCTCTCAGTATCACCACATGCATCCCTGCAGTTTAGAAGCTGATAAAAAAAGTCAGTTTGCTTCATTGGTAAACTTAGTAATTTATTTTTTTCAGGCAGATTTAATGTTGGTTATTGGTGTTGTATGAGAGTGGCTTATTCTTTTGTGACACTGTGGAAATGAGCATAAATGGGATATTGCATCTGAGACTTTCCTGCCCTGTAGGACTTGGCCTGGATTCAGTGGCTGACTGAAATGATAACATAGTAACGGTTTAAGATTGAAAAAATAAAAAGTAGGTCTTAAACTTGATGCAACAACTTGATTTTTTAAGCAATTTTATCTATATTAAAGTTTTATGGTGCATAATAATTTTGATCTAAGAGAGATAGTTAAATTGCTCACAGCTACAAAGAGCATTGCTACCAGAGATGAGGTTAGAACCCCCGAGGTTTTAGACTTCAGGTGTGTACCACCATACATCTCCTTTCTATGAAGTATAGGTAGGAAAAGCAAAGCACACAGGCGTGACAGATCTGATAAGCCTCTGCTATGGTGTTGAGAGCATCACCATGATGCAGCCGTGATATCCAGATGCAACTGGCCCCCTGCTCCTTGTCTTTCTCACATATTGAAGTAGGTCTGTTTTATTAACTTATGCTTTTAATATTAGGAAGCAACAGCAATCAGAGGACCAAATAACAAAACCTGCATTGTCTAGAAGCTGACAGAATTATTTTGTTGTTGGTATTTGTTATTGATAATGATTTTGTGTCAAACACCTGTTTCACTCAGGAGATACCCAGGATTTAAAATAGTTAGAATATACAATCTTTTCAATCTCTGATTAATTTTTCTGAGCTGTGACATATTGTATGTAACTGAGTTGGTTATTACTATGGCTGTAATCCGTGTTCCTGGAATACCCTTTTTACTTGACAAGCCACTGAATGAAAAGCCCAATTCACTTTGGCAGTCATAGCTCCCTTAATACTATTTCAGTGAAGGGGCAATGCTTTTTCTGTTGAGCTTTTGCTGAAACTGAAAGCCGCAATGGCTTTTGTACATGGTCCCCACAGAGCTGCCCTCACAGTTGTACTGGCATCCATCAAAGGGCACCCATTCTTGGAGTGTAAAAGTACCATGTTACTGATGTCATCTCTCCGTCTGCCAGCCATGCTAGTGAACATCTGCAACAGTACCACTGGGAATACTTCAAGAACAGGGCAGGTTTTTAAAAACTGAAATACGCTTCACAGGATTAAAAAAAAAAAATCAGTTTGCATGAACTATAAAGTAATTTGCCCCAAATGAATCACGTTTGAGAAAATTCACTTTGATTTTTGTTTCACAAGAGTAAAAATGGTTGATGGAAAAATTTTGTCTGTAATTCCGAGTTTCATAATCAACCTAAATAGCTCAACAAACATTACTTAAAGTTACCAGATAGAAGTAATAAAATACAGTCCCATCTACACATAATGGACAGATTGGAAAGGGTGGTCTGATACATTACTTCCGTTTATTCACACAGATAAATCACCAAATATTTTCAAGGACTTCAGCACCAAAACTTTAGAGATGAAAACTGTTGGTTAATGAGTAATTAAAAACTTTGAGAAAGGGACTTTATAGGAAGTAAAAAAATGGTATGTAAAGTTCACTGTCATTGTCTCCTTGATCCTAAATCAACAACAACCTGGATCAGAAAAAACAACCAATAGGATACCAAAGGTCAGTCAAACCTTCTCCTAAACTGGGTTGCCTTTCTCAACCCACCACGACATGCAGACCCTACACCTAAATCACCTTTTCCAAAAGTATCTGTTTAATTTATTTTATAGCTTCCACAAGTCATGGAAACACAATACTTGCCCAGCAGCATCAACACGTGATGTGTTTCAATGAGAAATTACCACCATATGGCATGTCTAATTATCCTGCTTTCAGAAGCTGATCTTCAGAGGTGCTTATGATGTGTCTGGTGACAGACACAACGCAGTGGTACAAGGTATGACACTACTCCACTACTCTCTTTCTTTCAGAGTTCTGCTAATAAGCTGTGACCACTGGGAAAATAAGAGGGCATATCTACACCCAGGTGCAGGTACACCTCAGATGACCAAGCAGAACCCCATCACTTGGGTTTCTGTTGTTTCTCGGTGGGACAGGGCCAGGGTGCTGATTCTGAACAGGTACCTCCTCATGGGACGGAATCACATGCACTTTAGCTACTGACTTGAGCCACTGCTGACTAAGGCTCTTTATGTCTTTACTTGCTACGGTTGCCAGAAACAAACAGAGGGGGAAACTTCAGATCACCAACAAACTCCTCGAACTTGTTTCATATATCTTGAAAAAAAGTAAATGCAGCTTCTTTAGGAATAGAGGCTTGATATGAAGGGTGACTCCAGATGAGTTTACTCTGTCTTCCCTCAGTGAGTGAGTTGGTTTGTATTCCCACCATTCTCTGTTCCCGCATTTTGTGGTTTGGATGCATTTTGGCCACATAAAAGGCTTGTTGACAGCCCCTTGTGATGGGCTGAAGGAGTGCTCCAAACAGACTATTTTCCAGGGTCTTGTCCAGGCATGATTCCTCATCTTTTACTGTTTGAAAAGTTGTGACAACATGTCCTGAAGAAACCTGCAGAAGAAATGCTGTCCTGGTTCCCACTTGGCCAGGCTCCCAGGCATGACACTAAAGGTCAGTGGTTCACTCCTGTGGAATCCCAGTCCTTTTCCACGTTCATTTTTACCTCTTTCCAGTCCCCATATCTGATACATCATATGGGAAGTCAAGAGTGGGAGGGGGAAGATTATGTGATGTAACCTCTGCTCTGGCAAAATTACGAGATAACACCGTGGTGCCTGGTGGTTTTCTGGTGGGTACTGCTGGGAGACTCTGGATCGTGCTTAAGAGATGTGAAGATCCACCACATCTGTGTGAGACCCAACAGGTGATGTACTCGCCTCACTTGCAGAGAAGAAAGCTGAGCACAGTGTCTGCTTACTGGCACAGGCTCTTGCAGCTTCTTGCTTTGCTGCCACTTGCACCCAGATCGAGAGGAACAGCAGCTGTATGCTGAGGACACCCCTGAAGGAAGGGAGGCACAAAACCGGGCTCTGTTGGGGTAAGTCTATTCCTGCTTCCTGGGTTTTCCTGTTCTATACAGTTTGGGGAAAGCAAAAGAAGTGGACTGGAGTGAGCTGGAATGCTTATGGGTGTTTGAGGGCATGTAACTATATGAAATCCCTGCTGGATTGACTCTGAGCTGGCTGATAATCATTGACTAATCCCCCTGCTGGCAGATCCTGCCCGGATTACAAGGGTGTGTGTCTGTGGGAGGATGCGCATGAAAAGTGCTTGTGCTGAGGGTCTTGGGGTAAGTGTTGGAGAAACACACCAAAAAGGGGTTTGACTGCAATGACTGACTGCAGGAGAGAAAACTGTGCAAGTATGCTTCTGTCACCGACACAATGCTGTGTGTGCAGTTGCATGTCGGTCTGTGTGGTCTGCAGACAGGGAGGTGTAGGTATAGCAACTTTTGATGCTTGCTGTGTTTCACCAGAATAAATCTGTATACAACTGGGATACAAAAAAACTTTGTTAATTTTAATAAGTTTTATCCAGGTGCGCAAAGTCAAAAGTACATCTGGTAAACAGTGCCATGCATGCTCTATGCATTTGTAGTTCTGGCAGAACTATGTCGACTGGGTATTAAGAAACTGTTTATATTCATAAAGCTTCTTAAACCACATTTGTACCAGTATAAGAGGTGTTATATTAGGCTACAGTTTTCCCTCCTGTGTAATGCACAAGCTACTGTGCTGCAGGGACCCACTGGTCACAAGAGAGTAGGGAACAGGTCCAAAGGAGGCATAAGTACATTGCAGTCATCAGTCTACGAGAAGTCAAAGGAGAAAATGTGCTTTTCTCAGCACCAGGAGGAGATGAAACTGGGAGGAAACTGGTCCTGTGTATTTGCTAATGCAGAGAACTAGGGAAGATAACAGAAGCTGTTGAAAGTAACTGCAGTTAAGTGTTTTATAGGTGAACATCTAAATGCCATTGAAAAGGTCTTCCTGCTAAAGGAGAGAAGGGAAGAGGAAGAGCATCATATTCTATATGAGTGTTCTACTTTAGTATACCCTAATATAGAATATATACAAGATAAAGCAAAAAAACCTTAGTGTATATACTGGGCCTCAGAAAGCCAAACAACCAACACAGCTCAGATGACATCTCTGGAGCAGCAGCAGTCCTGAATTTATCCAAAACTGCCTACTGGCTTTGTGAATCTCTGCGAACACCTGCAGAAGGATGCAGTTGTGCCACCTGGTGTGTGTCCTTGCATGAATATTGTGCCTACATTGCTTTACAAAAAATATCACGTGATTGATTTCCCAACAAGGTACAGAGAGTTCTTGGCTTGGGCATTTCATATGCAGCCTCTCAGAGTATTTTTAGAGGTGAAATTTCGATAGAATATCAAAATCTGGAAATACCAGTTAAACAGCTAATCATTACAGGGGGGGGTTCTCTTCCCTCCTTTTTTAAACATGACTAATCCTGGCCCAACTTTTTAACTTCCACAGAGAGCAAGCTATTTTCATTACCTGTAGTCCTGAGCCACTGACTTAGGAGCCTCCTTATTCAAAACTCAGTCAAGGATAGGATAAATGGGGTTAACCTCTTCTGGGGAATGCTAATTTTAATTTCTTTCCAGAACTTGTGATGGCTTCAACTTGGCAGAAAACTCAGGAATTCTACAACTGGGTCCTTGGAAGTGGAGGTAGGTAGAGTTGCTGTCTTAAATAGGAATTTCCACATAAATGGCATGATCATGAAGAACAAACCTATAAGGATCATGATCCTCGTATGAGCCCTCATTTTTTTCACTGTGCTGATTTTCACTTTTCCTTCTCCATGATCACAAACTTCCCTCAAGTCTTGAAATACATCTCAGGGACACTTCCAGCTGTAAGAAATGAAAGCATGGGGGATTTCCCCTGCCCAGAGTTGGGAACTCTTAGCGGCTTTCTTTTCAATCTACAACAGGCTTGTGACAGGATGAGCAGCATGTGGTCAGGATTGCCTGTTAAGTCTGGAATATTTAAGAAACTGATTTTTTTTAAAAGCATATTCATGTGTCATGGGAAAGCTCAGTAGACCAAAGAGTTAACACTTTGAGGTTTAAACTCCTTGTGATGCCAGTAAAAACAATTATGAAATTAAATATTGGCATAAACTACTCCTCAATTTGACATTTTCGCAGTTAGGAGACTTCAAATCTTAAATAGCTGGAGATTCTACAAGTCCACTTTGGTCCCACAAGGCTTTGTTGGATACCTGGATATAAGGAAAAGCCACAAAACTGCCTGAAGGTAGAATGGCAAGCTTGCATGGTGGCTTTGACAGGAGCAAGACATGGGGCGCAGTACTCAGGCTGTGTATGTTTCAAACCTTGAACTTCAGATGAGAGTCTAAATTGAGTTTTGGGATTTCTGATTGCCTGTGTAAATCCAGAATTGGAATATCAAAGAGCTCTTGACACAGACCATAGCATGAATAGTAAAGAACTGGGAGGTTTAGAAGGGGTTGGGATTAACAGAGTCATGTGGACTGTAAAAACAAATACCCTGAGGCCCATGGACCCACCATTGATCCAAGGACTAAAATTCAACAGCGGACTTCTGCAAGGATGCTGGGGTTAAAACAGTGAGAGGGGTCAGGGGCTTGGGACTGGCGAGTCAGGAAGCAAATGGAGATGCTGAAGGAGTTTAGCAGAGCAGTGACCACAATGGGAATAGGAGAAGAAAGCATGAATGGGAACTGGGACGCTTTGGCAGGTTGAATGTGTCCTGCATTTCTTTGGGTCAGGGATAAGGCTGGATTAGGAAGAGGTGGCATGGCAGATAATCTGTTAGGCTTCCCTTTGGTACAGGAATGAAGAGCAGTTTTAGCAGTGAGAAGCATTCTGTCATTTTCTAGTGAAGCGGCATTTCCTAAGCACAGTCCTGAGCATTGTGGGGCAGGAAGGAAATAGCACCAGTGATTGAAACAGTTCTATTATTTAGCTGTAAAGATTTGCACTCCTGAAAAGCCAGGAACAGTTTGGTTTGTTCAGTGCATCCCTGCTGCATGTGTCCTGAACTACTTCTTTCACCTGTATGGGGGAGAGTCTTGCAGCCTGTGATGAGGGCTCCAGCTCATGACGGAAAGGTTTGTTCACTCCTGTTCTGCAGAAGGCTGGTGCTCAGCAGAGCAGTCTTCTAACACTACAGTCCTAACCCAAATGTGCTTAAATAGTGGAGTCTGGCACATGGAGCTCTAGGGTATGCGAAGGACTGTGGCAGTGCTTTGTACAGATGCATGTGATACCAGTTTTCTTTTTGCCAGAGAGCATAAATAAAAGTCATTAAATATATCTGCCGTACAGTGTACGAGATGTGCCAGCTTTGGCTGTGTGTTTTGCTTTTCAGATCCAAGAACAGACCCACGGCCCTGGTCTACTCTTCACTTCCAGTTACACTTCCTTTGCCTCTTTGTTGTAGCACTGAGACCCTTCTAGGCGCATCAGTGGAAATCACTGAAGCTGCGAGGCCTGCTGATTGCCTACAATCTAGCCATGATGACATTATCAGGCTACATGTTTTAAGAGGTGAGGAGACAGGCTTGGCTCTTAGGTAAGCATCCAGGAAGCATTTGAAAGCCAGAGCTATTTCAACAACCTATGCTGATGGACTCTAATGAAGGGAGTAAGAGCCAACTTGGACATGCCTTATGTTTTGCCACAAAAGAAGCAGTATTGCTCTGTTGAAAGCAGTATTTCCAAGGCATACCTCATTTCCTCCCACTTCTCAGTCTTCCTCTCGTTCATAAAATTAACATTGAAAGGTTCCTGAATGAGTGTATTGAAAGTCAGATCTCCCCAAGAGACACAGAGCATATGGAGGGTGTGGAACCTCCTCGTTTTGTATTGGGCCTGGCTGGTGAGGGACCTGTCTCTGAGAATGAAAACTGCTTTCCCATATTTATGCATTTCTCTCCAAGAGTGCCAAGGACACTGCAGCTACCTGATGCTGAGGGTATTGGTGATGTTGTTTTCTGCTTGTTCTCATTGCATAAGCCTTTCCCTAGTTTATATAGGCCACTGGAAATTCTTCAAGAGAATATGGATGAATAGGTTTGAGAAACATTATGATGTTAACAAATTTGCCCTTTTAGTTTATAACACAATTGTTACATTAGTTAAAGCAAATTGCAAATTTCTTTTTTGCAACTACCACTTGATCTGAGGACAGATGTGAAAATTGCTTGTCTGTGCTTGGGTGTTCAGTTATACTGGTTGCTTGGTCCAGTTTTTGGCTTTCCAATTAATATGGAAATGCAACCAGCCAAAATATCACAGTATGGGATTTTTGCAGAGGAAATCAGAATATTTTCACAGAGTTTCTGGAGCCTCACATTCAGTGTTCCTGCTGAAGCATTTTTGAGCACTCCACTCATTACATAGTTACAAAAATGCCCAGACAAAATTTTCAGATTCTAACTAGGATGTGAAGTACTTTTTTTTAGACCATTACTATATGCTCAACTGTATAAATTACACAGGTTTTCTGTCAGTGAGTACTAGATTGATACCCTAGCACTGAGACCTTAGCATTAATATGCACATCTTTTTGGAATAGATGATGGTGTTTAACAGAAAATGGATCTCTCTTTACTTGTGTTTCAGCTTTTGGTAACTTCAGTTTTGGATGTCTACAGCTATCTGTGCCAGTCAGTGGATAACAGCCGAAGTGAACTAGGGATGTCGGTACAGTTCTATACAAAGCTTGCTTTAGGCCCTGCTCCTCCCATGGGTATGTAGATTGTTCAGCTCATAAATAGCAAATCACATGGCTAACGAGGCTTTTAGTCCTGTTTGTTGCTTGTAAATCTATTTCACTAAATTGCTTCAACAGTTGCACTTTGCTTTAGTTCTCTATAAATTAATAATCTTGGTCAACATAGCCATCTAAGTTCTCTCTTTGATCACTGGGCTGAGGGTGATCCCACCATCTGATGTCCAGTATAGATATCAGAAATCGCTTTTCAAATATGTGTAACTCTGTCCATTGACTATATAAGGATTATGGGTGATCATTACCAACACAAAAACTGATTTTTATACCCTCAACTTTGCATGGCATAAACCCTATTCAACACTTCTTTTAGCAAAGGAATTTGGCTAAGACTATTCGTTACCTGTTCATCACAGAGGGGGTTGGGTCCCACCAGCTTCAGCTTTCCAAAATGCTGCATAAGTTTTTGCTGTTTGAATTCAGAGCTATTATGTTTTGCTTCCAGATACAACCAGGCTTTGAGCAGATGCAAGCATGGATATTTTCTTTTCATTTTTTTTCAGATACTAGCCAACAGGCTACAAACAGTTTCTGAGCAGCTCGCTCTTGCCTTGTCAAAGGGCAAGCACCTTAGTGAGCCAACCACCTGAGAGCCAAAGCAACCCTAAGTGCATTTCTTCCTCCCATACCAACGAAAAAAAAAAAAAGAAAAAAAAAAGAAAAAGCAACAGCTATAAAAGAGCCCCTTAGGTTTTCCCTTTTGCTGTGGATCCCAAGTGGGCAGCATTCACATAGTGCATAGTTGACAATCTCAAGCTGCGAGACTGATGAGTGAGTTTGCTTCGAGGTCTAACAGCGTTTCCTTGTGTTGCCCAGAAGATGGCAAGAGTGTATTGGTGGTTCTTTTCCAAAGTCATTATGCTGCTTGATGCAGTGAGGAGGGCTCGGCTCCCTAGCGGGACTGGTGCTGTAAATAAATCACTTCCTTGTCAGAAAGAGGCAAGGTGCCAAAAGCTGATGTCCTCGGTTGATCCTGTATTGATTTGATTGATGCTTTTCAGTAAATGCTGTTTTCATGTGTTCTGCTCTGCCTGTTTGTGGGAATAAGGCTGATACTGTTAAAAAAGAGGACTCAGCTCCAAGCATGCTGGGTTTTGACAGCATTTGGCCTGCACGAGTCCATCATCACCACTGGTTATCATGCTGCTTTCCAGAAGAAAAGAATCTTTGCTGTCCACTTTGCCTGGCTCTGTCCCAGGAGCTGCACATATTCCCTCCCCAGCACCCTTTCTGTGGGTGGGCATTCCCTCCTAATCACGGTGCTAAGGAAGAAGCTTTAATCTTGGCTATTGCCAGATGGTTTCCCCAAAATCTTAGCTGCCAGTTGATTAAGGCTGCCAGATAGGACATGCCATTGCCTGTCTGTCTGAATAATAAGGTTTAGTTGGACAGTAAAGAAACTAAAAATGTACAAGTATGTGAGGTGGTATTTTTGCTGCCAAAGACATGGGTTAAAGGTTTGTGTCCCCTGTGAAACTGAAAGTTCAGCTGAAGATAGCACCATTTTATAGCTTGCATTCAGGTCTCTTGTATTATAAATGAACTCATTAAATGACTGAACTAGCAAGGGAATCCTACCTCTCTACTTAATCAGCAGGAGTAAACTGTATCCTAGAATAAGACTTCAAGTCTAGTGCTCTTTGGGGTACAAGTTGACAACACACTGTTTTGAAAAGTGAGTCAGCTTGTGGAGCCCTTCTAGATCAGTGGGTTGACCAATCCTCTTTGTCTTCATCAGCAACAAAAGCAGCTTTTTGCCAGTCCTGAGTCCCTGAAAAGCAGATTCGCTTTTTGTTATATGTGTGTGCATGTGCCCACTGAAATACAGTGACCCGACATGTATTCATCTGCCAAAATCACTCTCTTTACTAATACAAATTCCAGAAGGATTTAGGCATTCAGCACAACACCTTTTCTGTGGATCATTATTTGGTACTAGTAAACATCTAACTTATGTCCTGAAAAGGACCAGACTCAAGCAGCTGCAGATTGTATAGAAGCTCAGTTAGAGCTCAGATGTGTCTTCCTTGGATCTTGAGAGCTGAATCCAAAGTTAAAAATAGTTGGGGCTCTGTGGAAGAAATTCTGTCTCCCAGTTACTCCCCATTCCAGACAACTTGAGATCCACGTGAGATTCCATGTGTGGAATTTCACTAGTTTTTATCAACAACAGAGGAAATGGGTTTGGGAGATTCAGAATCACCATTAACTATTTTTATAATTTATTAAAATCTATTATTTTCATAATTTATCATTTATTATTTTATTATCATTTATTATTTTTAAAGCACATCATCTCAAGATTTTCCTTTGTCTGTCTTCTTTCAGGTTTTCTTTATCCTGTGCAAGAAACAAGAGCAGGTGACTTTTCTGCATGTGTACCATCATGGCACTATGCTGTTCAACTGGTGCTCAGGGGTCAAATATGTGCCTGGAGGACAAGGTATGCTTCCATAGATACCTTGTATTTCAGTTTTCCCTGTGATGTGGAGATAGAATATATGATGCAGATGGGCTGACTGGCAGGTAGGAAGCTCAAAAGTTCCAAAGGTGTGAAAACAATGTGCATTTCAATTGATAACATCTGCTCAGCTCTTTGGGCTGTTTAGACTGCTATATCCACTGCCTCATCCAAAACAAGAATGTGCCAACAGAAATGTGTCCAAACAGAAACAATAACATCCTATACAAGGTCTGTGTATATCTCCACCCAGACCAGTCCTTCCTTGCTCTCCATTCAGCTGGGCCTGGTGCTGCAGCCCAGGTTCTGGCTCTCTTTTTCTTGCTTTGTGTCCTGCCTAGTCCTCGCTCACTTTTTGGTCCATGTCCAGACTGCTTCTCCTTTTTGCTCCACTGAAAAAACAGCACCTGAATATTAAGCCACTGTAGGTATGCCCTATACAAGATGCTCTGGGATTCTTTTTTTGGGAAGCCATTTTGGCTGCATCACCTTGACACCAGAATGGCATGAAATGCTTAGGTTAGAAGATCAAGAATTGTCGTCTCTGCCTTTAAAGCTCTTGCCTCCGAACACTAGACATGGGATGGATATATGCTGAAAGGAGAATGGAGAATATGACATGCTTCCTAGGTGGAGTCTGGATTTAAGGTTTATGCATAGGGATAATATGATCTATTTTGAAAGTATCATCAGAGTGGTTGTGAACTCATCAGAGTTAGTCTTGAATAGGTTAGCCTTGAATAGCTTATGTGTCTTGTTCATCCTGACTTCTTTGCTACTCAGCCTTCTTTATTGGTATGCTAAACTCATTTGTACATCTACAGGCTATTATATCCTGGTCAGCCTGGGACCACAGATGCACCATTACCTATGCCAGAAGTGTTACCTAAGCATCATGCAGCTGGTAATTAGTTTATTGTGTTAACCTCTGCATGTCTGTGTGTTGGGTGTGATGGTCCCTGCTGTCTGTCATCCCACTGGCTCAAGTCTTTCTGTTTGGTACCTATGGAAATATCCTCATGTATCCCCATGTACCATTATGAGAGGTCAACTGATTGGTGACCTGCTCTGAACGGTGTTCTGAGAAAACTAGTAAAAGGCCTGCAGTGACTGTATTAAATAATAAGCCCCCACCTTTGTAATGGGAAGCAGAGAGAAAAATTAACAATTAGTTTCCTCCCTTTTCTGTTGTATCTGGCATCCTTTTCCCCTCTGGAGCCCCTGAAAACACAGCTTGCCTTTGAGAGGTGCTTTGAGGAAACTTTGGATTCTTGGTAGGCCAGGAGATTTGAAAACCTTCATTCTGTTTCTTCTAAAAGGAAGAGTATGTCTCACTGCAGGCAAACAGAGGTGGGTTAAAGAAAATTATGTGAGGTTTACTCTTTCTGTAGAGAATCCCTCTGGATTTTTTTTTCCCTCATCTCTGAAGAGGTGGCAGATCCTGACAACCTATGTTTTTTCAAAGGTAGAGCATAAAAAAAATGTTCCAGACCAGAGAAGAGGAAGTAGAGCTTGGGTACATGTAAAATAGTGTGCACTGAAGACTGGTCCAGAATTCTCACTTGTGCTGAATGGCAAAAGCAGAACAAGAAAGCATTGCATGAAATTGTAATATATTTGTAATGCAAAACATAGCACAGGAAATAAGTTTTTATGTAACATACTTTTGGTATGTAAAATTTATTGCTTAAGGGTACTGAGACAGGTGACTTAATAAAATATAAAAAAGGATTAATGTTTAAATGAATAAAAGTAGCATCTGTTCCTCTCTGTAAGCTGAAATGCAAATCAAGACCGTTCTGGGTAGAATAGTCTGATTATCTGTTGGGAAGAGGAATCTTCCACCACTAGTTTCCATATTTCATGATCTCAGTTACTGGCCTACGGCAGAGAAGTGGCACAAGGGCAGTGGTCTCCTTCTAGGCAGAAGAGGCTAGATTCCGAACCTGCTCCTTGCAGCAGTGGTCAAGCCTCAGTGGTTGGTGGACATGTGGCACCCTTTCATGTTGGGAAAACACTGTTGGGCTTGAAAGGCAAGATTTCAGGGATGTCAGAAGAGGCAAACAGGTAATACTAAGGTTGAGGACACTACTGGTATGTTGTGATACTCTATAATGGCCTTAATGGTCAGTTGAGGTATGTCTCATGTAGGTTCCCTAATCTGGCTGCTTCTTTTTCCACCCTATTCCAGTGCCAGTTTGTAGCCACTGCTGCTGATTCTTCCTATGACCTCTTCACAGAATGCCCATTCCCTGATGGCTTCAACACTGCAGTCCTCCTCTGTGTTCTCAACCTCACTGCTCTCTTCCTGCACTTCTACTATTGAACCTACCTTAGGGCAAACAGGAGACGTTAACTTGAGGAAAATCAAAGAGGAGAGTGAGCACAGTCTCATGAATTTGCACATTCTCTTCCGCTTTTAACATGATTGCATGAAGAAATATATTTGGGGAGTGTGTGCGAGGCTCATGTGCAGACTCATAGTTATCTTCAAATATCTCAGGTTAAGAAGAAAAAATGAATGACATAAATTCAGGGATTAAGGTGTATAGGACCACACTTAATTACGCTGATACAAACTCAAGACAAGTAGTCATTAGCATAGCAGCCTTTCTTTGCATTCAAGACTATTTCAGCTTACTTTTCCAAATCAGGCAGGGGCAGGTGCCTCCAGCCTTGAAAGCAGTGTCCAGGTCACAGCAGCAGCCAAGAACTTATAGGGACTGCAGGAGGCACTCATCTGTGTACTGCATCCCAGCTTTCCTGTTAAGGAAGCTCTCGCCAGGACTGGGGTGAACTGCACCTATGTGGCCCTGATGGTTTAACTTTATATTAGCACAAGCATGAAGGAAATTGGACATCATGTTGTCTACCTGGACAGCTGCCTCTGTTTTTCCACTGTTCTGAAGAGAAGGAAGGCATTATTAGCACTTTCATCCTGTGAAAGAAACTAATGCAGTAAGAATCATGTACCATTTTCTGAATGCTTACTTGCTTTTGGTTGCTCTCATAACAATAGAGAGCTTTCAGTGCAATTTGAGACTACTTGGCATTGTTCCTTATGATGCCATATTTTTTAATAGACTAGATTGAAGTTCTCTATTCATACTTTTCCCCTCAAAGATGAGTTTTACACTGTCATAAGCAACCACCTCCACTACCTAACTGTACAAGTATGAATAAAAAATGTGGAAAGTCAATTCATTGGCTAGGGCGAAGCTGTGTTAGCTCCATTGACTTCAGCACATCACTTATTGGCTTCTCCTTTGCTCCTAGAATTTGGCACTTATATTCATCTGCAGACACTTAGATACTGTTAAAGTTTTGATCTGGTAGTGCTTTGAAAACCCTAAATTCAGATTTTAAACTACAAAGTAGTATTTATTTATTGCATTCTGCTTTGTTGATTAAAACAAGCATTATGGAGGAGTGATTTTTTTTCACAGGTGAAACACAAAGCTCTTGAAAGAGAGGATTACAATTAGTAACATGGTGCATTGCCAGTGTCAAGCCAAATTTGTCTCGACTGTCCAGAGGATTAGACGGTAGCCTGAACCTAGCAAATGGATGTATGCACACACAAAAAATATGCTCTACACCAATCTGGAGTTTAGTAGCTATGCAAAATTAATGCAACTTGTTCCTCACCAGTGTGTGTTCACACGTCAAACCTTCCCTTTAGCTACTACATGCAAATATATAAGAGAAAACGGTATTCTTCTATCCCTTACCCTCCTCCCTTTCACACACATACACAAAAGATTTGCTCACATTACCACAACGATACATCATAAATCTTATTTCTTTGACTTCAGTAGTCTTTCTTCTGGTTTTCACTAGTGAGTATGAAAAGCAAAGCAGGGCTTATTTTACATCTATGTGCTAGCTGTTTTTCTTCCTGTCAAATATTTTTCCATGCTACCTACTGTATAAACTGTACTGCTTTTGCATACTAGAATGCCTCTTTTGCTACAGCTTTAGAGAATAAAAACCTCTGGATGGGTCTGCCATTCTTCCCTTGTTTGGTGAGGCAGTGGAAAAAAAGCTGCTGTGTATCTAACATAGTGTACTCGTGTTGAAGTCTTCCTCAGAGGCCCCTCCAGCATTGAAGACTTAGTGCAAGTTAAGCTGTTTCATTACTCCTATCCACTTAATGATGCACTTATGGCCTTATCATGCTTAAACCATCCATTTGGACCCTATTTTTGTGGTAGAGCATGCTTTCCTGCAGCTGGCTAAATTATCTGTGCTTACAAAGAAATATAGTGAATTTAGCGCTTTTTCCTGTATGTGAGGGAATCACAAGTAGATCTCAACCTTAGTTTCCCCTCATATAAGCTTTTTCAGACTTTAGTTACTAATTTCAAGAATTCACTAATAATTTTATACCAGACTAAGCATCACATATTTTGATTTTTCTTGATACAGTCATAATTTTGAATGTATCCTTAAATAATTACATAATAATTAAATACATTATTAAATATAAAGTATTAAATAATTAATTGCATAATTGTGAATGAATTATTTTAAACAGTCTGAGTGACTGCTTAAAAAATAAAAATGAGCAGGAAATTTGGATGAACTCACTCAATGTTTTTGCAAATCCACTCCTTTTTAAAATATATACATTTGTAAACATGCCATTTAGCTTTTTTTTTTTTTAGCAGCCTATGCAGTTTAATTTGTGTCTGTGTATGATGGAGCTTACTGCAGTGGATTCTGGACTGTGACTAGCCACATAGCTGGTAACAAATACAAAAGTATGATTTTGCTACCTGACAACTTGTGATTGATCACCTCAATCACATGCCGCTGTAACTATTTGTCCTACACATGCAATCTTTGATGTATCTACTCCTGCCCTCTTCCTCACAGCTTGATCTTGTACTTTGAATTGGTGAGGGCTTTTTTCAGCATGAGCTCAACAGCCATAGGATGAAAATGAAGTATTTTCAGTTGAGTGATAAGGAAGGAATAGGTTTGCCCAGAAACACCATGCTTTGCATACAGAAATAGATGTTGGCATGGAGTACAGCCACTACAGAAGCACTGATGCAAACAAAATTAACTTGTAAGATTATTTGCACTAGCAGTACAGATAAAATTGCATAGGTATAGCTAAGTGGTTCTGCCGGTCTTGATTCTTTGCTCCTTCACATTGTGCTCATTTGTTTTTCATTCCTCTGTTTTCAACTGAGTTATCACAGTTGATAGTGAACACCTGGGGCCTTCTGTTGTGACCAGAGCAAAAACCTAGGGTAGACAGAGGCATGTGCTCCAGGAATTTAAAAGAGAATGAAGGCATAGAATGAGATTTCCCCTTTAAGATCAAGTCCCTAGAGTTAAATATTACATCACAGCAATACACTGTAAGTCAAAAGGGCTGGAAATTGCAAATTGCAAGTTTGGATGATTCATGCTGTCTGGCAGAGTCCAAAGCTTTGAGGTTGAATTGAAAATATCCTGTCACAGCTGGATTTATGTAAACCTCTGGGCCAAATGCTGATTCCACCAATATCAATGGCAAAGTCTGCAGATGTCACTGGAAACAAGATGGCACAGCTGTGTGAAAAACAATGCACTCAGCTGCATGGTCTGGTCTGCGTGTGAGCAGACTGGAGTGTTATTCAAGCTTACCAGATGACTTCTAAGGGCACAGTTGTGTGCAAGTCACCCCCTTATAAAATGTGAGTCATTATACGTTCTTAGAGCAGTTTTCGTTCACAAGATGTAAAGTATAATGTAAGTAGTCTGCTTAAATGAATGAGCTTGATATCTGGTAGTGCTCAGCATCTTTCCTGCTGTTCACGTCAATGTAAATTATGGATGTTCTGATCAAATTACTTTTGAATTAACCAGACCATTTACTCAATGCTTACTTTCTCTCTGAAGATAAATGAGAGGGATTCTCATTTTAATAAAAACAAAATACAGAAAATCAATTACTATTTAATGTTTTTTCCATCACTGTGTGGTGGAAAGTTTCCAGAGGGACTTTGGCTTAAAACTGCAAAAAACCTAAAATGCAGGAACGTGGCTGGGTTTTGACTATTGGATTTTTTATTTTTTTTTTTTTATCTATCAGGAAACATTGGCAGAGTGTGGGTTGTTTTTTTCTAAAACAAAAAGGTAAAAAAATATTCTAAACAATTAATTAAGGAAAAGCAGACTACAGTATACTGCTTTGTGCAATAAATAGAAATCTGTTGATACAGGTACAAAACACCTCCAAGCAAAACAGTAAAAAATAGCCAACCCTATATATAAACCACTGTGATTTTGCTGAATTCATTAATGAATAACTTAGTGGATTAGGGCTTGATAGATGGAGTGCTCACATCCAGATGCTTACTGTGATTTGTCAATGGCCTTGTACTTAATCCTCCTGCACAGGAAATATGAGTCTTTTCTCTGGGATCTCCCCTGGGGACTGTGGCAGTCTCTCTCTCTGGCCTGAATTGTCTCAACACAGGATCAAACTGCTGCGGAATTAACCAAGTAGAGGAGGCACGGATTTGTTTTTAACCCGTTCGGTTTCTTCTCGGCTTAAGTTGACTTCCTCACCATCTCCCATGATGGGAGAATTGTTTAGTTAACACACAGAAATGAAAAAAAGGAGCCACCCATGTCACCCCATGAGGCACATTTGTCGGGTCCCTGACCCCACAAAATGTGTCAAAGCAGACATATCTAGTCCTACCACCACTGAGGAAGACAACTGTGGGCAGATTAAGCCTCTAGAGGCTGGTGTGTGCATCTCTCCACATCTCAGCATTGTACTTTTATTTTTGTGATGCTGCAGCTCCACAGCCACTGTCAGTGATAGGGATGGCCCAAAAGGGAGTATTTGTGAAAAGACTGGATGTCCCTAAGGTCATACCTTTGTCAGGTATACTAGAGAGTATGTAGTGTGTATGCATGTGCGTTTGTGTATGACTAAAGGAATACAGCCATTGGACGACAGCTCCCAGCAGCCACATCGCTGTCTCTTCTATGTAATATATTAGGTGGTGCTCATCAGCCCATGATGGCTTGGATCAGCCAGTTGCATCTGTCCCAGTACCTGAGAACAGGGGAGGCCAGTGCAAAGCTGAAAATGCAGTAGCAGAATGGAGGCAGTTACAGCTATCTCCTGTGTGGTGCAGGTGCCCATGATTCCACAGGTCTGAGCATAGACATGCATTATTCATGTCCCCAGCATGTACAGGGCATAAAGATATGATCCTTCTTTTCTCCCCATGGAAGCACTGATAAGGTGGCATTGGAGATGCAGCCTGCCTTTAGGTGGAAGACAGAAAATCTCTGGCCTGGACAATGTTTCTTCTGCAAAGCTTCTATAAGCCCCTCATTGGTGCTAGCTGGTAAAGTAGGGAATCTTAGAAGAACTGCATTTAGGCAGCCCCTTGATGCTGCCTATCCAGGGCAGTCCCATTTACTAGCCCCTTATCAAGCCACAGGTGAAAACCTGCAAATGACGCTGCGGGATATGCCACTAATGGTGCTTTGTGGACCAGGTAGGGGGAGGAAAAGCAACATCCCAGTCAGAGAGAATGACAATAAGTTATTATAACTGGATTAGAAGAACCGAGTGGCAGTGATAGATGGAGAGAATGGGAAGTTTTGGTGTGGATGGGCTAGGGTGTAAGGGACTGATTGTGTGCGTGTATGTGGTCAGGGTAGAAGATACTTCTTGCTAAATCACAATGAAAAAAGCAGAGGTGAGGGAGCAGGCAGAGATGATAGCAAGTCATCAGTTTTATGTTCTGTAACTGGTTATATTTATATGCAGGTGAAAGCACAGTTGAGTGTCTGTGGATGCCTGCGACTGGCCCTGTGAAAGGGACCTAGACGCTGAGCAAACTCCAAAGGTAGTTGTTGTGACAGCCAGGTGCCACAGTTCCGGGGGTGCAAGTTATTAATTTTGACTGGCAATGCCTCTGGGAGATCTATATGGACATGTCTAGGGATGTTTCCTCTTGAAATAAAGTATTATTTCTGAGGTAAGGTTTAGAGGGAGAATATCTTGCATTACAAGAGCTGACAGAGCTGGAAAACCGGTGTGCAAGCTCTTCCTCCAGCTATGATCCCTGGCATTCATTGAAAACAGATGAGCCAATACTTGCTGGGGTGCACAAGTGTATCTGTATTTATCGCAGTTTCCTGGTCCCAAAGGGTGTTATACACATTTTGCAAGTTTAATACATTATCCCATTAAATAACTGTAAATTAAAGGGCCATTATTTTAAAAGGGCTGCTCTAGAAAACTTATCTGTCATTTTACATCGAGGAAATACTTGTGTGACTAAAGTGGTCCTTCACTGAGAACACAGTGGCAGAACAGGTCAGCGATTCTGCGCTAGAGTTCTCATAAGTAAATTAAGGGACACAATCATGTTATGGGCAATTTATCTCTTACAGTAACCAGTTAATATAATCATGATTTTCCTTTTTGACACTGTTTTTAACAATTTTGGGCACATTTCACGCACAGAGGTAATATTTTAAATTAAGTGAAACCCCACTAGTTCTTGCGAATCTAGGTAAACTTTATGATGGAGCTGTCACTACTACCACAAGGATTGAGTAAAAATGTCACTGCAGTGATGCCAACTGAAAGGCAAAATGGTTTTTCCCTTAGTATTTTCTATACATATTTTGTTTGAAATCCAGAAACTCTGCAGGAATGGAGAGGTATATATATGTTTTAAACCTACATTATTTGTATACATATTTAGTATATTCTCATGCAGATCTTCAGTGGAATCGATGAGTTCATGAATATAGCAAATAAGATCTTATCACTGATTGTATTACTAAACTGTAATTGAAGTCACTGTGTAAAGCTGCTTCAACTCCTTTTCTTTAATAAAATGTGCGTCTACTGAAATGTATCAGCCTTGGATGTGGGTTTAAGAATGCAACAAAGGGAAAGTACAGCCTCGGTTCGCAAATGCCAACCCGACATATATGTTGTCGCCTGCTGTCTTTGGAAGTACCTTTTGGAGCTGCACCATGATAAACGGGGGGGAATGCGGGGGGAGAATAAGCAAAACGGGAAAGAAAAAAAGAAAATACCTAATCCCTTCCTTTGTTCTCATTACGCCGCGAAGGGGGGGGGGGGGGGAGGAGGAGGAACACACACACACCAGGAGGCACCGGGAATCCCCGGGGCTTTCGATTATGATTTTCATTACTGGCGACCGCGGGTTGACAGCCAGAGCCCTCTCTGCGAGCAATCCCTTCAGCGAGAAATCCACGCGTGGTGGCCGCACCGCAACCCCCACGGGGCGGAGGGATTCCCCCTTCTCAGGAGCGGGTCCCTGCCCCGAAGCCCGCATCCGTCTCTCCACATCCCTCCGACGCCGCTGTCCGGCGGCACCTGCGGGCATCCTTAGCGGCCGCTCCGCCGGGGGCCCGTCGTGGTCTCCACGGGTGCGATACACTGCCCGCAGCGTGTAGCCGCCCGGGTGCGGAGCCCTCCAGCGGGGCGGGGCGGGGGGAAAGCGGTATCCCGGTGGCTGCACGGGAGCGCAGAGAAGGGATCCTCTTTGACGTCAAGCTACCATAATATAATGATCGCTCGTTCATATCCGGGTCCCCGGGCGGCTCCCACGGGCCGCGGTCGGCCGTGCGCCGCCGCGCAGTGAGGCGGAGGCGAGCAGGGCAGGGCAGGGCAAGGCAGGACAGGACAGGGCGGTCGCTCGGAGGTGACCGGCGGCGGCGGCGGCGGCGGCGGCAGCGGCGGAGGGGCGGCGAGCGCAGCATGCCCGCCGCCTCAGACGCGCCTGCCTCCTGCCGCCGCTGCCCATGGAGATCGCGCTGGTGACTCTGGAGAACGGCGGCACCACGACCATCGCCGGCGGCGAAGATGCCACGGCCGGCGGCAGTGCCCGGGCTCGGCGGAGGGGCAACTTGCTGCACGTCGCCGGGTCCGCCGCGGCTGCTCCACGGCTGAACGACGGCAAGGAGGGTGCCCCGCCGCCGCCGCGGGAGGACGAGGAGCGGCCCCCGTCGGTCCCTCGGGAAGGTGGCGAGAGGCACCGCAGCGGCAGCGCGGGCAGCCCCAACGAACGGGCGGTGGAAAGCGGAGCGGCCCCTACGCCCCAACCGCCACCGCAACCGCCACCGCAACCGCCGCCGCGCCGCGGTGCGGGTATGGAGATGGGCCCCTCGGAGGAAGGGGGGCACCGCCGGGGCATGGCCATGGCGGCCGCGGGCGAGGAGGAGGAGGAGGAAGCGGCGGCGGCGGCGAACCAGGGCGCCATGCACCACCAGAGAGTGCTGATCAACATCTCGGGGCTGCGCTTCGAGACCCAGCTCGGCACCCTCAACCAGTTCCCCGACACGCTGCTGGGGGACCCGGATAAGCGCATGCGTTACTTCGACCCGCTCCGCAATGAGTACTTCTTCGACCGCAACCGGCCCAGCTTCGATGGGATCCTCTACTTTTATCAGTCTGGGGGCAAGCTCCGTCGGCCTGTCAATGTCTCTATTGATGTCTTTGCTGATGAGATCCGCTTCTACCAGTTGGGTGAGGAGGCCATGGAGCGCTTCCGGGAGGACGAGGGCTTCATCAAAGAGGAGGAAAAGCCCCTGCCCCGCAATGAGTTCCAGCGACAGGTCTGGCTCATCTTTGAGTACCCCGAAAGCTCCAGCTCAGCCCGAGCCATCGCCATTGTCTCCGTGTTGGTCATCCTCATCTCCATCATCACGTTCTGCCTGGAGACCCTGCCGGAATTCAGGGATGAGAGAGAGATGCCTGTGCCCCAGCCCACACAAAGTGGAGGTTTGAATGGCACGACTGTGGAACCCCAACCGATGCAGCCACCCAGTAGTCTCTCTGACCCATTCTTCATCATTGAGACCACATGTGTTATCTGGTTCACCTTTGAGCTCCTCGTCCGCTTCTTTGCCTGCCCCAGCAAGTCTGAGTTCTCCCGCAACATCATGAACATCATCGACATCGTGGCCATCATCCCCTACTTCATCACCCTGGGAACTGAGCTGGCCCAGCAGCAGCAGCCTGGGGCTGGCAGCAACAATGGAGGTGGGGGCCAGCAGCAAGCCATGTCCCTGGCCATCCTCAGAGTCATCCGTCTGGTCAGAGTCTTCAGGATCTTCAAGCTTTCCAGGCACTCCAAGGGGCTACAGATCTTGGGACAGACTTTGAAAGCCAGCATGAGGGAGCTGGGCCTCCTTATCTTTTTCCTTTTCATCGGGGTGATCCTCTTCTCCAGTGCTGTCTACTTTGCTGAAGCTGATGACCCCGAGTCTCATTTCTCTAGCATCCCTGATGCCTTCTGGTGGGCAGTGGTAACCATGACCACTGTGGGATATGGGGACATGCGACCTGTCACCGTGGGGGGCAAGATTGTGGGTTCTTTGTGTGCCATCGCAGGTGTGCTCACCATCGCCCTGCCTGTCCCTGTCATTGTGTCCAACTTCAATTACTTCTACCACCGAGAGACTGATCATGAACAAGCTGTTCTCAAAGATGAACACAGTAGTGCTCAGGGCAGTGCAGCAGGGGGAGATGTGAAGAGAAGAGCCAGTAGAAACTCTCTAAACAAATCTGTTGTGCACTTGGAAAACAGTGAGGGGTTCAACAATGGCACCAGCTCCTTAGAGAAAACCAATATCAAAGCAAAAAGTAACGTAGATCTCAGAAAATCGCTCTATGCGCTCTGTCTGGACACCAACAGGGAAACAGACCTGTAAGGAGAGGAGAGGGTTAGTTCTGAGATGGAGAAGTATTTGCTGGTGTCAGAAACTTACTACTATAATTATTCTTTTGGTACCAGTTAGTTTTTTTAACTCAGGCTATATTTTGTAAATTGATCACTGTCCTGAGTAGTCCTCCAGGAATACATGTTTTTATGTTCTTTTTCCATGACACAAAGGGTCACCTATTTTTAAAATAGACTAAGAATAAGCTACACTCCATGATGCAGGAGCTGGTAAATTACAACAGTGCAAAATCTAATTTGTAGAAACTTATTTTGGCAAATGGTGGTTGGTTTTAAATGGGTCATTTGTAACCACTTCAGTTGCTCCATGTTTAATACTAAAAAGTTGGAGGATGTGTATGTGGAGAATGAATGGATTGGGGGGGGGGGGGGGGGAGGTTGAGGGGTTTTGTACTGTAGTTTCAAATTGAAATTATTCCAGTATATTTTCTATCTGTATAATTGTATTTATGGTTGAAAGGGGATTTCTTATTCCTGTGAAATGCAACATCCTTAAAGCACTAGGAACATCAGCAGATCAGCACTTTCTGAGTTTTCCACTTGTGGTCTGTACAGATTGGTTATGTAGTATGTGAAGTGAATTTGGTGCTTTTAACCCTATAGCAGAAAACTTCTATTGTCATTGATACATTAGTTTCTTGTGAGCCTTAAATTATTAAATATTGTAGATACACTTCTTTATAAATAACTTTATTAATTACCTTGCTGTTTCAGACTTTCTAAATAATTTAATCCTGTGCTTACTGTCCCCACTCAAAAAAAAAGTGTGTGCGCAGCTTTTGTGGGTTTTGTAGTTTTACAGTTTTATATCTATCTTCATTAGATTTTTGACACCCAGAGAAAAAAAAAATACTGTCTGCTGTTACTGGTTTCAATCCAAGTGCACAACAGAGTAAAAACACAAGGGAGCGGATAGATACGAAAAGAGGGTAGAGTATGAGTGCAATATCTGCAAAACTATTTTCAGTGTACACTCCAGATTACTTTGGCATGTGTATCAGTTACCTTTACGCATCCATACCACTTGTGTACGCAGTTCACTGGCTTTAATTATCATAGACTGGAAATGGATGGCACTTAATCTAACATGGCATGCCGTGCTCTTAAATAACCGTTGCGTGGCTTATATCTTGGACTTGGATGGAAAGCATCATCTTTCATCAAAACACATCCTTGTTTTCTTTTTATTTCCAAACAAAACCTTTTCAGTGCTGTGGATTTTACAGTTAAGATGTTGTTGAAAGACAAATGACAGCTTATCTTCATCATGGTAACACAGCACTGTACAGCGTACTAGTGAAGACTGACACAAAGTTGCTTCTTTAACTCAAAAAGCTGTGTTATTGTTTTTCTTGCAAAGGACTCTGTTTTCCCCTGAAACTTCTGTTTTATTACTGAAGGATGTTTCATGCCTTCACCACATATAGTGGCAGAGCAAGATTAGCAGAAAGAGAAGTCTTGATTGTCAACGCTCAAGGTTTGTTTGTAACAAATTTTCTAATACAACTTAAGTAAATACTAAGTCAGGATTATAGTTTATGCAGGTATCTCAGATATATGAACTGTGAGAAATTTAAATCAGCTTTGGAAAACAGTGCTTTGACATTCTTTCATCCAAACACAAATTCTGCTTACCTGTCCCTTACCATGCTGTTTAATGACAATGGCCAAATGTATGATGCTTTTTCCTTCCTCTTCAATAAAACAGGCATGGTATGTGCCAGGCAAGTAGTATTTTTCATGTTTGGTATAAAGAACTCGCAAATATTGCTCAGCCCAAAACCTGGGGAGAGGGGGAAGGATGTTGAATCTGGTAACAGAGAACAGGGCCTTTCACATTAATTTTAGATGTTGGTTTCTTGGTTGATTTCCTTGTTTATTTAGAAGGAGGTTGATGCTGTAATATGTTGAGAAACTGTTTGCAACATGACTGATTGATCCCAGTTCAGCTGCACTCCTGACTCGGGCAGATCTCCTGTTTGCTTTAGTGGGAGGGTTTTTTTGTCGAAATGCAGTGCAGAATTAGACCTTTGGTAAGGCTGAGTCTAAAATGAAACAAGTGATATACTCGCATGTTACACATGCTGAGATCTAAATCATTGACAGCTGTACAGTGAAGTTCCTTTCTCAGGCAAGTAGTTTGATTTACTTTCAGTGATTAAATCCATCTGACTCACCTGATGTACCAAACAATTCAGTGAGTCTTTCAGGACTGAAGTTTGGTTATGTCTTCCTCTAACTACTATCTCCACTTCCCTGACCACTTTTGTCTTCCATACTTTGCTCTTCCAATTGCTCATTGCGCCAAATTAGGCTGTCAGCTCCTTAGAGCTGGGGCAGTGTGTATATGCAGCCTCTCATGTAACAGTGAAACCCTGCTTATGGGCAAGGCTTCTGGATGTTAATTATTTAGATTACCTAACAGTAATTTATATGTTATTATTATAATTATTATGTATATAGGGCTATGGAGAGTGGGTTGAGCTGATCTTAAGAGAGCATTGCTGATGAAAAGGGAAGGCCTTCTATTCCTCCTTCCTTTTCAATTTTCTTCCTCCCATTGTGTCTTTTTGTTACTAACCCTGAATTGATTCTGTCCTTGTGCAAATGCAAGTGTAATAAGTGCTGCCTTCTCTTCCAGGAGCTGCTTGACCTCACTAATCTGGCAGAAAATCCAATGGAGCGGCAACAAGAAGAACAAAGTAGATCTTTTTCTGTCAAATTAGTGAGTTGTAAAGCAAGTGATTGCAGAGCCAGTGCTAGGAAGGGCTGGAGAAGGTCCGCAGTATAGGGAAGTGAGGAAGCAGGGAGGAGTGAAATCCTCACCCTTCAGTGGCAGTGAACTGTTATGTTATCACAACTGCTTGTTGAACCCTTCTTCATGTTTGCAGAGATAACCCTGGACTTGGTCTTGCAAGGTGCTAGGGCCTTCAACTTCCCACTGGAACTGATCTGCAAAATGCAGCTCTGGATTCCAGCATATGTGCCCTGCTATACGTGAGACTAGAATTCTCCCCAACCAAGACCAAGCTCTGAGAGCAGAATACCCTGATTGCTGCACAGGGTTATATGTAAGTTTGTCAAATCATTCCTCTACCTTCAGTTAGAACATGCAGCATATTTCCATAATAAACAAACAGAACTTTCCAATGAAAAGACAACCAATTATTCTCAAAATGTGGTTGAAAATATTTGTTTGGATTAGCTTTCTAAGCAGTTGTCAAGCACAGCTCAGGCAAACTCAGCCTTGACACCTTCTTTGCCAGGGTACATTTTATTGGTTTATAAGGCAGTAAAGGACTTGCTTTCTAATGAGAGAGGTTGTTGGCAGAAACTGAGTAATATGAGCAGAAACATGGATTCATCACAATTCAGCAAAGCACTTAGTTTGAGCTCAGCTTTAAGCACATGCTTAAGAAAAGCATTGTTCAGCAAGTATTTTTGGATGCACTGATCTTTGAGATATTTAAAAGAGGAAATACATATCCTGCTGAAACTTTTGAGCCATCAGTTCCCATTGGACTTTGGTGCAAATATTTAGGTGCATGGCACAGTTTGTGAGCCTGAAAACAAGTGGTGGTGCAGGACACTGTAAATCAGAGCACCAGATCCTTACTATAGAAAGAGTGCCTCTTCCTGCAGCCACTGCTCACTCATCAGAGCAGTCTCTTTGACATGAACAGTTGCAGACTGAGTATTAGCATTGTCTGCATGAAGAATTGCAACTTTGGCCCAGATGAGAGTGTAATTGCACTTTCCCTCAGTGAGAACCAGCTCTTGCTATAATTGATTTTGGTGTCAAGAAGCTTCATTGAGTTCAGTAGGCAGCATGTGTGTGTGTCTGGGATACAACCAGTGCAGAAGCCTTGTAACATGTTGATGCAAATTTCTGCTGCAGAAGTATATGGAAGAGAGAGTCAAATCGCTCTGAGAAAGCTCCTGCAGATGTGAAACAGGAAGAGCGTTTAGGCTGTATATGCCAATTCTAGGCTTATTACAAGAAGAAAATCTGTCCAAACCATTATTGATTTTATGTTAGCTGACCTGGAATGAATAGCAAGCTGAATAAAACCTCTTTGGAATATCAAAAACCACAAGATAGCAGAGCTTAACGAACAGCAAATCATTGTAAATGTAAAAAAAAAAAAAAACCAAAAAATCCAAACCAAAAGACCAAAGTCAAACCCTAACACTTTTTTGTAAACTTCCTTTACTAGGAGCTACATCACAGAATATTTCTCACCCCATGCATACCTACATGCCATAGTTAGTAATGGCTTGTCATTATGTGCAGGACAGTATGTACTGAAGTGCATTACCCTTCCATTCTTCCATTTTGGGGATGCTGAAGTGAGTATTCTTTTGTGTCACTAGTAATGTTAGTTTGCTTAGCCTGGCCCCAAGGGGAGTCTACATTCCCATTTTACTTTTCCATCATTCTAAAAAATGGTAAAAACTGGCAGTTACATAACTCCATTCATCTCCTAGCACTTTATGAACAATAGTACAATGATCTTCTATGTACAAGCACTGTAAAGAAAAGGCTGTGGGAGGGAGGAAAAACCAAGCCTTTCAAAGGGGAAAAGGGCAGGAGAGGCACAAAAGTGAGTGGGCTTGGCTGGACTGGGACATATAAAATAGGAGATCTCAGAGGGGGAAGCAGGGAGAGGAGGAGAGAGATTCACCCTGTGGTCTCTGTCGTGGTCTCTTGCATGGCTGTTGGCAGCTCTGCAGGTAAGGGCTGTATGACAGCATTTGTGCACTGTGACCCATCTGATGGGGTCACTGAACACAGAGGCAGAGTTAATGCTGCTTTGAGCAGCACAGACAAATCCCTCTTTTGTGTGCTCTTTTTATTTGGACTCTGTGAGGAGAAAGTGGCACTTATGCTGGCTGTTCCATGGTGTTTCATGCTGCAAACACCGCTGTTCTTGTAGTGGTGGTGGTGGGGCTCTTTATTCACCACGCACTGAGCATTGCTCTGAAGTAGGTTCCCTTCTCCAGGCACTGGCTGTTCACCTCTCATTAGGTAACAAAGCAAATAGCGCACTTTTAGTCTCAGGGAGGAGACATAGGTATGCAAAAAGTCTTACTCTTCTGAAACATATCAGTTAAATGTATTAGTTGTGACCTAAACCCATGAGGCCATTTAGCATCATGCAACAGTGCCACTTAGCTGTAGTGACAGCTACCTCTGTGAGATTTGTTCAGGTCTGTTGGCAAGATGTCATGACCAGTAGTGAAATTTGACAAGGCCTGCATGCAGATTGCTGCCACGCTTGGGGAATAACAAAAGGAGGGCTTTAAAGGCCTAATCAGGTCTTTGGTCTTGCTACTTGGCCAGTGATGGAATTGGTATGTTGTATGTCAGTCAGTGTGTCAGAGAGACCTCGCTTAATAACAAGGTTGATCCTGCTGAGGACAGAGGGACAGGCAGGAAACTGTGAGATAAAGCTTTTACATCATCTGCAAGCCTTTGGTGCAGCTTTAGCTTGTCATTGTGTGACCAACAGTTTCACTAACCTCCCTCCATAGGCTAACTTAACTACAAATGTTTAAAAAATAGAAAAGGCCTTTTTAATAATATAGCCTATAAACAATCAAAATCATTGTTCTAAAATCCTTCTGCCAAGGCTTATGTTATATTCATCGGCTCAAAATATTTTTTTAGAACATGCCATTTAGTGTATTTGTAGCTTTGATACAGTTGGGGGTGTGTGTGTGTTCTTGCTGTATGTGTTAACCACTCCCCATGTCAGCTTGTTAAATATCTGTTGCCCTTGCCTTAATTTGGGACATAAGAGTGCTGATACTCTTCAGTAAACCTGGGTTATACTGCCTGATGTCCATATGTCAGCTCACGGTAGGAATAAACAGTAACTCCAGTAGCTACCTGTGGCTCCATTGGCCAGAACATCCCCCATATTTGTATGATGAGATATTGTGTATCATAAAAATAATGTGAAATAAGAAGCTTTATGTTAACTGGAATAGGAAAAAACTAAAGCTCATAATGATATGACTAAAGAATTAATTGGAATTAGAAGTTGCAAAGATAAATACCAACTTGTTTAAAGAATAACATTAATACACAATTAGTATATATAGTGCAGTGCTTTCTCGCTTCTGTAATTTGATAATATAGTGTCCTCATTTGGTACTTTCTGATTCCCAGGTATTTATACTCTTATTTTTGCCACTGATGAAAAAGACAAAACCAGAGGCAGACCCAGAACTGTTGTGAACCAATGCCTTGAAGATGGCTTGTTTACCTGGAAGCATTTTTTTTTTGCTTTTCTCAATAATACCAAGTGATGCAATAAAAACTCATTTCTCTCTTCATAAGTACTACAAGTAAGCATGTTTGTATAGTTAGTGTAGCTTGGCTGAAATCACCGGGGTTAAAACCAGTAACTACAGCTCCAGATTCTCATCACAGTATCAGCACTCACTAACTTTGCTTTGTTCCCCACTGTTGTAAATGCATGGGGCTTGATTTTGTGCTTCTACCAACTCATATGCCACTTTCCTTGAACTTACAGCTCAGCTGCCCTCTGTAAGGTAATCGTGTTTTTGCCTATGTGATGAATCTTACTCAGCAAAGAGTTTGCCATTCAGCACTTGTAAAATCCCACTCCAGGGCACAATGAACAGGTAGTCCAATTTAGGACTAGCTCTGCATCACCACCACTGGGGCTTTCTTTAAGAAGTTTATGCTAAGGACAGATACCTGAATTTTGTTTTCATTGATGCCTGGCTAAATCCAAATCAGAGCTGTTAAAATCCAGTGGCTTGGACTGCAGTCTTGTTTCCATTGTTCTGAAAGAGATGCAACATCCTTTGTTTTCAGTGAATTACTTCTTATTTGACATGTGATATGAGAATGAGGTGGCCCTTTCCAGTAGAATACCATTGCTTCAAATTTGCAGCAAATTGACTTGATTTTCAGAAGTGACCTGATCTAATAGTAAAATTGCGAACCTTCCTAGCTGGCAACAAAGTGTTTTCATTAGAGCATGGGCTTCCCAACACATGAAGTCTATATGATTACTGCAGAATTGATGATTTTCAAACTAGAATTTAACATTTACCCAAAGTAATCTGCAATTTCTCTTCTGTATTAGGAATTCACTCATGTGCACTCTCATGAGGAGGATGTTTCCAAAGAAATCAATGCAGGTTTTAACAGTTGTCTGACATGCAGAAGATGAAAAAGAAAGTTATATCTAGTTTCTGTGTTTCAGCTGCAGTGTGCCATGGAGACCGTCATCTGTGATCTTGTGGGAAACAGCTTTTAAGCAGCCAGAGATAACTGCATTTTTTTAAAAACATCCTGTGTTGATTTCTCCTTTGTAGTTTATGTCACCAATTGCAATCCTTCTCACATGAATAATAACTTAGACTCAGGGTTTCCCAGTCTTCACTAGTATTATCTGAGAAGATGCAGATCCACTGCTTCTGAAAATAGGGGTGATATGCATTTTTGCCTTCTCTTCCAACTCCAGTTATTTTGTTCTTGGAATGCCCTGGCTCTTACCATTTGCATTAATACCTCACTGCTCATTTTCTCCCTTCCCTTTTGTCACACAGTATACTTGATAGTGATAGCAGTCATTACTGCAAGGCAGTAAGTGGCAGAGCTGTCTTGCTGCTGTATGTAATAGATGTGATTAGTGCTGGGCACTCCACAGCTGCCTCCCTTCAGTCTCACATGGATGTGTTGCTAGAGATGGCTATGTTGAAGTTGACATAGGAAAGCAGGTTGCTAGAGAAGCCACCTTGGATGGAAATGCTATAATAATTCACGTGTCAGGGCAGTGGTAATTCTACCCTTCTCCAGTTGTCTGATGTTGAAATATGCTTCTGTCAGATCATGTTTCTAACCCAGGCCAGACAGTGGTGGTTTCCTGTAGATGAGGAGTACAATGAAGCCTTGCAGCCTTTATCATGAGAATGCAGTTGCATAATAATTACTCATATTTTGGGTTGCAATTTGTATGAAGGTACTGGAGGGAAAGGTGCAATTAAAATATACTAGATTGGTAGCAAGGCTGTCTAAGGGTCTGAGGTGTGTACAGGCAGCAGAGGTTGGTAACTTTGAATTCCTTTTTATGGTTGCACTTCAGTGTTTCTATCCTAGCACTTAGTAATTTCCCCAGAGAATCTCTCGAATCCATACCAGGATTTTCTTTGCTCCCTCTAGAGTTAGCAGGGACTAGTTAGATTCTACCATACTTAATTCTGTCAAGCAAGTTCAACAAATTTAAAACTTCTTCCACCTCCTCTTTCTCTCCCTCTTCCCTGTTTAAATGCAATGTATGTGACTGGGGGGAGGGGGAGGTGTGGGGTGGAAGGGGGGGGCAGCTGAAAATTATTTGAATTATTTAAGCAGTGTAGCATTATAATTTTTTTCTGCCTTGTTTAAAGTGATTTGAAAATCTGAGGGGGTGTAATTGAGGGAAGGCTTTAATGGGAATTTGCAGAGCAAATTTTATGAGTTCCTTAGTGCAGAAAACTATATAATTTTCAAGGCAGTACTGCATAAAACGCTTATTTAAAGAAAGAATGGTCTGAAAATGCATGGTTGTTTGTTGTTATTATTTTTTAGTATGCAATTATTTCTTGGAATGTTTCAGTTAGGAAATATAATCTTTAACGTGCTGAGGAATTCTGGCCGTGCACTAGAATGATGTGCAGAAACAGTCAACAGTCAGTCTGGAGGGCGACAAAGATTGTTCTGGGAAGGAATACCCTTTAGCTAAAGCTTAACCACTGTGCTTTGAAGGAGAAAATGTTCTTCGAGCCAAATAAGAAGGAAAGGGAAGAGCATGAATTTGTAGCTGAGATATCAGGGCATTCGCCTAAGAAAGGAATGGTGTCTTCCAGAGTGTTTTCTGGATTTCACCTACGGGGCAAAACACCTGCATGATATCTCTCAGGATCATGTTTTAAAAGTCTTCACAGTGATTTGAAAGAAAGGATACAGGTACTTGTCTTTAGAAGAGTGTGCTTAAGTGTTCATTCAAAGCAGACACTGACATCTTCCTGCAGGCCTGGTGAAGTCCCAGTAAGTAGCAGAATTTTGTTCAAATTCCTATTGCCCACTTGTCTGGCAGGGTATCTAAGTGACCTGTTCCTTGGGTTACAATGCTAACTTTAGTGGCTCTGATGCCAGTGTGTTGAATATTTAGAAATGTCCCAAACCTTCCTGTGGGCTAAAACTGTATCCAAGGCATTTCAGTCTGTATTTCTCTGGAGCTGAGATGAAAACAGTACCAGTTCTTCAGGGCCCCTGTCTATCTCTGAAGCACAGACACCATTGATAGGTATGTGTAGCTTGCTCACGTATAGTGGTTGCAACAGGTAAACTATTGCAGTAATGCTAAATATCATTATTACACAGTGGAGAAAAATTATCATTAGAAGCTAACTACTTTTCTAACTTGGTCTGCTAGTTTTGCTCTGATGGCAAAATTCTTTTGACTGCACAACATAGTGTTCCCAAGGTTGTCCTGGCTAAGTTTTGGAGGATTTTTTTTTCTCAAATGTCTTCTTGACATTCTGAATTTAAATCATTTTAAGCAGGTGTTGGAAGAGTACCAGGGATGTAAGAAGGATCTCAGTGATGCATACTGATAATGGAGCAGAGGCTGACTAGCGTAGAATTTTGGAGCATGAGAAAGAATCTCTCTGGGAGGCTTGGAAACACTCTGCGTTTCAAAATGGAATTTGCACTGCTTCTTGGTAGTGGAAAATGGGGTAGTTTCTGTTCTTAATAAGGAAGCTGGATATTCCACTAAGGAGGAGATACAAATTCTCATAGACATCCTGACTGCATCTATATTAGAAAATGAAATGTGCCCAGGAGCGTTCTCTGTCACTGAGGCCAATTGGCATGCAACAGCCTGTGTTCATACTGTTAGAGTCTCCCTCTAAGACAAGGTGGCCGAAGGCGGGCTGCCTAATGGGCTCTGTTCCTGGCCTGTGGTGATTGCCAGATTGTACCTAGGAAGTAACTGAAAAAAAGATCTCTGGTACAAACTTAGAAGTGTGACCAGGAGCCTTTAATATATAAATAATAAACCAGTATAGTTTATTGTGACTATTGCCTGAGAACATTCCCTCAAACTGTCTAACTGACAAGTGTAGATGTTGCTCGGTTTCACACTTTGGGTTGAGAAGTACGCACTGCTTTGATGCTACATGGCATCTTGCCCTCAGACAATTTCTTGGAGTATCTCAAAAGCTATACACATTCTCCCATTGGTACTTTCTTACCTTAAATAATAATCAGTCTCTATTCACGGAGCACAATTATTTCTGCAGCAATCTGTTCTCATCTAATTCTGCTTCCACCTGAGCTCACCAGCAACTTTACTAAAAGGCATCACACCACCCTCCCTCCCCCTGACTTTTTAAAGTGCAAATGGAGGAGCACAAGTGAATTTGACAGTGAGAGCGGGATGCTGTTGCTTTGTTTTTTGTCTGACTGATTTTCCTGTTTGCACAGCTCTAGCGTAGGCTGTAACTTATGTTTCAGTCACTGCATCTTGTATTCTGCTTAGGAACGGTGATACAGTTGAGGCCCTGGTAGCCAAGTGCAGCTCCTGTTCTTGCTGTCTGCCACGCTGCGCTAGACAATAACTGGAAATGAAAAATGAGGCACAAACAAACAAGAAAGGGGATAGGGACATGCTAAAGGCGATAGGGACATGCTTCTACCTGTGTGCAAAGTAATTCAGTCAGAATGAGACCTGCAGAGATCTCACTGAGATCTCCTCCCCAAACAGATGGTCAGCCTCACCTAAATGTTCTTCTGCAGATGTTTGCCTCGCCGGTACCTGACATGGACAAGGCCCTTCTGCGCTGGTCCATGGGTTTTATGCAGTTTACTTCTCTTTGCATATATGCTAAAAAGGCGAGTTTGATCCTAAATTAATAGCGACCTGAAAGGGGAATAACTATAGGTCAAAACAAATACATTCTTTCTGAGCAGTGTTAGCTTCCAGAGGGTTTGACTTCTCTAAATCCATTGAGGTAGCCTCAGAAAAATGTGCATGCAATTAAAGACTGGTCTGAAAGCATCACCAAGCTTCCCTTACAGAGCACTGGGACTCTGAGTGTAATACTGGAAGCAAAACTATTACAAACGTGTAACTGTATTACTGCTTCTAATGCTGTAGAAACTTTGGACCACCCAGCATGGGCAGGAAGTGGAACATCCCTGGAATACTGTAACTTCAAGCTGAATCTATATGCTGGCAAGTTGCTCTGCTGTGGCCCCCTGGGACTGGAACATTAATTAAGTTCAGTCAGGCTGAGAAGAGTTCACATTTAGAAGTAAACTTCCACTTGAAATCTTTTCTGACATTGTAATTCTTGGATCTTGACAGCTCTGACTGCAATAATTCAAGATGTTAATGCTGTCAACCACTTCAACAAGTGGGTGAGAAACAAGTCCCTCTGAAGGGACCACTAAGGACAGGTGAACCTATGAATGGGCTTTCATTTTTAGTTTTTGTATAGGCAAGCATCCCATATGATCTTCCACTGATCCCTTCTCCTAATTACTCAGTTTTCTTCTTTGTCTCACTTCTCTGACAAATGCTGTCATCCTTGAATAGGAGTGGCAGGACAAGACTTGTGAAGGACTCTTTAATGAAGGCAGCTGTTCTAGACAATGGAACTTGCTGGCTGAGGAATTTCTGCTGTAAGGGTGGTTTCCTGCAGCAGATGAGTGGGTCAATGGCTTAGTGTGACTATAGCAAACACCACCAAAACTTGGGGTCTGGAATGCTGAGGTCCACCACTGGGAAAGTCTGATAAAACTTTTTATGTCAGGTTATCAGTCTTTAAGTTGTTTGCAACAATGAGCAAGGATAAAACCTCTGTTCATAATAGTTATGTATTATTAAGTTTAGAGACAAGATACATATTTAAAATCAACATGTAAAAAACCATGCAGATCTGCAAGAAAGCAAAAGTATAATTCAAGAACCAAACACATCTTGGAGGTAAGTGAACAAAATCATTGGAGCCAGTAAGAGGAGGGGGCCTTTCTATTAATTTCCCCTAGTGAGAGAAGTTGTAAAGTCATTATTGCAGCATTCATGGGCAGTGAAATATGCATTTAAAGTATTTCAGGAACACATCCTGCTCTCTGTTCATTCTGTAATTATGGCTTAGTCATACTGAAGTCAACTTCTGTTCCATTTCAGGAATCCTACTCAGATAGACTTGAGGGCTGCAGTCATGCCCTTTGTTTTCTTTGAGCCTTGACAGACTGAATTAAATAGAGATCTCTCTTACAGTGATAGCATGCTGACAGCACGTGCTGTAGGGTGAAGAAAGTGTGGAAACAATATTGCTTATTCCTGAACTCAGCTTGCAAAATGGCAGCGTAGCATGTCTTGTTCATCGACACTAGTTTCTCAGGCGAAGCAGATGATGCTGGGAAGGTGTGTGAAAGGTCCAGATTTGGAAGAGAAAATAATCAGAGATGTATGACGGGAACAAAATGCTCAAGCCAGAATGGTTCCTCCCTGGGGAAGCTCTCCCACAGTCAGATGTAGTGCTGTTTAGCTGTCTGGTTTTAATCCCAGGACTGCAAAGAAGGCATGGCTCTTAAGGCTCTGCCTGGGACCTTTTTTGTCTCCTGTTGAGTAACGAACCCAACCATGCAGAAATTGGGCCTGAATAAGAATCTCACATACCATCTCTTCTCATCCCTGAAACCCATCCTATTCCCTTGTCTGATTTTCTAGTTGAATTATCGTGGGTGTAAAATCACACTTTAAATTTTCCTCCTGTTTTTTCATAGAGCACAGAGGCAGGAGCCAATGTAACATACTTTGAATTTGTTTTCCTTTTTAGAAGGGGCTTGCATTTTGGATTATGTTTTTTTTCCTGGGCTAATGTACATCTGATGTCAGGCTTCCCAGATGAGAGTGGTTAGACTGGTGTTGACATTTTTAGAAATATGTGCGAATGGAAAAATATCCTGGGAGTGCTGCCAGCGGCTGATCCTGTAAAGTTTGAGTCTCTGTTGAATAGGAAACATGAGCCAGGTACCTTCACTGAAGAGAAGACTTACTCATGAAGTGTCTCTCTACTCAGGTGTGTGGTATACACACCTAAGGAAGGGGCAGGAGGGAATTCCAGTAGGTTGTGACTCAGTCAAGCAATACTCAATTCCCCTTTCTGGCCAGACGATAAACAGCCACTTACCATCTTTCCCAACTGGGGGAACAAGTACCGCAGAAGATCCTGGCAAAAAATGGGTTTTCCAAGTTTTAACTCCAAGGATAACAAAGTGGTTCAGACAAATCTCCCTGATCTGTGGCTGTTTCTTCAGGTTCGATGCTGACATGACTGGGACAAAACAGCATAGAGCTGAGCTGGTGTGCAGTGAATCAAGCCTGCAGCTTTCCATTTCATAGTGAGGTAGTGGAATTTGGAGGATGAGTGCGGCTGATTAATGGTGCTATGAATGTCAATAATTTTTATAGGCTTTGCAGCATGCTCATTTTAACTGCCTCATCAGAGCAAATGTCTTGTTAACAGATAGTAGGCTTTCACAGAGTGCAGGTCAAGTACTGCTCTCCCTTGAAGAGAAGTGGACCATCCCAAGTGAGCAAGGGATTGCACAGGGGTTAAATCATTGCAGGTCGTGCTCTAAGTATGCAGTATCAGTCCTCACTGAGAACATATTGGCTATGCCTACATCCAGGGCTACAGCCAGCTCCTGCTGAGCTGCTGGCTCTGTTCAGTTTGGATGTCAGTGGGAGCCTGGAGCCAGAAGCTGGTGCTTTTCACTGAGGCAAAACAGTACTCAGTGAGTGGCAGGGCCTTGCAGCTCCAGCTGAGCTCAATACTGAGCCCAGTCTGCTGACTGTCAGCCTCTTGCCTCTATGAGCAGCAGAATCTGCTGAGCTGCCGCATGGTTCTCCTTGTGATTTGGTGGACATAACATATGCAGTCATCCCTCTGCTCTCCCCTGATGCATAGCAGGATGCTTGATTGCAGCATGGTCTTTGCATGCTATCATTCTCCCAGTGCTCTCTCTCTTTTTCAGAGTTAACAGTCTCTTCCTCATCATCATCTCTCCTCTGACATGTTGACAGGGCTGTATGGATGTGGTTGTGCCTGGTGCTGTATACACCAGCCCGTGTGCTATTGAGTGCAATACTCTGGCCTTGACAGGGCTCCCTGGGCCAGCTCTTGTTGTGAATGGCTTCCCACACAGGGACACTGTGGCTCAGTGGTGGCCTTAGCAGGAAGTGTAGATAGAGCTATTTTCACACATCATTTGCTGGTGGGATTGCTCTGTATCTGCTGCGTGGAGCACTACGGAAATAGATTATATCAGCTTTACAGACAACAGTATGTTGAACTGAACTGGGATTGCTCTGATTCATTCTGGAGAAGGGTTTGGTGGTTTCCAAGGGAAACTTAAGTTTCTTTAGTCACTCTTTTATTTGACAGTAACTTCTGAGCTTGTTGGCTATTTGCAACCAAATTTGGCAGAAGGACAACAGCTTTGAAGAAACTCCTCTTTTCAACTTTTGTAAAGGTAACTGACTGCATGGGGGAAAGAAAGACCTGAGTTACAGCTGCTTGTCTTAGGAAAAAACTGTAACGGTAGAGCTCTTAAGTTGTTGCCCTATCAAAACAGGAAAGACGTGGTGAATGAAATACACTAACAGCATATTTGCAGACATCTTTGAAGTGCAGCAAATACTGTTTAGATGGGATATAGAATAACAGTGAGAAGCAAAGCTGTGCTTAGAAATAAGGCAAATAGTGATTTACATACTGAGACAGAGTTCCTTCCTTCCAGTATTACTTCCAGAATATTTTTTCAAATTTCTAACTTGTTCTAAAGTCTATATTATTTGGAGGGGAAAGGGGGAGATGCAGGGAGAGAGTGCCCTCTGGATTTCAGTGAGTTTAGGGTCAGGTTCACCGTCATCCATCTTATGCCATGCTGGTGTTTTACAAGTTGACAAAACAAAACTGCTGTATTGCAGTGGTGAGTGGGGAGGGGTAGGAGGAAGGTAGAGAAGAGTTTACAAGAAGACTGGATCTTTTCTATTGGACTTTAAATAGACTGGATTTAAGTAGATTGGCTTTCATGCCCCTTAGCAGCCCTGCACAGCGGCAGTACTAGCTGGAGCTCCTCTGCTTCCTGGAACTGAGTAATAGCTTATCCTATTTGCTTTACTAAGTGTAAGGCACTCTGCAACGAGTTGATTCTTCCCTACTTACTAACCAACTATCCATACATATTATGCTCACCAGTGGCATTTGCTGTAGGACTTCATGGCCTGATTCAAGAGTAGACAGGAAGAAAAGCAAAACATATTACTATGCTGTGTTTAAGACTGGATCTGAAAAGCATAACTGAGTTCTACACAGCTTTCCCAAGATCACACAGTGCTGGGGTGCAGAAGAGAAGGCACACTTCCTGATGGGGAGGCTAATACCTTAATTTTAAGGACCCTGTGGTCACACATTTTGCCCATATGTTTTACAGTCATAAACTAAAACAAAAGTGTAAGGTATACCTAGCCAAAATAATTGCTCTAGTGGGGTAGCTGTTACATGCATTTTTCTGTATTATCTGCAAATATATTTGTCACTCTAATCACTAGAATTTTCTGGTCTAGCCAATACAATGTTTATTTAGATTCTTATACTGTGTTCGTAACCGTTTCTGTGGATGAGGCCCTTCCAGCGATGCCATAAGAGGCTAATATCCCTTGTGCATTCGTTCTCTCAGCCTTTCCTCTTGAGAGCTGTGAGCAGTGAAGCAGCTGGGGTATTTAAAATGAAAATATAGATACATATGCGTTAGCAGTATGTGATTTCTGAGAAGAAAGTACATTTTGGAGTTTGTTCTGTATCCTCCTAACTTTGGCCCTATCCCAAAGGAGGTGTTTTTTTCCTGGTCCCTTATGGTTGGAGGTCTTGCTGTGCTTGAAGAAGAAATGCACTCACTGTAACTATCAACTTCGAGTTCTTAGCTGTTCTTTTCAATACCTCAGGCCACAGTTCAGTTTCCGCAGGGGACAACTGTAGGGCCAGTTCTGTTCAATGTGTTTATCAATGACCTGGGTGCAGGAGTGGAATGCACCATTAGTAAGTTTGCTGATGATACCAAACTGGGAGGTGCTGTTGACTCTCTTGAGGGACAGGAGGCTTTGCAAAGGGATCGAGGTTGGAGCATTGGGCTATGATTAATGAGATGAAAATCAGCAAGTCAAAATGCTGTATTCTGCACCTGGGATGTAGTAACACTGGGCACAGTTATAAACTGGGAGAGGAGTGTCTGGTGAGCAGACCTGCAGAAAGGCACCTGGGGGTGCTGGTTGACAGCAAACTCAATATGAAGCAGCAGTGTGCCCTGGCAGACAAGCGGGCAAACCACATCCTGGGGTATATCAAACACAGCACAACCAGCCAGTCAAAAGAGGTGATCATCCTGCTGTAGTGAGCATTGGTGTGGCCTCACTTTGCATGCTGGGTGTAGTTCTCTGTCCCACAATTTAAGAAGGATGTATAGGTCCTGTAATGTGTCCAGAGCAACAAAGCAGGTGGAAGGGCTGGAAGACATGTCCTGTGAGGAGCAGCCAAATGACTGTGGGTTTGTCTGGTTTGAAGGAGACTGAGGGAGAACCTCATTGCTCTCTGCAGCTTCCTGAAGGGAAAGTGGTGAGAAAGATGCTGGTCTCTTCTCCCTGGTATTCAGTGACAGAACTTGTGGGAATGGTTCAAAGCTGCACCAGGGGAGGTTCAGACATGACATTAGGAAGCTTTTTTTTACTGACAGCATGGTGGAACCCTGGAACAAGCTTCGTAGAGAAGTGGTTGATGCTCCAAGCCTGTCAGTGTTTAAGAGGGAAGTAGATAATGCCCTTAATAATATCCTTTAACTTTTGTTCAGGCCTGAAGTGATCAAGCAGTTGGACTAGATGATAATTTCCAACTGAAAATATTCTATTTTCTGTTTTTCTAATCTATTTACTAAAGGATCACCCTGGAAGCAGACAGTTAAACTTGATTGGTTCACATACAGACAGATCTGTGCAGGGATTAGAAGGCATTTGATCTGCTGATATTGTTAAGAAAGACTGCAGCATTTTGTTGTCATATAGTTACGGACTTCTTGTGAAATCTGTTCAAAAACACTGGGAGATGCTCACTAGATGTGACAGTAACAATAACTCTGACTTTATACCATGCAAATTATGCAGTATCTCTAACAGGCCAAAGGTAAGCAGGAAGAGCCCTACATTTGAAATCTGATTTTTAAAGTAATCTTATGATGCTGTGAAATCTGACTCATGATTGTTGAATACTCAGGCTATCCTGTTCTGTCAGAAAGCAGCCTGATTTTGAATGGTAAGAAATGCTGTAGATGTGCTGCAAAAGAGGGGCAGAAGCCCAAACATCCTGACCTTGTAGCCAGTGAAGACTTGTAGTTGCTAGAAAAATCTTCAGTAAAAGCCTTGTGTGTGGTTTGTTTCCCCTCTGTATTGTTTTACCACTGCAAAATAAATGTAACAGTCCACTGCAAAACAAATAGGACATAATCTGCCATTTTCTCTTGACCGTTTTGAAATAGTCTGCTAGAACAGCCAAAAAATGGTGTGCAGGCAGTTTGCAAAATCATTTTGCATGGAGGGATTTCAAAAAGCTTCCCCAGAAGCTACCTACAAGTTATTAACTCACACTTGGGGACCATCTGCCTAGTGGCTTTTCAAAATAATGCTGTAAGCGCACAGGCTAAAGGCAAGGAATATCTTACAAAAGCATATTTTCCAGAAAAAATAAAAAAAGGCAAATCCCCATATAGTTGAGCATTACATTTTGTTATACCCGTAGGTGATGAATCATAAGGTGGTTGGAAACAGAACTGTATCCGGGGTGCTTCCACCACATATGTATGTTCTGAGAATCATCTTGCAGTTTCTATTGCAGAATCTTGACCTGCTTTGGTGCAGCTACATTCCTTTGGGAAACTGCAGTGTATGTATCAGGGACATAACGATGGCTCTTCAGACTTTGCTATCTGGAATTTACAGCAATTTTCCTGCTGTAGAGAAAGGCTAGGCATTGGAGATACGGTTTTTCTAAAGCTGTAAGGCTTTGCATGGGAACACTTGGGAAGCATAATCTGAAAGAAAAATACCTAGATCTGAGATACGATGACTTGAAATGGAGCATACTCTTTTGTGAATAATCATGTTTGTCTGGAGTAAAGGTAGGCCTGACTTATGTAATTTTGTCCACATCAGAATACTAAAACTAGTTCAGTCTTTATTATTTTAAAAGAAAATGACTGTGCAGGGACTAACAAGAACAAATATGGCTTTTCCCTGGGTCGACAAACACCATTTTTAAAGCTCACTTGAGAATTCAGGAATTCACTGAAAGTGATTGGAAAACAGACATGCCACCTCTGTAATTTGTTGTATACTAGGAGCAGAATTCAGCTGAGCAATATTTAGTTTAAATGCTAAATTCCTTTTGTCATCTGTGGATGTTGAAGGCAAGTGTTTTCAGCCATGATGAAGTACACATGGCATTGAGAATGACCTGTGCTGCTCAATATGCAGATAAATCATAGCTCTTATCAAATTTCATGGATATTGAATGAAGACTAACTTAATTGTATAAGGTATGAAAAAACTTTACCATTCTTAGCTACAAAACATACTGATGACTGGAACTTGGAGCAGAGTGATTCAAATTGTGTTTGGTCTCTGAAGGCCTGTTTTGTAGAATTGAAGTTTTGCAACTGGCTTTGGCAGATATAAAATAGAATAGCACTGCTTGTGCTTTCGGTAAACTTCCCCGCTGCTGGCTGGACAGAGCAGCAGCCAGTCTGACCCTTGTTCTGAATAAGAGAAACCCATCACAGAGCTTGCGCTTTGAAAAAGGGTGGTCATGAGATGATTATTATTCACTGTCACCTCTGAGCCTAAATGATGATTCAGTCTGTTTCTCTGCTCTCTACAAAGGCATCACATGGCCTTAGCTAAGTCTGAGTGTCACTGTCAATAGATAATGCTTAACCTGGAAAAAATGGAGCTCCAGAAAGTAGAAGAAATTTAGGAATTTGAGGCAAGTGAGACTTTTGGACTTTCCTTAAGAAAATATATCTGAAGGGTTGCAAGTAATAAATTGGTGTTTAAAGGCCTTGTGTAGCATCACAGCATGCCTTGCTAGTACTAAGTATTTGAAAAGATAGTTGGAATAGCAATCCATGAATTTACTGTCTGTAGTTTATAATCTGGATATTTCTGTAAGCGTTCTGTCCCTTTGGAATCCAGTTAAGTTTTTGGCCTGTGTGACTGCATGCGTCACTAATTTTATAGCTTAATTACATTTTTTATAAAAAGGAATTCCTTTCCCATTTTTAAATTTCCTCCCTTATGTATTATTCACTATCCCTGTATTTATTTTTTTTTTAAGAGAACAAAATATCCCAATCTATCTGATTTACCAGGTTCTATGTAGAATACATTTTGCCCAGAGTCTTCTTATTTGTATCCTTTGTAAGGCAATAATCCAGTCTTTCCAACAGCTTTCAATATGACAGTTTATTGAGGCCCTGGGTCATTAGCATGTTTCCTGTGAGTCTTTTCATCTTTTCTGAGCTTCAGCATCTAAAGCTGCACACAGGATCCCAAAAGGGGCTGATACACTGATAAAGGTAAAGATGACATGGCATTTTCAGCTTTATTCTCTTTTCCACATGCATCTTAGCATCTTTGTAGCTTTAAGTGCAGCTTGCATAGGTATTACAAGCCTTCACTTTGTGAGTAATGAAGGCCTTGTCTACACTGGTGGTCTTTCTTAGTAATTGAAGTAGAGCACTGACCTGAAGTGATGGCAGCCAGGTCTCTTCAAATTTCACTGAAGCAAGTGTCAGGCTTATTCAGATTTAAATGCTAAATTTGGGCTAGCTTCTTTTCAACAGATTGTACAGATATACCCAGAGGTGCTCAAGCCCTTTTTCAGAACATATACAAACATTTAGATCTCTGTAATACATATGAGGATCTTTTCTTTACAAATGATGTGGTTGCAAGTTTCACTGGCCATTTTGGTGTCCATTCATCTAGCTCTTTCTTCATTCTCTGAAGGAATCTCTCAAGATTCCGTTTAATCCCAACTACTGCAAATAAATTGAGCATTTGCAGGTGACTCTATCTCACTTCTATCTTTCAGAGAAAATGTAAATATTCAGTGAAACAAGATCATTGGGATCTTTGCCTGGTCTTCTCCCACAATTACACCAGATGTGTCACTGACAGTGGACATTCAGCCTCATTAAAGCAGGTAGACTTCATAGGTACAAATGACTAATGAATTAACATGCATTGACTGTATTTTGAATGCAAACTAGAAGGTTATGACTTGCTGGGATCTAGTTGTTTCTCTAGATTTAAGAAGGCCAAACTAGGCTGTTGTGTGCTTTAATTTAAGAGGAACAACAGAGAATGTTGTTGGACACTGTATCCACTAGCTGTTCTGAGTGCAATAATCTTATTTCTGAGATGCTCAAGTGTTGTAGTGAACGTAAAACTGTGTGTCTTGGCTGTGTGGATATGTGGGACTCTCCTGCACCGTGATTTCATCTTTTGCATTTGTGAATGGCCTGGTTCTTTGTATAACCAGCAAAGCCTTTAGCAAGACTGACTTCTCAAGCTGTCCTGATAGTTTTGACAGCCTCTGTGAGGACACAACACCTCCTACAGGCTCTAGCAGCACCTGTTGAAGTTAGATGCTGTCAGACTCAACAGTGCCTTGCCAGCCTGAATTTGCCTTTGTCTAGGCAGCTGGTAGCTGCAAGACCCGAAACCTGACCTAATACTGTGTTATATTTGTTTCAGCAAACCCTGTTTTCTTCTGAGGAGAATGTGCTCCTCGTCTACATTCCCCCTTCACAGAGAAACAGTTTGCCCTCACAGGCCCTGTGTAGAAGCAGGAACAGAGAAAAAGTGATGCCTCAGCCTGATTGCTTTCATATTGCTGAACATATCCGGCCAATCTAATTAAACTGCATGCATGGAAATGGAAGAGCTAGTCTGACCCTTACCATGGCAGTGAAAATGTGCAGTTTAGGTAATTGCCAGTGTTTGTCTTAAAAACAATAGTCCCAGTCCTGATGCACTTGAAGACACTTGGCACTGTGTTACTGACTTCACGGGTGTCAGAACTGAGCTCAGTGTTCTATTTTAGACAGCGCACAGTTCAAGGAAAGGATACTGATCTCTGTCAATAAAACTGAACCCAGCCACAGCATCAGATAATTTCTTAGGAAAGTTTTGCTTGTTTCAGTATCGATAGTGGGTTTCAGAGGTATATTTGCTGAATTGTTCTTCTGGTAAAACCTCTTAATAAGCAAGTCTGCCTGCTCTCCATCTGGTGCTGTTCTCACTTAAAATACAGTGAGATTGGCAACTAATTAATTCATGGACAGGATAAGTTTAAAAGTTGCATAAATCAGTTAATATTGGTAAGTCCAAAACTTACTTGCAGTTTCTTGAAAAAACAACAAACCAAACAAAAAACCAAAGTATGAACCTTTCCTCTTAGAAACTCTTTGTAAGATGGAGAAATATCTCACACAGTTCTAGTGTTGAAATAGCAAGTTGTGATGTTTGGGTTTTGCAGATTCTTTTCCTATTAATTCTTGCTCCAAATATAGTACTACACTTGTCCTGAAACTGGTTACATTTATTGTTCAAGGCAAAATTCTTGCACTTTAAAGATTCCATTTTGTCTCTAAGGATTTAATCTTGCATCAAAAACTTGAAGTGCTTGCCAGTGATGAACTGTTATCCTTCTTTATTGTTTTCAGTACCAAATAACATTTACATCCAATGGTGGGCCTCCATTTGCCATTAAGATGCAGTTACAGGAGATGCAGTGGACAAATGTTAGGCAATTTGATCCATTCTATCCAGAAATTATCATTATTAACTACATTTTAGGATTGAGTTTACGTTCTAGGTCCCAACTCCTTCTTCTGAATCACTAACAGAAAATCATACTAGGGTTTGGTTTTTTTCTACTAAATATCTTGTTTAAAATGAGCATGGGAAATCCACTAGAAGGTAAAGATGAAACTCCCCAGCCTAGAATTAAAATGAGGTCAGAAGAGAAAAGTACATCCATGGTTTTATTGCTTAACAGTGACAAAAAGCATTTTTTTCAGATGAGGATGTAAATATCCGAACTCAAAAGCTATATTGACACACACAAACAGTCACAGGATCAGAGCTTCACTGACCTTCTCATTAAAAGTTCAGGATGAAAAAAGAGGTTGGTCTTGATGTCTTAGGCTATCAGAGATGAATGAAAGCTCCTGAAGCCTTGAAGAAGTGTGAAGAAATTGTGGGCTGCTCTATTTGACAGCCAGTTGACCAAAGTCGTTTGTAACCCTCATTAGAGTTCACTGCATGCTCTAATCCACACCCAATAATTTCTGTTTTCCTTTCTCCATAAACTCCAACCATATGATTTTTCATGTAGTATGAAAGAAGAATAGCTCACCTCATAAGCATGAATAAATAGTAGACAGTCAGGTGCAAGTTCCTCATCGGGATGCTGCCAACTTGGGGTTTGATCTGGCCCTTTAAAATTCCAAGTGGGTATCTGCTAAAGGGTCGGAGTTGTACTGTTGCTCTCTTTTTGTTCCCCACAAGCAAGCCCATCCAGTGCCTAACATGTACCAAAGAATAGCACAAGCCAAGCTTCATTTAGTCTCCTGACTGCTTCATCTGTGAATGTGGCAAGACACAGAAATCCTCCCTTTTAATTTCTCTTTTGCAGTCTTCTGCTCTGTGGTTGATAGTGTTCACTGTTATCTTGTGAAGTCACATTGAGTGAGACCATTCTTTGCACTGTTTTAGTTAGTAACATGCTTAGTGACCCAGAATGCTGATTCAGAAAAAAAAAATTTCACAATTACTATCCAAGATATGTGCTCTTTCAGCCTACAGTGCCCTGTGGACCATCAGCCACATATAGCTAACACAAAGAGACATTAAAATACCAGCCTGCTCCATGTTGTAGGAACTGCGAGTTACTGTCTCCTAGAGATGGTAAAGAGCCCATCTGGGTTTTCTCACCTTTCCCAAAGAGCACAGTTCTCAAGAAGCCTTATGCAGAAAGCAGTGAATGACAAGATCAATACTGAAATACATTACATTACTGTTCTCCTGCAAGTGAGGTTAAAGAGAGGAACAAACAGAAGTCAATTTTCCCCATTACTTCTTATAAAAAAGTATATTTTTACTGAAGTAACAGGAATCAGTTTCAAATTTAAGAGAAACAGTGGGACGATAGAAGCAGAATAAATGCTAGCCACCAAAATTGAAAGGCTGTGTCCATGAAAAATGTCTCTTCTGTGGACCTAACATCCTCTGAAGAAAATGGTTTGCTGAGGGAGTACCCTGCTTTGCTCTACTCAGTATACAGTTGACTACAAATGAGCAGAAAAGACTGCACCCCTACATCTGTTTTTCCTTGTGTTGGAGGAGACAAGTGGGAGGAAGTGCAAAGACCCAAAACCAATCTCATGTGAATGGAGAGCTCCTCCTTACAAGTTGTTCCCTGGCTGTTATGAGCGATTGCTTTCCTGGCGTTTTCTGCCTCTGAGATGATAAGAAAAAGCTGAAAAGTAAGATACTGTAAAAGGCCCACTTAATGCATACAGTCAGCTTAGAACTGCTGGAGACAAATACAGGTTCAGGACAAGAGGCTGAAGCTCAGGGCAGAAGTAACTCTAAAAGACTGCTGATGTGAGTTTGACAAGTGAAAACTTGTTGTTTGAGTCAGCGGTACCAAGGAGCCTATCTATGGAACAGAAAGCTCACAGATGCTCACAGCAGGGCACTGCTGCTTTAACAAGATTTTCTCTGGCTGCTCCAATTCCCTTCAGCCTTTTTTATGTTTGGTTTGTTGTTTTTTTTTTTTTTTTTGGTAATCATCTTTCAAACTGCAGCAGCATTTGTTGCCGTGAAGTGCTGACTCTAGTGGGAGAGATTCTAGTGGAAGCTGCTATAGCAGTTTGCACAGGATTCATTTTAGGTCACTAATCACATCCTCCTGAGGCTCTCCTCAGGCTCTTGCATTGATTGTCCTCCAGCTGGAGGAATTGTCTGAGAGAAATTACATGATTGGTGTGTTGAGGTCACATTTCTAGATTGAGGGTGGACTGAGGGAAGCTTCTGCCCTTTGGATTCAGGGAAGACCTGACATTTGAATGTGGCGTGGATGTGCAAGCCTTCAGTCTTTCTTCTCATCATGCACATCTGCTGCCCTCCAGGCAGCCAGTTACGTGAGGTATGGATGACAAGAAGAGAGAGCAGAGGATGTGATGGGTGACGAGCTGGTGTCTGGATGCTGAGCATGAAAGTGTCTCTACTGGATTATGCTTCTTCAGCAATAAAAGATTAACTGGCTATTCTCTAAGTTATCATCAGAAATCCACATGAAGGACTTGGAGTGATAAGGTAAAAAGTTTGCCCCAAGGCAAATTTGGAGAACAAAGCAGTCCTAGAAATAAAACATGTTTTATGTTTTCCAGTGTTACCTGTATAACCAATTTGACAGAGTGGAAAAGCAGGCAGCCAGGGGATCAAAAAACACGAGATGAAAGGCAGTTGAGATACTTTGTTACATTTTTCTGTGAAAACTGGAATAACACAATGGAACATGAATGATCCTTCTGCTAACCTTACTCTGGAACCAAGCTGACTCCTACCTACCCTCTCAGAAAAAAGGCAGATTACTTTGTCTAGATGTTCTAAGGTCCTTAGAGACCTTGGTCTGATCATTGATCTAAAATGTATGTGAAAGTAATCTTGCTACTGAGTGGAATTTTCATCCCTGATTTAGGATTTTATTCCCCTTTCCCCACATAAATGCCTTTTTTGGCAAAACGTAGATAGTCTGTGGCCAAGGTTTCTTTGTCTCCTTCCAATGAAGTTCATATTTTAGAGTGACAGGACAAAAAAGGAGAAAACATGACCTTCTAGCCAGAGACTTGCTAGTTAATTTTCTGGTAAGAATATTTTTTGAAGGATGTTATAGTGTCCAGTTGCTGATTCAGGTGTTATTCCCTCCAGCCTTGGGAACATTTGCTGTTAAGAGTGAAGCCTCTGTGGTCTTGGCTTCTGACTGGTAAGAAAGTGCCCTCAAAGAGATGAAAAGTTCAGATACAGGCAGATGGGATTCTCTAGCAAGGGCTCTTAATACTTACCTAGGACGTAAGAGAAAATAATTATGCTTCCTCTGAACATCCTAATTTCTGGGATGTGGTAGAACTTAACTTCCTAACTAGTAAGCACCATAGTGCTTCCAGATTTAAATAGAGGCCAGAGCCTAGGTGCTTGGGAAACTAAGTCCACTAAGAAATGTGAGTGCAGTATTATATAGCAACAGACTGAACGGGATTTTAATGTTCTGCATTTTGGATTACAGTAGGTATGCGTGCAATTAGCAAGGATTTAAGCATCTAATTCCTCTTGTGACCTGGCCTTCCTGTCCCACATCAAGTAACTGTGGTTTGGCCTCAGGAAGCATATATCCTTCATGGTCAGTCTAGTGTGGTATCAAAGACGATATCTTTGAGGTGATAAAGTTAATGAAGAAAAGTGTAAGGAACAGCTCTTTTACCGATGTTTAATTTCATTAATCTGTCCTACAAGAGCCCTTTATCACCTCACAAAATGAGCCCTGTAATTCTTCTAAAAGCTTGTGCAATGTCATCTTTCCATGTGACTATCTGTAATTTGGAACACTTTTGCCACCTTATATCCTACCACATCACCAAGGCTATAAAAACAGAACTACAACCCTCACAAATAGTGAAGACAGTTTGCTAAAGAGGCTGCAACAGTCAGAGCAGTTGTGTGATAAATCAGTAAGTGATGTCGTCTCTCTTTGGTTTCAAGAGAGACCTGAAGCTTGTGCAGTAGCGCTGTTCTCCAGATGTCTTTCCACAGCATCGTCTTCCTTAACACCAGTGAGCCATGAGACAGAGACAGAAATTCCAGTGTGGGGAGGGTGTGAGTCATGAGATTGTGAGTGAAAGAAACAGCAGGATAAAAATAACAGAGCACAGTATGATGCCTAATATTAATCTCTTACCCTGTGTTATCCTAGCTTGCATTACATATACGACAATGTTATACTGTAGATGCTCTACTGCTCAAAACAAATCTCTATGCTACTTTGAAAGATTATGGCTCAGGATGCCAGATTGCAGGGACTTCTAATACTCATGCCTTTAAGTTGGTTGAAAATTCTCCAATCAAGAAGTTCCTGCAGTAGAAAATATATCATCAAAGAGTATCAAAATGCCACTTCTGCAACATTCATATTTTTTTTATATTTTATGTGAAAACATCAAGTTCAGTTTATTTAACCTCAATTGAATAAACTTATGTATTCGAAAAATAAAGTTACATCTCTTTTAAAACCCCTCTCTTTTTTCAACCTTTTTTTCTTCTCCCTTCAGGAGGAGAAAAGAAAGAAAACAAGTATGAAAATGCTGTAAAAAAAATGACATAAAATTCATCATTGATTCTAACTATTATAAATTAGATGGGGAAAAAAAAGTAGAAAAATTAGAATCAATAAAATCAGAAGAAAAGCCAGGTATTTTATGTTGAAGCGTGAATCTGTAGTTTTCTACTCGAATCTGCCATTCAACTCTGGCTGAGCTTCATTCTGAGATCACTCAGAACAAAATCAGGAGCCCTTCTATGGAGCTGTTTCTTTCCGCTCAACTAGTTTAAAGTATCTAACCCAGTCACCTTGACATCTTTATAATCACTAGAGCAAGGCAGTGATCTTCAGAGAGCTATTCGGAGCTTAGGAAGCCTGTTACCATGTTAGTTTTCAATTCAGTCAGGAATCTGGGCATCATAAAGACAGCAGGAGATTTCCTTTAACTTCAAAGGGTGACAGCTCTGGCACTGAGTTTTCACCGCAGATTAACACGTAGACAGCTCTTTTGATAGAAACTGTCTGTTATTTGGGAGTGGGGAGAAATGTTTATTTTATTTTACACAGATGCAGTCCAAAATCTTTCAAATGGATTTCACTTTTCTTTTTTTAATGTGTAAGTCACCTTCAGGCATTGTCAGCACTGTGGAAAACTTTGCTGAAACTGGGGAACATACAGACAAATGACAGGGCAACCTTCTCTGACAAGCAGTGAAGTGGCTGTGTGGTCTCCATGCTGCAGCATTTAGAATGTGAATTAGCAGTCTTTGTAGGGCTGTCTCTCTTTGCCCTTCCAGGGCTGCCTGATGAAGCGAAGCATTTGCACAAATGCTGAAAAAGGATACCATTTAATCATAATCATTTTAAGATCACTTGATTTAAGGCAGGCGAGTATGTAGATTAGTATGGTTTAGGTATGCACTTAAGGTCAAAATGCTAATTGTTCCCTTTCAGACCCTGTTGAAACCAGTTTCTTTGATCCCACTAAGTTGAAATTACTTTGAAAAATCCCTTTTTTTTTTTTAATATATATATATTTTGTCTTACAGAGGCTGCCTGGGAAACTATTTGGAAATATCTTTTCTGTTTTTTAAATATTGTTCTTAAGCAATTTTCTGCAATTTTTTACATTTATATTTCCATCTCCTTAACTTATTCTTGTATATAAAGTCTTTATTTTCCAATACGTAAAGAAAAAAACGCTTTTTTTTTGAAGTTATACAAATATGGAAATCATTGTAATCATGATTTGATGTCCTTGGAACACATTTTATTTACTATTCAATAGCCACTGTTTTCATTAGGACATTGTTTGAACGTAACTTTAAGCCCAATAAAGTTCCAGGGCTAATCTCCTGGGAGAGGATATTTATGGTCCATATTTTCAGAGAGGGAGATTGGAAGTAGAAAAAAGGCTTAAGTATTTAGGCCTTGGTTCAACTCTGCAGTTAGGGGAAATCTGTCCATTGCAAATAGTGATCTGACCAGTTGAAGTAGTCAGTTGCATGTGCAAATGCCCAGTTTGAAGGGGTAGTTGCACTCTGTACTCACTGCAAGCAGAAACACAGCCTTGAATTGTGTATATTACTGCAGGGGAAGTGACCTATTTTTCTGGACAGAAAAAAAACGTACCATAAAAATCTAATTTGTAAGAACTGTGAGAGTGGAAACAATACTGTTTTTCTCTAGGATATTCAGTTATGCAAACAAATTGATGAAGAAGACATTTACAGCAAGGAAAACCACTGCTGGTGCTTGGTGTCACTCAGTTAATATTAACTCCCTTGAAAGGAAAGTGAAATAATGGTGCATTTTTCACTTGTTTGTAAGCCATAATTTGGTATCCAGTGTGGAGCCTAACCATTTGCTGTTGATATATACTATAGCTTTTTGCATAACAGAAATCTGATTGCTTCCTTCCTGCAGATACTGACCATAAGGAAGAAACTGACTCAGCGACTGAAACCAAACCCATTTATTCTTTGTTCTCAAGCCATCTTGGGTCAGAAGTTGCCAAAAAATTTTCTCCTGCATAAATAACTAGGAAGTCCCCATCAAGCATATGTCTCAGTGAGCTGGATTTCATCATTCAGATTTTTGAAAATCTGTTCTGCTTGGAGTTTTCTTTCATAGAGGAATTATTCAGCACCACAAAAGGAGCGTGCAGGGGTCTCATAAAAGTTTAAATGACTTGAACTCACTCCCAAGCACAAGAAGACTTTACTGCTTGAGATTTTGTTTGGAAATAAACGAGTTCTTGTCATAGATTGAACATCATCTACCATTGTTCTTACATATCAAAATTGTCATCATTCTGGAAGAAGATTCAAGTATTTGTTCTTTTCCTTTTATTGGCGTTCATCTTTATTTATTTTGTATTCTTGAGGTGTGTTGCATCTCTGGAGTTTGTATTTCTACTTTTAGCATAAAGATGTTGTATATACAAGTCTAGAATGCATCTGAATATTAGTCTGATTTTTCATGTGACTTTGACTTGAACATGTTTATGTTTATATTGCTATTTCAAAAATGTGCATTACCTGTATTCTTTATGCCTTTTATCCATCTATAACTCAATAAAATTCTGTTCCCCTTCTGCAAAACCCTATCACATGTGTTTAACTGTGTAACAGTTTTTGAATAATAATGACTGGTAATTGCAAATGAGTTAATCTATATCTATAGATGTATATCTTTATCTAATCTGTATCTGTTTGTCACAGTTTGAAATTCTTCCGATGTAGGATTTGAGATAGTGAAACAATTACCAGTGAGCAGTAAACTCAGCTCAGGAATAATTCTTGATGAGGCTATTTGGACGTGAAAAGTAGATTTTCCTGTTCCCTAAAGATGTATGTTCTTTATTTCAATTCTCACTGTGGCTAAGTTTAAAACTGGTATTAGCCATGTGAGTCAATGGAGTCCAACCCATTTCATCAGTCTGCACATGTCCTTTATGTCACTACAGCTCAGGGATAAATAAATGCCTACAGTATGTTTGTTGTCACAGAATTTGCAAGTTTCTAAGGAGTACTAGCTTAACCTTTCACATCTCGCTGTCACTGTGTGATCAAGAAGGATTATAGCCCAGGAGATCTGCCTGTACAGCAAAGGTTTGGTTATGTTGAATGGCCTAGCGTGAGTTTTCTACATGAGAGCAGGTATATTAGATGAGTTCCAAGCATATGGCTCTCATTGGAAGTTAACAAATGCTAGTTCGAGTACAGCATCTAAAATTCCTATGAGAGTCTACATCCTGCTGACTTGTTCATAGACCCTGCAGTTAAGGCAGAAAACAGACAAAACCAGTGCCTTCTGATGAATAGCTGTTCAGTGAATGAGCCTACTGAGCACCAAAGTAGCAAATCCAAGGGATGGAGGTTGGTTTGCTCCACCATTTGAAGATAACACAAAAGAGAAGGCTACAAGCAGTTAGTGTGAGGACAGTACTTTCCTCTGCTACTCTGAATGCTGTAGGACCTGGCTCTGCCTTTTTAGAACCTTTAAGGCAGATTCTCAGCAGGCATGAGCTAGCCTAATTTCTTCAGCATTAGTGGAGCTCTTCTGATTTATACACCCTGAAAACCTGAGCTTAGCTGCATTTAAATGAAAATTTTTATATGAAGCACAACCCTTTCTTCTTATTATTTTTTATCCTCTCTAGTAAGAAAAAGAAGAATTACTTCACCTGGGGAATCTGTTCACTGATGCAAGCCTTAGGCCTTTAACTGGTGTACCTTCACCTTTGTTGTGTGGATATTCAAGTTCTTTACAGCTCATTTGATTTTCTGGGCTTCTCTTTTGTAGTGCGTAGATCTAATGAGGTGCTCAATTCTGTGCTTAAGTGTAGCCCTGGTTGACATGAACAAGCTGCACACAGGCACAAATGGATGCAGGGCTGGAGCTTTAATGAGTAGATCTTGGAGCATTTGGAAACAGGCTTTGATCTTAGAGTGAACTTATCAAACTTCTGTGGGCGATAAGCATTCATAGACATGAAAATCCCTCAGAGCAAGGGCATTAAAACATCCAATGTCTCTTCTGCTTTGTGGAGATTCAGCTTTTTTTGGCATATTTGTTGGAAGATTTTCACTGCCAGAAGAAACTTGAGGCCATTGTACAATGGTATGTTTTTACTTCTGTGACATTCCTTTGGGTCTCCAAAGTTTGGAGAAATCAATGAGAAAGTTTCTGTCAGTTTTGTCTTGGGAACATACCCTTGCTGCAAGCAAGACTCTCTCAAATACAGTTATTTACAAAGCATTCAAATAAGGAAAGACATTTCTCATCCTTGTCCATTTAATGCTGTATGCCAAGCCTGTGTTCAGTAGTTTTAATCATACAAATTGAAAAGTATCGCATTTAAACAATGCAGTCTGAAACAATTCAGTTTGCTACTCTGTAGGATTTTTGCCACAGGGAAAGGTCAATAGGACTGTGAGAGATGACAGTGGTCATGATGGCAGGTGACTAGTCTGACTCTGTATCTACCTACACCAAGATACACCTTTCTCACTGCACAGTTGACTGCAGTCATATTTTGTCTCATTCCCAAAAATGACAGCTTCTGACTCCTGTTACATCTTGCACATATAGTATACAAATCTAGACATCTTAGTAGATGACCTAGACAATGAGTAGCAAGATATATTCATGTAATCAAACATCCAGAGCTGGCTTTTAATAAGGGTTACTAGTTATAGGACATCTTTCATTTTATAGGACATCTTCCTTCATTTATTTATTTCATTGAACAGTTGCTACTGTTTTGCCAAAAGCATGCTCATTAATTTTTTTCTAACATTTCCTTGTTATTATTAGAGTATAGAAAAAGAGTTTTGATCTCCTGGAGGAAGTTGTTTGCTCTCACAAATTGCTTTTATTAGATATGGCAAATGGCCTCTCTCTTCATTACTCTTCTTGCTCCGTTTTTCTGATAAATGCTGCCAGGACAGTCATGTCTTACAGTGTCCATTGTTCTCTGTTCTCACAATCATAGAATCATAGTATAGTTAGGGTTAGAAATCACCTTAAGATCATCTAGAAAGACAATGCTTCTCTTTACAGTTTAAAGAGAAGCATTGGTTTTGAAGTGAAATATAGTTATTACTGTAACTTTTGCAGAATTCTGACAAATGCGTGGAATTGCAACATATGCACAGTAAAAAAGACCTGGGACTTTGTGTCTACTTCTTGTTATGGTAAAGCCAGCAGAGCATAGCCTGGATAGATATAGAATCATAGAATCATAGAATAGTCAGGGTTGGAAAGGACCTTAAGATCATCTAGTTTCAAACCCCCTGCCAGGGGCAGGGACACCTCCCACTAAAACCTTGCCACCCAAGGCTATGTCCAATCCAGCCTTGAACACCGCCAATGATGGAGCATTCACAACTTCCCTGGGCAGCCCATTCCAGTGCCTCACCACCATTACCGTAAAGAATTTCTTCCTCATATCCAATCTAAACTCCCCCTGTTTAAGTTTGAACCCATTACCCCTTGTCCTCTCACTACAGTTCCTCATGAAGAGTCCCTCCCCAGCATCCCTATAGGCCCTCTTCAGATACTGGAAGGGTGCTATGAGGTCTCCACGCAGCCTTCTTTTCTCCAGGCTGAACAGCCCCAACTTTCTCATCCTATCTTCATACGGGAGGTGCTCCAGTCCCCTGATCATCCTGAAAAAGAAACAGTTATAGGGTGCAGCCCTAATTTCAGGAAGTCCCCTAAAATTTACTGACTGGGGCCAGGAGGATATGTTCTGTTTCTAATGTTCCTCCTTAAGTGTCTGCCATAGGATGAGCAAATTTTGGTTTGCTCTGGTACAGAATTTCCTGTTCGAGGAAGAAACTGGTAAGTGGGCTCAAGCAAAACTAACCACAAAATTGTAACCATTTGAAGAATCATAATCTTAGCTATGTGGGCTGCTCTAGTAAGATCTGTAACTCTAGATGGATCAATATTTTCATGATAGACATGGAAGCCTGTGATGTTGCATGCTGGGATCAAATCACATAGGTAGCTGAATTGGGTTTACTCCTTCTTTGAGAATTAGGAGGTTTTGAGGATAGTTTCCACTTTAGGCTGGGGTGAAAAGCTAAAATAACAAGTATGTGCATGGTTTATAAAGCTTACATTTCAGACTAGGATAAGCAAATCGCTTTGATTCTATTTATCAGCTTTTAATTTACAGTAAAAATTTAATTTGGATGAAAATATATTCAACGTGGAAAAGGTACTTTGCTTAGAGATTAACTCTGGCCTTAAGCACCAACTAGACCTGGGCTTGGGATTCATGCCTAAAATTAAAGAAGTCCAAGGTAGTAAGGAAGCACAACAGAAAAGTCTCCTACTGATAACAAAGGTGATAGACTGAAATCCCCAGAAGTGAATGTGGTGCAAAGACCTGGCTATGGTAGGATGTTTAATCACAGAATTCAGGTCCATAGACTTGTGTGTTCATAGCAAAGAAACCTTGCAGAGCATGTGCCTGCAATATGCCCAGCTAAATCGGTCGCCAACACTCTCCTGAGCACTGAGTTCATTCATTATTATTACTGGGTTTTTAGGAGGCAAGATGAGCAAAATCAACATCAATCTCAACAGATGGAACTAGAGAAGGGCAGCTGCAGGCATACAGTGCACTACATAAGGCATGCAAGCACACGTGGAATCCTCTGCCCCCGGAGCTCTGGCATTTCCGTTACACAGGCAGTAGGCAAATATAATTATCTGAATTAACTGTCACTCCACAAATCCCTTTAGTTTGTGCTGCCCAGTCAGAAAAAATAGGCAGAAGTTGGGGAACACTCTGTACACAGGTGCAAGTTGTCATATGGCAGCAAGGGCAGTGGTGAAAGAGCATATTACTGCTTACGTGAGATGAACAAGGGCATTCCTGTGAGCATCCTGCCTTTTCTTTTTTGTTCTTGGTACCTCCTTTTATTTTTTACCTTTGGGGCTGAAAAGCTGGTAAATAAGATTACAGCACAGGCATGCAGAAAATAAAACACAGCAGGAAAATATGTAAACAAGATTAGTAGGCCAGAACAGTGCCTCTCAGCATGTTATCTGCACTGTGGGGGATGTATAGCTGGGGCAGGCTTTGAGGCATTTTTGCTTGGGTACAGCATATGCAGGTGGGAAATACTGATGCAGCGCTCTTGACAGAGCTGCTGTCATCCCTGTTCATTGAGTGTAGACAAACTGGGGGTGGGAAAGAAGCATAAAGATTTTGATTGGGGTTTTAAATTATTCTTTCCCCCCCCCCTCCCTGAAACCATGTTGGATTTCCACAACTTTTAAAAGGATCTCAGCTGTTATTTTGCTGTTTCTGCTGCATGTACCCACATGCACATCCTAGCTCTGTAGGCCACAAAGATATGGACATTAGGAGTTGCCTTAGAACAAGAAATCCGATAATGACCAAAAATGCTTTGCTGATGATAGGGAGGGGATACTTTGGGGTAGGCTGTTTGTCACTGATTTAAAATACTTGAGCTTGTTGACACAGTCCCTGTCTGCCCAGTCTGGTAACGGTCCTTGGTGTGATCTGAAGTGCCGTGATCTTGGAGAGCTGTACATGAGGAAGGGGCCACAGGAGAATAAAATTAGTTTGTGTTTAAAAAAGCAAACCCAAAGTCACGACAAACCCTCCACCTTTCTGCTTGCTGGCAGAATCTCTGCTCCCTCCCACACAGCCCCAGCTGGAGAGCCTTCACTTGCAGCAAAATCTACACTGCTTGTGCCAGTCTCTTTCCACTCACTGCTCCCTCTCCCTCCCTCCGTCATAGGTGGCAGCAGCAGCAGCAGCAGCAGCTGCAGCATCCCTTTTTTCTGACTCCAGAGGGGTGCCCCACCGATGTTATTTGCAGAAGGCAAAGAAGGAAAACATTTATTTGGTGCTAGTAGAGTCAGGGTTATCTTCCTAGCTGCAGAGATTAACAGGTCCAGTTCTGCAGTGAGCATCCTACTTCACTCTCAGGTTGGAGTAGTTTTCTGCCAATGGCCTGAACCTGCCTCACCCATAAAGTCAAGGCAGAGAAGCTCTCTACCCATGTACTTCTGGGTTTAAAAATATCTTTCAGCCTATAGCTTAACCTGGTGTTTTGAGTTAGGCTAAGTTAATGGGTTGTAAGATTGGTGGCATGTGGAAGCTTTCTTGCATGTGACTGGCAAACTCTGGTCTTCTTTGTCAGCATGGAAGGATCAGTGCTGCTTCAGAGGCATCCTCAAGTGAGAATGTCTCCTTATTGCCCTCTCTATCAACCAGGGGAAAGAGGAACTAAGTATCATACTGAACCGTGCTGAGTCCTAGCCCTTAGTTTCTATCCATAGTGAGTAAAACTTAAAGTAGCTTCTGAGAAGAAAAGGTGGTAGAAAGCAGGAATTAATTTTCCCCTGGTAACCCTGAGGTCTGCCCCATTCCGGCCCATCAGTGAAATGCATGATTGTGCAGAAGTTCAAAACAGATGTGTGCTCCACTAGTTAATGAAACATGAGTGCCTGCTTCCCTTCTTGCTTAGGAAGCACAGCAGAACCCTTACTTTTGTGCCACAGGCAAATATCCAGTCTAAACTGTGACTCTGAAGCTCCTCTAAGACTGCTGAAGAATAAGTGTCAAGGAGTGAGGAATGAGCTGAGCAGCCTTTGGGAACTGAAGGGGTGGCAACAGCTTCAGTGCTATTTATATGTAGCTAAGATCTATTTTATAAATGGGTCACAGCTATCATTCCTCAGCTGCATAGAGGTTACAGACCTCTGGGAAGGACAGCCAATAAAGGGGATTAACTTAAACAAGAGCACTCACCGAAAGAAATAGAAAGCACCATTTTGAGAAAAGCATGCTCCTAAAGTGTAAAAAGATGAAAAGTTGACCAAATTGCCAGCTTCCTCTTATTTACTTCCTTGTGGATTCACCAAACTACTTAGAAACCTGGTTTTCTTCACATATTTCTGTGATCCATCATTTTGTGGAGCTGGAGGTTATAATGGCATATTAACATGGATCTTCAGGTAATTATGCAGTAGGAAGGGTATTGTAGCCATTTTAAAAGAGCTTTAAGGTTTTAGAAGTTGACTATATGAGTAACAGAAGAAGACCCATGTGACTTAGGTGGGCAGGGACATATCATGATTATTGGGTTACAAATAGAAACTCCCTCAAGCTTTACAATCATATGCAAGAGTTTGGAGCTGAGACATCTCTATAAACAACTCATCAGAGTCACAAACAAGACTGGGGGGGAGTGGAGGAGAAGGAAATCCCATCTGTCAGAGGAGAATTCTTACACAAAAACCTGATCATATTGCTAAAATTTATCACCTTGATATCCCGCGAGCTTCTTTCTACTCTTTCTATCATTTTCTCTTCACAGCTCAAGCTAAAAGGCAAATAGCATATGAGAGCAAACCCTTTCCTATCTGATTACAGAAAGAATTGCCTTTGTTCAGCAGTGCATTATGAGAAAGTTTAGTAGAGAAAAAATCTCTCCCACTGGAGCCCTCTCAATGACATCCTCCATCCTACCTTGTGCATACCTGTGCCCTACTGGCACTGCCTGGACGGGCATTCTCCATGCGGAGAATTCCCAGGCTCAGCACCCCATCCAGGGGAACTTCTTTCTAGGTTGCTTCAGCTTTACTAGATTTTTCCATGCTCTTGTTGTTTCATCAGTGTGACAAAAAAGCAGTCTGTTCCCTGCATGTATTTGTTACGCACACACAAAGGAAAGAATAAAGATCTTTAACTGTTGAGGGACATATTTTTCTCCTTAGCTTTTTCCATCCTGCTTTGCCAAACTGTCACTCCCAGGTCAGCCTCCTTTGGAAATCTCCACAAATAAAGCCCATACTGAAAATCTTCAAAATATAAATAAACATAATGAGTCCAACAGCTCATAGCTGACCAAACTTTTCTTCACTTAAATTAGGTTTTATTAGGCAAGGTTTGGCATCCTGGAAGAGAAAACTAATAGCAAAATAATTTAAATGATTTCTTAATGCACCAGTATGCTATTTGCAACACATATATAGAGGTAGCTTTTATCACTTACTGTTGATCATCTGACAGGTTTTCTATGGGGAATATGAACTAGAGCTGATGGGAAGAAGAAAGGGACAGGCAACAGTTAATACTAGTTTTTAAAACTAGCAATCCATGTTCTAAGTAAATGTGACAGCTAAAACTCTGATTTCCCTGACTCTGTCTATATGAATTGCTGGTAAAACAAAATATCTTGCCTTGCACTGAGATGAACACTTACCCTATTACAGTGGTATACATCCTGAAGAACTCCATGGTGAGCATTGACATTCTCTGGATTTGCACTGGTACAAATGAGAATAGAAATTCTTCCATGCAATTTTATTAGTGACATAAGGAGATTCCAAGAATAAAATAGAACCATAGACTCATGGAAAAATACAAGCAATCATCTCCTGACCCACTCTCCAAAAAAACCAATGAAGCTCAGGCCTGAAAGGGTCTTTACATTTGTCATTATCTGGTTTAGAAATTTATCATTTTTATTAGGGTTCTCATAGTGTTCAGGGCAGGCACAAGGGAAAATCTTTTGAAAGTCATCCTCTTAAGACCTATAACCAGAACCCCCTGAAAGAGTATGGATGGGATACGGGATAATAACAGTTTCTTTTGCCAAGACTGAAGGCCAGGAAGTTGCTGCTGCTAAGTGGATGAATCAGGTGAAAATGAGGTAAGAATATTTTCTTGTTCTCCTCCCTTGGGCACATGGACATGGCAGGTCTATTCTGAAGAAGGTGCTTTGATTAAATTGAAGCTATTTTCAGTCTATATAACACTTCCCTTCCTCTGTGTAGAAGCGAGCACCAAAGTTATCACAACCCATACTAGTAAATGAAAGTACCAAATTTCAAAAGGGGTAGGTTACTCTAAAGACTGGTAACAGCCTTATAAAGAAGGTATGAAAGTCTTGAAGTAAGAAGACTTATGGAAAGCTGCGCAGTGGGAGAGAAGTAATAGGGAATAACTCAGGAAAAAAAAAAAAGTAAAAAAAAAAGATCAAAATCCCAAAAACTCAGTGCAATGAACTGCACTACATGATGGGAGTCTCCCATAAAGAGCAGGCAAGTACCCAACCTGTGATTTGTTAAAATAGGTACGTTGTTTAATACTGCAGTTCCCAAATGATGTTACAAAAGATCTCACAAAAGAGATCCCTGCTCTCAACTTGCTAATTAACAAATAATGTGGGCCTGTGAGTGCCTTGAAAATCAGCAAGAAGACTGTTGAGTCAGACTCACCTTTTCATGTATTGATACCAAAAGTGTAAACTGATTCTTATTAAGTGTATGTATTATAGAATCGCAGACTTGTTGGTTGTAAAAGTCCTCTGGAGGTCGGGAGTGCAGCTTCCAAGCAGGATGCCTGTCAATGCCTGATTAGATGAGCTGCAGCTGCCTCCACCCAAGTCTTAAAAAACTCCAGGAGTGTTTCTTAGAATCACTCTGCTGAGTCGTCTGCTCCAGGGCTGTGCTACCTGTTAGTGAAACATTTCTTGATGACCAGCTTGAATCTCCCAAGATGTAAGTAGGTATGCGGTGAAGTGAAAATGATGGGATTTACCTCAACAAACTGTGTTAGGAGAAGGAGCTAATAAACTGATCTCAGTGAATTAAAAGGCTGGTGCTGGCACAGTGTTATCTTTTATAAGGTGGATTGATTTCCTCAACCTTTTCCTTTCAGTAAAATGCCTGAGGACATATGATATTAGTATCTTGGAATGAGTCTCAAGTAAAATAGCCATAGAATGTACATGAAATTTCCATAAATCTATTGTTTAAATTAGCCATGGTATTGAGAGCAGTGTTCATGACATTTCCTGAAAGAAAATTGCAAAAACCAGCTTCACTCAAGGACCGCATTACTGACGTAACCACTTTTAAAAGAGTCTAGAAATAGTGTAAAGACTTCAGCTCCATTCCAACAAAAATTTCTAATTGTGAAGCACACCATAGTGTGTGTGATTTAAAACACAAATTGTTTCAGAAAGACTTTTGGATTTCTCCTTATGTGGATTAATGCCTAATAGTTGTTTATAGTCAGCCACTTTTTATATCAGTTGGGAAATTCTTACTTCTCATATTTTGAATTTTTTTCCCCTTATATTTTGTCCCAAATGTAGAACAGAAGTAAAGATACTTAATGAAAGCTACTGCAGATTTTGAAAGCTCAAACTAAAATGTTTTATAAGCTAGCATTTTTCAGAACTGAGATAGGGTGCCATGAACAGAATATGTATGAAATTGTGGTTACACTTAAATAGTCTTATTTGTATTAAGTGTCATAGAAACCAGCTAAGAAGATAAGACAAAACTTTACTGTTATGTTGGATGAAATTTCTCCATTCACCCAAACCATATTATCCAGCAGAATATTGTTCTAATTTTTTCTGCTAGCTCCTTTTCTGCTCAGAATTGCATGAGACTTCTCCCATTTGCCAGGAAATTAAAGAGTGAGAAAATTAAAGTGATGATCAAGACAGAACCTGGGAATAGATAAGCTCTGCATCTATTCTACTGTGGAAGGTGATTTTGCCTGATGTGTGTGGTCAGTTTTCTGTAGCTCAAATCCAGGATCCCTGTCAGCCTGTCTGCAGGCTTTCCTCTGTCCTTGTAGTCTCAAAGCACCTCCAGCAATTCACTGGAAAGCATAGAAAAACAGGTCCTCCACTGAACATACTGATCTAACTCTGTGCTGGAAGACTGATATGGAAATATGAACAATAACCTGTGATAAGAGTAGCCTCATATCCCTTATATCCATTCTGGGAATAACATTCTCTTCCAGTGGTAAAATTCCCCAGCTACCCTAAATTAGAGTGAATAAACATCCCGTATCTCAAAGCGTGTTCGTCAATGCAATAATATAAAGAGGAAAAGTGTGAAAGAGCCGAGACTTATGGTAGATTTAAGAATAATGAATAGGATTTTAAAAATACATCCTTACTGAGGTAACAGCTCTGGTGTGCTTCATCCTAGTATTACAGCCCTTGTGTCTGTTTCTCTGTTGCCAGAAAACTTAATGGAGATAAGGTTTATATCAGTACTTGAAATTTTATTTTGATATTTCAGATACAACAGAACATGACTCAGGGAAATAATATCATTTTGTTTCAGTAGCATTGATCCAATTTGAATCTTATGTTATTCTGAGCTCTAAAAAGGCAGAAGAATTATCTTGATGTTAAAATAAGCAACAGAAATGCCTTTACTGTATGAAGATTAAGATGAAACAGTGCGGTTGCATCTCATTTCCTTATGTGGTTTAAGGTAAGAACATGTCCAAAACCTCACCTTTGAGCTTTGGTAAGTTAGGTAAGGTTTTCTGCCCTAACCCTTCTTAATGTCCTTCAAAATATACTTTTTTTCCTTTTGATTGTAGTTACTTATCCTTTCTTCTTAAAATGTAAGGAAAAGAATGATCTTTTATATTTATCTACATAATTGTTGATAGCATATATTGTCGTATTATTGCATCTCATTACGTTTCCCTGTCTCTGTGGATTGTTTTTTATTGAATCATTGTATTTCACACTTAGATGTTTAAGAAAATAATCTTAATATCTATTGCTGTGAAACTAAGAGTTAATGATTGTGCTTCCTTAATAATGTTTGGTGGTTAAGGTGGCCCAACAACAATTATTTTTCACATGGGTTTATATTTAGATTGTTTTCTACCCTGACACTTATCTGATGGTATGCAAATACTGAATGAGTGTGAAAGACTACAAAGTTGCATTCAATCTGTGTAAGTGCTAATAAATGCACAAAGTAAGGACCAGTGGAAAAACTTCTTTCTTCTTTGTCACACTGATAGAAGTTTAAGTGCTGGTCTTTGGATGAGTTCACATCAGGTGACTGGGAGAAAATTCTAGGCCAAAAAGATTGAACTGATCACAACATGAAGAAAACTTGACCTGACAAAACCAAAATCTGCCCTTACATTAGCTGCAGGATCAGTGACCTCAGTGGCTCTTTCCCCTTTCTCTCCAGTGATTTACTTCATACACCATGAAATGTGCATTAGTTTGACAGCCAGCAGAGTACTGAAAGATGGAAAAAAAATAGTACAAATGTAAAGTTCTTGACTCATTGATCTGATCTGGCAAAGTGCATGTGTTTTGTCATGTATGTTGTTCTTTAAACTTGAAAACCATGAAATTACTTTAAGAAGACTGTGACAAAAAGAACTTTTTTGGATCCCTAATCAGTTCTTTAATTTCTGATTCCTTTCCTATCCGCTGTCCTTTGCTCGCAGAACACTATTAACCAAAAGTCAGATTCATGAAACAACTCAAAGCATATCATGTTTGCAGTAGAAAGTTTGCTTCTGATCATTTGCAGTCAATGCTGTTTGCTCCTTGTCTTGCTTGAAGATAAAAGATTTTTCTAAAAGCAGCTGCCTAGCTAAGAACAGAATGTGGAGAGCTGAAATTCCAGGGATTAGATTGGATTTTCCCATGCAAAAGCACGTATACAGTGAGATACATGCCATTCTGTTTACTCCTCTATAGCACCCAGTCAAGACAGCTTCAAAAGCTTGCAGATAGTTCACATACCATAAGAAGTTACTTCTTGGTGATGAATCCATACTAAATTTATCTCAATTCCAAAGCAGCAGTTTATAGTGCTATAGTTTATAGCAGTTTATATTTTTTAATAGAGCCGCCTTTGCTTGCCTTCTGAGTCTTAAGTTTCACTTGGGAAACTTCTCTCGACAGCTCTGTTATTTTTTCTTTCAAGTAAAATCACGAGCTGCTGAAAGGTCCCAATTTAAGTTCTGTGGGATGGCAGGCCTTCCCAAAAGTCTGAAGAAATTACTCTTGGCAAAGGCCGCATGCCTGCTCTTTCATTTGATTTCTACTGTCACGTGAAATTCCCTCCACAGGGACAAGCATGGGCTGTAGAGGAAAGGTATTATACAGTCCTGGAAGACAAATAGTCAAGACATTAATAAGCTTAACCTCAAAGTGATGGGAGAGAATACAGAACTTTTAATGGGTATATGAAACAGATAGGTAAGGGTAGAAGTTTTGGGGATACAATGAGAAAGGCAGACAAAAAGAATAGTATGGGGGGCATTGTCATCTGCTCTGTGAAATAGGCCATATAGTCAGTGAATGCCACTGAAGGGAAATCTGCCTGGGTACAGGATATAAGAAATAAATTATTACGAAGGGGTCACATAGTCAGATAATATCATTGCAGGAAATCTGGAATGACTTCTCTGAAGCATTTTCATTCCCCAGTGAAATAGGTATAAGATACATTGAGAATTTATAATTACAGAGGTTTCTCATCATTCTCAGACTGTCAAGCTGAATATAAAGAAAGGAATCTGCAATCAGACTGAGTATTCAACTGGGCTTTCTGATAGGCTATCTTGGGGGTGGTTTTTTGTTATTTTAATAGTTGTCAAATATACTTTGTAAAATAGGTGCCCAATAGTGATAGCTGGAATGCAAAATGGCTCTGCTTATTTTCCTCCAATTTCTCCTCTGAGACTTAAGCCTAGGATCAGATAATTGTAGGTGGACCTTTTTGGCCTATATAGGCTTATGTCATTCCCTTTTCTTCCACTGGCTTTGATAGATTTTGAAGCAGGTGCCAAGATTATATCAGGTACAGGTTAAAGGTATTAATTTTCAGATATGAGATGTTTCAATGTGTAGAGCAGTTTTGGTGGTTCTAGGATGCTAGCAAGCTTGTTTCACACAGATACGCGTTCTGATGCATAGTTTTGTCCAAATCATGTTGCTCCAACTGCTCCATATCCTTGTTACGTTGAGGACACCAGAACTGCACACAGCGCTCCAAGTGGGGTCTTAAAAGATTTTTACATATGCAGTAGAGCATATTTAAAATATATATTGGTCATATGATGTCAGTAAGATCACCAGCTCTAGTGCATATTTTGGTCTATATGACATTGCAGAACAAACAAAAGTTATGTATAAAGTTTTGAGGTAAAAAGTGCAGTGGAAATGTAATCCTTATTTTCAAATCCCTTCCCCAGTTCTGTAATGACAGAAAGTATTTTTTTGCTGTAGTCCTGAAGAGTGAACTTTGAGTAAAAGGAGAATTGTAGATTCATGTACAAGCACTTCTTTCTTGGGAAAACTACTCAATCCCTGTGAGGTGTAGCTGAGTAAGCTAAGGTGAAAGTCATGAGTCAGCTTAAGCAAGAGAAGCAGGGACAGCAGAAGAGGTGCAAGCAGTTTGGGGAGCCACATTGGATCTGGAAAAACAGACCAAAAAATTAGGATGTAAATTAGCAAGGAAATGTATGTGGTCTTAAAAACTCACATGGTTCCTGGATTTTATCTAAATGACTGTAGAAAAGGGACAAAGAGTTACACTGTGGTCCATGAATTTGCAAAATCATAATAAGGTGAAAAAATCTAAAGTTATCCTGGGACGTATAAATAACTACATTGGATGAAATATCCTTGAAATAATTCTTCCTTTGTGCTGAGCATAAACATGATCTTGGCTGGTGCACTCTGTCTCCAGGTTAAGGAAACTGAGCACAGATTGGAGGAAGTTTCCGCATGGGCAACAAGAATGGAGTTCAGAAAGCATGTCTTCTGGGCAAGAATGAATGAGCTGGGTTTTCGTAGTTTGAAGAGAAGTGTCAGGAGAGCTTTAATGTCAGGCAAAGAGAAGGATAACATTACTGGAGGGCATTTTGGAAGTGGAATGAATGCTGGAAGACATTTGTGAATGGAAGCAAGACCAGCAGAAGAACACCGAGACGATTTATGATGTAGAAGGAAAGGATGAAGGTGCTGGATTTGTTCAGCTGGGAGAAGAAAAAGCTAAGTCAGATATTATTGCTTATTTCCTGTTACTTATTGGATGGTTACAGAAAACAGTGGTTCACATTCTTCTTTCTTGCAGATGAGCAATGATAGGCTAAAGGGCAGCAGGCAGTTCACAGTGAAGCAAGCTGCAACTAGGTATGAGGAAAGAAGACTTACAGTGAAACTCAACAAACACTGGAAGAGGTTGTACAAAGAAATTGTGGAACTTTTTAAAGTTCAACTGGAGAAAGCCCTGAACAACCCGATGTAGTTTTCAAGTTAGCCCTGTTTTGAGCAGAAGTCTAGGCTATAGTCCCTTCCCTCCTAAGTATCCATGATTTTGTGAAAGATTTATTCAGGTTACAAATCAGGTGTCATGAATTTATCCAAACCCTCATAGTTTGGCTTTTTCTTTGACTTACCTGCTTTTCCTAGCTATAGGGATGAATGGCAAAAGTAATTTCTGGACTGAAGTAGTGAATGTCTGATAGTGACACGATACATTTTGTCAGATCTTGGATATGTGGGTTGAATTATAAATTTTCAGGCACTGGTCATCTTTAGCTCCTCAGCTGCAGAAATTAAGCTATGAGAAGGACAGTTTCGGCTTTTTCTTATGTTTAAAATTCCTTCCTGTCTTTAGAGAATACATCAGTCATATGAATAGAATAACCTAAGGAGGCAGAGGTCAAACCCCATGATTTCTTCTAGTAGGTGTTAATAGTAGAGTGAGAGTTGGAACATCAAGACTCAGGCTTGCTCTTGAGTTTTTATTGTGTTATTTAATTACCCTAACAATGCCAGTCCTCAGAAAGGGGAAGAGCTTGTCATCTACAACAAACAAAAACAGTATTAGTAATTTGCACCAGAGGTACATTTGCTTCCAGTAGGATTTTTCCAGTGATGCCTTCTTGTGTGTGTTTTAAAAAATGCCTCCATACCTAAGGTCACCCTGTATTCCAGGCGGAAAACGAAAAAAAATTCTATTTGAAACTGTATAAGAATGTTGCTGACCATGTGGGAGAGGTTGCCTGTTAAAGCAAAAAAAGATGTAAAATTGAAATCATGTGATGATTACATGAACAGCTCCCCTGCATGCTGTCCCATGTGCTAGAGGAATAAAGCAAGATACCTGATTGACAGTGCAACTTCACTCACTCATTTTGAAAGGAAACAATACCCTGTTAGATTCTTGCCTGCTTCCATTTGAATAACAAATACTTACAGTCTGAAGATCTTAAAGGCTGCAGTCTTCTGTGCAGAGGAAACCATCTTTACTTTAGTGATGAAAAGAAACAGATGGTCTCTCCTTTATGCACTAATCTTCCTGTATGTTCCAGAAAATTAAGGTTTGGGAAGTGGAGCTGGGAGGGGTAGGGGGTGTGAGTTCTTCTTCTGGGAGAGAAGATACAACAAAAATCACTTCAAGTAGCTTCACTAAAAATTATTTGTCTTTTTATGGATCAGTAATTTGCAGGCAGGTTGCCTATTACTTTTCCAGAAAATTAACGGCTTGTTTGTTTTAGCAGTTCTCTATTATGCAGCCTTTTTGTATCTGTCTCGTCTTGTGCTGTTCCCAATTTCATATGAGCTATATTGTGACAAAGCAATGTTTTTTCTGCTGCCAGATTATGTGCAAATTCTACTGTGGTTCAGTGCCAAACGTTCTTAACTATATGGTGTGGAAAGGCAGATTCTCATCCGGGATTTATTCTTATTCCATTTCTTTTGTGCACTTCAGATGAAAGACTTTCAGAATTAAGTTGATAAACTGTGTATCTGAAGAAATCAGGTACTTCTTGGCTAACTTGGGTCTAATGTATGTTTTTATCATATAATATTTAATCTAATCATATACAAATAGAGCATCACACTTCCAGTGGTACTACAGGGGGGACTTTTCTGACTGAGACTTTCATCTGCTTCCTTAGTTTTTCATGGATTTAATGTTTTGGTTTTGTGGTGGGTTTTTTTTGGTTGGTTGTCCAGTTGGTTGTTATTGCTTTGTTTCAGCATTTTGACGTGTGGCTTCTTTAAAGAGCTGCCCTCAAGATCCTCTCTGGCCTCCACTCCAAGTATACTAAATTTTCCATTAAGAACTAGAAAACTGGCCAGAAATTAGAGAACCCCGGGGTTGTATTTGCTTTGTGAACAGCAAGGAATCTATGCTTGCAAAGAAAACACCAAAGGAGGAATTTTACTAACCAATTTTCCTTTTTTTCTCTGTTCAAAATTAGTCTTCAGTGTAGGTAGAAAACACTGAACATATGGCAATGGATCTGAGAGGATAGTTGGGCCTGTGTCAGTCATGTATTTGTCCTCAAAATTCTTTACAGGCAGACAGCATAAGGTAGTGTTGGTAGAGATTCATGTTATTGCGCCATGGTAGTGCATGGGACAATGACAGCTTGGAGGCCAAAACTTACACAGAGATGTTTCAGACATGGGGCAGGTTAGTTGTAACCTTTCTGCTTCTGGAAGGTCCTGCATGTTTGGGGTTTGGCCATTACCAGGTATGTTATCATAAGGTGAAATTTATTTTGAGATTGGAATTCCAGACACCATAGGTGGAATGCGTCTCTTGTTGCAAAGAGGCTTAGATCTTCCACTGATGCAGGTATGCAAACTTAAACAGAACAGCAAGTAATCTGTCAGATGAAGCATGACTGCAGCAAAATAACTTATGGTGTGAGCTATCTAGCAAGAGGAGTGTGCAGCTATTTTGCTGATAAACATGCCATATTCAACACTGGAGAAATGATCCTAGCCTCTTCTATGACTATTAACTGTCCATCACTCATTAAAAGAAGATGAAAGAAAGCCCATAGGCATCTGGAACTTTCTTGAGTTAATTGTTCCTACTTTGGAAAAGACTATTTCTATACTTAGAGCTTGACAAAGCTGGAAGTGAAAATCTTAAAAGAGGGGAAAGCAACAAATTTCACTCAGCAAATTTGGAAACAGAAAGGAAAGTTACAAATACTTGAAAACTGACATTACATTCTTGTGTATTCACTGGACATAAAACTACTTTGTAGAAAACCAACGCAAATGTTCTGTTACATTTTGGTATACAGATTTTTCACTACATTTGCAGGAGTAATGGGAGTGTGCAGGCTTCTACGGTCACAGGAGTTTGTTTCCTTACATCTTGTCTGAACATGAGCATGTTAACTTCATGGAAGTTACGGACATGATTTTGAACTGTAACAGAAAAGTGTTTTCCACATTTCCATCCTCCTGATTTTAATACAGACAAGCAGCAGTAGGATTTGGTTAGTACAGCGGCGTTATGATACTGCATCGAAAGCTGATTGTGCTTCTTCAGTATGTTATATGATGAGGCATTGCCATCTTGACCTTCAAAGCAAGGTTATAACATGCAGATGCACACACACATCATGACCAGTGAATTAGTGCTGTTATGTTCAAGGGCCTTTGAAATTAAGTTGACTGAGACTTGCTTTTCTTAAAACCAGCTGCTACGCTGCACTGTAGTCGCCTTTTTTCTGATTCTAATAAAAAGCATTTGTAATGGTACGTGATATAGCCTGCTAATGTTTTGGAGAGGTGAAAACCAAAGGCTAGTGTGGAGTTTCAATTAAGTGATTTCATAAATTAACTTTAATGTGACCTGTAGTTCCTTTGTCAAATAATAGGTTAGCAAATGAATTTGAATATGTATTATCTGAAAGATGAAAGCCAATGTTAGCATCTGAATGGGACCTGGAAACCTGACAGATTTTTATTGAGCTCCAGTCTTCTTATCATATCTGGTGAATAATTCATGTGCTGAACGTGGCTATGGTAGAATGACTGCATAAGCAGACGTGAGACAAAACCAGAGACATTTACCACATCCTCTTCTCACTTTAAAGTGTGTTCAGATTAAAAACAAGACTCGTAAATTAATTTCCTTAAGTGTTTGGTAATTCACAGCATCTTGATTCAGCCTTCCGCTTCAAAGGCATGGACCACATCACTGTGCCAGAGAAAACAGCAGGGGTACAAGACAAAAATGCCAGTATTTGAAGTTGAGTGGGGTATAGTATCCTATGTAGATAGAACTCCACTGTACAGTGAGCTTCTCATGACTGATCACTGATAAGGATATGCCAGGAGATTTACTTCATGCGTATGACATTATCCCATCATGGATAACAGACAGGTGAGAAGAGATAAAATGTGAATATGCGTATTGCACATTTAACTCAGTATAATATTGATGTGTATAATTTTAATACATCATTTATACAGCTGTTGCCCAAAATTCTTTCTGGTTAACATAGCAGAGTGAACTAATCATAATCTGGAAAATTGATTAAAATAGGCCTGTGGAAAGAAAAGGATTGTCTTTTATTTCCGCTTGTGGAACTTGACGACAAAATCTTCTACTAGGATCCAAGCTGAGATCACAGTGCTTCTCTTTAAAGCATGCATCTGATGTCTGGTTCTGATTCAGATTTTGTCCTGATTCAGATTTTGTTCTGATTCAGGTTTTCACTTTGAAAAACTGTGGGGCTCAATGGCCATTCTCAGACCTGCATGCCTGCTGAAAGGTATGATGTGGTGTGTTGCAAATAACCTCCTGCTTTCTGGAAATCACTTAGTGGAGAATTATTGAATGATTTTCTTAGTAAGATCAAGGAAAGAAAATGCTCATAAATAATTGATTCTATTGCTTGAAAATACCCATTGAAACTGACGTCATGACTGAGACCAGTTTCGTATTCAGAAAGTAAAATGTCAAATTAAATACAACTCTATTGATACATTGAGAAAATGGTTCTTGTTATGATGCCAACATCAATAATTATAAAGGGGAGACAGCAGGCTAAAAGGCATGGCTGGCAGCAGTCTGGAAATATTTGTCCTTGGTGGGACCAGAGACTAAAGTAGTTTAAATTTAGATTCCAAAGAAAGCTAACATCTGAAAGAGAATATCATAAAACTTACAGTTTTATTTGTTGCAGATCAGAACAAACAAAATACAATAGAACTAGCTTATACTGGCTTTAAAATACTACAGCAATGCTGCTGTATGATGAGCAAGTCAATTTGGTTCACAGTGGGTGAGGATTTATCCTTATAAATCACAAGAAGTGGGGAAAAAAGTAATATGCATTTATGAAGACACACATTCGTTTAACAGGTACTTCCCCAGGCAGTGTCAAGCAAAGCCTCAGATGCTTTATATTCAGTGTGAGCCTTTATGTTAAGCAGACACTGGTCTTTTCATCTGATGGTGTTCGCAATTTCAACCCCTGTAGAGCAATTGAAAGCTCTTTGGTTTTTTTTCTTGTTGGGACTTATCAATGGCTACATAAACTATCACTAGTGTCCAAGCATGATACTGGCATTTTCCAGGGGAGTTTCTGAGGCTTTTGTTAGAATTGTAGGTGATCCTAACAATCCCTTCTGAATCAAAATGCTCTTAATATCTATGGTGGCATTATACAAAGTTACATTTGCGCATCATTTGGTTCTTAATGGTGGGAGAAAGGCTTGCAGGGCACAGTCCCACATGAGATGGAGCACTGGGTGGATTTCAAGTCATAATAGTTTGTGGGAAGTTTCTAAGTGGTACTAGACTGTTCTACTTTTGAGGAAGAAATGTTTTCAGGTCGCTATTTGTCAGTGTCTATGAGCATGTGGTATGTTCAAAGCAGTTCCACAAGATGAAGACAAGAAATTTAAATGGACATATTCTGTCTCAGTTATTGCTCATCTCTTTACGATTATCTCAAAAAGGAAGCAGGTCCTGAGTGTTGAGGGCAGATAAAAAGTCTCCAAGCAAATATTAGCTATTAAAGTCTATTGAGTGGAAATCTGCTTGTAGTTTACCAAGTGGTCATACACTTAGACAGTTAAGGCAGAACCTATTGCCAGTGGGTGATCTAAACATCTTCTGGCAGATCCTGAGAGAAATCAATAAGACTGAGGTTTGTGAAAGAAAAAACCTTGTTGTTAGCTCATTCAGTGTTCTCCAACCTGTGATGCATGAGCCAGTGATGGATCAGAGCATAAACATGGCCTGAGCTGCACTGAACACTCATGACTGGCACAGGTGAGAAATACCTAGAGGAAGCTGATGTGCCAAAATAAGCAAAAGAAAGTTTACTGTAACTTCCTACAGCTTCTACTGTGGCAGCCTGCTCTGTTTGTAGTACAGAGAACACATTTCACAGGTAGCATGATCATCTCTGGGGCAGAGAGAATAATGTTTCTGGATGCAATGGAGATGACTTAAGTCTTTGGGACCAAGTCCAGCAGGACTGTGAGGTGCAGTGGATGATCTTTCCTAACCATTATTTTATAGTTCCACGCTCAAAGTCATGCCCCTTCAAAGAATAAAATAAATAATGGTTATACTTTCAAGGAAGACTCTTCTATGCAGCGTGCTCTTCCAAATGTATTTTGTGAAGATTTTGCAAAAATATCTAGGAAAGAAATTTCTACAACTCTCCTATAGTTACTCTGAGGAAAACAGCATCCAAATGGGGATTTTTGGAGGAACTGATTGCCTAGTACCTTCTTTATAAAATAGTTCTCTTTGATTTACTTCTATTTTGGGGAAGAAAGCTGTTGTTGTTTTTTGTAAGAAAGAGAGCTGCAGGAGCGGTTTTAGTTTGCGCTGTGAAATACTGTTTTCAATAGGATGTGAACTGGATACAAATGGTCTCTCGTATCTTGCTGCTTCTCGGGCAACTTACAACATACTAATTTAACAAAAAGGCTTATACATAAAGCTGATGCCTACCCTAATGTAATGACAAATGCTAATTTGGAAATGCCACATCTATCTCAGAGAAGTTATTGCAATGCATAGGTCTAATAACCCTTGTTAGATTGCAGGTCTAGCCCTCGAGTAAGAGGATATAAATTACACCTCCTCTGCAGACTTGGCCTGTGGACCCCTTGCTAAGCAATCTAGTCCTTCTCTAGGAAGTTTCTTGGGATTGGAACTTTCTGAATACAAACCATGGTGATGAAATAAGAATGCATCAAATTGCCTTTGGTCTTTCCCCTGATTATCACATCATTTTTTTGACTATCCCTCATTTGATCTCGCCTATCGTGCCTAGTCCAACAGTTACAACAGGAGTCTGAGCCAGCATCTGAAACTCTACTGATGGCAAAAAGGATACTTTTCCAAGAGTGTTTTTGAGAGCCCTTCAAAATAGGAAAAAAGATATCAATGTGAGAAGTTTTTATGGTCTCGTAAATGAGCAGTCTAAAATTCCAAGTGTGACAGCTTAAATAATGAAAACATGCAATATATATTAACTTTCCAGTAGTTACATTTGAATTTGAAGTACATTTTTATAATAAGTGGGTTTATGTTTTCTTAAAAGTTATTGTCTAGTTACTACAATAGCTGTTGTAACTAACAATAACTACAAATTACTACAATAGCTGTGTAGTCCCGGTGGAGATGCCACATGTTGAATTAAGACCTTTTTTCCTGTGCAGCTAGAATGTTCTGTAATCTTTTACCTTCTATGTTGTGAAATTACTCTACAAATGCATAATTTTTAAGGAATTATTCAAGATTGTAATTTGATTGTGTTCTTTTCTAACCCTCTACCTCCTTCCCTACCAATAGAACTGCAATTTCTCTTGAAATTTTTTAAATATCCATAACATCATGCCAGGTCACATCAAATCATTCAGGCTTTCAAGACGTAACATAAGCCTACACAATGTGACATGCTTGCTGCATCATGTCACAAATCTTCAGAGATATTATAGTTTTTTAAAAAATGAATGTGGAAGTTACCATGGCTACAAACCCTCATTATTCTGTTCAGATTTGAAAGATTTTTAAATATTGAGTGAACCACTCTTTCATTTCCCGCAACAACACAGCAAGAGTTTCAGATGTGCTTATTGTCAAAGTTTCACTGATGAAGAAACATCCAGAATATTTCCATGGGGTTTTATCAGCTATAATTTCTCTTTCTGGTGTAAATATAAAATGTGAAGAAAGGGATCTTGTTGCTATGTAAGCAGCAGCTGAAAGTACTAGAAAAGAAGTGGTGCTTCGCTGTTGTTGATCAGTTTGACCCCAGTTTACACTTACTCAGTGAACCACGAAGGTCAAGTTGTGTGTGGGTTAGAAAAGTGCAGTGTCTGGAGAAGGTGGCAGTGCCCTGTGAATGTCAGCTGTCATTCCTGCTCAGTAGTTCTGAGTTTTGTAATGGTTCTTATTTTTAATTTAGAGTTAATGACAGAGACACTAATGTGGAGTAGCTTGTGAGGAAACACTCTACTCTGTCCTGTGGTGAACAGCATGGCAAAGCAGCTTCACTTCCCACCATAATACTGGTGGGGATTTGCTGGCTTTATCAGTGAAAGTGTGTTATCTCCTTCTGCAGGTTCTAATGATGGTGCACTGCAGTTGTTATAATGAATGGAAAGGATAAAATAGTGCAAAATGTCAACTCTATGAACCTGAAGCCTATTTGCCTTCTTGCATGTGTGTAAGGTACTTACTTAGCTGAATGTAGGATTCAGCATGCTTGTTCAAATGTGATGTTCCTCTAGTCCAGACTTCTCTTTTGAATGGTGGCCATCACTGGGTAGCCCAAAGGGAAATTAAAAAACATTGAGAAAAAAGTATATGAGTTATGATTCTACACTTGTCATCTTCTGATACCTCACTGTCAGTCTAGCACTAATCTCTACTAAGGAGAGACCTTAAAGCAGGTGGTTTAGTAAAGTTGGAGGGAATCTCTTTCTGTTTCTCCTAGTATGCTGCTGTTTCCACCTCTTAATTCCTCCTCATTTCTCTTTCCTTTTACTTTTTTTAAGGCAGAGGATTTTATTTTCAGTATTCTGGTGTCCTACCCTAGCAAGTTCCAGACACTCTTTCCAAGAAAGCTTGTATGACTCTCTTCTAAGTTTGCAGACAGATGTTGGAAGTTTCAGAGCCTGGGGAGGAATGTAGCCTGGGAAAATAACTTCTGCAGAAAGAAGGTAATTTTCTAGAATCACTTCACCAAAGGGGGACCAGTTCACAATATGTCACACGACACATTGCAATGACAGACTAGCAGCATAGGCTCTTGCTCTTAGCTGCTACATTCTGGGTGAAAAGAAGCCCTTGGGTGCTGGTTTTTTATCTCTATAGTAAAAAACTTATCCTTGAGACAGTAATTGCTTCTTCCATTTTCTCTGAAAGCAAAGGAAGCCTGGAAAAATGAGACATGTAGTCTCCTACCAAGTCCTGCAGCATGATTGCTGTTTTCTAGTGGAGTTGTAATGTGCCCTTACATTGATCTCAGGAAGCATCTAAGGCGCTGTGGAGGCAGCCTCTTCTGGCAGAGAAATACGCAGCTGGAAATGATAGACAAAATGTAGATAGCTCTTCCACTGGTTACAGGGCCTTCTGGCTACCATGCTGGGGGAATATGAGCGAGCAGGAAAATGTTGGGAATAAGTGGCATAAGGGTTACATATATTTGAGGACCAGATGTGGACAGGCAGCTGCTGGTACTTCCACTTTGCTGATCCCAAGAGACATCTGGGATAATCTTCCCTGTGTGTAATTCTGGTTTGTCTTGCTGGGTTGAAAGAAAGAACGTATTTATCTGTTGCCTTCTTAATTTTTATTTGCTTTTATTATTTAGACATATTTTTAATTTAAGGATTGTAATGTTGAAAAATTGATCTTAGTTTTAGCTAAAATACATCACTTTATGCCAAGCTTTCTAAGCTTGCTCTCTTAGTAATAATTTTGAATATTTTCCAAAAGTAACGGACGGTAAATTTGCTGGAATTTGATCAGATGACTTAATACTCTTTGTCATAATTAATTAATATCCATATGATGCAGATGTGAAATCTAGGAGTTTAAAAAAAATTGAATGTTATCACCATTTTCCCTCTGTGGATTTTACATTCTTAGCTGCTGAAGGGCTCTCCATTTGAAAAGAAAAATCCCAAAAGCCACCTACTCCAGCAATTTGAAGTTATTTTCTTGATTTTTTAGGAAAATTGCTAAGACTAATTGCTAAGAAAGTAGCAGTCGGCAGGATGGAGGACCTTGAAGGACAAGTTTTAGTAAGAAGCCATATATATTTGGAGCCTTTTTTCTGTTCTTCATTGTCGTCATAAAAACTGAATGAATTTTAGTGATTAAATATGGGTTTTTTTTGAAATCTGCCTTCTCAAACATACATAAAAAATGCTAATGATCTCAGAAGAGGTAAGCCTACTATCTGGCCAATGGCAACTACGTCAGACTTGCATAGTTTTATATAGCAAGAGTCAGTGTGCAGTTTCTGAGTCCTGCAGGTCTCACTTGACTTTTTTTGCAGTGTATTTTTCCTTTTTATATTATTCGGTTGTGTCTTCCTGTGGTTAGTTTCTGTAAATTCCTGTCTCTAATCTGCTTCTTAGGTGGCTCTTTTTGTAGTCAACCCTCATTCCCTGGATGAATGAAACTTTGTCTGAATCAGTGGGGGCCGATGGCATCTGAAAAGAAGGTTGATAAAGGTGATGAAAGTAGCCAATTTAAAATGGCAGGGGAGGATAACTGATGTTCCGATTTTTCTCCCTCGGCAGTCTTCTCACAGTGGGTTTGAAGGAAGCATATTCAATTGGTTTCTGTTCTGTGCCAATTACATATCTTTATAATCCATCACCCAAGGACTTTTAGCTTCTGTAATTTTTGTTATCCATTTCAGAGGGAAACCTGGATGGGCCAAATTTAATGAAAGCTTTACTGGAATATGATTTCTTTCATTTCTTATACCCATTCTATCCGGATATGAAAGTATTTAAGATAGTGTAATTTAAGTATCTGGAAGCAGCAAACAAAAGATAAGTGTTATCATCCCCTGTTAAGTAGTTCTTTTTCAGCAAAACACAATTTTGAAAATAAAAAGCAGAAGGAAATGAGTTATCTCATTAGACTGTAATCCTTGTTGTGGGGCAGCAGGAAAACCTCTCTCACACAAGGTTCAGTTACTCTTTAGGGGTTCCAGTTTCCCATAAGGCGTGATACTGGCTCATACTCTCTTTGCAACATGCTCACCTGTATGGTGGTACTGTGTGCAACTTCCTTGAAATGTCTTGATGATGTGTGTGTCTCTGCACGAGTCTGTGTGAATAGGTGGATGGCAGGTTTGGAGGTAGGGTGAGAGAATCTTTGGGAATTTATGATAGCTTGATATTTCTAGAAATCAGCTTTTTTTCTGCCTCTTGTCAGAGAGCAGCAAGGCAGGATACCCCACGAGGAAAGGGGACCTGAGAACTGTGGCAAGACAGATGGGAATAGCACCCTCATTGACGAGAGCAAGTCTCACTGATCCATTCAAAACCCACCTGCACGCATTCCTGTGTATCCTGCTCTACGTGGCCTTGTCTTGGCAGGAGTTTGGACTGGATGATCTACACAGGTTCTTTCCAACCCTTATGATTCTGTGATTCTGTGAAACAAGAAGATCAGAGAGGAACAACATGCTGAGCTCTGGGCACTTGTTTGCTGTGTATTGTGCTTGCAGCACAAGTACCAGCCACAAATGAAGCTTTGCTGTGGCATGCAGGACAGCAAGTCACTCAGGCTGATGTTCACTGGACCCACCTCTGGGCATCCAGACCCATCCTACTGAGTGGGTCTCCAGGATTGACTTTAGACTTGATTTGTTTTCCTTTCCTGATGGCCACAGCACCGTCAAGGGAACTGTTGCTGTCAACCTTCTGCTCTGCTCATTCTGCTCAGGCCCTGTGGGACTGTGCCCTGATCATGAGGACACTGCATCTGCCCATTGTGGTCACCACTGGTTTCTTGTTTGCTTTCCCACATACAGCAGCCTTGTTCCTGTTGCTCCCTAATACTACCCTGGGGAGTCTGATGTCTTTAAGACCCCTCTTCTGTCAGTGATGGGAGAGACAGGCACGTGCAGAAGCATTTCTGTTCTCAGGTGGGTCTGAATGGTACTTTTGGGGTGCCTTTATTCCTCCTGCGCCTCCAGAGAACACCTAAGAAAGCTAGGCCCCCAAACTTGCTAATATGAATAGCACAAATGGAGTGAATAGAGTACACTGGCAGGAAAACTCAAGTGAGTGTTATGATAAACAACTGTGCTGCTGTTGAGAGGGTGAAAAGCAAAATTAAGAAAAAAGGATAAGGAGAACAAAATGGAAGAATAATCTAGAAAGGGAAGGCATTGAATGGAGCCAAAAACATTACAAATAGAATGCTCCACAAGAGTTGGAAATTGCCAGCCAGCACAGGATTGAGAAAGGTTAACCACAGATGTGATAAATGATAAATCCTTTCTGTGCTTGCTTCTACCATTGTGTATGAGCACAATGCCACTGTGTCTGAACCTTCTTTCTGCAAATTTCGTCTCTGCCCAAATGGCACGTGTTTTACCCTTGGGCAAGGGGAGGTACTGCTTGTGTCCTCTTTGTTCTTAGGGAGCTTTCTTTGCTTATTTCTGATTTGTGAATAAAAAATAATCTTGACAGAAATTCCCACTCAGAAATGCTGTAGCTGCTTCTGCATCTACTTCTGCCACATCAGTACTGTGTTCTGAATCCTTAGTTGTGAAAAAGATATTTCTGCCCTCTATGCTTGTTTGGGTTTTTATTTTTTTTACTGAGACACAAAGTCCTCCTCTGCAGTAGAGTCAGTGTAAGTTGTAGAACCTTAGAATCATAGAATAGTTAAGTCAGAAGGGACTTTCAAAGCTTATCCAGTCCAGTTCCCCAGAGATGAGCAGGGACATCTTCAACTAGATCGGGTTGCTCAGAACCACATCCAGCTTGGTCTTGAATGTCTCCAGGGATGGAGCATCTACCACCTCTCTGGGCAGCCTGTGCCAGTGTTTTGCCTTCCTCATTGTAAAGATTTTTTTTCTCACATCCAGCCTGAATTTTCCCTCTTTCATTTAAAACCATCACCCCTTGTCCTGTCGCAACAGGCCCTGATAAAAAGCCTTTTCCCATCTTTCTTCTAGTCCTCTCTTAAGAACTGAAAGGCCACAACAAGGTCTCCATGGAGTCTTTTCTGCTCCAGGCTGAACAAGCCCAACTCTCTCAGCCTTTCCTCATAGGAGAGGTGCTCCAGCCCTCTGATCATTTTTGTAACCCTTCTCTGACCCTCTCTAACAGATCTATTTCTTTCCTGTGCTGAGAGCTCCAGAGCTGGATGCAGGACTGCAGGGGAGAGTCTCACTAAAGCAGAGTAGAGGGGCAAATTATGTCCCTCTACCTGCTGGTCATACTTTTTTGCATGCAGCCCAAGTTACGATTGGCAATGTGAAGGTGATAAAGAAAGGCTAGTTTGAAGAAAAAGAAAAAACTTGGCTTTGATATGATTGTGTTTCTTCAGCACGATTTCTCACTGGTGGGATCCTCAAGCACAAAAGCTATGAGGTGCCCCATTCACAGAAAAGGCATAGCCCACCCAGTGTCTTCCTCTTTCCCATATGATGATGTGATTCACTCGCAGACTAGCTGACCTCAGTAACTTTTTTGGTTCAGTTTGGCCATGACAAAGTTACATGCATTTAATATAAAAAATAAGTAGCCCTGCCAGTGATTTTTAAAGACCTGGCAATAGCACATGGAGGGGGTTTTATTACCCTGCAGAGTGGTTCTACTTATGAGTAAAATGCAAATAGAACCAAAGCTTCACTTTTCTCAAGAGGGATCGAATATCTAAAGGGTCTGTTTTTCTAACGCTCAACTGAATGATGACTGTACCTTTCTAAATGAGCACTATTTTAAAGGCATTGCACTCATTACAAATTGCTCCAAGTATGATATCACCATCATGGATTGGATTCTGGCAGTCATTTGCTTTTAACACCTTAGTCAGCCAGTGATGGAGAAAGGGAACCATTTGGTGGGACTGACTTTTAGGTCCAAGCTTCACAGACTGAATTTTGACTAGAGACTAATCCTGGGCTATTATGAATACTGTGATCTGATTTCACCATGCTCTGTACTGTGCTGTAAATCTACTGCACTTCTAACCATGATCAGACAGCTTTGGATTTTCCTGAAGAACTGACAATGGTGCTCTAGGGAGAGGTTGAATCATGTCTGTAAAGCTTTACTGGTGGATGGTGCCTTCAGTTCCCATTAAGGTGTGTGGGAGCACCTGCTGCTCCCCTTCCTCATACCAGCACCATGTAACAGCAAGGTGGTGGTTAGCTTTTCTTTTGCTCAGCAATGCATTGGCCACTAATAACAGCAGGTGAAATGGCTAACCATCTGATGAATGGCTGAGAGCCTCAGTTTCCTTTGAAGTAATACACTGTGGAAAGCTTGGACATAGCTTTTGAGAAATATTGAAGCAAGTGGATGCTTTTCTATCTGAGCAAACTGTCACCTAGCCAGACAATCACAGCTGATTACAGACACTGCACAGGAGCTGATGAGTGGCTAATAACTAATACCAGTGACTGCAGGACTAATCCTCCCCTTGCAACATGAGTCTGAGCCGACCAAGGGTCAGGTTTGCCATAAACTGTGGCAAACAGGGTGCTGCAAAGGTGGTTTTAAGCTAAACCTTTTAAACTGAATTGTAAAAACATTTTTCTTCCCACTAGGGTTTGAATTCCTAGACCTAGCTCATTTTGTAATGTTTGCTAGCTCTTTTGTTTAAAAAGTTTCTTTTGCTGTATGCATGTGTTTTTAAGCTTCCATATGAGTTCCCAACATACAAACATATTAATAATACCAAAGTTTTATTTGTTTGCTAGTACCTGTTCTTGGATATGTGAAGGCTGAGTCCACTGGAAACAGTGGAGCAACATCTGTGCCTGTAATGTATTGATGTAGAGCACTTCATGCAAACAAAAATAGCAGATGACAACAGCAGAACTGTGCTGCTCCGCTCTTAGAAATCAAACTCCTTCAGATGATTTAACGGTAGTGACAAAAGCTATGTCAATGTCAAATGATTTCCTTGTTTATCTGTTAGAATCTAGACACGTCAGATATTACAGCTCCATTGTGCTAGGCTCAGAGCTTATATATGATAATAAATACTCCTTGCCCCAGAGCTCTTGCTGTGTGGATGTGCAGTGAGAGACAAACTGACAGGATGACTGCATGGTAGCTGTGAACTGATTAAGATTAGCATAACAAGCAGCACCCATGGTACACCAGCCGTCTGTCCTTTGACGAGAAAAGGTAGAGTAGAGGCTAAGTCTTAAAAACTTATGTGAAGAAAGATACAGCAATGGATTTTGAAGTTATGACTGGAAGCTTTTCCCATACATAGATAGAATAAAAATTGAAAGGATGAACATGAAGAAAATTCAACAGATGGACAGCAAAGGCAGGAATTAATATCTGCTGTGTAATCCATAATTGAGGATTTGTTATCTGTATTTCCTCCTTTTTGCCTGTAATGAATTATTCTAGTTACATTTCTTCGTATGTATCATATGCACCCACCAGATATTTCAACCAAATAACTTCCAGCCTCTGGACTGTTTGTGAACTGTTAGTTTCTTTGCTTTGCTCTTCCTCCTAAATTTCATGCCACTTTTGTCTAAATTACATGAATGAAAGAGGTTAAATAGAACAGTAGATAATCAGTGCTGAAAGCTCCAGTGTGGCTTTTGTTATACCAAGTATACTGAAGTGCATGAGATTTCCATTAATAAAGACCAAAGTGTCTGTGTAACCGACTAAAAAAATACTTGTGTTCTTTTAGCCTGGTGAGCTGATTAACATCCTCCTCAACTTCTTCTTTCATTTATGGAAACGTTTATGTATGCTTTGCTATACAACTAGCAGCACTTGTAGTAAGTATATGCACTCTCCAAAATGTGCATACACATCCTCCGTGCTAGAAGTCTCCCAAAACATTCAGCTACGAGCAGCACAGAAGTTAATCTAGGATGATGTCCAGTGTGGAGGGAAACAGACTTTTCTCCTGTACAAACCAGGGGGCAGCTGTCACATGTCATGGTCGAGTCCACCAGCCCCTGTTCCTATAGTAATATGACTGGTGCGATGCCAGAGTTTAGGTCTTGAGATACTTGGTTGCTTTGGTAACTGCTGCTTATTTTCATGCTGAAATATGTGGGCTTTAGCCAGTGGGACAGTCTGTGTTCTGCCACTGGCAAGTTTTTTGCAATAAAAATAAACTCTGCTGCTAGTTCATCAAATGGATTGGATTTGGCCTCTATATTCAGTTTTTTCAGGCCTCTGGCATGACAAGCTTTAACCTTCTAGTGGTGCATCTGTGTCCTTCTGTAGTTTGGACAGGATAAATTTTTTTGTTTCTTTTCTTGCAAATAAATAGGTAGCTTACATTTCCTCCTTTTTTAATGTCAAAAGGACTGTTCTCCGTGCTCTTTCGCTCCAAATTTCAGGAAGATGAAAAGCCCATTGCGAAGCATCTATAGCAAGAGACAGCATACTCCCACATAATGCTTGCAGCAGCTCAGTGTAGCTGAAAAGTAGGTTTAAACAAGCTGGGAGCAAGGCTGGCAGGAAAGGGAGACACGCAGCTGCACTGCAGCTCCCTGGCCCAGCGCACTAATCCTATTCCCCCGCATCATGCTTCCTGCAGCGTTGCTAACAAACACAGCTCCCAAAGGCTTTTGTCTTGTGCTGAGCTACAGCAGGGCAGTGGCTGCAGGCATTCTCTGAGCAGCTCACTCAGTGACTGTCCCCTGAGTGAAACACCGAATGCTTTTGCATCAAATAAACCCTTGCAGCTAAGTCCACTCTTGGAACTGACCTCCCACGGGCAGCTGTAAAAGCACACCCAGTGCTGCTGTGCAACATGGATGTGCCTGGGGCAGGTGCATGCTTTGAGATGTATAAATACGCATGTTTTGTCTTGTTTCCTTTAAGCACTTCACATCCCAGTTTCAGTTTCTGCCCTTCTTTCTTGTTCTTTTTTCTTCTGTTGGGGAAGTGGTATTACTGGAGTGTTCTGCTGGCACATTTGGCCAATATCTTGTAAGATTTTATAGAGTGATGCAGGAAAGGATATATCTCATTTCTGTTCTTGGGAGGGAATATGATGTGGAGTTGTATGAGTTGCAGCTGATACAGGGAAGTTTTTTGCTTTATCAGCTGTAGAAGAATGTGGGATTCTGTGTTTTATGGCAAAGTATTTAGTGAAAAAAAAGTGCTATTCTCCCTCTCCTCCCCCTGTTTGCTCTATAAGCATATTGCGAGCAAGAAAAGGAGTGAGGGTAAGGATATTTGTGCTTGTGCACATTAAAACTAAGGTTGACTCTGTGCTGTTCTTAATGATGTACAGAAACAGCTAAACATTATTGCATGAAAAATTATTATAGTTTCTTTTTTATTATTGTATTTAAACGTTAGACTTTTAAAAAATAATATAAAAAAGTCTGGAAACAATTCATTTTCATTCTGCTCAGGGTTGTAAGCTTAATAGGACAAAGCCTCCTTCTGCTCCCTTTACTGATCTTGACAAGGGCTTGACTGAATGTAGAATCATGTTGCCAGCAAACATCATCATGCCATGGCCCTGGCCTCTTATCTGAGCTTAATGATGCCGTTCATTCTGTAATAGCCTTCTTCAGAAATGGACACTTCAAGTAATTAGTATTTTAATGTTCTGTACGTGCCTGTATTCACCTTTCACATGAGCACAGGGGCTTTTTATGACTTGACTTCAAAATTTTTTCAGGCTCAGCTGATCTCCTGCTGGAGCTTGTAAGGTCTGAGATGAGGTATATAGCTTTTCACCCCCTCAGTGAGGTATTTTTGGAGCCCAGGTAACTTGTACCTTACTCATGCATTTCATGCAACTGATAGGTTTTGCGCATGCCATTTAAGAACACTTTAGGTGAAAACTATTCAAAGGTGGGCAAAGGGGGTGTTAATGGTCTACAGCAGATGCTGTCATGGTTTTTGAAGAGCTTGTAACTGACCCTTTAGAGTTCCTGTAAACACTGTGAAAGGGCTTGGATAATAGACAACTGTTTGGTTGTGAAAGTCCATGGAGAATAATGGCTTTGTGCAAGAAAGAGTATTTGTATGCCTAATAGAGTCAGGTAGGAAAGGGCTGTGAGCCATCTATGTCCTGACTGCCTAGCTCTGTAAGTGCAAGCATGACTTGTGATGAGCTCTGCTACTGTACTTCATCTGATTTACCAAAAATGTGAACCATGGGTTTGCTAGGAGGTGCCCTTCAAAATGTATTGTACAACTTTCCTTAAGAAGGGTCAGTGCTATTCCTAAGCAGCTTGGCTGTGGTCCTGTTAATTAAGTAGCTGTCACTGATTTAAAGCATGAATCAGCAGGGGCTTCATTTGTTGCTGGCTGAAAGCATCAAAGCAATCAGTAAAGCTGCCAGAACGTGCTTATTCCTACACTGTCCCCCACACGTGGCACAATTTTGTGTGGCGCTGAAAGAAGTCTGGCTCCACAAAGCCAACATGAAATGTCAATACTGCAGACCATTTCTGACATGTATGATCTTATATATATTCTACTCTGCTCTCGTGAGACCTCACTTGGAGTATTGTGTGCAGTTCTGGTGTCCTCAGCATAGAAAGTATATGGAACTGTTGGAACAAGTCCAAAGGAGGGACATGAGGATCATCAGGGGACTGGAGCACCTCCTGTATGAAGGTAGGCTGAGAAAGTTGGGGCTGTTCAGCCTGGAGAAGAGAAGGCTGCGTTCCAGTATCTGAAGGGGGCCTATAGGGATGCTGGGGAGGGACTCTTCATGAGGGACTGTAGTGACAGGACAAGGGGTAATGGCTTCAAATTTAAACAGGGGAAGTTTAGATTGGACATGAGGAAGAAATTCTTTACTGTAAGGGTGGTGAGGCACTGGAATGGGTTACCCAGGGAAGTTGTGAATGTTCCATCGCTGGTGGTGCTCAAGGCTGGATTGGACATAGCCTTGGGTGGCAAGGTTTTAGTGGGAGGTGTCCCTGGCCATGGCAGGGGGGTTGGAACTAGATGATCTTAAGGTCCTTTCCAACCCTAACTATTTTATGATTCTATATTAGTCCGACTTAAGGTTTATACAGACCCAGTCATTCATAAGTCCATCAGTCACCCAGCCCCTCATGTGTGCTCTGAGCTCCCTGAATGCACATGGCCATCTGTTGTTTTAATGGAGGATTAATTTCTAGGAAACTCCAGTGTCTAATATCAAAGCTGACATGCTTGCATCCATGTTTGGCTAGTCTTTTTGGGTTTTATATTTTTATTCTAGGCAATAATTGATTCTCACTCCAGATAAATAACACACATTCCTATCTTGAGATTGGACCAGCAGGTGCAGTTTTCAGAGCAATGCAGTCAGGTTTGCTAAATCCTGTGACTCCAGGTGAAGGCTGTGTCACATATTCTCCTGGTAGATGTGTACAGAGATGATCAAGTATTTTGTTCTTCTGAGGAAGAAAAACAACACAAAAGAGAGGTAGGAAACCATAACATGATGTCATAATGAAGCCAATTTACCAGATTTATTACTATTATTTATAGTAGTGAATTAGAATGTGTCTAAAGCTAACATTAAATGCTTGTAAGAGGACAATGAGAAAGGCACTGTCAGTGTAAGGTAGGAGCCTGCAATTTCATCAAGTGGTACGACAAACTGTCTTTTTCTTTTCCAAAACTGAAAAGATAAATGCATCTGGAGACAGTATTTAATTTTTCATCCAAACTTTACACATGTAAATAAAAGTCTGTAACTTCTCTGAACTTCATTTGCAAAATGAATTTGCTGGTGACTGTTAGTACTGCTGTTACGCAGTGAAATGCAGCAGGAACTGGTAAAGCTGCTACTTGCCATAGCAGCAAAGTATCCTCCTGATCATCAGCTGTCATGAGAGAGTGAGATGATTATTCTTGTGACAGGACAAGCAGCCCTACTCTGCTGCCGGGTCCATACCTGCCTGCAACCTCTACTACACATGCTGTAGTGTTAGGAGCTGGCACTGCATAAGTACACTGCCACGTTCATATGAAGTGTCATTTACTGGCTTCACATGTGCCTGTTTTAGCTCAATTGGATTCTGTATCTGGTGACAGTGGTCAAGACTAGATTAATGTCAACATTCTCTTGGGGTTCCTAGATGGAAATTTGGTGATTAGTTTAAATATGGCTTGTTATGGGAAGATCTGGTTTCCTCAAGCTTCTTGTTTTCCCTTGGGCGAGGAGGTAGGGTTGGGGGTAGGCACACATTTCTGGAGGTTGCTATTGTTTTTCTTTGTCAGCATTTTCTATGACAGCTCTGCAGTTGCAGCTTTCTGTGTATCTAATACACAATTCTAACTCCCATTCACAAGCTATCTAGATGAGGATGGGTTAAGACTGAGTACTTGGAGCTCTGTGGATTCAAACTGTATATGAGCAGTCCAACTTCAGGCTAGTTTTTACAGGATCCAGCCTTAGAAACACAGACCCAGACTATATTGGGATGTAGGATCAGTGATCATATAGACCTTTTTTCTTTTTTTTCATTGCTAATACTGTCAAAATTAAACAGCTTCTCTGGGCTTGGTGGGATGTATCTATTTTAACTGAGGGATAAGATTCTGTACCCTGGCCCTCGTTAGTTCTTTTGAAGAGGTGCCAAATGCTATAGCAGTAACTCTCCTTCTCTTCCAGAAACAATCACCATCTTTTTTGGCTGTCCTCACTTACAGCCCAGCTATATCAGTAGATGGAAAAGCTTTTAAGACCTTGAGTAATGACTGAGTAAACTTTAGCCTCTGTGTTTCTGTTAAAGGATAAAAATGTCTTTCTTTTTCTCCAGATTGTTCTCTGCCTTTTGATCTTGCTTCTTAGTCTTTCCTTCCTGTTCTTCCATCATTATATTCTACTGTCATGGCTTCAATAATCTTCTTTTCTGTACAGTTTCTTACTAGTTACCCATACATTTGTACTCTCTTTCTCCCTTGTTTCCCATCCTTGACAGCCATTCTACTGCTTCTGTGTCCCCCAGCGCCTAGTTTTTCCCCAGGTTTTGAGTAAGTCTGTGATTCATGTTTCTTGAAGTCTGCAGCTCTTTTCTCCCCTTGCAGAGAAGGTGAAGTTCCCCATACCACTAGGAATGAATGCAAGAATGGTCCTCAAAGCAGGAAGTGAACAATCATACATACAAGAAACTGTAACTTGGAGAGCAAACTAAGGCAAATGTTGCTGGAAGGACATAGATTGTGAGAGGACTTAATTTTCTTTTTTTTTTAAGAGATAAGAAATTGTTAAAAGGGTTTGATATGGGCAATAACTTAAATAACCCAGGTTGTTATTTGAAACTACAGTTATAGATAAGGAATATTGCAGAAAGGATATAGCATCCAGTTTTTTAGGCCAATTTCTCTTAGGGATCAGGATAAATTATGACATTTGTGAACAGAACAGTGTGAAGGTGACTGTCCATACAGATTGATCTACTGCAAATTTGTTAAGCTGTCTGCACAGTTTCCAAAACAAGGTGACAGTCTGGCTGGAACAGGGTCTATGTCACCCTGACCCACCATGTTCCCCCAGGTCACACCTTTAAGAACCCCTGGCCCATACAAATTGATTTGGCTCTTGGGACCCTGTGGTACATCCGTGCCATAGTCTGTGTAGTTGACTCTTGCCAGAAATTCTGCTTACACAAAAGGCATAGGGAAGGTGGGCAGAAGACTGTATAGCCCTACTCTCTTCTGCTACTGATGCGGATCATGCTGGTATTGCTCTGTGCTGTGATTCAGCTGCTGCTGAAAAAAAGCCTGTGCTGAGGCACGCTGACAGTCTGACAGTCAGACGCTTCTTGTGGACTCCAAAATCATCTGAAACAAAACCCCCAAACTGGGCAAATCTTTGATTAAAAGGCCAGTTGGTCAGACTAGCTTGACCTATCTCCTTTGTTTTAACCTACAATAAGCAGCTTGCTTTCTCTGGTATGAAGAAATAATTCTGCAGCAATCTACATTAAACCCAGAGTCTCTGTCAAATTATCTGAAAAGTAGGTTAAATCTGATACAAATATCAACTGATTTTCTTTAATGGGATGTTTTTGAAATAGGATGATTAATGCTGCTTGAATTATATTAAAAAAGAGGGGAGCGGAATGAGAAGAAACCAAATATAAAATCTTTAACTTAAGGACGAGAATGCTGAGAATAGATTTGCCTCGACCTGATGTCTTTAATCTCTTCTCTTTTTTGATATTCTTCCTGAACGTATGGAAACAATCTCTTGTAGTACAAGTGTATAGTCTGTTGTACTGAAGCACAAACAGGAAACTAATCTAGGAACATACTGATTGCCTGACTGTGTTTGTATGAAGGAAGGAAATTCTTAGGGAATACAACACATATCTTGCCATGAAATCTTAGGCCTCCACATTAGAATGAAGAAACATTTTAAACGATCTGCCCTGGCACCCTACTCCCCCTCTCCATGGCTCAACCCACCCTTTTATGTTGTTTTGTTGTACACCCTTTACACACACCTCAAGATAGTGTAAATGTGATTATTTTTGGGTTCATTTTTTAAGCCTTGCCTTCCTGAGTTCATCATTGCCCATGGGGATCCAGGCATATGTGATCTCTCCAAGTTTATGGCTTGATTTACTCTCAGATGTGCAAAGTCTATTCTGATTGACTGCTCTTTCAGAACCTACAGCCAGCTAGGCTGTTCCATCCAGACTTGTAGTAACTTTGCGGCTCTGACCTTGGATTTGCTCAGGCACTGTACCACACAGCCTGCTTGTATCACCTCCTCTCCGCTGGGCACATTCTGATGGCCAGAAAAAACAAAATTCACTAAATGCTAGTACCCAAAAGCAGTAGTGTATCTGAGCAGTGACTGCCATGTTTTGAAAAGATTTGGCAATCAGAAAGATGAATATTTTATATAAACATATAAAAAAGAGAAGGATTTCTGAAGGTCCTGTCATTAAGGTATTATTGTATCTTATTAGACATTAAGATATTAAAAACATAATCCTTCCTCCTTTTCTCAACCCAGCACAGATATCATCTATGGAAAAGGATGTAAATAAGGTCTTCCCTTGAACTACTTCAAGTTTGCTGGGAGCCAGAGACAGCTGAACTGCAAAACAGCTTTCATGAGGTAGCTGATGCTGCCCATTGGCAGAAACAGGAAAACAGCCTGCATGGGACAAGGGTGATTTTTTTAGGCGCAGAAAAGGAAATGGAAGTCCACTCTTAGTTGGGCGTGTAGTCCCCATCAAAGGGATTTGATGAGAATTGAAAGCAACTCCCTGGCTACAGAAACAGTGAAGTCTAAGCCTTTTATTTTCCCTGCTATTTGAGACAATGCATGTGCAGTCTAGACCTGATCACTTTTGATGTTTTCAGCCCCTCCGCATTTGTTACATGCCATGGGCAGCAAAGACAAGGTGATCAGATTATGTGAGAAAAGAGAGGTAGAGTTACTTCCGTAACAGATGTCCCTTTGAGCAGGAGACCTGTAGTGCCACCCAGCACCCTTTCTGCTGTGTAGTCCGTGGTTTGGGATCCTCTCCTCTGCCATGGTCCACATGTCATTGTGTTCAGAGGATCAGGCTGATATTCAGTGTATCTTCATCTAAAATGGCTGAGAGGCAGTGGGGCTGTGGAGTGTGGACCCAGCTCTGTTGGTTCTGAGTTCTCTCTGTTCTCTCTGCTGTGAGGGTGCAGGGCATCCTTCCACCGAGAGGCAGATGCCAGAGCTGTGTCGGCCCGCAGTGCAGGCTGTGCGGCTTGTGCAGGATTAGGAGCGGGTGACAGATGCACAAGGTGGCCTGAGGGCTTGGAGAGTGGCCGGCCAGGCATAAATATCAAAGCAGGCAGTGCACACAACATGCAGGATTCTCGGGAGTCGCAGAGATCTGGGGGATGCAGGAATGTGGAGCTGGCAGGGGGAATGGATTCGGACCGTGCTCGGCGAAAGAAGAAGGTAGCAGATAGGTTTTAAGAAGGTGGAAGAGGCACTGCCCTGATTCAGGGCTTTGGTTGAAAGAGAAATTCTGGTTTAGGAAAACACAGCTGTCTAAACATGGCATGCGAGGAAACAAATCTTGGACTTAAAGGCATGTAAGGATTTCCCTAGAAATGTGAGTCTTTTGCTTACACACGTACTGGATCAGAGCTCCTGGTGTTACTTGCTGCTTTAGGGGTCCCTAAAGCATCAGGGATATCCCTGCGGATATCCCGCGCGTAGCAGCTGGTATTCTCAGCATCCCCGGGGCATCCTGCAGACGTACCTGGGGTTAGGGGCAGCGGGAACGATCGTTCCGGCGCTCCCGGCTCTCGTTGGGCACGCGTATCCTTGAGTTTTTGCAGCAGCCGCAGGCCGCCGGCGCCACCTCCCGGGCGGCCACCGAGTGTCGCGGGTCCTCCTCGGCGTCGTTTGGCTAAGTGTCCGACGTTCAGCCCGCAGCGGAGAGCTAAGGACCACTGAGGTTTCTGCCTCAGAGAGGCAGGGGGAAAACGGAGCGCCTTCAGTTCGAGAAACTCACCCCAAAAACGGCTTAATGCAGAATTCACTTTAGGCGCAAGAGCAATGTGTAAAGGTGCTCAGTGATGCTAGTTCTTCCTTCTCTGCCTGCTAGAAGACTGCTGAATATGCTGTAGGATTCTGAAATCTGTAAAAGTTAATGTTTTTCCAGTCTATGACCACTTGCTAGAATATTTTTCTTATCTTGCCTATTAATTTTCAATTATTTAATTATTATTTTTGGGGTGTTAAAAAGTCCTCCTTACAAGATCTAACATTGCTGTATGTTAACTTGGTTCTGGTTTTATGCCAAACTTCAAACAAGTGAAATAAGATTCTGCAGCAAACTGACTTTGAACACATTTAATGAGTGCTGCTCTGTAAGATATTTAGGTACTAAATATGTAGATATGTATGGTCATCCTCTTTTTTCTTTTCTTTGGGTTTGATTGGGTTTGGGGTAGATTTTTGTTGTTGTTGGGGTTTGTTTTGGTTTGTTTCCTTTGGTGGAGGATGAAGAGTTAAAAGAAAACTTATATTTTTTATTGCAAAATAACTTCTATTTCTGCTGCCATATTCAGTTTGGGCAGCTTTCTAAACTGCTTCCAGAAGCCCTAAAGTAGTGAGTTTTTCACTGAAAATGAAGATGGTTAGACTGGTTTCATTATCCATCTCAATCAAATAAACTGACAAGAATGTGGTAAATCAGGTGGTTTTTCTTCTTTCCTGCTGTTGAATCTTTCTTTTCAAGCAATGAGATTTAGTCAATAACCCTTTTTAGCCCTTTATATGAAGAACATACTTGTAAATATTTTATCACATATTGAAAAGCAGTTTTGTCAATTCTAAGATCAGAATACGTAATTTGCAGAGTTGCATGTCTGTGGAGTGCCGCTAACTGGTAGTCGTCATGAACCATGTATATTAACCTGTCAGTACCCTCCATCAAGAGCAGTAGCAGTGTTTTGAGGCACATCACGCAGTTGAACACTTGCTACAACCTTTCTGCAATGTGTGTGTGTCTGTTTTATGAGTCATCCGAGGGGGCAGAGATACATGAAATACACTACTCATAGTATAGTAAGGAAAAAATGGAAGATTGTGTTTTTGAGTCGTGTTTGTGTTTCATACAGTCAGCATACAAGGTGGCCACACACACAGCTGAATCAAGCTGGTTGAGGAAGAAGGACTGGGAGTACAAAAAGTTCGAGTGTATTACAGGGTAATGTCAGTGTGTAACATCCTGAATACTAAGATTTACAATTCAGTGACAGTGTAGCTTTTATATATACCCATTGTAGCTTTCATTCATACGTTTTAGGAGAGCTGGAGCTAAACTCTTATCAGCTGCTTTAATAAAGGAGAGTCTGTTTTCCTACAAACCTTCCACTTCTGTCCTTGGATCATCCCAACAATGCTGTTCATACTACCTGTACTATAACTTTCATCTCCATTCCTGTCTTTGATTTGCAGATGCTGTAATTATGGTAGGTTTATAAAGCTGTTACATGAAGAATACTGTAAAGGGCAGTTTTTCTTTGCATACTTTATTAACCTAGGTAGATGGAGTTCAACATTTCACTGCCTGAGGTGATATACAGCTTCAGGTCACCTTATTCCAATTATGGTATTAGGCACATATTTTTGTAGTTCTCTCTGCTAGACACTGAAACAGGGAAGTTTTACAAAGTTTAATGATTTAAAAGTACCAGGAATGATTTCTGCTGAACAAATGCCTTTTTTTAAAGGTGGAATCAGCAGATAACTTGAACTGCTAGTTACCAATGTGGGAAATTGAATGAGAAAGCTCACACTTTTCAGACCTTGCACAGACAGACTGAGAGGGACTTTAAAGGATGTTACAAGAATTAGCTTCAATTACCTCTCATAAAATTTGCAGTATGTTCTGTCAGAGGGAAGTTGTACTTCTTGACAGTGTATGAGATTGCTGCAATTCTGACTGGAATTTGGATACTTGCCACAGCCTGTTAAGCATAGCAGCGTACTCCAGTACATTTGTCAACCTTGTTTTTTCATTTAATTAAGATTTTAACAACAAAAACAATAACAAAAAAAAAGTTAAGTTCTTGTGTGACCATATTTTAGAATAGATCACATTGTACAGCAGTAATTAGAGCTCTGAAGTTCTTAAAATTCTGCATGTGAAGCTTGGCATGTTCAGTGAGGAGTGATTTTAATTCCTCCCCTCTGCTGCCCCACAATGGGTGGTGGCTCCTAGGACACCAGAGCACAAGAGAAGCTTGTATGCTGAAACCTGAGTGGCCAGCGATTTCATACTCGGGTGATTTTGTGACTGAATGCAATATAGAAAACGTATCTCTGGAGACTTACTACTTGATAGAACCTTTAAAAAGAAGCTTTCAAAGTAAAATTCAAAGCACAAAAAAAAAAAAAAAAAAAAAAACCAAAAATGAGTTGTGTATGATGCAGTGCGAATAACAATGTTTTCCTAATTTTTGACAAATTAATGTGTAATTTTTTTACTTCTTTTTGATTCTTACTGTGTTCTGAAACTTTTCTCCTGTACCTGTCATGAAAATTCGTAAATATAAACACTTTATATTTCCTCTATATCTGGCTTGGCAACTTCACACTTCAGAGATTTGCTGACCTCTACTGCTGAAAAAAGCTGATATAAAACTGGAGAAGTTTTAACTTCTGAAAAAAAACCGAGACTCAAATATATTACGAGGTGAAGTTTCAAGATGGACTGTACTATGACTGAAAAATTTTGAGGATTTTGTTTTTTTTTCCCTACTTGAAACCACTTAGCACATTTTTTTCAAGTTTAGATTGCAAAGAAGATGTTGTCTGAGGTCTACAGTGGGTGATGATTGGTTATTCTTGTTCCATGTTCAGCCTGAGTAATCTGAACTGAAACATCATATGAAAGTCTTACACAGTTCTGTAAGACACTGATGAAATGGTGTGAATTCATTTTTTACTAGCTCTACTGCCTTAATATGCACATATGCTTTGTTGCTCTTTCAGATCAGGTTTGTTGGAAAGAGGACAGAAGCTATCCAGCCTGTTTACATTACTTAGGTGTTTGTGCTGTACCTTCTGTGTCTCTTTTCATTTGTGAAAGGATAGGAGGAATGTGAATAAAATGCAGGGCCATATTTCCTAAGTACATTGACAGGACTTGGTAACTCATCTTTCAGATCACCTTACAAATGAGTTTTTCAGTCTCTCCTGCTTCGCTTCTTACAATCCCTTGTTTGAAATCCTTTTTATTAGAGATACGTTTCTTTTGTAGCCCCTGTCTGTACCCCATGCTTTTTTCTCTGTTTATTTATTCTTATCACATATTCAGAGTACTTCTGGGACTGTTTAACTTTTCTCTTCGTTAGTCACAAAGTATCTACTATGTTGGTGTTCCATCTACAGAGTCTTAAAGGGCTCCTGGAAAGGACATGAAATATAAAATTACCTAGTTCTATCTTCAGATCACCATGATAATCCTCTAATCCCAATAAGAATACTTTGCTTTATGCACTTGAACATTACTATTTGGAGAAGAAACAAGATTCTAACTCCAGCTCAGTTAGGTATTTCTGAGAATGAGCACTCATCCTTCCCACTGCCAGGTATAAATTTGTGCTAGGTCATTTGAGAAAAGGTCTACTTATGACTAACATCCAGTAGCTGACAAGCCGGTAGTTGCCAGAGGATGTGGTTTAAGAAAATCTACCCTCAAAGTTCTCCAGGAGAACAGAAATTTAAAAGATTCCCAAGGAAAATAGGTGGGAAGGTTGATAGGAGGAAAATATGGAGGTCTGTTCCAAACAGACCAGATTAGCTTTAGAAAATGTTCTTAGAAATCAAACCTTTCATAACTGAATGGAAAGGTCTGTGCAAATGCAAAAGTAGCACTGACACAGTAGAAGTACTGAGGAACTATGATTTTGCTCTTTTTTTAAAATGTGAAGTTTGTTTGTGACACATTTGATAAGACAAGGAGAGATAGGGTATTACAGCCTTGTCCAAGGGAAAGGATTGCCTGTTACAGAGCTATCTTTGTTTTCCGCTTTGGCCATTTTCATAATCTGTCCATGCTACTATTGACTTTCCCATGAATAATGTTGCCTTGAGTATTATGAAAAAGTATTACTTTCTCAATAGATATTAGCATGAGCTCTTAGACTGGCATTAGACAGGTGAGAAAGGATTGCTGTTATTTCGTTGGTTTCCTACCACACAGAACAGATGTTCAAAGGCCCTCTTCTTTTTGTTACCTGAGATCCTGTCCTCTGTGAGTGACTTGGACTGGCCTTGAAGTGATAAAGATCTGGCCTATCTGACCTGATTCCTGAGCGGGACACGGATTTGGAGTAGGCTGAAGACTAGAGTGAATGGACAAGTGATCCCTTCAGCATGAAACTAAACAGAGAGTCCTGTTGTGCTGCTTTGCTATGATTATTTATGTATGTGGCTATGTGGAGATTTTCCTGTTTCCATTCTTTTGCTTTTTTTTCCTGTTTTTGTAGTTCCATGCTTCTGAGCATTCCCATGTTTCTGAGAAGACCCAGTGTCAGTGCTGTCCACCACAGTGTGGCATTTTTTTCCCTACAATCCAAAATAAAAGCGTAGCTCAAGGAAGGGGCTTCGACTTTTTTGTTTTGTTTTCAAAAGATGTTTGGCTGGATTGATCTTAGCCGCAGGCAAAAAAATGCAGATGAAGCAGGGCCTTATACTCTTTTCCCATCTGTTTATCTGCGTGTGCTGATGCTTTTATTTTTGAGCCAGAAAGCACCTTTCTCTTCTGCACAGGTACCTCTGAGTGCAATGGGTGCTAGTCAGTGATGATAATTCTGCAGTTCTGCAATAAACCAGGAAGCACTTATTCATAAATAAGTGGTGTTAGACATCAGGATTATTTCAGTGTCCTTGAGATTCTCCTTTGCTTTTATTTCTGATTCTTTTTTTGCAGGTGTCAGCAGAAGCCTGTGCAGTCTTGAGTCTTGGAAGTCAGATTTTGGTGTTATGAGTCCTATTTTTTGCTTTTAGTAGTGGCAGGGCACTGAGATGGCTCCAGTTCATACTGTCACTGGTTATTGTTTCTGTGCGGTAGACAGAATAGCTAAGTACAGTACACCTAAAATAGGTGGATCTGCAAATTCCTGAAAATAAATGTGGACATAATTAAAAATTCAAAGTTTGTAGAGATTGAAAGTTTTTTCCCCATTGGCCTCCAGGACTCAGGCCCCTGGTGATGTGAATGGGATGTGCAGATATATTACAAATTTCTTTCCAGGTCTCCAGAATCTTTGCTTGTTGTAGTTTAAGCCTCTACAACTCACACAGTTTTGCTCACTCACTCCCCCCTCTTTCTTCCCTCCACTCCCGGAGGGATGGGAAGGAGAATCGAAAGAATGCAACTCCCACAGGTTGAGATAAGAACAGTTTAGTAACTAAGGTATAACACAAACCACTGCTGCTACCACCAATAATAATAATGACAAGAGAAATACAAGGGAAAAGAATACGATCGCTCACCACCTATACCCAGCCCAACCATGCAGTGCACCCCACCCTTCCATGTCTCTGCTCTCTGTTTTACATCCTGGGCATGACGTGCTGTGGCATGGAATACTTCTTTGGTCAGTTCGGGTCAGGTGTCCTGTCTCTGCTTCCTCCTGGCTTCCCCTCCTCCCTGGCATAGCATGAGACTCAGAAAGTCCTTGGTCAAACCAAAACATTACCTAGCAGTAACTGAAAACACTGGTGTTATCAGCGCTGTTTCCATGCCGAAAGCCAAAAACACAGTGCTACGCCAGCTACCAAGAAGGAGAAAAATGACTGCTACTGCTGAACCCATGACATTGCTCCAATGAAGCTGTGTTGAGAAGGGGGAGCAAGGGAGGAATAGGAAGAGGCAAGGCAGTAGCTTTCCTGCAGAGGAGCTTCACTTTCTGGACCAGTGGGAGCAAAAGCCAAGACTGAGGGCAGGACGTTGCTTGGATCTTGTCTTCTTCCCTGGCATTGGATGGTGGCTTTTGCTACTGATCTCCTTTTGAGGTGACATCCAGTCTTCAACACTCAGTGTCTGGCTTTTTAGAGTACCTGCCTTCTAGATATCGGATTGCTTTTATTTTTATTAAAATTAAAATAACCATTTTCAGCAGGAAGCTGAACAGATGTCCTCATTTAATCATAACAGATCCCTCTTTCCTGTGTAACATCCAGCTGTCCTAGTGCTTTTCAGAGTAATCTCAGTTTTCTTGGTGCTGAGATTCCTGAAAGCTGACAGAAATTGCTCACTAATAATTGCATCTCTGATCCTTCCATCAGGAGTAGAATGTGACTCAAAATTCTAGGAAATACTGGTTACTACTCAGAATATTTTTAATAAGAAAAGGAACCGATAGTCTATTTGCAAGGGAATATTTCAGTCTTATTGCTGGTGTAAAATATTTTTGAAAGACTTCATTATAAAAGTATTTCTGGATCATCTTTGATTTAGCTTGTGCGCTGTTTCCTCAGACTGTAGGAATGTGGTCTGACAGAATGTGTACAGGAGAAAAAATACACATTTTTACATATTGAAGGGCTGGAACACTGGGAGGGAGCTGACTTTAGCTTGGCATGAAAAGAAGGGAAGTTTTCCTTAAGAATGGTAGCCACTGTTGAAAATGAGAGCAATCCACAGACTCTGAATCACATGGAAATTAACTCCTTGTCTCTGCTAACAGCATAAAGAGCGCAATTACTTTGGGAGGATGTTTGAAGCTATTTTTAGTCCAGTCATAAGACCCTAGTACATTGGATATTAGTTCTAATAGTAAGTATTTTATTTTATGATATTTGGTTTATCTGTTTTCACCAGATTGGTATTAACTACTTTGGGATAAACTGCGATTCCCACTTTTGATGCAGTTTTAATTGAAAAAGTGTATGTAATAAATAGAAATTCTTGGTGAATATGTACTTACCAATGCGGGCCATTTCCGTCCCACAGAAATCTGCCACTCTGCTCAGATATTTATTGTCCACTATAATTATGACAAATCTTTAAATCCTTTCAGATGATATTTGGATGCTCTTGGGGCTCATGGTTGTTGTTTGTCCCAGGGTGTCTAATATCTATTTGGCAAGATAGCCATGGTAGTGAATTAGATTAAAAGTCTCGGGTGACTTCCCACAGCAGCACCTTCTTCACGCATATTTACTTGACTGAATAAGTATGCTCTCATCTATGGGAAGGTGTTTTTTAATGAAGTTCATTGTCTATGCTGTTTGCAGTTCACAACAAATCCCTTAAACAGTTAATAAAAAGAAAGCAGGGCTGACTTTGTTAGGACTGCAGTTGGCCTGGTGGCTTTGATCCAATCCAACACAACTGAAGTCCAAGTTGATTCCTGGCAGTGATAACAATTCAAGCAAGATAGTAAATTTTTTTTGGACATTGTGGTTTGCAGAGTACATTACAACTGGCATATATGCCTATGGTGGTCTATTAACACAGGGACAACCAGTTATACGGCCAGAGGACAGGGTAAATCCCCTAGACTCAGATGCTGTACAAGGGAGAGCTATGAGAAGGGAAAGAAATGTTCCAGAAAACTGTTCTACACAAAGCATTTAGTGAGTGTTGGAAATGAGTGTATGCTGGACAAAACTTAGAAAGGTCCTTTCATTGCCAAAGTGCAACAAAGGCAAGGGAGGAGTATTGTGCCATGGGTGAGGAGTCAGTCACTGTGTATTTTAAGCAGCCAGCAATAGATCCTTTCATACATAAAAATAAAGATCTGTGGGTCTCATCCAAAACCCATGGAAGCAAATGAGATTATTTTAATTGACCTTCTGAATTGACAGCCATAATTAGATGGCTTTTCTCTTTTTCCTCTGCTGCTGAGAGGAGGAGGACATAGCTCTTTGGCCTATGCTGCTGAAAGTCTGTGGCTGCTGACAGTTGCACACAGATGCCTCTCCACTCCCATTCTTGGGAAAACGAGCACTGCTGGTGGTTAGGCGAGCTGAGAAGATGTAAATTGTAGGAATGGCAGCCTCCAACATGCCTAAGCACAAGGAAAAGAAAAGGAAAATATTTTTATTCAGAAAACAGCAATTGAGATAACTCTGGTGTCATTGGTGGGTGTGAGAGAATTGGGTTTTGGATTTTATTTTAAGGCAGGAAAGGAATGAATCTTCAGATACCTGCTTTGGCTGTCTGTATGACATGTACTATGAAGCCTAGAGCTTCTGGCTGAGCAGTAAAGCATCTTAGAAAGCCATTTTCTTGATTTCAAATCAGTATATTTTTAAATGACAGAAAGTGTGTCCGACTGACTAAGTACTACGTATACAATTCTGCATAAAAGAACCTGTCTCTCGGTATATTTACGGAAGACTGGCCACTATTCAAATAGTAATCTCCTATGGTGTTACTGCTGTGTTGTAGTATTGTTATTCCTCATTGTACTGAATATCAGTGCAATGACTTCAGTGCCTACGCCCTAACAGGTTTAGGGCACGCAGAATCTTCAGCAGACAGAGGACAGATCCTCTGCTGGCTTCTGAACATGCTATTAGCAATATTTCTGCTTAGAGGGTAAATTCCAGACCTCCCATGCCCCTACAGACTCTGCCCATGTGGATGGCTATCTCCCCCTGCAAGAGGTTCCTTCATAGGTTTTGGATCTGCATGCAGTGGTCTTTGGTTTGCTTAACATTTTAAGCCAGTCACTGAGTTTTGTCCCTCCAGAAATACTTAGCCAGCGTTGGAAACCAGACTCCTGGCTTTCATTCCTACTCTCTCACTTTTAAAAGTTTCTTACAACTACCTTAGACATATTTCAAACTACAGGTTTCCATACAAGCTTTTAACCTATGACTTAAAAAAGAGAATTTTGGCTTGTACAGCTCTCATATTTTGGGGGGCATGAGAGACTGGGTAAGAAATTGAACCTTGGATTACTGATATCTGAAATAGGCCTGAGAAATGTTTCTAGATCGTTCTCTCAAGTTATTGTAGCTGTCATTGTCCTTTCATAAGATTACATTCTGGAAAGCAAGCTATAGCTATGCTGCTCTGTAAAATGTATGAGATCTGTTCTCTGCCTCATGCAAAATGGCACGGCACAGCTCACATACGTGCAACTAGGTTTTCTTCCTTTCCAAAACACATTCAGAAGATTGCAGCCTGCCTGTCTGGAACTATCCCTGACTCTTGTTGTCACCCACCATTCCCAGTCACTGTCTGGGAAAAAGCATGTAAACAGTTTAAATAGCATGGTCAGTATTTGAAACCATGTCTTGGCCCTTTTTTATCTGCAAATACAGACTTAGCCATGAGCAACGGTGTCAGAAATGGCCACATTATTAAAGTGTGTACTTCAACAAAATTATGTCAATGTAAAGCAGTGCCAGACTGTTTCCTCCTTTTATCCCCATAAAGGAAGTTCAGAGGCCTGGCCATCATCTCCTGCCAGGTAACTACAAATGCTGCTGTTACAGGATTCTTCCTCTCAGGAAGATAATAGAAACGCTTCCTATGTGAACCCCAAAGCATGATTCCCTGTATTTACTTTGAGAAGACCTGCTTGAAAGGATTTTTAGGTACATGTTTAACTTCAGTCATGCAGCTTCCCATAAGTCAGTCATGCTCACGCTCAGAGATAAGTACGTACACTGTGATTCAGCAAGCTGTTAAAGTAAGCTTGCCAGGCTAAATGAAGACAGCAGGAAGAGTCCTGCAGATAGCCATGTCGTTCACTATAAACAAACTGGACCGTGATTTACCTCAGGCCCTGATTCTGTCAATATTCTTATGCTCTGATTCTGTCTATTCTAACACTGAAAGCAAGGTTTTGCTCATTAATATCAAATTCATATTTATCTGGCAGCATCCCAGCCTCCGAGCATAGCCTTGGAAGATGCAGATGGTTACTTGCAGTGCAGAAGAAAGAGCCAGAAAGTGGTAGTTTTCCTTCATGGTACTATAAGTAAAATACCCATACACCACTTCTGGTTGGTGGGAGGCAGGAATTTGAGAAAGAAAAATCTCTCTCATTTTTGCCCCAGAATGCAAACAGTATTTGAAGGTTCATTTAATTGTTTCTCATGAAAAGGAGTTGCTTTGAACTTTCAGCCAGCTCTTGTTTCAAGTATTTCTTTGAAATTATAGGACAGATATTTGCTGTCCTATAGTGAGTTACTGTTGTTTAAGAGAATCTGAATTTATGATGCAGCTTTTGTATATCAATGCCAGGCATTTTAGGAGAAACACCCTGTGCTGTGAAGCTTATTATTAAATTGCATTTGTTAGTAATGCAAGAATTTGCTGTTATGAAAAATGGAGAATCAGGCCTTTGGAAGGGTATTTTAGCACTGCTAAAATGAATTATCGAGATCTAGCCTCATATATTGACTTCCTTTTTTTTCAGTTCTTTTTTTTTTCCCTCTGCTCTTATCAGATACCATTCCACCTGCTCAGAAAGCCTCGTTTGCTGTTGAGCTCTCTGAGTCTACAGAAACTTGTTTTGGACCATGTCTGAATCACCCTTCTTTTCAAATGCAATGAAAGAAGGCTGTAAAGCACTCAATAATTTGCTGTGGTCTTGATCCTGCCCAAGTTAATTTACTGTCACTGTCTTATGAAGGCTTCTCAGTGATAATGTTCAGGAAACAAGGATAAAACGAGTTCTTCTTCTTCCAGTACAATGGTGAGAGAAATCTGATTTACTAGTTAAAGAGTTGCTTTGGGAAGCTGTAAGATCTAGTATTAATTTGTAACATCACCTTAATCATGCAGCCTTTAGTTTCCAGATCTCCGTCTGTCAAGGTAACACTTCACAGGGGTGTCATAATGAGTGCAGAGCTCTCCATGACCTCATGTGGTAGGTGCTATGGGAAGCCACTGTTTCATCATTAAAGGGATGGGTAAGAATCATGGAATTTTAATGTAAAACTAACTTATGATACACACATAGGACTGAAGATGTTTGCAACACTTGGATGCTTTTTGTGATGTGGAGCCGAACCTTTTGAACTCCAGCCAGCATTGCTGGTCATGCTCCTGACATGCCTCCAAGCTGATTCCATGGAGATTTCCTTGCATTTTGTACAGAATGCCTCCTCTCAGATGGTGTTTCATATTCTCATGACTTCAGTCTGCCTGTTCTGAAATACCAGCATGCCTGCTGGTCGCTCCTATATGCTCTACTGACTCAGTAACGCTGTTGCCTGGCTGGTGTGGGATTTCCTTTTTCTCAGGGATACAGTATCAGCTTAGCTGTCCTGAGTTTACCTGTCCTGAAAGCCTATTTCCATATCACTTGTCAAGCCACAACTGCTTTCTTTCCTCTTCCCACCCCAGTCTCTTTTTCATGATTTTCATCCATTGTTAGGCTTCCAGCGCCTTGAACAACTCACACAGGGGACTCACTTGAAGCTGAAGCAAAGGTAGTTGAAAGACATAGGGAAAGGATATCCATTAAATTATAGGAAGTCTGTACACAATAAAAGGAATATTTATCACTGTATTTTTTTTCTGCAATTTGGGGTTGGAAAGGTGGTCCTCTCTTTTTTAGTCAGAGACTGATTTTTCAGAGCTTTAACAGTAAATGAAATATATTGTCTAGAGGATATGATTGCATGCAATGTACAGGTGTTTTCCTGCTGAAAAGCCTGTTCACAGTCCTTAGGAAATTCTAACAGTGGAAGGAAGGCAACTTGAGTAGAGCCTTACTGTTCACACTGGGCAGAACCTTGCCCGTAACCATATAGTATCCTTGTTCCTGTAGTCCTTCACCTTTCACAGTCTGCATATTCCACATGCAGAAAACTGAAATAAACAGAGAACCTTAGAGAACCCAATTCTCGGTCTGTGAGAGTCCTTTAAGTACTCTGGTGTGGTAGCAGTGCTTCTTCTTAATGAGGGAGAACATATTACCTAAGTGCCTTAATAACTTACCAAATATCCCTCCTAATCTAGTTTTCCACAAGCACACATATTTCTTTAGTGCCAATATTTTACATCCCTCTTCTGTGAGCAAGATTTCTGCTGCAGAACTTTCTATCTAATACTGAACTGCCCCTGCTCATGAATAAACCTTCCCTCCCCTGTCAAATGCATCTGTTGCGCCAGTTGTACATTTTCTAGTACCCCTGAGTTCTTTGGGTGGACAAACTGAAGCACCAAGGGGAATATGAGACTTAAGACCCGCAATGAGATAGTAACAGATGAAGAACTAAAGGTTGCATATGCCTAGTCTCTGGTGCTAAACCAAGAAGAATATACACTGTCTCATGCCATGAAAAGATAACAGTGAGAGACCCAAACTGCTACCATAAAAGAACAATTTAGGATATATATATTCCCTGACATTTGGAATGTTCTCTTTCCATACGTAAAAGATGTAAGTGGGATCTTCTAGCTCTTATATTCAGCCTGCAATGTGTCAAATGTAACAAGAAATTTCAAAAGTCTGATGATGAAATGGTGATGAATGTGTGGTAAAATTGTGGGAACTCACAGATCTAAATGCAGAGTTCACATTTACTCTACTTGCATTCCGAGTACATGCCATGTGCTTCATTACAGACATTTTTCTATTAGGTTTTTTCTTTTTTTTCCTCTTTTTTTTTCCTCCAGGCTGTGATACAGGTTACTAATCTTCAGCATTTGTGCTGGCTCACAACAAAGGGCAAGTAAAGTACAGATACTAATGATTATTTAGTACCTTAATCTTGCAAAACTTTTTAATCTGTAACATAGCAGATAGAGTTAGTTTGAAATGATGGCTTTGAAAGTAGAATAGTTTTGTGCTCAGTGCTCTGCAGCTTTAAATTCAGCAGACACTCATTTGTGCTAAGGGCTATTTTTGATCTCTGAACACCACAGCCTTCACCACTTGAGACAGAGATTTTGTCCTCTTTTCACCAGCTGCTTCACTTTTCTCATTTCTTTCAATCATTTGAGCAGGAACTTTTACCTTACAGTCTGTGGAAGAGCAAAATTCTAGTATTAGAATAATTTTCTTCTGACATACCTGTGACCTATTCCATCTGCATGTTTGAGTGATGCTTTTTTGATTACAAGCAACAAGTTTATTTTAATCCAGAAATAAAAAAAAAAGTGATATTTCAGACAAACATTACTGGGATCAGTGGAGCAAAAGAAAATAAATAGGTCTTTGCTATAGATCCCGCATTTTACCTTGGGTTTTTTTCACTACAACGGTTTCTCATTTATGACAAATCTCACTAGGATCTCATGAGAATAATCTCATTCCTGCTGTGGTAAGCCAGGACCCCCATTTTCCTCCTGGTATCTTCTTTTCACAGTTTGGGCAACAAGCAATGTATGCTACAGTTGATCATGACGTACCTGTGGGAAGTCTCACAGAACAGGAATGCTAACTCTTTAGCTCAAGTTTGTGTTCCACTCACATACTAGGGTATACAGCAATGCAGCTTTCTTCTCTTTCTTTCTCCTACTACTTCTGAAACTCGTAAGAACCGTGTGTCTCTGAGTCTTTCCATTCCTCTGGTAATCCTGGATAAAAATGGGCAGTAAATTGAAGAGAAAAGGAAGGGGTGATGCCAGCTATTATGCTATGACTGTGTTAGCTTCATTGTCTTAGGAAATTATACCTCAAGATTATTTCAGCTCATTCTGTACACACAGATGACTCCTTACAGAAGTGTAAAAGCAACCTCTAACCTGTTAGAAAGTCAGAATTTATTGTCATCTCTGAAAATTCTTGGATTATAATTTTTTAAGGAAATTTAGATAGTTTGTCATCCAAAGTCCTATTTAAAAATAGTTAACCATTCATAGTCTATATTTCACTAAAATTTTAATGGAATTTAGGCAGCCTAGCTTATGAAAGAATCTCTGTCATGCACCTGAGTAGGTATCTGAGTATCTTTAAGTAACTGGGACAACATATCTCTTTGGAAAATAATTCTTGAACATGTGACATGGAACGCTCCCCCTCATCAGCAACATACCCTCTGTAAGAAGAAGCCAGAAAATAGATTCTGAATGTTTTCCCACAAACTTCCACAGTAATGTAAAATGAACCAGGCTTAATGGCTACAGAAATTAGATTATGCAACAACAAATGTGATACTCTAAGGCAAGTCAGTCCATATATACATTGGACCATGGTTGTTGTATTTCTTGTAGCATCACTATAAAACTTCAATCCTTCTGGGTATGAATATTATCCCACTTAATACCGAAGTACCTCCATCCTAGTTTCATAATGTTATCTTTTTGATTCATATCTCAATAATTCCTTGCCTTTCACTTCCTTATCTTCCTGCTCTTGTAAGGTTTGCTATCTGCTTCCAAAATGCGGTGGGTACATTTGAGCCTGAATATGCCTGTGCAGTTGGGCTATCTGGGTACTCTGGTATGCAGTGTCATCCAACCAGCTTTCCCAAAGTCTCTGCTTCTATTGTTCTGGTTTCCCACCACTCTTCTTCCTCTATCTGCCAGATGCTGCCTCATTCTGGGTCTGACTTGAGGATATTCAATCAGTTCTACTTTCTATAGCTTGTATCCCACAGCTGTTATTTGGTCTCATTTCCCCCTTTTTTCCTTCCTCCCCCTTTCAGTTTTGATCTAGTTCCAGAGTTTCATTATCTAATTGATTTGTTCTGGTAGACCTTTAAATTCTTCATCTTTTAATAGGTCTTATAAGGATTGTTTTCTCACTTTGGAGCTTAGTGATGGCTTATTTTCCCATTTAATACGTACAGGCTGCCAATCACCTCTACCAGACTACGTCTCAGTCTCCAGCAGTCACAATTTGGTTCATTGTTATTATCTGGCCTTTCCTGGTAGTTGTTTGGTTTAGAACCAGGAATGCAAAAGTAGACAAATGCCCACGTGATGGCCTGTCATTGATATAATAAGACAATTACCAGGCTTACTTTGGAGATTTTCAGTTTAGGTTTCTCTACATATTGCTGGCTATAGATAAATTTTGAGGTTCGTTTTGAGACAGACTTAAGAAGTTACACTTCCTGCAGTAAGAACATAAATCTTCTTGCCAAGTTTCAATATGCAAGAATTGACATACATGCATCATATTTGGTTGTGACAGAACAGTAGTAGACCCTGAGAGCCACATGCTAAGAGGTATCAGTTTTCTGGACAGAACTTGGGCCTCAGTTTCTAATCATCTTGTCTCCTATGTATTTCTTTTCACCTTAACAAGAGTATCTTTGTCTCATCTAGGACTTCTAGATTACTGCTGTAATGTAAGCATAATATACAAGTAGTAATGAATAAATGATCTTTGAATAAAGTCAGGAAGGATGACCCTGGGCGCTACAGGCCTGTCAGCCTGACCTCAGTGCTGGGGAAGGTCATGAAGCAGATGATCCTAAGTGAGATGATAAAGCACATGGGAGAAAACAGAGGGATCAGGCCCAGTCAGCACAGGTTCATGACTGCAGGTCCTGCTTGCCCAATCTGATCTCCTATGATAAGGTGACCCGCCTGGTTGATGAGGACTGGCTGTGGACTTTGTCTACGGAGGGAGGTTGCAGTGAAGCGGGGATTGATCTATTCTCCCAAGTAACAAGTGATAGGACAAGAGGAAGCAGCCTCAATCCACACCAGGGGAGGTTTAGATTGGACATTAGGAGCAATTTCTTCACAGAGAGGGTGCTGAGGCATTGGAACAGGCTGCCCAGGGAAGTGGTAGAATCACCGTTCCTGGAAGTGTTCACAAACCCTGTAGATGAGGCCCTCAGTGACATGGTTTAGTGGTTGGACTTGATGACCTTAAAGGTCTTTTCCAACCAGATTGATTCTATGAATGAACAAGAATGGTGATTAAGAACTTGAAAAAGTTGTATTTTATATGTGCTGCATTCTTACCCAATGCACATGTATTTATTTAGGTGTTTCAGGGTTCTTCAGAAATATTTTGGTTTACTAAGAGTGTAGTATCGCTTTGATATACAACATGAACAACATAGTGGGAGAAGGCAGGGAGAAAGATACACTGGTCAAGTTAATTATTTGATACTTTTTTTTTCATATAAATGCTACTGGTTTCTATAAAGAGTATTTCGACCTGCTTGGGCAACAGGATCTCCCTCTTTTTTTTTTTTTTTCTGGAGAAGTTGAGGGAATGTGGAGATTTCTAGGCTTCCACAGGGTTCAGTCTTACACTGAAGTCTTGCAGGTTTTGAGTGCTGCCCATGCTGTGGTAGCAGTGCCATTTTTCTGCTACTATTTAAAGAACATTAAGGCATCACAGATTTAGTCAAAAGCTGAAACTGTTCTTATCTGAGAAATGTGCTTAAACATGTTTATTTTGTTTACCATGAGTTGCTGTTCTGAAGAGTCATACCACTTTGTTCTCCATGTTTAACTGACATTTAACTCCATATGTCTTTTTGAATGGAGAAAAATCCCGCTTCAGAATAAATAGTAAGACTGTTAGTTAATGTGAATTGATGCAGTACCAATGAAGATGGGAGAACTATAGATTATCAGCTAGATGTCTGAGACAGTACAGTCATAACAAAAGCTGGCTCTCCCAGAAATGCCCTTGTGACATTTCCTCTTCTTCCTGGGGCAAAGTTTTACAGGTTCTTTTAGCCAAGCTTTTTTGGTCTACTGCCAAATGACTGCTCAATGCTTCATCAGCCTCCTTTCCTAGGATGAAATGTGACTAGCAAGCCTGTCACAATGCTGCTCTTTCAGTAAAGTCCTTAGGGTCCGGATGGACTAAGAGTGAAAAGGCCATGTTGTTTGACTCCTGACAGAAGGGTAAATGACTTTGCGGTCACCTTCAGACATGGTTTTGGTGACAGATCTCTTTCCTACTGCTCAATTTCAGCCGTGTAACAGATGAGTGCCATCTTTATTGCCACTGAAGTGAACCCCAGGGGAGTTCTCACACAGGCAGTTTTATCTTCCTGCTCTGGAAGCAAACTGTCACTAAAAGCTGAACTGCCAGGTAGTATAGCTTCTTTGTGACTAAATCCAGATGTTCTTATCTGCCTGACAGGCAAGAAATAATGCCAATATCCTGTATTTTTCTTATAAGGGAGTTTTGACTCTAAAACTGAATTAGTGGCTTTGGGGACCAAAATCTACCTGGCTTCTGCTAGCTTCCTGGGCTGCTTCAGATTATGGGCTTCCACTGGCAGTGAGCTTGAGGGTGATGCTGTACTGCAGCCAGCATTTAGGGTGAGAAATTGGTGGGACTTTTACCACAGTCTTCAGTGGGATTAGTCAAACCAACAGTGAAAATCCACTATACAAAGTGGTTCTTTTATCTTTACAAGAAATCAAATAGTGATCTAACCAAATGAGAAAGGTTGAAGAAAAATAGTTAAGAAATTTAATGCTGGATTAAAAAAAAAAATACCACTGTAGAGAGAGATAGGTAAGCCCATAGATAGACCACCCTCAAGTTTTTCAAACTGTTTTAAATATCAAAAAAACTGGACTTTAATGCTAGACGTTCAATGTACAAGCTAGTTTAATAAAGGGCAAGAACCAACACCAAAATTAGTTATTTATTGGTTTTACATTCCTTTGTCAAAAAGGTGCTCAAAGAGTGGCTACTTAAGTGACATGAGGCTTAAATGGATGCTGATGAGCCTAATAAAGAAGAGAATGCCATTCTGACTGTGGAACTGAATCTGTGACACATGGTTTCTGTTTCATATTTTGGTCATTAAATTTTGGTGAACTGCATAATTTTTCTGAGACTTGCTTTTTTAATCTGTAAGAGATACTAAGCATTGTGAGAGACAGTTGACTGTGCGTGTATATGTGCTTCTCAGTTCCTTTTATTTACCAAATGAAATTTCCCCAGAAAAGTGTTGTATTTTAATTCTGGTTTTCATTCTGAACGCAGAATCTTACAAAGATGGTTTGTAAGGCTTTCCCATGGAAACAAAATTAAAAAATGCATACAAAAATGACAGAATATTTCTTTCAAGAAATCAAACAAATTGACTGCCTTCTGCAAAATGTTATGATAGAAAACAGAATTGTTTAGCAAACAGTTCCAACTCTTACCTTTCACTAACTGGATAACTGGGCACGTCTTCATTATGTACATCTAAAAGAGAAGCAGTTTCATTAAGAGTATTCACAGAAGGTACCATTAAATAAAAAAGAAGTCAACTTTGCTTAGGATGAGCCAAGGCTCTATTAAATCTGAGACCTTTTTAAGTACAAAATAATGAAGTGGATGAGATGGTTAGTAAAAGATGATGGAAAGGGTTACTGGTTCGCTAAAACTGCCTATGGCTTGTTTCAACAAGCTAAGGTTCTGACGAATTGTAGTAATTGCTACATGGTGAATTTCTTTACTAAAACGAAAGGTATCAAGTGTTTTTGATTTTCAGCTTTAGCAGTTACTCTCTGCTTAAATTCCACCTTAACGTTTTAATTGTATACCCTGTTATATACTTCCTGTTCTATTTTGCATTAAAGTTGGGACCCCCAACCTGGCTGTGAAAACTGAGCTGTAGGACTGAATCCGCATCTTGGAAGTGACTGGGCTTTTCTTTGATGAAGTGAGCTTCAATTGCACTGTACATATACTGTGTGCATAATTAACTTTATCAGTAGAACTATAATTTTATCTTTGATCATTCTTATATGGAAAGACTGTCTTGTTGGTAAATTCTGCCTATCACAGTGTGTCGTGAATTAAGCCCATTAGTAACTCAGAAAAACCATGCAGTCTCTCTCACTCCCCCCAACTTCCTCCCGCCCCACTCCAGGAGGGATAGGGAGGAGAATCGAAAGAATGTAACTCCCACAGGTTGAGATAAGAACAGTCCAGTAATTAAGGTATAACACAAACCCCTGTTGCTACCCCCAATAATAATAATGAGAAGCGAAGTAACAAGGGAAGAAAATACAACCGCTCACAACCCACCGACCGGTACCCAGCCTGACCGAGCAGTGATCTAATCCTCCTGGGTAACTGCCCCCAGTTTATATATTGGACATAACGTGCTGTGGTATGGAATACCTCTTTGGACAGTTTTGGTCAGGTGTTCTGTCTCTGCTTCCTCCCGGCTTCCACTCCTCCCTGGCAGAACATGAGACTCACGCAGTTCTTGGTCAGAGTAAACGTTACTGAGCAGCAACTGAAAACATCGGTGTTATCAGTGTTGTTCCCAGGCTGAAAGTCAAAAACACAGCACTGCACCAGCTACTAAGAAGGACAAAAATGGCTGCTATTGCTGAATGCAGGACACAGTATTTACAGTAAAAGTAACTGTGATGTTTAGTATACCATAGAATCAGGGCCTCTGTGATGTTACGCTTTATTTTGTAGCTGTACCAAAACTTAGCTATTACTGTTGTGGGACATTTTTTTCTCCATTTGGTAGGAAATAAAAATATTCCACATGTAAAGTCATAAACAGTTTGTTGTTTCTTGATGAGGATAGACCCCTTTTAGGGTTTCCTAAAAAAAACCCTCAATTTCTTTCTTGCTAATCATGCTTGGGCTTTTTCACAAAATAATTTCTGCTTTTTCTCCCTGAGATGATTTTTATTGGAGTATGTGGTTCTTTCACAGAAACTGCTCTATCACTTCACCCATAACTAAAAATGCACAGTTCAGTTTTAAGTATCTGAATGAGATTTGGAGGTAGGCAAGGAGCTGGTCTGGAAAGCTTTAGTAATTTCTGACTGCAGAGGGGAATCTTTGGTGGCCACCACTTTACTGTGTTGCAGTCATTATAAATTAATCATATCTTGCAAGTTGATGCCTTGCTTTTGAAGAGCAAGGATATATGTGAATAGTCTTCTAGAACCACTGGTATGGTTCAGAGAACATGCAAGGTGTTGCAAAACTTCTTGTAAACTTGCTTAAAGTCACACTCCTGGGGAACTACTCCGGTTCTGATGGCTCTTGTAAAGTTATGTTTCATTTGTTGTTTAGAAAAAAGGAAAATATTTGTGAAACCAGACTTGTGGAGTTCTTTCTCATCTTGTGCCTTCAACTATGGTGTTAGTAGGCTGATTATTCTGCCTGAATGTGTTACTCTTCATCAGCTCAAACAAACCAACTAGGAGTATGTGAGTGTGTGGGTTTTTTGCATGTTCTTCCAATAAAAAACTAAAATGTTTTAACTTAAATAGTTTAAGGGATTGAAGTTTACATTGTGAACCACAAAGCTGTAATGCTAGTTAGGGAGTGGGTGGAAATGTTAAGCAAAAGTAACTTACCATTTGCAATGGCCTTTCTGTCCATATCATACTGGCCTATAGTCCAATATGACATTATCAAAAAAAAAAAAAAAAAAACCCAAGTCTGAAATCATTTGTCATCTTTGGTCATGTGTAAATTTTATTTTTTGGACACAGCCACATATTTTGTGAAGTTTTATCACAGATTTAAATATTAGATTGGACGAACTCTAGAGGACATGCTCCCTGTAATTTCTTTACGCTTGGTAGGTCAACCTTGATTATTTCATAAGAAATGTTTTCTTTTGCTTGTGTAATGGTTTAACTTGAAGAGAGTGATGAATATAAGAAAATGAAAATGAGAAATTATCTGAAAAACCCAGGAATTTTTCAATCTTATTATTGTACTGTCCCTGCATAGTATATGTGGTTCAGAGTGTTTTCCCAAATCTCTCTCTTCCCATTAGCTTATTAAGAATATGAAACATGCCCACTCAATTTATTCCACACTTTGGTTGTTCCAGTGAAGCAAACAGGTTTTGTATTGGATTCCCCAGAAGTTTGCAGAAAAGCTGCTTTCAGCTCAAGTAATGCAAAGCTCAACAATGCTGATGGTTGATACTAATTCAGGACAGCTCTGCAGGTACTTGAGACTTCTTGTGACATGCAAAAGGTTTGATCTAAGTGTAAATCCCAGCAGCTCTCTTGTTGCACTGATCTTTCTCTAGAAGTCCAAGAAAATTCAAAATGGTGAAAAGAAAAGCATCTCCAAATGTAATTACTATTTTTCAATTAAGTCTTAATCTATAAAATCAGTTAAAACCAAGCAAATGTATCACAAAGTTCAGATATGCTAATCATAAATTTGAGAGAGTAACAGCCACAGTTCTGATTGTCTGAAAATCAGTGAATTAAGTGGGAAATAGAGGAGATCCACCCATCAAAATAGCCAATCAAATTAATACAGTCAGTAATCATGTAATGAAATAACACAGCATGAAGACAGACCTGTAAAATACTAACCTCTGGAGGAGACACTTTTCTATTTAATGCTAAAGCTTTTACAGGAATATTTACAGCAAAATTATTCATTGAATTAATTAAATATTTTTAACATCAAACGCAAACTTGTTTACCCACAAGTAGTTGAAGCAAATTTAGACTCTGGGATCTCTATATGCTGAATGCGGTACAGTTGATGTGGCCCCTCTCAATTTGCTTGCTTTTTGATGGTGTAGCAGTTAGCTCATTTCACTTCCTCCTGTAAAGTACAGCATGGTCTTTGCTGGATCTTTTCACTGTCAGATGCCTGGAAATTCTGAAAGTAGGAATTGTGTAGCTTATGAGTTTAGGAAATGGTGGCAGATATATTTCTCATAAGAATTTGTCTGTGTGTGCTCAAATTCAAACACATGCTTAGAACTTCAAAAGCGTCAGAGTGAATGGTAACAGTTGATATTCCACCCTGTAGGAAAACAGAAAGATATACAAATAGTTCCTTAAAATCAGAGGAAAGATTAATTCCTTGATTTGCAATCTCTGGATGTTTGTGGTAGCAGGCAGCGACTCAGAGAGTATGCTAACATCATCCATTCATGACTCACCTTATGCGGATGGCATCATTTTGTGTGCTCAGGGTGGTTGAATCATTGCTTCATCTTCTTTCCACAGGATCAAGCTCAAAAAGCAGGTATGACTCGATGCTGCAATTGCCTGGGGAAGAGCATCATCTTCTGCCTTCAGCTTAACCTGTAAGGTTGTGATTCTGACTTATACTGACCTGTAGCACCTACCCTCAAGGTCAATGAATCAGGAGGTGCAGACACCTACAGTTCTCCCCTTTCCCCCTCTATATAACTGGCAAGCATGACCCTTTCAGTTGGGAAAACTGCTCTGAATCTGGCAGTTCCTTTTGAACATCCCCTGTTACAGCCACAAGCAATGCAGACTCCAAAAATAAACAAGGAGTGGGATAAACAGGAGGTGAACTTACGGAAGCTGTCTCAGCCCCCACTTCTTGGTAATAGCTAAAGGGTACCACTTGACACCAATGTGCGGTCATTTTCCCTCGCCCACGCTCTTACTTTTAAGGGTCTTGACATGTTCAGGAGTATGACTGATGGTCAAGTCACTGTTCCTTATCCATGCTTCTGCATTTCTATGCATTTTCATATACCCTCTTAATACTTCCTAAAATAGATGTAAATGCATTCTGGGAACAGTCACATCATCCTTTTACCAGGCAATGAATTTGAGAATTAATCATTTGTAACTCTAGGCAGCACAGGGTTGTAGTGTCTCTTCTATCAGTTGCTAACCAAGAAACAAAGTGCTGATTTAGATCCTTAGTAATATAAAGTTCATACAAGGTAAATAAAATTAAAACACATGCGAACACGTAGTTTGACTCTTCTGTAGGTCATGAGTCTGATGATAAGATTTCAGCAAATGCACCTCAGTTGTTGCACGTTTTTTGCACAAGAAGAATACAAAATGTTAATATGTTGCTTAAACCAGTACCATATTCCTAATGCAGTCAGAATACAACAAACTGGTGAGTTAAATGAAATGCTTCAAAGATGAATCAGTGCAAGATACCAAAAATTTTCTGTGGACATTAGATTACAGGGTATACAGTCATGTTTTGAAACATTATGCCATTTTGAATTGACTGAAAATAACTGTCCTGAATTGCTAGTCAGTCCATAAAGCTGGCCACTAAAACAAATTTACCCAGTGCCCACAAATTTAACCCCATTTATAATGTAAATTTTCTCATCATTGCAAGTTATTTTACATTACTAGCATTACTGTTGTTGAGAGCTGAATGCAAAAAAGTTTTAAGTTCTTGAGCTTTGTTGACATTAAGAATCAACCATATACTTGTTTAGTTTGGTGAAAAATAATTTCTTCCATCTCTAGCAATGATATCTGTTGTGGTTCAGTGCTGCTGTGATCATCTGCCACAGGAAGAAAGGAAGTCTTACAAAACCTCAGACATCTCCAATCACTTTTCATTCTTTAACTATCCTCCCCTGAGGCTTCTGATGACACTATGTTAAGCCCCCACAGTGGTTATTATTAACTTTTATTCTGAAATTATTAAACTGATTTTATGTGACTTAGGACACCCAATCATTCAAGACAATAGCTTTTATATTACGTTAATGTTTCCAGCTAAGGATTTAGTCAAAGGGCATTTTGCCTGCTGGCCTGATCCAGAAGTCTGAACAGAAATGGGATTAAGGTGCACAAGAAGAACTGCAAAGAGCAGTTTAACAAAGGGGCTCAGGTGCCCTGTTTAAACACACTAAAGAGGCCCATGAAATCCCAGCTCATTGCAGATGGCTAGAATTGGCCTCAGCCCATTTTGCAGTCTAGGGGCGAAGTAGGCTAGGCTCTGTAGCTGCTTGAATTTTGCACTGTTACAGGCAGGTGTGGCTGAGCTATAGAGGGCAGACTCTACCTCCTTTTCCCACAGGTTTAAGATACACTTCTTCCCCCCCCCCCCCCCCCGTTTAATTGGCTGCAATTCAGAACTGATTTAGAAGCAAGGCTGCAGCTGACCTGGGTGTGACTAAATGGAACTGGGTCATCCCACCTCTGATTCATTTCCTTCCTAAGGTCAAGATGTATCAGTGAGCTCCATGAAAGGGAAAGGTTTGTGATATGCTGCTGGACTGGAGGGCACAGCTGCCAACCTGGCTTCTCCTTTCCCTAGTACACCCGTTACCACCCCCGCTTTGTTTTTAACGGGGACTGAATGCATCTCTATGGAGGTCATCACTAATACGAAGTCTGGGAAAGAAGGCAGTAAACAAAATATGATCAGGAGGTATGGGATGAACACCTACTTTACCAAATGCATTGTTACAGTGCATAGGAGGTGGCAGGAAAAAATAGTTCATACAGAAATGTTCATGAAAATCATGTTCCCTTTTTCGGTCCGCTCAGAGGAGATGTAAATAACCTGGTGTGTTGTTTGGTCCCAGAGTTTATCATAATATTTTCAAACTCTCTTGTAACAGTCCACATTTTTAGTTTCAAAGATGGAACCTGTTGTCAGTCTGGTCACTATGCTGAACACGATAGTGCAGCTACATTAGGCACCTTTTAACACTGGATGAACATAAACTGTTCCTACTGATAAAACTGTATTTTTACTGTTTTCCAACAGCATGAATAGATATTGATTCCCAGGTGCTCATGGCCTATCTACAAAGTTTGGACTATGGAAATCAAGATTCTTCTGCTATAGAGACTCCAAGGACTCCTGAGCCACAGCTGCTGCTTTGCAGAATCCCATGAGGCACTGCTTCTCCACTCTTGCAACTGATCTTTTCTGAGCTCTGTGGAAGGTGTTCAAGCTTACTTAAAGGTGCTTGAGCTGTGCTATTCTGAGCACAGATGTGCAAATGCTTTTTCTGGCCTGTCCTTAAAATGTGGAAGGAATTATATGCCATGTATTATGTTTATTTACATTTCTTTAACCTCTTACTCCCTGCCATTTTCTATTAGTTGTTACTTAGCTGAATTGAGCAGCAAGAATTTCTAATCTCATACTATTTCCTGGTGCTCCCCACTTCAGCTGCAACCATCTTCTGTTTCTTTTCTTTCAAGTTCCATCGGGTCAGGACCATGTATATATACATAGTGTGTAGCACAGTGGTGCTCTGGTCTATGTCACTTTGCACTTTTATCCAGCACTCAAAGGTGCTGAAGTGCTGTAAGCATATGAGGTATTCCACTGACTTCAATTATACTTGCTTCCTGTTTCAAGACTGCTTTTTATTGCCAAAGTAGTGCAAAAACGTATTAGAACAAATGAGATGCAGGTCATAGATTTATGGATACAATACCAGAGCTAACAAAATATACCACAGCTAACAAAATTAATCTAAAAATACACTTTCAGTTCACCTGGTACAGGATTATGTGCAGATGAAGCCCAACAATATGCTCTTTATGACAACAGTGCATTTCTGGTTTTTTTCCCCCTGTAAATTTAAAGCACTTTGGACTTTATGTGACACTGATTTAAACTGAACTGGTGAAACAATCTCAAGACCAATGTGATTAAATGAATGCTAATCTTATGCTGTCCCAGTTTAATGGCAATTTGTTTTATTTTATCTGAAGTTAGCAATGATTTCTTTTAAGGCTGCACCTTCAAATTACTGAAATGAAGCTTCCCAGGCTTTGGGGTTGTTTGGGGAGTTCTTTGTTTTGTTTTTAAGGCTTAACTATATGATCGTTTCAGAGGCAACTTCAGTGTTTTATGATGCTATTGCCCGTTTCATGAAGGATTTCCCCACAACATTCAGAGACCAACATTCTCCTTAGACACTGCAGGGAAATTCTGCCACTTTGTGTGCGTCTTGTAGGACAAGCTAAACTACTACAAGATCCACTGAAGCATCTGAGAAATGCTCCCACATGTCATTCCACAGACACTATTGTGAAAGCTGTGACCTCAACCAGAACAGTGCTACCAAATAACAAAGGTCAATGACATCTTGACCCAGTGCAGCTGCTTCCTACTTAAAAGCAAGTCTAAGCTTTTGCTGTATCAGTTTTTAAACTCGTTTGATTGGTATCTGCAGTCTCCTGACTGCACTGATTGTGCCTCACTAGTAAATATAAACGGATGTAGCAAAAGTAGGGGAGTGACAGTGTCTCACTAATGAACTTTGGACTTTTTTCAGATGCTATGTGTTTGAATTACAGTAAAAGAAATCATAAACATTTGGGGGGGGGGGCACAAACTCCCCTCTTTCAATGTATATTTAGGAGAGTAAACCCTGAAATTCTTTCTGGACAGTTTAAGTGAAATAGTGTTTTCAGGATCCATCACAGTATATTCGTGCGCACTCTACTAGTGAGACATTTCAATGATACAGCTTATGGAGAGATCGGCTTTTAAATTCTCTTAGTGATGGGGAAAATTTATGTGTTAACTAATTGTCCTTTTCTTCTGCTCTAAAGTGACTTCTAGTCCACTGTTAAGAAATAAACCTACGAATTAACTTTACCAAATGATTCAGGATGAAGGAAGCTCAACCCCTTGTTGAGCTGACATACTCAGTTCACATACCTGCCTTCAATTTTAGGAAACGGCTCCAATGGAAAATGCATTAGATCATGTTAAAAGAAACATCCTGAGGGTACCAATGCTTATGTTGCTTAGTGACCCTGACAAGCTAATTATTTCTCAGTGTGCTGTGAAAAAATTATTGTCCAGATATTTCTTTAACCCAGTTGCTGTTCATGCATTTAAACCACTCATGTGAACGTGGTTATGTTTTATGTATGGAGTTTGTCATGTAGCCTGAGGTAAAAGGTAGAAGCCAACCAATACTACCGCTTGATCTAATGAGCTGGCTACTTTGCATGGAGGACAGAGGTTAAACCACTCTCTCCTTTCCCCTCTGGACTTAGAGGCCCACAAGTCCCCAGGGAAGACTTTGAGGGAGACTTAGGTCTGTGTAGCCTCAAGGACTGTAGGCTTGAGGTTCCAAGTCCCAGAGATGGCATAATTGAAGGTAGCATAAGTGCGGACACAGTCAATTATACTCACTTGTGTGAAGTCACACTTTAATGTGAAGTTATTCAAATGAGGCAAATTAAGATATGGATATGAATTAGTTAATCTGAACTAATTTGTCAGGGAAAGCATATTTCAAGCCTTGTCCCAGTCAGAGAGATCTTTAAAATATCTACTACTGTTGTTTAGCTGTACCTGCTGCTGCTAAAAGGAAAAATACTGGGTTTGATTTTACTTGTTTCTTCTTAAGTAGATATCTGCTATAAATTCACCGCTAGTCTCTTAGCTGTTTCTAGAATAGGGTGTAAGCTATTAATTTTATGTAAAAGCAGGGTTTTACAGTCCATGAGGGGCCAGAGTAGTTCCTCTTTGAGTTGAAAACAGCCAGGGACAGATCTAAGTAAGTCTTTGGAGGTCATGGTGCAATCTGAGGGTGAAAAAGAACATGATCCTTGCCCTGACTGTCAGTGAAATGCATTTCTGTTACTCTAGCCTTACATTAAAGGAGTGGAAGGGAATGGGGTAGAGATTGGGGTGGTACCTGAACCCCAAATCCAGGCAAGGAGAGGGAAGAACAATCTAGGTTTTCTCCAGGATACGTGTGTTCACAAATATTAGGATCAGTGGAATCTCAAGGCTGGCTTGTTGATTTAATGCTATTCAGCTGTTCCCTGTTTCCATGTAACTGTACACCTTTCCTTGCAAAACTATTTATTATACTACATTATTAATAGCAGTGTTTTTTTCAAAGTCACCTACCACAACCTGTCCTCATATCTAGATCTGAGGCTATTTCATGGGATTCTGGGAAGAAAGCATTTTATCCTACCCAAAGATTTCAAGTTTTATGAAATAGCAGACACTGCTGTATAATGTTTCTTAAACCAGAGTTCCCATTTGGCCGTAAAAGCCTCGAAACAGAGAATGTTCTTTGTCATTGACCCACTGATTCTCAACTTGAAGTTGCTTGTCCTTGTTATAGCCAGAGAGTAGCATCTGTTACTAGCAAATAAACCACAGTGAAGTTGAAAAGTCCAAACTAGTCAGAAAATTTAGGACCCTTTATGCTGGCTGTGACAGGACATTAAATTGTGTGTGTCAGTCATCTCATTAATTCCCAGTGCATCTTACTTTTGGGATTTACTGGAAGATGTAAAAGCATTTTTTGTGCCTGTATGCGTGTTCTACTTTCCTTGATAGTAAGGACTCCTCAGGCTAAAACATGGTAGTCAATCTGTTCTTTATAGGTTCGCTTCAAGTAAATTCTTTGGTATTCCTTGGATTGGACAGTAATTTGCTTTAAGTACATACTCATTATGTAAAATATCTGATATGATTAAAGTTATGGATTAAGAGATTTTCCTCTTTGGGTTGACTTATTAGAAACCAGGTCTTGACTTCTCTAGCTAGGAGCATTTTCTAATTAAAAGTCAGGCATTCATCAGTAGCCTTCAAAATAAATAAGTAAATCCCAAACCAACAAATCCCAGATGTGTTAGTCAAACAGTATATTGAGTGGATTGTTTCTTTATTTAGGAAAAATGTGTTAAATGCTCAACCAAAGAAAATGTGTATCTCTCTTTTTGAACTGGAAACGCTATTCAGACCTGATATGCATACTTATATGCAGTGATTTGGCAATCTGCTGAAGCTGTTCTCTCAGGAGAGCAAGGTAGAATGATAAACTAGCTTCAGAGTAAAGTTGTTAACCAATTTCTCTTGTCTAATTGTGAAATCTATTGGAGAAAGTCTTTTGACTTCTTAAAGCCCCATTTCTCTTTCATTAACAATTTTGAAGTAGCAACAATCTTCTCTCCTGACAGAAGGCAGGGTAGTTCTACATTATTAAACTGACAAAAAAAACCCAAAAAAACAACAAAACAACAAACCAATCAAAAGCAAAACAAAACAAACAAAACCCAAAGCAATTGTTTTGGTTTGGTTTGGTTTGGTTTTTTACATCGTGACCACAGTAAAACAGTTGCTGAATTGAGGCACTATAAAATATCAAATCACCCTAGGTCTAATCTGAGCCCCGCCAAAAATTAGACGTGTTACCTTGGATGAGTCTTCCGTCATTTCCATAACTGGCCATTTAAGGCAGGCACTTAAATCTGTAACCTCAGTTCTGCCCCTTTGGAAATACTAGAAACATGGGTGCACATTTATGGCTTGAAAGCTTGTCTGGTTCACAGTGTTAACAACTATATTTTTGTCTATTTTAATCATCACAGTTAAAACAAGCCAAACAGCTGAAACCAAACAGTTCATTGGTTGCTTCAACTGAGTATAAATAATATACAGATTCGCATGACCTAATACTATTTTTATCATCATTTCACTAATAGGTGTCAAAGGCACTTGATATTCCTCTCATTAAAGCTTCTCTTACTGCTGTTGTCATGGGCTTGCTTGTTCTGAACCCACCCATAGGCCTTCACATCTCAGCCGTTAGAGCCATAAACAGCAAAGAAGTGCCATCTCACCATGGATGCAGAATTCCTGCCACCTGCCTCCCACCTCAATAGCTCTTTTTGCAAGGTCAGCCTAACAGGCCCTTGCTATTTGCCATCTCATTGAATTCTACAGCTGAGAGCATAGAGCTGTGATACATTTTTCCTAGGCACACTACTTTGGAAGTGAGATGTCAGTTTTTTGGGCTAGTCGCTCAAGCAGGTTTTACAAATCCAATGGACTTTTGTATATGAGAGGGTGTGTATATATATACACACATGTATTTATACACACACATGCATTGTGCTAGTGTACAGTAGACATTCTTCTTAAATCCTTCCTTATAGATTTAATCTACAGCTCAAGGTAGGCAGACTGCTACTAATTATTCATGCTTGCTTCAAGTACCTAAGCTGAATGTTTACTCTCACCTTTGAAATGTGGTATACTGTTTTGCAGTTAAATATTCTCCCTCTAGCCCATTTACATGCAATTACTTAGATAAAATCCAGATGTGGATGCCTGCTACAAGTTCTGCTTTTCATTGCTTCATTGTGAAAATCGTTGGATGTCCAAAATACTGCTGTGATATAGGGGGAAAAATAGTACTGAACCCAGTATGAGCAAATTTCTAGAAGTCTCTGCAACTGGCGCTGACGCCCTGGATTACTCAGTGTTAGCAAGTGGAAGTTAGTGCAGCACTTGCTTGTGTAGGATCCACCAATTAATATTTACATAGAAACTATCCAAGGCATTAAAAATATGCCTTGAAGAGTCTTTCTTTGTTGTAAATGGAGAACTATTCTTCAGATGAGTGACCTCAGGAGGAATTTTCAGCAACTGCTACATCAAAAGGGTATTTGCTTTCTACTTATTGTTCTCAGAGTTATAAGGCTGTGGCACATCAATAATGGCTCATGTTTGTGTAATGTGATGCCATGAACCATAAAAACTTAAATTCAAGAAGTAACTTTCTTAAGTAACCAGGGAAACCAGCAGAAAAATGTCTTTTTGCACCTCATAAAAACCCCACAAATGTGACCGGTGCCTTGGAAGAAACCTATTGTAAGTTCTCAAGTGAAAGGTGAATTTCAGCCTCCCATTTCAGTCCCTGTAAAGATCAATTGCAAACATAATAATGGGGATCTTCTATTGTTTCCACCTCTGAAAAATCAGTTTTTATGACCCCTGTTGTGAGAGGAAAATGCTACATCTGCCTCTTCATGTTTGTTTCTTATTTATTTCTATTAGCACAATAAAGGATTGACAGGCAAGGTGCGTGGGAAGCCAGATAAAGTAAGGGAGCAAAGTGGGTGGCCAGAACTTTAATAAGACATGTCCTCTTGGCAGATTATTCCTATCATGTTAGCCGAGACTGGAGAACAACTTGCTGGTAAGAGCAGCCATAGTGAGAAAAGTTATTTTCATCTGCTGCTCCTGAAAACTTTTCTACTTCTTTCTTCCTGCTAAGAAAGAAAAAAGGGCATGCTACCTCTGGAAGTAGAGATTGGAGCTGAGGGCATAAGCTTTCCAACCCCAGGTACTTAGAAGGAGCTAATAAAACATGGGACTGGAGAACTACAGGAAATCATGGAATCATAGAATAGTTAGGGTTGGAAAGGACCTTAAGATAATCAAGTTCCACCCCCCTGACACAGGAAGGGACAATGTCAAAGAAGAGGCAGATGTTGTATTGTATGGTTATGTCCAGGGAGTACAGTCTGATTAGAACCAAAAAACAAAACAAAACAAAGAAATATGCCTGAGAGAGGCCAAAAATGTTGCAGTTGCTAGTTTACAGGGCTGTTGCTCTTCTTATTTCAAAGTATTGTATTTTCAAAAAAGAATATAGTGCTCACTACTTGTAAATACTATTTAACGTTGTTAACCAGCTGTGAAGATTTTTAAGTTTCAACAACTTGAGTTTTCAAACTCAGAAAATAAGGAAATCAAGATCTGAACAGATTTTTACCGAGGCTGTCATGCTTGATAAAGGTTATGTTTAAAAAAAGAAAATAAAATATAATCATTAATCTACATAAATATTATTTAAGCTATTGACTTAAAACAACGATTTAAATGGTCTCAATTTAATAAAATCTGCTTTCAGTACTGTTATTAAAAAAGTGTAGTGCAGCAACATGCAGTGGTAGCCCATATATTTCTACTGTGTTGAGATACGGCATAAATGGTGCATTAGTATAAGGTATAGATCATGGCTGAAGATATAGCATAGTTGGAAATGTTAAATATGCTGTCTTAAGAGGTCTGGTTTGTAAACATGAAGTTTCAGGTTTATCAGGCTTATATACCTGAAAACTGTTCATCTGCTTCCAGCTATGAAAGTTGATATAATGAAACATTTTATCAGTACCTAAAGGCTTTGTCACCTAAAGTTCCTAGGACATAGTAATTATAATTAGTCTGGTTGTGTGGAAATAAAGTTAAGCTAACCAGCTTACTATTCGTTTGTCTAACTTCTGTTTTCTTTGAGCAAGATTTTATAGTGGGAATGATGGGGACATCACTGAACCCTGTCACTGGTGAAGTTCCAGAGAAAGGCATGTATGTGGAATAGAATAATACTACTGCGGCTGTGCCAGATGTTAATGATGAAGTGTGAAAATCTTCAGGCAGCAAGGCTGAATGCACTATATCTGTAATCAGGCCAAACTTTTAAAAACTGTCCACTACTTTTTTTGTAAAAAGAAGTTCCTTCTGATGTCCATCAAAAAATGTAGGAAGCTTTTAGAAGTTCAGACCCCAGTGTAAATAATAACTCCGAGTAGCAAGTGCTTCCAGAAGCTAAAGGTGTGCAAAATGCCATGAACAAATGTAGAAGATATGGGAAAGGGGAGAAAGTGAACATCCATATCCTGGGCTGCATCAAAAGAAGCGAGACCAGCAGGTCAAAGGAGGGGATCCTGCCCCTCTACTCGGCTCTTGTGAGACCCCACTTGGAGCACTGTGTGCAGTTCTGGTGTCCCCAACATAAGAAGGACATGGAGCTGTTGGAACAAGTCCTGAGGAGACCACGAGGATGATCAGGGAGCTGGAGTACCTCCCACAAGAAGATAGGCTGAGAAAGTTGGGGCTGTTCAGCCTGGAGAAGAGAAGGCTGCGTGGAAACCTTCTAGCAGCCTTCCAGTATCTGAAGGGGGCCTACAAGGATGCAGGAGAGGAGCTCTTCATCAGGGACAGGAGCGACAGGACAAGGGGTAATGGGTTCAAACTTAAACAGGGGAAGTTCAGGTTAGATAGAAGGAGGAAGTTCTTTATTCTGAGGGTGGTGAGGCACTGGAAGAGGTTCCCCAAAGAAGTGGTAAATGCTCCATCCCTGGCAGTGTTCAAGGCCAGGTTGTACAGGCATGGTCTAGTGTGAGGCATCCCGGCCTATGGCAGGGGAGTTGGAACTAGATGTTCTTAAGGTTCTTTCCAACCCAAACCATTCTATGATTCTATGATTATGTGATCTAACTACATTAATGCTATTCATGATCTAAGCAACATTAGCATAAGCACATGGATAGCAAATGTGGGCATCTACACATTATATGAGTTATTACAGAAATAAAAATAATGCCTGATGAAAAATGATTATTTTATGTGCATACTGATTATTTATTACCGTCTGCATTTTTGCATAAAGCAGGTAGTGTTTTCAAGGGAAAAGACTATGGGATGTCAACATGACAGTGTTTCACTATCAGCTCTAAGGACTCAACCTGGATTGTAAAAAATTAATCTATGTCTCCTGTCTCCCACTTTATTGATTGTGTTGATGATTCTGTGTCCCACATTTCACTGTTCATAGTAGCTGCTTAATCATAGCGGCTGTGATGGGCATCGTACAAAAGTAAGCAATTAAAACTGAAAACAGCATCGTTATGAGCAGGGTTTGGGTTAGAGTTAGAAACCTGTTTTCATATACCATTGTCTTGGTGAAATACCCTCGCATCCAAAGGACCAAAAAAAGCCATATGCACCTGTTAAACCACATTCAAGCTCTGTTTTGAGACCTTAAGAGATCTCTGATTCTTTGTTTGGAGCTGGAGCAGAAGCAGGTGCATCAGTGCCCTTCCATGTGTTGGCTTTATATGTTTATGAACTAACAGAAAACACACTTATTTTGACCCCAGTATATTTTCAGGTGCAACTACATTATGAAGGAACCAGTGTCCTTCCACAGGTCTCATTTCAGGGCACAATAATAGTTTTAAATCAGTTAATTATCCCTCTTAAACATTTTTGTCCTATTAGATGACATGTCTTTATATGGGTAATGTCTATCTTGGCTTCTTTACCATTGCAGTAGATGTTTTAATAAACCTCTTCCCTATTTTTATTTGCTCTAAATGGCTAGACAAGGAATTAATAGTTCGGGTTTCACCATCCTACAGAAAGATCCTTTGTTTTCAAAGCCATAATATATGCTGCGTGGGGAATACACCTGCCTCCTCCAAGCAATTTCTCAACAAAAGTGCAAAAAAAAATGTGTGTGTTTTTTGGGAACAGACACAATAGTTTGCCCAGGTCACTTGATATTCTAATGCACAGACTGAATATAAATCTGATGTCGTAAGAAGAGATTTTCTTCCTTTATTTAGGGCGAACTCAAAGTGCAACTTTTATGCTTCTCCAGTGGTTTTACTAGGAATAATGAGATCTAATATCTGTTCTCCCTGACACAAACACACAGTGCTTTCCATACAGGCTTTGAAGTACTATGGAGATTTCACTGATGGCTATCACTAAAAAACTGATTCACTGTCTGGAAATGTCCACTGCATTCATTTTCTATGCCTCATTGCACCTGGCAGCAAGGGTTTGCTGAGAACTTGGGCAAAGTTTTTTTTCGGTTATAAAACCAAGATATGTTTAGATTTATTTTGCCGAAAGTGTAGTTTAAAATGTAGAATAATTAAATATAATAAACTGAAAAGGTTCCTATGACATAAGACAAGAATCCAGAACAAAAGGTTTTTTTGATAAATTAACTAAATGGCAGCTAATAAATATGTATAGAATAGAAAACTACTAACAAAGTTCTTATTGTTAAGGGTTCCTCTTCAGACCATAGCTCTGCTTATCTTTCCAACAATGGTCTAACAACCTAAGCCAGGTAAATTTATATGGGGCTGGGTTCCATACTTCATTGGTCTTTAATCTAAACTATGTTGTACTCAGAGCTATTTACTCTGTTCTGGCTTTTATCTTGCTGGTTGCCTTTGTTAATGGATTATTTTAATTTTCTCTTTTAACTTAATGATTTTCACTAGGAAGAAAAGAGTGTTTCTATCTGAGACTTTAGAACTTATCTTGTTGCATCTGGCATGAACTGGAATGCACTTCATAAAATGGCAGTTGATATGCACTTTATTTTGGAAAGGTGATTTAAAAGCTTTTCAAGTTGCAGTTTTATACTGCTTGATTTAACACTAGCCAAAGGAACTCCTCGTATAACTGGCTTTTGTTTTCATGCCCATGACACTTGGTTTTAAGATTGAAGATTTACCACAGCAGTCTTATCAGTGCTGTATGATGGGATAATCATATCTCTCACATAAAATTGATTTTCTTGTAATGTTTTGATGAATCATTTTGGGAATAAACTTGGCCTAAAAATGTGGAGAGGTTTTAGAAAACCATGCTATTTTCTCTGAGTGAAATTAGCCATGAGTGAAATACAGAGTATATCTATATATTTACACCTGTGAATGCATGTGTGTATATGTAAATATATATTATCCAAAATATGAAATTTTAACATATATATTAATACACATTATATATGTCTCACAAAATGACATGAAGAGTGTTATCACAGAAGTCTTCATAAAAAATTTATTATTCTGTGTTCACCCACTCAGTGAAATTAAAAATATTTTTTTCCCACAGAGCATGACTGACCTCTTTAGAAAATATGTTTTAACTTAATTTATTTCAAGTACAGCTATCTTAGTTTTGCCGCAATAGGTTTTATAAACCTAGAAAAGCTTCTCTCACACGTTTTAAGAATGTCAAGATAAAACCAAAGAAAAGTGTTCTTTATGTAAATAATTTTCTGCGAGGTTCACTTCATTCCTCTCTATTCTTATTCTCAATAAGGTAAATCTTGTTTTATAAACCAAGAACAGGACCTAACAGATAGTTATGTAGAAGAAGACATATGAAGAGTTCAAGTGCTGCTTCTTTGCAATGTGTAGGCAGGGGTTGCTGACTTCCAGCAGCCTTATGGTAGACGCAAACAACTGATATAGTTCCATTTAGGTTGGTGAAGATTGCTTGCTGTGAGGTTACAAAGTAAATGGCAAGTAATTCAATAAAGATTGCTTCGCTCACACTTTTCAGTTGACTCATTTATTTGACTTTGGCTTTTATTTCCACTTCTTAATTGTTTTTCGTTACTTCTTTCATGTTTCTGCATCACTTGAGAGGGCATTTTCCTCCATCTTCAGTTATTAAGGAGTTCTTCAATTAACACTGGCTCCATACTTCATACCAAATTTAGTCCTTTGTTTTGGGTTTATTTTCTATGACTCTTTTGCATTAATCCCTCTTTTTGCTGTTCTGACTTGTATGGTATAATAAAATAAGCAATTAAAAAAAGAGTTTTGCTTCTGATCTGCAAATTTTCTAAAAGAGATTTTGTTCTCCATCTATTCACATATCTAACAAATGTTCAGCCTTCTCAGAAAATGCAATGGAATATGAGATTTCCATGACCCAAGAGATGCCTGTGAAAAAAGGCAAACAGGGGTTACAGAGTAGGGTACATTTTAAAGGCATGTTTGTGGGCATGGTACTTAGGGTTATTTTAAACTGACACACTTAAACAAAAGAGATTTAGTCTACCTGAAATAAAATAGTAAATCCTTTGCTGAATTGGAGTCCAGGAAAAATTTAAAGTAACTTAATTTAGGATCTGTAGAGAATATTACTGAAGAAAAACAAGTATTACAAAGTATCACCTTGGTTCTATCAAATGCTTTTAAATCAAAACACTAAATGTTTCCAAAATGACTCAAAGCTATTTTAAAATACTCTTTTATGGATTTTTCGAGTAAGATTTTATTTTTAATAGTCATTCTTGACAGGATATTGCTCTTGCATTCATACATGTCAGGACTTTCTGCACACAGAAATATAAAAAAGGAAAGGAGGAAGGCTCTGGGCCTTTATCTTTGGACCCCCCATCATCATCATCAGTGACAATTTCAAGATGGTTCTTCAGGCTCAGGACATAATGAGTCTGGTGTCTCTGCATGCTTATGTGTATGGCCCCAGAGGTATGCATTTTTGCAGCTGTGAAGCTGAGGGCACCCAGTGGGTGAAGTGTCTTCTTTCTGGATACTCCGAAGGACAAGCCGAACGAGGGTTGCTGTTATACTAATATGCTATCTAGGGAAGCATATGTAAGAAGACGTTCTCCTTATTCACTCAGCAAACCCTTGTCATAGAGTGAGAGGCACAAGGGTGAGGATAATACATAACTGTTTGGCAGCAGAGCAAACTGAACCATCACATGACTGCTGGTACTTGATCTTTCTCCCAAACTAGGTGCCACATCCTTGAAAGTAGAGTCTTTATAATAAACAAAATTTACAAGATACTTTAAGAAGGGGGATGACAGCATCCTGCAGCATACAGCAGGAAATGCACAGGTTCTGGCACAAGAGCAGGAGATTGAACTGTCTTAAACCATTTTCAGAGAGTCACAAGGTGGGGGTACAATCACAATCTGGAGTCAAATGCTTACATCTCCCTCATGGAAATCCTTTCATGTCTCTTCTCCTTCTTTTTCTTTTATACCAAGTTTGGGGTAGTTTTATGTAAATGTAGGATGCTGATGCATCCCAGGTATCATTTGGTTACTGGGGAGCCTATGTACATAACATAGGACCTATGTAACTTTATCGCATTAGGTCAGATACCCACTGCTCAGCAGCTGCACCTATTACAGCCGGTCTGAAAGGAGCACTGGGACTGTCTCTCCTTTAAGTCTCTTGGGTAATTCTTAATGCCATTTACTCCAAAGTATAGTGAGTGAAGTACTTCCAGGTCAGTCTGGAGGAAGCATGATCTCTGAAAGCTTCTTGTTATGCTCATCCCTTTTAATGATAAACCCCTCACCCCCACTCCTTTCCTTGGAGGCCCTATGGTTCTTGTTCAAGCAGGGCTTTCAAGGAAACAACTGGACTTCTGGGCTTGGGCCGCTGAGTGCTTTGGTGGTGAATTTACCTGTGTGAGCCCACCAGGGTGCGCTGGGGGCAATGAGATGATGCTCTAAGCCAATCCAGAGATGTTACTGCTCTGCTGCTGACAGATGGAAGAGGACAACCAAGAAAGGGTCTGAGCAGACTGTTCTTGAAAGCTTTCTAAATCAGTCCTGAGCAGAGGTGTACTGACTACAGAGTGTGGAATCTGCCCTCCCACGCCTGTTGCAGATTAAGGTAATGAATGCACACCCTGACAAGGCGCTTGTGGTTTGATTAAGCAGCAGTGAGGAGGGGGCTGGAGCGTCCGAACTACACAGCAGAGCAGCTCTGAGAGGCCCAACTTACTGCAGCAGGAGAGAAGTTGTTCACACCCCCAAAATCAGAACCTTAGGATCAGAAACCCTGCAGTCCTCCCATGCTTCCAGAGTTGGATTTGATCCTTGCATACCAGAGTTTCCAATAGCCCTCGGAGCAGAAGCAGAAATGCACAAGGAAGTTTAAAACACAGTTTTCAGAAGCAAAGTTCTTAAAAAAGCAGGAGCTTTTTCTTTAGTGTAATGAAAGTTCAGACACAACAGAGCTGCTGAGTCTCAGACTGGAGCAAAGTCAAGAAATCTGATCAAGTCCCTGCTAAAGCCTTGTTGGGGGCATGTCCAGCTCATGGCAAACCTCCTCAGCTGCCTGCAGAAAGCCATGTGTAAACATGCATTTGCAAACAGTTGTGAAAGAACCAACTCCATTCATGTAGGGCCTGGGTCACATTCATGCTAAAACCCTCTCTTCCCACTGGTACTCCCCTGGCACTGGAACTAGTTTGTGTCTATTTTTAAGTGCTTTCATGTTGCCAAATTGAGTGTTTGTGTAAATGAAGATCAGGCCTGGATCAGCTTACATACATACCATCCCACAGATTTTTCCTGTCTGTCTTTTGTGACAAAAACGGCTATCCAAACCACAGCTTCTACAGGGTTTCATCACGGTGGCTTTTGACACGCGAATAGGCCTTTTACAGGGTTTCTTCTCCAGGTATTAAAGAACAGATAAAAGACACAAAAGCATATTCACACATACATGAGCTCTTTCTTAGTGTATATGGAAGTTAATGTTTTATTTTGGTTTTATGCCCTAGCTTTGTGATAAGTCAAATATTTGTATTCCTTTAGATAATTAACTATACTAATGAACAGAGAACTGTGAAAATCCGGGTTTTCCTGTTGTCGTTTTGAAGCAATTATGTGGAAACTTTCCCTGGTGTGATTTGACAGTGGAAAGAACTTGCCTTGGTGGAAAACACAGCTAGTTAGATGTTGGGAAAGAATTGGTCATGGTTAAGCAGAATGGAATGGCATGAAGTTGCTTTCAAGGCTATGAGTCTTGAATATTTTTTTTTCTAAAAAAAATTCAGTGGGTGCATTCTTCTTCCACTTGTTCTGTTTAGCCATTGGTGATCCACTTTTTAAGTGGTGGCATAGGGTTTAAGCCTCCTCAGACTTAGAAACAAATTATACTGAATTCCTTGCTTTCTAGGTGAAAGCCCTATGTGACATCAGAGGTGACACTGGCAATGATAGTACATACATGGCTGGGCTATAGAAAAACCTGAGCTCAGTTCTTACCTTCAAAAGCACTAACTTTCCATCTACACCATTAGTTCTTTTGCTCATGAGGCTCATCCATCTGTCAGATAATTTTCTAGCTCTCACGGCAATTTTGTTTTCAGCTGGTATGCACTTTTATACATAGCCAACAATGCACAGTTGGTCCTACCAAGAAGCAGTAAAAAGGTCTTCAGGACTTCAGGTTATCAGGTTTCTAAACCACTTCAGACTATTAACTCTGAGGCCTTCTGATAAAGCTACGTGAACTCGGTCTTTGTGATATGTTTTTGATTTTTTTTTTGCTCATTCTTGGCAAATATGACAACATGTAGCCCTCAGAGACCATGCTACTGGATATATTTTTGAGGGCAGCAACCATCTCAGCACAGTCTCTGATGAGCTAATAACAATGAGCTTCATGTTGTCAGAAACATGATGAGGCAAAGGAAAAAGTGTCTTGGAAACAAATAAACTTCACTTTAAATTTTGCTTTCAGTGGAAGAAGAGAATGCTGAAAGATTGCGGGTAGATATAAAGAATGAGGAAAACCAATTTTAGAAGCACAGTGGAAATTTGGGTCATTGTAAGGCTAGGCAAAGTACATGTTGGGGATACAATGAAATCTGACTGCTTGTAAATACAGAATACTACCAGGATATGCCCGTGGGGTAGAGCTCAAGTCCTGGAAACTGAACCTTGAACAAGTTTCTGCCTTGCTGTTGGGTACAAGGGATGTTAAAGTACCTTTTGGAGCAAAACTGCCCATGTAAACAGCTATTACTGCTGTCAAAAGAGCCACACCTTTCATCTGGAAACAAAGAGCCTTGTTTAAGGTTTGTGTGTGTGCCTATGGGGAGAAACAGATTTAGTGGCTTTCCTTTTAGAAAAGAGTTATTAGGACTGTCAGGTAAGAGCATTCAGCTGCAGCTCAAGTCATGGATCAAACTACAGAACAAGAAAAGCTTTCAAATGATCTACTTCTGCCCTTCTGGGTAGATGTTTACCTGCTGAGGTCTTTAGTACATGTGCTGGTTGTCCTGAGAACTGTTTTGAAGTCAGACATTAAACAGTATTTCTGGAATTTAAAGGCTTGGGAGTAGGAACAGCAGGGAATAAAGGGAAAAAAGAGAGCATGAAGAACAACTGCAGTGCCTGACTTCCATAGTTCAACTCATCCTATGCTTACTGAAGTAACAAATCAGTGCAGGATCAAGACTGGATCTCAGTCTCCTCCTGGTATCACTCCTTTGATTTCAGTGAATTCTTTTGTTTTAAGTAGATTGAATGAGTACAGGATCAGGCCTCAGATATTGGATAACTGCAATTTATTTTTCCATTAAAATTTTCCAAAATCTCATTATTTTTATAATAAATAACTCTTGGCCTAGATATTGTTCGTAAGCCTGAACCTGGAAGCTGGTATGAATTGAAGGCATTCACTGTCTTGGGCCATGAATGTAAGGTAATCCCAGAACAGGGCATAAATGCATATTCAGTAAAAGTGGGGAGTTATGACTTAAGAGTTTAAAAAGGCCTTTTTTAAAGTCCTAGACAATAAGATTTACCTTCCCTCTTCTTTCTAAAGGGAAAGTTGAGTAAAACTTTCACTCCAAGAAACATGATGATTAAGAATAAGAACATATCTTCTGGAGCTGGGTCTGTCCCAGTACTTTACAATGGTAGTGTGAATCCTGATTTGCAATGAACAGTGCCTTTCTCTTCAAGTAATTTTGCCAAAATTAGTAGATTTTACTGAGAATTTCTACACAGCATAGAATGGGAATATGTAGTTAACTTGCAAGAGCACATAAAGTGTATGAACCTCAGATTTGAAAAGGCAAACAACACACAAGGCAGGAGCACAGTTTGCTTAATTCTCAGTCTAGCATTTAGATGCTCCTGATTTAGAGAATTTTGCATTTGGTAACTGAAAATTAGGGACTACAGAAAAAATCACTTTCTCATTAAAGTTAGTAGAAATTTCAGAGGGGGCAAGATTTTACCTCTTTGTGCTTAATGCTAATCTTGCCCATGAATCTGAATTGAACTGATAAACTGCTTTATCTACCCCTTCTATGCTTGTGCAGTAACTACTCATGTACTGTTGCCTGAGTTCAAGGTGAATTCTAGGACAGTTGCTGCTTTTATTCAAAGATTCTTTCCTATAAGCCACAAACAATTTCTGATGCAGGGATCAGAACCTCGAATTCACTAATTTCCTCCATCCCAGCAGAAAGCGGTGGATTAGGAATCAGGAAAGGTAGGTGTAAATTTGACAGGCACTGGGTTAGACGTCTGACAAAAGCAAGGATATAGCAGGAGAATATATAGAATATATAGACAGGGGGAGACCTGATAAAAAAGAGACTGGAGACAAATTAAAAAGTTAGAATTATCTGGAAAAGAAGAAAAGGACCTAAAGGCAACAAGTGGACAAGATCTGGTTGCAAGAGGAATTGAAGCAAAAAAAAGCTCCCTGCTACAACTGAAGGGAATCCAGTAGCCATGCCAGAACACAGCTCTGCAGCTTACTGGCAAAATGCGATGGTCCACACTGGATATGCTAAACTGCTGCAGCCGTCATCTACTACATGAACTCCAGGAACTGAGATTATACTGAGGTGACTCATATGAGTGTCAGTAAAATGCCATCTGATGAAGTTTCCTTTTTATTCAGTCGGTAATTTTAGAGAAGATGTGATGGGTGATACATGGTGGTACACACATATGGATCTGCTCCCCTTTGCCAACTATGAGACTCAGGATGCTGTCAATGCAGTGGGTGGAGTTGAAGAGCTTTACAGCAGCACCATCTTTCAAGGCACAGGTTTGAATCATGTCCAGCACTGGCTGCTGCAGCGGGTGGCTTTGCATCCTGGCTTTGGATTTGAAGGAGCTCTGTGTCATCATGGCTGCAACTGAAGTCTCAGAAACTGGATATTAGATACAGAGCATGCTAATTTTACTAAGAACTCTGAATAATTGGGGCTTTCAAACTGGGCTGTCACGGAGTGATACTTCTTATATTAACATCTGTTTCTTTTCCCGATCAGTAAAGGATGTCTTCAGGGATAACATTGTTCCTGTTCCTGAAGCCTCGAGAGGCAGTGCTGTCAGCAAGCAAAAACTGCAAGACAGTCAAGCCTGTCTTCACCTTCCCTCACAGTGATATTGAAGGACTCAGGCAGATGATTTATACTTGCTACTTGTGGGAAATCCCATGGGGTAATTAAGCCTTCTGTCTCCAGAGCAGGACTTGAATAAGCATGTCCTGAGGCCACATGCAGAATGAAGAGAAATGGATGAGGAGAATGGCTGTAAATGAGTACAGAGCACTTTGAGTATTGAGAGAGAAGTGCTTTAAAAGGTAAAAATGATAGGATCACTCAGTTCCACAATTTATCACACTTCAGTCTCACAAAGGAGCTGAATTGCAGCTCTTCAGGCACTACCTGTTTTTTTATTTTCTACCTTTTAAGTGCTTGACCTTACCACCTTAACAGAGTTCTTCTAATACATTTCTAAGGGAAGAAATTCATGTACACACCCACCCACAAGCCAGGTGTATGCACTGTAGTTTCTTAACATACACATTAGATACATATTTTAATTCAAAAACACTTCTAGAAGGCAGTTTTTAGTTAGCGTCTGTTGCTTTTATAACTGGTATGCTTCATTGGGAATGGTATGTTTTGGTTTTTTTTTAATGTCTGAGCTTTATAAAGGCTCTGGAAAAAAACAGGTAAAATGAAATTGTTTCCTTAGTTAGACCAGCTTGCAGTCCATGTTAATAACCGATCTGCACTCAGATGTCTTCCAGTGTCCTAAAAAAATTGCCCCCAGATTTTGCATCTTTCCTTTACCCAAATTGCACCTGGTCCACAGGGAATTTATGTGTCAGGACACATGCTGGTATGTATATATGGGGATTCACAAACGTGATGCATTCAGGCTACAGCTCTCCATCATCCTGCATACCCCATATGGGTGAAGCTCAATAAGAAATCATGATTTCTTTTTACCAAGGCTAGAAGAAAAGCAGAAACCTGCTTAAGATGTTGCCTGGAAAATGTCTAATTATTGTCATAGTATAAGGTAACTAAAAGACTTGAAAATTTTTCAACTGCTTCTGTCCTACTGAAAGTAATAATAATAGTAAAGAAACTATAATAATAATAAAGATATCAAAATGCAGGGATGCCATGGGCCGTGATTCTCTTATCTTCTTTGCTGACACTGTTTTTCCTGCAGTAATAAAAACAAGGAGGATTTACGTTATGAGAAACTCTCAGTGATATTTTGCCACTCTGAACATTGGTGCTGTTAGTTGGGCAGGTTAGATTGGGCAAGTCTGCTCTGCTGGTGCTTTTGGAATGGCAGAGGGCAAGGTTTCACTGAAACCTTGTCTACAGGGCAGCACGGACTATGAGCTCTTACTAGGTTCGTTTCAAGGTGCCAGTGCTTGACCTGAAAAGATTAGGATGGAGCTCTCTTAGAGATGATTAACTCTCTGTGTTGCATTGTAGCACAATTTAAGATTGACCAATCCAGGGATGGGTCAAGTCATGCATGTAAAAGTCCTCAACTCTCAATCTTTTAATTACTGATTCTGGTATTGAGAAAAAAGATCTAAACAATTGAACAAACACTTGGGGATACACATTTCCTTATGCTTCCTCAGTCTCAGTGTGAGTCATACACCATTCGTCCAACCTTCCTCATTTTAACTCCATTTGTTTTTCACAGGCTATTACACTCAGTCATTCCCAATCCCTTTGGTGTGATGGTGGATAACACAGGAAGCTAGGGACAGTGCATAGTGATTTTCATCTGCAGCTCCTTGCTTCTTACTCCTTCTCCACTGCCTTTTGCTTCTTTACTGGTCCTCTGTTGTGGTGTGGGTCCTCCACAGAGGACAGATGTTTTGGGGATAGCATTCTGCTGTCACACAGCTTGCTGTCTTGCAATATGTGTTTCCCAAGATTAAGGTAAATAAATGTAGGGATCTAGGAGAATAGAAAGCAGATTTTTACCAGTGAAAATGCAAGTGAAAAATGTATTAAATATCTCAGCTTTTTCCTTTTTTATATATATTTATTTTCACTACAGTCCTCAAGCCTATTTCTATGCCTTTATTTTTCTGGCAACATATTTTTAGAAGACCCTCCTCTTGCTCTTCATATCCTTGATTCTTTCAGCTCCAGCTGAGCTTTGTGTTTTCTTTGTTCATCCATGCATGCTCAAGCAGTGCCTCTGTATTCTTTCTAGTTATCCCTTACCTGGTGGTATCATCTGTATACATACTTTTTGTGTTTGAGGTCACATAGACGTTCCTTGTTTACTCATGTTGGCCTCTGCCAAAAGAGTGAATTTTGTATTTGTCTATGAATAGTGTCATGGTCACCTTCTTCCTTCCTTTTATCTGCTAGCGAAGTCTATAGCTTTAGGTCATCTCAGGGAAAGCTCGTTTTCTGTGACCACAGGTCTTCTGCTTACCAAATTAGAATGTCACAGTTGTGTGTGGGCTTCACTGTAAAAGAGATTAGGCTAGCGGTTAGTGACAGACACAGCCAGGCATATCTCTGAGAACTGGACAAGGTGCTTGGAAATGAACCTGATGCTTGGTGAATAGTGGAAGGAGCAGTAAATGAGAACAGTGTGTTCCCACTCATCTGTGTTTCTGAAGAGGGAAGAGGTAGGTGCTGTACTCAAAAGCAGCTGCAGCTTACTTCAGAAGGGAAATTTCGTTTGTCTCCTGGATCTACTGTAAAATCTAGGCAAGAGGTTATAAACACAGGAGCCAAGCCCACAGAGTAAGGCAGATGCAGTCAGTGGAGATGGCAGTGAGTGTTTCTCGCACTAGGGTTAAGAAGTGGTCTAATAATCTGAAGGCAGACATTTTGATCAGGACAATTTTGGGCGGAAGCCCAAGGTGAGGATCAGAAAAGGCTTCATCCTTCTGGCTACTCTCACCTTTGTCCTGACAGGCTTCAGACTCACCTCAGGGTGATTCACCCAGGCTAAATACCCATTCAGTACTTAAAATTTGGAGACAGGGAGTTATTACCACTGTCTTTTATCAAGAAATAACTTTCATGGCTCTCTCTTCAGGGGGCACTGAGCTCTGTATTTTCCCATTAGCTCTAGCAGTGGCCATTAATGAGAACAAAGTGTTTCTTGCTCTAACCAAAGCACATTAATTAGGCAAACATTGCCTTTTGGTAACACACTCTTCTGCTTTTATTACACTCTTCAAACCTGTGCTCAGTCATGTTCCCAAAGGTAATCATAGACATTGGACTTACCCTGTCAGCCTATTGGTTTCCTAATTCCTTCTTTTGTCATCATCACAGTGCCCTAGTGTCAGTCATCATACCCTGTGACACATATACAAGGTCCAGTTTTGGATGATTTGGTAAAATCTGATATGCTAGCCTAAGGTGAATCAGATAATTTCTTAAGAAAAGATGTGGTTTAGGTGAACTATGAGATAATATGGTGGCATGTGTGTTTGGGAGAGGGAGGGAGAAGGAGTAAATTTCTGGCAAATTATTCTAATGACATTTTAAGAGAGATAAACACATGCATATGAAATTGTGTATGAAATTACTTATGCAGATTTAAGTAGGGAATTTGCTATCAAAATAACTTTAAAATTAATTATTTTATTAATTAAAATAAAATAAATCAACTTATACATATGACTGGAATAACTTGAAATTCAGGGAATTAATATAACTAAATGTGTGTGCCATGGGATTCCTTTTGTGTAGTCTTTCTTACATGTTCTCCCCAGTAGAGAGCAGCAACTCACCAAGTGTTTCCTTTGCGTGTTCCTCCTTACAGAAGCTGTAAGAGCAGTCTTGGTTTGTTTTATGTTTGAGCTCATTCATCACAGCTTAAGTTAAACTGAAAGCTTTGTAGGTATCGGTTATGGTATTAAGGGTAGTTCTAAAAGTCCCTAATAAAAGATAGTGAGAGGTCTGGCTTTCCCTATCACTGTCACACAACTTGCTGGACAGCAGGATGAACGGATAAACTACATTGTATTATTTGTTTGGTAAGGTTTTGCTTCCTTTCTGTAAGCAGAATTTGCAGCATCTGTCTGTTAGACTGAAGCTTTGGCTACTCATATCACAGAGTCATTAGTTCTACTCCATCTCACACCTACTGGATCATGCTTTTACATGAGTGTAACATTCTCCCATTTCATCTATGTTATATTTTTGTAAAGTGCAGGTCAGGAAGAAGAAGGTAAGTCTAGCAACTGTCAAGACCAGAATGATCAAAGCATGACTTCTCATTCTCCTGAAGATGTGCAGCAAACCTTTACCTCAAGGAAAGGACCTCTCCTCAATATTTTAGGAAGCTGTGGATAAAGGGTCTTTGAAAATCTTGGACCTATGTGCATGCATTTTTTATGTGTTTGCTTCTTTATGAAGTACAAAGACACTTAGAGAAGGCGAGATGCGGTGGCATGGAATTTTCTATTTCCCCCCTTTCTGTTTCATTCTAAAACCTTAAGAAAGCCATGTCAAATTTTATCTTCCTTTCTGGGAATCTTTGGAGATACATATTATGTGATCTCATGCTTTGACTAAAGGGGTCAAATCCTACTAAAGTTGAACAAATTTGTTAATAGTTTAAATTAAGCAACAAATAATAAACACAAAAAGTCCAGCTGTTGTAGTCTCTTTTTTCCTGCGGTGCAGTTCTATGTCATCATCAGTCCTCAGGTTCTCCAGTCATGATAATCTCTAGAGCAGAAAAAGTCTCCCAGTTCTTTTGATGGAGCTGCATACCTCTGCTGTTCCTCCTAGTCTGTTCCTCCTAGTTTTATGCAGGCAGGTAGCTGACAGGCAAGTTTAAGACCTGAGCGGGATGTCAGAGCATTCACATGTACTACTTAACACATCAGAGCTGCCATAATGAAGGAAGTGAATCCATCTCAGCAAAAGCAGGAGCTCTGTGGATCGCTGGGAGAAGTAGAAATCTCACAGCCAAAAAAAGGTCCTATTTTGTGTTTAAGAACATGTTTTACCTCTGACTCAAACAAGAAGATATCCTTAAAAGGTTTGCAGAATACCAGTGAATCTGACTTTTCCCATGGTAACATCAGATGGCTGGAAGATGACTGTGAGTTGTCAGACTGTGGCAGTGCAGATGTATTGGGAAGAAAGAGGGATTCCCCTGAGGCCAAGGGACTTCTGAAGGTGCTTAGCTATTGCCATAAGGCATGGGGCAGTGTTGGCTGTACTGCTCCTGTGAGGGAGGTGCTATAGGTGGAGATGGCCTGCTAACTCTCAGATTGGGTGTCTGTAATGACATTTGCAGGAGAGGTAGCAGGCATGTGCAGTCTAGAGGGACAGTAAGGGCTGAAAGATGAGACAAGCAATTGATGGTAGTGTTATAAAATGCTGAAAACATGGTAGCACAGGGAGTTGCTGTGAAGAGAACAAGCCCATTTACTGCTGTGGCAAAAGCCTAGCTGAGTATGCATGTGTGTAGCTGTGGGTCAATGAGCTGTGTGCATGAGGCAGAGTCACGGTGAGTTGACAGGCAGGGAATAGCAGTTGTTATGCTGAGCTGCTCTGCAGAGGTTTGCAGTGATGTTAAGCAGAGCAGCTTTGAAGTAGGAGCTGTAATAAAAAAGAGTCCCTGCAATGAGTTTATACCATCTGTTTACATAAATGTGCTCTCTCTTAACCAGGATATGAAGTGAACTAACTGCTTAGACCATACGCTGAATACCTACAACCTTGACTGAAGCTCCCCTTAGGATTTCTGCTCTGTCGAACCATTGCCATCCTTTTCATGTTGTTAAAGCCTTAAAGCCTTCTGCATGCTGGAACATTTCTCTATAATCTGGGTAACTAACAAACTGCTATCATCACAGATGTATCACAAACAGCTCTTGCCCCAGGATACTGCAAGTTTCTGAAGAACTACTTTCCTAACATCATTCCAGTGACATACAAGAATCTTCTCTTCTTGTCTCACAACACCTCCTCTTTATCCATTTTTCTTGTAAAAAGGGCAAACTGTACATTGTTATCCCTGTGTTTTATTAACTGTCTCTTCTATTATATTTTCCTGTGAAAGTATGATCTTATTTGCATAACAAAAAAAGTTTATTTAAATGGAGACAACATGACTGCAATCTTTTTACAGAAGTGTCTTGGGCACATATCTGATTTTATAATAGTGTAAAACTCTGTAAGACTTCCAAACCAGTTTTTGCAAAACAGTTTGAGTGTTGCTTTTATAAATCCAGGTCTTGGTCTGTAATTACTACCTTTATGTTGGTAAGAGATAAGGGTATGATATTCCTCAAATAGTTGATACACTACTATAGCTTTCAGAGGCTGTCCTCTTCAGCAACACCCTGTGATCCTATTAGTAAGTGATACTAAAAGTTTGTCTCTGTTCTGAAAAGTGGTCACTGAGGATCCAATCCTTCCCTTTAGCTCAACACTGCTGTATCATCTATGCAGTCAGTCAGATGTGCTTTCTTTAGGAGCAAAAGTAAGTCTTTAACCCTTTTAGCGCTGTCAAAAGACTGGGATCTCCCTCCCATACAGGCAAATGTGTATACAAACTCCTCTCTGCAGCACACCAAGCAACTGCTCTATCAAACTGCCTATATTACTGCTCTTCAGAAAAGCCTGTGTAGATACAAACATTACACAGATGTCCCTGTGAGGACCTATGTTAAAGACAGTAGTTTACAGAATAAATTGCTTTTAAAAAAATTGATCTTCTTGGTTCTAAGTCAATGAGCTGGAATTTGAGCTGGGTTTACTTTAAGGCAAGGTTCTCATAAATACACTTGTGGGTAGAGATACTTGAAAAAGCAAATCTTAAAGGCTAAATATAAAAACCAGGTTTGGAGTGGTATTCAGCTGTCTAAACATCAGCATCTAACATCAACTGAGCTGTTCTTTGATATCCTGTTTGTCTCTAGCTGCTGCTTATGATGGGGTAGGCTTTCCGTGAGTCCTGTGTCATTTCTGATTAGCTCACATGAATGTCTTAGATATCTCCAAGTGGCCCAAATTACACCAGATACTTCTGCATACACAATTGTATTCCAGTTTTTGAAATGAAAGTACAAAAGTACTGGTAGTGTTCAAAGAGTTCTCAGAGATATTTTCATTTATTACACTTCTATAATATCTAAATAAATCTGCAGAGTTTGAGTTTTCCAGGTCAGATTTTGGTAGTGAATAATCTATAAGTCGCCTAATGATCAGAAGCTAGTTGCAAACCTTGTCTAGACTGTCTGAGATAAAGCAGACTTCTTGGAAGGCTATATTCCTGGTGAAAAAAATATGGTTTTGATCAGCTTAGATCCTGTATCAGAAAATTACAATTTTACTGGGCTATTGTAGTTTTTTGTTTGGAAAATCAAAGCAGTATCTTCCCAGCAGCCTACCTTGAAGACTGGTCCATTTCTCTTATTTTCATTGAAGAAAAGCAAAGATTTCAAGTAAATGAGCTGAACATAGGTTGAAGATAGAAAACCCAGTAATGATCAGGAAGGCAATGTATATGGGCTTATAGACAATGGAACCTGAAAAGAGCTTTTTAATTATTATATTTTTTTAATTTAAACTATTATGGTTTTCTTCCTGCATTGACAAAGCAGAAATGAAGACACTTTTAAGCTGGACAGAAAGCAAGCCACCGAACTCCCAAAATGGAATATTTTAGAATTCCTATCCCATGAACAACGCCTGGCTTTTTCTGATTTGTTTTGTTTTGTTTATTGCGAATCAATAGGAGCTTGTTTCCAGTCTCTCAACATTTTCCATGGGATGTTGATTCTGTTTCTCTGGGCCAAATCTATTATTAATCTTTTGTGGAATAACTTCCAATGGCAAATAAATACAAAAAATAAATTAATGACTTTAAAATCAATGTAATTTCTGTGAGTTATGTACTCAGCTGGAGTTCAGGATGACCTCCCTAAGATGTCGATACAGATCTCAAGAATCTTGACATAGAATCATAGAATAGTTAGGATTGGAAAGGACTTTAAGTTGGAACTTAACATCTAGTTCCTAGCCCCTTGACATAGGCATGTCTTACAACATGTCTTTCCCGCCTTTGGAAAGCAGCCTACACTTTTCATGCTGCTTTCAGTGTGAAGTGTCAGTACTGCATAACCGTGAAACTGGATAAATCCTTGCATATGGGGACTTGAAGATAGGCTGAGAAAGTTGGGGCTGTTCAGCCTGGAGAAGAGAAGGCTGCATGGAGACCTCAGAGCAGCCTTCCAATATCTCAAGGGGGCCTATAGGGATGCTGGGGAGGGACTCTTCATTAGGAACTGTAGTGATAGGACAAGGAGCAACGGGTTCAAACTTAAACAGGGGAAGTTTAGATTGGATATGAGGAAGAAATTCTTTGCTGTAAGGGTGGTGAGGCACCGGAATGGGTTGCCCAGGGAAGTTGTGAATGCTCCATCGCTGGTGGTGTTCAAGGCTGGATTGGACATAGCCTTGGATGACATGGTTTAGTGGGAGGTGTCCCTGCCCCTGGCAGGGGGGTTGGAACTAGATGATCTTAATGTCCTTTCCAACCCTAACTATTCTATGATTCTATGACTTATTTTTTCTAGCAAACATTAATTTAGAAAATGCCAGATGAGGTCCATGCTCTTGCTACATTTCTGCTACATTAGGAAGATGGCTGGGGAGGTGTGAAAGGTCTTGAAAAGCTCTTCAGGCTGCAGAAAGCTTTATCCAGACCCTGCAGGTGGCAGGGGTATTCCTTCTAAGCACAGTTTCTCACAAAGGCCAACTATCAGACTGGCTACCTCTCTGAGATGCAGCATCTCCTGGCTCCTGCTGAGGACTGGGAATGGGCTAGAGGCCAACACACTCAGCCTTTACTTTTGTAAAATAAAGTACAATACAGCAGAGCACCCTTGAAAAGCCATCAACACCTTGCTCAGCTGAGAGTTACACTGCATGGCGGAAAGCCAAACCACTGTTGCTTTGGTCTATTTGTGAGACTGTCAGTGTGTCTATGCCTGTTTCTCTTTCTCCTCCTGTGTCTGCCAGGTATAAGTGCTTAGGATCATGAAGGACCTATGCCTGTAGGTTAATGTGCCTATGTTTCATAATTATCACCTATTCCCAGCTAAAGCGTTATACTTGCTGGCCTAAAGTGAGGAGTTGAGGGCCCTGTTAGTAATGTTTTATTCTCCTATTTACTGTAACCATTTTGGATTTCAGCCAGCACATATAAACAATATGCCTGTGCTTTACAATTCTGCATTGCACTTTTAGTGCTCTGAATATTGCCAGTATCTATAAAGTGTGTGACATTAATTTAATTTCAGCTGGTTTCCTAGACATTTACTTTTGATAAATGGATCCAAGATAGATATGTCTCTCTAAAACAGCAATTTAATTCTGTATTGGAAATAAACTGTGTTTGTTTAAATTCCGTTGGTGACACAATCATCAGCATTGATTTTAACTTCTGTTTAACATAATGCCAGACTAAAGATGTTTTAAAGAAGCGTATGGCAGTGGAAAGAAATCTTTCCAATGGGTCTGTAAACTTGATGTTTCATGTTTTATGCCCATGTGGCCATTCAGGCTGTGATCATAGTTACTTACTGTGATTTACCTCATTTCCATAATGCCTTTCAGGATTACAGTATTAGAAATGAATTCTTCTCATGTATTTAAAGAAACTTGCTTTCATAAGTTCAAAATGTCATCACTCATTAGCTAGAAACAGAAATGGTCACAGAGATATCCCAACAAGGTGGCTAAGTAGCGGTGTGATTCTACATTATCTCCTGAAATGTCTTTCTTTAATGGATAATTTGGAAGAAATTAATTAAAAACTACTCCACCAGCTTTACAACCTGTGGTTTTTCAGGAGAAAAATCTATTCTTCATTTAATGTTCCAGAGGAGTACTGAACTAGTAATATATTTGAACAATCACAGGAATTTTTATGTTAGCCATCGTAATAACTCTCAAATCAGAATTAAAATTGGTAAATTATTAGCAAAACAACTTTATGAATTGAATGGGCCAACCACCACTGCTGTTTTATTTCTGGTACCTTGAGCTGAGGCTGCACCAGGTAGTACCTCTAGAGTTGCTGCACAGCAGCACACAGGGATCAGTGAAGAGACAGAAGGGAGGTTACAGAAGACTGTCTGAATGTATGGTGGCTGTCCTTCATGTTGCAGAGGCAGTATGTCTGCTTAAACTAATTACTGTTGCCCAAGACAGAACAGCGTGGTAAGCAGCCCTTCTTAAGGAGGTATCCTTCATCAGAGGCTACAAGTGCACCAATCGAGACTTTGTAAGACATGTGGGTTCCTGTCTGGTCAAATTCAGTTAATGAAATTTAAATGAATGAACTGTTACAGAGGACTTTTCCCGACAGCAGTGAAAATGTAATTAACATTTTAATGGGGGCTAATAACAACAAAGGTTAGAAATGGGCATGGACCCTGACTGCAAAATCCAAATACTGGTCAGAGTCTGAGGTGTGCGCTGCTGTTTCCAAGGGGAGTTTCAGCCAAGTGTGGGAGTGTGTGTGTAAAGAGGTGGTCTCATGGGGTGTTGCTATTTTCTCAGTCCACTAGCAAGAGCCCCTGAATAAATTCAAAGCCAGCTTCTATTTTTGCTTTCTCGTACCTTAAAATATCGCAACAGTTTTTTCACCTTTATTGTTACTTGCAGCACAATAAAAAACTCTTGTGTATGGCAATCAGCTACTAATTTTCTTAAAAATTTATTAATGTTGTCTTGCTTAGTAATGGTGCAAATCCGTGTGTTGGGGACTGGGTATTTGGCTATATTCATGTAGCTTCTTGTTAGAGATGCTGCAGATTTATCTCCACACACTGAGGTATAAATTATTCAAACTCTGTAGAAAACAGAGAGAAACAGACTGAAAGTTTGTGCAAATAGTTTGCATGTTATTTCAACATAGAAATATTAAACAGGGCAAGAGATTGACTTCTTATAATGTTAATTCAAAAATATTTCAAATGTGTTGTATTTTTTCCTGCTTCTATACTCAAACATCAGCCTCATCAGTCTTCCTGCAGTTTATTTATTATTTTATGATTCCCAAGTGGGTGAGATTTCTATGAACTTTTCCAGATTGCTACATAATGAAGCAGAAAAAGCACAAGGAAGAGTGACACATCCTGGCCTTTTGGATTGGAATTTCTTTGAATCATGGATTTTCTCTCATTCTCTACCTTTCCAGCTCAAAGGTGGTTTTGATTGGCAAATATGTGTGCTGTTGTAATAGCTACACTTGCAAACTCAATACTACTAAATGTAGTGTATCTTTAATATTTATTTTATTTACCAATGCTATTTAAGAATCTGATTGCTTCTGCTATTGAAATGTATGACATTATAGCAAGTTGCAAAATTTCAAGAAGCTCCTAAAATCACATCATCTCTTATCTGTCATTTGTGGCTGCTTTTAAGGTCATTGTCCTTATCATATTAACATCACATCTCAGGAAATATTATCTTGGTGTCTATTTCTACCTAGCATACATGGAGAAACAAAAATTCAATGCTGAACGCAGGACATTTTGCAATGCATTTGAAAGCTCTCTAACAGATAGAGGATTGAAAGATTTATCAGGAAAGCAGAGATTGTAATTTAGACTGATCTAGGGGGTACATGGACTAGAGCAGGAATTCATCAGTAGGTGAAAGGAAGCACATTTTTATCAAGATTGAAAACCTAGATATTAATTCACAGATTCAAACGTTAGCTAAATTTTATTTGAAGTTTTCCAGCCTTGGCATAAAAGGCAGAGCAGAAGAGGAACCAAAAGAAACTCAGGTCTCTTACTTGCTTTGAAGATGGTTTTTCACATATATTGCGCAAAAAGACATTGGGTAAGACACAAAGGAAGACGCCAAACAGAATTTTTCTAGCCTGTTAATGATCTTCAGTTGCTGAAAAACAGCAAGTCTTTATCTGGATTAAGAATCTGAGATTGTAGATGCCACTTAAGTGCTCATTGTCCTCAAAGCAGGACATAATGCACAAGGAAATCTTTCATCACAGTAGTCCCAACACGTTCTTTCTTTTTTTTGTGAAACTGAATCCTCTCAAATGTATGTTCTCTACATTATCTTCTTTTTCTGCACTAGTCAGTGCGAATTTTTCTTTTAAGATAGTGACAGTGTGACAAGAGTGAGACCTGTCAAGGTAAATCATTGTGTCATGACAGACCAAAATCTCAAGGACAAATATGTCTCCTGTGAAAATTATTGCTCAGAGGAACTCCCTATTTTCTTCCATGGAGGTTACTAATATGGGTCCACAGTACTCATATGAATAAATGCCTTTAGGTATTACATCTTTGACTTTTATTGACTGTCAATATGATGCTTAACCAACTATGATACAAATAAAATTTTAGAGTGTAATATAAAATCTTAATGAAAATGAGAATTTGGTGGTAAGCTACGATCCAGATTATGTTAATTTTATGCCCTGAAATTGAAGAAAGAGTTTATTTTAATGTTCAAGGCTTACAATTGTTACTTACCTGTAAAAAGACAATTGGCATGGTGATCTATAAGAAAGACTGTTCCGATGAGTTGGATATGGCTGTTATGCCAGCTGGCTGTTAATTAATCAGAAAGTTTCAAAGAGAGGGCATTAGCTCATTTGTGTTTAATTTATCAAAAAATATTCTATATTTAGCTGGAAAGTTACCAGAAAATGTTGTTTAGAAATACTGTAGTTTTGAATGCATCCACCCATATTCGTATAATTGGATTTCTTACATTACAGTTGCTTCTTTTAGTTGCATCACTAACGCTATAAACCTAAGGTTTTATAGGGTTTATAAGCTTATTTCATTTTTATGAAGTCAGTTATTTGGAGTTCAGTCAGACACAAAAAGGAAAAAAAATAGAGACCTAAACATATTTCAGTTTTAAGAACTAACTTCTTGGGTGTGCCCAGGACTGGAAGCAAATTATGTATGTCATTCTTCCTTGGTCGTCTTTTGAGCTCTGTCATATAAAGCTTTTGCCCTAGTCATCAACATGTGGTGAATGGCCACTGCTGCATTTTGGGTAAGCTTTACACTGAGAGGAAAAATGAGAGAACATTTTAGAGGTAAATAATTTCTTTTTTTTCCACATATGGTAGCTGCAGAAAACTTCCCAGAGGTCTGGCATGCTGAAAGCAGCCCTAGGGAGATGGATTAGTGATCAGGAGACAGGTGAGTTCATCAGAGATGCATGAGGAATTGCAGAAACATATGATATGCTTTTTTATCACAGGGCTATCTTAAGAAACCTACACTATTTTCTAGAGACAATACCCTAGCTCATAAAGGAGAACTGCATCATTGAAAGCATGCTAAAGGGTTTGCAAAGCCGGTAGTGAAAGAAGAAAATGTCAGAGAAGCAATGATGACTTAGAGTGCTTAATGTCGAAACTACACTGAGGGAGGGCATGGTGTTCCCAGTTGAGATGCACATAACCAAAGTGTGTAGCCATGGTCCTTCCTTCCTTCTTCCTCCCTTTGCCCTCCCAAGAGTGAATTATGTGCCCTACCGACAGACACTGGTCCTTTTTCAAGGGTTAAGAATAAACCTAGCACCCATGCGTCACACCTTTGTGCCCACTTACAGTAAGTTAGAATGAAAAATTAATACCACTACTCAGCCAATAGCAGGGAAGACATGACAGTGGACACTTCTTTGGATACTTTGAAGAGTCAGCTGGACAAGGTGCTGGGCCATCTTGTCTAAGAAAGGTTCGACCAGATGATTTTTGAGTTCCCTTCCAAGCTGGTATTCTATGATTTTCTATGATTCTTTCCCCTGCCTCTCCTTCATGGCCATTGCAGCCAGATGAGGAGCTGAGAGAGAATGGATTGTCTGTCACCCTCACCAATCTAAAGGTAATCAGGATCACCTATGCCTCAGCTGTCTTTACCCTTCCTGTTCTTCAATTCATTGCTAAGCATTTGAGTGCCTCATGCTCCTCTGTGAATTTTTGCTTCAACATCTCTTGGAAGTTAGCAGGGTATCTGGGCAACAGCTGTGTAGATTATTCACTTAACAGAAAAAAGCTGAAGCATCTGCATATGCAACATCACCCCCGTCCACACATACAAATGAATAAATTGTGCAACCAAGTCCCCCAACGTGTGTGCTAAATACCACCTATAAGCACCCAGGTCTAAAACTTCAGCCGTTATGACCCCACTTCATTTTCTGCTGCTTTTCGAAGATGCCTAAATTTTCACCTACAATTTGATCGCTGAAGCTCCGGCACCAGCTTTCCATTTGGAGAAATTTGAATTTAGGGCACTCACCAAGAATGTGTGAGACTTAACTCCAATGGCCTTCTGGGAGAATCCCTGATACCCTGGTGGATGTCATAATTGCTACTTAATCTTGCATGAGCTTTATCGCTGAGGCTGCTCTGGTCTTCAGAAGAGGGAGAAAAAATGTGACCTCTTACGCTAGATGTAAGGGTACTCAGTTAGGAGAGGGAGGGTATGGATTTCTGCCCTATTTCCATTGAACATTTATGGTTTTTTAGGAACTAGAAGCAGGGTTAGTTAGGGGTCTGTCTGGCAAAAGAGGCATGATGACATTTCATGGAGTAGAAGGAAGAGATCAGAGCTGGCTGTTAGTTCTTAGCATGAGTAAGGGAGAAATAATACTTTGGATAACAGAATTTCAAGGCTTATCTGGTTTGCTTTCTGCTCTATGGAAAGTCTCCTTTCAGCTGAGCTGTTTCATTCCAAACACAGGCTATATCTCATAAAGTTAAATTAGTTCTGTTCTTCAGTTGGACCTATTACAGTTTGTCTCTGGCATACTCACTGTTTCCAATGGGCCAACAAACACAGAGAATATACTCATCCAGATGCTCCTTAGACCTCCTATGATTTAATCCTTTTACTTTCAGACATGTACCCAAGCTGTAATTTAGGGCACAGTATCTCAGGAAGTCGCTGGTCCTACTGGGTCCTCCATTTGGGCCTATCACACCTACATCCCCACATGATTCTCACAGCTAACATGTGACGAGATTAATGGGTAATGAGCACAAAAAAAGAGGTTCTTTGGTGTGACTGCCAGGCACAGGTTATTTTCTCTGGCTTTCGCATTCCAAGCTTGTGCTGCTACACTGTCTCTTTTGCTGAGGAGAAATTTCTGTTTCAAGAAACTGGAACTTCTACAAAAAAGGCTTGAAATAATCAAGACTAACCACTGAGAATAGACCATAAGGGCTGAATGTAAGAGCTATATCACAATGCAGTGCCCTGAGAGTGGGTGACTTCTGTTTAGGAAAAAGTGTGTTGTCTCCAACTATAAATTGCCACTTGCAAAGCACAATTAACTAACACACTGCACAGAGATGAACTGAGAATTTAAACAAAGCTGTATTTGACTGCCATACAGAATGTTGTCTTCCAAGAAGGCTTTAGCTGTAGGCAATGTCTGTATAGCCAACAGCTAATAGTGTCACTTTGTGGTTTGGGAAGAGAAAAAAACCAGAAACAAAGCCCCAAACCTCATTTCCCTAATGAACTTCACACGATTTCAGGCACGATGAAGAAAGTCTAAAGTACAGTTCCTCTCCTACTGTCTCTCCCTTTGCTTCTCACACAGAAAACTTACAGGCTTCAGGGTAGTCAGGACAGTGATCTGCCTGTCCCAAGGGCAGCACCCACAGGAACTGTTCATCAGGCACTTCAGCATATTTGGCTTATGGCACTTCAAGCCATTTAATGTCTAATCTCTGATTTGGGCCCAAAAAATTTCTTTTTGCCCCATATTCTATGCCTTAGTGTAAAAGACCAGCAGCAGTGCGGCTGAGAGCTCAACAGACCTTGCCTGACCCTAATCCCTGAGAATGCAGGGATTTGTTCTAGTAAGGGAAGATTGGAGAAAACAGTAATAAATCCTTATGTTGCTGTTCCCTTCGTACAATGCCATGGCCAACATATAGAGCACATGTGATAAATGTAGAGGCGAGCCCACTGTTTTGTTGACAAATGTGGTTGAACTGCTGGGACTAACACACAGCTTTTCTACCCATGCTCCTCAGAATTGTTTTGTACATCTCTGGGTTGTCTCTATCTCTACCTAAAGAAGGCCTGAGAGTGACAAGGCAACAGGTAGCCCTTAGCTAAGAGAAATTCTGTATGAGCCATTGAAAATAGCTTTCTTTTTTTTTTACCTCTTGATGAGTAAAGACATATGCCAAAGAGGGGAGAATTTTGCTCCTGTGCTCATGTGTTGTGTTATTTTATGCCAAGAGTCTTGACAGATTATTTTCTGCTTGTCTGTCTTCTGGTTGGATCCCAGACTCTGGGAATTTGTCTTTGGGAATTTACACCTCTTTGTTTAGGGAGAGGATAGGAGCTGTCTCCTAGAAACAGAAATAGCATGCTGGACACAACACCACCAGGATTTAGCCCTCAGGCACCAGAAGGTATCCAGGTCTTCGCTTTTAGAAGTTGTTCTGTTCCTTGCCAGATTTCTGAACCTTAGTTTTCATGCATGTTCTAATGTGAGATAAAGAAAAATGTAGGTAAAATTTATATTTTAAAGGAGAATAGGAGCCTACAGACCATGTAAGTCAAAGTCTCTAAGAGACCACACTTTTGGGGATTTCAAGTTTTGTGTGCCCAGTAAAATGTATGTGGACTATACACATCGAACATGAGGCTCCGTGGGTGACAATCTTGTTTTGAAAACATTTACTACTGATTAAGAAGATGACTTCAGCTCAGAGGCTTGGTCTTGGGAGCCTACGTTTGGGAAACTCTGTGCAAAGCCAAAATAAGTTTAAGAGGTATGTAAGACACTAGGAAGACAAGCACACATGTAGAGTCTTTACCTGAGCCCTCAGTAATGCCCCAGCAACCAGACAGGAGCGGGAAGCCACAACTGGGCTGCCACAAAACCTGGATCCCCCTCATCTTGGAGGACCTGCTGTAAAATACTGCTTGCATGAGCAGGTGTGGAGATTTCAGTCTGCGGTATTTTATATGATGAAGGCATTTGATTGCATGTTTATTTGTTTTAGAAACTGAACGACATCCATGTGCAGTGGCATATTTTTGTGCTGACTTGATGGGAGTCATTGAGTGAAAAGTTGGCAAGAGGGAGACGTGATTTAGACTCCCTGTTGATGTCCCTTCAGCTCAGGTGGTGATTTTTCTGCCAGAAGAAAGATGTAGCACGTTTTAAATAATCTCTGAATAAATCTTTCCCTGATTCCATATCTAACACCTAATTCTTCATTAACTTGCCATTTTGTTACCAATTTTCTCACCCAGGGGCGAATAACTGATTGCTATCAGTCATGTTAATTCCCCTCTTCTTGAAGGCACAGAAATCTCTTCTGCTTTGTAAAAAGATTACTACTAGCTTCATAATGGAAGGAGTAGGTCTTGGGGACGTGAGTTAAACACACCTTAATTAACATGTGTAAGGGGAAAAATGAAACAGCACAACTGTTGGCTTTTTCCTAAGTTAGTGCTAAAACTAGAGCTGTTTCAGAATAACAGGCTTTTAAGTTTAGAGCTGCTGTTCTAAATAAAACTGAATACTTACACAGTTCTCGTCTGGAGTACCCTACTAAGATTTGTTTGGTCCCAGTGTTGAGATTTCCCCATTTTTCTACTAGCATTCTGTTAAAAAATCAGCGGTGGTGGGGTGTACTTCTTAAAATTTGCTTCTTGCCAATAATTAATTAATTAATAATTATTATTGCTACTTAAATAGAAATATAAAGAAAAAAACAGTCCTCATACATTTTTGAGAGGAAGGTTTTTCAGCTATTCCAATATAAGCTGTAGATCCTGCAAAATCAGAACCATGGAGGTTTTATTGAAGGCTCTCTAGACTGGAAATGTATTGCCTGAGAAGCTGGTAGACATATGCGCATCCTTAATGCAAACATATTCGTTTCTGCTATTTGTTGGTAACCTAACATTATGTAATCTGTGATTTGATTTTTTTCCTTTGTTCACCAGGTTGATTAGATTTGTCAATAAGATACACTAAGTTCTTGCTTGGTATTTGAACACAGGGTCCTCATGTTCTAGAATTTACAGTCTAGCAATGACAATAGAGTAGTTATCTCCATTGTGTTAAGAATTAAGAAAAAAATTCAAATACGTATTTTGAAAATAAACTATAAAATTATAAGTTTTCAAAATTATTTGATATATATTCTCAGATTTGGCTTGATATGCAAGACTGATAAATGGGTCATATTTGAAGTTTGTAATTTCAGCTGCCGCTGAATAATGCTAGAGAAATTCAATTTGAACACTTAGCAACTTAAGAGCAAATTTAGGCTCACCATTTGAGTGGACTCAAAGTAGTTTTCACATTCCAAATAAAAATATGAATTCTAAATTTTTACAAACTGCAAGCAGAAGTACTTTTTTATTAAGGAAAGAGTAAAGACTGCTGTCATAAAGACTGCATTTTTGTAACACATCAAAAGTAGGACAAGAGAGTTTCAAAATGGGCTAATAATAGTGGTTTTAAGAATGGAATGAAATTAAACTCCTACAAAGAAATGTTGGTGATTTGGAAATTTTGGGCACCATAGCTGTTTAAAGAACTCTGCAGTTCCATTTTAAAACTTTTTTCTAAGTTTAAGACAAGCTTCCAGACCTCTTAAATTTGGTAGTCATCCTTCTGCTGGTTTCAGGATCTATTCCAGTGCTGTTTTCAGTGATGAAACATGTCACATGGTGGTTAGTGCTGCCTGCTGCATTTCAGATGGACTCTATTAGTAAAAATGCGACATCTTTCGGCTTTATATTTGCCCTTCCTGTAAAGATAGCCACATGCCTTGAATTTCTTTTATTATGCAAGCAGTGTGATGAGTTGATTTTTTCCCCCTGATAACTCCTAGGTTGACTTCCAGATCAGGAAGTTGTTCTATTTATTTTCTAAGAATTCTAAGAATATGTGGATAGATGTACACATGCATGTATATATATGTACATTCATTAATTATCTTTCTGATTGCACAAAATAGAATTTAAGTGTTTGATTTAAGACCTTTATTTGAGGGAATGAGAGCTTATTTCCTGCAAGAAAACTCACACGATTTAACTGAGAAATAGTTTGGATGATTTAACTAAGAAATAGTTTGTCACACATGAATACATGAATGTTTAAGGACCATTCCAGACCATCTTCTGTCCCTCATTCCCTCAGCCCCAACAGAAAAGTCTTTGTCTAACCTTTTTTGTTCTCTTATCTTGCATTCTAAGTGCAAAAGCACCATATTCCTTACTGTCATATCAGATCATTGTACAGAGGAGCACAAGAAAGAAGAAGGACTGACTTTGTGGACTCATCTAGGAGGTAAAGAAAATAAGGTGACTAAGCCTGACCTCTTCACCAGTCCAGATTCATCTCCTTGTCCTACATGCTCTTAAAGAAAATTTATTTAAACTCTTGGCATTGTGAGCATCTCCCATAGAGTTAGAGGAGCTCAACCCATTATCTCAATAAAGAAAGTTTTAATTATCCATTCATAAGTACATTATTCTTCTTGTTACTGTTATTATTTTTTATGTAATGACAAAACTTCTCCATCATGCACTGTGTGAAGACAGGAACCAAAACCAGGAAAGTTTCCCTAGGCACAAATCACTGCAGTCTGTTAATCTCCCGAGGAGCTATTTTTTTCAGTATTCTCAAATCTTCCTAGTTCTCTCACAGAAGTATCAATGACTGTATGGTTTGTGGTTTGGAAATGAAGATTAAATCTCTGTGCATTTATGTGTGTGGGAAGTTAAGAGCATAGGGAAGGAACAGAAAAGGCAGCAAAGTGTAATGTGCATGTGCTACAGCACATCCCAAGAAGGTGAAAGGCTTGGTTTCCTCAGTGGAGAAAATAGAAATTGAATCTCACAGCAGTTGGTCATACATCGGCTGAATCTTCTCATTGTGTTTTTTTGTAAAGTCTTGTTATGATGATGTATTTTGGAGCAGCCAATATTGTCATGTGAAGGGACGAATCACCAAATTTGAGAATCCCTCCATGATTTAGGTTGTTCTGAGTGCTGTTAATGGTGATGGGACTTTTTCCCTGTCTAGAATGGCTTACTAAGCCAGAACATCCAGCCCATCTAAACTATTGCTAAATGGTCAGTAAAAAATTCAAACTGTGCATATTAAAACACATTATTCTGCTGCATTAATTATTTTTGCTGGTATTAATTAAACAGATTCAACAGATTCCTACAATTTGGTATCTTGGAAAATTGAAATTTGGAGTTTTATGTGTATTAGAACTGTTGGGAGTATTTTTAATGAAGGTGGCATGGCTTAATAATGCCAAGGCTACAACATCACCCCTGTATTGAGCCGTAGTAAATGCAGGGTATAAAGGAAACAGTTTACAGAGGTTTCAGATACAACTTAGTATACTATATAAACCCTGATGCCAGACAGACCACTGCTAGATTCCTACGAAATTCCCAATACCAACAGCAGGGTAGGCAGCTAATCCTCTAAGAGATTCCTGCTCCCTTGGGGAAAGGACTGAGAACAGCCAGCAACTATAAATGCAAGCTATGCCCTTGCAGCCAAGGTTAGAGTGCTCTGAAGTCTTTCACAGGGAAACAACTCTGAGGGGGGGTCAAGACTGGCAATGTAGAGAAGGCAAAGGAATTCAAACAGGATGAAGTGAAACCAAGCCAAACAAAAGTCTTACATAGTATGCAAAATCAGTGGGGTCTACATAGTGTCTTTCCAACAGGGCATGCGGAAACAATAGAGGGATTTGTTTCCTTCTTAAATCAAGAGGCTTGTTAGAGCAAAAGAAAATCTGATTATATAAAAGGACCATCTTGCAAGGGTGGCCGAACACTGGAACAAGTTTCCATAGTGGGTATGAAGTCTACCTCCTTGAAGTTATTAAAAATTTTACTTTTGATACAGCAATTGCTCTAATTCAGTATTTACTCATGGCCTTATCAGGAGACTGGGCCACAGAACTTACTGAGGTCTTTCCAACCTAAACTATTTTGTGATTCTCTACCAGCTTCTGAAGGACTTTGTGTTTTGAGCTAAATGCAGGTGCATTAAATAGGAAAAGCTTTAAAAGGATCCCTCCTTTGCCCTTGTTGCACCTATTAATTTCCAGGTTCAGGGAAAGGCACAAGGTATATGTGACTGGCGTTACCAGCAATCTGAAAGGTTTTTGTTTTGGGGAGGTGGGAAGATAAAACCAGATCAAAATTACAGTAGGAGCATTGTGGGAGAGTTACATACAGGTACAAGAAGAAATGTCTTTTTCCACAAACCACTTGAGACCTCTTTTAGTGCAGTATGTTTTGAAGCCATCACAACTGCAAGCATATGTGATCCCTGCCCTATATCATGCAGACCTTGTGTATATAAGAGCTTTAACTGATCCTTAATTTGCTATTTCCTACTGAATCTGAAAAGCCTACGAAATAACAGTGGTTATTGGCAACCTCTGAGCTTTTGACTCAGTGAATCATTCTAGTTATGTTACTACAAGGGAGTGGAATCTGGCAAAGTTCTTGTTTGACATGATTTAATGGAATAATTCCTTTAAAAGGGATTGTTTTTTGGCCTTTTGTCTTTTGCTTTGGGGGATTTCTTTTTTTTTTTTCCTTTTTGAAGATCTTTTTTTTCCCCCTTGGTTTTACTCCTACAAGCCTTGTCTTAACAACAACATAACAACTAACTGGAGGATTCCCTCCTCCTCAGATTCCCGTAAAAGATAGCAAAGCATATGTTTTGAAAGGAGTTGAACATCTGGAGATCGCAAACTGTTGTCTTCTGAAGCGTTCTACTTCTTGCAGAACAACTTCTTCCCTGGAAAGTTAAAGGTCCAGAGATTTCAAATTGCTGTTATAGCTTTTGAGGTTAAAGACTTTTGTTTTAATCTGAGCACACTCTCCAAACATGCCCACTAGCAACACTCCCAACAGTATTTTTGAAATAGTTCAGTAGTAGCAGCACAGAACCTAAGAAAACTCACAATTTATTCTCTTAGAACTATAGGCTCTCTACTACTTCTTCTAGTCACTATCCTTTCACATATGAACGACACCGCCACACACCTTTCCTAAAACATATTTTCATAACTTTTAAATGAGGAAGGAAATCTGGCAGCACTGACTGAAGGAGAATGTTGTCCATGTGTAGGTACAAATAGATGTAGTTCAGCAGGCACCTCTTGAGATCAGACTATTTATACCGGTTTATAACCCTGAGTTTTTTTCTCCTTGCTTTCTTAGTGCACAGTAGCAGAAACATACAAGTATATGCATGGAAAAAGAGTGCTAAGTGGTCACATTCAGTTGTAAGATCACTCAGCTTCAAAGAAAGCAGAAGCTGGCATATTGGGTGAGAATTAGTGGCCATGAAAACAGATTTTCTGTCTTTGACATAGATGTGGCAGATGTCTCTGAGAAAAACCCAGTAGGCAGATTTGAGGGTAAAGGACTCTCCTCTACTTTCAACACCAGGAGAAATCTTGATCTGTATTATGTGACACACTTTTGTTGTTATCAAATGGTTATGGATGTGCCTATGAATATTCAAACACTCTGATTCTGATTAGATTTTTGGCTTCTCTGAATCTTGTTTCTCACTGTATTTATGCTTTACATGATATTAAAGCTTTTATAGCTTTAAACCTCCTGCATTTAAATGCCACTAGATGCACATCATTATTGTGTTATAGACTATCATGAACAGAAGTTTGCAATATATTTACCTCACACAATTTTCATTTTCAAATTATTATGATATTGTATTTGTTCTTCTTCTTAGTTAAATGTTTCCAGTCATTTCAATTTCTCTTCAGGGCATGTCATTCTTTAGTATCTTCTAACTTCAAGTACATTCTCATATAGCTCACATGAGATAAGGATACTGTCAAAAATATTGTTTTGTTGAGATCTCTTTTCCAGATATTTTACCACCTGAATGCAAGGAAGACCTCTTAACAGCACCAGTAGTATATTCAACGATGGGCAAAGCAGACCCAAGCTGTAAACACAGAAATGTCTCAGTGATTGAAAGCCAATTTAAATCAGCTGTAAACAAGGCTGTATACAGATCTTGGTGAGGACAAACAGTTGTTATTTTAATGTGGGGTTTTTCCATCACTTCCGTATTAAGTTCATTGATAGTCCCTAAATATCGTGCTTCTGTGTAGTACTGTTTAAAATGTAGAAAAGCAGCTAAGAGAAGAAGAAACTCTGGAAACTTGAAGGGAGGAGAAGAGAGCAGGGTGTGGGGGAAGGAGCAAAAAAGAGCAGGGAAAAAAATATTTCCAAGTGGAAAAAGCTGCGCAAGTTAATGAAAGATAGATGGATTCCCGTGTTGCACGCAAATTTTGAGGTAAACCATTTTCTCTTTCTAATACTTAATAAAGCCCACTCTCATCCAGAATCATACTGCTTTTATTGCTTTTTAATTAACACTATCCATTTGCCTTGAAGGCCATGGTGCAGAACTGATTTCAATAAAAAACAAGAAATTAAGTTAATGATCTTGATCTGTTTTCCTAAAGTGATAAAACCCTCTGTGGAAGGCCAGGGCTGTTCCAGCTCCAGCCAGACCTTGCGAACGCCTTGGCTGGGGCCAATAAATTCGGTTTGATGTTCTTTCCCTGGATCCCAGTGTCTAGGTTACGCCCAGTAAAAACCAGCTGACTTTTAAGCAGGTTTTCATTTGTTGCAACTTGGAATCTGCTGTCCCTTTTATCAGTTTTTGGAAACTTCTCTCCCTACTGAGGTGGCATTGGTGGAAATTCAATTATTGTGCTAAGGAAGAGACAAGAAGAGATATACTGAAAGCACATGCGCCTCGTGAGGTTGCTTTCTTACTGACAGCGTTTTTTGAAGAGGCAGAATATATATTTCTAAGGCTGTTGTGGTCCGTTTTGTTACAGAAGGTTTCTAGGGAAGAAGTCTTAAAGTCATTTGTAACTTACTACACTGTCAAATGTTAACACTGTCCAGCAAGGTATAACATTGTTCTGTTTGTTTTCTTAGCAGTTTTCCTGAAAGCAGTGTGTGAGCTCCTCTATGTATAATGAGCCTTGCCTATGGCAGGAGAGTGTCTTATGTTTCTGGTTACAGTGCAAACTTCGTTGATTAGAAACAAATGCAAACCTTTGGGACTTACCCTGTTCAACCACTACCCTAGAGCCGGGAGAATAATTTCCGATGCATGTTCAAATGGCTCCCACTCACTCGCACAGACAGAGCCATTACCTCACGCTAAAAGCATAAAAATAGAGGGTACTGTAGTAACTGCCTTTAGAGAACAGCTCTGTGGGCTTGTCAGTGAGCAGCAACATTGCTACAGAAAGAAGTCCAAGTGGCCTTGCTCCTGTGGCTGGCACTGAGTCTCTTAGAGGTCTGCAACACGCCAGTCTACTTGTATGGGAGGAGGGTGTGTGTGAATGTGTGGTCTTCTCTGTCTCCTTAAGCAGGACTAGAACAAGGACTTCAAAGAAATGCCAGACTCCATAATACCTAGTGCTTGTGCAAGGGCTGGTTAGGCTCCCTTTGCTCTTCTGCCCTTTAGATCCAGGCAAAAGCATTGACAGACTAAAGGGCGTTTGATCTGGCAGAGAATATCATGTCTGTTGTGAATTCACTCGGCAAGTGTTTCTGCATTGAACAAAAAAAAGAAAGAGGAGGGAAAAGCTGGGAGAGAAAACGAAAAGAGAGATTAAAAAGTGTCTGGGTACAGAGTAAAAACATTACATAAAATTCAAGAAAAAACAGTATGGAGCTTCTATTTATATTGAAAATAACAGCATTTCATTGTCAAAGTAGCTAGACAAAGAAATTACAGATTTTAGCAAATGTTTCTGAGGGAATAAAAGATCTTGGAAGAGAAAACAGATTCACTGATTGTGGAGGGAGGGGGTGGAATTGGCGCTGACACAAAAATGTCTCACAGATCTACCGTTACTGCTACCAATTATTTCTGAAATGCCATAGAGAATGTAGTGAAATACTTGGAGAAAAACAGAGAACATATTTTTCCCTAAGAGAAGGAAATAAGAGGTTGAAAAAGAAACATAAGTCTTCACCTACATCAGTCTATAAGCTGTAGCACCAAGTACGTTGAACAGTATCGCTCCCATTTTATAGTCAGACTTCTAATTAAAGTGTTTAGTGCAGAGAATTTAAGCAATTACCATTGTCTCAGGAAGACAAATGCTCCTTAGACCAAAACTACTCAACTGTGAGATGGAGAGTGGGCTCAAAAGGACACTTAAATAGGCAGAGTCCTTTGAATCAAACATTTTTCGGTCTGTATTGCTGACTTAGTTTGGCAGTGACTTGCTCTCAAAGTATACGTAGGAACTGTGCATAAGATGATAGACAGCTGTGACAGACCTGGGTTGTCGTGTGCTCAGCTGTTGCTCTAACTGCCTGTGCTGTGTTGAGGTTGGACTACAGTTACCTGGCTACTCACTGCCTCTCTTCAACAGGGCAAGGGGAGGAAATAAGATGAAAAAACTCACTGGTTGAGATAAAGATGAAGACATCACTTACCACTGAGGTAGGAGGTCAGAGGAGGCAGGAAGGAGGTCAGATCAAGTCACACCAAGTTTATGTGAACGCTGGGAACATCTTATCTCCCAGCTGACTTTTCCCTGTAGAGACCTTAATCCCTGGGTTTCCATCCATGTTCAGTTCTCTCACCTCACCCATCTCTTGCATGTTTCCATATCCCACAACCCTGTCACTGGATGCCCTCTATCCTTTTTTCTTCTTTTCCTCTTCTCCAGGAATCTTCTTTACCTCATGCATGTTTGTTTCCTCAGCGTCACTTGGCTACTTCTTGTCCAAGCCTGGATTTGTTTTAACCTCCTTACGTCCCGCACACATGGCCAGAACTGCTTCTTCCTCTCAGCTTTGTTATTCTTTGGTCAGCGTATGATCCCTTTTGAACAATAATCAGAATTTTGAATGATCTTATAAGAGAATAATTAATATTATCCATAACAAGGGTTTTCAAATGAACTGTGAAATTAACTGTTTCACAAACAGTAGGAGTACTGAAGCCTGATTCCTGCTGGGTCTGTGCCATGAGACTGAACTGGGTAGAATCTCTTTTGTCTAATAACAAGAAAAGTCATCTTAGTTTTTCTCTCGAAGGGAACCTTAAAGGATCTCTTGATTTTCCCTAGATGTAATATAGTGTAGTAATGGACTATGTCCTAGTGAAATAAGGATAAGAATATTTTTCAGTCCCTGTTTGTGCAGGCCAGCTGAGCAAAGAGTCTATTTCTGTGTTTTAATGCTTGGCTCCCTGGTGGGATGCCACAGGGGGATGCATGCAGATGTGTGCCTGCAGCGTAGGCCTGCCACAGAGGACGAAAGCTTGCAGGCCTGTGCTCTGAGGCTGGACCATTAGCACATCTTTGGAAAATAAATCTTTAAAAACTCTGCATATCATTTCAGCACAAACAAATGTTAGCTAGTCTGGCTCTTGACAAGAAAACAAGGTTATACCTGAGGAGACCTATGCAGCCTATGTTGCTTTTAAATGAGCAAAGCAAGATTATGAAGTCTCACCTATAAATTACTGGTTTCTTTATTTGTCCTTGATGATACATGGGCAGCTGTGCAATAATTGCTGCAGAGTGGTGTGCCTGTGGTTATAGGGCTTACTGAGGCATTCTCACTCCTGTCAGAGCAGAAGAAACAGCATAACTGGCCATCACCTTTTAGTAAATCTCCTTCTTCATAGGAACCCTGAAATGAGGAAAACAGAAATTAGTCAGACTGTTCAAATTAATTACAAAGTGTTGACTTAACTAATTCTTGCAGGACATCAAAGTGAAATGAACAGACTATCATGTAACAACAACAAAACAGTGACTCTAGTATTACTGAAATGAGGCAACCTTGCTTGTAGTGGGGAAGCTGAATATGGGATGGAGATTTGGATCAGCCTTGCAATAAATAATACATGTTTCTAAACTAATGATTATAACACCGGTAAGCTGCTACCAAATCTTAGAAGCAATGTATGCTTTGTCACAGAGCAGAATCCAGTTAAAGACTTGTTACCTTTTGCTATCAATTATTATTCCTCGAAGTTGGATTTTTTCCTTTCTTTTTTATTAATTCTGGTTTTAGGCAAGAAAAAGAGTGCATTATGTGGAATTCAAGAAAGCACATGCCACAGGAATGTCAACCTGCCCTCGAGCAAATAGTTTAGCAACCCCCAAACACCAGACTCTCAAAAGCAAATTCATGAGCTGCTTTCTGCAACCTACTATATATTAGCAGGCATGAACTAAACATGCTTATCCTTCTCATTGCTTCACTGAGGCAACTGTTGTAAAAGAACAAAACTACCTGAAGGGATATAATCTCAAATGTGAGGTAATAAACCTTTCCTGTTCTCAGTAAATTTTTGTGTTTATATATTTAATAATACCTAAACCTAGGATATTCTGCTTCCTGCAGAATTTTTTAACCCTGCAGGGTATATTGCTGATAAAAAACAAGCATTAAGAGTGTTTAATATTTGGCTGAATTATTTCATACAAGTAGTGGTGATTCTGGGTTAATGGCTGTGACTACCTAAGAACAAAAAAAATAAAGAGTGGTTTTGCTGTTCCTCATCCCCTTGGTTTATGTTGTGTTGGACTAGCCAGCAATAAAGGGGACTCTTTGTGCCATTAAGTACACAAATTTGGATTGCTAGCACTCTTTTGTCTTTCCATTTGCCTTGCTGCTTGATACTTGAGATGCCAATCTGTTATAAAAAACACTGCCTGGTACCTGGCTCACAAAAATTTAAGTCAGGTTCAATATCTGCTTCATTGACCCTCATGAGTTTCCATCCTGGAAGGCTTTTCCGAAAGCAAAGCAGCGGTTATTGCAGCAGACGTTTGAGTGACTTTTTTTCCTGCCGCTAGAGGGTATAATGTCTCCACCGTTTATCGTTGGTCAGGTCTCGTTGCGTATCTATGTACACCTGGATTTTTCAGGAGTTTTAAAACTGAGGCGAAGTCCCGCAGGGAAACCCAGAAGAACTAAGGTTCTTTTGAATATGAGCACCTAACTTCTGCAGTCTGCTTTCACTATCTCAGCCTGCGACTACTTTTCAGAAAGCTGCAAGTGTGAATGAGCACTGATGAATGGAATAAAAGGAAAGCACAATTCTCAGGATTTGTGGGAAAATACAATTAAAAAATCCATAAACAGAGCTGTTTAGCAGACAGAGAACAGGGGAGGGAAATCCTAGCCTGTCATCCCAGACTGAATGTGGACGGCTGCTGTAACATGAAGCATAAGCCAAACATCCATTAACAATGTTTCCATGTACTTGGGTGGTACGATCTCTCAGCAGCCAAAACAAAGGTCCCAAAGCTGAGCAGCAGCCCTGGATAAAAATACAACTGAAGAGATCTCCGACTGTAAATTCTGAGGAGGGAAGAGCTAATTTTCACTCTGCTGAGGTAACAGTCTCTGTGCCTGTGCAACAGTCCCACAATGCAGTCCTTAACCAGAATAGAGGGCACCACAGCCCTCTCTAGAGACAAGGGTTGTGCAGCAGCAGCTTTGCTTCTAGAGGACATGGGATTCTTCTGAAAGAAAATCTCTGTGTTCAGCTCTTGAATTTGATCTGTCAGGTGACAAATGCATTTTTCTACTTCCAGCTAATGAGAAAAGAGAGCTTTAAGAGAAAAGTTACTTGTGAACTGTTAAAAGGATCCATGCTTCCTTGCACTTGAAAGAATCAAGATGCATACTGACACACAATCAATACATTTATGTGACCAGAATGTCTTACTTTGGCTAATAGCACGAGAGCCCCTCAGCGGCGCTGTCTGCTTCCCGCTTCCCTCAGAGCACAGACATTTCCCTGCACTGTGCAGCACTGAAGACCAGGGCATTTAGATGGCACCTGAGTGTTAACGTAAAAACGCCAGTGCTGAGTTCCAGATTTGCTACAGTTCAGTCTTTTATTGCGAAGACATCAAGTAGTTTCAGAAGTATTTGCTCTGCTAATCTGGACTACATTTAATGGCTATCAGATAACCCCGCCGCGGCAATTGTTTAGGGGCTTTTGTCCCCAGCCAGTGGAAGTGCAGATGGCCTAGCAGCAAGACTGCCTTTCTTGAGAAGGCAGTGCCTGAGGAAAGCAAGAACACAGAAATGGTGTGTTAAAAAGGACTGTGGATGGGTCAGGGCTGCAAGGCATCCATAACTGAACTCTTTCCCTTCTATCATGTATGTGGAAGGCCTGAATCAGTAGAACAAATCCCTGATGATAAGCCAAGTTGATGGGGACTGTGTCTGTGGCTTGCCGTAAACCCTAAACTGAAAAATCCCAGCAGCACAGCTCACTGGTAGTGTTGGAAAGGGGGCTAATAGGATTAATCAGATCAAGTGTGCACCCATCAACAGTACTACAGAGTTTGCTGCTGCTCTTGTGCAGGGAAATAGTGCCAGTACCCTCGTGATCTTTTCTGGAGCTAAATTTGGCCCTCTGAGCAAATATGGTATATTGTGAAATTATCTTCAGGAATGGGGAAGTCAGGGGTTATAAGCGAGAAACAGAGAAGATGCATGAGCAGGACTAGAACTGCCAAACTAGAGAAACTGACCTCTGGAAATAAGGGCTAGGCTCAAATCTAGGTAAGATGAGATCTTTGTCTGCAGATTAAACAGGATGTATGCCAGAACCAGGTTCTGTTTACTAGCATAATGAAGAACCTTGTCTGTTATTTATTTACTAGATATATTGAAAGTGATGTTACTTTCTTCCCTAAAACACCTGTATATAGTCAAAATACGGGGATTCTCTGCGTAAACCTGCCCACAAATTTCAATGGAAGGTATTAAGTGCTCAAGCCCAAGAAGATTATACCAATAATAAAACATGTATAATCCTTTAAAAAAAAAATCACTTGCAGAGATTATTTAAAAAAAAAAAGTTTTTAAGAGGATTATCCTGACAATAAAGGGCATAAAGAATCAAGTTCGTATAATCTGCCAAAAATACAGGGACTTGTCATGAAATTATATTACAATAGAAATGGGATTATGTGTGAGTCTGAAAAAGGCCTAGAAATTAGTGCAACCACTTGTATTTTGTTATCTGTTCTTATTATAGTATATGATACTCAAATCCTTGTGGGTCGATTTCGGTTCCTGGAGGGTAAGATGTCTTGAAATGCAAATAGCATGAACATGTCACACGATAGATTTATAGCTATATTAGCAGATGTGTGGAAATTTAAAATTGAAAAGTGTACTGATTTTGGCTGGGTAGAATTAATTTATTTTATAGTAGTTTCTATGGGGCTGTGTTTTGATTTGTGCTGTAGACAGTGTTGATAACACAGGGATCTTTCAGTCATTGCTGAGCAGTGCTTACAGAGTGTTGAGGACTTTTCTGCCTCTCACCCACCCCATCAGTGACTGGCTGGGGGTGCACAAGAAGTAGGGAGGGGCACAGATGGGACAACTGACTCCAACTGACCCAAGGGATATCCTACACGCCATAACAGCACATAAAGCTGGTGGAAGAAGGAGGAGTTAGGACATTTTGTCTTCTCAGGTAACCATCACACGTGATGGAGCTCTGTCATCCTGGGTATGGCTGAACACCTGCCTATGATAGGAAGTGGTGAATTAATTCCTTGTTTCGCTTTACTTGCATGGACAGCTTTTGTTTTATCTGTTAAACTGTTCTTATCTCAACCCATGATTTCTCTTACTCCTACCCTTCTGATTCTCTCCCCATCCCATGAGACAGGAGTGAGCAAGTGACTGTGTGGTGCTTAGTTGACATCTGGGGTTAAACCACAACAAAGATAAAGCCACTTGCAGTTCTCAGCCTTGAGGTTGTCTTATTCTCCTGAAGTTACATTTACTCTGCCCTATCTAGGATTTTACCTCCTGTGGGCTTCTGTCTATTAGCTCTTCAAACTAGATAGATTCCCACAGAAGACAGAGGTAAGTGCTGGTTGACTCATGGCTTTAGATATAGCAGCCAGACAACAAATTTATTCCCTTTGCCCATTTCTAAATGTCCAAGGAACCTGAAGAGGTCAACTGGATGTAAATAACAGCATTTTTCCTTTGACTTAAAACTTATGTGGATTGCTACACATACACTAAATGCGGTCTTCTCTAGAAATCAAGAGATTTGTAATTTTAGTGCATTCTTTAAAAGAAGAAAAAAAATACCAAAATTGCTCTGGGTAGCCACTTGCAAACTTCTTAATGTTTTCCAAATGTAATGCTAATTTCAAGAGTTATGGTACAATACTATTTATTATAGGATTGTATTACAGCACAATTCTTTCCTGTCCTTATAAAGACTAGAATACACAAAGCATAACTGAAATGCACATTCTGAAAGCTAGAAATGCCTAATAGAAGACCCAGAGTAATTTTTGTAATCCAAAAATTCAGAGCACCTTGCACCATCTTTCTTTACAGGTGTACCATGCTGAGGAGGTCAAACAGACTTTGGTGGTGATGGCTTCTTTTTGCTCCTTACTAAACTATGGTGCTCTCAGTCCTCCAATAAGACGTGCTGAACAGCTCCAGCATTTGGCTAAATGCAAAAGTTTGACACATATGTGTTCTTAATGCTGAAAATTAGAGTTCCATTACTTAGGTCTTTTTACAGATGTGTGGAACATTTACAAGGAAGCAAACAGCCAAGGAGTTATTCTGTGTTTCACCTCAGAGGGAATTCTCAGAGGGTCTTTTTCTTCCTTGGGAAGTATCTTGCAGGATTTTCTTTCCCTTTATTCTCTGTGGAGGAAGGAGTGGGCTGTAAGTTCCAACCCCCCACTCCACTAATTGTGGTATCATGTATATCTAGCATGTATATCTCAGGCATTGGCTATCTCATACATATCTGAAAATTTTGTTGTCTATGTGAATTTATACCTTGTATCTGGGCTTTGCAATCTGCAAGTGCTATTGCAACTCCTGTAGGCATCTTTGTATATGCTCTAAATGGGGTAGCTGAAAATCCTACTGTCGTGGTTGCTGCTGTGAGTACTAAGCTATTATGTGCTTATCCAGAGCATCAGGAAGTGTTATTCAGCTCATGCAGAACCAGGGAATACAGCAGCTGCATTGCTTTCTGTAACAGAACTTATTAATTTTAGGGAAGCTCTGATATATCTAAAGAAGAGCTGCATACACACAGTGAACATAGTTTTATCCGCTGTACTTTAGTTTTTCAATTTATTTCACTGTCACTTATGCCATTATGTACTCCCATTAGCATGCAAAACTATGTGTATGCACTCTAACTCTTATTCTGGATATCGTAAATGCAAATGTGAGTATTTGTCCTCAAGAATTTGAGCAAACATAGGTATTGGAACCCTGGCACTAAAAATGTATTTGGTGTGCACATACTTTTTCATTATGAGAAATGCGCACAGGGAAAGATATCAAAAACTTAAGAGTAATCATGCCCTGAATTGTCTGTTTCTTTCCATTAATTGCAAACAAGTCAGAAGAGGACAAACTTAAATGTACACTTTTGTAAGGACATGAAAATCCCACCTGATGCATCTGAGCATTAAAAAAAAATAAAATCTTACAAACCACACTGGGCTTCATATAGAAAATAATCCCCCCAAGCACAGTGTCTATTTCCTCAGTTTACAGCATTGAAACTTGTTAGCATTAAGTTATAATAACTTATGTTTCTAGATATAAAGTATTTTCTTCTACTGAAAGTATGAGATTAAAGGTGTCCACCAACATTTATTTTTATGAAGGCTGGGAGTGTCAGTCACCTGTAGGTCTAGAGGTATGATACACATTAATGGAAAAAAGGAGTTGACATATTTTAGACTGTTGAAAATCCTATCCTTACCTTGCAAGTTAACATTAGAAGGGTACAGATATGAAGAAAAAGGAGAACTTAATACAAAAGAATTTTTTTTCAGTGACATATTCTTACAGGAAAAGCCTTGAATGCTGAAATTTTTCCACTTATTAGTAAGAGTTAAAATGAGGCTTCTTAGAACTTTTTTACAATTCTTTGTTAAACCAAAAAAAGTAGTTGTTAATGTGTTTTCTCTGTGCATCCCTGTGAAGTGTACTTTCCCAAGTTCCTGAGATGGATTCTCTAACAGTAAAATGAAAAAAACCTTAAAGGCCTTGTTTTTCTTCAAGCCTTCATCTTGTTGAGTTTGTCGTTAATTTTCTATTTGTGTTTTGATTCTTAAATTCCTTTAACTTTTCCTGTTACTTCTTTATTACTTTTGAGACTATAATCTAATACACCCAAAAAATGCCTTGCTAAAGATAGAGCTACTAACTCTTTTATAAAGGAGAGAGAAAGACTATAATAACTATTTTGTTCATTCTTTTGGCAAATAAATCTGACACTAAAAGAAATTTAATAAAATGAAATTTAGAAATACATAAAAATAAAACCTAATGTCTCTGTGGGGATTACACAAAATCTAGATATACAGAGGCAACATATGGGGTGCCTATTTGTGTTGTACAGATTTATAACCCTGGGTCAGCTTGTAACTGTTCTGTCTGAAAGGGGATTTTGGCTTTTTAATATCCCAATCCAGTTAAAACCAGCATCCAAATAAAACCAATATCTTTGGTTTTAATAGACCAAACCAGGTCTCCAAACAACCCTTCTCACAGGGGAGTGCTCCTTTCCAATTAAAAGTGTAGTTGGCTGCTATCAGCTGCTACCACGCTGTCCCTCTGTACTTGTATTAATGAAGAGGTGCCCTAACACAGTAAAGGCACTCCTCCTCTTAAGCAGGAACAATATTTTTGACCTAATACTAGAAACTTATGTACCTAGGTTCACCCCTCACTCAGAGGCATCAAGGTTTCTGAAGAACCCCCATTGCAATGCCAAAGCATTCCCAGCAGTTTCTATCACAGAAGCCTAGGGAACAGTGTGGAGTCTGTATGACATTTTAGTCAGCATGGTAGGATCATTCAGGGGGAGGTGCTGCAAGCTAAGCAAGAGCTCATGTAGTTCAAAAGTTCTTAAAGCAACCTTATGTTGTCCTGATGCACAACTGCACACAGAGCAAGTGGCTGGGAGCAGAGCAGGACTTGGTCTCTAGCCCCAAGTATCATAAGGCTGCACATGCCAGTAGTAGTTCTGTCAGATGGCAACAGCCCCTAAAGCTGCTCTAACCAGTGCTGAGACTGTGAGATTTCCAGCTTCTGACGACATGAGCTTTGGAAAACCATGTTTTTGCCCTTTGTTTGACTCCTTGCAAAGCATCAGGACCAAAACCAATTTCAAATCCTGTTACCCCATCCTGCATGTCTGTGTGCGTTGTGTTCTTCTGGAGGTGTTGAGCCAAAGCCTGCTTGGTCATTTTAGGTCTGCTTCTTTTCCAGCAAATAGTTTAACATTACTAAAACAATAGACAGTTTACATTATTGCCATCTTTCCTCCCAGAAGAGTGTAATTTCTGTGCCCGCACTGTCACCCTTAAAGATTCAGTAATCATGGCATAGGAACAGTATGACACATTAGATCCAGACATCCCTATATTCTTTGATAGTGCCTTGCACTAGGCAGCATATTTGCAGGAAGCCATTAATTGAACATTGCTGACCAAAGGGGGAGTTCTTTCCTTATGCTTCACTCGGAAGAAAGACTATACCTAAATCACAAGCCATGTTTTCTCCTTCCAGTAACTAACTCCTGGGCGTATTTTATTTTCCCCATTTCTTCCTGATGTAACTGTAGATGACACTCTTCATTATATAAGTGTCCAGTCACTTTGTTAATCTTGCTAAATGCTTGACTTCAATGCTATTTTGTGACTAATTAATCCCACACATGTAGGCTGCAGTAATGGCTGTGTAGTATGTACATTTGCATAAGCATCAGGTGATTTCCTCCTCCCGTACTAGCCTGAGGTAAACATTAGCACAGTACAGAGTTCTTCCATCTGTCAACATGCTCTATTCATGCTAAGTGACCAAAATCCGTGATGCTGTATTATATCAATGCTAATCATGGGAATAAAGGATATTTTGAAACCCGGAATGTTCTCTTATTCTCTTCTGTAGCTCCCCATTCAGAGTTGAGCAATACCAGCACACACTCTGCAACAGATTGTGTTCACTTCTCAAGGTGTCATTTCGATACGTGTAGATCAGCTTGGTTTTATAGAATTTAAAATTTGCTTCAACTCAGAAAATTACAATTTGTTATTACTTGTCATACAGTGTAATAAATAATAATAAAAATATTGTACACACTGTCTTTGTGAAGGTTGAGGAAAGCCACCAAAGTAACAGGTAGAGTTTGAGAGATCCCCAGGTTATTTTTTTGCACCTGGTGTGAAATACTGAAGAATAATATTGGCTGTAAAGAGTGAGGTGGATGTGATACTGAGCATGAGTTCCATGTGAATGCTTTTCCCTGCATAGCACCTTCTCCTTTATGGGACTCAGCGTTATTGCAACCTCATTTGCACTGTTGTTGTTTTTTTGTGTCAGTATTTCCACTGGAAAGCACTATCTTCAGGGGTTTAGAAGGTGGCTATGAGAAGACTCTGGGCAAAAATCTTGGCTACCTTGGTCTCAGTATGGGAGAAAGATGCTGAGTTCTAAAAAGGTTTACTTGCATTTGAGTTGCAACTCGTATTTCTTCATGGGCTTCCCTTGAAGGGAAGTTTTCAGGCTATCTGTATCATCTTGTGGTTGGACTAAGGAAGCCTCAAATTGTTGGACAAGAATAACACCTGGTGCCCAGTAAGGTACCTCATGGATGAGTCTCTGGGGACATTTTTGTCCACACCTCCAGGCTCTAATGTAGTCCTGGCAATTCTTATCCAAGAAGGTGAGAGCAGATAAAACTGAGGGATAATTCGGTACCCTTTCCCCACCCCCACCGTATTATATGCCTTGTGCCAAATGTAGACGTTTCATATCCTGACCAATTCCTTTTCATCAGTGAAGACCATAAACCATGGACTTCTTTTTTTCTTTTACCAGTTCAGAGTTTAATTTCACACTTTAGACTTTCTTATTTATACCACAGCCATTTTACCTTTCTCTAAACACATGAAGGAGCGATTAAGAATGCATAAAAGCTATTGACACTTGCTTTAAGGTCCCTTTCAATTGTTCAAGAGGTACAAAAGGAACACAAAGTAATAAGAAACAGAAGCAGTGATGCCTTATTAATAAAAAGAGTGGACAAAAAACCCTCTTACCCTCTTAGACTGGGGGATGGTCTAAATCATTTGCTTTATTGTTATTCTATGAACCCTGGCTGGGTGTATTTGTACTGGTCAGATGCCCTTTGGCAGCTGCCTGCGGGTTATCCAATGAGGAAATAGCTTCTGATCTCCACATAAAACATGAGTGACTGCACATGTTTCATACCATGCCATGGCAGCATTAGCCCTGGGAAAACTTTGCAGGCATATTCCTGCTGCAAGCAGAAAAATTTACTTATTATTTGACTGAGATGTCATTTTGGTCAATGGAATTGCAGTTGTGGGTGGTTTGCAGTGAACCTTCAAGGCACTGTATGCTACTTACACTGCATACAGGGTTGAAAGACCCAGTCAGGACTTATATTCATTGTGTGAAGAAAACCAGACACCCCTCACCTGCTTTTTTAATGTATATATAATCTATATGTTTGCTGAAAAATAAGGAGGAATCAATATTTATCCTTCTGCTGATGGAAAAAATTACTAACTGTTTGGTCTTATACAAAGTGATTCACTTTGCCCCTGTGCCTTCATTCATCTCGATTAAGAGCATATAGCCTTTCAGGCTTTTCCATCTCTGACCACTTTTCTGCTCCTTTGTTTTTTCAAGAAGGCTACACCCTTCTTGAACGGCAGCACTAAAGACAGGGCATGGTATGCCTGCTTGAGGCCTCATAAGTATGCTGAAGTAGTGTCTTACCCATGAAGGACCTTTGAATACATTATATAATGAGATTTATTTTTTCTTGTTGTTACAGCTTCATGTTCTTGAAGCTCTGTTGTTCACAGCAATCCCCTTTTTCTGTAGTACTTCTGCCTAGCAAATATTTCTTGGTTTATGTGTATTTTTTTGGTTGTTCCTTCTTAATTGCATAGCTTTGTGCTTGGCTGTACTGAGATTATTTTGTTTAGTTTGGACTGGTTTCCCAATTTTTCATGATCTTTTGGATTCTGATCCAGTCCTCCAAAGCACTCAGAACTTTCTTTTTTGCTGCGTGATACCCAATTCTGTATGAAACCTATTAAGCTTGTAGCCTCAGTGTTAATACTTTGTGCAAATAATGAATTTTTCAGTTCTTAGTCCAAACAAACAAAGCATTTAGCCTTGAACCTGCGTGCTCTTTTTTCCCTTTTTTCTTAGAGAAACAAAAGAAAAAGTAATCATTATGAGTCAAAAGAAATATTTCTGTTTTCATTTCAGACAATGCTAACAAAATTTTACTGAATTTGAAAAGTTTCTTTAGCCAACACTGAAAAATAACAAAGAAGTGTCACTGTTTCTATTTAACCCAGTGCTTAAGCTGCTTACCCAGAATATCAGAGATTTAGATTCACTGCCTTCTCCCACTGAGAAGTTTCAAATCTCTACCTCCCAGAAGAATACCCTGACCTCCAAACGCTGTGCCAGAAGGAGACAGCTTTTCAGTCTCCCTTTTGAAGTAACTGTAATTTTCACAATATTCTTAGTGATCACAGGAACAGGAGCAAGGTATTCCATTTTCCAGGTAAGCATCCTAACCACAACAGTGAAAGCACTACTATTATTGTTTTTGTACCATGAACTGCAGACAGCCAGATTAAGAAACCTCTTCCCATCACTCTAAACCAGAATACCCTTAACCTGGTGATGTCCTTAGATGTGGAACATGAGAGAGGTAAAAGATCCTTCACATCTAAGATGCCCTTCACGTTCAAAATGCCCTTAACATCCAAAGTGGGTGCATCAGTATTCTCCTAAAAGATAAGATCATAAATGCTCCACTTGAGTTAGTGTATCTACCCAAATGGTTTCTTTTGATTAAAATTTTCAGTCAACTTTTGCCAAAATCGCTGTGTCATTTCGGGGCAGCTCTAAGCTCATTCTTCAGTAAGCAAAACTGTTGAGGCACATAGTACGAGTATCCAGGCCTTGCTGTAAAATCCAATGCACTAGACCTGCCCACAAGATTCTTCCTTGTCAAACCTAGGGCAGTTCTCTTTGGTGTTAGGTCTCATGGTGTTAGGCCTCTCCTGTGCTACAATACACCTAGCTTGGAGGCGAAGGCACGCTGACAGTGCAGCTCTGATGTGTGATACACCTGGGATGATAGAAACATGATACAAACTTACGGCACTACTCTTCATCTCTGCATGGAAGGGCGAAGTAAAGAAAGCTTCCTGGCCTCTATTCCTGGCACATCTCTGCTCATGACCTTGTACAGACATTTGATGCCTACAAAAAACTCATATATTCAGACAAGCTACTACAGGCTGGATTCCCTGTGCACAAACTAGACAACTGCCTCCTTTATTTGTAAGTTGTATGTCACTAGCCATGATGAGACTAAGACAACTACTGGTGGCATATTATAAACTGATCTAAAGACAGCCCTTCTGGAGCATCTGTCCTTTGCTAGACTAGTTCTGCAATACTTCCTTGTTTATCAAATCTTCCTTATTCTCTGGCAGCTGTCTCCATTCAGGAGTGCTCAAGACTGACTCCTTCCAAAACTGGTAGGAGGCATCTCAATCAGCTTCTACTGACAACAGCCAAAGGAAAAATGTAGTGGCTCTGAGAAGCCCAGAATGTTGTGATTTTGTCACAAACTTATCAATAAATAAGTTTTAACTGTTTCCTCTTTAGGTAATGTTACTCTGAACTTCCAGATGTTGTCAACCAAAACAGTATGTGCTTCTTTGTTCTCAGCTGCCATGTTCAACTGTTTCCACAGTCTAAACCACACCATGATTGAGGTGTTTAAAGAATATAATACAGAAACAGACATGGTCTGATTGGAAATTCATCAGTAACAAATGTCATATCAGATCTTTGCTGCAAAACTACTTAACAAATAGTAGAGCTCAAGGAAGCCAGCCCTATGTACTAGTGGCTGGCTGGGGCAGTGAAGAAAGTGCTGAATTCGTCAGCCTGCTATGCTATATATTCTCAGTAGAATAGAAGGCTTTGTGCATATTGAGATTGTGATAAAAGAAACCCTAGACCCATAGCAAAAATTAGTATCTCTTAGGTCCTTGCTCAGTGCTATGTTTGGGTGGGGATTACAAGACTTATTTTCAATTCTTACGTTTGAAGCATACCATGTGAAGAACATGATGTTGAAGATGTTCTGCTACCTGGAGTAAATATCTTGTAAGATGACAAGACTCCAAAAGGACTGCAGAAGACTCAGAAGTAATGCAGCATAGTATCATGGAATTTGTAGCATGTGGCGACAGTGAACACCAGGACATGTGTCCTTGAACACCAGGATTTCACCATGTCAGTAGAGTAATAGCAGTCTAAGCAAAAAGCTAAAGCAGACCTGGAATTTTATATACATGCTTCTGGTTTGTTCTGTTTTTTTTTTTTTTATTATTTTTTGGCTATATGACACACTGCATAGTGAATTTTTTGTCTATACTCATCATGGAATTGACGTATGAAAAGCTGTAATTTTAGACTGTTTTTCCAAAAGTTTAAAAAAGGTTTCCCATAGTTAATTTTGCTGCAAAAGAGCAGCCTGTATCTGCCAGACAGGTACCTATAAAAAAAGTCGTTAATGAATATTCATCCTTATTTGCTTTTGCAAAGCTTCAGGAGTAGCCTTGAAGTATGTAAAATAGTAGTTACAGTGAAAAAGCGTTTGCATTTGGCACTGAATTCTAACTCAGCTTTGTCTGTAGGATTTTACTTGCATCTGTCTGTAGAATTGGCACTGGCCAGCAGGAGGAAGGAGAACTGATCTGACAGTCCAAATGATGCAGTCTAGAACCATATTTTTCATGCAACATTATTATGGAACCGTTTGCGGTAATGCTGAACTCATACATACAAATTTGACCTAAAAACCTCAGGACATCTTCAAGCCTACATGAAAAGCTAGCTTCATCGGGAATAGCAAGAACAGAAAAATAGTACTTAAGTTTAAAGCTGTAAGCGTAGCTGAAGAAGAATGTGAGGGAGACTATTTATATCAAATATTTCAACCAACTATAGAGCATTCAATGCTACAAAGTTGTCAGCACCCTTGATGAGATACAACTAAAAAATGCTTTCTAAAGCTTGTGCTATTTTTCCTAAAATATTTGAGCCTTTCACAAACTTTCATAAAACTGTCATAGTTCTGTAGTTATTTTGTAATTCTAACTCTTCTACGTTTCCTGGATGAACTCATAACTCATGAGAACAGGATTATAAAGATGTGTTAGCAGGGCAATAGACTATCAGGGGTAGAGCAGTTGATGTCATCTACCTGGACTTGTGCAAAGCATTTGACACTGTCTCACATGACATCCTTGTCTCTAAGTTGGAGAGACATCAATTTGATAGGTGGACCACTTGGAGGATAAAGAACTGGCTGGATGGCCTCACACAAAGAGTTGTGCTCAATGACTCAACGTCCAGCTGGAGACCAGTAACGAGTGGCGTCCCTCAGGGATCGGTGTGGGGACCAGTCTTGTTCAACATCTTTGTTGGTGACATGGACAGGTGGATTGAGTGCGCCCTCAGCAAGTTTGCCGATGACACCAAGCTGTGTGGTTCAGTTGATACACTGGAGGGAAGGAATGCCATCCAGAGGGACCTTGACACGCTTGTGAGGTGGGCTGATGCCAACCTGATGAAGTTGAACCATGACAAGTGCAAGGTCCTCCACCTGGGTCAGAGCAATCCCAGGCACAGCTATAGGTTGGGCAGAGAAGAGATTCAGAGCAGCACTGTGGAGAAGAACTTGGGCATGTTGGTCGATGAAAAAATGAACATGAGCCAGCAGTGTGTGCTTGCAGCCCAGAAAGCCAACCGTATCCGCGGTTGCATCAAAAGAAGTGTGACCAGCAGGTCGAGGGAGGTGATCCTGCCCCTCTACTCTGCTCTCGTGAGACCTCACTTGGAGTATTGTGTGCAGTTCTGGTGTCCTCAACATAAAAAGGACATGGAACTGTTGGAACAAGTCCAAAGGAGGGCCACGAGGATGATGAGGGAACTGGAGCACCTCCTGTATGAAGATAGGCTGAGAAAGTTGGGGCTGTTCATCCTGGAGAAGAGAAGGTTGCATGGAGACCTCAGAGCAGCCTTCCAGTATCTCAAGGGGGCCTATAGGGATGCTGGGGAGGGACTCTTCATGAGGGACTGTAGTGAGAGGACAAGGGGTAACAGATTCAAACTTAAACAGGGGAAGTTTAGAATGGATTTGAGGAAGAAATTCTTTACTGTAAGGGTGGTGAGGCACTGGAATGGGTTGCCCAGGGAAGCTGTGAATGCTCCATCGCTGGCGGTGTTCAAGGCTGGATTGGACAGAGCCTTGGGTGGTATGGCTTAGTGGGCCGTGTCCCTGCCCCTGGCAAGGGGGTTGGAACTAGATGATCTTAAGGTCCTTTCCAACCCTAACTATTCTATGATTCTATGATTCTATAAATGTTAATGGGCACAGTATCTAGCAAGGCTGCAACAAACCTTAACCTTCTTGACAAACAAGAACACAAAGCAATTTGGGAAATGGATAGTTCAGTCAGATGAGTCCTCACTTCTCTATTTCTCCTTACATTTTTTTCCCATCTCTTCTCCTCTCTCACATATAATAACTCTCATTTCACTTCCTCACTCTGTTCTGTGGAGTAGGGTGAATTATGTTCCATGGAGGCCTTAAGACACTTGTACTTACTCAAATGAAGAATTGCTCTGCGGCTTGCTAGGCTTTGCTCTGCACTGCTGACAGACGATTTTGAAGTATACAAATGAGAAGTCTCACTGTGCTGTGTTACCTGATCTCAGTAGCTGCTGCTCAGCCAGGAAGCGCAGTGGAGAACTGCTACTCAGAATCTAGATGGATCACCATGGAGTCCCACTACAAGTTCAATTTTCACAAACATGCCATATATCACTGCTAGCAGAAAGATCAGAAAGGTGGAGGTGGGGAGATGGAGTGAGGGAACCTGGAGACCATGTGGCATCCAGCAGCCTTGTAATGTCTTTCTCAGGATTACTTGCTTGTGCAATATTAGGTTAAGCATTCTGTCCCAGCACAGAAAGGGCCCAGGGTCGAGACTTGTGATTTTTATTAGAACTGGCGTTTCTGTAAACAAGCTTGGAAACATTCTGAGCAGAATTTATTCCTTGTCACACACAGAAGCAGACTTTTCTTCCCCATTTTTTTTCATTTTTATATCTTCTCTTCCACTCTATCTCTGTATCCTCTATCTTTCCTCCTTTGTACCAGGAACTGAATGTGGGTGCCTCAGACAAACAATAGGTGCTTAAGAATTAGTGCAGAACTTTCTGGATACACCATGTGAACTGGTTGAAAATACATGAATCCAGGGTATACCACTATTCTTCAGCATACTGAGTATCTAATCATCTTGTGCACTGCTGCCAGTTAATAAGCTAACATGTTTAAAATGGGACAGCGTAAAAAGCTTCTTCCATCCTCCCCTCTGATCAAAGCAACTTCAAAATGATTATTTGTTTATTCTTCTTAACAAAGAATAGTGAGACAGGAACATCTCACAGCTGTAATGAAAAGTAGATTGTAACTAACAGTGTGTGGCTATGAGTTACCATGGCCACACAACTCAACAAAAGACTATCCATTTCTTTAAATACCTTTCTTGAAGTCTAATTATAGTGACTAAATCTCATTATCTTAAAAATAAAAAAACCCAAAATCTCTAATAAGCATAAATTTTGGCAGATTGCTATGCATAGTAAAATTATTGAATAATATATATATGCAGATGTGCAGATGATTGAAATTTAAAGCTGTTTTTTAAAAGATTTCTGTGCGACTGCATTAGGCTTTGGGGGAAGAAATCTTAAGCAAATTGAGAAAAACTACATGCATGGAATTTTCACTGGCATAAATGAGAGCTTTCTATGATCAGAGCAAGGACTCTGTAGTCTGTTTGCCCATGACACAATGACATCATGGTGGGCAATACACAGGTATAAAGCAAGGATAAAGATAGGACCTTTTTTCTATTTTTCTGACTCTCCTTTAGGGTCATTTGTCTTGTGGCTTGAAAGCAGAAGAAAAGTCCACTGTAGAGGAGAGTTCAGATTGAGTCACCCCTTGGAGTGGAACAACACCATTTAAATATCTACACAGGTGGCAAATTCTTTGGAGTCAGTTTTGTACCCACTGAAATCAAAGTGAAATATCCCACTAACTTTAGGTAGCAAAGTGAAGATCCTTTACTCTTGCAAAGGACTTTGTTGTACTTTAGAAATACTTTTGGTTGCTAAAATAAAAAGCATCATGACATTTGTTTACAAGTCCAAACCCTTAAGCAAGGTCTGGATTGACTTCTTTACTCAGTGGGGGCAGGAGAATTTCACCAAATGGAAATATTTTAGGCAGAATTTTAATTTTAAATGTTAACACTTTTGTTTTATATTTTAATACTGCACTAACTGAATTAAAGTGGAGTCCCAATGGCAGTGTGCAATATCTAAACCAATACCACATGATTAGTGTCATGAAAATTAATATTAAATGATGAAACTAATGAAACAAGAAGGGATGTTTAAGGGAATAAAGCCTTTGGTGTCCATTAATTCATTCCTGACTAATGCAAATATCTGGAAAATACTTGTGAGAACTTCAATACTATCCACAAAATGTATTCTAACTAATGCTATTATGATAAATGCTGAAAGAATTCATTATGGCTCAGGACTTCTAATATATAGTTACCCATACACTTCATCTCAACAAACTCTGACATTATCACAACCACAGTGATGGCTATTACTTCCACAAAGATGCAGTTTAAAAGCTCACATTAACTATGACCAAACTCCTTGATACAGTCTACCAATGACTGATTTTTCCATTTGACATGTTTCTACTGGAGCTTTCTACCATAACTTGGAATCAACATCTTGCGTTGTTTTGAACAACAAAACCTCAGTTGCGCAGCATGAATTACACAACATCCTTAATGGTTAGCGCAATCTCTAAATCCATGTGGTCTCAACAATGAATGCATGCTTACATGCTTGGGGCAACTGAGGGAGCACTGAGATGAATATGATTTCAGTCTGTCCAGTCTCTTAGTAAACAAAAGTTTTACTTCATTTGCTAGAGAAGAAAATAGCTTTGATTCAGATTCTCCTGTCAGATACCAGATGGATGGCTTTTTAAGGTTGTTCCCTACTCCTTTGGGGTCTTCCACATATATTTCACTGCAGCTAATAGTGTGACCTGGACCAGTGTCCCCAATGTATCAAGAATCTCATTTATATTCTTTAAGTGCAAAATTGCAAATTTTCTATCAAAATAATATTAAAGTATTTTCCTAGAAAATTAAACCCCTAAATAAGTCAAATGTTCTTAATTTTCTAAAGCTTGAGAATAATTTACAGTTTGCCCCAGTAAATGATTAAAGATATGCACAAGCGTGGGTTAACTTGCAAGTTATAGGGACTATGTAAATTTAAATTAAATAGTTTCGACTGTGTGAAAATTACAGATACTCATCAAGTTCCTCTGTTATCTTTCTTTTAAGTGGATCTGCTCTCAGAACTTTAACATATATACTCATGATTTACAAAGAGTAAGTGTAAAAATAAAAAGGTCAACAGGGAAGTTTGCTTTGGTTTGATCAGTGACCAACTTGCCACAGCATGATGACGTTCCTGTGACTGCTGAAATGAAGTCATTCTGTTATAAACTACCACTGAAACCAAGACCTTATACTGGGAATTAAGATGCCTGCATGTGATGCCTGTCAGAGACGTAAAGGCTTGAATAAATTTGTGACTGATAAACATTTAGTCTGTAAAATTGGTTTGTAAGAGCTGGGTTGTTGTGGTCTAATCCCAGCCAGCAACTAAGCACCACACAGCCACTCACTCACTCCCCCTCAGTGGGATGGGAGAGAGAATTGAAAGGATAGAAGTGCAAAAACTCACGACTTGAGATAAAGACAGTTTAGCAAGTAAAGCAAAACCCACATGCCACAAGCCAAGCAAACCAAGGAGTCCGTTCATCACTTCCCACGGGCATGCAGGTGTTCAGCCATCCCCAGGACAGCAGGCCTCCACCACATGTGACAGTTGCTTTGGAAGACAAACATCATCGCTCCAAACATCCCCCCTTCCATCTTCTTCCCCCAGCTTTACGTGCTGAGCACGAGTTACTATATCATGGACTATCCCTTTGGTCAGTTGGGGTCAGCTGTCCAGGCTGTGTCCCCTCCCTACTTCTTGTGCACCCCCAGCCACTCACTGGTGGGGTGGAGTGAGAGGCAGAAAAGGCCTTGGCTCTGTGCAAGCACTGCTCAGAAATGACTAAAACGTCCCTGTGTTATCAACATTGTTTCCAGTAGAAATCAAAACACAGCCTCAATGCAAACAATTACAAAGAAAATCAACTCTATCTCAGCCACAACCAATACAGGCTTCAGAAATTTGGTTGCAGTGCTCAGAAAACTGTAACTGACACAGGGGATACCCTGTGTTCATGTACAAACTCTTGCTCCTCCAAGAGTTCTTGGGTTTTACCCAAAACATGTCCAGTCAGGACTATGTTTTTAGAATGTATTCTTTGCCAGACCTCTGCTTGGATTAAATCAGAATTCCAGGTTATGCGTATTATCCTAAACATGACTGCATTCATACATGCTTCCATGTTTTCCTAAGGCCTTTGAAAATATGATGATTTTTTTTTTGCATTGCTCAAAACTTTCCATATTTCAATAAAAAATTATTTATGACAATAACTAGTATCATCTGCAAGTCAGGACAGAAATATACCAAGGTTATCTTCTGTGTAGCCAGCAGACAGAAATGTACAACAGAAAGTCTATTAATTATTAGTATGTCTGCTTTACATTTTTTTCAATAGATTATGGTCCTGATTTGTCTATACATTGCTTATGTAGCTTTGTTTCAAGTAGAGACATCAAAAGACCCTGATTTTCACAGAAGTAAACCGTTTCTGTAGTTTTACCACAATATATGCTTGATTGATCTTTTATATGTGTTCATAGGTACATGTGTTCAAGCATTCACATGAAAATAAACATACCAAATTGGTGCTTGAAGAGAGCAATCATGCCTTCAGCCCACAGATTGAATTGTCAGGCTTCAGACAATTGTCAGTGACTAAGTGACATCTCCAGCTGCATTCACTACAAGCCTGATTCACTTTTGAAATTAGTAATCTGCTAGAGTCAAAAGATGGTTCTTCACAGCTGCGACACCACTGTCAGGAGGTGGGTTTTGCAACATCCAATTTTAATGTACATCCACATGGATTTATACTTTAAGATTTATATTTCTCGATGCTACAGCCAGGTCAGTGATGCCACTACCTGTGAAATTGCTGATGGTGTAGTAACAGCCTCACTGCAAATTCAGCCATGCATTGTCAAAGTTTGTCTGAATCTGGAAATAATCTAAGTGAAACACAGATATTCCTGAAGAATACAAACTTTGGTACAGAATTTCTTCTACTCTGCATAATACAGTTCTGCATTCAGATATTAACTACAAACTCGAGGTGCTTTTGTTCTGGTCAGTTCTTCACAGGTACTTCCGCACATGCCAAAGCACAGGTAGCCTGTGCTGCAATTCATGTTGCAAAACCCATGCAGTTTACAGATAGCAAGTTAGTGACTTTTGAATTAGCCAAGATTTGTCTAGATGAATTCCAGCCATCCTTTATGCTCTTCCTTTATTCTTTTCGCCTCATGGTATTGTTGGCATATGCTACAAAAAAAGCTTTATTCATGCCAAACTTAATTTTCATAAGATCAAAATAATTTAAGCAATCAAAACACAAACAGTTCCAAGTTATTACCTCTGTCTCAGGTAGTCCTTAAGATGATTATTGGAGGCTGGGATAGTATACTGGGGCAGTATCACCTGGTGTTTACTTGAATCTCACCCGTTTTCCACAGAATGCGCTACTCACCTTCTCTAGGGACAGGATACCTAGGTAGATGGACTTCTGCCCCAGACTTCTGCTGTTCTTGCATCCAAATTTAACTTACAATGAAATCATCCATATTCAAGACCTGAAGTTAAGAATAAAGAGCATAATAATTCATGTAAACTGGTATTTGTCTTTTTATAACTATTCAACAGGCAAATAATTTCATTCTTCAAAAACATTTGGCCAGGCTGGAAACTGAAGCTTCATGGGGATGACTGTCCTTCAAAGCTGTCAGTTCCAGCTTCTTCACTGGAAGAGGCAGGAACTGGGGCTAGATTACACCCACTGAGTTTTAGTTATCTGAAAATTAGGTGTCTGGCTCAAGACAATCACATGGGGCTCTTTCCAGTCAATGCATAAGCACCTCTAGGGGGTGATTCATCTCTCTCATCTGAGAGATTAAATTAAGTGAGGACAGCAAAATGTAGATGAAATCAATCTTGTTCTCAGTTTTACCCTCTCTTGTCTTTCCTTCCCCTTAAGTTGTTTTCTCCCACTGATTATATCCTAAACAATTAGATAATGACATATAACAAGTTTAATAAAATGTATGAAATAAACAAACTGATTTTAAAAAACTTCTGAGTCTGCCAAGTAATAATAAAAAATGTTTTCTATATCTCCATTTCCCAGACCCTGAAAGAGACTACAACAGAAATCTAGAGACAGAATCTTTTGGTGTCAGTGGAGCCTTTTTTTTTTTTCTGTGAGTAAAAGAAAACCAAACCAAAACACATAAACAATATTAATTTCAAGGATTTTGCTTTGCTTTATTTTGTTCAGGTTCCAGCCCAATCTTTTTCACTTTGTGGAAAGTTTCATTTTGTAATTATTTGTATAATTACAAACCAATAACATATGTTAAGAAGATGAAGTATCAAGAGTTTTCAGAAGCAAAATGTCCTGAAATGCAATTTTCTTCTGAATCATAGGAGCAGTGAAATTCTGAATTTTTTGTTTGCTTTCATTTGACTCTCAAAAGGGAGAAATGTTGGTATTCAAAGAAACTTTCTTCCACAAATCTTCTTGCTTTCAGTTTCTTCCAGAGGGCTCTGACCAGTTGTGAATGAGGAGGAACTGTTTCCAGAACTGTTCAGGAGTAATATCTACTCATTTCCTAGAGCACAACCAGACATATGTCTCTGGGCAATGACTTGCAAATAAGATTCAATTATTTTAATTGTCCCTTAATGCTGTCAGCAGCACCTGCAAGAAAGGATGCATGTCTCTATAGGTTGCTTCCTGAATCAAGGCCTTCATCTCCATCTGGGTTATAATTTCGTTCATCTATAAATGGGGATAATATTTACATTGACCTCACAGAGGTGTGCAAATTTCACTTTATTAAAATTTGCTAAATGTCAGGTCCTTGGAAGCAAGATGGGATGGAATTATAGAGAACTTATTTTTAGTATTCAGAAATTCATCTTATAACCTGCCAAAACAGATGCACAGTGCCTTTCTCTCTGCCCTCCAGGCTACTGATCTCTGGTGAATCATGAGCAGAAATTAGCTCCAGACTTTGCCTGCAGACATGGCAAGTATTTCATCAGACCTCACGGAAATAACAATATGTTCTCAAGACCTGTTGGAGTCCTTTTGAATCTGAAGACTGTGTTGAACAGCTTCATATCTGATTCTGCAGCTTTTCAAAAAACTGTGTTGTTTGTTTGAAAAGTCTTCCACTTGAATTGACAGCTGTTTAGCCTACTGAAATTTTTTCTTGTTTTCTGAATTCTGCTGATTTTTCCATTATTTTCACATGTTTGTAATGTTCAAAACAGTAATTGTGGAGTTTTAAATGAAAGAAGCAAAATCATATGACTACCATAAAAAAAGTAGTTAAAATCAAAAGCAAAACAACACAAAAGCCACCTCAAACAAACAAAAAACAGTCATACCCTGAAAACTAAAACTAAAGACAGAAAGGAAAAAGTGCTAAGGCTTTAGAGTATCTGGAAGAGAAAAATGCATAAAGAGAAAATACGGGAAGATGATTTGTTTAAGCTTCAGGTTTTTTTTCTTAATTATGTTTTAATAGTGTTTCATTTTAATTATGAATATGAATGGGTCAGAAGTCAATGGACTTGAGATGCAGTCGGCAGACCTCAACAATTACAGTTCAACAGCATGCAAAAGCTGTTTCTACTGCTATCTTTTCTTCTGATACTTTACCACTGCTGCTGCCATGTTTCAAACCTGCCTGTGTTACCAAAAATGGGAATGTTATGGAAAAAAATGCCTGCAAACATTTCCTTTGCTGTGTTATGCAGGCCCACTGTGAAAAACATCGTACTACCAATCACTTACTGTACTGGCCACACTGCAGAGAGCATAGAAATATAGAAATTCTGTGGACCTCATTGCTTCAAGCTGTCAGTACTTATAATTCAGGAAGACCCTGTGCTGGAGCTTACCAAGATGACCCAATATGAAATATTCTATATTCTTGTCCATTTCCTATACTCTTTGCCTGAGCAATCACTGGCCTCTGCCAGAGACATGTTAATGAGCTAGATGATCTGATCCAGTCTGCTCAGGACTGCATAGCAATGGAAGTGGAAACACTGTGGTAGGGACATATGAAGTTCAAACCCAGGACATGACCACCACACTACCAGGATCACTTTGTTTTTCCACACAAGTCATTGCCTCTGTGGTATTGTGCTGCACTAGACAGCCACAGTAGTTTGTGCAGTGCTAACTTGGTCATTTCGTGTTTAATGCTGCACAGCGTTGAAGGTGGATATGAGTCCATGAAAACACTATGAAGCTGTGTGATGCTGTCACTAGTGACTGGTCATGTGACATGCAACTAGATTTATCAGGGAACATAACCAATAAGGCATTTCAGGTAAAAAATGATAATGGAGTCATGGTTCAGAGATGTGAATCATCTCACTTGTGCTGCTAAAACGTTACTAATAAAATGTGATGACAGTTTCAGTGTTAATACTGTGTGCACTACCTATCTCTGTGATCAGGAAAATGTTTATTTTTAAGAACGGTGTTTATTCCTTCCATTGCCTGTCCTAGTCATTCAAGACTGAACAAAAGATCATTTGTGTAGCATAGATCTGGACTTAATCCTACAAAGGGCTAAGCATTCTTGCAGCAGTGGACTTAATAATATGCTTAACTTTAAGCATGTCAATAGCCCCAGTCAAATTGGCAAGACTAATTATGTCCTCAGAGTTAAGCATGTGCTTAAGTGCACTTTTGGATCACAGCCAGAATACTCAGCACCTTGCAAGTCTGATATTCCACTGACTGAATTTTGTTTTGAAAGAATTTATGCTGAAAGAAAGCAAAACAACAGAAAACTTCTACCCACCCTTGCATCTTTCTGTAAGTATTATCAAATTGGATCCAGGCCAAAACTTTACCATTCCCACCAGCACATGCAGCTGTTCTATAAGAAAAGGGTGTAATTCCAACCCCTGGATAAAAGTGTACATTTCAGTGCATTTGCCATAAGCAGAACTTTGCCATTTTTCACAGTAAAAGCAACTTTTCGTGGTTAGTGGTAGTTTCCTTGTCTTAAGTGAAAACTGCCTCAATTTCCTATGGAATGTTTACAGGCAGGAACAGGAAACAGTTTCATTTTATTAGAAACCTAAAGTGTATTTCCCATTTCATGAAGTCTGGGAGCATGCCTTACAACCCTGCAGGCTGATGTGTGGCTAGAACACTGGGGACAAGTTTTCAGGTACCACAAGACTTATATCAAGACCTCAACAAGCTTAAAAGAGGGATTCCAAGAAGCAGCTTTCAACTCCAGGGAAGGCGGCGCAGTGAGGTACTACCAGGTAAAGTGCCACTGAGGTACCTTTATGTACTCTGCCTGCAGGAAGAGAACTTTCTGAAACAACACTGAGTCTTCTTACAAGTGCAGTGAACGATGTTCCTCTGGCTCAGGACCATGTCTTGCATAGGGATAGCTACCAGATGCTGTAGAACAACGTGACCAATGCACTGCACTCTTTGTGTCCAGTGCCCATGAGGGTTAAAGATCAGCCTTATGGATCCACAAACAGTTGTATTTGCAGGCACAGACTATTTTTTGCAAGGAAAAATAGAGTAATATAAAGTGAATATAGTTTGAATGAGATTCAAGCACATTGACTGCGCTTGTGTGAACTTTACTGTGGTAGCCCAAGACATTTCTCTCCAGCTATGTCCTTTGTGCTTGGATAAACTTCCTAATACACCATGGTGGAAGTGTGTATAGACTTAGCCACAGCATAAAGCAAAAGTAGTATTTTCTGCCATTGACAGGACATAGAGTAGAAATCACTCTATTTCCAGTAATCCACACACTAAAACACACCACAAGGGAACTGTGATTCCCCACTGCATGGCTTGCCATCTCCTCCAGAATGAATTCAACATCCAATTACTGCTCAGCTATTTTCTTTCCCTCACGCACTCATTTTTTGTGCACTTACCACCAAAATTTTCCCTCAGATTACTTAGATTCTCAGCTTCTTTCCTACTACTTGATGCTGTCTGTTCCTGCTCCCTTCCACCCTGGAAGTGAATGCATCCCAGCAATCAATTTCTGATCTCATAGATGAAATAAAATAACTGCTCTTGCAGAGAGGAAATGGGAGGGAGGAGGGAATGAAGAAAGAAATAAGTCCCTTAGCTTTGAGCTCTTTAGCCGCCAGTGCTTTTCGAGCAATGCCCTCCCAACTTGCCAGAACCTGTCAGTCTAGCCTTCCTATTATCACGTCCACTTTGAATTCCTTCTGGAATGTACTCGTCTGTTGATTTCCCATTCACTGTTTGTCGAGGTTAATGAGGAGCAGCTGCAATACCTGTCCTAACTCCTTCATTTCTTGTTCTCCCCCCTCTGCTCTTTTGAAACCAGTCACAAATGTACAGCTGCTCTGGCTTGGAGACCCTACACAGAGCTTCCAAGCAATGTTTGTTAAACAGATCTTCAATTAGCTCTAAAATCCCCAGGTTTAGCTCTGGAAACACTCAACCTGGCAGCTGAGTTTTCGGTTCACTGATCTATCAACAGTACTGATATTTAGACTCCAGTCTTTCTCTTAACTCTCATCACTGAAGGAGGATCCTGCTTTCCACATCCACCACTGCTAAATCATACAAGGGTGCATAAGGTGACATTTTCTGCTTTCTAAAGGGTAAAATACTATTTTGTTATAATATGTTCAGTCCTGCTTTTAATGCTTGCCACCTTCAGGTTCAAGTGACTTCAGGATCCACCCCTATCCATCATCTATCCGAGTCATGGTCCACCACAGTGGTACAGGGGAAATGAGGTCGCTTTCCTGGAAGGATAGTAACTGATGATTTATTTCATAAAAAAGAATAATCTGTAAGCAGAGCAAACTGCATAATGGAGTGGGATAGTGTGAGTGCCTCCTTCTGCTTACTAGATATTCTGCATTTTAAATATCAGTGATTACTTTTTTCCTCCCAGGAAATCCCTTCTGCTCATTTATTGCTTTTTTGTGACAAGTCTAAAAGGAAAATCTGAGCCTCATGTTTGTATATGACTGTATTCAAGACTTTACTCTGTTTTACTGTGTTGCTATGTCCAAGCATAGGTCTTCTCCAGTCCTATGTAAACAAGTCTAATCATTTAAATATGGAGCACAAATTCAAGCAGTCTGGAAAATACAAGACCTTGGCAGTGTATAATGTTACAGAAGATCGAGTATATATGACAAAAATTAAGATAGTAAAGACAAGCTTGCTGTAAGACAGTACTCTGAGATATTTACTTTCACAAATGCAGGCTGGAAAGCATTTTATTTTGCCATTAAAAGAAATAAATCTGAAATAATATTTTCTTCTAAGATTCAGCATGCTCCCTGCTCTGCACACATCAATGACTGCATCTTCATACTAAGAAGGGTAAAACACTTGTAGTTCCTGGACAGCAGATCCACACAGTATTTGGATGCTATGAGATACACAAAACATGCAAAGTTTATTTAAAAAAAATATGGGAGTTGTCATGAGAAATGTCTGTTTACTTCCCACTGGAAGAATTTGAGACAGTTCTGAGGAAGTAGCACTTAATAACAGTGCAACATTTTTGCAGTCACTGTGACATGAACTCAGTTTTTCTTGAGAAATTGCACAGTCTGGAAAACTATCAGTGCAGTGAGAGATGATAGATATTTTCCTGTTCAGAAAATTACGCTTTTTGGTATGGCAAAACTGATACATCACAGGGAAATGTTAAGAGCAAAAAAAGGGATCTTTTAACAGAATTACAGTGAGGAAAATCAATCTAATTCATTATGGAAAGGGCAACAGTAAATGGAGTCAAACTTCTTAGAACTCTAAACCAAAGAATATTCCATGGGGAAACTTTCTCTTTCTTCCATTTCTTTATCAGTTTAATAAAGCCTTGAACACTATGAAAGAGTTTATTACAGAAAAAAAAACAGAACCTAAACATGCTTGTAACAGTGTATTGTCATCCTCATGTCTACAGCATAACATGATATGTCCATACAACTTGATTCAAGACAAACCCGTCTGTCAAATTCAAACAAAATTCTGGTGGCTTGCAGAAAATTTGCAGGTAGAAGAGGCCAACCTTGCTGTGTAAACTGTGGTGAGAATTAGTTATTTAGATCTTCTGAAAATATTTATCAATCTTTGTTATTTAGACTCCTCTGTAACTGTAGTATCTGAGTGGTTTGCATATTTTTTATTTCTTTTCTATACATCTCTTCACAGTATGTCCTTCTACTCTGCTCTCATGAGACCTCACTTGGAGTATTGTGAGCAGTTCTGGTGTCCTCAACATAAAAAGGACATGGAACTGTTGGAACAAGTCCAAAGGAGGGCCACGAGGATCATCAGGGGACTGGAGCACCTCCTATATGAAGATAGGCTGAGAAAGTTGGGGCTGTTCATCCTGGAGAAGAGAAGGCTGCGTGGAGATCTCATTGCAGCCTTCCAATACCTGAAGGGGGCCTATAAGGATGCTGGGGAGGGACTCTTCATGAGGGACTGTAGTGAGAGGACAAGGGGTAACGGGTTCAAACTTAAACAGGGGAAGTTTAGATTGGATATGAGGAAGAAATTCTTTACTGTAAGGGTGGTGAGGCACTGGAATGGGTTGCCCAGGGAAGCTGTGAATGCTCCATCGCTGGCGGTGTTCAAGGCTGGATTGGAGAGAGCCTTCAGTGGCACGGTTTAGTGGGAGGTGTCCCTGGCCATGGCAGGTGGGTTGGAACTAGATGATCTTAAGGTCCTTTCCAACCCTAACTATTCTATGATTCTATGTTGGTTTTCAAGATGAGGAATTAACACAGGGGCTGTGGCTTGCCTTTACAGAGAGCTTGGAGGCTGCCATGGTCAGTACTGCAGGATCTTACAGGCAGGTGCATCAACTCTTGCGAATGGAGCCACAATAATTTTCTGTAACCTAGATCTTCTAGATAATATATCTAAAAGATCTCTGAGCTATGATGTGAGATCACTTCATTCCAAAGCCACTTGGGCAGGAAGTAATCTAAAATAGGGTGTAAGGAAAAACCCTGGAAAGGAATAAACTGTAAGTCATACAAGCACAGTTGATGTGAGTGATGGAGAAGGTTCTTTCCTTTGCAGCCCTGAGCCTTCTCAAGAGGAATAGGTACAAATGTGCTCTGCCTTGAAGACTTTACACAGAGTCTTTTAATTCAAACCTGATGGTGGGCTACTCTTTCCTGTAAAAGGACAACTGGAGGATGAATACGCAGTTACAGTGTTACCTTGTGTCTCTTTGCATACAGTAACCCCTACTTGAGGGGTTTCAAACTCCATCTCCTACTTTCTGTGAGAGTGCCTTAATTAGTAGTCTATAAACTAACTGTTGGGAAGTTAAAGGACATCCGAGGCTTTCCTGCAGCATCTGTTCTAGTCTGGTTCATAGCTCTAGAGGAAAGGAGATAAAACAAAGTTCAGCCTTGCCACTAGGCTATGAGTTGCTCAGGAGAGGACAGCACTCAGTTCCCCTGCTAGCTGACAAGTTTCTCCTCACACATTTGATCTATACTAATAGGCAAAGTAAAAACTCATACTCTGCATATGTATGTCTCTCTCTGAGCTTAGGGAATCTTGAGTTCTTTGCTATAGACAGGCATAACTTTTCCAGAAGTTTTTACGTTGTCCTTAAAAAGCTACACACAGCTGGATGATTAAGATACTCTGCTGGGAAGCTGCAGATAAGGGTCAAATGCTGTAGGGCAATTGATGAAATTCAGCTTGGGTTTCCCCCATCTGGGAGGAAGCTCTAAAGCTTTAAGGTGCAGAACTGAAAGAATAAGGAGCAGAACTAACAAAATCTGTTTTGCTTTTGGTGCGGTTTAAGCCCAGACAGTAACTCAGTACCATGCGGCTGCTCACTCCCCCCTCCCTTGGAACTGGAAGGATGTGAAAGCTGTGGATTGAGAAAAGAACAGTTTAGTAACTAAATAAAATAAATATAGTGATAATAGGAACAATACCAACAATAACAATAAAGTTCATAATAGGAAACAACAAGAGAAGAAATGAAAGCTCAGAAAACATAAGTGATGAACAATAAAATTAACTCACTACCCACCAATCAATACCCAGCCCCACCTGAGCAGCAATCAGTCCTTTCCAGGTAACTCCCTCCAGTTTATATATTGTGCATGACGTGCTGTGGTATGGAATACCCTTTTGGCTAGTTTGGATCAGGTGTCCTGGCTCTGCTTCCTCCCAGCTTCCTGTGCCCCTCCTCGCTGGCAGAGCATAAGAAACTGAAAAGTCCTTGATTGGGGTAAGCATTACTTAGCAACAACTAAAACATGGGTATGTTATCAGTATTATTCATAGGCTAAAGCCAGAACACAGCATTGCACCAGCTACTAGGAAGAAAAATGTTACAGCTGAAACCAGGACAGCTATGTAATGCTACACCTACAGCTCATCACTACAGTGATTTCAACTCTTCCCACTCTCTGTTCTGTTGCCTTTCATAGCATTTCTGGACATTGTTGATAAATGCAAATGACCTCCTTTACTTTGAGATATGAAGAGGAAAAATTTTAGTAGGATAAGTGGATCAGGACTATCCAAATCAGATCAGAACAAGTACTATTTCTTTTTCGGTTTTAGAAGATGAGTCACTTTTTTCATTGGATGATCAAGATGAGTTGTAAAACCCTGGCTCATGTTAGAGAAGACTGACTTGACGCCAACCTTTTTTCTCATCAAAACTGGGGCTCAGGTACCACACAGGAAAATAACATTTAAAAGTGTTTAGCAGTTGGTGAATAAATAAATCAGAACAGTCAGGTCTGTAAATGTATTTAAAAGATTGGAAAAGATAACCTCTTCTTAATTACAGATTGTGAAGCTCACTGCTTTGTGGTTGTAAACAAAGGTGACATTCGACCTTAAATCTGAAGGAATATGGCATTGGTAGAAAGCATGTTAGTAATTTATTTTTGTTATTTATTTTTCTTCACATTTGCTATGACTAGTAAATCAGATCTGCTTTATTCTCGGGCGTGGTTCCTGTTCTTTATTTTTTTACCAAGTTTTTACTATCTTTGCCAGCCCCTACAAACTTCCTTAGAGACAATTATTATTATTATTATATGCAATAAGCATATAATCTTAGAATTGAAATAAAAGTGTGTGTATGCACATAATCTGTCTCAGTTTATAATTTTGAATCTCACTTTTTTATTTCCTGACTAAGACCAGGCCATTTGTTGGCACTGTAGTAGCAAAGTAGCGAGAATTGTGCAAGCCAAGAGAAGCTTCATATACTGTAATTTATTCATGCAGTAAGGCTGTCATTAACCACTTTCAGAAGATTTCATTTTAAGAGTTGTTATTGTTGTGTGTCAAGAAAACTTTGGGGAAATTATTATGTTTTTGCACTCAGTTGTTGAAAGGATTTTGGTCTGCTAATAGCCAAAGAACTAAAAATTAGTATCACAGGAAATGAACTGGATGTGATTACTCATCCGTCAGGCAACAGAAGAAATCTGTCTCCCATTGATTCTGGTGCATCTATAAATGAACTTTTGCTATTCTAAGTAATGCTGAACAGTAACCATTTGAATTGCTCACTATGTTGATTAACAGACTAAAATACGGTCCTGCCAGGCTGGCAGGATCCTATGCCACAATGTTATAATTCAAAAAAGTATTCCACATATTGGAGAAAGACTCAAGATGAAAAGAGAATCCCAGGCGCAGAAAAACAGGAAAAATAGTAAAACATGTGGCATCAAAGACATCTCCTGTAACTTAAGAAAAGCAACTGAGAGACCTGTATTTTGCTTTTTAGAATACTAAACAAAACAACATTTACATTATAATTAAAAACTCAGGCAGTTTATTTTCGCAGATAGAGCAATCAAGAATACAGGCACCCATCTTCTTTCAAAGAAAGAGATGACCAAATACTTAAATATGGGGTCATAAGAGTGGGAAGACCAATGGAAGCTAGGGAAGGAACAGAAGGACTACATGTGTTCCTAGGGAATCTCATGATCAATAAAATGTCTGTTATTGTTTTCCAAACCTCATTAAAGGGGAGTTTCCCAATGCACTAACAGAGACCATATCTTTCAATAGGCAGTGCCTTATCTTAGATTTAAGCTACATTGCTGGTTATTGATTTGTTGACTAATCAGGATGTTCTTCTAAGCAATTAAATCTTGTCTGAATATGTAGGAGTTGCTGCCGCCTCTACTAATCTTTAGATTTCAATCGTTATTGACATACAAGATTCAACCAGTACTAGACAGAATGCACTGTGACTGTTTTAATGGATGCTCTGTCCATTTTAAGACATATACACTCTCACATAAACTCATATGTTTTAGTGTAGTCTCCTGCTTTGAATCATGCCCTGGAGGAACCTATACTCCTTCTGCTGATTGCAGGAGGAACCTGCACTGACTAGCCTCTGATTCTAGCCCTCAGTTTGATGTTAGTCATGCCGGCTCTTTTCATCCCTAATCAGATTACCCAGAGCAAGTCCATATGGACAGTGATGAGGGGGAATTCTTTGTTTCCTTGTCTTCTGTAGATGGAAGAAGTGTTATCATTTGCGTCTCCAAGACACCAGCAGATCATGAGTACCTTCCCTGGCCAGAGGAATGGGAGGGAGAAACTGTGACTCACATGCATCTGAGTCACAGTCCACACAGCAAATATCAGGGTGGTGCTGCTTTCACCATGCTCCTCTCTCAGATCTGCACTTGCACTCACAGCTTCACTTGATCCCTGTCTGCATGAGACTGTTCTCATCAGTGACTGAGGTACCTGCCCTTGTGTACTTGATTCCAAAATTTGGACAGCATTCTCTGAGCCTTGGTATAAATGCATAATCATTTATTTGAAAGAGAAAAAAATACCCAATAAAGTACCAAATAAGTCCTTCTAAAATGAAAAGCTGGCTAGGCTTAAGGCACTAAACAAATATTTCCACATACCAGATATTCTTCTTTCAAATGAGAAAGAGAATGCCAAAGAGGTATTTTATTTAAAAATTGACGGAAAATCCAGGAACAACGTAGAGCTGGAAGTTTCTCAAACTGTTCTTCCCCTTTCTGAAAGTGGAAGCAGGAATGGCATAGTGACATACTTAGACACCAAATAAAGACCAAACAGGTGTTCAGTATGAAGGTGATGGTCATTTTCACACCTTCTGCAATGGCTTGCATTGAAGCTAACACAGTTTTCATGATAACTAAAGACTAGAACTCTTCTAATTACCCATAGAACATTATTTTCTTTTCAGGTTGAGGAAAGTTAAAAGCAATTTAAAAGTTAGAGGTCAGGCATGAAGGACACTTACACTGCCTTAAAAATCGCACTGTTTCTGCAGTATTGTTATAAGCAACGCTGGGAAGGACTCAGACTTGGATCAGACCCATTAAGGCGGGAATTATATTTAATGTAGGAAGATGTTTGATCTGTCATCTATCTCAAGGCGTTCACACCCCTATGCAGAAGCCTTTACTTCCAGCTTCTCTACAGCCAAAGCAGCCCTAAGACCCAGGAATGAATATGGGCTTTGTATGAAGGTTTGGAAGCATGATAAAAGTAATAATTATTAGAGGTTCTGCTGCAATTCAAAAGAATGGGAGTGGTTCTGGTGAAGTTTGAGGTACTCCTATAGGACATGGGTTTATTTCTGCCTCAGAAGACTTCTATCTGCATTCTAAGATCTGAGAAGAAAAAGGAAAACACTCATGCAAGCATCTTTGGCAGCAATATTCTCCGTTTTCATTGAAATTTCCTTTCAGAATTTACATGAATCTTCCTAACTGGTCAGCCGTTATCATCTAGCTTCTATTCTCTCACATTTTGAAGTAGTCCTGAACCGACACAAACAAGAGGAAGTAAATTTTAAATAAAAAAACCTGCTAAAATAACAGAGATTATGTATGATAAGTGAAAAAAAATGCTGAGTTGAAATTAAATGCTTCATTTCATCAAACAATTTTTTTAATTCCTATATTGTTTCTGATACTATTTAAAAGAAAAGAAAAGAAAAGAAAAGAAAAGAAAAGAAAAGAAAAGAAAAGAAAAGAAAAGAAAAGAAAAGAAAAAAAAAAGAAAAGAAAGGAGAAGAATGCTCAGGTTTATGAAAATCAGTCTTTTACGTCATCATATTAACCTTCATTATGCTTGCCTTTTCATTGATACAGTGCAACCACATTTATAGTTAGGTAATCCGTGAAATGTGTATTTATTCAGCTGTGCCTCTTTTTTTTGAGCAGTATCATTTCACATAAATAAGAATGTGTATTCTGAAAAAGATGTAAAACCAGAATGGTTCCATATGTGGACCATTTGGACCCAATAAAAAGTGCATTGAAAACAGGACTGCCAACATGCTGGATTTCCAGAGTCATCTGAAGACAATTCTTTCCTTAAAAAATATCACCTGAGGGATGATGCAAAATGTTCATCCTACTGAAAGCGAATGCAACATCCGTCACTTTCAAAGCCTTGCTGGTGCACAGGAGATGCCCAGAAGTACTAGTGTTGGCTCTGAGTGTGCTGCCTTGTGTAGATGCCACCATATGCCACTGGGATGGGAGGCTAGCTCAGCCCTGCAGGCAGTGCACCAGCAACCACGCAGTACAGTGCCATATCCATGGCACTCATCTCACCATGGGGTTTATTGTAGCAGGGTGCTGCCCTGCTGACACAGCTAGCTTGCCCCAGCTCTGGCTGCCCATCAGTCAGAGTTGGTTTAGGGCTTTCTGCAGGGCACTCAGCGGGAGGTGGAGATGAGCCCCTGATGTTGCGCAGGATTGTCACTGATGTGTGCCACCAGAAACATCAGTTTAGGCCATATAAGGATTAGGCTTGGGACAACCATTCAAAAAGCAGGACCTTTGTCAAGCAACTAGTGAGCCAAGATTCAAGACAATCCATATGAGAGGGGAGAGGGAGTTGGCCAGGCCTAGGAAGTCTGTATCAGACCACATTTGTATCCTTCCTAGTTCATTGTCCTATTTCTGACTTCAGGCAGTGCCAGTTATTTTAAAAGAAGTTCAGCTGTGGACTATTGCAATTTATCCCCAGGGAAAGATTAGTTTTATATTTATGGCTTGTGTCTTGAGCAGAAGATTTATATCTATTTGAAAAAAGACTTGATAAACATTTCGGGTTTTTTTGGACAAGACACTCTCCAGTCCCTGGGGAGAAGCATTTTGAAAAGGCCTGGAAGGGGTGATGAGGTGGGGGGGTGCTCAGACAGACTGATTAAGACTCAAGCCTCAGGGGTACAGGAGGAGCTTATGCAAGAGTAAAGTCATGTTAGGCTTTTCAGGCTTAGCCTAGAAAAACAATGATTTCCAGGGAGATGTGAAATTTCCATCTTGTGCCATGTTAAAGGCAAGTTTCTTTTTCAGGCTGCATTTACTCTGAATTCTAAGGACTGATAACCACCTCAGTTCCCACTAGTGTGAGATGCTCTGCACTACCCAGTGAACGCCTAGTAACTTCCAATAAGCTGGTTCACCAGTTCATTCCTCTCTGCCCTGCCAAAACCCATCTGCCCCTGTAGAGCAGCAGACCCATCTAATCCACAGCTGGATGAATGGTGATAACACCTCAGATTAATCCTCTAAACCTGCTTCCTCCTTCAGTAGCACTCAACGATCTAAAGATTTACTATACTGTCAGGGGAAAACAAGGCATTCAGGAGACCCTCCTGATCCCATCCTCAACCTCATTAACTTTCTGCTTTCCCAAGTGCCCTGGTGGCTGCATGTTAACGAAGAGCTGTAATTGGTAAATGAAATTGATTACACAACTGTTTGAATGAGGCAAATTGTCCATCTCTAGAGAAAAGGTATAATTTTCCACTGCGCATAAATCAAATACAGGTCTCTTAAAAGCACTAGGTAAGTAGAGAGAATTTCAAATTGGCTATAAAGTGCTGGACAAAGCACTTGGCAGAAGGAAAGGCATGGACAAAAATGACCTTAGGAGCTCTTTTCTATCTCGAGTTTCTGTGATTCTATGAATTTTAATTCTGTGCTGCACAATTTAATTACCACTTGAAAAAGCTGCAGAAAATTGATAGCCATTTTTGACTGCAAGCAGATCTTTTCTGTCATCTATTAGCTGCGAAGGTGTTTAATTATTCCTGCAGAAATGTGGACATAAAATTGATTCGTGTCCATCTAAAGGACTCTACATTGGGGCACATCAGCTAGAAAGAGCTGTCAGAGATAGCTCTAAAAGACCCCCAACCTCGCTTCAGTAAAACAATCTGAATCCCACTGCTTTGTAAGACTACTCAGTATCTTGTCATTTAATCATCCTAATATCTTCATATGTCTGGTTTTGAATTGCTACAAAGTAAAAAAATTCAAAGAGGAATCAATTCCTTTACCCACTTACTTCATTTATAATAGCCATTTTCCTAATGCTTAGCTTTGCATTTTCCTTCTTAGAGAATTGTGTTTCTAGGCTATTTTTGGAAACAGGGAATAATTCCTTTTCCTCATGAGATGCCCTTGCAGCAGCATTAATGTCACACTTTCCACTCTCTACTATCCTTAAAGAGATCCTTCAAGCCTGCTGTCATTTTTGTTCTGAATATTCTTCATATTGTGCAGTTGGTCCTGAAGCTAGAGTGACAGTATAGAGACAAAAAGACAAGTCTGTGTCTAGGCATATATATTCCTGTATTATTAGCCTGTGTATTCATAAGTTCATATAGTTTACACTTTATTGCTTGTGCAACCCTTAGCATTTGTGTTTGCTGCATCAGGATTTTCTGATTTTTTGGTCATTTTGACTGGTTTCAGAGTTTCAGATATTGCTCCTTGCTGATGCATACGTGGTCAATTTTGCCTTGTCCATTCCAGTGCTTCAAACTTGCTGCATTCTAGCACACAAGCCTGATTACTCCATCAATAGAGCCTTCATTCCCAAACCAGGCAACTTTTGTGTTATAAGTAACGCTTTTCATGATTTAACATTTATTGTGCATAAACATGCATCTTATTTTCACGCTACATCTGGGCAGTTTCTTCCCACAGATTCTCTGTTATTGCAGAAATTAAGGAGCTGATGATATCTTTGATCTTTCTATGGCAAGTTATAGTTTGAGGGTTTAGTCTGTGCATGTTGTAAGGTAACTGTGTGATCCATGATATGTGATGAGTACTACTTAGTGATGGATGTTTAGGGTGCTGTGTTTTTCCATTCTTACTAAACTAAAAGCCTATAGATTGTGACAGCTATAAGATAGGTTTTACAGCCCGGATGATACCCCAATTATTATCTGATTTTTTCCAAGTGGAGCTGTTACTCTCAGATGATTAACCTGTGCTGAGTAACAGCTTCTTATATTGTGCTTCTGTTGATCATTTTTTCTCGTTTACATTGCAGTAATTTATTTATGTAGTGTTTGATATGTTATAAAAACTAAAAGGATCCTAGACATAAAGGCCCTTCATCTTCCAAGATTCCTAAAAATGCCGAAGGATGACAAGCGTCTAAGATTTTCATCAGTATTAGTTTAACTCCATTTGATAATCCTAACAGAAATTATTAATTCAGCATGGTTCATTAGTCCACAAAGGTAACTACCCCACCATTCATTGTAACATGATTTTAGACAAGAGGATTAGAACCTTAAGTAGCTCATATTAGCTCACAGGAAGACAGAGTGAGTAGTTTTTGCAATGAGACAACAAATAATCATTTGTATTCAAACGCTCTCACTTCTGTTGGCCTGATTTATTTCAGCTCCCTGCACGCAAAAGGAAAGCACTATGTTCTGTGAATGTGCTGAATAATGAATTCTTCCTAAAAACCTGGTGTAGCAGACAAATAAACACTTTAACGATGGGAAGACACAAGCAGAAAGCTGTTCAGACTTGCCTAAAACCACACAGGGTGTTAATGTCAGAGACCAGATTAAGATTTTGCAAATCACTCATCAGCAATCTCACTTGACTTGGTATCTGGGAGTTACTCACAAAGAAACTTGGCAAGCTTTACTGTTGCTTTTATCATTGGCACTGAGGTGGGATCTGTGGACAAGTACATGTAGGATAAAGATACTGCCACAGCTTCCTTTCTCTGCAGTGTATATGCAAAGACAAAAACGATCTGCAGAAATGTGAAAAAAGGCCTTTAGGTTGAAGCTGTAACACGCATTCTGTGGGACTGTGAAGTTGTGATGGGTGGAGACTGGTTTGCTGAAAAATCACTGTAAGCAGGGAGGTGGCCCTACAATATATTCCCCCCACACACACACTTTTTTGTTTCATTTTTTTGACAGCACATGGATCTCCAGGATCTATCTGAAAAGGCAAAGCTTGCCAAATGTCAGTTGCTCTTCTCACTTTAGGACAGGATCCTGAATCATATTGGTCTAACTAGTTGCCTGGAGCTAACTAATGACAAATCAGACTTATCCATACAGTTCCTACTCCTGATACCACTCCTGTATGTATTGGGACATCTTGTCCTAGTTGCCCTTCAGGAAGACATTCTGACCTAGGCCTGCTGAACTGCTTACTCAGATAATTAACCCTAACAGGGCGGAACCATGTGAATTGACTCTGTTTTTTTACAGATACTTTCCTTAGGGACCATGTGTCAGATAAAATAGTGAAGAAAAGTATTTCTTTAATAAAGGATCATCTCCTATACCACTAATTCCTGTCCTTTTCAAGTTACATGCTTCATAAAATCTCTCTCATGTCTGGACTCTGTCTTCTGTCTTGTGTATTTTCCAATTTAAGTATGGCGTATTAATTTGTTTGAATTTTACTATGCTAACATTTTTAGTAATACTTTTAAATTTATTTTTTATCTTTTTGCACCCCTGAGTTCTGGAATGCCTTTGGAACTATTTCTGTGGAAAGAACTCCTGGACTGAGCTGTTCTCTTACATCACAAGCCTCTAGCAGATATAGCTACTCCATAAATCAATAAAAAACCCCCAAAAAGATTAAAGAGGTTTCCCTATCAAAACTGTTAATTAGCATGATTTACCTTGTTTCATGGCCTATAGTTAAAATTTGTGATGACTTATATGCATTCCTATACTTTATATATTCAAGACAGGAACATTTGTGAGTTTCTGCTATTTTGTACTTTTTAATAAAAAGACATCATTTCATAAAATTCCCGTGTCAAATATTAAAATACCATGTTAAAAAAATACACTTTTATGGTTTTTACTAGAAGTATATCTGTCCTGGGTTTATTTTAAGAAATAAAAACATTTTAATTGTCCAGTAGGCTCTTCTATAATTAGCCCTAGAGGTAATAGAAATATTAAGAGGAAGGCATTAAATCTAAGTAAATTTCTGTAGCTTGCTGCAGAAACATATATGTTATATTCACAGAATCAAGATTAATCTAAATGCTTTCAGTTAATTATGAGGTGGAATTATTCAGCATCATCAGTCACAACTGTGAACCATTTCTGCATCCTTCCTCAGATACTGTTTGGTGTGCACCATTGGAGGAAGTAGCCTTACACTTTTCTTGGAGGGATAAGGTGAAGGGGAGAGATGAATGGGAAGGGGAAAGATGAATGGCATCTGGTAAGTCACAGTGGAGATATACTAGAAAGCATCAGAGATAGCAAGTCCTTCAGAGAAGAAATAACAGGTAAGAGAGAAGGGTTTGTCTGGCCCAGTAAAACAGACAGAGAGGGTTATAATTACTGGAAATACAAAAGGAGCTAGGCCTGACATATACATCTACAAAATAGGCACACTCTTCACTTTGTCCAGTTACCAGAACCACAGACAAAAAGACCCTGTGTCTTGTGGTGTCCTTTCCAGTGGCTGGCACTTAGGCCTCCATACATGCATGTGCACACAGAATAGAGAGCCTCTTACTCTGGAAAATAGTCTGAAGCAGATTTTACTAATAAGAGGGGACAGAGTGTGGTGACCAGGAACAGGGCACAGTGAGTCCAGTTTACTGACCAGCAACCTTTTTACATGTGACAGCTGGTTTTATAATCTTTTCTGTTGGTTTTCCTAGTTACCAAAGGTCCCAAAACACCTTGGTTCCCTTGGTTCCCAGACCTTGGTTTCTCCCCATCCCAAAAATGCTCTTCCCAACGTCCTATAATATGTCCCATTGCTCTCTCATCCCATCAGACTGTAAAGCGTCCCGGAAGAACAACTCCATTGACTTATGTGGTCTCACATCCAAACAGCGGGGCTGTTTGTTCCCCTGCGACAGCTCTGGGAGTAGCTGGGTCAGGGTGCACCACTGGCTCTGCTCAGGTTTGGGTGCTCCCCACACATTTTTCCTCTGTGGCCTACATAGCTGTGCCTTTCTGTCTCTGTGCTGTGCCTTTCTGTCTCTGTGCATCTGCTTCTCCTTTCTGCTCTTTTTCTCCAAACACATATCTTTCAAAACAAAAATTAAATCTCAATCATGTTTTTCAGAGGACCAGAGATCTTAAAAATGCCAAATCCTGAAGTATTTTGTAAAAATGAGCTCGATGACAGAAAGAGACCCTATTAGTCCTTCACTCAGGGGAAGGATGGAGCATGTGCCCAGACTTTGTGAGCTGCAAGAAAATCCACACAAGAGATCAAGCGTAAGATATAGACCTATGGGAAGGAGGAATGTGTTAACTGCACTATAAATAGAATCTGAGCAACAGTTAGAGGCTCCTTGATAGGTTGGAACATTTCATGCTGAATGTATGAAGTTAGGAGCTCCAGAGCCAATATTGCTACAGTAAGAAGCTTTTTTCCTTGCAACAAGAAATAAGAACCATGAACATTGATAAAGTGGTAAATAGCACATTGACTGGGAATCTCACTACTCGAGAAGCTTGTGGCTACAGAAAGAAAATCACAGGAGCTGTAACTGTAAACGGAATGAAATAAATTTGTGTATGTGTAATACTGCTAAAGTAAACATAGATAAATCTAAGAAAAATATTGAGCACTGAAAAGTGAATTAGTAACTTAGTCTGATAACATGTTGCATGCGGACCTCAATGTCACATGACAATAGACCAGATAGCATGTCTCCTACTTTATTTGAATCCACCTAAAACAGTTATTGCTTTTAAAACTTAAATCCCAAAATAGTCACTCTAATACTTCAGAATTTCCCTTTTAGCTGTGGTAAAATTATGTTTGTGTTTATTTCTGTATTCATTGACATACTGTTTTATTTTATGTTTCATCTATGTATTTTCTTATTTGTTCCATTCACACTCTGGAAAGATTGAAGGAAATAATATAGAATGGAAGGACACTGGGTTCTCGATATGCTATGATTTTCCCTAAAGAAGCAAGTTTTGCCACAGCAAGCAGGTTTTCAGTAACAGAGGCATTTAAAATTGAATGCAGGAAGGGTGCGTACAGGTATGCTTTAATGAATTTGACGTCCATGGGACATATTCATGTGCAGGATTACACTGGATTCAAAGCAGTACTTACATATCATGGCAATTCATTGTTTCAAAACCCCCACAGATCATTTCCTACCACACAGCTCTGATAAAAACAGCTAAATATGGTTGGAATGTAACAGATGAGAAGAGTTGTTTTTTAAAGGCTGCTTGCTATAGGTTAAGTGGGAGAACAGCAGTTTCTCATTTACTCCTTTGTAGATCTGCAGTGAAGAATTCTTGGGAAGGATATAGACTGAGCAACTGGTGAAGCGGTTGGGACATCTTGGTTTTATGATATTTTGCATGATTTTTTTTTTTTAATGGGGGCGTTTATTCCAGATCCTTATCCAAACGTTTATTTGTTTGAGCAGTTTCCACGGTAATTGGCTGTTGCAAACACCAAGAGTCTTATAGGGCTGGCATAATGGGCCTGGCCTTAATTTATAAACATAAATCACAACTTAGATGTCACTTTGCAGTTTCATGTGGGGAACTGTTAGCCAGCTGGAGAATGTTAACAGTATGGTAGTTTATTTCATACAGTGGCAGTGAAAGTTGTTTTCAAGGTTGACCAAAACCCCAAGACAACATAACAGCAACAAGACTGGTTAAAACAAGCCCATACTTTTGGTCTTCATTGTTTCTAGTGTGGAAAATGGCCTTTGGTGAACTGCACATGGAGGAACTCTCCAAGTTATATACAAACATACACAGATGCTATATAGTTGGCTATCTTTCCAATGTAAGGTTATTCCCTGCTGTTAATTTTCTGAAGCTGTATGAACATCTTTCCCAAAACTGGCAACGGGCACCAGCTAGAGCTGACTGGAAGACAAGAATTTCCATTTTTATTAACATCTTAGAGGCTTCAGCATTTGTTTTATCCTGTTGTTCTTGGAACAAAAAGCACACTAGAATAAGAATTGCACTGGAACAAAATCTCCCACTCTTAGGAAACATGAGAAAGATCAGCCCTACCATTGCAATACATATCAAAAGACAGACAGCACAGCTGTGCCATTGAGGGAGACTAAGGTCCAGACCCCTGCTTTGTCTACTTTGGCTACTTGGATGACTGCTGTGGACTCTGGGCTACAAAATCAGCCTGTTGTCCTCTTCAGTGGACTTTAAATTATTTATATATGAGCAAAACCAATGTCAATCAAAACACACTGCCTTTGCGAAAATATTAATTTCCAAACCTATTGAAATACCTTACCTCCACCACCAGAATAATTAGAAGTTGCTCACAAGAGAACTACAGAATCCATGAACCCTATATTTGTGTATGTAAAACAAGACAAGCTTTATACAATGCACTAAAAGCTAGCTAAAAAAACCCCTTTTGCACCAGGTTGAACAGTTATTTTCAGCAACAGATAAAGGGTTGCCTAAAGAAGCAGTAAATGCTCCATCTCTGGCAGCGTTCAAGGCCAGGTTGGACAGAGCCTTGAGCAACATCGTCTAGAGTGAGGTGTCCCTGACCATGGCAGGGGGGTTGGAACTGGATGATCTTAAGGTCCTTTCCAACCCAAACCATTCTGTGATTCTATGATTCTATGATACGAACATCCATTACTGACAGAACATTTTTCCCTAAATAATAGCTCTATTTCTGAGCTGACAGGTGATTTTGCGGGGAAGCACATATTTAAAATGTTCATCTGGAAAAATGATGTTATTCTATTAGATACTAAAATACAGTGACCTGATACAGATACTGGTTTTATAACTCATTATAATCTTGTTACTCACATGCTGATCTCTCCCTATGCAACTTACATAGCAAAGTAACACCCTCCTCCAAAAAAATTAACTACTTTTTTTATCTGAATTCAACTAAATTATCAGTCTACATGGAATAATTTTAAGATATTTTAAGCTGTACATTAAGTTCCATATTTTGACAGACGCAACTGTATGATTTCTTTTTTCAGTAGCTTGTTACTCTTTTCCAAGTATGCCTGCTGGACTAAGAAGGTACTGTATTTCCCTACTACTCTTGCTTCTATTTCTCCTCAGAGTATTAGTTGCAATATTCCTACTAAGAAGTTCTATTCTTCGAATTTCATGTCAGTTTCTGATTGTTAGCAGTCAAGTCAAAATCTAGTGTTCGAAGCAGATTATGCTTGTATCATCCTCTTGAAAGAGTTTTGCAAAGCTTTTCCTCCAGTGTTAGTAGTTGCTGTCATAATAAGGATACTAGAAAATGCCACGTAACCTGTCTTCCATGTAATTCTTATGTGCTTGGCTAACTAAAATGGTCCAAAAAAACAAATTAAAGCCATCTGTCATTCTGCTGCTGCTCTAAAGATGTTGTTCTCAGCTGTCTCTCATCCTCCTACTGCATGTTACATGCTGTTGCTCAAAAGACACCCAGTCAACACCCTATTCTGACACTCAGAGACAAAGGGACATCTGCAAGGCATACTGGAAATAACAGGATTTTAGAGGGGTGAATGAAAAGGGATGCACTGGAAAGGACTGGCATAAGGAATGCAAACAACGCAGTTTTGTTTATTTTGACCTATAATTCAGGAGTAAAGGGAAAGCAGTAGAGTTAAAAGTCAGTAATTTTAAAATTGATATTTCAGCCAAAGTCCAGTTGAGCAACCTTTTATCTGTATCTATTCTGCACAGCTAAAAAGAGTAAAAATCAATAACAGAGTACTATATTCTTTTCATGTTAGAAAATATAACTGAATATACCTCAGAAGTAGCTTTCTTGAATAGACAGGTATCAGACTTGTAAAGATACTTTAAAGCTTACTAATAAAATTATTAATAGAATTGTTCAATTTTTAAACACTAATGAATATGTATTAAAAAACGTACATATTGCGCAGTTTATATAAAAGTTACTTGTTTCTGCTCCAGAACAACGAACAGTGAGGGTAATAGTCAAGATAATAATGGTTTGAATGCATTGATGTACATGCAAGTGGGAATACTGTGTGTGAGGAAGCAGAGGATTAGGCCCTATTAATTTTAAAAATCTTTTAAAAGATTAAAAATTATTATGTTAAACAATGACAAAAAAGTCACTTGATCTCTACTGTAATTGAGATAAAACATTCAGCTGCCATAGATTTTAAGAGGTCATCCAGACCATTCTTCTACCCTAGGCAGGGTTACATATAAGCAAACTTCAGTCTCATAACTCACCTGTCAGATGTTTTGTCTAAATTACTCTGTAAATCTCCAGTGAAAGACTCCACAGCTTCCTGAAGCAGCCAATTCAGCACTTCACTATCTTGCCATTAAAAAGCTTTTTTTTTTTTCCTAATGCCCACCCCAATTCTGCTGAGGCAATTCAAACACTTCATGTCTTGTCATGTTGATAGTGGCTATTATCATGTCTTTCCACATTCTTCCTTTCCCTAGACTAAACAAAGCCAACTCTTTCGATCTTTTCTCACAAGTCAAGTTTTTTGGACCTCTAATAATTCTTGTTGCTCACATTTGGGTTCTTGCCAATTGTGTACAGACATTTCTCGAACTTTTATCTGCCCTTGGCTGGACACAGTATCCAAGATGAGGCTTTATTCATATGGCGAAGAAGTATTACTTCCCACACCTTATATAGCACGCTCCCATTTACACAGCCTGTACAAGGATTTCTTTTTTGCAGCAGGATAAATCTGCTGACTCACATTCAAATTTCCTTTTGTAGATCTGTCTCCTACTCAGTTGCCTCATACCTTATTTTTGTCCCCTTGACTGTTCCTATTAAGGCACAGAACTTACTTAACTTTTCCTCATATCTTTCTTCTCATTGTGGCATTTCTTTGAACTCTTGAATAAAAATAAAAGAGCAATTTCTGAGTCCAAAAGATGAGATGCTGCAGTCCAAAAGGGGAACTGTGCATAGGTTTACAATGATGGAAAAATGAGAAAAAAAAATATGTTGCCATATAAATTAGATGCAGTATCTCTACTCCACAGTAATCATTAGCACAGTCTCTAATCTCTTATTCTAAATGATGACAGTAAAGCAACCTCTGGTACAGATTGCTTCATTCTGGCAACATTTGAATTTTGACTTAGTAAAAAGAATTAATAACTTCTGATTTATCATTCATAAATAAAAAGAAAAAAGTATGTGATCATTAAGCAAATGAATGAATGAATAGAAGCACTCCAGAGAAAGGTGATTGCACGTGTTGGATTTTCAGCCTTGTCTAGAAAATTCAGGAAAAGAACTACAATTTCTAAATGCCCTGTTAAGTTTTGGAGCAAAAGTTTTTGTTCTTTTTAAATGAAAGAATGTGAATAAATTTGTATGTATAAAGAAATTTTTCAGTGGCAAGTCATCTTCTTTCCTAGGAATGTGAATAGTTCCATGAATAGCAGAACACCTGAAGCCGGATTTCCTGGAGCTCCAGGTTTTGTGGTTGAGCTCTCCACTGAATAACAAATTCTGACCAAAGCTCATTTCATGGCTACAGCACTAACATTGCCCTGCTGCTCTGCTCCTGCTCTCCTTTCTGATACTGTACTAAAGCATCTGCTCCAAGTTTTTTATCAAAGAAGACCGCTTTGGATCTTCTGCTGTCCCAGCTATCAATTTATTGAAATTTGCAATTTAGTTTCTCTGAAAACTGAAGTTATCTGTCATATCTAGCTGAAATTGGAAAACTGTTTCAAGATTATGAATAGAGAGGACAATAGCAAACATCAAAACTGTTTGTTAACATCAATCTTATTTCTCTAGGAAATCAAGCTAGAAAGCGTGTTGTCTATGCACTATCATGTCTTCCCACAAAATACAAGCTGCTTTGTTCAGGCTTTCCAAATAATTGGGGCCAGAAATAAGGTCTTGCTATAAAAGAATCTTTTGAGGATCTGGGTGTGAGAGAAAACCAAGGAAAAGGATCACATTGGCCTGAAAGAGTTAGGGTAAAATTCATAGGAGCACTAAGACAAGAGGTAAAATGAAAACTGAAATTTCATGCTTAATTGTAACTGGCAACAGTGAAATCCCCTCTTACTATGCATCAAAAAAAAATTATAATGGTACTGTCATTTAAATATCAGTGATGATAATGCAAGAGAACAGGCACATTAATATTTGAGCTAACCAAAGCTTTTAGATTTTCCATTTAAATAATGTACTTACTTCTGTTACTTTTCCCTCTTCATTTAGAGCTACTGGGATCTCTCAGGTATCAAAAGTAAACCGGAAAAACTGTAGAAAACACAGTGAAAATTCATGAGATCTCAGCCTAGATGTTTTCTATAGTCACGTATCTGAAAAGTGAAGCAATACCCTGCTTGGCAATATGCGGTTCCAATGTATTTTCTTTCTCAAAAAGTAAACAAAGTCCAGTCCTCTTCTCCTTCCTTACAAACAAAAGAACTGAGAGGGTCATATATACATATATTTCCATTTAAACATTAATTTTTTGAGGAAAAGGATTTTTTAAAAGAGAGGCGAAATATCTCTGATCTTTTTTGAACTAGATCATTAAATTAATAATTTTTCCTACCTTCTTGCTTTTCCAAGGTCCCCTCTGTCTTTCCTTCAGAAATTCCTTGCATTGTTTCAACAGCAGTTCCTAGTTCATTAATTCAGCCTTAGGCATCCAGTCACTTTAAAACGGGGTTCCCTTAATCATTTTCTGGTCATGCAAGTAACCTTCTCAAATAGTAAATTCTTTTTTCTCTCAAAAGCAAATCCACCAGTATTGTATTTCCCTATCAAATACATGAATTATAAATTCTTCCTTCTCTCCTCATCCCCAACAGCCCATTGATTTCATGCACACTTTCCCAGAAAATCCAGCAGCTTCGCATTCTCCCTGCCCCCAAATCCATCAGGTTTCCCATTCCCACAGTCTACTCCGGCCCCTCTGAATACACCATGTTTCTTATTCCCAAGGACTCAAAAAACACTCCAGAAGCGAGGTGTCTTCTCTGGCAGCTCTTCCGTGTAACAGCACCAGCATGACAGTGGCAGCAGATGGGGTGCCTTGCAAGCCTCTGCTGACAGCACAACGTGTCAAACCAGTCTTTCTGTGGGGCTCTAATTTTTGGCTGGTTAGCAGGCTAGGAAGTGGGAGAATCTGACCTCCTTCTGTAGATTAGACAGGAAACAAAAGCTTTCCCCTCCCTCACTCCCTTGAGAGAGAGAAAGGCTTAAGACCTTCACATTGAGCAGACAATGTAGGCTGCCCCATCCTCCTTTACTGAGCTGGAGAAAGTAAATGCTTCATGCTGCTACATCACCTGTCTTCCCATGGCATGCTGGAAAGATGACTCCTGTGACGTACACTTACCTATCTTCCTTCCAAACCACAGAAAAGGGACAGCTTGGTCTTCCCTTGAAATGATGAGCAAAGTATAGTTCGTATGTGTGTGTGTGTGTCTGCATGTGTCTGTGTGTGGTAAAGAACCTCATACCTTTCAGAGATACTCTCTTTGAAAATATTAGTAACTTCTACCATAATGTCTTGACTGTAATTAATGAATTTCCAAGTATTCTATTTATTTAAATTGTTTGCTTGCTGGATTTGTGGGATTCAGCCCCCTAAACATTTATAAATGTCTTTCTGTTACTAATGCTATTATATGGAAATCAGTTCAGGCAAGTTCACACAAGTCAAAGAGAACAGGTATTACGAAATTTAACTGCAAAAATCAAGGTTATTGTAATGAAAGGAAAGTCTTTTATTTACCTGCATGGCAGAAACAAAATGAAGATCATAATTTGCAGTGTTCCTTTGGGGAACAAGCCTCAGAAGCTGTCTGTTAATACTCTTTCGAAGTAATTAAACTACTCATTATTTGATCATCTAAATGTGGCTTATGGAACTCCACAATAAACCCATGATGCTGTATTCTGTTAATAAACATAATATTTTCATTGAGTAACACAAAATGCTTACAACATGAAAAATTATTTTACTTAGAGTAGTATCCCAAAATAAAAATAGCCAACTGCTTATAATAGCTGATCTATTACAAATACCAATCTGCTCTCATCTTTCTCTGCTTAGGAAACACACTCCAGTTCTGATAAACTGACAGACCATAAAATAGTTACAAACTAATCCCTGCAGACTGAAAACTCCCAAGATTGCTTGCTCCCCTCCCCCCTGGCAAGAATTAAAGACTTCCTCGCTCACACAACAAATCTTTTCCCACATATTTGCTGTCAGAGCTGTGTTTTACTAGGCCTTTTACCTTACAAATCCAAACTCATTTAGTCCAGTTTTTTGGACTCAAATCTATATGTACAGGCAATAGGAGTAGTAAGAATACACATTTTTCCTCCTCATTTCCTTCTCTTTCAAGGCACCACGGCTCTCCAATGACCAGAGGTAACTGATTCATTTCCTTGCTTGCAGTACCATACAGAAGAGAACTAACAGCCTTACGTTTGTAAGTTCACATATACCTTGCATATGTGTATGAAAAATGCCATGATTTGTCATCCATGTCACCTCTTCCTCCATTTACCTCTATTGCTTCCTTGCTGTTGTCCCAAGGCAGAACAAACAGCAAAGAGGTGAGCTGCAGAGGCAGCACAGATGTAGAAAAATGTGGGTAGGAGGTGTTCTGCCTCAATGGAGGAAGTACAGGACAACCAGCATTATCCCTAGTTTTACATTACCTCCTAGCTGCTAGAAAACTTCTTGGTCCCTCAGTTCACACCTCCTTACATCAGTGAGGCTTAGAACTGTACCAGTTCACCTTCTGCATGAAATCTATTTCTTCATGGAGATAACCCAACAGTATACTTATAATGGTCCCCATATTTTTCCCCTGGAAGAATATGCTCATGTGTTACCACTCCTACTGCACATTCATAATTCTCCAACTGCAACCTTAAAGAATCTGATTATTATTAATAGCTGCATTATATGTCGATACAAAATTACAGTGTTTGAAATGGGTTTGAAAAGTATCTGTCAAATTAGTCTTATCCTGATTTTTATGGAGTGAAATGTACAGTAATTATTTGTTCCATTATCCATCTTTGTTATCTTTGGTGAGGCGAAGGTTGAAAGCTTCCATCTTCTGCAGCTACTCCGGAGAGAGAGAAAGAAGAGTCCTTCCAAAGAGACTTTCTGAATAGGAGTCAGTAGAGGTGTTAGAAGGGGGTATCAAAGGTGACACCTCAGGTAGGAGTTTTACCCTAGTTGATTCTATGCTAGTCTTAATGTGGAACAAGCCTTCCCTTGAGGCTTCTTTCCAAATTGCTAGCCACCTCTTCAGTAATACTTTTGAAGCAGCCTGACCTGGTATTGAGACCACATTTCTTTCATAAAGAGTTGCCATGTCCAAGTTGACAGTGGATTTTGCTGTAAGAAACTGCTTTATGTCCCACCTTCTGCATTAAGACCCTCACAGACAGCAGCTTTAGGGCATCTCATACTTCCGTGATTGTTCTGACACTCCAGAGCTGCTCTGTGGATGTGTCCTGCAGCGTGCAAAACATGCTTTATGAACTGTGAGTGAGCACACTTGCTGTGATGTAAAGATGTCAGCAGGGAAAATCTTCAGTTGCTCCTTTTAAACCCGTGCCAAAGCAGGAGACTTAAAATGGACCACACATTTTAATCTGTCTTTGAAATGTTTGCTTTTAGCCCAGTTGTTTCTTATTAGAGAGCACTTTCATTTTTTCTTGTTGTTCATCAGCACTTTTGTTTGAACACAGTGTTTAATAGTGCACTATGGCCATCAATTTATGGCATCCGCTTTTTTTCTATTAAAAAAAACCCCAAAGCTTCTGTGTTGAAATAAATGGTATGATGTCTCAACCTTGAGGATGCATTTTTAATACGAGCATTTTGTTTTACATATTTTTATGTGCTAAAAGCGCATGCATTCTGATTTACAGCATATATGTTTATACATTTGTGTAAGTAAAGAGACTCAAGGACTAACTTAAAGAACACTACAGCGAGTGTTTAATGGTAAGTGTACTCCCTAGCATATGGACAGGGAATCAGGTAATGGCACTTGGCCTGTGAGTCGAGGCTGGGGCACTAGTTTGGGATTGTTTTGTGACAAGATGAAATCTACACCCTAAGCAAAGTGCCCTATTTCTCCTATAAAATATAACATATTGAAATAGATGACTTTGATTTAAGAACCCATTTAAAACATATAAGTTATCCATCCTTTCTTGCTCTACTCTTTTGGCAAATTGCACATTAGAAAGGAACAAGAAATCATGAAAATATAGTTTTTTAGGTTTTGGGTGAACAGCTTGCAAGGGAAAACCTTACTAGCATTAAAAACAGAAACAGAAAAGTGGTGGTGGTGGTGTGTTAATATTATTATTAGAAAAAAAAAAAAAATTGACCAAAACTGGTCAGGCCAAAGTTATTCAATTATTACTTTTTCCACTTAAAAAAATTCCTTAATAACAGTCTGTTGTATGCAAATTGTAATTCGGGACAGATTCTCCACTGGTAATTATTGATAAAGTTTTCCCCATTAATTTTGACTCTAGCTATTCCAATATTAATAGAATCAAAGACTATGCAGCTAATGTTCCATTGGATACATTTTCCCTCTGCTCACTTTCAGAGATCTTTTTGCAGTGTCATTAATCCACTGCATTTTGGGAGAATGTGGGCCGATTTCTGCTTCGATTTACACACCGCAGAACACGGAGTCCATTGGTACTGGTCAGGCTGCACAAGACTGCATGAAGCAGAATTTAGAAGCAGTATATTACTGCATCTTACATATTAACCTGCTTAATGTCCAAAGATTGTTATTTTTGCTCTAGAACAGTTTTACCTGCTTTCCGCTGCGTGGTCCATAGTGAAAGAGAGCACTGACTCTACCACCATTACCTCTCTTTTTTCCAATAGTTATCCATAGAGAAAGAAAGAAAATAGTGCATGCACTCCTCAGACTTACTACTTTGACTTTTATATGGGCTACCTGTTTTGTGGGATCTCCTCACTCATTACAGATATGCATGAAAATCAAGAAGCATTTAGCATGGTGAAAGCAAACTGGTTGGCTTTTGCTCTCTGCCCTCCACCATTTCCCTACCTCCTGCTTCACATTTGTGTCACAGGTCTTCCATTTACCGCTTTGTTGGTATTATGGTTTCTCAACTGTATCTCCCAAGCATGAATTTCACATAATAGATCCCTAAAGGTGCTTGATCAGATAATGTATATTCACTGCGTTGCTCTCCAAGCCATATGTATCTTCACTCAAGCACATCCCAAAAGTGAGCCAAGAATCCTACAGAAATAGGCCTGACTCAAACTGTTACTAATTTTAAGAACTCCTGTGGATGAGGATCAGGCCACTTTTGCAAACTGGTGCATAAATTAAGAAAATAATAAACTAAAGGTATAATGCAGAAAAGATTTAAACCTGTGCTTCATTTTACACGTGTAAGCCGTCTCAAAGAAATCAATGGGATTATTCATGTGTATAAAGTTAAATGCATCCATAAATCTTTGTGAAGCTCTGACCCAAGAGTCCAGGCCTGCATTTATCTTCAATATGGATTTTAGTACTAGAGGCAATTTCATCAATGACTTAAATATTCTCATATTCATGGCTGCATGTATGTGGTTGATCAGACCCTTAGATAATAAGTGGAGTGGCAGAAAAGAGATTCTTTTTTTCAGTCTGCTCAACTTTATATTGTAACCCCCCGACAAGCTTTGAATATGTATCTCTTCTTGCTTTTTAACTCTGAAAAGACAGAAAATATTCTTTCATACCAAGCTAATCTGTTCCTTCATTCTTCATCAAGACTGCGGATTCTGCCACCCAAGGTTCTTGATTTTATTTTATAATTAGATTACTAATGATAAATTAGTCTCCCCCTTACCCATGTTTGGACTAGATCATATTTGATTCTTTTACTATGGCTGGTTTAGTGTTCCTTTTCCTGTAGGAACTTCCTTCCCTTTACCTTAGCAAATATAATCTACCCTCATGTAACTGCTTTATTTTTTGACCCTTTGACACTCTTTGATGTATATTCATGTATCTTCAATTAAATATAACTGGGCTAAAAAGGGGGTTGACCTCATATTTTTACAGCTGTATCACAAATTCTTCTTCCCAAGGATTTCAAACTGCATTTGCTAATCATCACTTGTCATTAAAGATACATCAGAAAAATATTTTTTATGTTTATTGTGGGTCTCCTGAAATTTACACTCATCTGCCCTAAAATTCTAACAATTCCACTGTGTTTATTAACTCTACCAATCTTCATAGAATTGGATTAGAAGGGGTTCTAATCATCTTCCCTTGAAGGACTGTACCTGAATATTTTATGTCTTTCGCACTGTAATTCTGTAAACCAAAAAGATAACTTCTCTTAATGAGCTTCTTCATTAACACTGATTCTTCACTCTGCCATTGAGTCTTAGCACAGTTTAGCTTTACAGACTTCAGTAAAATTGTACTGATACGGAAACATTGTGAAGATAGAGAAAGAGACTACATCAGATTAAATCATGCGGTTTGGAATCATGCTTCTGGACTTCTTCCACAAGTTCCACGAAAAATGGCATGTATTAACTAACAGCATTAGAATTATATTGGTCCAATGCCTGTATAAGATCAAAATCAAAGGATTGACCACTTATATAATATGGTCAAATAGAAGGAAACTGGACAAAATGCAATCATTCAAATTTACAATTATCTGCCGATTATTGTGTATTATTTGAGAAACAGGCAGCAGTTGTAATCTGCATTTAACTAGGTAATAGACTCTATGTCTGGGCATATACTATCCACAAAGCCTTAATACCATGACATATTCTTTACTAAGTTTGACATTGGTAGCATTACTTACCACTTTTAGCTGATCCTTCTATCCACTGTTCACAGTCCAGGTTTACTCTAGCAAGGAAGCTGCTAGCTATTCTCTCTGTGAAGGCTGTGCTTGCACTGCGTATGCTGTATTGCAGCCACTTGGGGTTATTTCAGTTTAAGGTTGATTTAATGTGTTCTAAAATCAGCCCACAGGCTTGCATTTTCCTAATGCCTCCTATCTACATGCACATGACCTACCCAGCAAGAGTTTCCTGAGGCACAGACTGCAGTATAAAACAAAACTCTCTGGATGGTCTACTTTCTCTCTTGCTGCTTGTTTTGGCTTGGCTGCGACTCAGTGAAGGACCAGTGTCATGCCCAGTCTATTTCAGTATTTCAACATTCATTTCAGCTACTACACAATCCACATTGTTCAGGAGAAGCCATAATAAAAAGGTTGTTAAAGTGCAAGTTTGGATGACAAGCATCCTGAAGAAACAGGCTGGAAACAACACTTAGAGTAAGGCTATGTGGGAGTGGTAGTGGTCCCAGACCGAACGGTGTCACGGTAATGGGATGGTTCAGTGAATATGCGCTGCTTCTGGACTATAAATAGAAACCACTAAGATGAATACGCCACATGGAAATACACCCATCCTGGTATTAAACTTACTGAGACCAAGCATATCTAGCATTACTGACCATAATCAGACTATGAGAGGGGAAAAAAGCAGGTGCACCTAGAAACTGGAAAATGCCTGTTTCCTACTGAAAGTCTCAGATGTCCAAATTTTTGCTAGTTGTGACATAATATTCCTTTCTGGAAAAAACAAACACACAAACACATCCAAGAAGAAAGAGAGAGGGAAACTGATTAAAGTGATAGTGACAAAAGCCCCAAACCTTTATAAATGCGCAGTTAAGTCCATTTGCAGCTCAAATCACACTTTTCAGCAACACTTTAGCCCACAAAACCTAGGAAATAAAGTCTGATCATACCCAATCACAATTTTGCTGTTTCCAAACAATCTCCTACGTTGCACAAATTCATATATTCTCTCTCAGCTGACCACAAAGAAGGGACCTAGTGTGCAGCACCTTCATCATCCTAAAGCAAAACTGGTGTCTGAAAGAAATGCAATGACCTGCATTTGCTGTACACTTTGAGCACATGCCTAAATAAGAGTTCTTTGCCTACTCCATTTTAGCACACTTTCATGCAGGTTTACATCTTCAGTTGCTCACATCTGACAATATCACTGGTAAAACAAAAAATCAAAAGGGCATAACCAACAAAATAGACACCAAAAGGCATCCAAACACAGTAAGCTGAACCTCTTGAAGTACTCATGCACCTGTGGCTTTTCATTCAAGAGCAGTGAAGGGTGATAGATATGACCTCAAATAAACTTCTCTTACAATGCAAGAACTGTCAAGGTTTTGCAGCTCATGCCTCCCTTTGCCATCTGTCCCTTTACACTCAGCTCAGTGAATGGAACTGGGTTCCATGTGCATAGTTTTTAGTAGGAATCAATAGCTTCTAGGTTGGAAGAACAGATTTATGGTTCATGGAATAGTTTGTGGATATAATATTGCACTCTCATATTTTAGAAACATAACTGAATTACTCTAGCTGTTAAATCCTAAAATTGGTAGTAAAATAAGGAGGAAAGGAATTTATTAACTTCTTAGGGGGGAAAAAACTTCCTGGGTGAAAGAAAGACTCTGGAAGCAACACTAGAATTTAGAAGGCACGCTGATTTAGAAGGTACCTTAATGCTCAGTTCTGCTGCAGTTTTTTTAGTAGTTTGCATCATTTACCTTCATTGAGTCACCCAGAGCTTCAGGGTCACCACAACCAATTTTCCGCCTGCTTGTTACACCTGCTGCTGACGTGAAAATTCAATTTCCATTGCTAACAATCAGTCCATGGTTCAAACTCTGAGAAGTTTTAATCTGTTGAAACAACATCTCTGAAAACTGTCTAGTAAGTCACAATCCAATTCTTCACTTGGTTAATATCAAATGCTTGCTTCTGAAGGTAATCAGTAGAATCACGTTAAGAACTGCATTCACCTCAGATAACTTTAGACATATAGGTATGGCATTTAGAGCACCCTGGCTGCAAGACTTGCTCTGCAGCTGATGGAGATGATATGCAAGCAGGCAGCATGTCCCACTTTCCTGAAATGATGAACTCATTCCTAGAGGTGCTGCTTCTTTAACCACAAGGGGTGCTTAAATATCTAGCATTGACAGGGTTTCTGTCAGACAGCAATGCAAAGTAATGTACTATTTATAGCTAGAGAACTTAAAAACCTTGTGAAATGAATCATAACTAGAAAATCAAACCCCCAGATTTTGATGTTCTGTAAAGGAACAGGAAAATTTAGAGGGTTTTTTCTAGATTTGAAATGCCATGAACATGCTGATCATTTTGAAAGGTAAATGCTGCATCTTCTTCAGTCAGGCTTCTAGAAAAAGGTTTTATAACATTTTTTGGCCAATTCTAGTTGTAACCATGAGTTCTGGCTTGACAAAGGGCTCTGGTCTTTTCATGCTCAGCATTTGATGACTGCTTAGCCCCAGAAGGATTATTGTTTAGCAAGGTTTGTAGAGTACTCTAGTCAGCCAGACAATGATAACTAGATCTCAAGCTGTGAACTTAGGAATTTTATCAGTTCTACAAGAGTAAGGTTTACAACATGCAGAAGCTTACAAGCACTGAAGAAACAACTTCTTATTTTCTGTACAGACTCTATCTTGATTTTTATTTTTTTTCCTGTGAAAATGTCACATACTGAACTTCTTAAGCTCTTAAGGATACAAATTATTATATCCCCATTACTTTCAACTTCTCTTTGTCTCTAAGTGCCTAATAATATTTAGTGTTCCACAGTGGGATGAAAATTTTACTTTTTAATTTGCCAATAAATTTCATATGGTGTCTTTCATTTGTCATAGAAAATTTCTATAGTGTTGAAATACTCCTGAAGTTTTATGTCATTGCTTCTTTAAGCAATTTTCAGATGCTGTAATGAGCCAGGAAGGCAGATGCCAAAAAATTTCAGACAAAAGCTCACATTGTGAAAACTTTTCTGACTCACTGTCTTATTAGGCTGTAGCTGAGGTTTAATGTGGTCTGCTTCCCTTTGCAATGCTAGCTGTACTACTGTTTTAAACAACTATTTCATAAAGCTATTTACTGCCAATGTGCTATGAATCATTAAGAATGTTGTTTGGAAGATGATTTCCTTCTTCCTCATGCTTTGCTGTAGTAAATTTCCACTTTAATACAAGCACTGACTGCATCCTTAAGTGGAAATTCATTACTTTTAATTTGAGTGGAGATATATGCAATCAGCGCTCAGCTTTTACATTTGTTAATTACTAACATTTAATAGGTTCTGGCAACATGTTCAGCCAAGTTCAAGACAAAACAGAAGGCAACCTTTTGACTCTTAATGATTAAAATAAGGGTGGTGGTAGCAGCATGTCACTTCAGACAGCTAGGGACAGAACCTGGAGTTACAAGTACCCATGGACTTTATTCAGATACTGATTCTGTATGTGACAGGATCCTTCCAGAAGCATAGACAGATCACTACTTTTGTGGATACTTTTCTAAAGCTCCAAACTGTGAGCAATAGTTTGAGCAAATCTCTTTGATGGCACAGGGAAGGAAATCTGGAATAGGGGCACAACAAGAAGTCTATGGCCATATAGGAAGTGATCCACAGAATTACTGGCTCTGAATTGTTGGCCACATCCATGTTTTATGGATGCTTGGGCTACCAGCCATGATTGATGGCTACTTTTGGACTGCACATAGAGTAAGCTGTGACTGTAGGCTTTTCATTTAAAACTTTGTCTGATGGATGAAGTCACAGCCACCATAGATAGCTGCCTTTGTGTTATGGCCTACATTGTTTAGTCTGCCTTTTGCCTAAATTATACCATCCTTTCATTTTACCATACTGACTGGATTGTAACAAAACACCCATCTTCAACAAGCCCAATAAAGGCTGAGTGCTCCCATTCTTTACCTTAAAGAAAGATCTTGAATACTGAAGAGGAGAGATGGTGAGAAGAGAAATTGGATATGGCAAGTAAGGGCAGTTATGTTGAGGCCAAGGAAACTCTATATTTTTGTAACGTTAACATGTCTTAACAGAGAACAAAGGATAACATAATGGCAAGTAGTTTAAAGCAATGGTGGAGCTTTGCATGATTTTTCCAGGCATTTCTGCAATTTCAAAAATAAAACATGAAATACAAGCAAATCTGTAATTGGTTAAAAATAGCTTTTTTTTTTTTTTTTTTTTTTTTTTTTTTTTTTTTTTTTCCAAACTTGAAAAATCAGTGAAAATTTAGATAATTTGAAACATTTTACCAGTTTTCAGGAGTAGTCTTATCACTGTTCTTGTTGTTTGTATTGCGACACCAGATATGAGTTCAAATTATGGACCAGACCACACTAGCCCTAGTCTAGTCTTACTGTTTCTGTATAATACAAGAGAAAACATCACTCAAGAAAAACAGGGTCCACAAAGAAGCAATACAGCAATGCTGATTAGTGTGGCAGACAGATCAGTGTTAACCACTAACTTCCCTGTATCATAGCAAAGGAGAGGCTAAAAGTGGAATGTGAAGCAGCAATGTTTTGCTAGAGGTAACTCAAACAAGAGGCGGGAAATTTAGAGAGAAGGGTTAGTGGTGACTGACCCAGAAATTTGGTTAATGACTTTTGGAGACTGGCATAAAGTAGAGATGTAAGAGTCAGCTCCTACAAGAAAATAAGAAAAGAAGTCTAAATGGAAATAAGGCACAAAATACACTGAAAAAAATAAAATCAACACCTTACTCAGAAAGACAGGAAATGAAAACAAAGAATCAGCCTTCTAGGAACATCCTCCAGGGATTGAGAAGCTCCAGAAAAAAACAAAGCCAAGCTTTCCTGCAACTCATTCTCCAGATAAAGCCAAGCAGCTTATTGCTGCAAGACAATGGGTAAAAGAATGACTCAGCAGAGTATGTGCACTTATTGCTTGGTACAACACAAAGGCCTGTTTTGCCTTAACCCAATGCATTTACAGAGGGGTGCAACTGTCACTTCTGAAAGAAGTGCTGGGAGGAGCATCTGATGGCAACCATTTATTTAAGCTGGATAGCATCTTCCAGGTGCCCTTAGCAGAAACAAGCATGTGACTGTACAGCCTCTCTAAATGCAGGCTGTGAGATGTTTTTTCATGTCAAGGGGCAAAAAGGAGCACAGGCAACATAACACTACTGAGCTCAGTTTGCTAAGTGGGCTAACAGAGGGACAGACAACATGAGAGAAAGCTTTACACAAAAACATGCATGCAGTTACAGTTAACTGAGACCTTGATGAGTCAAAGAGGTCCTTACTAAACTAAAAATTGATAAATTTTTTTAAGAAAAATGTGTGATACTACTTAATATTAAGAGAAACATCAAGATAGCAAGAGAGATAAAGAAATACCCAAAACTTTTCAGATCATAAGTTATTTTCATTCATTAGTTTGATCATCTTTTTGTTAACATAGTCCTCCTGGTTTTAATTATCACTTGATTTAAAGGCAACAAAATCAAAATAATCTGCAGCTGAAGGCTACTGTGTTTATTAGCTAAGTTTAGCTGGAACTTTGCATGAAATTAGTCATAAAACAAAAATGATTATTATTCAAATGTGTTTAGGAATCACCAGATATATTCAATAAGATAACTGTCCTATCACATTAACTCATGAGTACATAGACTATAAATAAAATACAAAATATAGGAAAGAAAATAAGATGAACTTGTTAAATAGTAAGACCTAAAAACCTTTTTTTAATCTATGCAGAGACCCAACTTGGACATTTCTTCTAACTTTTCAGAAACCAGCCTCATGGGCATGAAAATCTACATGAAAACCTGCGTGAGGAAAGGAAGTTCTATTTCTCTCTGAAGATAGATGGGTCCAGAACAGTGACAAAAGAGGTACTGAGGAGGTGCATAGTGTGTAGTAGCAAGGAAAGGTATAGCCTGGATTCCCAGGCTGTCCTGGGTTCAGCAGTAGCAGTCATTTTTATCCTTCTTAGCAGCTGGTGCAGAGCTATGTTTTTGACTTTTGGCTGGGGATCAGCCCTGATAATACTGATGTTTTTAGTTGCTGCTTAGTAATGTTTACTCTTTCCAAGGACTTTCTGAGTCTCATGTTCTGCCAGGGAGGAGGGGAAGCCGGGAGGAAGCAGAGACACCTGACCCAAACTAACCAAAGAGGTATTCCATACCACAACACATCATGCCCACAATATAAACTGGGGGCAGTTACCCAGAAGGGTGAGATCACTGCTCGGTCAGGCTGGGTGTTGGTTGGCAGGTGGTGAGCGGTTGCATTCTCTTCCCTTGTTATTTCCCTTATCATTATTATTGGGGATAGCAGCAGTGGTTTGTGTTATACCGTAGTTACTGGACTGTTCTTATCTCAGCCCATGGGAGTTGCATTCTTTCGATTCTCCTCCCCATCCCTCCAGAAGCGGGGGTGTAGAAAGGGGGGGAGTGAGCGAGCGGCTGTGTGGTACTGAGTTACCAGCTGGGCTTAAACCATGACACAGGTGTAATGTGGGACAGTGTCCTTGGCCTCCAGGCATCTTGACTGATCTCAGCAGATGAGACTGCAAATAGGATCATTGTACTGTTAGGTTGAACGTTATTCTATAATATATTGAGAATAAAAAGATTTCTTGACTATAAAACATGCATCAATTTGCACAATTGTCCAGATTAAGTCTCTTCAGTTACAAACTCTTGGTTTCATGTTTTCATTTCTTCTCGGGGAGAACCTATTTAGGATTAACACTTCTTGGAAAATCAAAATGTTCAGTATAAGTATAACGTTTTAGTTCATTGTGTGAAAACAAAAACTTTGGCTGCAATATAGGCTGACAAATTTTTATTCTGATAAGTACAAGAACACTGAATTTGGAAAAATGGAACTAAGCTTGCTTATACTTCTTTGATGGGTGGTATCTTTTTATAACTAAACTGGGAAAAAACACTGCCTGGGGATGGCAAAGTTTTGACTGTTTGAGAGCTACGTACCTGGTAGTTACAACAGGAAATGTTATTAAGTTTGAGAATTTACATAGGAAAGGCCATTAACAAGAAGCATTTCCATTCACCTGAGTGAAAGATGTGGAGGGTGGTCTGAGGAGGACCTTCTTTGGGTTTGCATGTGTGAGGATCTAGGAGCTGAAAAAGAATTTTGGGACAGAGTGTTTACTCAGTGAATTAAACATTATAGTCATACAGTGGCATATATGTTTTATCCAACAAGAAACTTCTTTCCCATGGCAACATAATCTGCCCATTCTAATAAGTAATGGAGGGCAGAGAAGGAGATGGGAGGAATCCAGTTACCCAAACACACATTCCAAAGAAAAGGTTTTCAATATCTTTAAATACTTCAGTGCTCCAGAAATCACCCAAAGCACCAGAAAAAGAAGAAAATGTTTCTTGATCTGCTTTGGGAAGTGAAACTGGTCATTTAACAAAGGACCAGGCCTAAAGTGCCAGAGCTTTGAGATAGAGGGCATAATACTCCAAGGTACCAAATTGTAAATAGGAGCTGGCATACTCCACAACAGATCGGACTTTCCTTTCTTGTCCGAAACAGCTGGAAGCCCTTGGTGTTCCCTCCAGCTGCTCCAGTTTTTGTTTGTGCTCAGAATGACCTTTAGGACATGCCAGTCTGCTGGAGACGGTACTTCCATGAACCAGCACTCTTAGTAGCTGCAAATTTTCTCACTTCTCAAATTCAACTGTCAGTGTATAAGCCAGGGTGAAACAGCCAATTATGCACCACAAATGTATGAAGTTTAACAGCATCATATCACTTCTAAATTTGGAACTGCTTAGTGCTGCTAGCAGCACTTTTCCTTATTCCCTAGGCATGGTGACGTTGGAGTAACTTTTTAAAGTTTTAAGTAAATGTTTTCTTTCTTTTGTTGGTCAAAACAAAAACAGGGCAAGAGTGCAGCTGAAGCTAACAAAAAGGTCTTTGTAAGCTCAATTTACCCTGTACTTGCTTTTTATAACTGAGAGGAGCTGTAAACCTTACCTAGAAAGCTTGCGTAGGAAGAAAGGTTTTTAAGAACAGTGTTCCCTCACAGCTTCTTCAGATAAGGCTGGCTGCAGTTTTCTCTCTGGGATGTAGAATAAGTTTAGTGATTCCCAAACAGATAGGACTACAGTGCTGTGTGTTGCATTGTATGTCTAGTAAGATTTCTCCAAAGTTCAGAGGCTGGATCCTGATTCAGAAGTAAAAGGAAAAATACCACTGATGTCCACAAATGCAAGCACTTTCTACCCAAAAAGGAAATTAGTTGCTCCAGTTGTATGTGAAAAATTCCAGCCAGCAGCAAAATGAATATATTCCAGGGACAATAACAGCAAATAGCAATTCAGTAATTTAAGACACTAAGGAAACTTGTGTATCAATCACAACAAATACAATACATCCATCAGCAAAAAAAGGGCAATTAGAGGTGACAATGATGAACATGAAATTTAAAACAATAATATGCTTTAATCACTTCTCTGATTTATTACTTTCAGTTTTGATTGTGTGTGTAAGTTGTTACAAGTATTAACAGCTTTATAAACTCACTTGAAATATACCACCATAACCTTACTAGCTTACTAATTTCCAAGCAGAAAAGTTGATTTGCATGAACCTTGGTGCTGGTTTAGGCTTTTTTAATGAGTTCATATAGCTTTATTCCTGCACTTCTCCATTTTTTGACTGCCTGTCCACGTTGCATACACAACAGCTTTCAAGTCCCTACTAAAGTTTTATTGAGGGTACTATCGAAAGGTTTATTAACTTGGAGTTTGATTTTGAAAATGCTAACCATAGACTACCCAAAAAAATCAGTAGAACTACATCAATTTAAAGCAGTGAAAGATCTGACAAGCAGTGACCCCTTTCTAAAACCTGATCCAAATATTTTTCCGCTGATAGATCCCTTCGGTTTCTGTTTCTAATTCTTCCTTTAAATATAAATTCTCTGAGTACTGCACAGTAAAGAGCTCTGTTGTGTTACAGAGGTTGAACTTCTTTTTATTATCTTCTTTTTTAATTCAAAGTACAAAGGATGAAGTGCTAAACTTTATGAGGCCTATAATAGGTCCTTGCCCTGAAAAATAGTAAGGAATAAAAATAATTAATAATCATCTAATACCAAGCACTTATGTCATGCCCTTCATCTGAGGAAGTCAAACCTCTTTTATAAACAACAATGAATTAATAGTGGAATGTTTTGCCACAGGCAAAAAAGCAAAACAAGGAATGGTCCCTCTAACTCCCTGCCGCCTCTTCAGCTCCACAAAGGCAATAATTCTGTGCGTGAAAATTATACCATTTTTTTAGTGTTTATTTCTTAGCATGTCTGGAAACTTAGATCATGCTGTCCCTCTATGCAAAGTCAGTGTGCAAGGAGCCACGTGACAGGGCCAGTTCAAACAAATGTCAAACCTCTGTAATTATCTTTTCCTAGTTTTTCTGCTGTGCCAAGGGATACCAGGGAAGGGGATACAAATCACTGATGCATTGATTCATTATGAGTTTACTTCCTTTTTACTTTTAGTTGCACATGTGTGAAAATAACCATTTCATTCTCATGAAAGAATGAGGGGCAATTGAAGGATGTCTAGAGTAGAGCAGTTACTAAAACCGGATGTCTTAAAGATATAACATGTGAGCAAAGATCAGAAGAGCGGGGAGTATTCGTGCTCTTGAGGAGTAAGGTCAATGACTGCAGCAGTCTTCAAGTGTAAAAAGGTTACTGCAAAGAAGAAAGACACAGCCTGTTCTCCCTGGGCACTGTAACTAGGAGGAAAAATAATGGACAAATACAGCAAAGGCGAAGCACTGTCAAAATGATGATCTGTATGGCAGCTGTGAATTCTTCAATATGGGAAGTTCTTCAGATAAGACAAATACTTCTTATGTGGTGCTGCTGGCACTGCTCTGCACATACTGTGGTACCCTTGCAAAGACAAATGGGTCAACCTAAGGAGATGTACTAGACTCCTAACGATGCTTCCTTCTTGCATAGTCACGAAAACAAATCCATCAATTTCATAAAACTGTGACTTATTGCTCTTAGTTCAGTGAAAGCCAAGTGAGTTTTGCTTACTTACGCCTTCCACAAAGAGTGAGGGAGCTTTAAGAGAATAGGAAAACCACATTCCTGATGTTACTTATAACCTAAATAGTGCCTCTTTCTGAGCTTGTATGGGTTTGAGTCTGTATGCTGATGCAGACTTCAGAGACAAGTCTTTGGCTTCATGGGTCAATGAGAACCATCAATAACTCACCCATACATAAAAAGCACTGCCTTTGGCTGACAACATTTTGAGAAGGAAGCATGCACTCCTGTCAGTGTTCAGAAATGTAGGGTGGGGGATTCACATGACAAGTTAACTGTACCTTAGCAGTGGTATGATGTGGGAGCAAGTCTAGGCTGTGGCAGCTCCAGCTTCATGCAGATCAGCCATATATGTTGGGGGTGTTTAGGAGATTCACAGAATTTGGCGTCTGGACAGCTGCACCTTAAGCTTAGGGTAACCATGTTTCATAACAGCCAGATGAAGTTAGACGAACACAGAAAGGTATCCCCTGCTGATACCACGTTTGTAAGCATGGAATATTTCAGTGGCATTTTCTAGCAGTTTAATTCCTCCTTCTGGCTCTGTGCCCAAAACCACTCCTCATGCCATAGAAAGATTGCATCAACAAGATGTGCTTGGTGTTTTTATTTTCTTCCAAGAGTACCAAAACCTGCTAATCAGGAAGCTTAGTTCATCTATCCCTCAAGCAGTGAACAGAGGTCAGATTTGAAGTAGAATATGTCGGGTATAAGACAGCTGTCATTGAAAGACAGCCTTAACATCACCCAGATAGCCAGAATCTTGAATTGACTAAAGATAAAAAGACATTTTACCTCCCCCCCAAATCCTCTTTAAGGCTCTTACTCAGCAAAGTACTGAAGCACGCCAGCAAATTTAGGGCTGCATTTGATCCCATTGACTTCACTGAGATTATTCAGGTGCTTAAGACGATGCACGTGGTTGAGTTCTTTGCTGATGCTTAATTCCTCTTAAGTATTTCAAAATCTTGCAAAATGATGTTCTGACCTGGTGAGAAATACTGTATACAAAAATCTTCTTTTCCATGATCACAAAACTAAAAACCTTCAGTGATACAGAAATCATGGTGTCCTCGAATAATTTCTGCAAGTTAGTTTCATGGGATATGGATGGCCCTGTATAAGTAGCTGACTTCCTGGTTTCATGTTAAAAGAAAAAAAAAAATTAGATTAGTTTTCCTCAACCTCAAATGATATTTTAAATTTTCTGCCTTCTCCCTAAGAGCGTTGAAACTTGTTTACTTTAGTTAACCTAAGCTGCTCTGTTAAGCTTGAAATAAATTATTTGGCTTCCAGCTTGGATATTTAACGATTTTTAAGGCTCAATCAAATTCAATTTTGAATGAACAAGCCTCTCAAAAAGCCAAAATGTTTTTTATTAAAAAAAAAAAAGTCTCCGCAACAAACATTTGAAAAATTGTATTTAATTTTCTTCACTAGGAAATACTTATTATGTACTATGTTATTTGTTACTATGTACTGTACTGTATTTCAAGGAAAAGAATCCCTTATTTCCCCTATTTTTGTTTGTAGTCCTCATTCTAAAAGCTAATAATGTCTTTAATGTTATTTAAATTCTGTACAAGCAATTATTTCTTCCATACATGTAGATATATGCAAAAACAAAGGCTGCCTTTCTATGATTTTCCTTTTGTCGGCATTTGGATGGCTTAGAAATAAAACCTTTTTTTTTTTTTTAATAATTATTATGAGCGTATTACCTGTCACTCATGGGCATTCAGATTAAAATTATGTTCTTATGACTTTACAATGGCATTTTTCAAACAATAGAGCTACTCAGTCTGCAAAATGCTATCAGTGCTACAGTAGTACTACAGATACAGGACATGTTTTATCAACGTTTTGCTTATTTGAGTGATCTCATTGAAGTTAGAAGGGACTGCTCATGCAAATAGAATTTCACAGCACTTAGCTTTTATGTGTAAGGCACATATGAAACAGTATATTAAGGCAAAGAACTGGGGAGGTTATTTGAGAAGGAAGTGGGTGACTAGTAGTAGCACTGATACAGTAGAGGTTGTAGGCAAATCCTAAGCATGCAATAGTGAGCATGGCTTTTGTAGTTTTCCTTTAGTGGCAATGAATTAGATAGATAATTTCAGTGTAGATTAACAGATACAGAATTTTTTATGCAGTTACTTTGACAGGAGAAGGGGTTAAACAAGGTCTAAAAAGTAAAGAATTTTTCAATTTTTTGTCCATGTTTGTCAGAGTTTTTAAAACCATTGGCTTTCATTTACAATTGAACAAATATTAGTACATGCTTCAGGAAGTCTAGTTTGTGAGGTGTATAAGTATATTTTTATCCTTGATCTTTAAAATGCAGTTTTCTATGACATATGAAAAAAAAAAAAAAGGCTCTTGAAAATTTCTTGAAATTTTGGTAAGCTTTGTTTTTCTAGTTCTCATATTCTGATGAAAAGAAAGTTGTGAAAAAGTTGACTCACAGAACCATGGAATGGTTTGTGTTAGAGGGGACCTAGTTCCAACCTCCTCTCCCATGGGCAAGGACATCTTTAGCTAAATCAGATTGTTCAAATCCCTGACCAAACTGACCTCGAAGACTTCCAATGATGGAGCATCCACAGCTTCTCTGGGCAACCTGTTCTGGTGTTTCACCACCCACTTCATAAAAAATCATTATGTCCAATTTAAATCTACCTTGTTTCAATTTAAAACTGTTGTCCCTTGTCCCATCTTTTTATAAGCACTCTTTAAGTACCAAAAAGCTGCAATAAGGTCTCTCTAGAGCCTGCTTTCCGCCAGGCTGAATAACTGCAACTCTCTCAGCCATTTTTCTAAGACAGGTGTTCCATCTCACTGATCATTTTTGTGGACCTCCTCTGAAACCTCTTCAACAGGTCTATATCTTCCCTGTACTGAGAGATCCAGAGATGGCTAGAGTACTTCAGGTAGGGTCTCATAAGAGCAGAATAGACCAGAATAATCGCCTCCCTCAACCTGCTGTCCATACTTCTTTGGATGCAGCCAAGGGTATGACTGGCTTTCTGGGCTGCAAGCACACATTCCCAGCTCATGTTGAATTTTTCATCCACTAGTATCCCCAGGTCCTTCTCCATAGGGCTGCTCTCAATCGCTTGATCCCCCAACCTGTATTGACATTGGGTGTTGCCCTGACCAAGGTGTAGGACGTTGCACTTGGCCTTGTTGAACTTTATGATGTTCACATAAGCCTACTCCTCAAGCCTGGTATGGTCCTTATGATGACATCCCTACTCTCACTTGTATCAACTGCACAATTCAGCTTCTGTGTATATCTTGCTGTGTCTCATGTGCATGCATACATACACATACATGCACTCATATACAGCACACAAGGGAATATGCAGAGGTATGAATAGAGACTCACTGTATTTGTCAGTTGGTTTTTAGATTTTGCATCAGGTACAGTAGATGCATTGCATGCTTCAACTGCATGTAATGTCTTTCTTATAGACTTTTTATAGCTTCATGAAAGAATCAAGAAACTTCCTGTGGGCACAGGAAGTTACCAGCAGTCACTAGCAGCTCTGTTGTGCAGTAGGTTCACAAATGATCCAGAAATGAGAAGGTTGACTGGGAGAAATGTTCAAATGAAATTTTGATAAATGCAAAATAATGTGTATGAGAAAAAACATATTCAGGATTCATAAATCAAGGTAGGGTTTTACTCAATGTGACAATTATTCCTGCTTCCTCAGCCCAGGTAGGACACCTGAGTAACACTTATGGTGTTATCTCAAATGCATCAGAGAACACTTCATTATGCCACGGTGTATGCATCTGATATACTGTGCACAGTTCAGGTTACTGCAACTCAGAGGAATTCCACTGAGACCTAGGACATATCTGGAGAAGGGTGGTTAACGAAATGAAAGACTGAAAAGACTACAACCAGCTTGGAGAGCAGATGTCAGAAGGGATCTATGATAGAGATCTATAAAGTAATAAATGATTTGAATAATCTGACTTGGGAATTATCTGTCATTATTTCTTATAGAACAAGACAAGGGAATACCAGAGGCAGGACTCAAATGAGAGAAATTCTGGGGGCTAGACAGATACTAAATCGTCTTACAGATACTAAATCATCTTACAGATACAACATCCAGACCTGGAAGTTTTTGTTTAGATTTGCAAAATAATACATCATCTCAGAATACATATCACTGTACACATCCCTGCACTTAAACTCTTTCCCTGTATATTAGGCCAGAAGGACCTTTGGTTTCTCCTAGTACATCATATCCCATGATTCATTAATAATCTAATGTCCATTATCCAAAATACAACTTCTGGGCTTAACTGATACTTGAAGACTGATTAGCTAGTTTTAGAGAGAACATATTTTATTTTTTCAGAAATAATATTTTTATTTAATCTTTCAAAAATTCCATGAAGCCTTGTATGAAAATATCGGGTAAATCCTCCTTTCTGATTGTATATCTGTCATCGGAGTATTTTTAGAGTAGTTTAAATCATCATGCAATAGAAGGACGGGTAATATATTTTTATTGTAAGATAAGTTGTGATTCAGGAAATTGCTTCCTCAAAAGATGGAGTTACTATTAACAGTGATACACTAGAAATGAAGTCTACCGTTTTGTGAGCTATACATCTGACAGTTAGCAAAATTAAAGTCATTGCCATGGCAAACCATTAAGAAAAACAAAAAAAAAAACCAGGAGTGTCTCAAACAATTGGATTGGAAACTGAAACACATGAAATCAGTTCAGAAGAAATTGCCCAATATTATTATATGAAAAAAACCCAACCTCAAAATAATCATGTTCCAGACTGAACCAGAACCGTTTTCTGCGTGATTGTACTTTGATAAGTGACATGGCTGATACTCAGCATCACATTCTTTTAAAAGACCTCAGGTAGAGGTAAAAGCAAAGCATCTAGTAAGAGTATTGCAGCTTCTGATCTAGAGGTATATGATCTGGTATTTTCAGCATCGTTCTACACAAATGGGGCCAACACACAATTTAAGATTGCATCCAGGAAGACAAGCAGCCTTGTCTTGCCTAATAAAACTAGAACTAGATCTCTAGACAAGATCAAAGGACGATCATTATGTGCCTGCAGAAATGCTGTTCTAAACAGTTGCAGGCACAAAACTGTGTGTGCAAAAACGGAAGGAAAATTAAGAAGCCTTTGAAAATAAAAGGAAAGATGCTGAGAGTGGCTCAGGCCATTTGGTGCTCCTGGCATCGTACATTTTGAACAAGACCCATATTAGTACTGGGAATCTTTGTTGGTGCAAAACCAGCATCTTGCAGCTATGCTGGAAAGAAAAGGGATGTTAAAGAGAGGACAGGCATAGGAAGAATTTAGTTGCATGTCACATTCTAGGTTATATGACATGGTTTGGCAGCAATTCCCTAGATGACCTATGAAGTCAGGGTGCGTTACAGCTGACCAAATGAGTTAGGAATAAGAAATAAAGAAAAGGAAGAAGCTTATGTAAAAACTGATTCAGATTTCAAGACAAACCATGCCCCTTTGTAAAGTGCTTAAAATGTAACTGGAAGTCACAAGAAAACAAAAACACAGCAAGAAGCAATATAAAAAATAAAGAGGAATTTAACACTTTTTAATTATATGCATATAATTAGTGTTATAAAGTATTTCCCAGGCTCTGGTAATTGTTCAGGGAGTGTGACGTGCATTAACAAATATTCCTTTAGCTTGTGAAAGACATATCAAAACGTAATATGTCAAATCTAGCAGATATGTCCATTTCACACATGCAAAATGTACAAAGCCTTGTAGGCACTTGCTCAATGATTTATCTTTCCTCATACAAGTAATCTTAAGGAGTTTGAGGGAATTACTTTAGGGAGTAAATTTAAGCCTTGTGTATTTGGATGGGAGAGGAAAGTCTTAAACATCCTGAGCATAAGGTAAGATACCATTGCTTGTAACAATCCTTAGGAAAATCAGCAATTTCAATCTTTTTTCTTAATGTTTTCCAGCTGCACAGAACTAAGACATCTTTACAAAGCTGCACTTGGGTTCCTTGGTTGATTATTGGAACCTCAGTATACAAATGCACTGGAGACAAACTGGATGAAGTTCAAACGGAAAAAAAATGACGTTGATCAAGGGGCTGGAGAAACTGACACATAGTGAAGAGGTAGATAGCTTAAGTAAAAGTTGACTCAAGCAGAAGAAATGGCTGCCTGAAAACACAGAGCTTACCAAACAGAATTAAGCATAATTCAAGATGCTATAATGGAGGCGAGCATATCACAGAAACAGAATTGAGTTGGGTTTTATATTACTTTAGACTGTGCAATCCAGATGTATATGGTCTGCCAGAGATACACCTCGGATAAATACTTGTTTCTTTGTAACTATTGAAAAATATATTTTAACAACTGACTTTCCAATAATTTTCGTTTTTTTCTCTCAGTTTCAACTTGCAAGTTAGTGAAAGAGAACCAAAGCTCTGCCTGGACCATATTCCACACCATGTGCAATATCTAAGATGTGATCTAGTAGGCAAGCTGGATCTATTTTTCTTCCCATACTACACTGCCCAGCAAGCAGCAAGGAAAGAATAAAATACAAGGAGACTGTAGTCATCACTTTCAGTGGGTGTCTGATATAGATATCTGACTTGGTTTTTGCAGACCAGTGCTGTATTTGCTCCTGACCATCATCAGAAGCTGCAAAACAAGCATGCAGAGTGACTCAAACTGCAATGGGAAACCATGATTTGATCCTGTTTTGAGTGTAGGCCTGTAAGATCAATTCACTGCTAAATATTTTTGAAAACCATTTGCTCCCTGAAGAACATGTGGCCCAGTAATAACTCAGACAGCAGCATGCAATAAAATTAAAAGCAGAAAACGCAAATCAGGTCTAAAAACCGAAAATATTTTAACAGAGGTGTCTGCCTTTCACTTAGTGTGGGTATTGTCAGGCAGTGATTTTACTGTTTTGAAGCACATAAAGCCACTTCTTTAAAATTCAATTAATAAGGAGTAACCCAATGTATCTCCAATACAATATTCTCAACTTCTCTTGCCCCTGAACCACACTCCTTAGCATGGTTAAGTGGTTCTTTACAGCTCCAGATGAACTTTGGCTCTTATGTGATAGGTGATAAGGTTAACAGAAAAATCAAAGCCTGAAATACACTCAGAGGGCACAGGAGTGACACTGGCCAAAATGTTATTTCAGCTGCAGACAAGCAATTCAAGCCAATAGGAATTCTTCCCTATGGCTGACTGTCAGGATCGAACTCTTTCCTGGGTAGCAACTTACATAAGTCACTACCTCAATGGTATGGCAGTTTCGTTACTGGCTTTACAGCATTTAGAGTATTTAATTATTTTCCTACACCCTGCCCCTGTTTTAAGATTTGTTTAATCGTTTGTGTCTGTATTTCTAATGGGGATTTCAGTTTCAAAATGGGCTTGAAGCCAGAGATGTAAATGGAGGACACAATATATTGCCTCCTGAAAGATGACATGGGGTAGAAGGAAGCAAAAAAGGAGAGCGCAGAAAGATAAAGGAGGAGGGGGAACATGGGGAAAAAATGTGTTCTTAAGATTCAGGCTAATTGAACACACTAACAGAAGAAGATAGATGATCCTCCTGGGCAATTAGCAGACTAAGCAATATTAATAAAAATGTCTCTAAGAGAAGACCTTCAACAGAGATAAAATGGGAGCTGAAAATATGAGCTCTGGAGAGTGATGTGGGAGGGAAGTGAGATGCACAGAGCTGCCTTTAAATCAAAACAGCTAGATTTGCAGCATTAGAGGTAAGTAAAGAGAAAGGTGATGCTTGACAGACAGCGTGGCCCTTCTGAATATTACAAGGATGCAATTCAGGAGGTCTTAGCCTTTCTAGAGATGAGCTGTTTCCAACATACTGGGCAAAGTTACAATGATAATGATAGAGTCAACACTGGGTCACCTTAGTACACAGTTCTGCCAGTAACATTTGTGCCTGCCTGCAGCCCACTGGCTGCTGGCACAAATGACCTATCGTACAAGAAAAGAAATGTCAGAGATTCACAGCTAAATTCTGGACTAGTTTTTGTCTGGTCTTTTATTTTATTTGTTTATTTATTTTTTCATTCTGAATTTCCTTTTTTTAGAACCATAGGATAGAGGACTGAAAGGAATTTTCTAGGGTCATTGATTCCTAGCTACTGGAGTCTCAGGCTGCATCGTACAATCTTGGTAACAAACCCATAGAACTTTACCTTTAAAGAAGCTTGGATTATTTCCTCACTTACCCTTTGGTCTAGCTAAAAGCTTTGCAAGAATCTCTGTCCTTGAAAACTGAGGAATGCTTATCAAATTTCCAGCCTAGATGTATTCCTGTCTAGGTTATACCCATTTGTTCTTGTGCCAATGTTTTCCTTTATTTTAATCACTCTTCTCCCTCCCTGGTGTTTACTTAATTGCTTTTATCTGCTTGATTTAAGAGCTTGTTATGAAGTCGTTTTAACTGTCTTTTAGTTTGTTTCTAAGTAGGCTGTACAATGCCCCAAGGGGTTTGGCAGGGGCTTTCTGTTGTCATAATTGTCTGATTATTCTTGATCCCATGAGCCATTCCTCTATCAGGGATGGTTTCAAGGTAATTAGAAACAGAACTGTCATAGTGTCACTGTTTGGACCAGGTTACTAAACCAAGAATATTCTGTTAACCAAAACCCAGTCCCATTTACAACTGTGAAAAGTCAGAATGCAGGCTCATTGGGGCCTATGGGGTCCCATCAAAATTATGCTAAGACATTTTTCAAATTAGAGCAACTGAACTACTTCTTGGTCCAAGGAATAATTGGATACTGTTCAAATGGCTAGGGATATTATTCAAATATAACTGGAGTCTAAGTAAAGTGTTACCTTTCAACAGATACTCTCAGAAATAAAACTTATACTATTGATAAATTCCTGCAACTGTTTAAGCATTTATACAAATGAACATACACTTAAATCTCTTAGTGTGTACAAGAAACTCTCTCTCTCCAATATATTGTCCTTTCTTTACCAAGCAGATTTTGTACCTGAAAATAAATACCATCTCTCCTATTCACATTTTGAAATGTAATTCTTACAGGTAGATGGAGATGAGTATGTATTCTACATTGTGAGTACCCAAATCAGCATCAGTTCAATGAAAGTGTTCTACATGTGGAAAACATCACACTGGTAATGTGTCTGTAAAACTGGTTTCTTGCATTGAGATGTAAGAGCAGTTCCCTGCACAGCAAGTCCCTGGTTGCCTCCCTATTGCTGGGACCCTGCAGCCTGATTGTGCTCAGATAGGCAGTATAAGCAGGAGAGAGGTATGTAAGCTTTCCATGTACCTGTTTTGCTGTTTCTGAGTCAGCAGACAGCATATGTGCTTGATTTATTTGATGAATAGAAGTCTAATTATAAAGCAGAGGAAATCACCAAAGCATATATTTGTGGGCTCCCTGAGATCACCTCACATGTTAACAGGAATTAGTGGTGGGAGTTAAAGTTGTGGCAGCAGCAAAGATGTAATGAAGAAGGTGTATACCTGCAGGCTTTCCATGACTGTGGTGAGGTGGGGGGGATAGGGCTGAGGATATGACAGCATTGGAAGAGACTCAGTTGGCAATTGCTTGCAAGCAAGTACCTCCTTGAGTCCAGGATGTTATGACAAGTGAAATATGAAGACTTGGGCAAAAAGTCCAGCATGTTCTGACAGCAGCCTGTCTCACTGTTTGGATATAACATGAAAAACTGAGTCATAAAGGACTGAAGCTATACAGTGCAACTTTGTGCCCATTTTTGGCTACATCTTGAATTACAAAAATTACAATGACTTCTTAGAAAGGAAAGCCTTGCCTTTCTACTAATACACTGTAATAGTCCTGGAAGGGAGCCAATATGTCAATTTAAGTATCCTCTCAAAGTGCAAGGGACTGTGATATTTCCAAGCCACAATGCCAGTTCGAGCCTTTCTGGAATGTGTGCCAAAGTCTTTCCACCGAGAAGAATGCCTTGCATTAAGCGTGTCATCCCTGGGTTGGCCCTGAGCTCCCTCCCCAGCCCTGGAGACTCAGCTTTAACCTTCATTCCTGTATCCCATTTCTCAGTCCCATGGATAAAAATGCTGTGGAAACACCCACCATCCTCCTCTTACATGTTAGCGTGAAATGAAAAATTCTCATGGTTGGATGTTGAAGAAGAACAAGGTACTCCTGGTGGGGAATTTTAATGCCACATTTTTTTCGTAAGTGGGATGATACTAAGTGCATACAGATTTTACTCATCACTATATCTTTTAATTTGTAGTTATCTAAGGACCTAGCCCTGCAGAGGCATTTACAACTGTGAAAAGGTCCAGATTTGAGCTGCCCTGGTGGCAAGCAGCAGAAGTTTTGTCTGGGTACAATTTGTTTCAGAAAGACTTTCTGAGACAGGCTACCTCTGTCCGCAAGAACATCTCCAGACATATGTTACTTTCATTAGGTATTTAGATAAATCAGGTATTTAGAAATCCAGCTAACCAGCATGCATTTGCAGTTTAATGGAAATAACAGGGCAACCAATTTCTAAGTGCTGATTTCCCAGATTTCAGTTTCCCTGAAATTCTGGGTGTCTGTTCTAGTAAGAAGATGAATTTCTAGATGTCTTCGTTCACAATTAATTTTAAGTAACTTTCTATAGTACTAGAGTGGGAAAAAAGCAGTCTAACGATGTAAAAGACAATGACTAAAACAAATAGTCTTTAAAAAAAATATACACTTTAATTCATTTTACAATTCAGGGAGGAAGATTTTGAATGTTTTTCATTGACAGTGCTGCAAGGTCAGTAATTACAGAAGAGAAGAAAACCTTAATAACTTTTTATCTAGATCTTTCTTTTTAAAACAGACTTGGGCAGGAAATATTTTTTCCGCCTTTACAGATAAGTGTAAAAAAAATAGCTAAACAAAAAAAAAAAAAAAAAAAGGCCCGAAACCTGACCTCATATTAGGGGAGAAATTCAGATTTTTTTCTTGATTAAGGTCAGCTGCATTACTCACTAACTTCAGTTTAGGATAATCATCTGAAAAACAGGAGACCTCAATCTGAACTCTTTGCATCTCTCTCCCTCCAGGAGGACCTTCTAACTAATGGGCTGTGGTTTATGTTGCATATTTTGATTGTTTTGTTTGCATTCCTGTTATAGCCGTAGAGGTAGTCACCAGTAATATTTTTTTAAATATAGAAATTGAAATGTTCATTGTATCTCACCGTTCTAGGCTTTGGCAATGATACTGGAAAGAACGGTTTGAAAGTAGAGCATACAGTTCTAGGATCAAAGTTTCTGGCATACATAGAGAAATAATATCTGTTTCATAAGGCAGTTTCAACAGTCTTACTGCCAGAACATCATAGATTTGAAAAAACATACAGGATATCACAGGTTAATAGTCATGGGAACTTCACATTGGTGTGAAATTACTTGATAGCTAGAAGTCTTCCAGGAAAACAGGCCTAATAATCCTAATCTTGTAAAAAGTAGCAGTTTAATGACCCATTTCCTCCTTGGGAAGCCCACATACACAATGACATAGAGTGCTTATTTTCAGCTTAAGTGTACATGTCCTAAAGTCTGAAAGGTGAGACCCACCACTGTCAACACTGTGATATTTAACCCCATATTTGGCCATCATTTTAGCATAATTCCCAAGGGATTATTATATATGTGTTGTTCTTTAGTGGGTTGGGTCTTTTGCTTTGGCTTTAAAAAAAAGTTTGGAGAGAGGAAGAATTAAGTACTCTGGAGTTCTTATACCATTATAGATACAAATCACAGAGGCTGTAGTTATTTAGGCAAGCTGGGGAAAAACACAGTTCTTGCTTAGTTCCCAAATTTGAAACCTGGAATCCCAGTCAGGTAAGTCCCACCTAGAAATGCTGTGCTGGGAAAAAGGGGTCTTTGTAGATCCAATTAGGCAATTTTATCCTCAGATCTACTTTTTATAATATGAGGACAAAATCTAATTCCATACTGGGTTTTGCACATACAGCCCAGAAGATCGGTTTTCAATTTTTATGTAAATGATCAACAATTCTAAATCTCATTTAAACACACACATTCCATGTACACGCTGTCACACAGCTCGCGTTCACAGAACTCACGGAACTTTTACTACCTCTGTTGAAGCAGCTGTGAAATCCAGGTAACTTGCATTGGATTTTTCTTTTTTTTTTGTGAGTCAGTATATACACTTTGTTTCACCATTAGCATGGAAATGTTAACAATTCCCCCTAGTTAGATCTTTGGAGGGTTTCATTTTGTTTGCTTTTCTTTTTCTAATTAAGAGATACAGTAAAGGAGATCCTCCACTGCTGTAAATCAGGATAGTGCCAGTGATTTAAACAGACAGTCCTAGAGACTGACTTAGGATACAGTGTTTATAATATGTGTACTCTTTTAGCTGAGTATGGGTTGAATTAACACTATTAGATTTCTTCAATTGCTTAATCTCACAGAAAGATAATGAATTAGGCTGAGGAAGAACACATATACTTAAGAAAGAATACATATATGTAATTTAAATGTAATCTGTATGCAATATATGTATTTATTTAGAATAAATATAATTACTAACAACATAAACACACTATTAAAATATTTTAATATTTTAATTAATAATAATATTTTCATTTATCAATATTCATATTTATTGTATTTCTATCAAGAAAGATGATTATTTGTTGGAGTTTTTTAGGACTTGCAAAAACATTTAATTTCAGCCAACTTTATAGCTAGGAGAATCATAGAATTATAGAATGGTTAGGGTTGGAAGGGGTGGTTTAAAGGTTATCTAGTTCCAATCCCCCTGCCACTGGATCAGGAACAACTTTGGAGTGTCTTTTGTCAAGCTTTCCTCAGGTATAATTGATGATCAAGCAATAAAACCAAAAAAATCATGTGCTATCAATCAGCAGTCTTTGCTTAGAGAGAAAAAAAGTCTTTCTTAATGCTTAACTTGGCTTCTCCTTCTTCCTAAAGGAAAAACTGGTGGGAACTCACCCCTCAAGCATAACACAATCTCAGGATTAGTAATCCTATATATGAGGGGTTGGGACAGTCTCTTCATTTCTTTGCAAATGAGAGAAGCAAGTTGCTTGGAGCATCCACAGAGAAACTCAGAGTCCATTTCCCTCAGATTTTCTTTGTTCTTACAATATCTTTAACCTCAGAGTGTCATAGACATCTTGCAGTCCCTTCAGACAGGGTAGAGTTCTCAGCTGACGAAAATCCAGAGCCTGTTTTGGAAGTATCCTGGGTTTTAATCTTTGTTTGGCTTTGGCTATCATGGGAGCTGATCCCATAAGACACTGAGTCCTGCTACTAAAATTAAAGGTCTTGCTTGTTATTTTACATATGCTACTTTACCACTACCACAAAACCACTGGTTTAATCGGGCTTGTTGCTGATTCACACCTGCAAGGGGCCTTTATATGGCCAGAGCAGCAGCTGAATGAAGTGACCTCCATGGAGGACTGGGCCTGTGGTTTGTTTATGAGAAACTGATACAGGGCTGAAAAGCTGGAGTGGTGATTACACAAACCGCTTGTCTGCTTCAGCTGCATCTCATGTGCCAACAACAACAGTGTAACATGCTTTCGGAATCAAACCTGCTCATGAAAGCTGGGGATGAATGGAGGCAGCAGTCAATGAGCAGGACTCCTGCCAGCTTCCAGCCAGAGCAGACGTTTTGTTCCTTTTTAATTCACTCAGTAGCCAGATTATGTTTGCCTCGGATATCGGGTGCAATTCAGAGGTGCTGCAGGAAACCAATGGGAACATTTTGAGAGCTTTGGAACCATCCCCACTGGCAGCAAAAATCATCCACTTGGTGTTATCTCCTTCCTTTGTTCATCCCCATGCCTTTTCCCAACTCCTCCAGCTCCTAATTTAATTTTACCACTGAATTTATTCAGCTATGTCTTCATTTTTAAAATTGGAATGCTTGTATTTCCTTACCTGCATTGATTAGTGAACTTAAGACACAATTATTGTAGGGGGAAGTGTTGGGAATACAGACATACTACAGATAGATAGAATTAATCATATTTGCCTTTAACAACTATATATATATTTGCTTTAATATTGAGAGAGAGCTGTAAACATATGTAAGCTGCCTATAAGTACGGCCTAGGGAGATGAATATTTTAAAATACAAAAATGCTCGTTGAGGATGGTACAACACTTAGTTCTTCATCACTGAAAGATGTGAGAGAAATGGAAATGAACCTTTGAAGATCACTGGATAATTTATATGCTATACCACTCACCGCGAAAAGAAGACAGAAGTCATTACAGTCACAATGAAAAGGATTCCGGAGGCCAGGACATTGGTAAAGCAAAGATGAAAAAGGCTGGATCCTCACCTGCAATAAATCAGTACTCTTTTGGTTGAATCAACAGAGCTTCATTAACGCCATGCACTTCCCTTGAGGTAATTAAAGGTTTCTTTATGAAATTTTTCCAAAGCATTTAGGGAAGGAAAAGCTTAAGCAGTTTATTATTTAGAGAAAACAAACAAAAAGGTGTAAATTTTAACATTATAAATTTTTATAGCTCCACTGAAGCAAAAGAAACAGCTGCTTACACCTGCTGTTGATGTAACACAGCTTAATACCTCTCTACAACATCTAATGCCTCCAAGCACTTGCTTGAGGTTTTGTCATTTTGTTTTTATTAGATAGAGGAAAAAAACCACAAGTCTAGAAAGATAGAGGGTAAGGCTTAAAGGAATGGAATGGAAAGATCTGTCGACTAAGAGGGAGAAAACAAAATAAATTAGATTTTAAACAAGGACAAAAAAGGCAAATACTAAAACTTGTGAATATATTTTAACTTTAAAACTCCCTAAATTTTGGAACTGATCCTAAATACAGATAGAAATAAATATATAAGGAGAAATGCATCAGAATTACTCTTATTTATAGCATTTTAAGAGAGTATATGATTTTATAAATGTGATGTTAAGAAGACATGTTTTACATTTTTGCAGACAAAACATTACTCACCATCTCTCATACACATAAGTATAACCTAGAGGCAGATAAATAGCACTTATTATGCTTTAAAGACTGCTCAAAATGGAAATATTTGTCCTACATTGAGATACAAATCCAAAATATCACTTTTTGATTTATATTTGTCACTTACCTTTCTGACCAAAAAGAAATAGTCCCAAGCAAACTGGGAACATATTTCTTTGCAGCTTTGTTCAACAGAATCTTTCTTCACTCAAGATCTCCTTAGGATTTGTAGAATATATATTTTAAAGTCTTCCTGTGACCATTTTTTCCCAGTTGTGGGCTAAACACTGTTTTCTGAGATGCACTTTGCCCCTCTTATGTCCGTAACTGACATTTTAATACCTTGGGGTTAAATGCAATCCATCATGCAATGAGTTTGGCCTGCTTAGGAAACTAAATTAGGAGATAACCTGAACTGCAGCTCTCAGGAATAGGGTAGAATAAAGAGAGAGCCTAGTTAGCATAGAACTACCCTAAATGAAACAATTCAGCTTGAAAAACATTTTAGAATAACTAATATCAACCCAAAAGGAGTTTCTTAGTCCCCCATGCCCTCTCCTCACCTTGAGCAACCAAAAAGTTTGGGGAAAAATCCAACTTCCTAAAAAGAAATACAGTGATTTTCATAGAAACTCAAAATAGTCCAAGGCAGGAGTCCAGTTTACACTGTGGACACTTATAGATCCCTCTATTAATGAAGAGGAGATGAACATGAGAAAGGAATTACCTTGGCTTCACCACTTGTATTCATTTTGTTTTCAGCTGGATGTAAAGCAATTTTATTCTCAGTGGGTTTTAAATACTTTGACATTAATTTTGGAGGATAAAGAGCATTTCTGAACTGCCTAAAACCTGATAAAGGGACCATTTTACCTCTCTGCTGGTCACAAAGCAGTTAAGGGATCAGCGTGCATACTCCATGCTCACAAAGCTGGAAGACTTTCACAATCATATCTAACGGAAGAAAAAGGCCGTTTTGCTTCATGGCTTTCCTCCCACAACCCAGACCAAAAGCAAGGACATTTCTCAGCAGAACAGCCACTGCCAGCAAGGGATCGCAATGTTTATCCACCTCCCTGGGGGCTGAAGTGTGCTTTTCTGCCCTTGTTATGTTAACCCCTAATACCAAATGTTAGTCTTGCCTGCCCTGTGTATGACATTGGCAGGCACAGGGGAGCTGTTACAAAAAAAAAGATTACTTTGGCTTATCATAGCAAAACAACAAAGAAGGTCCATTTGTGCATACATTCAGATGCTTCTTTGTGATAGTTAAATGTTTTCTGGCTGTGTTGTCTCCGTCATATCCATCTGCAATACAGGAGATCCAGTACTTAATCTGTGCTTGCAAAGTTGTGGATATTTTGTTTGAATATTAGATATGGAATGCCCAGGAGAGGACTTGCCATTATCATTCTGTTCTTATAAGGAGAAGAGGTCAGAACAATCATTGTACAAGCCAGCAAATCTCAACTCTGCTTCAGTAGAAGATATTAACAAAATAATCAGTCAGCTTTCCTGCATAATTTTTACTGCACTATGCCAGAACAGAGTCATCAAAGGGTATTAATGTTTTAATGCAAGCTGGGTGGAAATCTATTAATCAAAATATAAATCTTAAGTTAAATACATAAATATAACATAAGCATTGCAGTAATATGTCATTCTCATTTAATTTTTTCAGTCATTTAGCTGAAAATACTGAATATATTTTGAATATCTGATTCAGATTGATCTTACAGTTAAATTGCTTTTAAAATGGGCTTTGAAAACTGAATCCTTTCAAGTACCAATGTTTCAAAACAAAAATAATCTTTTAAGTAGAGATTTGGTGTTTTTTTAAACAGACCTAAACCAACATTTTGTCCTCAGATAGAATGTTAATAACATGATGAGTTTGTTTTATTTTCATGGAAATAAAAGTGTTGTATTTTTTTTTGATAAAAATGCAGTGACAAAGTAAACATCTAATTTGAGATCTCAGAAATCATAGAATCATAGAATCATAGAATAGTTAGGGTTGGAAAGGACCTTAAGATCATCTAGTTCTAACCCACCTGCCATGGCCAGGGACACCTCCCACTAAGCCATGCCACCCAAGGCTCTGTCCAGCCTGGCCTTGAACACCGCCAGCGATGGAGCATTCACAACTTCCCTGGGTAACCCATTCCAGTGCCTCACCACCCTTACAGTAAAGAATTTCTTCCTCATATCCAATCTAAACTTCCCCTGTTTAAGCTTGAACCCGTTACCCTTGTCCTCTCACTACAGTCTCTCATGAAGAGTCCCTCCCCAGCATCCCTATAGGCCCCCTTCAGATACTGGAAGGCTGCTATGAGGTCTCCAAGCAAGCCTTCTCTTCTCCAGGCTGAACAGCCCCAACTTTCTCAGCCTATCTTCATACGGGAGGTGCTCCAGTCCCCTCATCATCCTCGTGGCCCTCCTTTGGACTTGTTCCAACAGTTCCATGTCCTTTTTAGGTTGAGGACACCAGAACTGCACACAATACTCCAAGTGAGGTCTCACAAGAGCAGAGTAGAGGGGCAGGATCACCTCCCTTGACCTGCTGGTCACGCTTCTTTTGATGAAGCCCAGGATATGGTTGGCTTTCTGGGCTGCAAGCGCACACTGCCGGCTCATGTTCATTTTTTCATCAACCAAAACCCCCAAGTCCTTCTCTGCAGGACTGTTCTGTATCCCTTCTCTGCCCAACCTGTAGCTGTGCCTGGGATTGCTCCGACCCAGGTGGAGGACCTTGCACTTGGCATGGTTCAACTTCATCAGGTTGGCATCAGCCCACCTCACAAGTGTGTCAAGGTCCCTCTGGATGGCATTCCTTCCCTCCAGTGTATCAACCGAACCACAGAGCTTGGTGTCATCGGCAAACTTGCTGAGGGTGCACTCAATCCCCCTGTCCATGCCACTGACAAAGACGTTGAACAAGACTGGTCCCCACACCGATCCCTGAAGGACACCACTCGTTACTGGTCTCCAGGTGGACATTGAGCCATTGACCACAACTCTTTGCGTGCAGCCATCCAACCAGTTCTTATTCAGTACCAGAATGAACTGCTCATAATAATAGAATTAAACTTGGCTAGGGATGTTAAGGATAACAGGAAGGGATTCTGTAGGTACGTTGCAAATAAAAGACAGACTCGGGACAATGTAGGCCCCCTCCAGAAGCTATTGGGAGAACTGGCTACCCTAGATTTGGAGAGCGCTGAGGTTCTTAATGACTTCTTTGCCTCAGTCTTCACCAGCAGCTGCTCTGACCACACCTCCCAAGTCTTGGAAGGCAGACACAGGGACTGTGAGAATGAAGACCTTAGGCCCACTGTAGAAGAGGATCTGGTTCAAGACCATCTTAGGAACCTGAACATACACAAGTCCATGGGACCTGATGAAATCCATCTGCGGGTCCTGAAGGAGCTGGCAAATGAAGTTGCTAAGCCACTGTCCATCATATTTGAAAAATCATGGCAGTCGGACAAAGCTCCCGACGACTGGAAAAAGGGAAATATCAACCCCATTTTCAAGAAGGGGAAAAGGGATGAGCTGGGGAACTACAGACCAGTCAGCCTCACTTCTGTGCCTGGCAAAATCTTGGAGCAGATTCTCCTGGAAGGCATGCTAAGGCACATGAAAAACAACAAGGTGCTTGGTGACAGCCAGCATAGCTTCACTAAGGGGAAATCCTGCCTGACCAATCTGGTGGCCCTCTATGATGGGGCTACAGAGCTGATGGACAGGGGTAGAACAGTTGATGTCATCTACCTGGACTTGTGCAAAGCATTTGACGCTGTCTCACATGACATCCTTGTCTCTAAATTGGAGAGACATCAATTTGATGGGTTGACCACTTGGTGGATAAAGATCTTGCTGGATGGCTGCATGCAAAGAGTTGTGCTCAATGGCTCAATGTCCAGCTGGAGACCAGTAATGAGTGGTGTCCCTCAGGGATCGGTGCTGGGACCAATCTTGTTCAACATCTTTGTTGGTGACATGGACAGTGAGATTGAGTGCACCCTCAGCAAGTTTGCCGATGACACCAAGCTGTGTGGTTCAGTTGATACACTGGAGGGAAGGAATGCCATCCAGAGGGACCTTGACACACTTGTGAGGTGGGCTGATGCCAACCTGATGAAGTTGAACCATGCCAAGTGCAAGGTCCTCCACCTGGGTCGGAGCAATCCCAGGCACAGCTACAGGTTGGGCAGAGAAGAGATACAGAACAGTCCTGCAGAGAAGTACTTGGGGGTTTTGGTTGATGAAAAAATGAACATGAGCCACCAGTGTGTGCTTGCAGCCCAGAAAGCCAACAGTATCCTGGGCTTCATCAAAAGAAGCGTGACCAGCAGGTCGAGGGAGGTGATCCTGCCCCTCTACTCTGCTCTTGTGAGACCTCACTTGGAGTATTGTGTGCAGTTCTGATGTCCTCAACATGAAAAGGACATGGAACTGTTGGAACAAGCCCAGGGGAGGGCCACGAGGATGATGAGGGGACTGGAGCACCTCCTGTATGAAGATAGGCTGAGAAAGTTGGGGCTGTTCAGCCTGGAGAAGAGAAGGCTGCATGGAGACCTCAGAGCAGCCTTCCAGTATCTGAAGGGGGCCTATAGGGATGCTGGGGAGGGACTCTTCATGAGGGACTGTAGTGAAAGGACAAGGGTAACGGGTTCAGAGTTAAACAGGGGAAGTTTAGATTGGATATGAGGAAGAAATTCTTTACTGTAAGGGTGGTGAGGCACTGGAATGAGTTACCCAGGGAAGTTGTGAATGCTCCATCGCTGGCGGTATTCAAGGCCAGGCTGGACAGAGCCTTGGGTGGCATGGCTTAGTGGGAGGTGTCCCTGGCCATGGCAGGTGGGTTAGAACTAGATGATCTTAAGGTCCTTTCCAACCCTAACTATTCTATGATTCTATGATTCTAGTTAGCTGGGACTAGCAGCAAAGGACTATGTTTTCATGTCAGAGTTAGACTCTGGTTGCACTTTTGAGTATAGAGGGTGATAATTCAGTTGTAGTTTTTAACAACTGGCCTGAGTAGGTGGTAGTGTGAAATAATTGCAAAAGTGATTGTGCCTCAGGCTATTGTAGGAGATGCAAAGTCATGTCTTATCACTTTCCTCTGCCTGTTGACATGGTTTTGTAGCCTCAGTGTGCGCAAACAAAATGTTATCTTTGTTTCTCCAAATTCTTTTAACTGCAGTTATTCTTGTGCTTTTCAGTACTATTTACTTTTCCATCTAGCTATTCTGTCCACTTGCCTTTTTGTTCGCCTCCCACTTTCTAGACACTATCACTCTACTTCACTTTTTTTCACACAAAACCCAGAACTGGTGTTATGAAAAGGTAGGTGTGTTAAGCACTTGGCTGGGACCATAGAACGCACGTTATACGCACAATCCCATGTGTGCAGAACACAAGGATGTAATATAATTTGGGGTCATTGATAGCAGCCTGCACACTGGAAAGCCGCTGCAATGGTAGAGCAGCACTTCATAAAGAAGTCACTGTAAATCACACAGTATAGGCATATCCAGCTCATCTCTTTTGGGAGATGAAAAAGCGCCATGAGCTGAAAAAAAACTAGGAGATTTTACCTCAAGGCACCAAGTTCATGCAAGCTGAAGTTCATAGGCACAGAGTGTACCATGCAGGCACCCTAAAGCCACAGAGCATACAACCCTACCAGGCATCTGGGCAGTGAGGATTTCTCTGTTGGCATGCAGTACAATTTCTTAATAAATTCACACTTAAATGCAAGCCCCAATCTTTGAATGTTTTTTATCTTCCTTTTACAGGGACAGCATGACTGCCCTGTTTTCCTGTCCCCTTCCCATCAATCTGTGCATCCCACAGAGCCGTACAAGAGACCGTGACACAAGCATTAATTGCTAGCCAATCTTCACAACAGTAGGAGTGTTTTAACAGCACAAGCAGTTTATGTGTGAGCAGGGACATGTCTACTGCCTTTTAATAAGTAACCCAAGCATAATTCCATAGAAGTTTTGAATGTTCTTCATTTTATTAAGCTGATTCAGAATATCATCCCTGGGAAAAACACATTGAAGCATGGAAATTGCCTTAAAGAACTTGAGACAGGGCTGCAATAGAAATGACATGTGGCATTTCTCTCAGTGCAGAGTAAGGCATGTTGCATGGTTATTTTTTTCCAAGTGAAACAATTACAGCTTGCTGTAGGTATCACATCACAGGACGAAAGCCTCTGTGTGGGGGTAGGACTTAGAACTGTGTTGCATGCTAGGAAATGTGTTGGTTCTTGCTAGGCATTTCTAGGAGGATTTCTGAAACTTGCTCACTTGCTCAGTTATAACCCAGATCTGTTACCTTTTCAGACACAGTACTGCCTCTGTTCCTTTCTTGGGATATTTTGAAAAATAGAAGTCTGGTACAGAAGAAAGGAGAAGGCTGCAATAACTTAAGGGAATATACAGGGGTGGTGTCAAGATAGGATAAAGAAAGTGAGAATGTGGAGTTTGGTATGGAGAAATTTAAACACTTGATTGTTTGCTTAACATTTTGGGCCTAGCCCACTATAATCATGTTTACATAATGAAATCAGGGATTCCTGGAGTTTTGCTTTATTTGCGGCTGCTGGGAACCAAAATATTTGCCTTTATCAGCTGCATTCTGACTACAACACTGACTAGTGCACTGCTGTAAGAATAATGTCTAATTTCAGAAGACCTACCCATGAAAAAATGTTTTATTTGCTCCCAGGATAAAAATTTCACCTTATTCACTTCATGATGTTTAGGCAGAGACCATGATAATTAAGGCAAAACCTAGATGCATACTTAGACTATAAGTAGTGTCATGAAAACTGTCCTTAATACCTTTAGATTGCAACTACCTGTGCAAATTTCAAGCCATTATACAACATAATAATGTCTTGCATTGCATTAAAAGCAAAGCCTGCAGGGATAGAGCCTGTCTTCAACTAACACTGCTGGCTAATAAGAGAAGCCATCCACACTCGGGAATTACCTTCAGCAGAAAATTCTCAGCAAGGAGAAAAAGCACTGAATTAAACATTAAATCAAAGATGAAAATCAAACAGAGCATGTGTATTAGAGAACATACATAAAATAACCCTGTAACAGTTGTAAAGCCCCATAAAGTTTCCTTTTGTTACTTGTGAGACCAAGCCTGCATGACTCATGCCTTCGGCTTTGCCAGTAATGGACAATTGTGTGACCATGCCCATCTTTCTGTAATAAACACTCTCTGTTGTCCTCTGCTTAACATGTGGTTTCTTCATTTTCCTTCCTTGCAGGGCATTAACCTCAGTTACTATTCTGGCCCTCATGGTGATTGATAAAGAAATAGTTCAACTACAGAACTGGAATGGACACATGACAGACAACAGAACATATGAGTAGGGACCTTTTATACAATCACAAGCGTGGGTTAAATATTGATGATATTTGGGAAGAGAGATTTGCCATGACCATGTAGCAGAACAGTATTCGACATGAGATGCCCTAGAGGGCAGAGAGAAGAATGAGTTAGAAACCAAGAACTTAAACTTAACTTCAGACATGAACAGCCTGAAGCACAATCAGCCTCAACTGTCAGTAGTTCTTCAATCAAAAGAACATAATGAATTTTCCCATTCAGCCTCTTATTTTCACCCTCTCCTATAAGAGATGGCATCAAAAGCCTAGGAATGCCATGCCATGAAGTCTTCAGTCTTATAAGAAATGACTATTTTAAAATCTATCCCTTTGCTTCTTTCCTTGTTCTCCCTCATTCCTTATAGGCTAAATTTTTCCATCCTCTCCTTCCAATAAAAGTGGTGAAGGATGGATTATGGGCAAAAAACATTTGTTTGTTTCATGAGTTAAAAAAAGAGTTACATGGCAATGTAAAAAAGGTATTCTCTTTCTTTGAATTGAGATCAAAAAAGTCTCTGAGCATGGAAAAAACTCTTTTGCCTGTTCACACAATTCTTTAGGAATGGTCGACTGTAAGTGTAGTGCATGTTTGATCAGCTACCTTCATGGGTATCTCTCTCACTGCATGTAGACCAACACCTACCTTGCCTCAGCTCAGCACTGCATGATGCCTACAGGCTTTGGTCCTTGGAGCCCCACACGTTCCAGGGAGCAATCTGTGGTTATATGTGAAGCTGCCTTTGCAAGCTTGCTTTCCATAGAGAGAGCCAAACTCAGCTTGAGAACAGGCTCTTGACTTGTGTGTTTCCACTTAAGCCCACGCCACTTGCTCCTTTGGTACTATTCCAATTCCAATCTTAGCACTTTGAGGTCCTGCTTCTACAGTGCATGGAAGATTGCTGAAATCATTACTGTCATCTAATACTAATAGGCTAAGCATTCCTGGGTACCAGGAGCAACAGGCATGGAGAGCCCACATTCATGCTAACAACCTGCCTACAAGAGGGGTACACAGACTATCTGCTACAGATGGGCTTGCAGCAGTTCAGCTGCCCAAACTAACTGGCAGCTACTGGAGACACCACCATTTGAAACTGTGCTGGCTCAAGCCAGGGACTTCCTAATAAATAGTTCACTAGCTCCCAGACAGCCACAGTGAGCTTAAACTTAATACTATAACAGACGCATTAAATGTTTTGTCTAAAGACCATGAAAGAGTATTTAGGCAGCTAGATGGGCATACTGCTTAAATTTGGGAAATAGCTTATTTTTAAAAAAAAGATAGGCCAGGACTGACAGAGCACTGTTTGGCTGAGAATTGTTTAAACCCCCCTGCCAATGCGTCTGCATTAGCTCAAGCAGGACTTTCAGTTTTAGGCTGACTGAAAGCTGATCCATGCCATGTTTGCTGCCCTGTTCCTCCCTCCAGCAGATGTGATTTCACACTAAGCTTTCAGAAAATTAAAATGCAGAAGCTCAGCCAAATGGGCATAAGCATCTATCAGATAAAAATTTGAATAAAAATTGCTTTAATTCAAATTAAGGCGCCTTGCAAGATCAGAACACACAAATACTAAATACAGTGTATAAAAGCTAGTGTTAAGAAATGGCCCAGTGGCCCACTGACTTCAAAAGCTGACTTCTGCTCTTAAACACACCTTGTCAGCTGCATTTTGAATCAAGACTTTTTCTGTTCTAGCAAACATATACTCAGAACAAAAAGAACAACCTTAACTAAATTAACTAAATAAGTTGACAAAAAATGTTATTGCCCAATTGTATTTCCGTTGTTACACTAGTTTGTATTGCTGCTTGCAAGCGAGTGATCAAGGCTGGGAAGCATTTTTCATGGAGTGTTTTATAATTGCCTTCCTTTCTTTGCATTCCCTTATTTTCTGTTTCTTCCAGTAGGGGAAACTGACAATGAGAAGAACACCTATATTTGACACTAAGGTTAAGAATGTAAACACAAAAATCAGGACACTTTTTCCTGTGGCTAGAGTATCATCAGGTGTATTGTGTGGAACTGTGCCTTTCACTTCAATGATGCTTCTGTTCCCTGTTTGAATTTAACAGACACAGCTTCTATAAAATGTTAGCAAACCAACAGTGCTCTGAGGCCCTTCACCTTGGAACTGCTTAACTTCATTGTAGACATTTTCATTTTCTATTTGAAAAAAAAAAAAGTCCTCTCCTTTATTTATTCTCTTGTGCCTTGCTTCAGATATTGTAGTACCACTGGACCTCAAGGACACAGAAGCATCAGACCAGGAAAGAAAACCAGTTTACCTCCCTGCTGGGGAAATTTTGATGTGCACTAGTGCTTTAGTAAGCACGTCTGCTTACTGTAAGTTCTTGTAGTTGTCTGTAGTACAATGCCTCCAATGATCAAGTCCCTCAGTGTACCAAATTGAGGCATATGGATATCTAAAAGAAACTTCCTGAAAGATTTCACTGAGGAGTTTTCTTCAAAAGCTAGATCAGAGAACTAAGTACATGATGTTCTAGAAAGTACTTGTTTTCAATGATGATACAGTCCTGGGAAAGATGGGTTGAAAAAGACTAACCAGAACTTCCCTTGGCCCAATCCAAGATCAATCACAGCCTTGTGGGTTCTGATAGATTTCTTTTCCCTGTTGTTGTGGACCTTTAATGAAGCAGGTATCACAGCAGCCTCAGGTAACCAATTCTGGAGCTTGGGCTCTCCAGTTTTCCCTCATGTCTGACTTGAACCTGTCTTACTGTAAGTTACCAGCTCTTGTCCCAGTAAGGATGTGAGCTGGTCTCTTCTATGAAGAAGATTTTTATGAATTTGAAGTATTCAATCATAACACCTCACAAGTTCTCTCTTCTTTTGTAAGTATTTTTCATTTCATGTTGTGTTTTAAACTATATTACACTTGAACTTGGTCAGAACTGGATCCTACCTCCCAACTGATGTCTTGCCAGAGTACTTCATGTATCTTATAGGCTAGGCACCTCTTTATACGTAGAATTTATATTCCTTGCAAAAGAATGCTACTGTGATTCCAACAATCTTCTTCAAAGAGGATCATTGAAAACTGAAGGTACCTCTTCCCAGTTTCAGCATAAGTAGTGGCACCAAACTTCTTCATGTAGCTTTAATTTGACTTTTGTTCTTAGCATTTATGTAAGTAAGAAACTGCTTCTTTACAGATAGACATGCGAGTTCGCTTCAACTAATTTTGTAATCATAACAAATGAGTAACAGTGAAAAGTATGCCTATTGTTACAAAGAAGATCTTTTTTGTTTCACGAAATGGTGTCTATCATTAACTAACCTTGGTCTGCTGCAGAAATTCTTATTTATTTCTGCAATAAAAACTGTTTCTGGAAAAATTAGATGTCATCAGAAAAAGGCAAATATTACATAAGTCCAAAATATGTGCTAAACTGATAAATGATGTAGCACATCAGTATAGTAGAGAGATTTGTAATGACCCATAACTCTACTGCCAAAACATAGCATATGTTAGAAAATGTAAGCCCCCTCTTGTATATTATTTAATATACAGCTTTATATTGATATAGAAGTACAGACCCCTATATTTAATTAAGCAGGGAAACTTTGAAATGAAAAATACTTGTAACACACTTTTTTGGTTGTTGTGCTATGTTGTGTGTATGAGAAATATTTTACATGAGAAACTACTAGTAATTATACTCAGCAGGTACCAAATAATCTGTTAAATATTATTTTAATTGATATTATATTTATATTTCTTATATTTAATCTCAGTTTGTTAATTCCCAGTCAAGAAAACAGGTTTAAAGGTGAATTACACAAAAGCTAACTCTGTAAGGTGTATTACTTTCAGGAACAGCTCTGAAGAGCAGTGGCTTTCAGAGTGTGACCCTAATTCATAGTTACTATCCTGCAATGTTTCCATCCTACCTCTTGGCATGTCTGCAGCTCTGGGTGCATGTTTTTCACTATGTCATCTTTGATCTAATGCATTGTTATGAGCTGTTGTAATTACTTTTAGAATTTATCAGATTATTTTTTAATGAAAGAGCTAAAACTGCAAAAGATGACTTTCCAAAAAATGTCGATTGGAATCTAATTTGACTTAATTTGTGAATCTCCTTTGGATTTTTTTTTAATAATTTTTATTTTTCTAGTTTAAGTGCAAGAGTGCAAGGAAAACACAAATGTGAGCATAAGTGATGGCTCAAGTTCAGCACTAATGCAAGTGTATGGAAGGCCAATGTCAATGAGGTTTCAGAAATTCTTTCAGCTCTGTAGTTATACCATTGCTATTCTTAAAAGAATAGTCAAATAATGTTTAAAATTTTTTTTTAAGTAACCTATTCTTTCCTACCACCATATCCACCAATTAAAGAAAATCATGCTTAAATTTATTTTTACTTTTAATAAGCATTTACAACACATGCCAAGAAAAAAATCTTCTCTACAGATGTTGTCAGAAACTTTATTAAATTCTGGAAACCTGCACAGAAGTTGTTTTGACATCTGAAAGGTGAACAACTTCATGTATTAAAGAGCTTAGACAAAATGTTCAGAGGTAATCTTCTGCTTCCATTTCTTGTTTGTCTTTACTTCAAATCTACCATCTCATAATTGGAGAACCATAGGGCTGGAACATACTTCCATCGCAGGTAAGTGTGTTAGTCCATGAATATCAAAACCATCATAGGACAGCACAAGCTTCCTGAAGCATGTGTCTTCACAGACGTTCACCCTTCCATTATGTATTTGGGACTTCAACCACAAAGTGGTGCTGTTGCAAAAGCTAACGGTTAATGGGGAAAACCAGCTCTTTTTATAATGACCCAAGGCATGCATTAAACCCAACTAAGTTTTCCTCCATTTACAGACTCATATGCATTTCTTCTCTATAAATATTCCATTTTTAACATCAAATGCAATGACAGTTGTATCTGTTAATATGAAGAGAAAAATACACGTCTTCAAAATATGTAAAATGTTACATATATTGAAGTCTGATCAAAGTGCCAAATTAATCAGATCAATGTTGATTAATTATTCCAATCAAAATCCCCAGAATTTAAAGATGAGTAGTATTTCAAATTCTTCAAGACAGAACAGAGACTTGTTCAAAATAAATGCTTTTTTGTCATGTCAAAATGTCAGATCCAAGACTGACTCATAAAATAAGATGACCATTTGGGAGCGTTATCGTTTCTCATCAAAACTTCAGAAACATGTTTAAAGTGTAAAAAAAAAAAGATTCCATTTGCACTAAAGTTTAGCATTAGAAATAAAACGCACCACCCACAGAATAACAGAGACATAAAAATATCTAGGAAAAAAAAAAAAAAACAGTGTCAGAACAACAGAAACATCTTCAAAGGAAAGGCTGGAAAACTGCAAAGACCAAACACTTCTCCATTTTGAATAGCTGCAAAAACACCTTGTCCACAATGCTTTTTACAGTGCACACATATTTGGCAAGATTAAGGCGTCACATCTCAAATTACAAGTCAGACTCAGACACAAGTATAGGGCAAAACTCTTCAACTTGTAGAAGCTGCCTGGCTCTGATAGGTTTGCTTCCCATCAGAGGTAGGCAGCCCCTCTGCCTAGGGTATTTGCTTGTAGCCTACTTATTTTCCTTCTTGTTTTACTGGGCTAGCTGCAAATACAAAGTTCCCGGGTTAGGGCTGCCTTCAGATGCTTAACCCTTTGCCTACTTCTGGAGGAACATTCACTAGCCACAGGAAAATTTTCTATTCCTAGCACTGTTTGTCTACTTCAGGAGATTAAAAACCTGTGTCACATTTTAGGTATTTCTCAGATCTGACTACAGTGCTGGGGTGGGTGGGAGGTGAGGGGGAGGATGGGATTTGATTCTGATTCTCTCCTCTGAGCTGAAAAAGCTCTAAAAAGGATGGCAGCAGCATTCAGCCAAATGGTTGAAGACAGAAAGGTTCTACAGTTATTCAGGTTTCAGTGCTTTTTTGATTGACAAAGCAGCAAGTTTTAGTACAGAGTTCTTAGGAGTCATTAGTGGAAAATGACTCTTTCATTCTCCATTTGGGCAGTTAGAGGGAATAAGTGTCTCAGAGATGGATAAGACATACAATTTGTAGAGTTCAGAGCTCCCTAAATAAGATTATTTTATGGTTGGAAAAAAAGTTATATAAACGACAATGACAACAAACAACACTGACCATATTTCAATCTGCAGTGGAAAATATTCCAGTTAAACTGTGACAACTATCTAGGTAGATTAAAATGTCTCAAAGAAGATGGTACAACGCTTTGACAGCATGAGAGGGCTGATCATCCTTAGAGGGAGGGCAAAGAGTAAAGATTCCTTGGTTAAATAACAAAAGAAAAAACTTCATGAGCTAGTCAAGGAAGTATTCTGTAAGGAAACATTCTGGTGACTCTTAAGATTTGAAGTGTTGTATTGTATCTTATATGACCATGTTCTTATGGTTATGACCTGCTCGATTATGCTTGAATCAAATAGAAAAGAAGGATGACTTAAGCATGTAAATTTAGAGGGAGACTTAGAGGCATGCAGCTAAATTTATCAGCCATCTCTGTAAGCGATCACTCTAAATAAAAAGTTTGGAAACCAGTCGCTGCTGGTTGCTGATGAACTTTCCATGTTTCTGGCATTCACCATCCTTTACTTAATGGACTAATCTGCAAATCAAAACAGGAGGAATATCTGGAAACAAATCCATTGTAAGGTCTGTTCTTAACAGTGGATATTTCTCCCAACACTTATTTTGTGTCATGGGGGGGGAGACATGATTGGCAGAAGTGCTGACCAAAAAAAAAAACTTGTCTAAGATTTTTTAGTAATTAAAAAGAAAAAGTGAAAAAAAAAAAAAAAAGGAGACAGAGAGAGAGAGCAGAGGCTTATGGCATTCTGGTTCTGTGTCTCTGTTTCACCTGTTTTACATGTCCTATAATGACTTCTGAATATGGGTAAGAATAGCAACACATGCTGGCAGTTTGACCAAAGGGTGTGCGTGTGCATGTGTGTGAGCGTGCATGTGGGAGACAGAGAGAGCAGGGGGGGAAGGGTGGGGAGAGTGGATGGACCATTAGAGTGCAAATACAGAGATATCCCTGCAATAAAGTCCTTGTCTTCTGAGAATCGCAGTCTGGAAGAGATGGTTATGATTTAACAAATGAATTCTCTAAAATGTTCCCCGGTACTAATACTGTTCTTAATAATATGAAAAGATTTTGCCAGAAAGAGGAATAAAACCGTCAATTGAATTAAAAAAAAAGAAAATAGGCACATGATGGCTTTTTTAGAGCACACAGGGGAAAAAATTACCTTTATGACAGTTTTGTCATTTTCAAAAAAATGCCTTATTCTCTGAAATTCTCCAACCAGGCAAGGTTATTGTAAATGGTAGGTAAGGAAAACAGAGCATGGCAATAAAGGGGTTAATCTGCAAAGCACAGAGCCATCTGGCTGAGCTGGTTTGTTATAATCGAGCAGATTATGTTCACGGGACTCAGAGTTTAAGGCTCCTCTCCCATAGAGCAACTCTGCGCAACCCAAGCAGACCAACTTTGGGACTTTGAATGAACATATTTACATCCACCTTTCTCTTCATGTCGACTTTTCTGGAAACATTCACACGGATGCCATGGTTACTCCTACCACGGTAAGGGAAATTTGACGTTTTCTAACAGGGTCCTAAGAGGGCGGGGAGGGGAGGGGGGGGGAGAGGGGTCCTTTAAAGAAGTATAATGGGGAAGAGGGCGTCTTGTAAGCAGTAGATCTGTCCCAAATGTTGCCTTTCCCATTTTGCCTCCTCCTTCCCCCACCCCTACTTGCCCTATAGCTTGCTTTAGTCCTGAGGTTCCTCTCTCCTCCTGCTCTGCACACTGTTGTTCAGGTCCCTGGCAAGAAAACAGCAGAAGAGAAATATGAGGTGTGAAAGGAATCTGATTTAAGAGGCAAAAGCAAAGGAGACTCTTGGTTTTATTTTAAGAGGGAAACCAGCAACTTCAGGTATAACAAAAGAGGTTGGAAATCTGGATTGTGGATTGCAAGAACCAGCCTCAGTATACGTAGCATGCTTGCCCTCAGGGAAAGTTAGAGCCCATGACAAGTAAAGTCAAAATTCTCAATTTCTAGACCTTGCCTGTCTCAGGTAAATAACTTCACCAGAGCTTTCTTTTTCATTTGTGCCACACACTGGAAACCCTGTTAATTACATTTGAATTAATCCCCATTCTCCTCAAACCCAAACATTAAATTCTCTGGCAGATACTGGAGATCAAAGGATTGGCTGCACATCTGTGTCTAGGTGAAAAAGATACACTCACTCTGGGCTAGGATGGCAGGAAAACTATTCTTACGCTGCAATTTCCTTCTAGGAATGCAGCACACGACTAATCAACATAGATGCACATATAAAGAGCAAAATAGAAAGCTGTTTCTCATCTAAACAGCTGAAATGCAGCTTAAAGCGTCAGTTACTGGCGAGTCCTTATGGAGACACCAAACTGCTATTAGCAAGAGGGGAAAAAGTCCTTGAATGGTTTAGATACTTTTCTGATCAGTTCTTAATCCTTCATTAAAATAAACGGGAAAGCTCTGTGTTGGTCCTATCTCTTGAACTATAAATATGCAGTATCCGGAGAGATGGATATTTTGGATTGAATAGGGCTGCTATGCACACATTCTCTGGTCCCTATATTGCAAAAATAGTTATTTAGAGATGACTGTGTGTGTGAGAGGGGTTGCTTCCCTCCCCCCCCCCCCCCCCCCCTTTTAAATAGGCAGGGATGCACGCTATATGGTCCAGTCAATTGTTACGAGCTACAGCCTTTCAGAAAGGACTCTGCTTTTAGGCTCATGTGATTTGTTGCATGAAGAGTGCAAATGGTGTGTAAAGTTTGCCTTTACATTGCGCCTTCAGGAAAATACTCAGACAAATAGGAGAGACATTCTCAGGCACAGAGAAATACCTGATCTGTGCAAACCTGTAAGTGGAGGAGAGGGTTAAGAAACACCTATAAATGAGATGTAACAAAAAAGAATAATAATAAAAAAAGAAAAAAATCACTTTGTGGCAAGGCAAACAAAAGCAGTAGAGAATGGGAGAGAGCTCAGCATGGTTCCAGCTGCTAGTGGTAAAAAGATTGGTCTTAGATACACGTGTCAGTACTAGGAGCTCTGTGTGTGAGCATAGAGGGGGGAGGAAAACTAGACGTGATTGCAGGTGGTAGACGCAAAATATGTAGAGAAAAGAGGATGTACCAGAGAGCCAGGAGGGGAGTGCTTTTGTGCAGAAGGGTGCTATAAGTTGGGGCATGCAATACACATAAGTTTAGGAATTTTTTTGTCTTTTTCACCATGGAAAGAACTAAATGCTATTAGAAATACAGATATAAGGAGTTCAGAGGGAAACTGTTATCTACTGAAAATAAACTGCTATGTATTGAGTATTGTGTATTGGAGTAAATAGGACAGATGAGCCATGCAAAGGTGGTCAGCTAAAAAGGGGAACTGCTGCAGGTCAACTGGAAAAAAAGGATCTTTGTGGGTGGAAAAAAGTTTAGGAGCTCAGAAGGGGAAGTGACACTTGAAAGGGATGGGAAAAGGTGCAGACTGGAGGCCGGGTGATGATATGAAAGGGATATACAAAGATGACAGGGTGTGCAAGGGGGGAGGTAGGGTATGGAGTGGGAGTGAAGGGAGAAAGGTGAAAGCACAGGGCACAAAGGATGTTTGGAGGAGGAAGAAAAATGTGAACTATTGTCTATTTGAAGAAAGGTATGGAAAATAATCAGCTACATAATGATTGTGGGGGGCATGTAAAGGAGACACTTTTGATTCTGCCAAGAAATAGATATGAGGATGTGTTTGCAAGAAAGGTGTGAAGAGTATAAAAAGGAAGGTTTGCATGGTGACAGAAACACATGCCGAGAAGAGGAATGCAGAGGAAAAAGCTGAGCTGGATGGCAGTAGGGTGTGGTGATGGGAAAGGGTATAGGGACCTATAAAGGTATGTAAGGGGGTAGTTGCTTAGAGAAATTTCAGAGGAGGTTGGAAGCCTGCTGGAGTGTGCTGCCTGGTTGCAAGGGTGAGACAGAACTGAGGAAAAAGCCATGTGAAGGTGCTGTGAGGAAATGCAAGATAGTGGAAACCATGGGGGCAGGATAAACTGTGACAGGAATATAAAGATGTAGCAGGTCTTGAGAAGCATGAGAATGTGGAAAAAATCAGGAATGTAGGAGGCATGAGGATGAAATTAAGAGTTAGGTTTTCTGTAAAGATGCCTAGGCATCCAGAGGAGGTATAAGGCAAGAAAGCACAGTATAAGAGGAAATTTAGGGGTTTATTTCTTCATAGGCAAGCAGAGAAAATAGTCCAAATATGCAGGAGTGCTTTGGCCAGGAAAAACAGAGGATGCCTCTTTACCAGGTAGTTGAGATAACACAGGAGAAGAACAGGTAATATGTTATAGGGGAAGCAGGTGAGAAAAATAATGTAAAGTAAGGAATAATGTGAGGGGTGTAGGAGAAGAATGCATACACAAACAAAAAGCAATGATTTTCTATTAAGAAAGGTGCAACAAATGTGCTTATATCTCTGTGGTAGGTACTGACTAAGTGAAGCCGCAAGAGGGAATGGAACAAATGGGTTAGTGGAGAAGTGACTAAAGATATAAAGGGTGGGAAGAGAAGGAATGGGAGGGATAACTACCTGGAGGACCTTATAAGCCACATGGCTGTACTAAGGTCAAAAGTAAAGTGTGAAGTGTGTGGAGAGGTAAGTGGAGTTAGGATCTGTAGGGCATGAAGTGGAAGTGAATGGGAATGACAGTTCATGTTAAAAGGGTTGAGAAGCTTAGCGTAGGTTGTCACATAATGGTGTGTAAGCAAGGAAAGTACTTGCTAGTTTGTGCCTGCTTGTAAGGGCTGTGGAAGGGAAGGTGAAAGGAATGAAAAGCTGTGTCTGATAAGAGAGATTTGTGCACGAAGCATGCTCTAAGTAAATGAGGGAAGTACAGGAAAGGATTGCAGACCTGGGTGTGGGGCCTGGGAGAAGGGAAACAGCTTATGGGGGAGGGAAGAGTGATGAGGAGTGAGAAAAAGTTTGTGACGGCTTAAGCCATCTGTAGTTATCTGCCTCTTAATTTAAGGGAGGCTGCCTAAGTGTGTAAGGGTCTATACATGCATGCATAGCAGTATGAGAGCAGGTTGGAGTTAAGTGTAAGGGAGAGCAAGTAGGGGACATAGGTAAATGCATATATTCAGTGACATTATCTGCAGGTTTTGTGTGCTGGTTGGACAGATTTGTTCAGTGAGTGTTGCGCTTATGTGACTGGCAGAGTTGTAGAGGCAGGTATGTGATGATAATGATCCAGTGGGTCTGCAGGAAGAAGCTGAAATCCTTGAGGAGCAAGTAAGAGTCATAGGTTGCCATAAGGGACATAAGTCTGTGTGGAAGTTACAAAAATGCACTCACGAAGATGGCTATGGGAGGCCAATGGGAGAATCACGTGTCCACTGCATTTGTGGCACAACTCTCCGTGTTGAAATAAGTTATGTAAGACACACAACAGAGGTGAGTTTCGTGAGGACTAAGAAGCAATGTTTGCATTGAGAAGGAGGGTAGGGAAAGATGACTAACTGAGAAAATGGTTTGGTGCGTGGGTAGCAATAGGACTAAACGTGCGCCCGATGTGCTTCCCTTCTGTGTGACGTGCACAGCAGGCAGGATCTCATTTAGAGATTTTACAGAGTTTTTTCTAAAGAATGACTGAATAACCCTGAACAAAACCCCAGGATGTGTAACTAAAATATTTATACCAGCTTCATTTGGAGGCATATCAATGCGTCTTATTTTCATGCCTTCAAACTTCACTATACTACTGCAGGTGCAAAATGGCAGAGATATTTCTCTAGGACCAGTTACCAGGGCTGTTGGATGAACAACCATAGGATAGAAGTACATATGGGGAGTACAAATGTCAGTCAAAGGAAACAAGAAAGAACTAGCTTTCTGCATGGCTTGAAGCAGTGCTGGAGTAATGTGCAGCTGGCTGAAGGTTAAAAACATAGGACACATTATGGGTGTGAGAGAGAAACACTGAGAATGTCTTTCCTTTCAAAACAATTGCATATATTGACAACATCTTTCCTGCTAATCTGCTCTACCAATATCTTCAAATTGCCCAGCTTGCCTTGAGGTTTGGTACCATCTTAAGCACTGCCCTACACTGGGTAGGAAATTGTTTGTTTACATCCATAGCTAATAAGAAGATTGTGAGCAATTCTGCGAGACTTGCACTGGGAGAAGACAGTCTGATCACACTGGACCTTTAGGCTTGAAGGCTGAAGCCTCTGGGCCCAGACTTTACATACCATCAGTCACATAAAAGTTCATGGATCGCAATCTGGTTTATTCCATGGATCAATCCCTGACAAAAAAAAAAAAAAAAGAGAAAAAAATAAGTACTCTGTAAAATACTTAACTAGTAGGCAGTTAGTACAACCATGGTCTCTGTTGGGAAACCATAGTCATGCTTTATACCATTGTTTCCCACTAAGAAGTCCAATTCAAGCTTCCCAGCTGAATAATATTTCCTGGTGGTGCTTGGAGCTGGTTGTGGTCAGTGGAAAGCCCTTTTCTCCTGTGGTGGCAGTGAACTTTCCACAGACAGGTTGTGGGTGGTGGGGACATCAAGAGATTGTCCATGAGGGGGAGACAATCAGCCCCAGCCCCTGGGATGCAGCTGGGGTCGGACCACAGGCCCCAGCCTACCCTGCCCACTGACACCAGAATGGCCCAGGGTAATGCTCTGGTCTCTGGCAACTCTGCTTCCTTCCCACCTAACTGCTGAGAAAATAAATAAAAAGCAAATAGTGGCATTGACCTGTCAGCTGGCTGGGGAAAAAGATATGGATTGTTGGATACAATTAGTGTTGGATTGTGGCAGGAAGTGGATCAAAGCATGAGTGATCAAGCTGTGTTGGAGTGCAAAGAACATGGGGTATTAGTGCCTGCCTGGACTCCTTTGTAGCCATGGCACAGCCAGAGAAATGTGTTTGCTGGAACATCTGGGTGTCCCTGCAGATGTTTGCTGGTGCGGGAACATGTGTGTGCCTCCTCATGGTGACTAGGAGCTGACAGTGGAAAGAAGCTGCGTGTGGGTAGGGATGACAGAGGTGGATGGCAGCTGTTTCTGTGTGGGAGACAACCATCCCTGTTCAAGCATCTGTCGGTGGGGGATATGGGGATAAGTTCCTTTCTGAAGGGACAGATGGGAAATGCATGCGAAGAGAGAAGTGGTAAGGGTGGGTATGGAGTAGTTTCAAGGTTGTGAAATGAGTGCTAGAGGAAATATACAGAGCTATGTTCCTGATTGTATCATGACCTTCAAGTCCATAGGGGAATGGGACTCCTCTGCAGAAAGCCTCAAGGAATATTACACTTCCTGAGGAATTAAAACACACCCAAGCATCCAGGACAGTTAAGACTATCCTTCTTTCCTTCATATCGTCCAAGCACCTTGCTGTGTGAGCAAGCTAAGCAAGGTGGCCCTTTCCTTCAGGGCAGCAAGGATTTGGAAAGATCAGAACAAGATCATATACTCCTCCCTCTCTTATCTGTCTCTATGTCTCTCTCCTCTCCACCTCTTTGCACACATGCAAAAGGGTCTTTCCCAATTTGGCTTCTAAGTTTGTGCTTGAAATTGCCCTCTGCGGAAATGTATGATAAAGGTATGTTTGCTTGAGGACAGTGGTGTGTCAAGGAGGTTTGTGTGTCTGCACATGTTGCAACAAAGTTCATCAGTAGTCATCTGGAGCTCAGAGAAGTCAACATGTTGGTTGCGTTTCAATGCACATGGAAAGGATAGGAGGTAATTCCACTTTTCCATCAGGCAGTGCCGGGAAAAGTGTGCATGACTCACTGCCACTCTGCCTGTACTTTAGAGGGAGTTACCGCCTGCCTAGCCATGTAAATACACATATTCCATAGAACAAGCTCCATTTGTGTTATCTATTACAAACTTGTACCAGAGGAGATGAAAACATTAATGAAGGATTGCAACCTATAGGGTAAGATTTGCAGCACTCCTCCAAGATTTTTTGTGCTTCAGCTGCATGTTACCGATAATGGAATCACAGCAATAAATGTCCTTTTTCTCAGTTGCTCTTTCACACTTTCCAGCAATAAAATCCTTTATTTTGGGTTTGTCCCTGCTATAGATTTTACATGTTTTATCTTACATTAGCTGAGTTAGCACGTGAGAAAGTGTTAATCTAGTTAACTTTGAAATGTATAGTTCTAGGCTATAGACCTGCAAAAATTCATGCATATTTGCCAGAAGTCTAAATCAATATTGTCAGAGGTAACCAATAGTTAACTGGAGAGTTACAGAAGGAAGCTGAACTCTACATGAATGTTTAAAGGGTCATCTACAGTCAAAAGTGAATTCAGGTTGTAAGTGTGAAATTTAAATCCAGTAACTGCTTCTGAAAAAGCTCTGTGGTTAGACAAGTTATAAGTTAGCATCCTCTCCTGTGGCTTCTGCCTCAGCCAGGAGGTAGACAAGCACACTCACAAGACGAAAGCAGCTTTCGTCCCCTTGAGAGATGGGATTCAGACAATATTTGTTTTTTGCTCCAAACCAAGATCAGATGTTATAACTTTTAACTATTAAATACAGACCGTATAAATCTGATAGAGATTTTTAACCAGTTTTCCCAGAATGATCTGTTTGAGGTAAACTCGTAGCACCACTAGATGCTGTGATCTTTGATGAGCTTAGTCTCAGAAATACTAAATGATAATGACAAATTTGATGCCTTAGGGGAATAAAAAACATAATACATAGCTGAGTAAAAAAAAAAGATTCCTTAAATACAAATGTTATAGCAGAAATATTTAAGAAATGCTTTGGAAGAATGTAGAAATGTTTGCGTGTGTCCTCTCTCTACCATTCGCCACACTTCCTAACCTGCTCCTAGCATATAAGCAATAGGCACAAAACGAAGGTAGCTGCAAGGCAGCAGCAAAAATAAAGTCTGGTGACACCATCTTAGACTTTGCCTGCTCTGGATTAGGTAACAAAACCATCGTCATTAAGAGGGATATATCATTTCATGTGCTGGGGGTCTTTCCTGGATTTGTACAATTGAAAGAAAGTATTTGTTCAGTTCATTCTTTTCAGCTCCTGTAATAAGTATAAAATTATTTCCTTCACACATTTCTCAAACGATATCCATAGTCTTTTGCATGATCAACGTTCCAAATGGATGATGCGGATAACTCTATAACATAAAAAAATCTTCCTGGAAGGATAGGTTTTTTTTGGTGTTTATTGATATTTGCATGTTCTACCAGTTAGATCCCCCAACATCTTAAGCAACTTTCCTTCCTTGTTGCTGTTTACCAAATATATTCCCCAAACACTTGACATCAGCTGTCCTTTGTTTACTGCCATTCTTTGTCTTAGAGTGTGTACGATTTTTTTTCTTTAAGTTTTTTATTATTATTTTTTAATTATATTTTCATTTTTTGGACTTCCCTCAATTTGATCCACATTTTTGCAGCAGTAGAACATTCAGGAATAAAAGTGACATTCCAAAACCAGAAGACCTCTTTCATCTCTTTGTCTGCCTTCTCCAACTATACTGAATTTTTGCACTCTATAGTTCTTTTTTTTCCGCTATAAAAGAAATTCTATGTAATAAATTCAGCACTAATTTATTGTTTAAATAATGTCTAGCTGATTTTCAATATTATGCTTTTCCAACTTCCTCCCTGACATTTAATATAGGTGCTTTGAATTGATTTTCCCTAGACCTATTATCTTAGGCTTTTCCCTCAAATCTTATTTTCTGCCTATTTTTCTAACCATTCTGCCTTTCTGATAACTTTTTTTCATATCCTTTCCATTCTTTCTATCCATTTACAGCCCATTCCTTCTCTACTGTTCTATTTTCCCACCACTTAATGCTTTCCGATGGCTCAATAACACCACTGAAAAGAGTGGTAGGTCACCAGGAACTTCCCCAGCCTTGACAGTCCCCATTTACCAGCATCCTGTTTTAACGGCTTACATCCAGTTTTCTGGGCAGGTTCGTTTTGCAGAGTAGATGGGAGACACATTTAAACCAAAGGTACATGTATGCAGGGATGATTCATGCAAGCATGTGTGTGAAGAGAATAGAGGAGGAGTGATTGATATGTGACTGCTCTGCAAGAACACTGCAACTTATCTCTGTGTCCTCCTCTTTCTGGCCTTCTCAGCACTGCCCTTGCCCTCGCTTTAGGCCATGTAAAACTACCATATAATCACTCTGTTGCATTGACCAACATATTGCTTCTCTTGGAATTTTCAACAAACTTGTGCTCACTTTCCTGTCAGTGAGTCAGGCATTTTGTCATCGCATGAGTGAGGTGAGTAACTCCTCACCTCAGCTCTGCTACTCACACAAGCAGTACCTGTTCATGGGCCAGGCTCTCTCATGCTGCTCCCACCTTATCCTTCCTGACCACCATGGACCTCACACACTTGCCTTCTACTTTCAGTTCTGTCTTAAGCACCTATTTCTTTTGTAACACAGGGAAAACAGCTGACTTGGACTGGAAGAAGTGAGTTACCTGAAGACTTTGGGAAAAATAAAGCTATTTTTTCAAAAAGAAAAAAAAAATATTTCATCTGATGAGCAATACATGCATGATATTAAAACATCTCCTGTTCACAGGACCTACCTAGCAGCTTCTTCAGACATATACAGAGTTGAAAGCAGCTGTAGCTAAAAGCTCCTTGGCATTGGTATCAATAAGGGCTATCAAATTTTTGAACTTAATGGCCTTAAGAGTTCTAGAAAGCAGGATTTCCAAAACCAGAGTTGACACTTCTTTTCAGAAACAAATGGAAGTTTTAGTATTGATATTGATAGTAATAAAAGCACAATTAATCCAATACCATGAGGATCTGAATGTCCTACAAACTAGAACTCTTTTAAATGTTCTTGGCCTTGTAGGGAAGAATATGAATACTTATACTTTACAAGTCTGCGTGTTAAAGAAGTCATACTTTCTGCTCAGATCTTTGTGGTGAGTACAAGCATTTGCCAAGCACATCTCTCAGTACTTCTGTGCGGCACCTGCACATAAAGCAGCCCACATGAAGCAGGCTTTGTATGCCAGTGTTTGACACCATATCCTGGCCCTGCTTTATTTACAAGTATAGGTGCCTAAAGGTCAGGCCCTGAGTGACTACTTTTGGCTGTATAGGGTGGCTTGTATAGTCCAGCTACTTCTGGTAGCAGGTGTGATTTGCACCAGACAATTTTACGGAGTAAAACTCCTTTTCAGAGAGAGGGCAAACATCTCACATTATTTTATCATCTTTAGGAAGTATTGCCTTAATATTTCTTTCCCTGTGGATGGGATCTATGTGTGCTTAGAAAAAATGTTGAATCAGTTTATTAATACAAAATCTATTAATGAAGCAATCTGGACAGAGACTTCATCTTTCTGCTGAAAGGTTGCATTCGAATCACTCAAGAACAATGTTTAGCTTTTGTATTGAAAGAGCAGCAATTACAGGCTCTGAGAAAAGCAAACCAGTCTACCAACACAAGATGAATTTGGGGGTTTTGGTGTTGTTTCATTTGTGTTTTGCTTTTTTGTTTGTTTGGTTTTTATTTTTTTGGTGGTGGTGGTTGGGTTTTTTTTACAAAAACAAACAAAAGCTTCATGGAGTTAAATCTTGCCTTGGGAAGCTAAATCTGCTTTTAACATCTGCTAGGATAGGGAGTGGTCTCTCTTGGAAGAGTTTGCATTTTGGGGAAACTGATATGCTTTAAAAGTCCAAGGAAATATTCAGATTTTTCTCTCTCTCTTTTTTTTTTTTCCTGCCTTTTCTCTATTAGGAAATCTTCCTGTTCAGTTTGCCCTTTTATCCCAGAGTTTGTTCTCATTTGCTTCATTCCTTTGAAATAAAAGCTGGTGTCTTTTCAGTGTTTTCTGTCCTTAGAACCAGCATTAAGCAAATCTGATCAGTTTAGTTGTTCTTTGGTGAGTTCATTTGTTTATCTTATTTTTCTCTGGTTCAGATTGTGCCTTTACTGACAACTTCTGATGACAAATTTGACACCAGCACTTCCACTGAACTCAATGCATTTATTTCTGATTTACACAGAAGCAGGAATCCTCACCTAAGAAAATGTGGAAATACACCTGATTGGAGGCCAAATTCTGACCTCAGCTGAACCCAGGCAATTCTACTGAAATTAATAGGACCTAAACAAATCTTAAATTTGAGTCTTGGTGTTTGTCTTTTTTAAAAACCATGGATGCACATTCAGAGCATTTCAGTATGTTGAATCATAGAACTCAGAGAGGGGAAGAGAATATGCCTATATTAGATGAGTGGTGCATTTGATTGTAAAAATTGTAGCAAATACATTTATTTGCTGGAATTTGCCGGTTCCCTAGAAACAAACCATTCCTCTGTTTGTTCTACTAAATTACAACTAAGTCCCCCTTGACAACAAAGTTTAAAAACATGGCAAGCTTCCCCCTTGCTCAAAACCCTGTCTCCTTGTTTACCCATCTGTTAGCTGCTTGAGACACCAGCCATCCACAGACCAGGAAGCTGATACTTGCACCTTCAAAGACAAAGCCAGGGAAGTTTGTTGAACTGGAGCAACACAGGGGTTCATACTGTCCCCTCACAGGGGCATCTGAAAGCTTGGTGGGTCAAGTGGAATTCCTCAGAACTGGAGAATTAAACCAAACAAAATCCATCTCCCAGTACACTGCAATAGCTCCTAATATGGCTTGTAAAACCCAAAAAAGCCAGATAGCATATGCTTCAAAGCTCTGTCATGTCTAACTTTAAATTCATCAAGTGACTGTGTCAACTCAGAATCTTCATAACACCCCCCATCCAACTTTAATGCCACTCATTACTACAGTATTGAGTGCTTTTCTGTGTAAAAGCTGCTAGCAACAGCACAATCCTCAGGGGCAGAAGAATAGCTGGCAAGAGTTCTTTTTAGAGTAGAGGCTTGTTTTCAATTTTTTTTTTTTATTAGTTAAATTCTAGTGATTTTTTAATGATGGCATTATTTGAGAAAGAACTGAAAATAAAGGGTATCATTGTTGAAAATAACAGAAATATTTTAATAAATAATCTGTTCCTTGTCACTATCTCTTTTTCAAGAGATATGCTTAGCAGCATCTCCCAAGATAATTGAGGTATGTCTATAGGCTGGCAGCAACCTGGACAGAGATCCAGAAAGTAACTTTATACAAATTGGCATGCCTACACAATAGAGCACCCTGCTCTAGTAGAGTCTCCTGATCCTACAATAAATTGGCAAAACTACATTAGGATAACTAGCCTTATTTCTGTTTGGATGGCATTGCAAAGCTCTCCAGAAAAAAATTGCTCAGAGACTCTCTGTAGATTAGTGTGAAGACATTCACATGTGTAAAGAGGCTCAGGTGGAGCAGAAGGGACAGCACTTTATGAGCCAGCACCCAGAACTGCCTGCATAGTGAGCACAGGCTGTGCTATGCAGAAGACAGCCACTTGCTCTGCCATGTCCCTGCAAACACGTTAAGGCTCCTCTCAAGTATTCAGACTGTTTTGTGGGACACATGAACTAAGCTACAGCCTATTTCCAGTTTCCTCAGGTCAACATGCTCTTTTAGGATGCTGGAGTCAGAAATCTTCTTGGTCTTCTGGGGTAAATATGCCAAATCATTGGCAAGAGAAAGATATGGACAGCTTCTTACTGTTTAAGATATTCAAATGTGTGCACACATGGCTACCACAGCCTTCCTTAGCCAGGTCCATAAAACTGATTATTTTGATTTTTAGTCATAAATATCCCTAGCGACTTGTTTAATCTAACTGCTTTCTGAATTTTCTCCAGATTAATTTTAACACATGGAAACTTATAGATTACAAAGTAGCATCCAAAATGATTTCCTCATTACCTGGCAGATTTCCATTGATGGATTTCACTTTGGGGTTTTTTTGTCTTGTCTCATCCATCAGCTTCCATCATCCTCCTGCTGAATTTTCTTGAATAGTCAGTTGCTAGCTCTGGAGATAACTAGCTTAACAGAGGCCTAATTCTGACCCCACTTACATGGAAGAAGCCTAATGGACCCCCAGGGAATAAGTTCATCTTGAGGCAGTGAAAATTTAGCCCAGAGTCAAGACCTGAGAACTCAACAGTTAAACTATTGCAGATAACCAGGGAAATTAGAGTAGTTGTTTCTGAGCAAGAAGTTTTCTTAATGTACAAACAATTTTGCGAATCAGAACTAGCAAATTTTCATCTGAAATTCTGCTCTGACCTGTCTATTGGTTGATGGTATCACATGTTGTCTAACCACAAGTCTGATACCCCTCTCATTTGCTTGCTGGCTTGTTTTGTTTACTCTTTTTACAAGTATGTGCTGATGTGATGACTCCAGCTGTTTCAGTTTTTTCCATCCATGAACCTCATCCAGATGAATTATCTCAGGGAAAATCTGAAAAATGAAACCCAGCATTTTACCTTTGATCTGAGGTAAATAATCATAGGTGCCATCACCAGCCTTCCACAGGAGAGGTGGTCCAGAATAAAGGACTTGAAAAGAATCTCAAAGATCCTTCTAAAAGCCGTGAAATATTTTAGTGATTTCATTTCTTCCTTCCTCTTGCTTACTGAAAAGGAACAGATGGGAACAGAAGTAAACTCTGCCATCTGGAAAGACTGAAAGATTAGTACGAAAAGGGCCAGGTGTCAAGTTTTTTCATTATCAGCCCCTCCTTGCCAGCTATCAACATCAAAACTTTGTCTCCACAAGGGCTAAATAACAAGAAAGATAAATTATTTTGGAAAGCCATTTCTTTCAGTATTTTTTTGCAACCTAATTGTTCAACTATTTTGAATATTATACAGTTATACACAGAAGCACAAAACAAATTAGTTTGCAGTTTTACCTTTTATATCACAGGAAATTTTCTGCCGTGGTCTTTCCTACACTACATTTAATGCTGCCGTTTGGATTCCAGTTCAAGTGCATTAGCTGTGTCATCATCATCTGATATAATGCTAATTAGAATTTATTTATAGATAATATGGACCTTGTTCTTGGAACAATTTGAAATGAAATACAGCACCCTTAAATCTTTGAGTGGGAAATCAGAGGTCTAAAATCCATCATAGTTCTGTTCAGTCTCTGGATGGTGTTAGGTCCCCTGACTTTTCTGCTTTAGATATTGGAAATCATATGTTCATAAGTAATGTGTATATGTATATATGTCTGCATATATATATGTGTACAACAACTGTACATAGAATAAGACTGAATATGTTTCTTGTCTGAGCAGATTTTCTGTTTGGTTTTTTACTTTAATTTCAGTTATGAGAAATCACAATGCTCTGGTTTTAAACTTATGACAACATAAGCAAGTATTCTTGTTTTAAAATTTCCATTGAAGGACATTTGAGAAAATAATATAACTTCTGCATACGAATGAGATAATACAGACCCTGGAAAATTGAAATAAACAACCTGTGCCGGGCTTGGCCCAGATTAAAGTTCTGGGAAATCACCATCATTAGTGTTGTGAATTCCATTTTTTAAAGCTTTTTTTGTTTGTTTATGTTTTTATGTCCCTACTCTTCTTTGAAGTAACAAGTTGCATCTCTGTCTCATGTTTTCCACTTGTGTGTAATTACTTCTTTTGAAAAAAAAAAAATGACAAAAGTACTGTATCTCTTAAATTTAGGGACAACCTTCAAATAAAAGCCCATCACTAATTCCAGAACATTCCTTGATTCTTTCCCATCATTTCAAGTTTCACTTGGGCACAAGAGCAAAGTCAGAAAGTTTTAATTTGAATTCCAGGTAATGTCCAACTAATATGTGTAAAATGCTATTCAACAGTTACAACCAATACTTCTTTTGCTCAACCATGAAGAATGCATACACACTGAATTTCTTAGTAAATACCCTCAGCCCTATTTTGCCACCTTTTTCAGAGCAATTTTGCTACTCAGTTGCAAATACAGCTCTTCCCAGAAGCTGGAGCTGCCTAAGCTGGTACTTTCCTTAGTGCGTAATACAGTTCTTTATGCTTCTTTTATACATTGGCTGTGATTGCCCTTCATAAGTGTTTTCTTGTAGTCCTCAATTTTCTCCTGTGTCTGCATGTTTGTATGCATTTGTGGTTTGGTAGCAGAGTCAGCTGTGGCCTTCCCTTGCTTTTCCTACAAAACATGCAGTTTGTTTTCTTTCTGCTGTGCAACCTGGCCAATTTTTATAGCTTTTTTTTTTTTATCTCTCTCTCTAAACATCCAGAGTTCGTATATTTTTTTTTCTACTCAACAGCTTTATGCCCCATCAGACCACATAGGGTCCACAAGCTCCCCTGAAATTGCTTGTTTCATTGAAAAAGTCTCAAATATGTTGTATAAAAAATTTTTGTCCACATTTTCTTTTTCTTTCTGTGATTCTGATCCCTTTCAACATTTCTTTACCACAGTCTGATAACTGCTTTGCTCTTTTCTTAATGACATGGAACAAAGCAGATCTAGGACCTAGGACCAAGCCTCCAAGATATAAAAGACATAACGTTATTGCTCATGTTCTTTCTCAATAACATTCTTTATATTTGTGAGAAGATAATTTCTTGTTTGAACCTCTTCTACTTGACTTCAGGAAAGGTTAGGCTCTTTGACAACCTTTGGCATCTCCATCTTCTCATCATCTTTCTGCTCTTCATATGCTACATATACTCCTCTTTTTTAACTCATGTTTCTCCTGAAAATGTGACTCTAACTAAGTGCTTACAATTCACCACACCCTGATAATAGTCAGGCAGAATTCAGACAGAAGAATTAGTTAAGGGAAAAGGCATCTCTGCATCCCTCTATCAGAAAGACAGAAATTGAAACCACCTTTTAATGATTAAAATACATTTTTGCCAAAATTGTTTAGAGGCACAGAAAAAGAATGGCTGTATCAGACTTGCAAACTACATCTCCATCAACATCATCAGATGGTGATTTGACTGGTTTTTTTAATTGCCTTCCATTTCATGAAAGGCTTTTAGAAACTCTGACCCTTGTCTGTGTTCCCTCCTAGAACTCATTGTTCATACAAATTTAGGGTAATGGTTGTCCTCACTACAGAATTAGACTAATTTATCCACAATCAAAATAAAATAATAAATAAATAAATAAATAAGCAACCTTTATTGCAAAGCCTAAAGTGTGAATTTAAAGCATATCCATGTGCACGTAATCTGATTCTAGTATAAGAGCACCTAGTTTTGAGTTTAGCATAAATTATTTTCCAAGTAACCATGACTAACCCCAAACAAGTTGTTGGCAGTTACATGAATGAAGTCTGGTTTCTTCTTTTTCTGAATTTTGTCTTCTGCCTGTACTTCCCTGAGTTTCACTCCCTTTCATTCTGCAATACCTCAGCTTCCTCCTACTCTCCCACTCTCATTTCTGTGTCATGTAAGCACCTACACAGTGTTTTATCTCTTTTCCATGTTCTTTGACTACTAGCTTAGCAGAGGTCAACATGTGCTTTAGCTGTCTGGGAGCATTGCCTTTACTAGTGCACAGCCTAAAAGCTCCTTAGCTTGCAACACTTTGAGACAGACAGTCAGTAACCTGAGTGTCCTCTTCCACCACTTAGAATCATGGAATAGTTAGCATTGAAGGGAAACTCATAAAAGCTCAATATTTTTTGAGAATATTGCACTTTTAGTAGATTTGGTTTAAATAAGCTTGCAAATTACAGGGAGGGATTAGCAGGCAATGTGATCGTGCGAATTTTTTTCCTTAATAAAACAGCCTAAAAAGGCACAGATGGAGTGCACAGGTAGGAGTTGCAGGGTAAAACAATACATATGTTTCTAAAGAATATTTCTGTTCCACTAAATATTTTTATGTTTATTTTGTGATCAAACATAACTTTTAAAAATTATTTAGGAGCAACTGGGGGTCTGCCCAGACTGTCTTTGTATTGGGAAATTCTGAAAAAGCAGTCAACTCAATTGTTTTTTGTTTTCTGATGTTTACTTGCCCCAAAATAAATCTAAGATGGCTTTATCACTAGTTCAAACACTAGGTCAGTCTGTTCCTCTGTTTAATTTTGTTTATTGTGTACCACAGTACTGGAAGCACCTGTTCACAGTCTAGACCAAGAGCTTCAGTGCTGACAGCCCAGTTTGTACAGTTATCTTATTTAGTGCCTCTATAAACCCAGTGAATTAAAAGGTTTATAGTGGTGCTGGATATTGCTCTAGATCCTGTTACTGGAAAAAAAATGCACTTGTCTGACTTCCTGACCAGTACAACTGTTCAAGAGGGATCACCAGTCCCCAAGATATCCTAGTTATGCTATTGGAGAAAACTGTGACCAAAGCTTTCAGGCTTTTTCACCCGCAACAAGTAGGAACTTGCACTAACGCACAACTTTAAGTTGGTAAATTCCTTTTATCACATGACTGCAGGAGGGCATGCATCTGAAAAATGAAACTTACTCACTGGGCATGGGTATGTATTTTTTCCCAATTGTGTGCATCCTAAAGAGAAAGGTACTACCTGAAGAGGGGGCACATTGTATCATACTATAGAGTGAGATCTTGTCATAGGGCTTTGACAGCTGTCAAACAAATGCCAGCTAACTATCCTACAGAACTGGATGTGAGTCTTCAGGTCATGGACTGCAGACACCAGCTGATGGTGTTCACCACAGAGGAATATCTGGATTCTATAAAAAGAATTAGATCAGCTTGCTCATGTGTTCTTAAATCCCTGAGTTCTACTAGTATCAACCCATTAGGAGACATATTTTCATGTTGAACCCTGCATTACAAATGTTTTGGGGTAGGAATTTGTTAGGCAGTGGTCTGCCAATGTCATATCCACACCAATGCATTTGCATCCAAACCAGTTTGAATAAGTGCTGTGAGGAAGATTTCATGAGCTATAATTAGTAATGCATTGCTAAAACCTAGCACAGCCTTCTGTCATTCACTCAGTCTGTCATATAGTCATTCATTCTTTTTTCTTGTTGGCCTCCATCTCTAAAGCTCTACAAAGATATTTTTTGTGAACTCGTTGGTGTCACCATTCTTGCTTTTTAGACATAAAAGTGCCATTTATATTGACCTGTGCAGTTTCAGGTAATAGACGGTGCATCTACATTAAAAAAATAATAAAAATAAATAAATAACAAGTACAGTCTGAGAGAATAGAAACATTTTTTCTTGAACAGAAAAACTACTGCCTATCAAAATTGTTTTGCCAATGTTCAATATTACTTTTTGGTTTTCTTTCCAGAATCATTCCTTCAACTTAATTCACTTTTACAGGAATTTTGGACTTTGAGCCCAGAGTGGTTATTGGAATCTTATAAAAATGAGTATCTTCATGGGGGCTTTTTGAAAGTGGAGTGTCTGTTGGAGAGGCTGGGACAAATCCATTCCATCCACAAATGATGCACCTAGTGGTATAGCCTGACATTTAAGCAGTATGTATACAGTTAAAACAAGGGGTAGGGTCAGGAGGGCCATCGCTTCAGAGAAGCACCAAAAGGGTTGCATGCTAGAGCTGTTGACCTTCTCCAAAAGGAGGGCCTGCAGACCTCTGGAGATGCAGAAGGCTGCTGGCAGCAGCTGGAAGGAACCCAAAGAAGAGGGAAGGGAGGGCGAAGGGTTGACGAAGCAGGCTCCAAAGTGTCTTGCTGTGACTCTGACGAAGTGCTTACAGAAATTGTCCATGAATGAGTTCCAGCTCAAAAAAAGCAGTCACTTCGTGGAGGTTATTTGGCATGCCTGCCTGAATAACAAATGCATTGGAGCGGGGGCAGGGGTGTCATAATCCACTTAAAATCAGTTCTCAAAGGCTGAAGCTCACCCCTTCCATGGAGCCAGCAACGGGCACATCCACCACATTGATCACACTGTTCTGTCATTTTGAGAGCTTAGCCTGAGCCCAGCCTCCTTACTAGTCTTCTAACAGAGTGACTTTCAGACAGAGGAAAAAGGAAAATTCATTGAATATATTCCTTTTTTGGACATATTCATTCAGTTCTCCACACCTTAATTTTCTGCACTGATACAGTAATATTTGGGCCATGTGTGATGGTGCCAGCAGCATCCAAATTTGTGCAAATACCCTGAAACATAGCTTGTTATACATAGTTTGGCAGTTCAATGTAGGTAGTCTGCCAAAATAAGACAGGAGCCTTATCAGAAGGAGACAGGAAATTCTCAAGCAAATTTGGGAGCTGACTTTTGAATTAGGAGTGTTGACAGGCACAGATCCCTCTGTCTGGCAATTATCAATTCTTCCTCTTAAAGCTGCAGAGCAAATCAAAGTGTCTTCAGCTTTTGCCTGGGCAGGCGATGTGTTCAAGACTTGGTTCTCCAATGCCATTCTTAGTTCTGTAGTTCTGGTTCCAGCTTTGGTCCAAAAGTGCAAAGGTCACATTCCTATGCTCCACAGATCTCAGAACAGGATCTGTTGCTAATGAAAGATTTCCACACAACATGGAGGAAATTTCAAAGCATTAATGTCGTGGCTGTGACATTGTCAAACAGTTGACTACATTTAATCCAGTACCAAAGCACTGCCTAGGTGTTAAGAGTTGTTGGTGCAAGTCAGTAGGCTGTTTTCCCTCTCAGGCATCTGTGGGGATTTTTTTTGGCTTTTTCCCATCCATGCTTCACTTGGCTCTGATAGATCAAGCTGTGAGGACACCTAAGTCTTTGTGTTAAGCCCCTTGTATGACTGCTTCAGCGCCAGACAATACATTCAGACACTTGAAAGAGTATGGTTGGAAACAAGGTGAATGGCAGTTTTTCTTCCAGTGGAAAACTTACTCAATTTTCCACTAAATTATTCTGTCCCTATTGGCAGTTTTTTATTTCCACAGACTTGGCTCATAAATATTGGATGTCTGCCTAGCTGGGAAATTGCATTTCCATTTTCAACACCTGCTATGTGCTAGACTTCTATAAGAGGGTTAGCTAGTTTTCTGCAAGGATGGGATACTTACAGTAAGTATTGTTACACATGACTATTGTTAAAAAGTGGTTAATTCTCATCCCAGTTTTACTTTTCCTTCAAGACATGTTTCCTATCAATTTTGTAGTAGTATGGAATTTTGTAACATGGAATTCTTGCTTGACTTCTGTTGTTCTTATGATGCAACCATATAACCATATCTCACACAGACATAAAAGATGCTATACTCTTCCTTATAAACCCAGGCTATGATCTTCTTGGCCAATGTCTCCTTCCACACCCTGTCTTTCATAGCGTGTCTGTTAGTGGCTGTTTAACAACACACAAGTATTTGCATTTCATGATGCTGTATGTATAGAGGCTACAGAAAATTCAGCAGATTTACTGAGGTGTTATGTAAACAGAGGACATTTTTTATAATTGTAATTATACACAATTGCATAAAATTATTCACGGAAGCTCTGAAACCATCGTTACGTATTTTGTTTATCAGATCTCAATACTATTTTAGTAAGATAGACAGATTCAGGGCTAAATCTATTCTCTGTCAGGCTGGCAAACCTGGATTTCTGCCCACACACAGCATGAGTACAAAATCAGTATGATGTCTTGTGCTTTTCTTACACAATGATGCATAAATATGTAAATGCTGAACTATTTCCTCCCAGCCTTGCCAGAGCACACTATAGTACAGTGTCCCCTTAGTGTGATACACCATGGATATATCTTTCCTTGCCTCCTGCTTACCTTTATCTTAAGGCTAATACCTGCAAGGGAAACACAGGGGCATTCCTTCACAGTCTTAGTAGCCTTGTCTCAATAAGCACATGCGCACAGGCATGTATTGTAATATTAATGTGGCAGATCAGTAGACCTTGTTACCTAATGCATCCTAAGATGCTGCTTTCATTTTCTATAGCTTAGGAAATTCTGCAAACTTATACTGGCTGTTTTGGTTATTAGGGTTTTTTTTAGAATCTATTATTTTTTGGTTCCTACTGATTTTACAAAGACAATGAATGCAGAAATAGACATTTATGCATAGCTTAAAATAACATATCACAGAATCTCTGTGGAAATTGTATCATCTATTAAACATAAATTCTGCTACGTGAGACACACTTTCCTCTCCTCTTGCAGCAGCCCTGGAGTTCTCAAAAAGAAAAAAGATTAAATCAAGAAAATCACAGACTCATGAATAGACATAAAGAGATAACCATTCTCTTGCTTGCAGACTCTTTCCTGTAAATAAATATTTATCTATCCTGTTCTCAGTAACCTCCAGTGATGAAAACTGTACATGTTTTCTAAGCAATCATCTGTTGCTGTACTATAGCATCTATAGCTCTTAGAAGGACATCGTGTGCCTGCCTGATCCTTCAGCCAACCAGTGCAGATCCTGCTTCATCATCACTTAAGAGGGTCAAAAATCCATTCTGACAATTTGAGCTCCTTATAAGTGAGAGAAACCTGCATGGCAAGATCTGAAATACATGAACTATAACTTCTCTCATGTAGAACACCTTCTCAATGCCATAAACATATGCCACTGAACCATGAGTCAAGGTTGGATACAGGCTGCTCAATACAAATCTTGCCTTAGTTTATCAAAGACCCATACCCTTCTAGAGCAGTGCGCCTAACTGAAGGCTAAATAAAATTCTTTTGGGCATGTCAAATGGAAATACAGGCCAGTGGGTGAGCACCTAAGACCTTAGCTTCATGTGACAGTTACAAGGCAAATGGTCTTTATTAAACCATTGTGTCTAAAAATGTTAAGAACATTGTCCTGTGTTGAGAGGCTTCTGGAAATATCTACACTGTGTATCATGTTTTCCTGGTTCATATTTTTTTTTTCCTCATGAAACAGTCCCTGAGAAACACACATATAAGTATGGGTCTTAGTCTGCAACCAGGTTGTATCAGTAACAAGATTTGGCTGGAAAGATAATATAAGTTTGCTGGACAGGTCATTCAAATATTTTTCTGCATCTTATGATCATAGAATAGTTACGGTTGAAAAGGACCTGAAGATCATCTAGTTCCAACCCCCCTGCCAGGGGCAGCGACACCTCCCACTAAACCATGCCACCCAAGGCTATGTCCAATCCAGCCTTGAACACCGCCAGTGATGGAGCATTCACAACTTCCCTGGGCAACCCATTACAGTGCCTCACCACCCTTACAGGAAAGAATTTCTTCCTCATATCCAATCTAAACTTCCCCTGTTTAAGTTTGAACCCATTACCCCTTGTCCTCTCACTACAGTCCCTAACAAAGAGTCCTTCCCCAGCATCCTTACAGGCCTCCTTCAGATATTGGAAGGCTGCTATGAGGTCTCCACGCAGCCTTGTCTTTTCCAGGCTGAACAGCCCCAACTTTCTCAGCCTATCTTCATACGGGAGGTGCTCCAGTTCCCTCATCATCCTCATGGCCCTCCTCTGGACTTGTTCCAACAGTTCCATGTCCTTCTTATGTTGAGGACACCAGATCTGCACACAATACTCCAAGTGAGGTCTCACGAGAGCAGAGTAGAGGGGTAGGATCACCTCCCTCAACCTACTGGTCACGCTTCTTTTGATGCAGCCTGGGATACGGTTGGCTTTCTGGGCTGCAAGCGCACACTGGTGGCTCATGTTCATTTTTCCATCGACCAACACTCCCAAGTCCTTCTCCGCAGGGCTGCTCTGAGTCTCTTCTCTGCCCAACCTGTAGCTGTACCTGGGATTGCTCTGACCCAGGTGGAGGACCTTGCACTTGTCATGGTTCAACTTCATCAGGTTGGCATCAACCCACCTCACAAGCAGTCAAGGTCCCTCTGGATGGCATTCCTTCCCTGCAACGTATCAACTGAACCACACAGCTTGGTGTCATCGGCAAACTTGCTGAGGGCGCACTCAATCCCACTGTCCATGTCACTGACAAAGATGTTGAACACGACCGGTCCCAACCCTGTTCCCTGCGGGACACCACTCGTTACTGGTCTCCAGCTGGACATTGAGCCATTGAGTTCCATGTCCATCAGTTCCGTAGCCCCGTTATAGAAGGCCACCAGATTGGTCAGGCAGGATTTCCCCTTAGTGAAACCATGCTGGCTGTCACCAAGCACCTTGTTGTTTCTCATGTGCCTCAGCATGCCTTCCAGGAGAATCCGCTCTTATTCTCAATTATAATGTACATCATCATCTTCTCCATTTCTTAATGCTTCGGTAATGTTAATCACAACAGCACTGTGTGAAGCCTCCCCAGCTAATTGTCACAGTTGCATCATGTAGGTAATCCATATAGTACAACTGTTGAAAATAGAGATATACAGTTAAAATGACTGACAAGCACAGTGGCAGGAGGTTCCTGTACTTAATGGAGTTGTTGCTACAGCCTTGAAGTATGGATTTAGCTTACAGCTGGTGGTAGAATAAAGACGAAAATGCAATTTCCTGCCTCCTAGACTGAGTGAAATACACCTGGGAATGAACAGGACTAAGGAACATAGTTGTGTGGAGTCTTTGAAATGAAGGCTGGGTGGCATAATTTTTGCTGTGGCACTTTCCATAGGAGCACAACTGTCTGCTGCATTCATTCCTCCAGGCTATGCTAGAGGTTATCACTGTTCTAGCTCTTATACTAGTTTCTAACATTTACACATTAATCAGCAGAGATATGGCACTGGACTTTTCCTTGGAACTTCTGCATATTTACTGTCTTGCATGACATATGTATATATCATTACTGGATGTTGATAAGAACAAACGAGAAGGAAATATTTAACAGACGCAAACAAGCACTATACTTAGCATATGATTTATAAGTTTAAAATGAAGTCCAAATGGTAGGGCTGGGAGCCTTTTATACTGCATATGCAGTATTTTGTTCTGCATCACTACTTAAATATGAAAAATTTAACGTTACTTCTATTTACCAAGGCTACAGTGAATATCTTCAGTCCTTATGAATTACTGAGCTCTGCTGTCATGCCAAGCTAAAAGTGAAAAATAAAACCCCAAACACCTACAAAAAAAACTTCAGTTTCTTCACTTTACAAGACTGTTCGAGTCAGAGACTAACATGTGCTCATGCCATCACAGTGTAGTCTGGCCCAAGTCAAGACAAAACAAAGCACTGCAGAGTACATGAAAGCAAAATAATTCACTGGGAAAGTCCTTTGCAGGTCACTCCTGGAAGTCAAAGAAAGTGATCTCCATTTTCAGGTTTATCCAAAATAATCACATAGCAGCTTTTCAGATGGTTGGGTCAAGTGGTTTCAGTAGGAGAGGGAACCAATAGAAACACTTTCCAGAATTCCTTCTATGACAGCTAAAAATGTTTTTGTATTTGTATTTCATTTTGGTTTTGGTTGGTTGGGTTTTTTTAATGCAGAATAACAGTGAAGGAGACAAAAGGGAGTTTTCATATAAAAGTAAAACATCAACAGAGAAAACATTTCTTCAGAGAAAGCAAAGCAAAGCAAAAGTAATCAATCTTTTCTGCCCACTCTTACAGTGAAAACATTATGACTCCATAGATCAACCCCAATGAAGTTAATGGAAAGATTCCTCAGGACTCTGGTGGACTTTGGTGGACTTTGGAGTTGTACTGAACTTCGGATGTTTCATGACAAGGCTTCTGGCACGTGGGCAGGACACATCCAGTCCTCTCCACCTTATTCCAAAAATAACACAAACAGTTGATCAGAGACCGAAAGGGTCATGCCCTGCTTATCTAATAGAAAAAACTAAGTAGTCCTTTTTGGTGGTGACAGTTTTCTTCCTCTCTACCCCTCATAATAACTGTAAACTGAAAAGCAGGCATATAAAGCAAGACAATACTGTCAAAGCAGATAGAAATCAAGCTACACTAGCTGGTGAAGTTATGGTGCTTGGGGAGACATGAAGCATTGCTGAGATGGAGTGTTTACAGAAAAAATCCCACAGCTCATATTTGTATTAGGTATTTATAAATTCCTGGAACTCAATTTTATAGGGGTTTTGATTAATGGCTGTACTGCAGTTCAGCTCCAAGCCCATTGAACTTACTGTACTGGAACTGAGCAAGACGTACGCTAGCCAAATATGAACACTACTACTAGAATGTGATTTAAAGGTGGTTCATTGCTGTGGAGGCTCTGCTTATTGTACATGTAGGGATCATAGCTAAAGGAGGACCTCTCAGAAGCCTTCTTCAATTCAGAGTCAGATATGTATTTGAAAAACCATGGCAGTCAGGTGAAGTTCCCGACGACTGGAAAAAGGGAAACATAACCCCCATTTTCAAGAAGGGGAAAAGGGATGAGTCGGGGAACTAGAGACCAGTCAGCCTCACCTCTGTGCCTGGCAAAATCTTGGAGCAAATTCTCCTGGAAGGCATGCTAAGGCACATGAAAAACAACAAGGTGGTTGGTGACAGCCAGCACGGCTTCACTAAGGGGAAATCTTGCCAGAGCAATCTGGTAGCCTTCTATGATGGGGCTACGGAACTGATGGACAGGGGTAAAGCAGTTGATGGCATCTACCTGGACTTGTGCAAAGTGTCTGACACTGTCTCACATGACATCCTTGTCTCTAAGTTGGAGAGACATCAATTTGATAGGTGGACCATTTGGTGGATAAAGAACTGGCTGGATGGATGCATGCAAAGAGTTGTGCTCAATGGCTCAATGTCCAGCTGGAGACCAGTAACGAGTGGTGTCCCGCAGGGAACAGGGTTGGGACCGGTCGTGTTCAACATCTTTGTCGGTGACATGGACAGTGGGATTGAGTGCGCCCTCAGCAAGTTTGCCGATGACACCAAGCTGTGTGGTTCGGTTGATATGTTGCAGGGAAGGAATGCCATCCAGAGGGACCTTGACACACTTGTGAGGTGGGCTGATGCCAACCTGATGAAGTTGAACCATGACAAGTGCAAGGTCCTCCACCTGGAGCAATCCCAGGCACAGCTACAGGCTGGACAGAGAAGAGACTCAGAGCAGCCCTGCGGAGAAGGACTTGGGAGTGTTGGTCGATGGAAAAATGAACATGAGCCACCAGTGTGTGCTTGCAGCCCAGAAAGCCAACCGTATCCCAGGCTGCATCAAAAGAAGCATGACCAGTAGGTCGAGGGAGGTGATCCTGCCCCTCTACTCTGCTCTTGTGAGACCTCACTTGGAGTATTGTGTGCAGATCTGGTGTCCTCAACATAAGAAGGACATGGAACTGTTGGAACAAGTCCAGAGGAGGGCCATGAGGATGATGAGGGGACTGGAGCACCTCCCGTATGAAGATAGGCTGAGAAAGTTGGGGCTGTTCAGCCTGGAGAAGACAAAGCTGCATGGAGACCTCATAGCAGCCTTCCAATATCTGAAGGGGGCCTATAGTGATGCTTGGGAGGGACTCTTCATTAGGAACTGTAGTGAGAGGACAAGGGGTAATGGGTTCAAACTTAAACAGGGGAAGTTTAGATTGGATATGAGGAAGAAATTCTTTCCTGTAAGGGTGGTGAGGCACTGTAATGGGTTGCCCAGGGAAGTTGTGAATGCTCCATCACTGGCGGTATTCAAGGCTGGATTGGACATAGCCTTGGGTGGCATGGTTTAGTGGGAGGTGTCCCTGCCCCTGGCAGGGGGGTTAGAACTAGATGATCTTCAGGTCCTTTCCAACCCGAACTATTCTATGATTCTATGATTCTATGTGTTTGTCTCGGATACCTCCATGGTAGAAGAGGTGAAGAACAATTCAAATGTTGTGATTTTCCCGGTTCTTTTACAATAAAATGGGTGCAGCCCTTGTTGATGTATGGATTCTCCTAATTATATATTCATGTCAATTCAATCACAGTATCTTCCAGGAGCATGGCCAAATACTCAATTTTCTTATGCTGGTGGTATATGCCAAGTGGTATCCCACACTGTGGTATTTGACATCAGTGCTATTTCTTCCACACTTCAAAGAAGATGTCTGTGGTTATGGCTGGCAAATGCCAACTTAATTGTTGATTATCATAATTATAGAGTGAAAGCAGTCTCATTCTCTTGAGGTGAGAGTCACTTCATTAAATACAGTCATGGCTATTATGATTTGAGAGGCGAAACTCAGTGCCTGTAATCTCTTGGTGTGCCAACTGGAGTCAAATGAAGGCAATGTAAAAAAAAGAAAAACCTGGATAAGAAGATTTTCTGACTTTGTTAGAACCTTCTACAGTCACTTGGGTTGCAGCCATCCCAGATAATGCAGCCTTCATCTGTAAGATGGAATCACTTTAGAAGGTGCAAACTCAGTTGGATCACAGAACTGGTATGCGAGAATAGCATCACTGGGTATTTCACCTACCCTCTTATGATTATTTCTCATGAAAAATAAAGCAGAAGATTGATGATTGTTACTGATATTACAAATCTTTAGAAAACACAAGGAATGTCTGTATTCCTTTTGAAAACACAGGAGTTAGGGCAACTAAATCTCACTTCTTTCTGAGCATAGCATAATGATGAAGCTGTATATGAAATCCTGGAAAACTGAATTTACAGGTAAAAATTAATACTGAAGAATTGTTTCTAAGCAAGATTTTCTCCTTTGGTAGCTTGGCTTTTCATTTTTAAAAACACTAAAGAGTTGCAATGATGCTGGTTTATTAAATAGTCCTACTCAAAAAAAAAAAAAAAAAAAGAGGTATAGAGTTGCTGAAATTCATTTAATTACACTTTTGCAGCATAATGGTCTTTACATGAAGACAAGGCTTAGTCTGTTTTTAATGAAAATGTACTTGTTGTTATGACTGCTTGCATTTGGATGAATGTCCTTTATTGTTAAGTCTAAAATATTATACATAGGTAATTAGCATGATCTATTTATGGCAGAATTACATATCTTTATTTGTTTTGTTTGTACTGGTTTTCTTCAGTACCCATCTTCAATCAGGTTTATTTTTACTTAGCTCTTGTTACTTTCTTTGAGCTTTTCAAGGCATAGTGGCTGTCTATTCTTACTCAGAGCACTGTTTTGAAAGATAACTGAAGTGACTTGTGTGTTTCTTTTCAAAGAAGACTTTCATTTGTGTCTGCTGAAGTCATAGAATCACAGAATGGTTTGGGTTGGAAGAGACCTTAAAGACCACCTAGTTTCAACCTCCTGCCATGGGCAGGGACACCTTTCACTAGATCAGGTTGCTCAAAGCCCCATTCAACCTGGCCTTGAACACTGTAGATGGGGCATCTACAGCTGCCCTGGGCAGCCTGTGCCAGTGTCTCACCACCCTCAAAGAAAAGAATTTCTTCCTAATTGCTGATCTAAATCTACCCTCTTTCAGTTTAAAGACATTCCCCCTTGTCCCATTACTTCATACCCTTGCAAAATGTCCCTCTCCAGCATTCAAGTCCTTGATTTACAGATGGTTCAAAAGCAGCATTTTATTTGCTGTGTCACATTGTATCTTATACTGCTGTGATGGTTTGGTCACAACTAGTGGCTGTCAAGCCAGTGATACTCTGATTTGTTATTTGAGAAGTCCCTGCTGCATGATTTAAAGACGCTAAGTGGGTCAATCACCAGTGGGACACTGCAGCAGAGAGTCAAGCCTCAATAGGAGTGACAGCAAATCATGAATTTGCCAGTTTAATGGGAGAATATGGGGGGTGAGAGGGAGAAATGTTACAGTCTAAGTATGTTAACTGGAGAAAAATAAAACCAGTGGTGATTTAAAGAGGAAAGGCGGAGACATAAAGATTATGTTCATCTATCTATAAATCATTAAGATTTTAGTTTCAAATATATTCCCAGGCTTCCCAGGCTTTCAAAGTAGGATTGATGTGAGGTAGCATGGGTGTATTTGAAAGTATCAGAAGTTGAAGTTGAGCCTAAGGATTTGGATGCAGACCATTCACACTGGATAGTTAACTTATACACAAAGTGGAGATTCTTGTCATCTTGGATTTAGTCATTCCTGGGAATGTCAGGGACCAAAAGGGTGGAGGAACCATGAGTGACCTCACTCTTCAGCTCCCAGAGGTAACATTCTTTGGCACAGTACTTATGTGAATGCTGTAAAGAGATGGCAGCTCCCAGTGGTACAGCTGCGGGTATCATGCATTTAGAGGATAAACTCTGGTCTGCAGTATCTTGACATACACTATTACTGAAAATACAAAGGATTAGGGAACACCAGAAGGATCATGTATTTTCATGCTGACTCATTAAGTAATTTTGACTAAGTATTCCCAAAGTTTTCCCCAGTGTTCCTCAGCTTTATCAGTCCAATTCCATCTCAACAAAAGGAGACAGGCAGGCTCCACTGACTTCTTTTGGAATTGAACTGGGCCTGCAATGAGCTGCATACTCTACGTACAACTATTTGCTTAGAAGCCTAAAAATCACAGAAGCATAGAATTAACTAAGTTGGAAAAGACCTTTAAAATCAAGTCCAACCATAAATAGCTAAAAGCATATTAACAAAGTGCATGGATACTCATTAATTGGAATTCTTTTCGCATAAATTGTATCCATTTTAAGGTTCATTTTTCTAGCTGTCAGATTATAAAACAGTCAACAATAGAAAAGTCATGAAAGACTAAGAAAAGCGCAGGATAACCATCTTTAGTTGTCATGTAACCTGCATGAAGGGATACCAAAGCCGGTCTCTCTTTGGGTCCAGTGAAACTGTGACCACTTAACGCTATTCATTCTTGCAATTGTATGTCCATGTTTTAGGGTGATACCTTTTTTTTTTTTTTTACTGACATACTTTAACTCTAGCAACTAGAAGCCACTTTCATGCTTTCCTGTTTAAATTTAGTGTAAGAAATGGAGGAAAGGACTTTCCGAAAACTACTGCAGTGATCCTACATATTAACCAAGTAACGTATTTTGTTTTTTGAGAACAAAATTGTCAGCAAAAGGCAGTTGTACACAAACTTCATGTGCTGAATCTCGTAGTGGTATGGTTTATCTGTGTAGGGAATATCAATTCTGCATTCCAGGAAAGCTGCGTCTTTGTCAGACAACATAGTAGCAAGACTTGTCCAGATGGTAGATGCAGAGCATGGAGACAGAGCAATTATGTCATTAATGCTATATCTTTATTGTATAAAAATGTTGAGCCATTCTTCAAAGTAAAAAGTTCTGAGATCTGCAAAGGCATAAACACTTTCAGCAGCTGAAGGAGCGAGTGCATTTAGACAAGTTTGAAAATCCTATGCAAGATTCTAGTTTCATCTGTTTGTTTCCAGCGATGATAACTCACTGAAAGGAACTGAACATATTTGTGTTGTTTCCTGAACCTACATTTTGGCTAAGTCATCACTGTGAGGTTTCACTATGCACACGAGGTGCAGATCCACAAGAAATCTTCACTGATATTATTGTGATCACCACAAATATTTTCTTATAGATAACAAAAATGAATTTATTTTAAATGGCCTTATACAAAACCAATAAGAATCTGTGATCAAAAAGTAGTGCCTGAATAACTTTTATTAGCAAAATCAGTATCATCCTTTACATAAACAAGCCCAAATATGTGATCTACCATACCATCAGCAAAAAAACCACTGTTAGTATCCCTCTGGAGGCGAGGGGTGAGTGGGTTCACACCTTTTTCAAGCACGCTTCAGGCTGCCCACAGACCAGTTGGTCACTGTCTGCATCGGTCACGAGTCTACCAGATCTAGCAATATCATTTACAGCTATCTTCATGTAAACCTTTATTATAGATATTCTGTAGCTAGGAAGATAGTAGCAAACAATAAGCTAGTTTTCCCTAGGTTTTATTTTTAGTTTTTGTGACACAGATGAGTGAAATGCACAGTTGAGACAAATATCTAGATATATTTTTTCCCATACATTAATAAATCCAGAAACCTTGGGTACAAGAGCTATCTTCATCTCCCACAGCAGCTCCCACAGCAAATATAGAAATATCTCTCAGATTTTACAGTGTACTCAAAAGTATCGAGACAAAGCTAATTAGTGCTATCATTCACATTTTGCAGGTAGAAAAGTCGCTTTAGAAAGCAGCATTCTTCTTATACTTCAAAACCATTAAATGAACTCTAGCTACCCAAGGTCAAAAGTACAAAGAAGTTGAAACTAACAAACAAAAAACTTCAGCTGTGCCATTAACAGTCAACTTCAGCAAATACATCTCAGACTAAAACTGGCATGTTTTGTCTTTACTAGTATAACATTGTGGCAGCTACATGTTCGTCAGTAATGCTACAGAAAAAATGAAGTTAATTTTAGCAGCGTAAACAAGTCCTCAATGTCTTTCCCAAACTTATGAAGGCAATTCCTAGGGGAGTTAGAAACTGAACACAGGTTAATGACCTTAACCACCAGACACTCCTTTATGACTGGTTAAAGACTGAGAAGAAATCCTGCAAAATTCTGGGAACCATCAACTTTCAGTTGGCCCCAGCAGTATTTACAGTCATGAACATTCAGAAAGCCATAAATAATAGTCTTCATGATGTTGAAGCCTAGTTCCGATAAGATCATTGATGTCTGTAACATTTTTCTAGAACTGTATTAAAGGCCAGATTTTAAATTTATTATATATTATTCAGTTAGTTATAGTAGATTTTTAATTATTAATGCTATTGCAATAACATCTGGAGACCTTCATCAGGATCTGGCTTCACTGCCCCAAGACTGTGTAAGACACGGCTCTTCTGAGTTACAGTGAATGAGACCCCACAGACTTCATCATGTAAGGGGAGAGGAAGTAGGGACATGCTTCTGGCATCTAGGGCTGGCAAGCAACCAAGATGTTCTGGAATTGTCCGATGGGCACATGTCCAGTCAGGAGAAGGGCCATAGCATGAGACTGCAGCTGAAAATATAATCTTCTCGTAATGCTGCTTTCACACACAACACTGTGAGGTGAAATACTCAGCTACAATGCAGGCATATGACATTTCTCCTGCCCTATGACTTCAATTAATCCAGCATGCAAGTTCACAGAACAGAAGAAAAGCCACAGCGGTGTTTAATAAACACAGGAGGTTTGTCCCTTTCCTGCTCAGGAGTGATAGGAGCCTCATGCTTAGGGTTCTGACAGAGCTCACGTTCAGGCATGAATTAAGGTGTCAGCTTCCGTCCCACAAAGCTCAGAATCCAACAAAAAAGATTGAACACACGGCTTAAGAAAACAAGGCAGAGGAGAGGAAAGGCTGGCAAGAGAAGGGGATATATATATGTATGTAGCTGGGTGCTCAGTTCACAGACATGCCCTCAGGCAGTCTATACCAGCAAACACAGAAGTAAAATGTCCTTGTAAATATATATTTTTGCTTACTCAAACTGCAAACAGTGATGACAGCTGGGAGAAGAGCAGAGATGAGTAGGAGGGAGGAGAGGAGATATTTTTTGGTTTTAATTTCTCAGGAAGAAATAAATTTGTGAATCTCAGAACTGGTGAAAAAGTGCACTGGCATCAAACCATAAAACAGCTCCTGCATGTCACATGCTGACAATCGGGGGGGGGGGGGGGGGGGGGGCGGATGTTGGTTTTATGTTTGTGGGTTTTGCTGGGGGTTTTTTTTGTTTTTTTTTTTTTTTTTCACTGAATGATGTAATTTCACAAAGCATTGAAACTTCTTCAGTTAAGGCCCAGATCCTCACCACAACGCAAACCAGAGTAGTGACACTAGCCATGATGCTATACTGCAGAAGATCTGATCAGATTCAGCTGCCTGTACTGTCAGGAAAAAAGGACTTCCAGGGTTTTTAAATACTTGCAATATTTTGGACAATATTGTTCTTACGATTCCACTGTATTATTATCCTTCAGGTCACTGACTTGTTAGTGTCTAGCAATCAGAGGAGGTTCTCTCTTTGTAATGACACCATGCATCCCAGTCTTCCCAAATCTCTGCAAAGGTTTTGAATCAGAAAAGTCTAACCAATTAAATTCAAACTGTGTGGAAGGAAGGCCTATTTACTTCAACCAAAATTTGTGTTCCTAAACATATTTTTGTTTGTTTATTTCTTTAGAATTCAAGTCAAGCAAGCTCTTTTGATCTTTTGAACCCAAACATATTTTCAGATGGTCAACTTACAAAGTTTATGACATTGACTCATGCTTTTTTTTTTTTTTGCCATATTAATGATTTTTAACTCTTTAGGACTTCCTCAGCTTTTGGGATACATCTTCTCAATTTCAAGTAGAACTTCAAACCCCATTTCATATTTGTAACTGGAACATGCTCCAGTGATTTAAAGTGGTTTTGGCATTTTGCAATCCCAATATTCAGCTTTAAGAAGTTACCAGTTGCTTTGTTTGTTTGCTCTAGGTATTTAATCTTGTTTCCTTCTCCATATACAATTCTACTCAATATAGGTTCCTACACTCCCCTCATCAGCAGACTATGTGACTGCACTTTGATTTTGTGGGTTTTTTGGAGATTTTCTTGTATTTCAAATGCATATTCTATTCTTCCTTACATTAAAGGTCAATGATGTAAGCTTTTTTCTGGGCTGAAACAGGCTGACAAGGTCCTTCAGAATACACAAAAAAGTTAACATTGAAGTCAATATTTTATTGGGCATGAAAGCAGACTTCTCAGCTCTCCATGAAGAGCTTTGAATCAAATGGCCTATAGAAACAAATAAAAATAATGACAAAGAACAGAAATACCCAAGAAGTAATTTGTGCAGGTTCTGATTATTACACTATTCAAGCTGGAATGAAAGTGCTAAATCAAAGCAGAGGGTTTCAAAGCATGGAGGTTCCATGGCATGCTGAGTTCAAAACTGAGATCCTGACACAAACTTCGGCTTCTTGATCTTTATTTAAACCGGAGAGGCAATTTACACTCAAATGCAAAACGTGCACTATTCCTGAACACTGAACAGAAGCAGTGCATATGAAATCATGTTCGAGGGGATGTCAGACTGCCTCTTTCTCACAACTAGAAAAATTATGAATTGACATCCTAACACCAACTGCTTCAGTACAGCTTAAATAACACCATATCAGTTTTGCAGTTTAATTTACTATACATCAGCCCAAGAACTGGAGTAGAAGTATAAACCTCAGTTATCTCCAGCTAATTTGCTTTATTTTCTGCATTCAAAGCCTGGCCTCATTTGCCCACCTGGGCTAAAATTTTCAGGAACTTCAGTGGTGTCAGACAGTACCTGCTTAATGACATGGGAAAGAGGCCTATGTTTTGCAGCTCCTATTCCTCCCTCTGGAAGCCATTCCTGCAGGAATGAACAACAAGGACAGCTTGTTTCTTTGTCAGGCAGTTTTCCACCTGCAAAACAGGAAGAATTGGAGCACAGTTCAGCTTCATGGGAATATCATGAAAGTAAATATTATAAAGATACCAAATCACAAGTTTTATAAAGTTAAGGAGAACAGAAGGGGTTGTCTAGAGCCACAATTCCACCAGTTTCCTCTGCCAACAAAGCCCTCTAATGGGATGACAGCATATGACAAGAAAAGGGATTGAGCTACCAACAGAGTCATGCCCTTTCCCGAGTATAAGCTAGCTATACAACACAAGGACTTTGCAGCAGCGTGTCTGTGTCAGCATTTCAGCTGTACAGGGTTTGGGAGAGAGTTTTTTATTTTAAAATCAAAAGGAAAAATTCTGATGTAGATCTTGCCTGGGCCTACAAATGGTTGACTCCACCAGATCAATATCCTTGTAAGCAACAGCCGCCAGAGGTATGATCATGTGTAGATACAGCTACGTTCCACAAGCAAAGCAGACTAAAGGAGTAAAAATCCATTTTTGCCAGGACAGGTTCAAAGAGTATTCTGCTGATATGGTTATGTTGAAGGCAAGCAGAAGTAGTGCAGTTCTGAGGGAAGGATGCTGTTTTATCATTCAGGCTTGTTTTACACAAGTTTAATTGTATAAGCTGCAGGGGAGTTTCTTCCCATCTAAACTAATGTTGAAGAAAGAGGAGAGGCACAGGGAAAATCAGAAGTCCACAGTAAGGGTATTTGAATAAGCTAGTGAACTGAACAGTCTGGGAAATTTTTAAGTGTGCACATTTCTTACACAGGAACTTGGTGGGAAGGCAAAAAGAAAACAATGCTTGTGAAAATGCTAAATGCAATTTATTCCAAGAAAAAGATCAAAGGAAATATTTGCACAGGAAGAAATTTTTTGCTGTATATAAAGCATAGAAAAATAATTGGGAAGCCACTGTTAACAAAAAAAAAAAAAAAAATCCTCTTTGGATTCTAGTCCAGAAAACAGCAACCAAGAAAAAAGAAGATAATAAGCTTCTGTGTTGCATTACTTTAAAAATTCACTTGAATGAAAGCAAGTAGTATAATAATGAACTGAGTCAGAGAGCACTGTTCGTTTTACATGTAGAATTTAAGGGAGTTTATAATAGCAACACTTACAAAGGGTGATTTGGTTGGGCTTATAGTTATGGGAAGGGAAAAAGTTGTGGTGAGTTAAATATTTATTGAATAGGAAGGTCTGATCTAACTGATCCAGATTAGTCCTCCACAGCAGTAAGACCTTAAAATTAGGTCACTGGGATGAAAGGAGAATTTAGCCTAAACTATTTCATACAAAGGCTGTCTGACATATGGAACATGTTACCCTAAAGAGTAACTAAAGCAAGGAGCATGAATGTTTTCAAGAAAGAAAATGACAGGGAACTGCATAAGGAAATTTCCAACCATGAAAGCTTCAAAAAGAATAAAATTCCTATTTATTTATGTATTTATTTAGTAGGTAGTCAACCAGTATCTGCGTTCTGAAGGGAAATTATGATAAACATTATTTCTTTCCGCCTACCCCCTTCCTAACTCTAGTGTTTGCAGGATTTAGTTTGTTTTGCTTTCATTGGAAGGGCTGCAGTTTAGTGTTCCCAGAACACAAAGGACAAAAGCTAATGCAATGCTAATGGCTATGTATTTTTTTTCAATATGTAGTGGTTTAAAAATGTTATTCTTTGTATTCTGATTTGTTTTCACTAAGATTTTTATGAGTGTGAGGATTTTTTAGTAGAAAATGGGCATTTTACTTCTTTTTACATATCAAGACAAAACTCATGTCCTGAAAATGTTCTTATGGTTTAGTCTGGCTAGAAGTAGACATTGGCTAGCTATCATAAGAACAAGCCATGAGACAATTTGTGATAGTATTACTGGTCCTATCCTGCTGTCCTTTCGTTCCTTGAACAAGTTCTTGTTCAACCTGATGGCTAGGTATTGCAGACACTGTCTCCTCCATTACCCTTTCGGGCTAAAGAGGTACAGTGCTTTTTTGGTTCCTGTACATTGAGTGCCAACCTGTAATGTAATGTTTTAAGACAGATGCAAGGACTCAAGTAAGTAGAAAAAGAGAAAAGCCGATCAGGCCAAAACTGCAACCTCTCACCTGAACCCTTTCAGCTTGTAAGAGAAACAAGATTTCTCCAGTGGTTAATTCAAAGTGGTGCAGATTTATCTCATCTAACACAAAGTATACCATTTAGGCAGCTCAGCATAGATAGGCAGGATGGATATTTGCCTTCCTGCACACACTGGAAAGTCAACCCTCAGTGATGCAAGGGATTTAAATCCTTTAACACAACTGTGTAGTTTTGGAACCAGAACTGAAGACAAATACTGAAAATAAATCCAGACCTTATTGTAGTATGAAAAGATCTCTTCAGTTAGAAACAAATAAAAGAAAATTGAAATAGCATTTTCTTTATACTGTGAAAAAAGTCTCTTTTCCCCCACAAAAAATACAGCTTAGGAAGAAGGCAGTGAAACCGTAATATATTTCTGTGGAATGGTACTTGCATTTTAAAGTATTTCTTTCATTAGAGTGTAAATAAACTAGCCCCCTTTCTTGCAGTAATGTTATCTATCTTCTTCATTTCACATAGCTGTAGAGCATCTGAAACAGCTAAACAGATGACTCCAATTTTCACAGTATATACTAATATTTTTTCCAAATTTAAGAGAAAGGAAAGAATTTGGAGAAATTATGATCTTAGCTTCAGCTTGTTTAGCGAAAACAGAAAAGAGAGTAAGATGGTAATTTGGTTTTACTGCCTTGCTCAAAAATTTCCATATGCTTCCTTCTTTCCTTTTTATTAGAGATATGACATGGAAAGATCTTCTAAACACAGAGTCACATTTTCTTCTAACTTACATCAGGGTAAATATGAAGCAGCACCACTCAAGTCAATGGAGTTATTTTTATTCTAAATAAGCAACTTAATCAGAACACACAGCACCTTTTCTTAAATTACTCCAATATATTTGGAATCATGTTGATTGTGAGCATTAACACCTGACCTATTCCCTGGTGGATTTCCTCAGAATAGCTTACCAGTATTGACAGAAGCTGAATAGAAAACTGCACCAGATCAGACACTATGCCAGATTATGACCTCAGTTATATGCAACTCATTTTACAGTCGCCTGCTTTCTGTGTGACCAAAAGCAGAATTTGGCCTCGATCTTTCATTTTTAAGAGTTGCATATACACAATTGTCTCCAAGCATAATACCATTTAATAGTTTAAAATGGGAATAAATCTTTGTAATTTTCCTTAATTTCTAGCAGTCCCTAAATACGTCTTATCTTTTCTAAATAACTGTAGCACAGTATTTTTCTTGTAAATCCAACCTCTGCCCGTGTACTTAAGTCTCATAGTCCAGGTGATCTGAATCCCCCAGTCTTGACCTGCCCAGTTATCTTCTTTCTCCCAACCAGAGCTATGCTGAAAGTTTGAAATCACAAACTGTACCCCCGTATATATGCTAACAAGAATAAAGGCCTTTATGGAATGGTCAGAGAAGACATTTCTGAAGCTCAAGTTGCTTCTAGCCCAGAGGTGTTGGTTTAGGGTGAGATGATGGGAGCATGGGATAGAAAAGATGTATGCGTGTGCTTTTGCCTTTTTCTGGGAGGATGCAGGAAATATTTCCCCAGTATGTGTACGCTTCCTATCAGTACCAGCCACAGGAAAAGTTGCCTTCCATTCAAAAAGCCCTTTCCTATTTGTAGCTCAGCAAAGCTCTGTGTTCCTGTTATCAAAAAGGCCTGAGAAATTATCCCCTTTACATCCAGTTATCCCAAGATATTGACTGACCTCTCACCTTTAGTAAACAATTTCCCCGTATGTTCACCTCCCAAAAGTTCCTAAGGATGTGATCACTTTGTTTTGTTTGAGCTTTCTTGCATATTTTCTAGTAACAGACTGAGTTCAGGTTAGGAAGATGCTGGTCTTTCACAGGTTTCAGTGAACATGCTCCATTTTCTAGCACTGATAATATCCTGTATCGTTTTAACATTGGCCTCTAACTTGGAACCTGTACAGAACACGCTTGCTAGGTTAAACTCACCACATATTATCAGGACTAGTACCTAGTCAGACAGGAATATAAGAGGAAGGGAGGACTGCACCTCTCTACCCCCCTCAGCTTTACTCACATGACCGTTCAGGTTCAGCTTGCTCAGTGCAACTCTGCCGGCGGCAAGGAGACCAGGGGCTCCTCACCCTATACTACTTGCTGAGAGGAAGTGAGTGGAGAGGGGGTGTTAAGCTGATAGAAGTGCAGAGAGCCCAAGCTTCACCCCACTCTGCTTCCTCGCCAGCCAAAGTAGCTGGCTGGGAGCATGGGAGAGTAAAATGCTCCACGAGAAGTAAAAAAAAGAACAAATAAAAAGAAAGGATGAAGTAATTGACTCTTGTAGTAGAGCAAAGGGAGTGACTTTGGTGGAGGAGGGAAGATAGGGAGGAACTGTGACTCTGACTCACAATATATTCTGTACTCTGCTCCTGGGGAGATGCAGCTGTGCATCTCCCCTTGTATAGGCTACACTGTAGTTACACTGTCGTCCAAAGTAAGCATCCCTAATTCTCCCACTTCCTGAAGCACAACAGCTTTTGGCTCCTTTTTAATCAGGGATTTCTACTGTGCAAATTGAAGTCTAGGACCAGGTTTTTCCTATGTGTGGAATTAAAAATCTCTCCCTTGATTATTTTGTTAGGTCCTGGGGAAAACTACTGAACTGTTACAGCCGATTTACATTGGCTTGCTCATTTTAAGGCTGATTCCAAGTTCTTTTTAATTCCTCAAGGCACCTGAGATCTTCTGCATGGACACCTTTGGCAAAGTTTTCCACATCCTTTTCCCTCCATCTGCTTGCTTCCCAGTTACTTCTAACTTCACTAGAGTAGGGGCAGTTTCCTTTTTCTACTGCTTCAATAGGAAGAGATATGGCATGGAAGTCCTTCTAATTTAGGCCACCTGACCTAATGGACCTCAGTTGGGGCCACCAGAGTGTTGGGAAAAACTTGAAGGAAGAGTCTGGTCCAGTGGGTAGAACCAACCAGAGCCTAGATCTCATGAGAGGAAGGTCCTAATGCCCACTCTTCCATTTTCTTCCCACATGACCTTGGGTTCACATAACCTTGAAAAAGTCACATAGACTGTACGGATGTTAGGTTCCAAACTAAAACAACAGCAAAGCACTTGGTCACCAAAGGCTTTCTTAAGTATGAAAACAAAATTTCATGCTTACCCTGCATTAGTTCTCATGCACTCACAGCATCTGCTCTTGCAATGAGGTTGTGAACACCTCATCTCTTATAAAAGCAGTAAACTTAGAGATGTAGCAGCACCTCCATAGCTCATCTCTATCATGCAAGTCAATTATCCAGTGATGTAACTAGCCTATGTGTTATCAGACGTCACTACGATTCTTTCATGAAATGTATAAAATGTGCATATGACAAGAGGTGAACGAAAGACCATTTAAAAAATGACTGTTTCTGCTTCTATCTCCCTTACCCTCGGAATTATTTTTTCCTTGCCCTTTTATAGATAAAAATTTTCATAACCAGAGTTTCTTCAGTAAGAAGAAATTTTCTAAAAAATCATACCAGTTATTGATTCTATAAGGAGAAGCAAAGCCAGCTGCTGTACATCTCATTTGTCTCCTTCCCATGCCCAGTTTAAAACCTTGTTTTTCTACCAAATATCGGGAGATCATATGCCTGGTGAGAGATGGCATATGTTAAAGTACTCCCAGTTTCAAGATTCTTCTTTCAAAGATTTTTGGCAAAGAGGAGGGGAAGGCATTGTGTATCAACAGGAAAAAGGCATCTGGATTGAAAGATAAGAGAAAATACAGTGGTTTCCAAAACCAAGGCAGTTTTCAGATGAGTTTTGGACCTGGCAGATGTGCAGAGCCTGCATTAGCGCAGTAGAACACAGAGATTATGCTTTGACATTGAAAGGAAAGGCTCAGTTTTGCAAATTAGCAGACACTTTGGATGCAGTTTAGCAGAGCAGTCAACCATAAGCTTCATGCATGAGCAATCTGCATTTCGGTGGGGCAACTCATAAAAATCATACACTCTGCTAGATGGGAACCAGAATACTCTCACCATCCTTGAGTATTAACCCCTAAATGTAGTCGAACTCACAGCAAAGTGTTACCTGAGAGCTAAAATTAGAAAACTTCCGTGTCTCGAGAACTGCATACTGGAAATTTTATCCACACGAACATTGATGAACCAGTGGATTCACAAGCAAAGTTCCACTTCGGGCAAATTTTTACAAGGAAAGAAATGCAGAGTAGCTAGATTTACCGGAACAGTCTTTACCCTCAGGACAGGCTTATATGTAAACAATTTGCTATAAATTAATGTCATTTAGTAGAATTGCTTCTTTTTTTTCTCTAAATGGGCAATGGCTTTTATTCAGATGCAATGGGAAAAAGTGCAAGACTTTCATGGGCACACATTGCATTTTTTAACTCTTCTCCACAAGAAAGGTTCAGGGGTCTCACTGTGCAGCTGGGAGCAGTTCTAGGAGAGCAGTCCTAGGAGAGCAGTCATGATTTCACAGCATAAAACTGAGTAAGGTTGTTGGTAGAACTGATGTCTCATATCAAGGCAGCTTACTAGTTTATCAGGACAGACAGACTTCTAGGCATATAAGCTCTTTTTAATCTAAAGGCTTACATTCTTTTCCAAAGAAGCAAATTCTAACTGTACATTTCTCCCCAAACCACTTTGTTGTATTTTATAAAAAATAAACACAAGACCCTTCTTCTCTGAGAATGACTTAAAAAGTGTAACTTTAAGTTCATTGCAAGCAAACTACACCACCTGTGCAAAGACCATGGAACAGGTATTAGTCATATACTGCTATGCTAATTTCTCACTATGGTCCTGATGCAAACAATTCAGTTGCATGCTGCATATATGCTAAAATAAGGATCAGCCATTAACTGTCTCTGGCCACATTGTCTTTACCCTGCACACCTTACTGTGCAAAAGTGTTGTCCGATTCATGCTGAATTCAGGGAGCTCCAGTTGGTGGTTTTAAAGCATTTGGATCAGGCCTGGAGTCCTGTTCTTGAGAGCTCTGCATCAGATACTTTGTACCTGTAGGTCTAATGATACTTTTCTGTTTAGAGACTTGTGAACCTTTGAGAAATAGGGAGAGGCAATTCAGAAACAAATTTTGATTCACCAACTGGTCATGGATGTATTTCTGTACACCTTTAAAGAAACCCGGCTTTTGAAAAGCAAACACGTGCAGTTTTGGATGAATATGAAATGAAATGAAATGAAATGAAATGAAATGAAATGAAATGAAATAATGAAATGAAATGAGGCTTCCCCAGGAGCTTCTTGTGCCACAATCCCCATCTCATGAAGCACATCTGGGGTGGCAGTGCATTGCATGTGGAAGCATAGCAAGGTTTATAGCCAGTGCTTGGGAGAAACTCTCAAGCAGCAATGCTGCTCCTTGTAAGCAAATGGTACCTTAGAAATTTGACTGGGCCTTGTAAGAGGCAGTGTTACCCTAACACTGTTCCTACTCTCAACACAAACACCTGTATTCAAGGGTCACAGTAGAGCTGGCAGAAAACGAAATACCTAATTTTGGTTTTTGTTTTGTTTTGTCAAGAGAAATATCTCGGGGTAGCTTCAGGAATTCTTAATTCTAACTAAACAAAAGATCATTTCCATTTTAACTAGCATTCCCTATTACTGTATTTCTGTTTCCTTGTGCGTATGAATTCTCTTTGTACCCATGAGCTAGGTTTAGGAATGCAAGATTTTTCATACTGAGACACCAGTATTTTTTGAAGCTGTAACTTTTGTTTTCATCTCTTTGCTTGCTTGATTGCACTATGTTTCTTAGTTCATAAAAGAAAAAAAAAGAAATTAGAAGGCATTAAAAAGGATGGAAGAGGAAGTTTCCAGTTTCTAAACCAAAACAAAGTAGAAACCCTTCTGGTTTCAGTGTAAAAACCAGCAAAATAATGATCTTGAAATTCACAGTTGGAAACAGTTTTCTTCTTGAGTTTCTTAGCATTGGAAAAAAAAAATAATAAAAAAAAGTTTTAAAAATTTATCTTTTTTTCTGTCTGCAAAAAAGAAAAGGCAGGAAACAGACAAAATTCTGATAATCTGACAGGTGCTTCCCTTTCTCCTCCTGTTACTAAGTTGAACAAAACCCACCTCAGGCATTTAAAAATAGAATTATGAAAGCAATGTGGACCACTTCACCTTAACCCTTTACATGGCTTCCCTTGCTCTTTCCAGGAGATGCCAAATATAGCCATGCCTTTGATAGACCCAGAGTGCAGGCTTGACTCCCCCTGAAGTGTGGGAAGGTGAAAGAAGTGAGTTTCATCTGGAAAACTACTCTCAATTTTAATTACGGAAAGCTTAAGCCCTCAAAGCATCTCTCTGACCAAAATAAGAGGAACTTCAGCTATGGCCTGACTTTAGTACATAACAATTAATCAGCCCTGGTTGAGCCAAAGTAGGTCCAGGTTGACTTGAAAGGTTAATGGATCTTCAAACTGCTTTAAAAAAAGGTTTAGATGGAGTTTCAGGGCTGCAACGAAACATGAAACCAGGCCTCTTTGGTGTGGCTTTGGGCTTGTTACAAACATCTTGCAGAGCTTGAAAACTGCTTTTGATGATCAGCCGAACTTCCCGTTCCTTAGTTTAATCCCATTTTTCCTGATTGCACTACTTTGCCCCACCCTAAAGGGAATGCTCTCTGTCACCAATCCACTGTCATGCCCTTTTTGTCAGCTCATAGCAAAGGTTTGCACATCCAAGGCAATTTCCTCAAAGGTCAATTATACCACCCTTCTAGTAATTTTTGCTGCTATTTCCTGACTTTCTTTTCATATGACAATACCGTCCATCTTTTGTGCAGCTTTCTCAATTTTTCTGCTGAGTTACAAAATGCGATGGAATGCCTCAGTATTCTCATTTACTGAATACAGTGCCTTTCCAAGGTTTTAGATCATTCCTGGGGCTGATCAGGTATTGTTCCTTTCAAAATTTCTTTTCCCCTCTGTATATCATTGCTCAATACCACTATTCCCCCAGCATGCTAGCTTGTAATTTCTACTTTGACTTTCATTTTGTAATTTTCTGCCAATATTTTATGCCTCCTTCTCCCCAGCAGAGATTGTATTTCTCTTTGCTCACTGCTGTTTGCATCCCCTCCAAATTCAGCTGCAAATTTAATTTGTTTGCTGCATGGCCCTGCCAGTTGTAAGAAACAGTAATGAAAAGATTAACTAAACACGCAAAGAGTTTAGCATCTTAAATTATCCACTACCATAATTTAGTTCTGGTGCTTTCTATTCTTCTGTTTATAAATGACTTCTCAAAGAACAACAAGAACAACAAAAAGCAATTGCTAAGTACGCAAAAATCTTTTTTTTTTTTTTTTTTTTAAATTAGCCAGGTCTAGTCAAGTCATTGGAATTTATGAATTTAGCTAAGGATATGACCTTTAAAATTCTTGCTACTTTGGACAGTTTTCAGAGCTACACAGTACTAATATGTAGACAAACTTCAGCTTTTGTGGAAATTGTTTACCCGACTATGGATTTAATTCTTTGTCATGACTAAGATGCAGCTGACTGCTCATCTCAGATGGCATTGATTTTATTTCTTTGCATTTTGTGCTTGTCATTTATCTATCACACTTTCATGCAGCATTACAGATGGAGTTTACTGGTGCAGCTAGTACATGAGGACCACAAGGACTTTACTGATACAGCTAGTACATGAGAACCCCAACTTGCAGCAGAACACCTGTATGACCTTGCAAGCATCATGACTTTTGTGTATTCCAGTCTCTGTTCTTTAAAACAGTAGCAATGGCAGCCCTCCTACTTTGTCAGTATTAACATAAGTGCTTCTGGAGTGCTCAAATATCAGTGACATGAGAATGGTAAAAGAAAACAGAGGATAATTTACACTGAGAATATTTATGGAAATATATTTGTTAAGATTCCTCATTACTCTCAAAACAGACAATCATCTCCCACACAGCATCTAGGGTATCACACTGTAAAGCTATTGCCCCTTGTATGGAGAAAGGAACTCTACTTTTGCTCTCTTAGTAGGGTAAGAACAGCCAGCTCTTTGAAGGAGAAAACAAAAGATGTCAGGCTATATAGCTGGGACAATAAACACCCAACACCACTCCACAGACGTAGAAAGTAATGAACAGAGACTTTGACTTGACCAAACTCTTCCAATGGATCAGAGAAATCAGGATCCCAGCCTCCCAAAACCTTGTTCTGATCTTCTCAATGCAGAGATCAGTTAGTAAACTGGTTAAGGCAAAATTATACCATGGCAGTCAGGGTAGACACAGACAGGTGTAAATACCATGTCACAAAAATGTCAGTGATGAGAGGAATTAAAACAGAAAAAGGTGTGGCTGTGACTGAGAAAAGTTTGCTTACTTCTGTAGTTGATTATAGACCTGGGGATGTAGTGAGTACGGTTGACATTGTACCGGACATTATTAATAGTAAAGTCCCTTGTTGGGACTGCTAGAGGATGCCGGGGAGTGTCAAATGCCTCCAGGGAGGTTTCAAGTGCCCTGAACTCCAGACAATGTTGGTGGCGGGGGAGGAAGGTGCAGGGCCAAAACCTAACAGAATTAACTTTGCACAAGGTGTGAGAAGCAGCTGCTGTTCCAAGTAGTGAGGTAAGCACGGAGGAACTGCTTCTGACCTTTTTCTCTTGGAAACAGGCAGGTATGTGTAAGATGATCCCATTTTGATCTCCAAAAAGATTTATCTGTGGAAAGATCAAATATAGACACACATGCCATTGCAATCGGCTGTGTCTGAAATGAACCAATATTGGCTTGCACATTTAACTGTTCATAAAATATTGTTCCTTGCAGCAGATGTATTATCACAAAATTGCCCCTCAGAAAGTTGTAACCAGTCAGAAAAGCTTTCTTCAATAACTAGCAGGGTCATGGTCACAATAGTAATCATAAATAGTATTGTAGATTGGTTCAAAGTGCAGATGATACTTCTCATACTTGGGTGAACAGCTGTCTTGCTGTTCTTTGCTCAGCCAGTCTTTTGAAGAGGAAAAGGAAATATCAGTGACTCAGAAGACTGAACTCCATTTCTAAAAGAGATTAGGTGTATACCATTCATTTGAGACTACTGGGGCTCAGTGCTCAGATGTGTCTTCTCTTTTGAAAATGGCCTTGAGTAATGCATAGTTAGAAACTGACCTGCTGCAGAGATAAAGAATCTTTGGTGGCCTCAGCCTCATATACGGTGTGTAGCTGCATTCCCTAGCCCATCTGCAAGAGGAATGCATTAGTTTCAAATTCCTTCACTAACTTACATTTTGGTTGACCCTGAGGATGGGAGGGTTAACACTTAAAGCTGCTGTAACTCAGTCTCACTTGACTTTGTCTCTGAATTCTTCAGCTTCTTTGTGGGTCTGTCTCTTGTGAAAGCTTTAACTTCAAAACGTATGTGTTGAAATTTCCATATCTTGAGTAGTGGAAATGTTCAGGAGGGTCTTACCGTCTCTAGAGGCATTCAGCCCTCCACAGCAATCTATCTTAATAAATCCTTCTACAGGAACATATTGTCCAAGTAATCGATTACTATTATGAAATACAGTGCAAATTTTCATATGCAACTATTGCATACTTGCATCTTTCTGAATATTCACAATGCAGTGATGTTTTTCTTGTTTGTACCTTTTCAATATCCTCCTAAGCACAGAGGAGAAGAGCTACATTTCTTCTCAACATGCTTATTAGGATGAGGGAATCAACAGGGTGTTCTGCTACTTGTTGCTTTCTGTGAGTTTGTGAAAACAATGCTTAGCAAGCAATGAGAATAATTACATTGTCGTCTCTGGCAAAAGCCTGAATAAGCTGTCAGCCACCACAAATGATCATTAGTTACTCAGTCTGAAGAACAAAAGCTGCTCTTATATTTTTCAGAAAGTGCCAAATACTTCAAGCTGACTTACATAAATCATGTTGGGAATTACAATGCTGAATATGGAATTCACCAGTCACTTTTTCTTCTATTCCAATTCCACTCAACAATGATTTAAAAGTAAATACTTAGGCAGTGTCTCACAGTACTTCATTATTTTCACAAAACTTCATTATTTTCACGGAACTTCATTTTCACAAAACATATTAAATGACACTTTGCTTTTCAACTGTTTAGACTGTTCAGAAACTGATTAAAATAAAGCAATATCTTTTTAATCACCATAAACAAAACAAAACTAAACAAAGCTTTCCAACATTATGCAAAGTATTGAGTCTGAAAAAAGCAGAAAGTGCTCTGCCAGAGTCTGTTGGGGATTCATTTTATTAATGGAAGCAATAGGTAAGCTTATTTATTTCTCCTAAATTTAGGCTTCCTGAGACACCTACGTTAGACAGCATTAATGCTCTGCTAACACTGCAATAATAAGCAGCAATAAAACCATTAAAATAAAGTAAAACAAACCTATAGTTGAAAGATCAAAAACTTTGTAATGCATGAGCTTTTTTTATCTGGTATGCCACAAATGTCAGCAATCTTTAAGTCAAACTTGTTTAGTGCAAATTAACAGCTGACTCTATATTACCATCCATAATGCCCAATTGTCCCGCAGTTCAACTCCTTTTTCCTTTAACAATCTTCTTGGCTTCTGTTGGATGCTTGCAATCACTTTTGAAAGCCTGGGTAGTATCTCTGAATAAGAGGAAACTACCACTATGCAAAGGGACTAACTCAAAGAGACTAACGTATCTTTCCACCTTCATGTCCAGTGCTTTTCTAAATTCCATATAGCAGTGTTTTCTGAGCCCATTTAAAGGCTGATTTGAGAGCCACGTGCTTTCACCCCCTTTTTAATTAAATTGAGCAAGAACTCAAGGCATCCCAACATCTAGAAGGGCACAAAGAGTAGCACAGCACACTAGTAGAGCTGGTCTGAAGCTTCTCAGCAGACAAGGAAAAAAACTTTCTGGAATATGTCAGCAGCCCTAGATGAACCCCCAAGATACAAAATAGAAAAGGAATTGGGTGATACAGGAGGAAAGAGACACAAAACAGGGTGGATATCACAGCAAGAAGACTGTTTCAGGCTGCTTATGCCCATCCTAGGGAGCCGCTTACTATTTGTGCCACAGGCACAAAGTGAGACAAGTAGTCTACCATTATGTCCAGCCAGTATTAAGTCCCCAATGAAATGATGAGTTTGACATAAACTAAAAGGTCAAAAAGGGATACCTTTTGATGTGAATCTAGAGAAGGTGCTGGATCAATTCTTCTGGATTCACATCATCTAAACTGTTACACAACCACATGGCTTCTAAGGTACGTAGTAGTTACTGCATGTTAAGGTGAATATACTGGTTCAGATGGATGTGTTGTTATATCCAATATATACTGAAGACCCATTGAAGTCATGTGCTACCGTACACCTTACTGCTGACTAGCTGTGTGTCAAGCTGACCTGACAGCCCATGGAAACAGAAACTGAGCTCAGGTACCTGCATTAATGCTCTAGCACAATCAAATATCAGGCAAAAATGAAGTGGAAACAGTCACTGATTATGGTCTTCTCTATCTGTGTCTACCAACATTACTTCAGCTGATACTGGACTAGTGACCATGTTGCTGGGCTGTGCTTTTATTCTGAAGTCACCATGAAATGATTGGTTATGTTTACTTGGGACCTAGACCCAGGCCCTAAATATAGTGTTTTAGTCTGTACTTTCTGTAGGAGTATAAATAGTATTGTGTCCATTTCTAGGACCATTCATCACACTTACTTAACTGTGAACAGTCCACAAAGGCAGCTAAAATGACCCTTTACAGGAATTTACATATGGAAAATTTCAAGAAGAACCTTGAAGAACAAGAAATGTGTCTCACAATCATCAGCTAAGTAGAAAAAGTTTGCCTTGAACAAAATTTGCTTTTTTATTTGAAATGAATACTTTAGATTTTAAGAATTTTGAATGAAAGAACAGAAAAATTCATGTGAAGGAATAAATTCTTGGGATATTTTTATGCCATTCTCCAAGAACCTAAAGAAGGAGCTATTGCTAATTGTGCTGAAGTAGTTTCTACTAAGGTCCATACAAGTCTGTGCCCCAGGAGCCTGGAAGTTAGGTCAGTCTTCTTTTAGACGATACCTCTGTTGAAATCTTGCCTCTGAATGCAAGTCTCCTCTATAGGCAATTTACTCACTAGGTCATAGTGACTAAGCTCTTTTTCTGTTTTGTGAATTCCATTGTGTAACTTCTGAAGCATGTCCAAAACACATCAGAATTATTTGCTTTGAAAATAAGAAAACATAAACATTTTAATGTTTTGCATTTCCCTCACTTTATCAGTTTAGCAATATGTAAAAAATAAAAAGTTAAAAATTACAAATTATCTTCAATTTAGACAGGCACAAAATTCTATTTTTGGCAATGAGCCATTTATCAAAAAAAAATATAGTCAAGCCCTACAAACCAATTCACTTTTCAGATGACTTATACTCAAAATAGAGCCAAAGCCATAAACCAGCTGCAGTTTCCCAGTAATGTCCATTTCTCCTAGATAGAATATTTCTTTAGGCATATTCTGAGGTGCTGGACTTCATAGACAGCCTGACAATTTCAAGCTATGGACTGGAATTTCTGAACTTTCAACTTCAGAATCTCCTAGGTGAACTGTCTTGGAGGGACTCCCTGAAAACTGCAATCTCACCAAGCATTTACATTTTGTTTCCAAACTTTGCACTCTGAAACAGTTCAGAAAAAGATAAAAATTGGTTCTGAAACATTTTTACTTTTGGAGCAAATAATTAGCCCGGAGGTAATCAACCTACAATTTGAATTTCAGACTAATTTAGCACCTTTCCCTCCAAATCCACATTAGCTTCAGAAAAATAATACTTCTAAATATATTCTTTCCATTAACAGGGTTCCTCCATGGACAAGAAAAATAGCTTATTTGAACTGATCTAATTCTGAGGTCCCTGGTCCTTCCTTTTTGTGCACGCCATGACATTAAAAAGAGTCTAAAGGAACTTCAGTCTTATTTTTCCCAACTCATCACCTGCTCCAACTTGTGTATTTTGCTAGTGCCACTTAGTTTTGAAACTAAGCAGACCAGTGACTGCATGCAGCTGCATGTTGGCATGAATAATGCTTTCAGCTTTTGAGCTGAGCATTGTCAAAGCTTTGCTCACCATCCTATGGACTTGTGTGTCATACTTCATGTGGGTTAGCCCTTCTGAATACTGTAAGGCAATCTGCTGAATGACAGCTGTTTTATAATATTTTTACTGGTTTTAAAAACAAATAATTTATTGAGGGAAGACCAAACTGAACAAGAAGAGGTCTTTTTATACAGCATAGACTAGGTTCTGAGATCCATCTACATTAAGTCTGTATTTATTTAGGTATGACAGTAATTGTATGGTAACTGAAAATCTTGGATTTTTTTTTTTTCCCCAAAGCATAACATTGCTGCAAGCAGCAGTCTAGATTTAGGTGAACTCATACTGTGACAAACTGAGAATGGAGAAAACACATTTCTTGTCCATAAAAGGACAGATCACACATCCACAGAGGGTAGCTTTGATTTTGCTGCAGTTCCAAACTATGAAGTGGGGACTCTCTGTTGCTAAAAGGAGCTTTACTTAAAGTGGATAGAGGATTGTCCAGTATTTTTTTCTTTTTGTTTTGCTTCTTAAGCAGAAAATGGTGATTTTTTTTTTACTTTTTTTTCCTGAAGTGGAAAATTTTCTATTCATGAGGTCTGATATTTCAACAATTTCTTCTGAGAAAGAGTATCCATAGCGTCACCAGTTGAGGGAGGGGATATTTCCCTCTGTGTCCGGTTCTGGGCTCCCCAGTACAGGACAGACATGGACATACAAGAATGAGTCCATAAAGATGATTAAGGGACTAGAGCATCTGTCATGTGGGGAGAGCCTGAGAAATCTGGGGCTGTTCAGCCAGAAGAGAAGGCTCAGGGTGATGTTGTCAAAGTATAGAAATACCTGATGGGGGGGGAGTAAAAAGATGGACCCAGGATCTTCTCTGGGGTGTCCCATGAAAGGATGAGAGGAAACAGTGTGTTTTGAAAGGAAGTATTTGTTTCCACGATTTAGTATTTTACATTGAAAATTGATTAAATTTAAATGCAAATGCATATAGAAAATATACAGTATCCACATGGAAAAAAACCACCTCCTTAGATGGATGCTCACAGTTCTCAACTTCACAAACAGGGTGGGAGAAAGATTTAACAAGAAATGACAAATGAGCTTCTAGAAGATGCTCAAAACCTAGAATTACAAGGACTCTACAAGAATCCATAGAGAGCCGCGGATGTCAAAGTACAGTACAACAGAGAAGAACCACACTTTTAGGTCCAGTTTTCAAAATCTTGATCTTGACTTCATTTTGATCTTTTGAACAAGTTTCTTCCACTGGGGGGGGTGAGAAGGGAGAGAGGGAATGAGAAGGAGGAGAAAGAAGTAAACAGAGGGAGGGGAAAAGAAAGGAAAGCAGGGGAGGGAAAAGGGGGCGTCCTCCATCCATCCTCAAATATTTCTGAATACTGTCAGTTTTGTTCCATTTTATATAAATGTAATGAAGGAACTTCATTAAAGAACAGCAACAACATCAAAAAAAAAAAAAAAAAAAACCCCAAACAACCCCAAAAAGAAACCAAAACAAACAAAAAAACCCACCAAAACAAAACATAAACAGGCAACCCCTGCAAACAACTGGTACAAAATGGCCTGTGGATCCATCTGAATTTCTCACTTGCATTATAGAGGCTTTCTGAAATTCAAAATATAAGAAACCACACTTCGCTGCTTGAGTGCACCCTTTTTCTAACACCAGAGAGAGAAAGAGAAAGAAAGAGCTATTGAAACATGGTATATATTTCCAAGTCTATGGTAATGCTCTCAGGGTAAAGTCAAACACAAGCCATTTGATGAATAGGAATTTGATGGATCCAAGAGATCTCAATACACAAAACTTGGCAACAGTTAACAAAGACAGAACTTGGTAATTTTACACCATTAGATAGTCTGCTACTCTGCATAATCTCTTAATTTTGAAACTAAACCGCTCTGTAGAAGAGACTTAGTGAACTTAAACCTGGCCTCTGTCTACTGCCAAGACCTGGATGTACTATCCTAAGAGCTACCTACCTCTGTAAGGAGAGGACCTAACTGATATGTATGCCACTATGCATGGAAAAAGGAAAGGTCATCCTGAAAAGTTCATGCAATACAGATGAAACACTGGAAAACCAAAATTAAAATAAAGACAGAAAAGGGTTACACTCATTATAAATATATAAATAGTGCCTTCAAAGAAACACATAGCCTATGTACATATATAAAGTGCAGATGTTATTAAAACAAATCTGAATTTTCATGTTTACAGTCTCTAATAAAATTTTCTATTTAATTGTTTTTATATTGACTTTCTGCTTCTCTGCAGATCTTACAGGTGAACAAGGTGATGTCCATCTTGTTTTATGTGATATTTCTTGCTTACCTTAGTGGCACCTATTCTACCAACATGGATCAAAGGAGTTTGCCAGAAGATTCAATAAATTCTCTTATTATTAAACTCATTCAGGCAGACATTTTGAAAAACAAGCTTTCTAAACAGATGGTAGATATTAAGGAAAACTATCAAAACACACTGCAGAAAACAGACCCTCAGCAAGATGGAGATGGAGATGAAAATGTGAAATCAGACTTCCAGCCAGTTATCTCAATGGATACAGACCTCTTAAGGCAGCAGAGACGTTACAACTCTCCCCGAGTCCTCTTGAGTGACAACACTCCACTGGAACCGCCGCCGCTGTACCTCATGGAGGATTACATTGGAAATTCTGTGGTGGTGAACAGAACCTCCCGGCGTAAAAGGTACGCAGAGCACAAAAGCCACCGAGGGGAATATTCTGTTTGTGACAGTGAAAGTCTATGGGTCACGGACAAATCATCTGCAATCGATATTAGAGGACACCAGGTAACTGTTCTGGGAGAAATTAAAACAGGCAACTCTCCAGTTAAGCAATACTTTTATGAAACGAGGTGTAAAGAAGCCAAGCCTGTAAAAAATGGCTGCCGTGGCATTGATGACAAGCACTGGAACTCCCAATGCAAGACATCCCAAACTTATGTTAGAGCACTGACTTCAGAAAACAATAAACTGGTAGGCTGGAGATGGATAAGAATAGACACCTCCTGTGTGTGCGCATTGTCAAGGAAAATAGGAAGAACATAGATCTGCATCTCTTTGCTATATAAATTATTACTTTAAATTATATGATATGCATGTAGCATATAAATGTTTATATTGTTTTATATATTATAAGTTGACCTTATTTATTAAACTTCAGCAAATCTACAGTATATAAGCTTTCTCTCTCATAAACAAGAGTAAAGGGTGTGTGCCTCTGCTGTGGGCAACTCTGGGTTTTTTAGACTATGTGACACTGCTTGTTGGCAGCATACCGTAACCTTACTGTAAAATCTGTGTAAAATCAGTATTTTTCATTCAGTATTGTCAAGCCAGTGACTGTCATTTAGTAAACTTGTTAAAAATCAGATCAATGTCAAGAGTTGTGTACATATATTACTGGCTTTATACATTCATGTTGAATTGAAGGCAGTGTTGACTCCTCACTGCAAAACAGAAATGGACCAAAATACATGTTGTAGCCCACAGATGATGTCAATGCTATAGACATCAAGTAGCCATTAAATACAATTTCTGTGTATTATGCCTGTTTTGCCAGTGAAATGATCTTTTTCCCTCTGTAAGCATTTCAGAATGACTGCCAATAATCCAGCAACTTTCATTTATGTTTTGAAGCACACTTGCTTTGCAACTGTTTCTAATACTGCCAGTTCTTCATAGAAAAAATATGAAAAAAATCTAAAATATTCTTAGCAGAAACTTACTAAAACCAAGAACCAATCTAAATGGATTTTTAATGTAATACGTAAAAAAATAGTTCTTCAGAATTCACTATTTATTTTGATCAGCGCCTTCCTCTTCAATTATCTTCTGCTTGTATTATTGGATCATTCCTCTCTGTCTGTTTTTAAATTAGAAACAAAGCTGGTGGTGTCTTAACCTTAAAAGAGCCCTTGGCTTGCAAACTGGAGTAAAGAAGGAGATAATATCCTGGCACAAATATCAAAGCCACACACCCTTACAAAGTTCTCCTCAGCAATCCATTCTCCACTTTTTGCAGAGGGAAAAACATGTAGAATTGCTCAACAGACCTGGTACCTTTCATAACGATGTGAAATAATGCATCTTTTTCATCATTATGGTGACTAAAATCCAGATAGCCCATAGTTATAATATTCTTCAATTACACAGATGAGTTGTTACTTAGAAGAGGCTAAGCACTAGCATATATACCTCAAACTCTTCCTTGTATTGTCATATAGGTCCACTGGGGCCAGCAATAATTACAGTACTTGAAGAGATAGTCTATTACACATAAGCTGTATAATGCCCTGGATGGGATCCCACTCCCATAAAAATAAGCAAGAGTCTTGTCATAGCTATCAACAGAATTAAGATTGGACTGCATATGTTATCTGTGTCTAGCTAGATCTTAGCACACAGGGTTGAAAAATGCCAACCATTCAAAAAGCATTACAGCTGCAGTAGTCTTAGGTTTTAACGCTACAGCTTTCACTCATAGAGTGTTCAGCGTCACAAATGACAATGAGGTCAGAGCATTCAAAACCAAGGTGGCGGGATGCCTTTTTTCATACAGCTATCACTGTACCAACTGAACCAACTTCGAATCTGTGATATGTCATCAGAGACAGCAAATTGTGTGGTCTCCCCTAATGCTTTACAGAGAGCGTTACACACTGTAAAAACACCAGAGAACCAGACAGGTTGCTCATGAGGCCAAGCACTGGAATAGCAGTGCCTCTGAAAGCCAGGTTGGAGCTTGTAGGTATAATTTTGCAGGGGAGGCCATAAACAAAAGTTTTGAGAACCATCTCAATTTTCAACAGGATGCCAGTGTATTTACCTCACAGGAAATATCATCACCCCGCAGTACTGAATCCTAACTTTGCTTCAAACAAAAATAACTTCAGAGGTTCAATAAGAAGGAAATCGTTAAAAGGAGAGAATGAATTATAACAAGGATCTTATTATCTAATATATTGGACTAGAATTTTTCCAGTGTTATCCTTCCTTGGCAAACATTACAAAATAACAATAAAAAAATCCTCAACATAGCTTTTGTTGGTTTTACTGGTAGGAAAGTTGAAGTTTTCAACTAAATTTTTCTGCTTAGGGAACAAGCATATTTTTGAGAGTCCTGTCCCACTGAAATTTTTTGCAAGTTAAAAGCCCTTTTTTTATGCCACGGATTCTCAAATAAAGAAAATTTTCAGATGCTGTGAGTAATTAAAAGCAGATATTGTCATAGATCATTAACTTTAGAGATCTCCGTGCTTCAGTTCCAGATAGGTCTTTCTCCATATGAGAAGAGGATTAAAGAAGACTAACTTAGCTCAGTTAAATCCCATTAATCAGAAGCTACTTTGTTCCTACAGTGTGGATGGTACACTTGTTTACATCACTGTAAATCCAGAGAAATTCTATTGAAGACAAGACAGAAAATGTAGGTTTTTAGCAATGTAAACAACATCAGAGTTGATCCTAATGCCTTTATTTCTGGTCATTGAAAGGAAAGGGATGTTCATTCTTTATAGGTTCAAGGAAAATGATTTGTCATTTCCCACTGTAAATCTGGTAACAGAAACTGATCTTTGGCTCTTAACTTTACCAATGCACCAAGTATTTTACAAGTGGCCAGAAAAAATGTATCAGAATAACTACAATGCCTGTCATCTGAAACACATTAAGTAAGAAAGAAGCATGGTGCATAAAGTTATTAGATTGGCTGCCTCTTTCCCACCCCAGTATAACAATGAACGGAAGTGTTACCCTCTGGATCTGATCCAGTTTCCACTAAAGTCAGTGGAAAAATTCTCACCTTCTCCAGTGGAAGCTGGATTAGGCCCTGAGCAAAGAAAAACCTGCAGATCTCAACCAGAGAGCACAGCAATCACACACATCAGTGACGCATTCTTGTAAATCCTGTGTACACATAAGATGCTGTATAATTTTGTAACAATTTTGTAAACAAAGCCTGTAATAAATTTGTTAAGGCCTAATTCTGTTTTCACTGTAACCGGGGATGGTTTTATTGTCAATTTCAGTCATTGCACAATGAATTCAAAGTCTGTATCCAACCTTTTTTTGTATGTGTGTTAAGCAACTAAGCAAAATATTCATCTAGCAATGCTAGTTTAATTTAAGTATTCTAAAACCCACTCCCATTAGGCAGCTCAGACGCTCTGTCAGTATTGTTTTGCCAACAGATCATTATAAACACACATTTTGTTTAGCTTTCTCCCAAACAACCGAATGCTATTCTGAAATTGCCTGTCTGTGTCAAACTGTATTTTCTCCATTTTTCCCTTACTTTTTTTACAGTCCATTTAGTAACAGTAAAAATGCTCCACTGAGGTTTTGGGAAACCATCTGCATTTATTTTATCACCTTTGAACATGTGTTCAGGAATGAAGTCTGTGCAGTGAGTTTACTGCTACCAAGAGATTTGTGCGGCTGCACCAGGAAGAAACTTTGACTGGACTGTACAGAGCGTGTGCTCAAAACCACTCTGCTCATATTGTTATTTCGATGCTTTAGCAATCCGAGTCTTTTGCTTGGCTATACATTGTGTATCTGAAGACAATACCAAACAGGAAACAAGTCTGATTGGGAGTTCCAAAATTAAAAATTTAATGATAATGACCTGTTGTTTCTGACCTTTCAGAAAATGCATTTGTACGACGAATTAAAGCGCATAAGCACTCTTTTCATTTAATAGAAACATTCTGGCAAAATCAATGGGATTCTGTGCTCTCCACACTTGGTACGCACGTAAGAAATTCATCATGAATGTTGGGGGGGGGGGTGAGGATGGAAGAGAAGCAGAAGAAGGAGGAGTAGAAGAGGATAACAGGCACTACAGCTTGTGAGTAGTAAAAGTCTGTGCTCTGGGTTGGAGCGTTTTAAACTGTGGAGGGGTTGTTTTCTGAAACTCTTTGCCTGTATTTTGTTACAGCAGATGGCAGAATGACGAAGCAAGCACAGATGTGGTGTAAAGAAGTCGAGTAATATAATGATAACAAAAACTTTCCTGGGAAAGTCAGCCATTCAGTACCACTGTAGGTCTGTGGAGTTCTACGCAGGTTATTTCAGAACACAGCAATGACATTCCTAGTTTAATTATTCAACTAAACTCTATAGCAAAAAAAAATTATTTTTACCTGAAACTTAGTATATTCACAATCTGGATAATTTTATTTATTTATGGTTTTTTTACTCACTAGCTTTTTTGGTACCTCTGATGAACAGCAAATGGTAATGATTTCCATGAAGGTCCCCAAATATAGATTTCTCTGCTGTTTTACTGGTGAGCTTTGAAGCCAGCGGCACCTGAAAGCCATGCTTTCACTATAGAACTGTCCTTTTGATATCATGACCTCATGCTTCCGGACATTTTGATCACAAGATCCTATTTTGGAGCCGTTAGCCACACAATTAGGTGAGATCATGACTAGGCTGCTTTAAATCACGCTCGAGAAGTGGCTATGAACACAGCAGCCAAGGAGGAAAAAGAAATTGAGGCAGCCCTAAACCATATTTATATTCACCTTCACAATCTGCTTTGCTTTCAGTCTTGAGCTGCAGGTTGCATGATAAAGGACTGCATAATTAAGGGTTGCTTCTTGCATGTCCAAGGGTTGAGATGCCAAGTAAACCATTGACAAGACAGTTTCACAGATCACAGTTTTGCCTGCCCAGAAGTGTGTTTTATGTGAATCTGGATGGGCCTTCTGTAAAACACTGCTGTGACTGCTGGATGTCAGTTGTCTCCTTTCTCAAACACAACATACTGTTAGTATTTACATGTGTCACAGGGAGCAGAGAGCATCATTGATAAACCAGGTCCATCATTTGTAAATTACATTGAGACCATTTGACAGAAAACACTAATCTGTCCAGAGGAGGATGTTAAGGAAGAAGGTAAAATGCTCCATTTCTCTAAGCAAAAATATTTCCATGGAAGGTGGGAGAAAATGCTGAAAAAGCCCCCAGGGAGTCATAGCTGTTGGCTGGCAAACATCTTGCAGAGACTTAGGAAAGCAAGGGAGAGAGATTGTTCAACTGTAACCTTGGATGAAAGGCTCTTTCCTGATCTGATAAGGATTAATAAAATACCATGAGATCATCTGAAATTGAAAAGGAAAATGAACCTCTATTAATTGGGGTCAATCCCGCTGTGTTGATTAGGAATTAACTATGCTCACTGAGCACAGATGAAGTCTTGCTCTCAGTTAGCCCTCTGCAGCCTCTGTTGTCATCACTTTGGATTATGAACCAGTTAAATGAGGGCAAAATTTGGCCCAGAAGGTATTAAATCCAACTTAATGAATAAGGGGGAGCCTAAATTGAAAGCATTATTCACCACATGAAACAAGCCAAGATTTTAACATTAGCGTCATGAAAACTGCTCATTATTTTGTCTAGTTCCAGGGATTTGGCTTTTAAAATAAGTTTTGGACTGCCTGATATGACCAGTACACATATATTTAGCAGCAATTTACAAAAGAAAAAAAAACCTAAATAACTGTAAATGGATGTATGCAGTAAAATACTGTTTCTAACACTGTAAAAACTGTTGATTCCCATTTATGTTCTCAGTGTCTGAGAAGGGAATTTGAATACAGATCATAGTTTTGTTTCACAGATGGTATTTTGTATAATAAGCACTTCAACTTACTGCTTGTAGATGTTCGTGGTGTGCAATCTGTGTGGGTAATAGCGATGAAATATGGCTCTAAAGTTGCTGGGCAATGCAAAAGTTTCAAGTCCACATTTGTACAGTAGATAGTTAAACCAAACGTGTGAAAGTGACAGAATCTGCTTCTCAGGCTCAGAGATTAAACATGTTTTAAAATATTGAATGGCAGCTTTTGTCAAGTTATTACAAATACCTTGAGTCAGATTCATATGTGACACAGCCTGCTGCTCATATGGAGTGTAATTTTTTTAATCTTTATTGTTGCACAAATCTACTAAATGTGATTCCCATTAAGTTCAGAAGATAGAAATTTCCTCATTTCTACACTGCTGACAGAGCATACACCATAACCCCAGAATATGAGCCAAATCACAGGTCAGAGCATGACCCCTGAATTTATGTCCTGAGGAAAATACTTCCAGGAAGGAAATTTTTCTGTTCTGCAGAGAATAAGAGCTCAGCTGCCACAGCCTCAGTGTCCCTGCCATAATATCATAAAGACCTATGTTTGAAGTGTTGAGGAGGTAGAAACTGGCCAACTGGAGAGCTGAAGGGTAGAAGAAAATGGGATGGGCAGGGAAGGAACTATTACATTGGTTCCTTGAAAGTTAGACACCTTAAACACATGAAATAGACTGTACAGCCACCACAATTTTCCTGACCTCAGGATCTGACTCAGAGACACATAGACCCTTGGTCAATAATCTTGGCTGTGTTGGATTCTTAAGACTTGACGTCAGGACATGGTACTTGTCCTAGGCTGGGGTAAAGGTGAAAAAAAACCCTTCTCCCACCATAATCAAATAACAGCAGTTATGCAAAGGAGAGTTGTCATGGGAACAGTTTTGTCTCAAACTCCCATGTTGTGTTTTTTTTTGTTGGGTTTTTCCAAAGCAATTGAAGATATGGGTTCCTGAGAAATGCCTGCTGTATGTAGTTTTCTCAGAGGGATATGAGAATTCTGGAGAATAGAAGTTAGACAGAAAGAGGAAAGTTCTCCTTTGGTGGTGTCATTCAGTAGTCTATTTTCCCTTCACGCTTCTTCTTACCATGTTGGGGGTTCACTATGAAAATATGTGGTGAAGTCTTCTGACTGTAGCAGTAGATCCTGCTGCAGGGAGCATTTATATGCGAGTGGAAAAGAAGAGCACTGAAGTACCACAGTTGGATTAATGAGAGGGGTTCAGCTGTCTCTGTGGCTCTTTCTCTTTTTCTCAATGGCATGGAGATTGGGGGTGCCAGAGGCATGAAAATGGACAGCAATAACAACATAGCTCCACAACAGACTTCCCCATTCACAACAGCCAGGCAAGGAGTACCTGAGGTCAATTCCATCATCTCACATGCTGATCCTGGGACAGTAACTACACTTCCTCCCATGGAATCTTTTTATAAAGATTTTTATCGTTTTATAAATCAAGTTTAAGAAATATCAAGGCAATCCTGCTATGATTTGGACCTGTTCACACCTTTTTCTTTAGTGAAAGACTAAAGAGGATGGCAAAAGGCAGTGTAGTTTTCTAAGTAATATTTACTCTTGAATAGTTTCATTTGCATCCAGAATGTACAGAAAAAGCTAGTCTGAATAGTTGAAAGTGTTTATGTAATCCATATAGTTTTAAGGGGAACCACCGCAAATACAACTAATAGATACTTAACTCTATTCTGATCTCACACAGATTTAATGTCTGTCTTCAGCAGGATTAGCCCCAGATTTAACTGATACATTAAAGCTTAGAATTATGCCTGTGACATTTTAAAGCAGGTGGTGAGCTCTGAACTTGATCAGATTCTCAATTTCTGTATACCACGTAGATGCTGCCTGTATAGCTACCTGATGAATACCAACCAAATTATTTAGTGATAGATTACAGGGGTCTTTCTTACATTTCAATGCCATAGCAGCTTTAAGCTATATCTGCCCTGCATGGATAATGTTTTCAGATCTCAGGCTGATTTAATGCAGCTCACTAGGTAAACCCAGGGGCTTTCCATGGCACCAGCTAAATGGCCTCCCCTGAGAACCACCGTACATAGCATTTAAAATTACTTCTTGCTTCAGATGTAACTTCATTGGGCCTTGTTTTGCTTGAAGAAATTATGAGAAAGAAGTAAAAAATTTTCAGGTAATGGCATTCAGAATTAAATTCTGAATTTTGTAACTACTGTCAACACAAGAAACACTGGAAATTTAAGATAGCATGTGCACACTACAAGATCAGTGAAGATGCTTTTCTTCAGATCCAAAACTGTTTTAAACAACTAAGAAACCAGTCCTGCTGAAAAAGAGGTCTTTTTAATTTAATCTTCTTTTTAATTTACCAGGAACTTCACATTTTGGTTTTCCTAAGCCCTTTTCAGTGAGCAAATATTGAGTACCATTAACACAGCTTACTACACTAGAAACACTCCAGAACTACAACCTAAAATAAACTGAAATTATTCATTCTGAATAAGCATCACATCCTGAATTTTGTAGCCTTTACCAGCTTTCAGTAATAACTACATTTGCAAACTAGGGCATAAAGCTTGACTCTGTGGGCTTGGAAAATATCTCAGAGATTTTTCTTTTCATCTACTTTTCCATAGAACCTTCATAAATGCCAAAGATTTTGCAATCCTTAAACATAATCTGAAATGCCCACTTCTGTCAGCCCTTAGGTAATTCATTATTCCATGAAGTGTTTACTAAATATTTCATTACCTCGAACAATGACCTACTCAGTGGAAACAGTGCAGGCTTCCATAAGTGAAGAAATACAGCTCAAGAGGTGTGAATACAGCAAATAACAAAAAAGCTGATACCAAGACATTCACTGGAAAGCCAAAAGTGAAGTTTAACAAGTGACAATAGGAGAAACAGAATATGAGAAAAAAAAAAGAAATCAAAATTTTGTAATCTTGAGAAAAAAAGATCAGCTGGCCTTTGATAACAGCAATAATCACCTTTTACCTTTTTTTTTTTTGTTTTCCTCATAGGGTTCATCCTGAGTTACAAGCTCAGGAGTGCTGCATCCCAACTAGAAGGAAGTGCAGCAGGAGGGCCAAGAGACCTCCTTGGATGGATAAGGAGCTGCTGAGGAAAATTCGAAGGAAAAAAGAGGCTTATAAAAGGTGGAAGCAAGGACAGGCAGCCTGGGAAGAATACAGGGATGTTGTCTGGGAAGATAGAGACCAGGTTAGGAAAGATAAGGCCTACTTAGAATTAAACTTGGCTAGGGATGTTCAAGATAAAAGGAAGGGATTCCATAGGTAAGTAGCGAATAAAAGGCAGACTAGGGACAACGTAGGCCACCTCCGGTAGCTATCGGGAGAACTGGCTACCCTGGATTTGGAGAAGACTGAGGTTCTTTATGACTTCTTTGCCTCAGTCTTCACCGGCAGCTGCTCTGACCACACCGCCCAAGTCTTGGAAGGTAGACACAGGGAATGTGAGAATGAAGACCCTAGGCCCACTGTAGGAGTGCATCTGGTTAAAGACCATCTTAAGAACCTGAATGTACACAAGTCCATGGGACCTGATGAAATCCATCCTCAGGTCCTGAAGGAGCTGTCAAATGAAGTTGCTGAGCCACTGTCCATCATATTTGAAAAGTCATGGCAGTCTGGAAATATAATCCCATTTTCAAGAAGAGGAAAATGGATGACCCAGGGAACTACAGACCAGTCAGTCTCATCACTGTGCCTGGCAAAATCTTGGAGCAGGTTCTCCTGGAAGGCATGCTGAGCCACATGAAAAACAACAAGGTGGTTGGTGACAGCCAGCATGGCTTCACTAAGGGGAAATCCTGCCTGACCAATTTGGTGGCCTTCTATGATGGGGCTATGGAACTGATGGACAGGAGTAGAGCAGCTGATGTCATCTACCTGGACCTGTGCAAAGCGTTCAACACTGTCTCATATGAGAGACATCAATTTGATAGGCGGACCACTTGGTGGATAAAGATCTTGCTGGATGGCTGCATGCAAAGAGTTGTGCTCAATGGCTCAATGTCCAGCTGGAGACCAGTAACGAGTGATGTCCCTCAGGGATCGGTGTTGGGACCGGTCTTGTTCAACATCTTGGTCGGTGACATGGAGAGTGGGATTGAGTGCACCCTCAGCAAGTTTGCCGATGACACCAAGCTGTGTGGTTCGGTTGATACACTGGAGGCAAGGAATGCCATCCAGAGGGACCTTGACACACTTGTGAGGTGGGCTGATGCCAACCTGATGAACTTTAACCATGACAAGTGGAAGGTCCTGCAGCTGGGTCAGAGCAATCCCAAGCACAGCTACAAGTTAGGCAGAGAAGACATTCAGAGCAGCCCTGTGGAGAAAGACTTGGGAGTGTTGGTCGATGAGAAAATGAACATGAGCAGGCTTCAGTGAGACCTCACTTGGAGTATTATGTGCAGTTGTGGTGTCCTCAACATGAAAAGGACACGGAACTGTTGGAACAAGTCCAAAGGAGGGCCACAAGGATGATCAGGGGACTGGAGCACCTCCTGTACAAAGACAGGCTGAGAAAGTTGGGGCTGTTCAGCCTGGAGAAGAGAAGGCTGCATGGAGATCTCAGAGCAGCCTTCCAATATCTCAAGGGGGCTATAGGAATGCTGGGGAGGGACTCTTCATTAGGGACTGTAGTGACACGACAAGGGCTATAGGGTTAAAACTTAAGCAGAAGAAGTTTAGATTAGATATGAGGAAGAAATTCTTTACTGTAAGGGTGGTGAGGCACTGGAATGGGTTGCCCAGGGAAGCTGTGAATGCTCCATCACTGGCAGTGTTCAAGGCCAGGTTGGACAGACCCTTGGGTGACATGGTTTAGTGTGAGATGTCCCTTCCCATGGCAGGGGGGTTTGAACTATGTGATCTTAAATAGCTTTCCTTTTTTACATCTGCATGTAACAGTATTGGTAGAATACGTGACCGTGAAAAAGCCGAAGTGCGTTCCTCTTGCTGGGATTGTGATTGATAGTAGCTGTTCTGACATGGAAGCTGCTATGTAATCCGCATTCCTGGACGTGAGAAAGAGTTTAGCTGGTGCTAAGGAAACCAGTACTGTATACCACCTGGGCCCTGCTGAGCATCCAAGTACCTTCCCCTTTCTACAGTGAGGTAGGATGGGCTTCCTTATGCCAGGGAAGTTGTGGCTAGGATGTTCCCATAAAAGTCTGTTGGAGAAACTCTCTAAGACTCAATGTGGAGTTTTAGAAAGCAGCATTCTTTATTGCAAGGCTGGGCACACACGTGAATCATTTTGCAAAGGTGAGCACACCTGATACTTGCTGGCAGCATCTCTATATTTAGCATTTTCATGCATATTCATAGCATTTCCAGGAACTAATTACTATATTTGCATCCTAATTACACATGCGCTTTCTTGCTGAGTGGGGGTCTTTGGTGGTCATCAATAGTCTTCCTCTGTGTTTACTGGGTGACCTCAGTGCTTGCACATGCTTGCAAGATCTAAGTGCTGAGTTAGCAGTTGGTATGCCCTGGCTTCTGTTCCAGTCTCTCTCCACGCTGGGCACCACTCTGCTATCTTGAAGGCTGGCATCCTTGGTCTTATTTACTGTCTCCTTAGTTGTTATCAGTCCCATGATGTTCCTTCCCCCATCAACTGAACATTCTTTTCTTTCTACGTGTAAACAAGTTAGAAAAGTTTGGCCTATTCTACAGTGTGAAAGGCACACGCACTATTGTTAGTTTAAGATTTAAGGTTACAAGGATACTCTTTCCCCTTGAGTTTTGGCTTACGTGATACTTGATTTGAGACTTTCGAGTGTGTAGAGGCTTTGAAGAGTTTGTTCAGAAGCTGAGAGGTCTTGCTTAATCCAGGCAAGCAGAAACCAAGTGCCTGTCTACAGGTTCTGAGTGGAAGGTGGGAGCAGTAAGCAAAGTGCAAGCTTCAAGTTAGAATTATTTGTAAGTTTATTGCATAAATTATTTTATTTACTTTTGTGGGACCTATCATTTACTTTACAGGATAATTCTTGGGTGATGTAGTACTTTATTTATGGCCAAGTACTTTATAGAGTTAAATTCTGGCAATAATAAAGCTAATATCATACAGCTATGGAAAGATGGTTGGGAAAGGGACATCTCAAGAGATATTTCCCTAGTTGTCTCTTTTTGCTTGTTAATTCTGAATAATTCAAGTAAAGATGAGTTACATCTATTTATATCAATATTTGATGCTGAAGATCACCACACTACCATGTGTACAGTGCTCTCATGGTTTTGCTCTCTGACAGACAAGAATGCAGTTTCTGCACAAGATGCATCAACTCACAACGACATCAACGTGAAGTGGTATATACATAGTGTTTGTAACCACTTTTGTGCTGGCAAATAAAGGTTATACACTGGGTGTTTGAGGAAAGAACATTGTAGATGTTGTGAATGCTCCATCCTTGACAGTGTTCAAGGCTGGGTTGGACAGAGCCTTGGGTGACATGGTTTAGTGTGAGGTGTCTCTGCCCATGGCAGGGGGATTGGAACTTGATGATATTAAGGCCCTTTCAAACCCTAATTATTCTATGATTCTGTGATTCTATGATCAATCTGATGAATTTTACAAGGATTACTGCCTTAAAAAATCCATTCCCTTTCCATGAAAGTAAAATACAATAGCTTGAGGTGACATTTTGCTGTCACGTAAAATTTTGCACTTAAAACATTAGTGCATCTCTAATAATCTCTGTGAGAGTGGTTTATAAATTCATTATTCAAAAAAACACACTCAGAGTTTTCTGAGAGCCAGATCCATAGATTGGGCTGCATTTAAGTGGATTTAGTTCTCTCAACCTGCTTGCATAGGTCTTGATCAAAAATATCCCATAAGCATATGCTCAATTTTTAAGAAAATAGTCATCTTGAAGTTGGTGAGATTAACCGAATGTGTAAAACTAAGTGTATGGTCAAATGCTTTTATGGACCAAGGTAATAATAAGATTTCTTGGTGATTTTATTACTGGAAATAATAGTGGTTCACTAAAAAAGCAAATGGAACATGAATATGAATGAACCAAGTAATTCGTATCCCATAAATTTTGCTTGAAATTCCTAGGAAAAAATAAAAAAAAGAGAAATACAGCAGGTAATCTGTCAGAATTTTAGAACCAACTGATCCAAGGTCCATGGAAGCTCTTAAAAAGCTCAAAAAAATTCCAGTGGGTCCTGAATTATGTACTTAATAATTGAACCATGATCAATAGAATGCCATGAATTTATAGGATAAGGAAAAGAACACACCAAATAAAACCGATAAATTTTTTAAATCATCAAAATTATCAGATAAAGTAATATCTAGAGTATAATGTAGCATTTGGCAGCACTTCACAAATTTTTACTTGAAAAAGTCATTCAAATAGACTTGTATATGAATGCAATCACTTAGATGGGGAGATGGGGAGGAAAGGAATATGAGTTACATGCAAAGATAACTGGAAATGTGCAGGGGAAATAGTCATTCAGTGTGTAACTGAGGAAACAGCTTTAGATCTGTGGTGAAATTATCAAAATCACCTTAATGATTCAAGCGCCTGTGTCACATGTTTGAAGGCAAATTGGACGCTTCCCTTCAAATGAGGGGTTTGACAGCAGCATTTTCTAAAAGGTGCTGAGGAAACAAATAAGAAAATGTTTTGGGTAATAATTTGAGATTACTTTTTCCTTGCCTAGTGACTCTTATACATATAGCTGCTTAGAAGACTGCTACAGCTGTAGATGAATATTCTAGGCACATGCCCAAAGAAACTTCCCCGATATTTCTCTGAATTTATCCTTCCTACCATTAATGTACCCTCTCCAAGACTTAAGCAAATTGCTACAATGCAGTCCTTTACCCTTCCAAGTTGTTGGTAGATGTCTCCAGCAATTTATGGAAAATTTAAAGCAAATATACGGGAAGCTGAGAGTCTTCCAGCATAAGACTGCTTATTTAGAATTTAGACTAAAAGCATCCTTGCCATAAAAGTAATGTTTCTTCCCCTTACATAGTAAGAGACCTAGGATTAGGGTCACCCCAAGCAAGAATGAGTACCTTTGACTTCTCATACAGTTTTGCTGAATGTTTATTGCATACAAAAGGGAAGAAATAAGAATGTTCTTCTTACAAAGGGAGTGTCTTATATGCAAAACAGGTCCTATTTTCCTACTTTCCAATTTCCACTAGTAGCTGGGCTCAGTATTGCTTTAAATTCAGAGACCAAAAAATTTATTGCTCCCTCTCTAAGAAGTGATTGTTGCTATAATTTAGCTGAAAGTGAGTGGGATGCAGATCTGCAGTTTGGCCACCCCAGTTTACATTCATGAGCACATTGCATCAAGGTGACTAATTAGGTGCCGTGGGGCCAACTACATGCATCCTTTCTAGAGGGAAACGAGTCAGGTCTAAAGTGCCCTGACAAAGTAAGGTGCCAGTTGAGCAACTTGATTGCCCTTTCCCCCCTCTCCTAGTTTCACATACATGAGAATTTTTACCAAAGTGATAAAGTAAATGTAGAGGTCCTTAAATCTAGATCCACTCCTATCACCAACAGGGGAACCTGGGCAATCACATCACAGAAACAAGCAGTTGTGTGTCACCATTTGCATTAAAGATAGCTGATGTCACTCTCCGGTCTTCCTGGCAGCAAATGCCATGCAGATGAGCAGAGCAGACTTCTGTGACCTGTTCTTGTTTAACCATGGTTCTTGATGGCTGCTGGAAGAGAAACATTCTGCTCTTTAGAAGCAGAAGGGCAAGTACTTGTTCATGGGGCACTTTGGAGATCTCCTCCCTACCGAGTGCAAAATAATCCAGCACAGGCACTACTTCATTGGCAACAGATGGAGGAAACAGACAAGGAGGCTTTTCAAACATTGAAACCAGAATTTGTTTAGGATCATGAGAGATCCTGGGAGATTCATAGTTCTTACCAGCAGAGGAGACTAGATACTGGGAGAAATGGATGAACAAACACTCCCTTCTCTCATGTGATCTGACTAGTACTGTAGATGCTTTAACTGTGGGTGTGATACTGGAAGAACTTGGGCTGTTTCCTTTTTGCATCTTCCTATGTAGCTCCTTCCTACACTTTTGACTTAAATGCTGTTTAATGTAATTCTTGCTGTCAGGATAGGTGAGCATCTTTCACTGTGGAGATCCAGAGGTGTTAAAGGAAAAGGACTAATAGCTGTCACTGAAGCTGGCAAACTTGTTAAGATACCACTAGCACTTGTTTTCACGTCTGTCTTCCCTCTACAGTTAATTTCTGGTTCTGGATGGAAGTGTCTGTGTTTTCTGGCTGCCTCGGAGAGGCTGGGCAACTGTCACAACTAAGACAGGGAAGTCTATGAGGTTATATGTCATGTATTTAAAGAAAAAGTTACCATCTGGGACACAAGACACAACCGATTCTCTAAAAAAAGCAGACCAATTCTAAATGAAAGTTGAGCTATTGGTGCGACTTAGGCTAAACCAGATTTCTGTTCCTTTCCTTCTTAATTAGTTATTCAGCTTAATTTATTTGTCTGTCACCCACATGTGAGGGACTCTAAAGAATAAAGTGGACAAAACCAGACTGTGAGATGAACTATTTGGCCAGCTGGGCACAGCTTGTACGCTGCAGGCTGGGCAACCCTGTCTCAGGGAGTGATGGATTTCATCAAAGACTTTGAAAAAGGGACAAAAAGAGATTATATTACTCTTTTTTTTAACAGCATCACAACCTCATTTGCACACCACTTACTTTGTCTTCCAGCCAGATGTGTACCACCAGATTAACAACTAGAAAACATGTATGAGGAGAAAGGGGACTGGGCTAATTGAGAGAGATTTTTGGTACCATGAGAGTCAAGTGCTCGGAAAAAAAGAGTATAGCCTATAGAGAAATTAGTTTTCCCTTAAAGTAATAAAAGATAAAAGAGATAATGGCAAGTAAATACACATTTATATACTTATTGATTCCCGTTTACCCTTGGTTCTAGACTGACTATGAGACGGTTGTGATTTATTGCTTTGTTGGGTTGTTTTTTTTTTTACAGACATACGGTGCTGTGCAATTCCATAAACATCCCATGGGCTAGAAGCCTGTCCCTAATATGGTTTGCTCACAAATCCCAGCTAAATAAATGAAAGTGGCATGGACTGAGAAGCACAAGACCAGCATTTTGACTTAAGATGCTTTGTGAAGAGCAAGTCCCAGGTGTTTCCAGCACAAGTGTGAGCTCCGAAAATGAAGTTAAAGCTGTCAACCCTGACTGAAAATGAAATGGGTCATGTGACAGGGCACGTAGGAGATGGAAATCCCAGGGCAAACAGCTTCAAAGAGAGGAAAAAGAGAGGGAGAGAGAGAGGGAGGGCGGGAGAGAACAAAGGAGGAAGAGGCAATTTCTTTGGACATTCGGCAGTGGGGACAAAATGCCAGTATACTCAGATAAAAATGTGTAGTTTACAATACAGATGATGAATTGGGTACAAGACAATCAACCATTTCTGGTCAGGGCAGGAAACAGGATAAATTAGCAAGAAGATTGACTAAGGTTGAGGAATACTTGAGGCCAAGAAGCTGAAGGCCACCCACACAGATCAAATGGGAAAGCGCTAATGGGAAAGACATTTTGCAAGTTAAAAATATAACTGATTCCTTCATCTGGGAACACAGAGCTGTAAAATAACAGCTGTACAGCAAGGCAGAACAAACTTTTCTTCAGTGTTTGAATGAAAGGTAGCTGGATGGAAAGACACAGTCTGCTTTATCAGAAATAGGCCGTGCCAGGCCCTCAGCCAGGGCAGCTTCGTGCGGAGAAAGGCACGGTTGCATTGCTCTGAGATGGCAACACAGCTCTGTCCCACAGGCCAGTGTAGAAGTCTTCAAAGTAACAATGAAATATTAGACGTTTTAAAAGGATTTCCCACTATATTGATGTTGTTCCCATAACACAAGCCAAGGAGTAGGAAGGCAGAACATCAAAACACATTTGCATGCACTTGGAAACAGGTGTCTCTTCTGTACCAGATAATGTTTTCTACTGCCCGTAAAGGCAACATTTGGGCTGCAAGTCCATGGAAAAATCTTCCTATGGCACCTGCACCAAAGGCAGAATGCTGAGAAAGCAGCTTCCACTGCTGATGGTGTTTGAAGTAGTCTAAACCCACAGGCATTTTGAACCTTGTAGGGATGAACACTCCAGTTCTGCCACAGCATTCAGCTTGACCAATTGCTACGAGGACAACACCTGGCCCTGGAGTTTAGGATTGCTATGACTGTAGTGGCTGATTCAGTGCAGAGCATAGACTTCAAACATACTATGATTCAGACTAACTACATAGAACTCATGCACTTCAGTTCAGAAGTACAACTGATGCAATGCAGGCAAGTGTTGCTATGGCTGTTTCAAGCACTTAATTATTCATCTGTCAGTGGCACCTCTGCTTGAGAGTGAGCACTGGTAACACTCAAAGCACCACAGAAGAACCACAGGTCGCAAGATACAGGAGACTGAAAGCTCAAGAAATGAAAAAACTCTTTGCACTTCCCAACTATCACATTCTGTAACAGCACAGGATACAGTCACTAATGCTGTCTGCCTCTGCACTCTTCTTCCGGCCAGCTCAGTGTTCCCCACTATTAGAGCTCTTAAAATTTCATTTCGAGCTGCAATACATGACAAATGCAAAACAGTGACAACTTCTACAGTTTTTTATCTTACAGTCTTATTAGCACTTCCAAAATCCTCTGTAAAGCTTGAAAGAGTCACATCATCTTGCAGCATAAAGACTGACTGCTTTATGATGTAGTAGTCACTACTCACATACTCACACTGGGATAAGTTGTTGGCATGCCAGAAGAGAAGGGCAGTTTACTGAGCTTACTGATGATTTTCCTGCAGACTAACCACATTCATACAAGAAAATTATGTAGATTCTTTGCTGCTTCATCAGACATTAATTTGTAGATAAGCCTGTCAGTTTTTCTATTAAAACTTCTGATTTGTGATGGAAATCAGGTTTCCAAATTTAGTTTTTTAGCTTTTCAAATACTGTTCTTTCTTATTCCAAAGTTATTATTCCAATATCATTATTATTCCAATGTCCTTATTATCCCACTGTTATTCCATATTGATTTTCAGGAACTAGCTCTAAAGCATTCAGTGGCATCCAGATTTTTAGCTGACATGATATATATATATCAAGGGTGGAAACATTTACTGATACTATCTGGTGAATCAATGTATGATACACATCTGAGAATGGCATCCATTGACATCTGTTTGAGATGTAGCTTATCTTTTAGTTAACGTGCCTTGTCGTGGTTTAAGCCGTAAATCACGTAGTCGCTCTCTCACTCACTCCCAGCTCTTTCTTCCCCCCACTCCCAGGTGGATGGGGAGGAGAATCAAAAGAATGCAACTCCCACAGGTTGAGATAAGAGCAGTTTAGTAACTAAAGTATAATACAAGACCACTACTGCTACCACCAATAATAATAATGACAAGGCAAATACAAGGAAAGAATAAAATAGCTCACCCCTTCTAATACAAAGCCCGACTACTCACTTCCCCCTCCTTCTTCCCCCCCACTCCGAGGGGGGGGGGGGGGAATTGGGAGAAGAATCAGAAGAATGCAACTCCCACGGGTTGAGATAAAAACAGTCCAGTAACTAAGGTATAACACAGACCACCACTGCCACCACCACCAACAACAACCAGGGAAATACAAGGAAAGAGGATACAATTGCTCACTCCTCGATGACCGAGCTGTGAACTGAACTCTTCCGGGTTCCTGCCCCCAGTTTTACATCCTGCGCATAATGTGCTGTGGCATGGAATAGCTCTTTGGTCAGTTTGGGTCAGGTGTCCTGTCTCTGCCTCCTCCTGGCTTCCCCCCCCTCCCTGGCGGAGCATGAGACTCAGAAAGTCCTTGGTCAGGCCAAAACATTCTAAGCCATAACTATAAACATCGGTGTTATCAGCGCTGTTCCCAGACCAAAAATTGAAAACACAGCACTGCACCAGCTACTACGAAGGAGAAAAATGACCGCTGCTGCTGAACCCATGACATGCCTCTTACCAACTTCAGCCTTCTGCCTTTTATTTTCAAATCCAAGATTACAGCAAAATGAAGTTTTCTTGTGCAATAAAAGGGTACCTCTCTTGCACCTTTTAAGTATTTACAGTGAAACACTGAGCTGCCTGAGCTGGAGCGAAAAACAAAAACATCCCTTAAAATTTCAGAAAGAGCCTATGGAAGATTGTTCAATCAATGTAATCTGGCAAAGTGCTGCTTGCGGGAGCAGACCCTGCTCTTCAGTACTGGCTAAAGAATAGAGACAATTTTTCAAGGCAATGGACATTCTTTTAATAACAGCAAATGATGTGCTACAGCATTTTCACCATAATCAAACACAAAAGAAAAGTCAGACTTACCACTGGATGAACCTTTTTCAATCACATACGTGAGATGCAGGGATAAGAAGGAAAAGGCTGTGGAAAAGCATAACAGGTACTAAACAGATAGGAGGCAGAACAGGCACCCAGCAGTCAGCAGTTGCAAAATGGCTATGGTAAGACTGGAGCAGCTCAGCTCTGTAAAACTTAAAGGGCCAGATTTATGCAAGCATACTGGGGGAAAAGGCTGTGTAAGAGCATAATTCTCCGCTGGGAGAAGGCAGGCCCCAGTCCCGGAAATATTTAAGCATGTCCTTAACTCTAAGCATATGAGTACTCCTGTTGACTTCAGTCTGTGTATTCCTGTACAAACAATTAAGCATGTGTGTAAAAGTCTGCAGGACTGTGTTTACTGACACAAAAAAGTTACTCAGGAAGGAAATGCCCTAGCAGAGTGCTTGTTACAGCTTCCTCACAAAAGGAATGTGGTACAGTCATGGTCACTTCTCTCACTGGTGAGTTACTCCGATCACTTAGCAGTGTTAAGATATGTTCTAGGAGTCCAAGGAAAAAAGAAAAAAAAAAATGGTCTAAAAATTGATGCGACAAACATTGTTTATGTATTCAGTCCAATACTTCTATTGTATTTAGCGTGATAACAGTAACAGGCCCATCCAATTCAAAGCACTTTGGACTGGTCAAAGTAAGTGAAAGTAACCTCAGTTTCTGATTTACAACTCCCCTCTTCTCTATAACTGAATCACAGAGATGCAGCCAATATGTGTCAATATTTTTGAAGGGAAAGCAGAAACACCCCAGTGATAGGGTGCAGGTATCTTTGTAAGCTTACCATTGGAAAAGTGATGTTATGCATACCTGTGCTCTGCTTCAATTTTCTGCACTTTATCAAAGAAATAACATTTTCTTTATCTGCCACATCCAGTGACTTTCATGACTGACAAGCATTTCAAGTGTTAGCACTTATTATTACATTTACCTAGATGGGAAGGAGACTTTAAAGCAGAAGACACTGAAGCAGTATCAGAAGGTTTCAAAAGAGGGCTTTCTCTTACTGTTGCTGCCCAATCACAGCATGGCTACGTAGGGCAGTTGGAGCTGTACAGTGCGTCCAGCTTTTTGTGTACTGCAAAGACATCCTAAACAACATATTTGAGGTTTCCTTTCAGGCATGCTGGATGGAATCACTACTTTAGGACAGTTAGTAGCGTGTTTGTGCAGTTACGTGATATGACTAGGCAACAAATTTTGGCTGAGACTTGCTCTGAAGTGACTGTTGCATACAGCCACAGGGATGCAACTATTGGGTTGCTGATGGGATTTGTTTGGTTATATTAAATAATGTAAATAGTTAAAAATTGACAGAACTGAAACACTGTTTATTTTTGGTGTGCATTTTTCCCCTATGATTAGAAACTAATCATAGCAGTTTTCCCAATGCCATAACTTTCTTCCCGACACTGATTTCCCTCTATACTCTTCTCAGGTTTCCACAAATCTGAAATCGACATTAGAGCTTATTGGAGATATTTTACTTTGTAAAACTTCATTAAATTTGTATCACCAAATAAAACTCTGTATATGCAATAACTCTGACTTGCACAGAACCCAAAAACTACTAATCTTTGATTGCCTCCAGGCACAAGAGGCTATGACCTTCTCAAACATCTTAGCGCCAGAGGAATTGCTTTGCAAGTTTCGTTTGCTACCTTGTGTCTCAGGAAATGTGGTGAGTTTTTCCCCACTGGCTGAAATGCCCTGAAATGTTGCGAGACCCATTCTGCTCTTACTTACACCGCTAGTTCGCATTATTTCACAGTCATCTCGGTGAGGCTGATTACTACACTCCAGTTTCTTATGCTTAGTGCCAGTAGTTCCCACTTCACATTTTGTATAGCTGTGTGGGTTGCAGCTTTTTTAGAGTGTGTCATGATTGATTACATGTTATTAATATGTCATGGAAACTTGCCATATGTAACTTAAAATTGGATTCTTAATGAATATCTGGGCCTGAATCTCCTTTTTCTTATACTTTATTCATTCTGAAGCATAACTCTGAAGGCAATGTGTGGTGGAGTAAGATTAAAAGGGATCTGTGGTCTGAATCCTGCTCCGAGGAACAACCCTGAAGATAGTGGGGTGGGGTGACAGACATTGAACACACGGCAATTTACACAGTTCAAACATTACTAGTAGGGTAAGACTTCATGTGTTCTGCAATCAATTAATGGGGTTAGGTTTATCGCCTCAAGACTACTTAATAATAGAAATTCAAAGGCAATCACTTAAGGGGACTTCTTAATACCCTGACATTAAAACAAAGGTTCCTTGTAAGGTATTAACACAGGTGGGAAGAATTTACCATACAGGGATAAGAAAATTTGACAGGAAATGTTCCAGTGATTATTTTAAATATCTCTGGGTGAGGTAGTAGATAAGCAGGGCTAGGGAACTTCAGCGAGTTTGAATCCTTTTGCTTTCTGAGCCAGGCTGCACTTTCCAGAGACATATTCCTAAAAAATTATTTACCAAAAGATTTATTGTCTGGAGAGAAAATCATTTAAAATATTTTTTCTTCATTGCTTTAACATGAAGGAACTCAGATTGTGGGTCCCTCTAGACATGAAGGCAGAATAGACTATTCCATGATACAACTATGCTTTGATACATACAGGTCACTTTATAGCTTTCTACAAGTTTTGGTTTAATTGCTTAAAAGCTGGATTTGTGTTCCCTTGAATATACATAGACATAAGAATTTGGTTAAGTAAGCATATAACTCTTTTTACTGCACTGAAGTATGAACATTCATCTTTTGCAGTATCAAATGTTAACATATCCCACATTAGATGCTTATACCACGCATATATACTGATGCCTGATGTGCAGCTTCCTGCAGCCAGTGTTGTGTTAAGCAATGCTCTACAGAAAACGGAAATGCTATTTAGCATACAATTGTCTGGTAGTTATCTTAGATTGAGTGAAATTACCTCTTCACATTATTTTCAGAAGTAAAAAAGGTTTCTGAAAGACTTTTGGCTGAAAAGCAATATGATAAGGAAGAAGATAAAGTAGTTTGCAGAAGAAACCTTTTATATTTACAAAAGGAAAAATGAGGAAGCAAAAAAAGCAGGCCTGATGGAGAAAAAAAGGGAGGCTATAGAAGAGATTGAGATTTCCTGTCTAGTAAAGACAATAGGCACTTGCTTGAGAAAGCAGAGTGGAGCAGACAACAGCAGGAGAAATGTTTCCAGTGGTTCTCACAGAATTGGAACACAGAGTTTTCTTTGGCATATGAATTAGCTGCAAGAGCCAAAAGTCTTCAGAAACAGCTTATCCTCTGGTAGCTGTCTTTTGCTTAAACTCTCTAAAAATGCATCTGTAAAGCACTGCGGAGCATGAAGCCAGTCCAAATGCAATCAGTTAGATAAGACAGCATCCATTCTGACTTAGCCACTTGTTCTAACAAACTTAGTAATTCAAAGCACTGTGGAGAAGAAACTTCAGGCTGCCTGCTGCATGGCAGGACATCATGGATTAGGTTCTTATATACTGGCCAAATGGTTTAGCAAGAACTCAGCCAAGATGCAAAGACCAAAGGGAAAATCCTGCTCTTAGATCTGAAGGGCTGATTTCAGACGCACACACCCCCACACCCCCCATCTACTATATCAGAGTGCAGGTCTACCACTGTATATTTTTTCTCCGTGTGCATTCCTGGGAGAAAGCACCTACTGGAAAACAGCAGTTGCTTGCAAGGAGTTTCTCCACTTGTACTCTATATCCGATGTTTGATGGGAGGAGGGAAGAGGCTGAGAGACAAGAAACATTAGTCTGTAGCGTTCCACAAGAAAGACCTTTTCTTCAAGGGCACACATCAAAGTTTCGAGGTAGTCGCATTTTAAAACCATTCCTTACAGGGCAATGATCTCATTGAAGAGGAAAGTCTCTGGGGGCACACTGGCTCATGAGTGGAAATTAATGAATGGCATGCAGCTTATACACTGCTGGTTATGCCCTTGTTTGTCAGCTACCAGCAGTACAGGCAATTAGAAAAATTCAAGCCCACCTGAAGCCTGGATGCTGACTGCCAGCTTGGCACTAACTTCCCTGATGTCAGGTCTTAGTTGACAAAACATTCCAGTCTCAGAGTGACTCAAGCGTTTTATATGTTATATATAAATGATGAAACACACTTGAGATTAAAAAAAATAAAAAAATTGCTAGAATGTCTTTATTACTACCTAAATGGACATGGGGTCAGGGTCATGTACTCGGTAGAATTCAGTGTTGATGTATAATTTCAAGAACACAAGTGGAAAAAAAAGGAGTCATTTGTGCCAAGATGCTCAGGATCCACTTATATGAAGACTTACACATATGTTCAGCTCTACACAGTGCAAAACCAGTATATAGTGACACTGTTCACAGGTTTAAAATGATGTCTGGAGATTTTGTAGGATTAGATCCCTCATTTTGCTACTTGAGTTGTAACTTCTACAGAAGTGCTTCGTATGTTGATGCATACGAATGAAATAATAAATTTTTTAAGTTGTGAGGAATTCCACAGTAACCTAATGAGTAGAAGTCTTTTCATAATGGATGGGCAATAACTAATATTTTTCTTACTTTCACATGTATTATACCTTTATCTGAAATGGAGAAGAGTAAAATGAATTTTCTTTTCAAGTTAATATTTTGCATGTATTTTATTCCCCTCTTTTATCTTAGCATTATGTAGCTCTATGCTAAGAAAAATATTCAAATATGAGCCATAGTAATTTATGTTGTCTTTTAAGATGGAAATCTGTGGAAGCTTATTATTTATTGCAAGTGTGCTAGGAATTCACCTGGATTCCATTTATTTATTTATTTAAATTTAGGCATGCCTAGCATTTTATAGGAATGAGACAGTCGTATCCCTGCCAAACAGGACAGGGAGCTAGGTCAGAATGCAAGAGCTGGCCCCCTTACCACACCTCAGAAGACCATGTTTCTGTCTTCTCAGCATGTATACGATTATCAGAAGAGAAGATGTGTTCCCACATCGCATATTCTAACTTTCAGCACTTCAGTTTGATTCCCTTTCCCCATTCCCCAGGGGACTTATAAAACAATCATGACAGTAATCATACATAATTACTGGGTTTGGATACCTCTGTTTCAGAGCCATGACACTGATTTTGTAGATATTACAGCATAATTGGAATGACTCCCCTGTAACATCGTTGTGGTCAGATTTCTTTATTCAGCACAGAGAGTGAGTGTTCAGCTCCTTCTTACCATGCACAGAGCTGCCAAAACCATTCCAAAAATAGCAGAGGTCATAAGCATCTATACATGCTTTACTCTTAAGGTGAAGATATTCTGTAAAGGATTTTCAGTGCTCTGCTTAATATTCTCTATGTTCTGCCGCTTGGTAGTAAATATAAATATTTAAGCCTGAAAAGAGACAACCAAGTATGCATGTCTTGGATCACTGGGACAATACCAGGTAACATGGAAGTCAATGGAAAGACTCTCTTTGGCTTCAGTGAGGTACGGGTCAAGTTGCAAGCCAAGAAAAGAGTACAAAGTACTGCCATAACAGTTCCTCTCTTCTGATATCCAAGCTTCAGAGACGATAAGGGGAGTTCTGTAGGGCTTTTGGCTTTCCAACTCAATTAAAGAGTCTATATTTGGCAATGGAAAATAGCCCTATTTAGAGTATTTTGTAAATAACGTTAGTTATAGGCAATGAATTTTTCCCACTGACTATATATAGTTATCTGAAGCACTGTTATGTTCAGGTCAAGAGACAAAACAGTTATTTAATACAGCTTAGGTTTAATGTCACATTGAACAGCTTTAACTCAACATTGAGAAGCAGTTGTACTCCATGAGAAGTTTTCATATTCATGTTCCTACTAGTATTATTAAAAGCACATCTAATTTACCAAGATCAGATTACCTATCTAAGTCATCAAACCTGAAAGTGTAGCCCCAGCACACTCTAGACCACTTTTGAAATACATGTAATTCTACATCCCAAATGAGCCAAATACAGCTTCATAGGGTGTTGATTCCCAATTAGGTAAAGCATTGTAAGAATACACAGACAGGCTGCAAGCATACAGGACACCCATGCAACCACAGGATTCATCTTAGTGTACCTGATGTCCCTCTCTGCTCCTTAGATCTTGCTTGTGCACACACAGCCAGAGAGAACACTGATGCTTCTTGCCGGATGAGATATACCTTGATCTGTGCAAGGATGCCAGATTTAGTGTTTTTAATTAAAAATGTTACCCTTAAAGCAGATTCCAAAGGAATTTTCTGTATTCCATTGTCATGACTATTGGGTGCTTAATCAAAGCTATTTGAATTACCGCTCTTTTCTCTTTAGTCACATCAAAAAGGAGCTGGTATTTTCATTGTTTAAATGATAAGTCAGTCAATGTTCATTAATAGCACTTTAGGCTTCAGAATCCAAACTATAAACCAAAGTAGAAGGCACCCCACAAACATAAAAGCCTGATGTATTACATTACAAAGGGTCAAGGTGGAAGAAAGAAACAAAATGTTTCCACACTATTATAGTGAATTATGACACTCATTGTAGGATATCACTGAAACAAAAAACACAGATAATGTTAATGAGGCTTGAATTAGCCAGTAAAGTAACAGTTTCATCCAAAGTGGCCTATGGTGTTGGTAACCTCTCCTCACATGCCAAAGTCCAGTTGTAGCAAACACTTTCAAGAAGAAGTTCCAGATGTTTCTTTTTTTTCTTTCTAATTAATTTTTGTTTGTTTGTTCTGGGCACTGCATCTATAGGAGATGTCAGGGTCCGCTATTTCCTCTCTTGCCTAACCCTGCAGTGGGTTTAAGGTTTGCTTAAGGATGCACTGACCAGTTAGAAAATGTTGTTTGAGTAAAATTTTGTCAAGGTGCCCAGAGAGTTTCAGAGCAGTGGATGCTGCGAGGGAGGCAAAGAAAGGGACACTTATTATTTCGGCAAAAATACTCATATCTCATTTCTGCTGTGCCTCCCCATGGTCTTTCATGTCTGAAGTGGGCACACAGTCATGGCATGTCTTTCCTGGAGTAAACTTAGGTGCTTGGCATGTGAGGTTTTAAGATGAGCAGTTAGCTTGGACTGAGAACACCACTGAACTGTGAAAAACGTATGCACATGGAGAATCACATAATTAGTTATAACTATTTGCAATTTATCCTATCTATGAATGCATAGTGTACTTCTCTGTTCTCTGTTCCGAGAAATATCCATTGCTCCCATACACGAACTATCCATTATTCCAGTACTTGTCTACCTACTACGGATCAGAAATGTTTTGTATTAACTTCCATGTATGCTGCATTATCAGACAATTGGAACAGACTCACACCTGATATTGCAGACACATTCATCCACTTTGAAATTCTAGATCACCACAGTGTAATTCTAGATCACTTAGTGCAATCACTAAGAAAATAAGCCAGCACATGGAACAAAATTTCATTCATTCTTTCTAGAAATCATAGTGGAAACAGGTAAAATTACCTCTTCTAGCTCATGCCTCCAATGGGTGAAAAGCAGCTGTCATGAGACCATCAAACTGGGAAATGGGGGACTAAATTTCTAATACATCAGTGACAGGAAGGATGACCTTGTCCCAGCCATGTTTCACCCTGTATCTCAGTTCCTCACCTGTAAAGTGGAAATAGGATGATGCACAATTGAGAAGCACCATGTTAGAACTGGGCATTGCTACATGGTTGCTGAGAACAGGGCCTGGTAGGCTCCATCAACTGATTCCTTGGGAGTCCCTGCAGAAGAAGACGTCAAGAGAGGCAAGAAATTCCTGCTACCCTTTATCAGGCAACTCAGTGACACTAAAATCTTTACACACTAAAGAGGGCTGCAGCTTTGGACAGGTTTTAAAAAAGATAAAAGCAGACACAGCCGCACGGATACACAAATGACATCCGTTCAGAATTAGCTTTGCCCCTTTTATCTTCATGAGAAGCCAAGCTGAACTCCAGCCTTTGGATTCTCCTGAGGCATTAGCTTTTCATTGTGAATGAATGGCTGATCACATTATGACAGACAAATGATCAGCAGCAGGAGGGTTTACCAACATACCGTGCACTCCCACAGTCACTGAGGGCGAAGTCTAATGAGCAAATAACCTGCTGCAACTTTCTACATATTTCCTGTAATTGAGAACTCTTCTGTACTTTGTCTGGAATGTAGATGCCTGTCAGTCACAGGGTCATAAATAGGATTAGGGGCTGTTTCTGGAAAGGCAGACAACTAGCTTTAGATGCTCAGTTGAAAATACAGATGTTTTCTGGCTGCATGGCTGTTAGGCGGTGGTATCTCCAAGTCTGCTTCAGGAGGCTTGGCTACTAACCCTTCCCTGGGGCCCCAGTCTTGCAACTGGTGCAGATCCCTACTAATTTTTGCTTATGCAAGCAGTTGCAAGATCCAAGCATTAAAAGCTCTCTTTAGAGACATACAGCATGGAACTGACTTTCCAGCTTCTATCAAAATGATCTCCAACATCTAATGGGGACTGAGACCTCTTTTCTGTTAGGAGATTTGTTTCAGACCATTGCACAAAAAAGATTTAAAGTATAATTTCCCCTTATGGGGATTCCCTAATAACTACCCTAAGCTACCCTGAGAAACCTGATAAAATAATAGTCTTCTGAGAACTTTAACCTCCTTTATCCCGATTACAGCTTCTGTGTGTGACAGAACTGTCTGATTAATTAATATTTGTCAATATTTGGTTAGCTTTTTTTGTGGCAATGGCCAATACATTTATTTCACCACTACAGTTACAGAAAGCAAATATTTAAAAAAAAAAAAAAGTTGTTTACTAGAAAAAGTGAGTTGTTTTGTTTGGGGTTTTGTGCGTGAGTTTGGTTGTTGTTATTGGGGGGGGTTATATGCAACATCTGATTACCAGCTGAGCTGCTTGTGCAGAGACTGTGAAAACTGTGTAACTTGTGTCGAAGTAACATGATCACTTATGGTAACTGACAGGCTCTGCATCACAGCTTTGCTGTTCTTCTGTTTGTTCCTTCACTTCAATGTCTATATTAGAACTTATTTCTCTTGTCAGCAGAAGCTGTTTCTTCAGACAGTAAACCTTTTTGGTTTCGGAATGCTACAGAAGAGCTTTAACGTCCCAACCAGGATGAGGGCTGGTGAGCTAATTCATAAGCATGCAGAAACAATCCTTGCCCCAAAAAGCACTTTAAATCTCTATAGCCAGGATACAAAAAGTATAGGATGAGAGCTGCTACAGTGAAACTTCCTCAAGGTCACACAGGAGATCAGCGACCAGACCAGGAATAAAACCTTTACCTCCCACGCCCCATTGCTCTGCTCTATTTTATTTAAGTAGGAAGGAGCCAGTGTTGAAGCTTATTGGTTTCATCCAAGGCAAATTCCGCTGACTTTCACCATAATGAAGATAGGGAGAGGGGTTATAGCCACTTTAATCAATCTACCAAAGCTTACAAAGCCCTTGCATGGAATGCAGCTGAGTATAAAACCATCCCATTTCAGCAGTTTATTCAGGATATGCAAACCAGATGGAAGTCTATGTATTACATGATTAAATGTACTCTACATCGGAAAGGAGCAATCACCAAAATCATCCAAAGCAATGATATGAGAGAGGTCATTGTCTTCCATCCGTCTATGTTAAGGTCACAAAAGCCTCCACGGAGATAAGGGGATGTGGTCAGTGCCCTGAAAGGCTGACACACTAATTACAGACAGAACAAAGGGGCCAGGGGATATAGCACAAGCCAGGGTAAAGGAATGACGCGGGGTGATGAGGATAAGGCCACAAGGTTATTCAGCAGAGTCATGCTCAACAAGGCTGCCCGTGTCTCCTGCTAATGTTGGGTTGATCCCAGTGCAGACAAGGTTCTGCCTCTTTGGCAATGTCATTGCAAAGAGACCATACCTAAATGCACTCTTTTGTCACAGGACACAGAAGAAGGTTTCAGAGGAATATTTCATTCTGCTGAACAATGTTTCTGTATTCTTAGACCATTGCCTATCTCTAAGTCATAGCCAATCTCTTTCTCACACACACACAGATACTTACTGCATTTGCAGTAAAAAAGATGTTCTACCTAACTGCCAGCCCTGTATGTGGATTTTATTTCCAGACAGTGTATCAGTTTCAGCACAAATTCATATTTTTCAGGTAAAGAACACTTTTCAAGTATGATGAGTTGGCAGCTGAGAGAGTAGGTGGGTTTTACCGTAACCCCTTTTATTTTCCCTTATTACATTTTACATTATGAAGCATAAAATTTTGGAATCTGAAACATATGGATGAGTTTTATCTTGAAACAAATACAGGGACTGACATGCTTTCAAGTTTTTCTCCTCACACTGGCTTTTTCCAAGTTTTGAGACATCATCATTCAAACTGCCATGAAGAATGGCTATATTTTGTCCCATAGCTAAATTAAAAGTTCTATCAAGGATGCACCAGTCAGAGCAAACTAGTTGAGTTTAATGTTTCTCTGCCTTCCCCTAACATTACATTTGCCTTGGCAATACCCTCCATCAGTGAATTTCACTTGTCATACACACTTGTGCAGGCAAAATGGTGTCTTAAATTAGTACAGGACATGAAGTACTTTATATAAAGGGACTTATATAAACACCTAATCTCCTAGGTGTTTCCAGCACACAGCTAAGAGAATGATGCCTAACGTGTCCATGAATTATTTTTATTTTGCCAATAGCAGAATGGGATTGACACTTACATACCTCAAATAGTTAATCAGAGGCTTTGAAACATACCACAAGATAAGCAGCAAATCAGCTTCACAAGCCCCCAGTTCTCATTGCCAGATTCTCAAATTTCCCCAAATCTCAACGTTTTCTTTCTTTTGCCCAGCTGGACTCGCACTGCCATGAGGAAACTGAAAGTCTGTTACTTTGGGTCTACCAAAGCCCAACATTTGTCACTTGGGTTAGAGGATCTGTGGAGTAAATAGATGTCATATTTATTCAGTCACTTGTGATCACTGTAACACCTTGTGAGCAGCAGGTCTGTAAAAACATTTCATGCCTAAAGACACACATGAAATTAGACAAAACTAACAAGTTATCTAAGATCTAGTGCCACAAAATCCATAATCCTCCACCTCTGGGGAGCTAAATAACTTGAGAAGATTGACTTAGAAAAAATGTATGACAAAAAAAACTTGACCTTCTCTGATTTTCAGTCTTGAGTAGTGTTTGAGTTTATTAACACTCACAGAATGTTTAATATCAGTATTTTTCTCCTGTTTATTCAGTACTGGACTATAAGTTTCCTTCCCCTTCTTCTTTCCCTCAGCTTTCTGTATCAACTGTTACAGTTTTTTCATCATTCCTGCCTGTGCACCACCCACCTCACATCCATACTGAACTTCATTGACTGAAATCTCATAAGCACGTACATATTTACAAGCTTTTCAAATACCCACTCTCCTCCTGAGATGGTGTCAACTGAAGTGATATAGTTGTACAATCATTTAAAGTCCTCCTTCTGTCCCTCCTGCGAAGCTATATTTCCTGCAGAAGAATCAGCCCCACTGAGAAACAGCACTCACTATCCCTATATACTTCACATGCCCTGTGGCATCAGGTCTAGAACCCCCAGTTTTCCAGGGCTTTTCTTTTTGCTTCCCCCCAGCTCCCTCATCTTCTTCCCTTTCCTCTCTTCCTGGCAGAAGTAGCATTCCTGTAACTTTTCATCTGTAAGGCAGTAAAATTCAGTTTCAGGCAACACTACCAAGAAGCCCTCAGCTGAAACAGAGTGCATTATTTACAGCATTGTGTAGACAGAATATTGAACAAAAAGGAGACACCAGCAGCTCTATTCATTTGTCCTATATATTTGTCTCTGTCCATTTGAGCTCCCCAAGCATGGCCCAGCTCATTCTCACCTGTCCTTTTGGAAAGGTAAAGGTTTCCAACAGAACTTGTGACAAATGAGACAGTCCCATGAGGATGTTTCCAATAGCCCAGAACATCTCCAGGCAGCAGAACTTGATTGTATTAGAGTAAGGGAACTGATCCTCAAGTGACTCTTCTCACTTCTCGTAACAGCTGGGTGTGAACCTATGCTTCCCATGCCAATGTCTCTGTCATAAACCACTGGGCAAAACAGGAACCTGGGAGAAAGTCCCCTCTTGAAGAGATTCTTTATTTGTTGGTGGCTGTTGGACAATGGAAATCTAATGACTCAACCATCAGGAGGGATGTGCCAAGATAGAAAAGATTGGTGATAGTCACCAAAGTTGTGTTATGAACGTACACGAAGGAAAATAAGAGGACAAAGGAAAAATTAATAATTTATTTATCTGAATAGGAACAGGACCCAGGGGCAATGCAGGTCTTTCAACAGTCCTGCCTGTACGTTCATGAACTACTTGTACCAAGTAGTTCATGAATAGTAAATAGATTAAATCTCCAGAGGACTGAAGATAACATAGACCTCACTGTGTTTCCTGGCCTCCAGGCAACACATTTTCAAAATCAAAAGAGTTGCCTCATACTAGCCCTGCTTAACTGTAGACTCAGTTGGGATAACCTTTCCTCAGCAGGGCCGTACACCTTGACAGTGGATGAGTGCCACGTTTTCAGCTTTCCTACCTTTGAACGCCAGAACGCCTGCTTCCATTTAGACGTAACCGGAGTATCAATAATGTTAGCACTGATAAGAGCAGCAGGAGGGACTTCAGGGAGCAAGGTGAGGTATTTGGAAGGATATTAGGGGAAGCATGCTCTCTGCCCTACCAGGGACATGAAGAAAATGTGTCTGCCATTAGACTCATCCATGGGCAGTAATCAGCTTGGGGCTGCATAAGTGTTTTGGAGGATAATTCTCCCCTCCAGAGGAAAAGTCCATCAAAAAATCACAGAGAAGCCCAATCACTATATGCCATTTTTCAAATTACCAAGGAAAGGAAAAACAGTGAAGGAAGATCAGACTGATCCTGTTATGCTATGGTTTCTTTCTAGTCTCTGTAGCTAAGGGAAACATATTCTTATTACATTAGAGAAGCACACTGCTTGTGCTGCCAGTGCAAAACGTGGCTAACATTAAAGGACTATTTCCTTAACACACTTTGGGCCCCTGCCTCAGCCTCTTACCCTCTAGCAAACTATAGCAAGCTGTCTGATTTGCACCACTGTTCCATTGTAAACACAATGTCAGCACCGAGCTGACATGGTCTGTCGATCCTAATATCTGTGTCTCCGTACACAGCTGGCTTGGGTACCTTAGCCCAGCACTGCACCATGAGCTTGTACCACAGCTTCCTGTGTGGAAAAAAAAATAAAAAATATATATTATTTTTATTCAATCCCTATTGCTTTATGGTTGTAAATTCACAGAAAGGACTTCATTTACTTGTAAGTACAACCTACTCCTACTCTAAGATCACAGCTGCCAGAGAATAAGTGAAAAACTGTCCTAAAAATGAATGTGTGGAATATCACTCAGGGATCTCCACTTCCCTGACACTAAGATATAAACACTGAAGACTTTTGAAACAAGTAGTTTTGGAGGAGTCTGAATGAGGTTATGAGAGTAAAGTGGTCTGATTGATAAAAAGCATGATATTCTACAGAGATGAGCTTTATAGAAAGAATAGAGAGCTTAAAGGTTCTGGAAAATCCAAAACCTAAGATTATTCTAACCGTCCACCTGGTAAGCGGTTCTTTTGACTATTAAGAAAAAAAACCAACAAAACTATATAAATGGACAAAGGAAGATACTGAGTTCTCCATGCCTTCCATCAAAGGTAACACGTTTTACACAGCTCTAACAAAATTTTCCTTTCTGGAGCTGCAGTGTATATACAGTTAAACACCCTCAAGTAGATGAAAGTTGGATGAAGTACCACAAGTGATGGACAAAAAATATTGCCAGCATTGTTTCAAGCTGAGAAGCAGCACCTAAGTAGCTACCAGAAAGGAAACAGTGTTCAACTAGGGGTTGTTCATTTTCTGATTAATTAAATACAACTCACATTAGCATTATGTGTACATGCAGTTAGATTTTGATCTTGACTACAGGGTTTCCCACATCTGTTCCACACTGTCTTTTCTTTTTCTCCCTGCTGGCTACCTGCACTGATGGCTGGTAAAGTTAGAGGTGAAGAACAGCTCAAAACATCCATACAGTTCTGCACCATCCTGCCTTCAGCCATTATAATATTTTGCCTCAAAATCTACAGAGGTGGCTTTCCTTCCTACTGCCATGAAGTGCCCTACTAAACCAGGAGCCAAAGCCCATATTCTTTTACACAAATGGACAATCAAACGCATGCTCTGACTGGGTGTTTTGCCTGAGTCTTGATGCATCTGTTCCCCATTTTTATACACATCTTTATCACTATAGCTTTGTTCTGATTCTACCAGTGACCGTCACATATTCTAGCCACCTGGCACCTGTTTTCCTCTTTAGTTTCAACTTGGGTCACTTTACACAGCCATAATCTGCCTGTTCTGGGGGAGGCTGGTGCTTGTGGGCGGCTGGGAGGACAAGACTGTAACTCAGGAGGAGAAAATCTTGCAGTTGTTTGAAGGATGGAAGGGCAGGCCTTTATACTGCATCAAAGAGCATAGCTTTGAATGGAAACTCAACTTCTCATTTTAAATATTCCTTTGAACTGGTGAACGACATGGATAGTCCATTCCTAAGAATAACATCCTTTTATATTTTTTTTTAGTTCTGAAGAAATCTATTTCTGCCCAAGCATGGTATCTCCTTCACTTTTAGCATTGAACATTATTTATATCAGAAATTCAGATTCAGGAAAGAAAAGATGGGATTGATCTCATTAGATTCTGAGATGAATACTTCCACTGACTTATTTTACCCCCTTCATTTCAGCTCTGCCTTGAAAGTAATGTCCTCATCGTTTCAGTTTACTGCCCTTTAGTTCACACTGCAATATTGTCTCACAGCACATAACCAGGATTACTTTTTGGGGAAACTAACCTGGAAGAGGTGTCCAGAACTATACCTGAAGGGTTACAGTCATTAACAGAGTTCAGTCCAGACAACCAGGCTGAGCATAGTCTGAAGGAACCCACCTCTCAAATGTGTGTAAGGCTGACATCTGGTCTGCACCATGGTCTGTACTGCTTGCTCATGTAAGTATAAAGGCAGCATGAACTGCCATTCTTATGACATTTTAACATATTCCTAATATCACAAACTTAATATAATAGCTAAGGGGTTTGAACAGCTTAATCAGCAGTTTATGGAATCAGATTAAATTCTGCAATAAGTCACATGTATCCTGTAGTAATATGTGAGAAATTTCTGACCACAGAAGAAAAATGCTGAAAAAGGCCCAGGTAAAAAAGTTTCAAATGCAAATTACTAGATCAATACACTAGTACCAATGAAATCTCTATATGATAACAGCATTCAAATGCTCTAAGCATGTTTGCTTTATTACAAAATTGGCCAGCTTTTGTGGTATCTGAGCATACTGAATCACCACATGGTCAGAATCTTGAAACTGCAGTTCATAATAAATTATCATGTCCTTCACGAGCATCTATGCGTAAGTGATGCCTATTTTTTCTCATCACTCTGGTATATTTTAAGAAAATATGATGGTTAATTGAAAATAGATATTTTTTCCATATGGCCTGGACAAAGTTTTGGATAAACAGAAGACTGAACCGTCTGGAAACAACAGATGGCAGTGTTTTAAAGATGAAGAGATGAAAGCTTGGATAACCAGTGCTGAACGTCAGTAGTAATGTGTGATGGAAGCAGTACACTTACATCTGGGAATTTAGCTCTGCCATAATTGCACAGGATGTACATGTGGTCGAAGTAGAGGCCTTTTTTCAAAACGAAAAGGAGGAAAATAAGCTACCTGCCATATCCCAGCAGCTAGACACACAGTCTCCTTGTATTTATTTACAAAAGTATCATTTATGGCTGTAAATAATGTTCCCAGATCAATTGACAGATGCAGAAGATTTTGTACAACCACTGCAAAGGCTTAACCAGTTTCTATTATATATTTTCTTAAAATCCTGGGAGAAAAATTCAAAATAGGACAGGAATGGGAAATGTAAAAGGAAAATAATAAAGGTTCAAATGCATGTGATAACTATGGTATGTAACACATAAATAAGCAACCTACCTCATCCTTTTCTATTTACCACAATCTGGCACATTTCCATAACTAGTTACCATGTAATATAATACATTAACCATGCATTAGCCATTATTAAAAGGCCTATTTCTTTGACACTTTCAGATGAGTAGATTTACTTAAGTAATACCACGCACGGCAAATGGAGATCTGGTCCCACTTTTTACAACAAGTTATGCTAATACAGAAAGGAGATCCCATGCCAGCTCAAAGGCTGGCCGGAATAACACTTCATTCTCTCATTACAATGCTCAGCACCATTTCTGATTTTTTTTTTTTTTTTTTTTTTTTGCGGGATATATAACAATATAACATTTTACAGAGCAACTTCTAAGGTAGAGAAGGAAATAAACCACCTTTTTTCTCTGAAAATTTGTACTTATTTTTAGAAATGGGAGAAATGGGGGTTAGGGGAACAGAAAAAAGTCAAACTGATTTTAGCTAAAGACGAGAAAGACATTTGGTTTAAATCTTCTTACCCACATTTACAAGCAGACTTCTTTCAGTTGCCCAAGGCTAAGGATCTGACCTATACAACACTTTCTGTCAAGTTAGAGTATTAATATATACTTAGCATACATGTATAGGAAAGATAGTTTGAGAAAGAGAGCTAAGTCCTCTAAGACTATGTCAAGAGAAGAAGGGAGGAGGGAAAACTAATATTGCCATTTGCTCTCACAACTATGTGTAGAGCCTAAGATGGGACAATACTGCCATGTTTATAACAGAGGAAATGTCAAAAATCAAACATTTCTTATGGAAAAAAATGGACTTGCTTATATGTAGAGGTTAGGCTTCTCCAGGCAAGAGCCCATTCAGCAAGCAGTGCTATCCCTAAAGTGCTAAGTACAGCACCCCTGTCAGCCCATCTGCAAATGTCCAGTTCTGCTGGTGCAGATAATACTCCAACTCCTTTCCTCAGATGCTCTGACACTGAGATTCTGGGGATAACACAAGGCAGATGTGCAAAGGGGAAAGATAAAAATCTTTCTGTGCCTTTTTGTGCTTTCTTCAACTCAGGAATGTGGGATAGCTCTGTTTCTGCCTCAGCTGAGAAGGGATGGACACACAATATTCTTTTGACCCACATCCTTCTGGGCAGAGACAGAAACAAAGCTATTGGACATTGCTGGTATTTTATTGTTTAGGCTTTGCCTTCAGTTTTGTGACCCAATTCCTTCCTCTTTCTCTATCCACAGACTGTTAAAATACAGTCCATCCGTCTCATAGCTGGATGTTTGTGTTAAGCCACAGTAGGAGATCTGTTCGCACTCTTATTTTAAGTACAGAATGACTTTTTTGAGAATGTGAAAGTTTGTGCGGTTATAGCTTTATGCAATAGTCATATGATTATCATTAATACATTTCAGGGTTCACATTAAGAGAAATTATCTTAAATTACAATATGTCTTACACATATTTTTTCTCCAATAAAAGCAAGAATTTGAATATACGTTAACTGTTTGGGATTTTATTAGCGCTCTTGGATTTCTTTTAATATAACAGTAAAGTTTTAATTTCCTTAACTTGAAATGCATAGGTTTCTTTGATCATTACAGTGTTTTTATAGCACCATTTGTTCATGTGTTGCTGGTATAGACTCACAAACCTACTCCCAGCTTCATATAGCTTTATGTCTGGGAGTCACACAAACCAAGGACATGCAAAAGCAATACTAAAAACACATCCTTCCTGAACAATAGTGTTAAAAAATTCAATAACAGCACAGATTATACTGTGGATAGAAGGAAATTTTGTATTTTAATAGAAACCTGTGTACAAGAACAATGTTGTATCGTAGCCTGTTCTTCATTTAATATTCACCAACTGCCACACAGGCATTTTGCACACATATATCTCACCTTCACTGTTTTGTTTTATCTCATTTATCGAGCTGGAGTAACTCTGCAAAGGTAACTGAAGTTACCCTGGGTTTACACAGAAAGGGAGCAGGAGCAGATGAGAAGTGTGTCTCAGTAGTGGCTCAGAGTACGGTATATGTATTTTCTTACCTTTTTTTAGAGTGAGATTCTCCTCTCACCTCTGCTTTGTTTATGCTTCTGATTTACGCCAGCATCTGAGGGAGGAGAACAGGTGGCCACTAAGAAGGGATGTCTGGTCTTCATATCAATGATGCTGTACTGAGAAACCATGCACTGCCTTCAGCATATGCATGTTTTAAGCCATTTATTAGCTGTTGGAATGAAACCCATTAAGCTTTAGGCAGGCCTTGTTAGCAACATCATAAGGGCAGAGGATCCACTGGGCTGCCTAGATGGCTTGAGGAGCAAGGCTGTAACAAATAGATTTCCTCAGGGTCAGATTAGAGATGTTAATTGCATCTCTCTTTAAAATTAAGAGAAAAATCCTCCAGCAAATGCAGTCTTGTCAGCAGAGCTAAAACATCTAAAACTTTTTGCCAAGAATCAAAGAGCCTTTTTCTCTTTCAAACAGGTGAAATCAGGTTTGAGCCCCTTGGAGTCTAAAGAGTTACACCAGCAACAAAGGAAGGTAATTGTAAGATAAGACAGGCTCCAAGTATCAGGATTTATAAGGTGCTACTCTTCAAACGACTTTCAGACTTTGCCTTAGCATCAACTCTATCTCCTTTTCATTGAATTTATCCACTAATTGTGTAATTCATTCAAAAGAGCAGCCAGATTGGTTTCATCTGTTACATGTTGTATGGGCCAAAACCCAGGAAAATATTTCTTTTGGCTCATCCCAAGAAAAACATTCACACACGCTGTTTATTTTGATATTCTCAAATACTACTTTTATCTTATGTTTTAGCTAGATATTTCTTTAAACTTGATGTTCTGACTTCTTGTCCCTTTGGTATTTCTTAATTAGACCTGGTGTCTAATTCAAAAGGAATTATTTATTTAACAAATCCCACCCTTTCCTATCACAAACATCTACAAGCAAAACACTTTTTTTTTTCCAAGTTGATATTAATTAAAAATTATTTACAGACATTCAGAGCAGAATCCTCATTCAGCAGCTTTCCCCATATGCTTCTTTGAGATGTGCCATCAGTGCCCTGCTAGGATGTGCTCTGCAAGACAGTGATGCCCAAATGACTGACATGGCTAACTATGTGACATCTTGGAAGTGGAAGTGTTTATACCCAGACATAGAAACTTCTACCAATATAGTCTAATTAATAGTGTCAGACATCTCCCTGTTCTTCACTCATATCTCTTGCTCACTGTTTTGCTTTTCAAGTCCTGGACAGAAGGTATGGTCTTGTACTGCTTATGAAGGTCTCCATACAGTTTTTTGTCCCTGTGGCTGCAGCCAACAGCTGTAAAATGCTATATGAGCGTAGTGTCCAATCTCCCTGGCTCTCTTCCTCCCTGATACGCAAACTCTTATCACTCAGATGTCTTCTGCTTTTACTGAAGGGAAAGGAGGGGGGGAAAAAAAGAGAAGAGCTGTGTTTACTTCTTCATACCAGGTGTCTGCAATCCTCATGTATCCCCATGCAGTCAGATATAAGTGCATATCTGCATATGCACTTGAATCTTGTGGCTGCATGTGGGAAACTTTCCATTGCCTTTCACTGTACCCTTCTGCAGATGTCGCTGGAGAACAGACCTCTCAGCTCTCTCTCAGCTCTCTCTGTGCCCGCGAGTGATATGTGCCACATTGGACCTTGAGGACACACCTGACTAAAGGGTTTTTTATAGGAGACAAGGGAGTCATTGCCTTTCCCAGGGGTTTGAACCTGATGAAGAAGAAATTGATAGAAAAGACAACTTTTTTAATCAAAAGGAAGAGAAAATAGGAAACCATACAAACCTGCTGGGGTTACCTGGAGCAGAAAGAAACACTGCTGTCAATAAGGCACTACAAGCACAGACCATCCTATGCTTGGGCTGATGCAAGCCTGTACATACATACATGTACATACATCAACATGGTCACAAATCACAGCTGAATATCTTGAAGCTAAGGCAGACCCACTAAAGGAAATGACAAAAGGGCTTCCCACATCATCCCTGGCACGCACACAGACTTGCTGCTGGCCCTGGAATGGAAGCCTCACCACAGGAGTCACATTTCCAGTACTTGCATGCTCCTGAATCACTGGTCACAGCCTGACTGGCCATGGATTTGAGGCAGCTGTGCAGTCAAAACCCAGCACCAGCATCTCTTCCCATTCAGGTCTTCCCATCTGACAAGCAGAGGAAAACAAAATGTTTCTGTAAAAAAAGCCTTTTAAAAAGGAGGCAGTTTTAAAGGAGTTGACATCTTTGCAATATTTTTCTTGGGCTTTTAGCCCTGCCGGTGGGGATGATCAATTAGGGCTGAGTCACAGGCTTAGGAGTTAGGGAAGAAGCAAAAAGAGTGCTGACTTCCCCTTAGCTTGGAGGAGAAAGAAGGCCCTCCTCTTCACTGTCAGCAGGGAAAGGAGCCATGCTCGCAGATGTTCTCCTTTCCCTTAAGCTGGGTGTCACAGACTTCCTGGGCCAGTGACAGAACACAGGCCTCATGGATGTTGCTGATCGGCAGCTGGAGGCTTCTGTGATAAATAAGTCCAATTAAAAAAATAACCACTGTTTTGAGTGAGAGGTAAAAAAAAACAAAAAACAAATGTTTTGTTTTTTGGTTTGGTTTGGTTTGTCTTTCCTAGAAGAGGTCAATTTGGGGGAAGAGAAAGTAAAAATCCAGCACAATCCCAAATGAAGACCTTGGCATTATTTTGGGTCCTGAGCTGCTACAGTGTCTCCCAGGAGCTGCCACTCAGATGGCTTGTGCCTGTGCAGGGCCTCCGGCCATGTTTCCTGCAGCACACGATGCTCACTGGGATGCATGACCTGTTTATAAACAAAGTAAGACACAGCACACACAGTCAGGAGAGAGAGGCAGTAGAAAACAAGAGGCTGAACATCATATGGAATATGTAAAGTTTGTCTCATTGAATACTTTTTCACAGCATTATCTTTTGTTAAAGGATTAAGCTGTCCTAATCTCTGCTATAGCCAAGAGAATAACAAGCCAGTTATAATTAATCTATCATCTTGGCTTTGGAGGAAATCCCAAGTGGTTATTTTTCTTCATCTACTTAGCCAATTTAAAAGAAAACAACCCAAAATCTCCTGTCAGGGTCAGTTACATGAAAAATATTTCTGACTGTACTTGAATCCATGGAGTACCTTTGGATGTACTTTCTCCTCTGATGGTTTACGAGCGTGTGTACATTTCATGTCCTGCCTCATGAATTTGTCCATCTCCATTGAATACCCGAGGTATGTGGCATTGATTTCCTGCTGTTTTCTTGCTCCATCTACTGGAACCAGTTCTACATGGCATTTGAAGGGACAAGTCACATGATGAGTGTATTTATTTATTCTTGTTTAGAAAAAAAGAAAAAAAAAAAGAAACTTCTTAATCCAGTCTTTAGTTTATTTGTTTTAGTTTTATAACAAAGTGCACTTTTTGTAAACTAAATCTTCCCCTTTTCAGGCTCTTAATCAGAGCCCTGACAGTAAGAATACATTTCTAGATCTAAATGTCCTCAGAGGTTTGTGTTCTTACTGACCTTCAGTGTTTCCAAACTCTCATGAAAATACATTGAATGTTTCTCAAAAGATTAGATGTAGCAAATCAACAACAAGTGAAAACATTCTCCCGGCATCAACAGAGGGATGCTTTGTGGAATTAGCTGTGATTTGAATTGTACCAGTCATATTTAACTCTCTTTTTCAAAATAATAATTAAAAAAAAGCTTCAGAACAGAGAGAAAAGAAGCAAAAAATGAGATGCCAGAGGAAAGCTTACGCCACACCTGGAAGATTCAGGATAACTTTATTGACGTGATTGCCTGTCCCTTATGTAAAGAAGTAGCTACTGGAAAACTTTTTTGAAAATAATCCTATTAAGAACTGGCTCATTAGGATAGAGTTAACTTTCTGTTTAAATGTTGGGTTGAGAATGTTAGAAGTTCTCTCTGTATTTGCTCAGTTTAAGCCTCTACAGTTTACTGAATGGACAAAGATATCTTTACACAGGCACGTTTAGAAACACTACACTAGTGAGTCTTCTCCTCTGATCATGCTATGAGAATTGGAGCTCCAGGGAAGGATGAGGCTGTGGACTGTAATAAAATATTGGTAAGTTCCAAAACATGTGTCTACCAACAAACAGTGTGCAGAGAACAAGAACAGCTTGTTCTCACACCTTCACATGCTCCCCAGTTCCACCTCCTTAATTAGCTTCTTTCTAGTTTTAAAGACTTTCATTTTCAGAATTGTCTTTCCCAAAAATGTGTGGTTCATCTAGAAGGCTGCAGTAGCCTTTCCAAGATGGATCACATTGTCTCCTGTTTATTCACACCCTGAACTTACTGAAATCAAACACTATAGCATGGGCTAACATGCATCTTGCCACCAGAAGTTTTGTATCTTGCATAAAATACATAGATTTAGTTAGATTGTTGATCAATATTCCTTCTATATTTAAATTCAAGGATCATAGTTTTCAAAAGTGAATCATAGTTGTGGCTGCCTTAAATCCGTGCCACATGGAAGCTCAGAATGATAACTGTTCTGAAAATCAAGTTTACTAAAGCCAGCCCTAACAAGACATCAATATGAATGTGGACAAAATTTCTAGAGAGTTTTGAAGAGTGATCCCATCTGAGGAAAATACAGGGTCAAATCACAAATTGCTGACTGCCCACATCTTCCATAGTATTAGCATAGCGGGACTCATTAATGACCATAGCAATGTAAGAGCTTGCTGTGGATGCACATTTCTCTACCTTACTCATGGAAAGCTGTACTTAGAATTGCATAGAAGAAACACTCTCTGATCAAGGGAATATTGAAACCAAAAGAATTCCGCTGCTTGCAGTGAGGTTTGAATCTGGGGATCTTGTCTCAGGTGGCCATATTAGAGACAGATATAACATAACCCTGGGATAGTAATAATTTTGCTCATAAAATCTACATCTGTAGAACTAGAACATCAGTGGGAATAGCTTAGAAAATGCTGTCCATGTGAGTAGAAGAGTCATTATTAGTGACTTTCTTTAGAATCAGGAAAAATAAAGCTTCAGGATTGTGCTGACAAGCAGACTGAAAATACACATAAATAAAAAGATTTAATTAGATCACCAGGTATGAATAAAATGTATTATCAGGCTGTCTCAGGGTTGTTTACGGAGACTGATTGATTTTGACAATTACTTTGGTGGTGTGAAAGAGGCAGTGAAGCAGCCTGTTAATTAATGCACTGATTAATAATTTAATAATCAATTAATAATTGAGTACATTTGCAGATGATGGGCAAAGGATGAGAACTGTAGGGAATATTAAGGGTTTTGGTAGTAGTGAGGGATTTAAGAAGGGTTAAAACGTATTTAGGAAATAACTAAAGAAGAACCTTCCTTGAAAAGGTTGCACAGAGGGCATATAGAATCTATATTCATTTTCTTGTTGTTCTTTAACCTCCACTGTCTGTGGGTCTTTCAGATGAACCATGTACTGATGTTCTTCACAAGGTAAGAATTTTGAGTTCCGATGTACACCCTTCTCATCTCTCTGTATCTCTAAGTGCAACAAGGGCACTTTCTACTGGTATATCTGAAATATACCTGGTATATCCTGTGTTACTGGACGCGCAAGATGTCTTAACCAGTATATGGTACGGAGGAATTTACCTACAAGAATAGGTCACAAACAAAACTGGTTCATATTTTCTTCTCAAAAGCAAAAGAATTTGACCAGACGGGGAATACGAAGACCATCTGTGCCTAATTAAAGGGTGAGACTGCATAACAGCAACAGATGCTATGTTATTGTAGTCAGAAGAGTTTATTGCTAACAGAGGTAAATATTGTGCATGTTGAGTTGGGTATTTCCAAGCAGTAATTTAACAGACATACATCCACATAGGCTACCCTTTTTTTTTTCTGGACTACATTTCATTAGTTTTGAGTGTCAAGAAAGGTCAAATTGCAGAAGAAGTCTAGATAACAGTATTTTCTACATACTGAGAATGTTGAGGGCTGAAAAGCCAGTAATAACCACCAGGAAAGGCATCTACTGCCAATGATTAAAAAGAATTACGCAAGTCTGCATGAGGAAGGCATGACAGAAAGGGCTAACATTTCTGCAGCTTCACTCAGTTCCTGAAAGCCCTCTTTAAAACTAAACATAACCACGGTGAGTGGGTACATCTGCCTGCATGGGTCAGATGGATTCTGTGGCTGATGGTGTTTAAGTATAACATGATTCAGGAGCAGGGAGCCCCTTCAAGTCTGGGTCAATTTCTTCTGAATAACTTCTGAAAGCTGTTTGAAACTGCCTGTGCCAACAGTCCAGAGGAGAGGCTGTGGCAAGTGGAGCAGCAAATTCTTTCAGCCACCATAAGCTTCTGCTGGGCACAGAGAAGCGGACACACCTTGCACTGCCTGATAATTACGTCGTCACATCCAATTATACCTGTGTTAAGGCTTTATGCAAGCCTCATTCCTCCCTTTTGTTACTTCCTATTCACATTACTCTGATTAGATATGCAATTACGTACATTCCTACTAATGTAACTCCTATTCATGAAGCATTGAGTGTGGATATGGTAGTTTATGACTAGGTGTAACACTCAGTGCAGCATTAGCTACTCATGCACAAAGACATGAATTTTAATTTGTTTGCTTGTTTGTTTTACTTGGGGTTTTCTCTGACTGTATAGTTGGAGCAGTCCAAAGATCTATGAAATTCTGCAATAAATGTGCAGAAACATTTATGCCATTTCTTGTCTGCTTACTTTTTTCCTTCTCTTTGCAGAAATTTTATCTCGTTTTCATTGCCAAAGCAAGGAGTGACAATAGCTCACAGGTTTGATTACCTTTGTGTTTCTACTTGCATCCTTGTTCTCTCCTTCCCTAGAGAGAGGTTTCTATGCCTGCCTCTTGAACAAGTCATTCTCTGCTTCTGAGACATAACTTCTGGTAAGGGGGTGCTTTGTGGGTAGACTTACAAGTATCATGCTGATAAAAAGGGATCAGATAAAGTCTTGCTTTGTCTGAAAGAGATAAGTTAGAAACAGCAAATGAATGAATGCCCGATCAGTGATCTACAATTACAGGGGCTGATGGGAAGCAGTGTCAGGAGAATCCAAAGATTGTCATAGAAATGTAACAAAGGATACAATCCTCAGGGACTGCATCTGAGTCAAGTACCAAACTTGCAGTAATGAAACTCTCAAGCTTAAGAGAAAAACAGAAACCATATCACAGATAAAGATAATTGAGCTGTTTGTGATATCATGCTAGATCCCATCTGGACATCAGCCGTGATTGCTGCTATACCCCTTTCCCAGCCTTGTTTGGGTGAAATATATAAACCTCAGGAGAACGTTCAGAGCATCAGTGTACGTCTGCCAGCTTCTCTAGTTCCTTTTGCTATGAAATCTAGAAATACATTATCATTTTGGGACCAGAGCAAGCACTTCAGTTGCTTGTTATGGAAATTCTGTGTAACAACAGCCTAATGAATTCGACTTTGGGATGGCATTTTTCTGACTGTTTTTGAGTAACTTACAGTTTTTAAAAAGACAAGAGGGTATTTCCTGGGTAGAGGGAGGGTGTACAAAAATAATTCTATTTTAAAAAAAGACCTAACTCTGAATATATTTCACCAAGCAAGCCACTGGAAAAAAGGGTGCCATGTAACTGTCAGCCTCTTTCTAAACCCATTTCTTCATGCACTCCCATATACCTTGATAGAGAAAAGGGCCATTATGATAATCCAAAGGTCTGGCAAGACTGATATTTCTACTGTTTGGAAACATAACAGTTATCGTCCTCAGAGGCATTTTTGGAGTGAAGAAAATTGTATTTCAACCAACTAGAGCTGCAAAAAATAAACATAGACAGTTCCAAATCCCCAAATCCACCAGCAGAATACCCTCTAGTATAAATGAGGGAATAGATGTCATTAATATAGACTGCCTTTATATATGAGACTATGAAGAATTTCCAAAAGGGCTTGTTGGACTTTTGAAAGTAAAATGAGACAATTTGTTTTTGAGGAGCCACAGTGCCCTCATTTAAATGTTAATATTAGAAGGGGGAAACCAAGGTTTATGTTTCAGCCCTGTTACAGATTTCCAGGTGGCAGCCAAATTCTTAACAAAAATATTCAGTCAAGCACCTAGCAAAATTAAAACTAAGCAAAACAAGCATGATCAATTGGGTGTCTAGCAGTAACTAATTCTTTCAGAGATCTAAACATCTTAAGCACTCTGACTTGGAAGGTTAGGTGCTGGTCTTCTGCAAACTGTAGCCAAAGTACATAATCTAAAAGGCAGATGTTGGGGTTCCTGTTACAGAGAAGAGAAGGAGATGGGCATCCTCTGGGGTGATCCCTCTGTCCATGTCAGACAGCAGTGTTGATATGGGATCAGTACCTGGCTGGTGATGTCTTTCTCTCTCTGGTGACTGCAGAGGGATCCAACCTAAATTTTAATAGCTATATTTTGTCCATGCAGATCCCATCATCTGAGCATCCCCATGATGTAGCAACATGACTTTAGGGCCTGACAAGTGTGTAGTTCACATGACCACAGGTGACTGTAAGATGTTTATACTAAGAAAAAGCTTAAATTGTATTCAAGAAGGCTGTTTTCATACGATTTTACTATCTCAGTCAATTAGGAACACCAAATATATACATGGCAAATAGTTCATACTCAGTACATTGTGTCAGGAGCTCTTTAAATAGCTTGTTTTAGATAATGTATATCTAAAAAAAGGAGAAGCATTGTAATACTACATATTTTTGCACATTTACAAGCTGTATTTGTAGTGTTGAGTGTATATAAACAAACTGAAATCTGGGCAATATGCCTAGCAAATTGTTATTAACTGGAAAAAAAATACCCAAACAGCTTCAGAAGGTGGAAGAGCTCTCCCTGAATTAATTGAAAATTCGGCAAATTAATTTTGACAGGAGAAAGAGAAGAAAACATTTTGAGAGGTCAGACTTTTTTTTTTCCAACAAAGTTAAAAATTTGCAATCGTATTCAAGTTAAGGTTATAATTTCAAATTTTATCTACTATATACAAGGGATAAATAACCCTAAAGGAAATGTTAAAAATGAAACTTTCAATTTCAGCCCACCCTGAAACAGTTCTCTCATTTTCATTTTCTTTAGCTTAGGCAGTGAATGAGAAAAAAAAAACGACCACAATTATTTTCACACCTCTTATTAAATTATCAAAAGCTCTCATAGAAAAAAATTTTTTCCATCTAAGAGAAAAATGAAATTCTTAGGCTTCAGAAATATTTAAAATACCATCATAATGTTAAAGAGTAATCATGTTGTATATAATGTGTGCTCTTTTTTTTGTGGGTTTTGATAGTTTTGAATGCACTGCTAGGACGACAAAATGAGAACAAAATCTTTTATCCAGACTCAATTTCAAGCCAAGTTAGAGACAGAATCTGCAGTAAAAGAAACAGATTTATTTAAGAAAGTTTTATTCTCATAAATAACAGAATAAAGTTACTCATTAAATGTTGTAGATGAAAGCTTAGTTAGTGAATATATGTATCTTCCAATGAGATGTAGTTCTACAAAATATTTTACTTTACAGTAAATGCACAACCGCAGCAACTTTTGTTACTTTACGCTGAATGTACATGAAAATGACACATGATTTACAGGTCTTGGTTCCATTCTCACTCGTCAGTTTCACAGTGGTCTTGGTTTAGTGGTGTGATTCCTCTTGATACTGGCTGAATTCCCAGTTGGAAAGGAGAATCAAATATGCAGGGTTTTGGTTTTTTTTTGGTCAGAACAACGAATAACAGTGAGCTTCCCTGGTTCTAGTAGCTTTACTTCATTCTGACCCATATGATGTGGCCTCTCTGCCCATTAGCACGCGCATTCGAGATCCTGCTAAGTGAAACACAATATATGTGTACATGAAAGTGCTTAGTGATTTTCATTGTGTCTGTTCCCCTAGCTCTGTGCCCTTAACATCAGCCCTGCGTGCCCTACAGAGACAGCACCATGTGGCAATATATGTTAGGAAGGCACGAAGACTTGAGACTTCACATGTATACAAACCATCTGCTGACAGCTATAAGCCATGAGAACACGTGTTGTGTGCCCTTTGCCATGGTTGGTCAGATCTGTTGAAAGATAGATACTAGAGCAGGAGTGTCCCTTCTATTCCCTGTGGCCCATGGGGTGTCTGCAGGAAAAGCGATGGTTGTAGTCCTACTGTGGAGACTGCATGAGTGAGGAGAATTCCTGTGTGTCTACCCAACTCACATGCATCATCACAAGGACCAGCTACAGCCACAGTATAGCCCTTATGTTACACTGATAAAGCCTGAAAATGTTGCAGCTCAGGTAGAGTATAAAATGTGACAGAGAATTTCAAATATGGAGTTTCTAAGGAAGCAAAAGAAGCCTCCTTTTTGCTCTCTGTCTGAATGCCTCTCTGTCCCTTGCTCCAGGTACAGAATCATGTCACACAGTAAGCAGGTATTACAGAGGTAAGCATAGTATGTTACCCTTCCCTAAGGAGTCACACTTCTGTGTGCTGTGAGCTAAAGGAGGCAAAGCTGCCTTTTGGACTTCGGTTAAACTGGCTGAAGCTGGCAGCCCGGATCTTTCCACCTTTGGCCCCGCTTTTGTTTTTTTCCTTGTCACGTGCAATAAAGCTTTCAATCAGCTTCAGTTTTTCATGTTCTTCCTTCAGAAAGAAGTCAACAAGCATACTTTTCTCCTTTTTGATCTGTTCACTGATGTCCTTGGGGATGTCAGGAATCATCCAGTCAACCAGAACACTGAGAAACATCACCAAGTTCTATAAACACAACAACAGACATGAAGCAAGTATGAAAAATCAAAAATACTCACACTAGATCAAAACCAAACTTTTGCTGCAGGTAAGAGGAAAATATCAAACACTTTTTGCTGATGGCATGCAATATTAAGCAGTTGAGTAAGGCCTTAGTTCAAGAAACAGCTCATGTTTGTGAAGAGCACCACCTCTTTGGAGATGCCAAATTAAATACATGTTTCAGTTAGGTTTGAGATGGGAATGGAGTTGGATTCATCAAATGATTCATGGCCTAAGTAGCTAAACCAGTCTTATTCCTTACAGGTGTCTAAAGGTGCAAGGTTCTCAACACCATTCATTGAGACTGAGTTCGGAGTCCATTACTATAACAGCAACATCAGTGAAAGCACTCTCCAACATAATCATACCCATGTGTTTCCAATATGGCCTGAGCAGACAGCAGACAACTTTCATGGTCATTCTACCCTCAAATCCTTCTGTCTGCTGGCAAGTAGGATTTTATTACACTCTGCACACTCTGCACAATGCAAGCCACAACCCTGAACCTCAAGTGTCAAGGTCATCATAGGTGATGTTCATAACACGGAGGCAAGGAAGCAGACTAGGCAAGAAGTTCTGCTTGTTTGTGAACTTTATAGATAAATTATACCTTGAGGTTTATATTATCATCATAATGATTTGAAAACTGCTGTGTTGTGGAATGCCTCAAAATGTGTGAGAACATTTGCTGACAAGGCTAATAGGCTACTAGCATAAAACCTCTGTCCCCATTTAAGACAATGGAGCTAATTAGCCAGGGAATGTACTCTGGCAGAACAACAGGCAGGCTATTTGAAGCCCAGCATAACCAGTTGGTTTAAAATATTTTGCAGCCAGTGGTGGAAAATTACAGGACAGAACAAAGACAGAACAGAGAAGCAGAAGATGGCAATACAAGCCAGGCAAGATTCACAGGCAAGACTCGCAGTCACACTTAGGAATATTTGGCAGGTGAGGATAAAAGGCAGGAAGATTTCAATATGAGGGGTAGGGCCAATTTGACTATGGAGGGATCCCAGATCATGGAGGAGAGCAGAAAGCTTCTGCCATTCCGAAGGCAAGTCATGATAGCAAATCCCATGCCAATGAAATCTCCACACTGGGGAGAATTTACTTTATTTACTTGTAGAAAGGAGCAAAAGACCTGGGAGGATTTACTATTTCTGTTTGTTTCTTGATTTAGGTAAAGTACAGCACTTAACAAACCTATTACAGCGTTTATGTGTTCAAAGGTGTCCCTGACAGTAACAATAGTTGATAAAGCCTACTTAACTGAAGCATTCAAAAGCCTGCAGCGTTTTAGGTATCACTATTAGTGTTAGGGCCTAACGCAGGCTATGAGGCTTCCCTTCCTTGAAGGGAGAGGAAACCACTGAGGAAGTATTCTGCAGTGCTCCAAAGAGAGAACCTGCGCCTCAGCCCACTGGCACCTTAGCAGGCTGGATGCAAGCACATAAGGCTGAGTATTTGAGAACAGGATAGCTCTATTGGACATGGGCTTCTTTGGCACATACATTTTAATCCAATTTTTATGATATTTCTGTGACTGAAATTGCAGCAACTCAACAAACTTACCTGAAATAGGATAACAAAAGCCAAGCGAGCTGATAAGACTGCCCAGTACTGTTTAGAAAACTCATACTGATTTGGGGACCAAGGTGGTTCTCTGTAGTCTTTGAACCTGTTGATGGAGACAGCTCAGTTATCACACATTTCCAGCCATCTCCTTCACCAATTGCTCTGGTTAACATGATTTTCCAGTCACAAAACCTAAGGAATCAAATCCTCCAGATGTTCCTACTTCATCTGTTATTATGAAATACAACTCCAGAATTAGAGCTGGACTACCTCCACTGAATTTAGCAAGATTTGTCTGGTTTTCACAGTTGTAACCAAAATCAGAACATTGTTCTAATGCTGGAAATGTCCAGATTTTCCTGGATTTGCAAGTGTCCTTTATTTTTTTAATGTTAAATTGATCTCAGTGTAGGGGGACTAAAGTGTTGAAATTAAAGCACAAAGATAGCTCAAGGCATTTTCACACTAAAGGAGACAAGCCTGCATTCGTCTCACCTAAACTTTGATTCATATAGGCTATAATTCAGTCCACATAAAATCTGACTCGCACTTTGGTGGTACTTGTCATTGCATTAACGACAGGGGGAGCCATGGGAAGGGCACTTCCTAAATTAACTGTCTAGCCTTAGACAGGATAAAACAGAGCCTTAGTGGTCTGGTGTAAAGACTGATGATTTTAGTATTATAAATCATTTAGAAGTAAACAACAGGCTAATAAAAGTCACAGATGCTCCTAAATTGGAAAGTTTTGCAAATAGCAGGAAACACGGAAAGCAATAAGAAATACAGACAGGAAACACAATGAGAATAATCTGGGGAAATGGAAAATAATTAAAAATAAAACAATTGAAGAATCTTTGAAAGGATAGAGTTTGAAAGAAAATGCAGTGAAAATAGCCTGGAGCTTACAGTAGCCAGCAAGTTAGCACAAGTCTGAAATATGGCAGCAGGGCAGTATGACTTGTGGGTGTGTAAACAAAAGGCACAATGGTGCTGGGGGGTATTAGCCCATCTCTGAACAGCTCAGGTAAAACCACACCTGGAATGCTGCATTCAGGCATTCAGCTGTGGGGATTTCAGAGGGGAAAAAAAAAATAAAGGAAAAAGAAAAAGGTAGCAACAAATTGAAGGCAGCTCAGCAAAACAATCCAGGGGCTGAGAAGACTGACTCACCAGGAAGGATTAAAGAAGAGCACATTTTGGTAAGAAACAGCCACAGTTGGACATGATAACCATGCACAAATTGTGCCCTTAGGACTGAAAGGGATAATTTAGTGCTGTTCACAATGTTTGACTAGGAGTAATGGGATGAAATTAAGAGAGAGAAAATCTGTTTTGAATACCACAAAACCCGTCCTGACAGTAAGATTCATTAGACAGTGGAAAAGCCTCCGTTGGGGGATAATGGAGAAGGTTCATATATAAAATCTGTCAGTTCCAGTTTGCAGGTGTGCTTACCAAAATTACCTTCGGGTTCTATCTGCATGGTTTTGCATGTTAAATTATACATTTTCAATCACACAGCCCCTACATCCTGCCCCTCTCACAGCCTAGAAATTCATTCTGAAATGCTGGATGTAATTCTGTGCTGCACCTTCTGGAGGCAAAGGCCACATTGTGCAACTCATGACAGGGAGAGGGATGATGGAGATGAGGAGAAAACACTTTTAAATTTGGGGCTATATTAATTCATGGAAGCACTATTTTGATGCATTAGACCCTTGATTGTTTTATTCAATGGTGCATGCACAGTGGCTGAGCTCTCTGTCCTGTCTTACATGGGATTCCCATTTGGTCCTGTGTTGTGCCTGCACTGTGACATTCCTACTCTGGTACCTTTCTGTACAGTGTGGGCTCCCGTGTGCTGCTCAGATCTGTGCACATGGGCTGCAGCAAGGGCCAGGGTCAGTTCCCTTGAATTTAATCTTCTTGAACATCAAAGTCAAGGAAAACCACTGAGTTTGTTGTGGATTTTGCCTAGCACTATAAATGGTCCCAGTCTTGAAACAGATCCCAGGTTCACCTGGAAGGGTCACCAGCTGTGGTGAGGTTTCCATTTAATGTACTCTGAGCTTCACAAACTATGTAACTGTTGCAGGACATCAGACCCCATGGAAATTTCATCTGGCTCAGCTGGATAATGCCATCTTATGGCATCTCAGTGCTTATGATGCTGAAATCTGCATTCAACAGAACAATAGCAAATGACTTGTGAAGGAAGATGTTTTCAGAACTATAGACAAGGTGGCTGGGCCTCCTCCCCACCTCCCTTTTTAATTACTCTATGGCACAATGGGACTTCAAAGTGCAATAATCCGTGCCTTTTCTAACCAACATATAGTTTATTTTTTAAAAAAAGCATCTTTTCCCTTACCTCTTCTTCATTCTTTAAATATATGATTCAGCAGGTATGCCAGGTACAGCAAATGACTCCTGCTACATAGACTACAGTGTTTCAAAAGTAGCAAACAACTCTACTTCCACTGAAAAAGGACAAGAATACGAGGTAGTCAATGTGCTTTAAGAACTGAGCACAGGATAGTTCTGAGGGAAAAAAAGAAAAATGCACACTGAGAGCACAGAAATGATGGGGAACGGATGGAGAGGAGCACACAAGACTTAGAAAAACTGAACTGAAGCCAGAGCTAAGAGAATTCTGCTAGTATATTTCCCAAGTATATTACATGTGTAAAGCCTGGTGGAAAAAATCAAAATGTATATGTAGGTAGCAATGCAACTCACTCCAAATAAGCTGATCTGTTTGATATGCTTTTCCAGCTGGTCTTTGACAACAAATTGAAGAGAACATGACTGAATCAGAAGGAAGTGGTGCTTCAGCAATGCAGGAGCATATAGGAATTGCTCAGGGGAAAACATTAGAATCCTCAACTGATCACTGGGAGTAGATGAGAGGGAATAACAGAGCCCACAGGGAACAACATTTTGAGAAAAGAAAGAGGACAGACCCCAGGGCATTATGAAAATTAATTCATTCAAAGACATTTTATACATTTTCTGAATATTGGAGCAGACTTGTGTTAAGGGAAAAATCCCTTTAATGATTCTCTATCTGCTGCTTTCTTTTTTTTAGTGTGATCAGCATGCTTTTATGTACTCCAATACCATACCAGATTATAAAGATTAAAAGGGCTAAACCAATAAAAATGTCACATAACCTGGCAAGATTTGCTTTTAATTTGCCTTCAGCTACACAAATGTTGTTTTTCTCTGAAAAACAACATTACAACCAATGCTATGCGTCAGAATGGTGTTACAGCAATGTTTTTTAGGAAGCAGTGTCAAAGAGTTCACAGCATTGTTAGAAAATGCTGCACAAAATATTCAAAGAATGTTTTCTGGATGTTTGGTGGGAGAGTTGTTTCTGGCTTGTTATGGTTATTTTTAAGATACCTTAATCTCTTGCAATGCCCGTAAGGAGCAAAATACGGTCTTGTTGTAACCACATTTATCTCCAGAGGTCACAGAAATCTAAGAATAAAAGAGGTCAGCTTGTTCCCAACATATTTGCCAGAAACAGAAAAACAGATTTTATTTCCAGCTTAAGGGACAGTGTTTGTTCCCTGTCTCTTGGCGCACAAGCTAGATAACCCATATTTTATCACAGTGATGGCTCTGGCCAGAACTGAGATTTTGATAAGATTCAAATGAGGCGGGTGATAATGAGAAACAGTGAATATGGATGCTGACATCTTTTCCTAATTGTTTCAGGATAATGGAACAGAAATGCTCTCATAGTTGTTTCTCATTCAGACTACTCTATAGTGAAATATTTAGGATATGCCCCTTCTTTGCAATCAATTTTATTCTTTCTTTTTTTTCCCCTCAGTGGCATAGAATTGATATTATCAGGCAGCGACCACTTTTATATTTAGTGTAGATTATTCCCTTCTCTCTTTATTTTGGCTCTGTTGAATCCATGCTAATCTGAGGAGTGCATTTAATCGCTCTTATGATTGAACATATTTCCAAATACACTGGCAGTCATACATCATAAATAGTGTCCAGAGACTGAGAGCAGGTAAAACGCAGCAAAGTGAAAGTAGCCAAGTCACAGTGAAGTAGGAGAACTATACGGATCAACATTTTTGAAGGAAAACACTAATTTGGAGATGCAAAGTAAAAATTGTTAGGAACCGAAAAGAGAAAAGCATTTCACAGACTTATAAGTCTATGAAAAAGTATAGAGATGCTGCATATTCTCACATCTAATATTACGCTAAAAATAACTCCTAGCAACATACTGAAATGGAAAAAGCAGAGCTCACAGGGAATAACATTTTGAGAAAGAAGACAAGCCCCAGGTTTAAGGTGTTTTATCATATCTGCCAGTTATTACTGGTCTTCACTTGGACATTGAGCAGTTGACCCCAACTCTTTGAGTGTGATGACCCAGCCAATATTCTCTCTCTTTACCTGCTTCAAAGTTAGGAGTCTTATGCATGCACCTAGCCTCTGCTGTATTCAAGGTGAAAAGGTAGGTATATCATAAAGGCAGTCCTAAGAGCAGTGCCTGAATTAGGGGGCCAAATTTCTCTCTACATTTACTCTGCTTCTTCCAGTGAAGGAACCAAGATGAATGTTTTTGTGGGTTGTAGTTGGGTGAGATAAATACCCTGCTTAAAATCAGTGGGATCCAAAGTACGATTAAAGTGTGCTTGCACAGCAGCAGAAGATAAACATGTGCAAGCTACACTAAATAATGCCTCTTTTAGGACTTCTTTCTTGAAAATTATTACCTTACAATATTTAATATATTATCTTAGATGGCTATTGATTTGTAGGCCTCATGAACTTCCATTTACCCCTTCTCAAGTTACTTGAGTAAAACATCTTATTCCCTAATAAAATCAGAATGGAAAAAATCCTGATTTCATGGGAGATAGGTATGTACCCTACATTTAGAAATGTGCAGTCATTCAGAAGCAGGGGAAGTTTTTGCCCACTTCAGGAACCAGGCTAGAATGTGATCCCTTAAATAATCAATGAAAAGAAGTGAACTGTTCTGAAGGACGACTAACAGCACCTGTTAGAAGGATAATGACAAAATTAATTTCTGTCTTTGAAGTTTCTCTTTTTTTCTAAATTAATTTATTTCTAGAAGGGTTAAACCAGCAAATATACAGAATTATTTGAATTATGTAGGGTTTTTTTTTAATCAAAAAGATTGATTTATTTGAAATATTTTCTCTCCACAGCTTTAACCTGAAGACAAAGATTTTGCTAGAACAAAAATGTGCATCCTAAGAAGCATTAGTTACAAGCCTTTGAGCTGTTCTTGCTCATTTATAGAAGAGACTAATAGTTATGACTTAATGGTAACCCTACAAAAACTTTCCAGCTGCCTTTCCTGTCTCTGTCTATCTACTCTGTAAATACAAATTCCTAAGAAACTTTGAATGTCAGATATGCAGAAAAGTAGGGTTCATTGGAAGTAATAATGAAGAAATTTTTCTGCATTTTAAATATGGATTTATCAAAGACAAATAATTCAAGTGAATGGGAGGAAAGAAAAAAGAATTCTGAAGCTCTAACCAGAAAACACTACTTGATATTTACAATATCTACAATACGAGCAGTGTTTTCTGATAGTATCTGAGTATTCATTGGTCAGTATTGCAAGAAAAGCCAAAACGGCTCTTTGAATTTCTGCATATTTTTATTAAACAGTAAGGTTATTTTGAGAGCCCTGGAACCATGTTAATGATTCCCCATGCAAACTTGGAGTACTCCATAGGTATCTGTACTACAGGAACACTAGGCTAGACATTTTGACCATATTTTAAAGGAAGTCCAGCTTTGTTTCCCCAGTCCAAAAAGATGAACCTGACATATAGGACATGCAGATGGGGAATGCTGCAGGTTTTAAAGATGGGAAGAACATATTGAAAACTCTGTAAAGTAAACATTGAACTTAATAAAGAAAAAGAAAGCCTGGTTCTAATCAGTGGGTGTCGGTTTTAAAAGCTCATTGTTTTTAATGAAAGTTCTGTCTTTCAGTAAAGAAAGGATATTTTTATTCAAGTAAGTCAGCCTAAATTCTTCATTTTGCCTTTTAATGCACTGAGAAACCCCTTCTAAGAGCCTTCTAAAAGCTGTACTATTAAAACAACCTGTTTAAAGCCACAAATATTATCTGTTCCCATTTGGAAAAGTTTTGTCTGACAAAATACCCTCTGACTATACAAACTCTTATTGGAAGTACTTTACCTGCAGAATAAAACATCCTGTGCAAATGGGGAGTTTTCTGGCTGTGTTCCTGCCTTGAGATGACTGACATTGAAGTATGACAGTGTGTGATTGATGAAGCCATGCATGGTTCCATTTTGACTGTATGCATATTGATACATAAGGCGTGGAATGAAATCGGATGTGACAGCAATTACAAAAGCCTGAGAGACAAAGAAACCCCAATCAAACAACAATGTAATGAATCTATATCTAATGTGCTTCAGATTAAGTTAATTCAGATTTTAATTTTCACATTCAATTAAGTTTAGAGTAGTGAAGTGAGAGTTAAATAGCCAAACCTGGTACAGAACACATATAATTGCGCAGTAACCTGCTCTGTCTCTCTAGGGGAAAGTAGCAGTTGGGGAAGTGCAGCATTTCTTAGAGCATAAAGTATCCAATACAGTTAATGTAATGTACATTTCTCCAACTCTTTCCATCCCTGGAGCCATTAGAAGGTTTATCACTAGTTTTAAAAAACTACAACAGGACATAATAGCTAACTATTATAAATTGATGTAGACACATAATATTACCTGAGGGAAACCAGTTGAGCATAAGGTAGTCATCCTCCATTTCCCCCTCTGCACCACACACCTGACATGCAGGTATAAAACTGGTATAATTGTAAAATGAACTAGACACTGAATTATCTAGCTCATATCAATAGGAATTCATTAGATTCATTTAAAACTACATTTTGCTAAACTGTTCCTCTGCACCAGTCTTATTCAGTTGGAGAAGCAGACGTGGGCATTCAGTATTTTTTTTTAAATTGGGTATACATATATTTATATTTCTGTCAAGAAAAAGCATCTAACTGATATTTTAATGGAATCCCCAGGAAATAAAGATATTCAGAGTTTGTTTGACACAGAAAATAATCAAGGATCATAAATCTGCAAACTATATTCAGATAAGACCGAGAGGCTGCTGCACAGATCAGTGCTGGAAACCTCAAATGTATGCCTGACAGCAAAATTATGGGTATGTGCAGGACTGCACACATTTCCTACCTTAAATCTTGGAAACTGCTGAACCATAAGTGAAGAATGCTCCACCCAAATCAAAAATACTGATACTCTGGAGGCATTATGGTTCTTCCAGTTGTAATGATAGCTTATCTACTGCTACAGAATTCCGTTGTGCTGTAAGCTATTGTACCAAATAAACTGCTTAACACTTCTGTACAAGTTTTCCCTTCCATAGTGCAAATAATCTGCTTTTCTAACGTGCTTTGATATCTTTGATATTTTATGGGTGGTCTCATTGTTCTTAAAGGTCTTTTCCAAACTAAATTCTATAAGTTTATGATCTGTGAGTCAAAATGCACTAGATAGTAGTATAATTGAACTCCTAGGGCAGGAGTTTTTTTTATGTTAAATCATATACAGAAAGTATTTGCTTAAGGAATACATGTAGAACAATAAAGGCAGTATATATGTATACCGGACACACATTATGTTGATGAAATCATTCATGTTCTATGAAAGAATATATATTTCCATTAAGATTTTGTATCCTGGGTAGTATGTAACCCAACTCAAAGGAAAAACAAAAGCTACTTTTACAGAAATACTCTGGGATAGAAATTATGTTTAGGGATATAACCATACTTGTATATACCAGAACAAATGCTAGTGCTATCTGGTTAAGAGATTTCTTTTCCTAGAATCTAGGACATGATATATTTACATCCTTTTTATTCATACCAGCAGTTACATTAGCAAAGTAACAGAAAAAGACGTAGGTATGAAAGAAGTTGATCTTTGTCAATTATCTGGACTGTTGCCTGGTTACATCCCCTTCACTGGTTGTTCTTGTTCTTATATGAATTAGACTTCCTGTTCTATGTAACACAAGGAAGGAACGAGACGAGTGAATGGTCATCTTGTTGGTAATTAAATCATATTTTACACTTCCACAGGAATGAACCAGATAATTTAAATTTTGCTGTATTTTATAGCAATCGAGACTTTACTTTTAAATCATGCCGGGGACAGTATAAGCTCCCAAGATCATCTTTAGAAACTGATGTAACAAATACTTACATTAATGATAACTGAAAGCTTTCCAATACAACTCAAAATGTCATACCAAATTCCTGTAAGTGAAAATAGAACTTATTAATGGATTTATTATCATTTTTGTTCTATCTTATTAGATTTTTGGTGTTATCTTCAGTTTTGGTTTTCTGGTTTTTTGCTTGTTTTGGGTTTTTTTATTACTTACCTATATCTTTTTCTCTTACTGTGTCTGGTCTCCTCAGTTCAGTAACAAACTTCTTGGCATCAAGCCGGACCTCTATGATGTTGTTCAGGAGAGCAAAGAGAGGTGCCAGAGGAAAGGAGGCAACAAAAAGTGTGACAAAGCCAAACTGGATAACTGGAAGAGAAACGTGCAATGTTTTTTTTTTATGTCTTCGAAAGAGATTTGGTAAATGCAGCTGACAGCAAATCATTGATGAGCTTTGTGGGTTACAAAACCCAGAAAACCACTTCACAACTTGGTCCCAGTAATAAATATTACAAAACAAGACTATGAAAGAGAGAAAGGTTTGTCACTATGCTTTATGAATGTTTCTAATAATGCTTCCAGTCTCTAGCAGAATCACAAAATAAATAATAAATCTAATAAAGGACAAAGAGTTTGGGGTGTATTATTCTGCATTTATACATAATTAACTGATTAAGACTGTGCTGTTCTTCCATGCTCTTTTGCCTGTAAGTAAAACAATACACAAGCAAGAGGATGAAATATACAAATTGTCACCGTTTCTTCCCAGCTTCCCTTGGAAAACTCGGTGGCATAAGCCTCTGGCATCGTATAGCATTTTTATCCCTCCTTATGTCAGTGATACCCTCCAGAATTAAAAATCTTCCTCTTAAATTCCTAGGGGACTTAAATGCTATCGTCACTTTTTTTTTTTTTTATTGCTGGGGTTTCAATGTGGATAAAATAGCTTGGAAGAAAGAAACATTAGTCCATTGGTGCTAAAGGACAAGTAATACTGCAATGAAGCACAGACCTGAGTTCCCCATGCTTCCTAGAACAGATACGTAACTAACAAGCCTGGCTTCTTCCACAGAAGAAAAGAAGTGTTCCCGGTACTAGATCACTAGCACCACAGAGTTCAGTTCAGCACCCATTGTATAATAACATAAACAAAAAAAACATTTTATTTTCTGAGTGAATTATACCCATTTTCTAGGGCATGGGATGACCTGTCTCCATGCAAACAAATTATCTTCTAAGCAGCTAGGGAGCCAATACCACCTTGCAAAACCACAATGCTGTGTTTTTCTGAGAAGTCTCAGTGCTCTAGAGATGCTTGGAATAATGTAGCAGAAAACCAAGTCCCTCTAAACAAGCTTCTTTAGTTTAGTGGTGGGCAGGGTATCTTTAATTCTCCCTTCTTTCAGTGGCACTTCAGGATCTACCTCGTCTGGGTAAATCTCATTTGGGTATAATTACAGTTTGAAAAGGCTGTGTCTTCCATGGAAAGCAGGAGGAGTCAGCAGTGAATGTTACTCATGAGGCTGGACCATTTCCTTGTAAAAATGCTACCTTATTTTAAAGTAATACTTCAGGGAAGTGGGAGAGCTTTATTACCCCAGAAAACTAAGTAGAAGAAAAAAAAACAAACCAAAATACATGCTGCCCAAACACAAAGACAGCAATCCCAATAAGATTAAACAAATAAATCTAAATGTGATTTATACTTCACAATTACATAAGTAGTAGTATATAAAAAAACGGTTTGAGGCCCTATTCATTGTGGTTTCTTTTTTAGGCAAATCCCTGTACAAGTTCTCTCTCCACTATTGGGTGGAATCTGTTACATTTTTTGTGAAAATCAGAGGCTAAGATAGCACAACTGTTTACTTTAAAATAATTTCCTTAGACAGTGCTGTCACAGCCTATAGCTAACTGATAAAACAGCTTTCTCCAGGATCTTGTCTTGTGTGCATCTTTTTTTGTGTGCAGATTGCAAGCCTTCTGACTTTCGTGCTTTTCTTTTCTCGTTGATGATATATTTTCACAATAAAGTATTATCTCTGTATATGTATATGGCCTTTTGATTTTCATTCTCACTGTTTCGCTTTGAGATGAAGAGCATACCCTAACATACACTTAGATGGAGCTATTTCAAAGCATAAAACCATCCTATCCTTGAAATAATACTTTCCTGAATATTTTATGTTCAGAGTCAGGAAAAGGAATTAACAAGGAAATAAAAGCAGATGTTAATGCCCCAAAATTTGTGAAATGCTTAGAAAAATACATAGTACCAAAATACGTCTTATTTGTTTTAAGTGAATTTAGCAGGAAAAGAGCTGGGAGGAGTCTGTTAAAAACAAGAAGGTATTAACAATGCTTTAAGTATAAACCACACATGCATTTGCTTTGATGTTGTTTGCAGCCCCTTTATTCATTGCCTGGAAAATGCAGTTCAATTTTTTTTCAAGTTCATGAAAGAATGTTCAAGGTTTGCAAAGGACTTCAGAACAATTTTGGAAATACATCTTCATAGAAAACTCTATGCCAGAAGTATTTGTGTGGCCATCTTGAAATCTCTTCTGTCTTCCAGCCTCCTTTTTACGAAAGCGTGAACGATGCAAAAAACAGGCAAAACCCCCATGAAAACAAACCCAAGCATGCCATAATTTAGATGTTCTTGAGTAGTAAACTAGCAAACAATCATTCAAAACAAGCAGCCTGTGAAAGCCTCAACAATTTAAAGGTACTTGTTTAGTTTGGTCAGAAATAAAAATACATAAAGGTGTATTAATTACAAAGGAAATTTCAGCTCTACAGCTCAGGTCACAGAAGTAACCTAGTTGCAGCATCCTGGAGTTCTGTGGATACCTCTCCCATCACAGTGGAATCATTTACCTCATAGCAGCCTTCCAATATCTGAAGGGGGCCTATAGGGATGCTGGGGAGGGACTCTTCATGAGGGATTGTAGTGAGAGGACAAGGGGTAATGGGTTCAAACTTAAACAAGGGCAGTTTAGATTGGATATGAGGAAGAAATTCTTTACTGTGAGGGTGGTGAGGCACTGGAATGGGCTGCCCAGGGAAGTTGTGAACGCTCCATCGCTGACGGTGTTCAAGGCTGGATTGGACATAGCCTTGGGTGGCATGGTTTAGTGGCAGTTGTCCCTGCCCCTGGCAGGGGGGTTGGAACTAGATGATCTTAAGGTCCTTTCCAACCCTAACTGTTCTATGACTCTATGATTCTATAAATACTGTTCCATCCAGGACAGCTAACACCAAGACATCTCTTTATGTTCACACTTATACCACCAGGTCTCTATACAAAGCTCTTTTAGTGTTCATTTATAACCCTATGACTCCGTATAGGAGCCCATCTGAATTGGGTGATTATTACTCTGAGGTTGGAGGCAAAAAGCTAAAGAGAACTGTGCAAGGAGTTGGACCTCTGGACAATCAGCCTCTTTCATAGCTTTCTTACTTGCCTGGTAGGTCAGCCTGGAGACAACAGAAATGAGCATCACCCAGCCTCATTGCACAAGCTAGTGAGCAAAATGATTGCGGGTTATGTATGTGGGGAAGCCAAGGACATGGGAAATAACTCCTCCTGGGGCATCAAAGCAGGACACAAGATGTACTGTCAGTGGTGCAGAATGTATTTCCAATGACAGAAAACAACCAAACCACACACTATTTTTGCTCAGGATAAGTCTTCTTTACTATCTAACTTAAGCAGGCAAGAAAGGAGGAAGCAGCTCATGAGGTCCTTGACACCTGATGTCATATCTGCAACATCTCATCCAGGCTTAGGCTGGCTTGAGCCAGAGACAAAAACTGTAAAAAACAAAAGCATCAAGACAAGTCTCTCAGACCACAGCACTTCTCAAAAGTTCACTTTTCACAGAAGCTGCTCCTTTTTGCACAGGGCCTGAAGAGAACCCAATGCCAAAAAAGACATAGCACACACAGTCCCTCTAACTCTGGCCTCCAAATTATGATTAAGAACATAGATCAAGGCTTTTAAATTATGGATCTGAAGAGTTCTAGCTAGTGTTATTGGGTAAAGGATACAGAATCAGTCTGCAGCATAAATCCTTCCATGGGGAATATTACTCAAGTTCCAACAGCTTTACACACTGAGTAATGTGAATAGACCTAGTATCTTTTACATCAAAACCTAACATAAGAGAAGGTAATTTTTTATTATTCTGTAATGCCTTTGTCTTACTTCTGTGTCAGTAATATTTGTCATAGGATTGTCATAGGATTTACTTCCATTGTTACTGGAAGTAAACAATGGAAGAATCACTCATGTGCCATCACTCTTTTTTCCAGGTTCTAAGGAGGAACTATTCAATATATAGCCAAACCTACCTGAGAAACCAAGGAAAAGCTATAATTTACTACTTTACTTTTTGTTAATAAATGTATACAACAAGCCTACACACAACAGGCTGAGTTGGTATTTTCAAATCCATCCTTGTCATAAAGATTATACAAAAATGCAGGTCTCTCCTCAATGATTCTTCTTCTTTTTTTTTTTTTTTTTTTTTTTTTTTTGCTGCCTCACACATTGCCTTTTTGATGACTTTCCCTGCTTTAGGGGAAATTCTTCCAAACTTCTGAGATTAACCCTTAAAGTAGTCAGTAGCTACAGACCCTGGATCTGGTAATTTTCTTCTTCAAATCCAAAAGTGAGTTTTGCCCTTGATTTTTAACAGAATTTGGATGTTCTCTTTGAGAAATAATGTTTCCAATTAATTGCCACATGAACTTTGGACTCTCAGATGAGTTATACTGGAGAAGGGAAGACTGAATGAAATAAGAATCTGAGTCATTTCTGATGTCATCTTCATTTCAAGAAAACCATATAAATTTCAGATATCCATGTGCATAATTTAGCTAGTTTTGGAGCCCATTTCAGAAAGTTTGTTTAATTAGCAATATTTATTGCTACTCTAAATGTGAATTTGCTGCCAACTCTATCACTTCAGGCTACTTACACACGTTGCAATCTTGCTACCAACTGGATGAGGAAACTGCTGTATATTCTATATACTTTGGGAATGCCTGTGGTCTGGTATATTAGGCTGGGTCAAAAGTCATTGCACAGTTTTAGAAACAGGAAGTACTAATGACAAATCTGACACATGTTAACAAAGACAATATATGTTTCAGATTTCCTTGAACCAAACTTTCTGATCATGCAGAAACAGTAAGAGTATCTCTGCTGAAGAGTGCCTGCTAAAAAATACAAATATATATATCAGTCAATAATATCAAAATAAGCAGTCATCAGAAATTTCACTGGTGCAAATCAAAACTATGTGCAGACATGTTATTGACTGACAAGGCTCATTCAAGAAAGAAGTTCACCACAGTCTGCTGACAAAAATCACATTCAGAGTTCAGCTCACTGAAGAAATGACCCACGAAAACTTTCCTCAAAAGGAAACTTAAGGGTTTATTTGCCATGGTGAAGTGTTAGTCTCTTCCTGCCACACTACTTGCATCTTTAAAATGCCACTGAAGTCAATGGGAGCCTGCCTGACTTGCAGACTTTGGGTTTTTTAAAACTAAATCAGAATCATAAAGCCATAGAATTGTTTAGGTTGGAAGCAACCTTTAGAGTCATCTAATCCAACTCCCCTGCAATGAACAGGGACATCTTCAACTGGATCAGGTTGCTCAGAGCCCTGTCTAACCTGGCCTTGAATGTTTCCAGGGATGGGGCATCTACCACCTCTGTGGGCAACCTGGCTGAAGAAGTTATCTTCAGTGCTTTCCAGGACGGACTACAGCTCACTGTGTTAGTTTTCCAGCAGATATCAGGGTAATTGATATCCCCCAGCAAGACGAGTTCTTGTGAATATGATGTGTTCTGTAGCTGGAGTAAGAAGGCTTCATCAATAAGCTTCCCTTGATCAGGTGGCCTGTAGTAGACACCAGCCTCAAGGTTCCCTCTGTTGTATCAGTCTCTAATACTTACCCATAAGCTTTCAACCTGCTTGTGGCTATTCTTCAGAGGCAGCTTTTCACTCTCTATCCATTTCTTGATGTAGGGGGCAACACCTCCACCCCTCCTTCCTTGCCTGTCCCTTCTGAGCAGCCTGTAGCCACCAATGGCCACACTCCACTCAAAGGATTCATGCCACCAAGTTTCAGTAGTTAGGTCATAGCTTTCCAGCAGCATGGTGGCTTCCAACTCCTCCTGTTTGCTGCTCCTGTGTTGGTGTATATGTTGGCATAGAGGCATTTCAGATGGGCTGTCAGCTGAGCCACCTTCTTAGAGGAACACCCCTTAATTCCTTTGAGGCGTTTCATTGATGTTTCCCTGTTGGTTCCTATTACCTCAGGAGGCCCTGGCGCATCTCCATAAGACTTCAAGCAAGCTCCAGTGTAGCCAGCGTGACTCAGAGCAACAGGCTAAGGGACCTTGTTAGCACCCCATCCCTCTAACCTTGGTGTGTTATCCCACGGATTGTCACAGGCTAGTTTAAAGCTCTGCCAACAAGCCCCACTAGCTCCATGACCAAAGACCCTCTTCCCCCTTTGAGGAAGGTGAATCTGATCTGATGCCAGCAGGTTTGGTGCCATCTAGGCCATTCCATTCTCAAAAAATCCAAAAGTGTGGTGGTGACACCAGCCACAGAGCCGTGGCTGGTGTTGTTAACATGTATTAACAGATCGTGTCCATCTGTTTCTTGCAGTGTCACTGCCTGCAACTAGAAGGATAGAAGAAAAAATAACCTATGCTCCGGATTCCTTTACCAAATGTTCCAAGGCACTTTTTTGATCTCTTTGGATTACGCTTTATAACTTCATCACCACCCTTGAGCAGTAATAGCTAATAGTCTGAGGGCCATACCAGGCTAGGAAGTTTCCTAGTGACGTTCTTAACCCAGGCTCCAAGGAGGCAGCAGACATTCCAAAACGGGGGTTCTTTCTGGTTTATTGGACCTTTTGTCCCTGCAGAAGGAATCACTTACAACTATAACCCATTTTTTCTTCCTCTTGAAGATGGTAGTGGTAGAGGGGGTAGGCCTTTCTGACCTCTCCAAGGCTTCAGGCTTCCTCGTTTAAGAAAACAGAGATAAAGAAAATCTCAGCAGCTTTGAAATCATAGAATCATAGAACAGTTAGGGCTGGAAAGGACCTTAAGATCACCTAGTTCCAACCCCCAAATGGCCATTCCAAGATAGATTGAAGTAGGACAGTTATCATGTAAAACTCCTTTAATTGTGACATACCATATTGCAAAAGACATCCTGAGACCACGACAAACATTATCCCTCAGACAAGTGGTGATTTACCAGAGCTAATCTGCTTAATAAAGGAATGCAAAGAGAATATATGACTTGCCACTTGGGGAGTGGCCAGACTCCAGGTTTCCATTAGAAAGGACACATGTCAACCCTTTCAATAGAAATCAGTTGAAGAGACTCTATATAGATACAAAAGGCAAGGACTGCCTGTATATAGGTTACAGCCTATAGAATCGTAAACACAGAGTCAAGAGTCTTGGCTTGGTCAGAGGTTTTCTGTGTAGTCTTAAAGATGCCACCCAGCCTTAAAAGGAGAAGCACCCTAGCAAGACAAACCTAAATGTAGTGAATATTTACACACAGATCTATGCCTGTTTCTGCATGAAACCCAGTTATCATCTGTGTTGGCAACCCAAAGGCTACAGTAAGCCCAGACTACAGTTTCTTATTCAGCTGCTTCATTCCTTGTTGAGCAGGTAGCCACTGATACCAGTGGGAGAGTGCCTGAGTAAATCAGTGTGAAGATTAGGAACTAAGTTCTGAAAGAACAGTCAGATTTCTCCTCTTTAGCATCATATCTCTTCTTACATTCTAGTCGCTCAGCCTTTCTAAGCAATTCTGTGAAAAAGAAAGCTTCCTTTGCACTTGCTGCAGTTTCCCTTCCCTCACCCTCTCAAACCAAATTTACAAAAATAGGTAAATAAGCTGCGTAACTACCTCTTGCCTCACCATTTCAGCTTGATGCCCTTCACAACAATCTCAGCTGACAGGTTCAGTGCTGAGCTGTACAAAGTGCTTCCTGCCAGCGTGGGTGGTCTGAGTCACTCCGCAGTGAATCTGACAGCTGAGTGCAGTGATATGGACCCGGGGCAACAAGCAGGCTGGGGAGGTGCAGCTTGGGTTTCACTTGCTGCACATTTGTCTTTTATCCCACGGGTAGGGCACAGCTCGCTATGGCACACTACAAGGCTCAGTGAACTAGTCTCTTCACTTGAGAAGTTAATTCTTCTGTTGTAAACAAATGTTTAGATTAGTAATTCATCCATTCTTTTGTAGGGCATCTATCTTGTTATCCCTGAATGACTGCAGATTGAGGCACTTGACATTGTTTATGACCTAGGCACAAGGGACTAATCTTAAACACAGGCTTAGTGTCCAGTGATTTATAACATAAGTAGCTTAGACCCTGATACTACAAGTTATTCCAACAAGACAAGCCTTTGCATCTAAGTGGTGTCCTTATCAATGAATCAAGGGTCATCTCTTACAGAGATCTTAAATCAGGGTGGCGGCATCATCTCAGATGCAATGGGAGTTTCCTTCCACACCTGAACACTTTAATTGGGTCCAACTACAATTAGAATAAAGAAAGCAGAAGCATGTAATATTTGGAGTGTGGAATATTCTAGTTCATAACACACTCCAGGCTTCACCATGTTTCTGTATTAGTCAGCCACACCTCTTGGTTATCACAGATCGAACTCAGCATTCTCTGTCCCATTACATACTGGGAAGAAGTCTGATTCCTCCTTAACCTGCCAGTGGATTTTTTTGCAATTAACCATTCATCCTGTAACTGATCATGTGCTCTAGTCCCCAGAATTAATAAGACCAACTACCACAGATGTGCAAGGACAAGAAATTAAATACTTATAAATAGTTGTATTTATTCTGTTTGCTTATTACCAGTAACTAAAGGCCCTTGTCCTTAGAGAGAACTAGCTAACCAGGACATTTTGGATGTCAAAGTGCAGACGTTTTTGAGTTATGCTTGAGCATAAAAACATATGAAAATGTTTACAAGGGGAAATGTCTATAATTTTTCATCATTGCTTAACTCAAAAATTGCAAAGAAGCTTGCTTAAAGTTTCCAGGAGGAAAAATAATCTCAGCCTGAAGTAATATGTGGAAAAAAATCAATCCTAAAGTAGAATTTTTCAACAAAGTATCATCATGTGCAGAAGTGGACAAAGTGGTAGAGGCTGTAACACACAGCCAGATCCTAAGGCGAGTTAAAACAATTGAGAGGCAAATGACTGCTGTCCTATTGGACTGCATGTTGAACATGAACAAGCAATATGCTATAGCTACAAAGCCCAATGGCCTTCTGGGGTGCATTAGGAAGCAGGTCAAGAAAGTGAATCCTTCCTATCTAATCAGTACTGCTGTGACCACACCTGGAGTGCTCTTTCCAATTCTGTGCTCCCCAGTAGAAGAAAGACATGGACAAATTGCAGTGAATCTAGTGAAGAGCCACTAAGAAGATTAAGGGATTGGAGGACCTGATGTACAAGGAGAAGCTCAGAGAGTTGGGATTGTTGTGCAACTAGAAGAGAAAGTTCAGGGGATTTTACCAATCTTGGGTGGATTAAAGAAGACAGACTCTTCCCAAGGGTGTCCAGTGAAAGGACAAGAGGCAAAGGGCACATTGAAATATAGGAAATCTAATTTAAAGTAAGAAAAAACTATTTTACTGTAAGGGTGATCAAATACTGGAGCAGGCTGCACAGAATGGTTCTAGAGTCTCCATCCCTGGAAATATTTATAACTCAACTGAACAAGCCCCTGAACAACCTGCTCTGATTGAACCTGCTTTGAGGAAGGGGTTGGACTAGATGGTCTCCAGAGGTCCCTTCCAACCTTATTTATCCTGTTCTGTGGCTGGATGGTTCCTATGCACTTTCCTCAGCTGGAACATTGAATTCTCACAGTGTAAGTATTAAACAGATACTAGGACTCATCATTGCTCCTATGCTGGTGATGTGATAGCCTCATAGCCCTGCTATCTTGTGTACAATTTCTGCAAACTAAACTGTTTTGTTATTTTTTCACCTTTGTCATAACAATTTATGACATGCATTCATATAATATAATATATGGTGATTGGTCTTCTGTAAAGCCATGGCTGCCACAGAAAAGGAAAATGGAATTTGGAAAACTTACTCATTTCCATGTATTCTGGAGTCAGCCCAGTGAAAGGTTCCAAAGTGTAGTCCAGATCCCATTGCTGAGGGTCCTTTGATTGGTTGGTGTCCACTCCCTTTAGCTCAGTTCTTTCATCCTTCAGCTTCCTGAAGAGTTTCTTTATCTTCCTGAGAAAAAAAAACGTTCAGATAGAACCAAGTCTTTTTTTTTTTTTTAACCCTACAAAATTTGGCCCAAATTTTTGCACAGCAACATGAAATACAGATCATGTTACTTTGGTGTCCAACAGGCATAGTCTACGCCATCCTCTAAAGTTCTGGTGTTGCTTATTGCAGATGACAGGCTGCTGGAGTAAGCAGTTCTATGTTCCTGTGTCAAGAGAAAAGTTACAACAGCATAATGGTGTTGAACCCAGTACTTTTTAATAACTGCTTCTCTCTAGATATGTGCTGAATGGACATCTTCCTCAAGCTCAAGCACCTCGGGCCTTAATATCGATAACAAATAATACACTCAAAAAAAACCCACACTGAGCACTTCTCCCTTAAGAAAGAAAGAAAGGAAGAAACAAACAATATACAAGAAGGTAATGTGATATCTTCCGAGAACAAATCTAGCACAGGTAAATTTTTCTCTCATCATGAAGCTTGGTAGCTTCCAATATAGTATACTTTTAAGGTCAAAATGACCATATATTTTGCCAAAGAGGGTGCAGGAATGTACTCATTTCCAAACCTGGTGGACTTACGAATATTTTAAGCATGAAACCTGTTTGTTGTTCAAAGTAAAAAGAAATAAGCACCTCTGCTAATAAATCTGCAGCACCAAAGAAAGAAGTGTCTCCAAGGTACTGACAGGTCCAAAGCCTCTCAGGGCTCCAAAAAGGAATAATACTGACATAAAGCCAGCCCTGTGACCACCAGAAAACACCCACAGCTCTTCAATTCCAGTGCTTTCCTGTCACAAGCACATATACCTGAGTCTATCTAAATAGACAGAAAAAGATGATGCTTGTGAAAGCTTAAAGGGAAAGCACTCTTTAATTAAAATGATGTTACAGCTAATAAAGACAACAAAATATGTACCAATGAAATGTGAAGTATAAGAAATGTCTTAATTTTACTAATGGCCTGTCATCCTGGAGAAATGCAAACTCCTTGCTTCTACATAAATTGCAAACAGGGTTTAAAGTAACTGAGAGAATCAGATTCACAAAAGTTTCAGCAAGGTCGGCAGAATTTGGTCTCAGAGAGGTGTACCTTTCCTGTCAGCACAAACAGAAATCCTACCTTAGTCACTTCACACTCTTCGGATTCAGTAACAAATTAGTGCTAAAAAAGTGTAACTTGGGATACATGCAGTAACCACCTTTTCAATGCCCCACAGAGCAGCCCCCACAGGAGCTCACTGGGAAGAACTGGAATTCACTGGAAGCCACTGGAAACCACACAATTTTTGAACTCCTAACATAAAACCTGAAACATTTCTTGAATGCTTATGAGAATAATTTTGTATTTCTGAAGTTATTATTTTTCCTGAGAGCTTACCGATCATGTATACAGCAAATTATGCACAGCTATATAGACCCTGAAATATATACTTCACCATGAGTTAGATGCTTTACTCGCATAAGTGCATAATCTCCTTTAAGAGATTTCTTATAAGAGTTTTAAAGGGTCTGAATTTTCCTTCAGATAAGTCACAGCGTGTATAAAGGTGGAACACTGAGCTACCAGACAACCACTGTTATGGTGAAACTTGGAAACCTCCGATTATCTCGCAAGCCCAACTCTGCTGGTGAGTTTTTACTGCCTCTGAAGCAGAAAAAGAAAACCATTTAAGTGAAAACAGATCAGGTATATCTCACACCTCCTTTAGATCAGAAGAGGTTGTATCAGAGTTTCTCATTTTGACCACATTTTACAATAACATAGTTCATTTTGGCCAGACTATAAATTACTCACATGGGTGAGCAACTATCTGTGCAAGTATTCCTTTGGATCTCAGCATGAATAGTAGTATCAACCACTGTCCCACTGAAATGGGGGCACATATTTCACCACACTGACAAATGCATGAATTTCTTAAGTAGTAAAATCCCAGAGTAGAATGAATCCATCTCTAAAAGAAGAGTAAATTATTCCCAGTGCCCTCCCAGAAATGACATTTTAAATGCATATGCATCAATAGCTTCATGCTATTTTATACATTGAGAAATTCCCATGGAAAAAAATGCAATAGATTGAGATATTTCTTCAAAATCAAGAAAGCGAAATGCAGCAAGTTAGCATAAAACATCAATATTTATACTTACTGCACGTCTTCCTTTGGCAGATTAAATTTATCTTTCACAAATATGCACGACATTATTTTATAGTTCCTCACATATGTGCCGTATGAGTGAAAATCCAGACTAATCCCAGTGATGTTTTGCCAACAGTGTAAGCGGGGCTCTCCCACAAACTTTTCCCCCACAGCTTGCGAGAAATCCTTTGAACTAGAGGTGTGTGGCCTGGAGACAAGATTGTATGGGGTAGTGGTTTTCATTTGTACTCCCAGCTAAGCAGAACCACTTCCTCAGACCCTAACTTTAGTAGCAGGGCAAGGCTAGCTGGCAAACACACTAAAGGCATTGCTGGGTAGGTTTATTGCTTTGCTCCTGAATATACACCGAGCCACACAGAAACAGTGTCACCACGCAGTACAAGGCTCTACAGCGGCCTGCAAATGACCACAGTGGTTGCAGAATTTCTACACTGACCAGCGTTTACAGGACCAATTCAATTTTAATTACCTATGTATGGAGGAAATGGGGATTGGCAGACACTCTTAAAACAGACCTAGATTGCATCAGGTCCTGTCTGTGCCAGGATCACAAAGCTGCAAAAATCAAGAGATCAACTCCAGCTTTATTCCAAGTGCAGCTAAGGCATATCTCTAATAGTAATATTCTCAGTACTTTGTCAATACCCAGATACAATAACGCTAACCAAATACTTTCAGTACCCAGAACATTTAGTTTACACAGTTTTAACAAAAGGGTGGGGAGTTTTAAAGTATTTCACAGGAAGGAATAAGAGATCCTAACAAAGACATTTACCTCATACATTGTGCAAACTCAGCCATTTCAAGACATTAAAATTCCCGCCTCCCCCCTGCTTTTACGGCAATCAAGGGAACTTGTCCATGACAGAGGTGATATAGTATTCAGAAGGTAGGAGACTGGGGGCAGGGTTTAAAACAATCAAAGAATTCCCAGGATGCTACTCCAGCATATCCCAATTAATTTCCTAGTGTAGGGACTCTCAGAGGACAGTGAACAATAAGTTAAAGACAGTGCTGATTCTGATTTCTGTTCCAATAAAAGGATATGTGCTATAAATGTTGCTCGCATTTCCGTGGCCAGATGAGAGTGAAGAGCATCTCACTGTCACTGTGCAGCAGCTTAGATAAAATTTGGGTGTTTTTAAATGTGAAGCCTGCACATGTATTATCTAATCCTCTGGTTGGAGCACAACGGAGTCGAGTTACGGAGTTTAATGCATACACTTAACTCCCCTGAGAACCCAGTAACTAAAACAATAGTTGTTGTTTTTCATGTTTATTTGGGAATACACTAAATTCAGGGATCTGTAATAACTTTTAATTTCTCATCTGCCTATCTATAAGCCAAGCATCAGGAGTGGCACCTTTCACCATTTTGAGTTAAGCTTTGAAGAGTGTTCTTATTTTCATTCTTCTGTAATTTTTTTAAAAGATCAACTAGCTGAAAGCAAGCCAAAGTATTTCTTTCAAATATTCCATGAAAAAAAGTACCTTTGTGTCATATCCAAGCATGTGAAGTTTGAGACCAAGCAGAAATGTGTCAGAAAGTTAAAGGAACAGAAAACAGGGATTGCACAGTGTTATTCTCCAGCTATACAGCAGTAGGGCAATGAAAATGAGTTTTGCAGAACTCTATAGCTGCACATATGATTGTGTTATTAAAACTGAGTAAGCTTTTTAAATGCACTTGTGTGAAACCTGTTTTTTAATTCCTCAAATCAACATTTTTAAACAAAGTTGACAGAATTATAACTATCAGCTATTTTAGCTTCTGCTGTCTGTATGCTAGGCAGCCCCACCAGTGAGAAAGAGGTAGGTTTGCTCCTTCAAGATGAGTCTTCAAGAAGCTTTGTGCTGAAGAATCACATGCAGCAAGGTTTCATGACCTTACAAGTAGCCATATGAATCTGGACAGAGAAAACTATAGATTAGCCATTATTTCTGGTCCTTTCACCAGTGAACACTAAAAAGCAACATACATTCTCTAAAGAGACTGAGTAAGCATTGAAAAGAATGAGAGTAGGATCAGGGAGAAAGAAAACAAACAGGTTTTTGTCAGAAGGCTATGTCTAGAGCAGTTAAAAACAACTGCACTTTCTCACAAGGGATTGGCACCAAACTGTTGTGTTAAATAGGAGGTTGGAACGTGGTTTAATTATGTTGTTTATAATTCCTAATATAATCAATAAGTATTGCATTATGCAAAGTAATCAGCATCTGAAGAGAGCATAAAATCACTAAGGGAAAATACCCCACCCCTGGAGAATCCACAGGCTTTTGATGAAAAAGATGAGAAAAAAAGCGAAATCAAAATCAAAGTGATCCTGGCTGGGCTGCAAGCGCATGGTGCTTTTAAAAAAAGTCAGATGACTGAACAGTTGCTCTATTTATACACTAAAAAGGAGTAGCAGGATTTGGGGAATCTGTGGGAAGACATGATGATGACCTGAGAAAAATGAGAAATTTGTGCAGTGAGAGTGGAAAGTATAGAGGCTGGAGAGGCAGAGCAGCTGGGGGCAGGTTGAAACAGGACAGAGGCACAAGTCTGTGTGTCACTGGCGGCTATGCAGACCTCACTGTGCATCTCAACCACAGCCTGCCAGAAAAATTGGAACTGAGGACCAGCCTACCAGTTTCTCAGAACTCTCAGTTGCCAAATACTCTTGGGTACTTCAAGGCAGATCGCCTGTTATAGTCACCAAGGGCTGAATTTGAAGTACTGCAAGGCAATACTTGCTAGAAAGAGATGCAAATAGGCTATATGAAAAGACAGAAAACCCCTAAAATCCAGCTGCTTGGGATGAATGATTTATATCGGGTGGGTTTTAAGTCTGTCCTTCCAGCTGGCACTTTTGTCTTTGTAGCATGATAGAAAAGTGTAAAGGGAGAAAGATAGACTGAAAAAACTGAGTAGCTGGACACTTGTATCTAGAGAAAAGGAAGTGCAGTGGCTCAGACTCTTGTGTTCTTGCCTGTAATTTTGTTTGCTGTGAATGGAGTACGGAAGGTTCAGGCTTTTCTTCAGTCATATTCCTACAGTCTGTTCACATAAGGAGAGACCTCATATTCACACACAGGTGGTACAAGAAGAATTCAGAGGGAGAATTAAAGGACTTTAATCTCTCATTTGATTCCACGGTTTATGGTATAGTCATGCTTTGCTGGCACATTCAGACCTCCGGGGTTCTATGGGAGTTGGAGTTATGATTGGGAATTTTGATTTCTCTAACAGAAGAAAACAATAACCAAAAAAACAGGAAAGAAAGGAAAAAACAAACCTAACAAACTCTGAAACCTCCCAATGCCATTAAGTAACAGCAATATATTAAAGCTGAAAAGTGACACGAGGATAGTAGCTATGAAAAGATGCCTTTAAACTGATTTTTATTAACTCTTGATATTCTTATCCAGTACAGTCAAATGCATTTTGAACTAAGTGATGCCAAATAAAAAGGCTAAATTCATGGCCCCAGAGAAGTCAATGGGAGTTTTGCGATTGACTTCAATAGGGCCAAGATTTCACCCTAAGGGTTTAGCGCCAAGGTCAAAGACAGAGAGTAACAAAATAATCACATGGATTTTTTTCAATAAGTTCAGAAAAACAGAACTGAAAAAAAGGTTAAGGCTCTCAAGCCTTGCAGCCTTTTAGGGTCAGTTCCTGTGGCAACAGTAAGAGAATTGCAGTATGTGACACATCTGAGTGAACTGTGGGATATTTACATCTGTTAAACTTATGAATTCCAGCCTCACAGAACATACATTTCAATTCAAGAAGGCTTAGTTTTCCACAATTCAAATGCTGTTGTGTTTACCTAGCTGTTTTGATATTCCTGGGTGCAGAAATTGAAAAAGAAATCACAGAAATGTTTAGAAGACCAACAAGTCACATCTGCCGCAGCTGCACAGCAGTTTCTTCAGAAATGTTAAAGGAAACAGCAAAGAAAATAGCATGTCCCCATGATGCCAAACAATGCAGGGCTGCCCTCTGAAGTTTAACTCTGTAATTCTTCAGCCGTCATTGACAGTGAATAATCCAGAATAAAGACACTGAATGATGGTTCCCAATTGCGGCAACAGTAGGGCGCTAGAGATTTAATAGATGGCTGTTGCTTATGAACTCAGTCTCCCATCTACTTAGTACTATGAGGTAAAGAGACAGCAAATGGAAATAAGGTTTTGTGATGTTCTGCAAAGCAATTCAAATGCCTTTGGTTTTATGGTGAATGAAATAAAAATGTTTCCTGAAATAATCCCAATATCCCAAGATTTCGATAAGGGAGAAAACTCTTTCAGTCTGGGTCATCACATAACTTAGTAGAGAGACACTTCCATATTACAGGCATATAGAGGACAGTTCCAGATTCTGAAGAAGAAATCACCATTTATGTTAGTCCCTTCTGCCTCTCCAGATGGCTAAGGTTGATTGCAGTACTTTTACTCTGCCTTCAGTGGATATACAGGGAGCCAGTGGAAGAATCTGTGCTATTCACTTTCTCATCCCCTCCAAAGAGACACGGAGTTAGGGGGCTCAGAAAAAGTGCAGCTGCTGAAACTGGCCATAGAAAAGATTGATCTGTCTTTCTGCCACGGGAGGACTGTTCATCACAGTGAGGCTGCCATTGCAGAAGCAGACACTGGAAAATACAGTAGGTGCCTGATGAAGGCAGAGATATCCTGAAAAGGAAAATGAAAACTTACTGGTAAAAAAAGGATGATCTCTAACAGAGGAGATGAGTGGACTCTAAGAGTTTACCAAGGAAAATAGGTAGCAGAACAGAGAGAATAGAATGCAGTAGGAATCATAGAACCACAGAATGGTTTGGGTTGGAAAGGACCTTAAAATTACCTAGTTCCAGCCCCCGCCCCCCATGGGCAGGAATGTCTCACACTAGATCATGTTGCCCAAGGTTCTGTCCAACCTGGTCTTCAACACTGCCACGGACAGAGTATTTACCACTGCCAGACAAGAAGGCAGACAAGAAGGATGGAAGGCAGAGGGCAAGGGTATCTTTATCTATACATCTGTCACGTCTCCTAATAACTGTAGACATAGTAGGTGATGTGTGAGACACAGAACTACCACTTGTGCAACACATGAATGTTTGGAGTCCCTATTGGTCTGGAATTATGTGTGTCCAGCAGACCCATGCACAGCCTTCTGAAAAACTGCCAGTGTGCCTGTGTGCCTGTGTATGTGGGGCAGATGAGTATCGTTAAGAGTCTAGTCCAAACCAGTAGAGTGGCCATGCAGAAATAGACGGCTAACTGATTTAATTAACTCGAATTCAGTACAGCACAGTGCTTCTGGTGCTAACAGGTCTGGTGAACCGTACAGACATGTAGGTGATTTTCTGGAGAATGCAAACAAACAAAGAAATTCAAGATGACAAGATAGCATTGTGACTAAAATGAAGTATTTCACTGGGAAGGAGAGAATGAAAGCATGTTTGTTTTTAAACAGTCATTCAGTTTTAAAAACTGAGGCCACCAAAGGTTGTTGGCAGAAAAGTAGGGGAGCAAGAAATGACTGAGAAAAATGGGATGAAATTGTCACATTCTTGCACCAAGAGTTGTAGTGAGGGAACTGAGAAATAATGTGACAGGAATTTTCTGTTTGGACTGGATCAGCCTCTGCTTTCATGAGTCAAAAATAATAAATTCAGTATTTCCAACATCATAAAATCCCAGTTAAAAAAAGCCGGTAGCAGTGAGTTTTTGGAAGACAGGGGGAAAAAAGTCACACCAGGTTTACACTGAGAAAGCTTTAAGCCTTCAACATGTCAGATATTTTGGGAATGATTTACTACCCTTTTCTCAAAATAAACTGTAAACTCAACAAGATGCAGACAGAAAACAGGCCTTCCTATTGAACTTTGACACAAGAATAATGAAACCATCCATAACCCACATTTGATTTGTTTGGGAAATTTTGCTCTCTATTTAAATTACTTCTTGCTAGGAAAAAGGAGGAAAAAAGCTCATTTTAAAAATATTTCATAATCTTTCAAGCATCACTCATCTTTGTTTCTAGTTAGCATCTTCAAGGCCTCCGTTAGAGATGTAATCCAAAAGCTACTGACACCGGAGCTGAAAGTTCTGACTGATTTCAGTAGAGCTAAGGCTTGTGTCTAAGCCAGACTCTTCATCTAGTACATTTCACAGACCACTGCCACCAGCAAGGATGATTCAATTAACAGAAACAAGAGCAAACCTCCCAGGAGGAAGGAGAGCAGAGCATTGTCAGTGGATTCTCAGTGCCTGAAGATCTCCTTGACACTGGAGACAGACCAAGAGAGATTTCTTCCCATGTTGGGAGCCGAGGACGCTGTGCAATAAGCATCCTGCAGCAAAGAGGCTTTGAGCTGCATGCCAGCATCTCTCCCATACTCTAGCTCCTGCATCATACAGTGACATACAGGCACCTTAGAAATGGGTGGACTTCATCTGTAAACCCATAGCATAGTCATAGATCAAGTGATACGTTTTAACATCTTTTAGGAGCTATTGCTTTTCTCCATGCCATCTCTCCTCCACTTTATACTAATTTGATAGTATTTGATCCTGCTACCCTGAAAGCTTCTCTAAAACTTCCCAAGAGATCTATCATACCTTTCCTGTTTTCCCAGGTTTCTAAAATTAATTTAGATTCAATTATTTATTATATTCAATCACTTTCTTCAAGCCATTTACTGCAGATATAGCCAACTATTTAACATAAAATACAGCCAGATCATTTCACCGCAACCAAAATTGTGATTTATCATCACATTCAATTAGAACCCACTGAAGGCAGTGGCAAAAGTCCCATCCAGCTGAATAAGGATCAAGCCTTTAATTTACTGTGTCATAGGAGTAACGCGTGGTAATGGAGAAGTTGGGATACATACGGGATTCCAATTTCAAACAGATTGTTTTGAATCAGTTGTTTTCCAAGCATAATGATGCTCAGCTGAATACAAAGTTCCATCAAACATCCTCCTGGAGCACACTGCAATTAAACAAAACCATAAGTGTGAAGGGATTAAAAATATTAATTTAAAAGTACCCACTTACGAGATATACTGATGTCTATATGTGGCCATCTCCCCTGCCGCCAATTTGCACAGCAGCGTGGAGCTTGTCGATCGTTTCAATTCTATGCTTAACAGGGTATTTCATCTCTACTCATAAAACTGCATTATGGAAAATGTGCGGAGCTCTGAAATAACTTACTGTGCCCTGGGACTACTATATTTCCTTTTAAATATTTACTATATAATCAATGTAATAAACATAATGCAGTATCACCAATACTTTTGCAACCTGATGTGTCCCAAGGGAGAAGAAAGTCTTCAATCTTTCAAAGACTTATGCATAAGCTTTATTGTAAAACCTTTAGTATATCTATCGATTTTTAAGGGAATACCCACAGCAGTTACAAGTAAGTTTGGGGAAAAAAAAAAGAAAAAAGGAAAAAAAAAACACCCAAGTGTTTACAGGTTTAGCACAAAATGGCTGTAGCTTTTTAAGTTATTAAATGCTAGACTTCTAGTTATCTGCAGTATAATAAGACAGACTCAAGTTCCAGCTGTGCCATAGGTTTCCCAAGGGCCTCATTCAAATCATGCAATGTTTGTGCCTTAGTGCCAAGTTGTAAAATATAGAAATGGTGAAGCTTCACCTAAGAAAGACCACGGATTATCCGAAACTGCAGAGAGAAAGAACATACAGGTGCCTCAGATGGAAAATTTGAGGGGTTTCAATTTATGTTGAAGATTAAGCATCTTGTCTCCATATTTTTTCTATTTTTTCTTCTTATTGTCTGGACTCCGGTGAAATGCACTGTACACATATTTTTTATTAAGGATTTCTCCTCTTGAATTTCATACGTACTTACCTCTTCCATTCGATAACTGTCAAACACATATACATAACGACCAGGACGGCCAACAAATCTGAAAGCAATAACAAGATATGAAATAATATAAAAATAAGACAAAGTTAACTATCAATGTAAGTGTTCATACATATTAGCTAAAATAAATTTCACAAATAGTTACTTCAACATGAATTTTGAGACTCAACACTTATTCAACTTCAATTATTTACAATTATTTTGAATTAGTACTCTACAATGTTTTTTATTACATGTTGATGAAATAATTTTAATGAAATATTTTTCTGTGCTGAATAATAGTAATAATATCCCTCTCTTGATTGAGATCACAAACAAAACTGGAAATACATAGACTACTTCACATTCTATTGCATCTGAGTAATGCCCTGAATGGAATCTTTTACACATCTATGCACAGTGAAGGCTCTTCCGACTACATAGGGAGAATCAGTGAGATTGATTTTATTATAACCATAAAACACAAAAATATGCTTAAAAAGAAAGAAATTGGCAATATTTTTCATTAATGTCTTACAATATTTACAACTGCTAGTAAAATGTATCACTAATTCTTTAATCAATGATGCTGAGTAGGATTACTGAAGGATATAGATTAACAAACTTTACAGCCCCAAAAAGGAACAGAAAAAAAGTATGAAACAGAATCCAGAGGGTATTTTAAATGTTTTTGCCAAAGTTTTAGCAAGCATTTTAAACTTCCCATTCAAAAGCATGTGTTATACTGTGGATAACTGGGTCCCAAAAGACAATAATCCTGAATCCATAGGAAGTCACACTTATTTAGCAGGACAGCTGAATTAAGTTTTTGGTCAATCAGTTCATTTGCCAAAACATGCAACTTCCAGTTGACTATAACTATTCCTTAATTTAACTTGATACAGGCAAATAGTGCAAAGTGCTCGGAAAGTAATAATGTAAATCCACAATTCAAAATGAAACAGGAAAATTTTTCTTTGCTAAATGATGCTTCAAGAAAGATTTGCTAAAATGTGGAAAGTGAAGACCTGTATACACTACTATTTGCTCGCAACTGCAACACTTTTTTTAACTAAAAAGTATTATTTTCTGAGGTGTGGATTATTCCTATTTTAGAAAGAAAACTAAAACTGCTGCATTTAAGAACAATGCTCTACTTAGAACAGAGACAGAACAGTACTCATCACACCCCACCATCAAAAAGCAAGCTGTAGACAGCCCTGTTTATGATACTTTTTCACAGCTGGTGAAGGTGACAACTCCCAGACTTAGGTAGCCCTTGGTGCCTATTTTTAAGCACAGATCCACTAATATAGTTATATATATATACACATAAATATCTATACCTAAAAGAGATTTTAACCTACCTTCCTTTAAAAAAGGCAACATAAAAAATTGGTGCATAAGAATTCACAAACTTCAGTAGGAATGCCTTCAAAATCAGTCTCTCCTCAAAGTTTTTCTCTGTTTTGGGTACCTCTGGGAGAAGGAAGGGGGAACAAACCAAAGAAATCAATTAGTAAAAATGTAGACATCCCTGATATCCCCAAATACAAAACCAAACTGCAAATTTTGAGCTAATACTATTTTTTATTTTCTACTTCTAATTTGTACCAATGCATATTAGCTCCGCCACCGACTTCAGATTTCCAGAGCTTTCTCGTATTTCCAGATGGAAATTGAAAATTCATTCATAGAAATGTAAATGAACTTGATTCTCTGATAGGCCTCTGACAGCTAATCCCAAGATGCTCTTGGCTGCCATCAAATACCCAGATGACAAAAAAGCCAGCAAATCCTGACCCCTGGCCTGGATCTGACAATATCTCACTTTTCCAGTCTCTTTCATTGCCTTACTGAGAAACCTGGGCAGACCACATCACCTTTCTCTGCTTCAGGCCCCATTTATGAAATCTTAGCACAGACCTCTGTAACTTACTCTGACACCTATTATATTCTTAAATATATAATAGCATTAAGTGTATTTTTAACATAATGTAAAAATTATTAATAATAATTATAGACAAAAATAATTATTATATATTTACATGGTTCTCCTCCCAGCTGTCTGGAGTTTAAAAAAAAAATAATTGGATTTTGATATTCAATTGTATAAAGCTTAAGCAGTGCAAACAGCTTTAATTGTATGTAAGTATATGTCTATTAGCATATATATCAGTTACACAACTGAAATAACAAAGAATTAATATTCTCAATTCATGAATGATGAAAGCAAAGCACAGACTTTCATCGAGAAAAAAACACTTTTAAAGCCTTCTTAACTTGGTGTGCACAAGCCTTTTTTTCTATAACGAGATTGTTAATGAGCTTAACACAAGGCTAAGTACCTTTCCGAACAAAGCACTGTGTGAATTTTTAAGTGCTGTGCAAAATAAATGCACATTTTTGCTAATGCTTCTCTGTTCACTCTATAGTCTACATTTCTAGACTTATTTAGATAAACTGTAAAAAAGTGTCTGAAATATTTTGAGCATTCATTACTCTGTTCCCAGATTTAATTCCAATTTCCATGGAAATTTTCTACCAATATAACACACCATAGCTATAAGACAGAGGCCTTTCAAACTGACAGTAGGATACTCTTAAAGATTCTATATGGCTTAAAGCCTTGAACTGTCACACTAATTCTGAGCTGTTAAGTAATGTGAAAGTAGATAATTTTATTGTGTTATGTTATTGACTGAATTTCTGTAGCACAATGGAAGTGTGAAATAAAAACATAGATCCAGAGCTTTGGCTTTAAGGACTTCATTAAAAATACTGCTGTACTTGTACAGTTTTGTTTTGGGGCACAGTTTGGGCATTTTGGCTACTTTGTGGTTTTGTTGGGTTTGGTTTGTTTTTGTTTTTTTTTTTTTTGTTTTGTTTTGTTTTAAAGAAGCATGGTGTTAATTTGGGCAATAAAGAATAGCAAAACTCTAATAAGTCCCCACTGATGAACTTTATTTGTGATACTTCCAACCATATTTTCATAAAAGGTCAACATACAATCTGATGAGCTGTAAGCCATCATTCACCTATACGTATTGAAAATGTGAATTAAACCTTCAAAAGATTTGAACAATTTGTAGATGATCCCAAATGCTGGGCAACAACTCAGAGCAACAGGTGTATTGTATAACAGTGGTGCAGCTTTTAATTTGAGGGAGAAAAATCCTAGCCTTTGCCTTATGGGGAATTCCCACAAAGATGAGCTCAGCCTCTGGATGAAAATTTGCACACCATATATGGTTCCAGAGACTCACTAAGCTCTTCACTCCCTCCCCACACTCAGATATACTATACCATATTGAGGCATGCACAGAATTTGTCCTCTAGCTAGTGGAGTCTGTTATACAAGAAATGCATCCAACCAGAATAGATGCATTAGTAAGAGAGAAAACTTTCCCCCCTAAAATGATACACTGATAATATGCCATTGTTTGTGCATTGGCATAATTGGGCAGCTGAAGCTTTCAAGGTAGAGAATGAGCTAAATATCAGTAGCATGGGTCTTAGCTCACTGAAGGAGTTGCTACCTTTATAAGGCACAAACGCAAGTAGTTTTGATTTTGTCCCCATTTAACTGGTTCTTCCTTGACCTGGGTGAAGTTACTAGTGAGCAGATGAGATGTAGACCAGGTCTGGCACCACCTGATTACTGAAGATGACCTACCTATTCAACCTGTGAATACCAGGACATAATACGAACTTTTGCTGGTCAAATCTGTGATAAGTGGGCATTAATGCTTCACTTTGCTGAGTCCATAAGAGATATGTGGAGTCCCAGTGCCTGCTGCATGAGCTCTCTGTATTGATTACAACAAAACTACTGCCTTTTTACCCCCAAGCACTGATTCAGCAGGTATTAAGGCAGATCCATTGCTTTGATCCTATGACGAATGGAATTGCTATCAGTGGTATTATTAGTGTGCCTACAGTTGCAATTTTTCACTTGAACAAAGATTCCAATGTATTTGATGTTGGAATAGAAACCTATGCTGACAAGAGCTGTGAGATATTCTTGTTTCTTTCACAATTCAGAAGGATGCATGTTTCAAAGGGAGAGATTTTCCTCCTGTGCTTCTCCCAGAGAGGCAATGGCAGTGGCTTGCACTTCCCAAATTTTGCCTAGGAACTGTCAGAAAGGAGAAGCCTCACCTTCATCTCTTCCCACTCTTTCCACACAGCCCTATCATGCCTTTACAGTTGTGTCCTTTCTTACCTGGGTAGGTGCAGTGGACAGAAATGATCAGGTCACACACAGTTAGCATCTTATCAGTTATACGAAAGCTGAAAATCTGGGTAGAGTTTTGGCCTGGACAGTAAGCCTGAGTTTCCTTATGACACTAGAACAGAGTTAATTTGTGTAACCCTGCCACATTCTGCCCAAAGCCTGATACAAACAAAAATAAACAAACAAATTAAGCCCATATAGTGGCATTTTGTGAAAACTAATTGCTTTATCTCCATTTCTTTCAAATACTTTATGAATTTAATCTAAACTATCAGGCCACCCTTACTGTTAAAGTCACAGGACCATATTTCAAAAACTCAGGTTTGGACCTCTATTTTGACAGCTACAAAACTTTAGTTTATGGTATTCTTCAAAAAACAGAACTGAAAGAGAGGTTTTCACTTGTGATTTTGAAAGCGTCGTGAGAAAGAGAGGATAAGAAACACAAGTCTAAGAATTCCAAAGGTTTTAATCTAAAGTTTGCTAGTTTCAGCCAGCTTCATATCACCATAGGTTTTACAGATAGGGAATCTGAATTTCAAATGACTGAGTCAGGCTCTAGATGTCAAAAAGTTTCTAATTTGGATGCCTAAGTTTAGATGCTCAAAACTAACAGATAAAGCACTTGATACGGTTAACGGCATCTGAATTTTGAAGATTGATTTTCAGTGTTTTGGATAATTGACTTTATTTTTGTAGATTTTGAAGCATCTAGAATTAGAGGAGATGTATAAAAATGTGGGAAAGGATACCTAATGACAGCTACAAGAATCTCATGTTAGGGCCTCATCATTAAACACCTTTGGCTTAAAGCATATGACAGAACAAAACCCCAGCCTAAACTCCTATTACCAAACATCTTTAGCCTAATGTGTATAACAAAACAAAACTCTAGCCTAAAAGCCTTCGACTAGTAGCCAAAGGAATGAATGTCCTTTAAAAGACTTAAATACATTGCCAGGTTTGTGACACTATGACATTAAAAGAAAAAAAAAAAAATCAAATCCAACCTCTAACTGAAATAGATATTAGTATAAAAATGTCCAGCACAGACATGCTCCTATAACAGAAAAAAAGTTCTTTGAATGGTAAGGACCTGCTAAAAATCGCATCAGCAAAGCAACATGGTATTTACCGCTGTAGCTTTGCCAGAGTGACCAGCACCTTGAAACAACCCAATGACTTTCAGTAAACCCAGCTGCTAGAGGTAAAGATATACATCAAAATACATACCAGGTCAAAAATTCTCAACTAGCTCTAGATAAGTGAATCATGTCCCAGAGCCACTGCAATGCAGAAATGCCAGCTGAGATGCTAGAAATAGCACAGCTGTGTTAACATGGCATTTTGGCCAGGCTAATTAGTCCTATTAGTGGCACACTGCACATATTGTGGCTTAGACCCCTAGTTCGCAGACGCATGTCTGAGCATCTTACTCCATAGGCCTGAATATTTTCACTGTCACTCTTCAGTGGGGATTACTCTTATTAGAACCTTCTTGCATACTCTCATGGAATATACTAATGAGGAATGTGGTGAGATAGCTTTACCAATTTCTGTCAGCCATTTGGCAACAGCTCCATAAATTTCATCAAGTATCAGTATCACAACGAGGTTAATGATGACAGCAGTTGCGGTCACAGTCACTCGAACGTTTGACCTCGTTGTCTCATTTGTGCTGAATGACAAAGCTGCTGCTGTAGTAATTCGGTATACGATCACACCAAACACTGCTGAAAACGTCAGCATAATCTGCAAACAAATGTACAGATAGTTAAGTTCAAGTCTGATGCTAGCATTTAAACAGAAGCTTTGACTGATATGTTGGGTTTGCTCCATGAATTGTCATTGTGTGGTTATTTCTTAGAGCAACACAATAGTACAAGGATAATCCAATTAAAATGTGAGAATTCAAAACTCTTTAACAGGGATGTAATGATGAAAATGTGTTCTGAACTTGTAAAGATGCGCATATCCTCTCTGATTAAATTTCCGTACATTATTCATGCAGGACTAGTGAAATTCAGGTATTTCAGGTTCAGATGCAGATATTAAGCAAGCACTTTCATCTGGCAACAGGTTCAGGTGGCTTGGACTGTAGGACCTGCATGTATGTGCAGTCAAGTAAATGAACTATACTGGCTGATACAGCTTTACCTCTCCATAGTAGAAGTGGCACCTCACACTCCAGTTGTGTTTGTTTTGTTATTATTCTAAGACTGACCTAAACAGGGTTACTAGGGCTTCATTCTACATTTCTGTCCCAGAAATCAGCTGGTATTCTGGCATCCTTCATGGGCTGGCTTTGACCCATGAGATGAGGAAATTCAGTCCTGCTACTTAAGGTCAAGTTCCCACAAGAATAATTTCAATTTCACAGGGCTGTGGTATTCTGGCTTTAATAAAACCCCATGACCCCACAATGAAAAAATAATCAATAAAATAACAGTAAAAATTTGCAAATTTTCATAGGCATAGCAGGAAAGGAGGAGAGGGTACATTTTTCTCTTTCATTTTTGCCTTTGGTGAGAATTCCAGTGTACGTTCATTATTTTAGGTTAAGCATATTGAGATGTTCAGATGAAAGAGACTACCTAAATATGAAATATTAGACTATTGCAATTATTTCAATGAGCCCAGGGGCTCAGATTCACAACACATGTTTAAGGAAGTTTAATAGTTCATTTTAATGGCCCAGGAATAGTTTATTGAAGTCCTTTATACAAAGGAAGCTTGTCTCATGAACAATTGTTACTGCAGAAGAATCAGAGCTATACTAAAGGTTGAAGATGAAACCTGGGCACATTTAGTTTTAATGGAGAACTAGTAAACATACTAAAAAATAATGATTTAGAGAAACTCCTGGACATATCAGATGAAATTTGCAAATACACTTTGTGAGAAAATAGTAATAAAATGCTAGATCTAATAAACCATCTAATTTTTACTCTTTAAAGGACTGCTTCATTAATTTTAAATTAAATGTAGGTGAATTATGAGGTTTTCCTTCATGCTAATATTTTTAATTCAAATATTGGTCTAAAGAAAAAAGTCAATATAATAAACTTCAAAGCATTTCAAATGGCATAAAATATTCTTTTCTTTCCTTTTATAGTTTTCATTGTGTCAAGAATACAGTTCTAATTTTTATGCCTATTTTTCTCTTTTATTTTTTTTTGACTTAGCTACAAAACACGCAGACAAAAAACCTAATTCATTTAGAATTATCTGCTCAGCTCTTACTGTGACAGAAGTGGTGCAAGAACACAAATATCAGGACTTTTTCCTAACTTGCTCTTTGCAGAAGCAATCACTACATTAGTGAGTAATAGCCCCACTAAAGAGAGAAAGCAAAACCACTGCCTGTGAGTAATCTAATTCACCTTCCACCTCTACAGTCACCTCAAGCATTTTTCTTTTTCTTAGTTTGAGTCACAGGTTCCTTCCTCTTAATCAACTTCCAAATACTCTTCTCCTGCTTCCTTTCTCCATGGCGGACAAGGAAAACCAGCAAAGTAAATTTGTATGCATCATTCTGGGAATGATGAGCTTTCTGGGCCCCCATAGACACTCAGAAATGGCATCTTAACAGGACAGGAAGAAGAGTCATCAAGGACAGTCAACACTAAATAGAGAAAGAGGAAATTTTAGGTCAGAGAAGTTGAATAGCAAACTCTTAAACCTGATCAAAGGATTTCAGGGAACTATAGCAATGAGGAAGATTAGTGGAAGATGAGATAGTATAGGAGGCTCCACTATTGCAGCCTCTTTTGGTCATGAGGCGCCATAGCAAGGTATACAAAGTTACCCAAAATATGTTTCATGTGCTTAAAGAACGAAGATAGTTGTTTTGCCAAAGTGCCAGGGCTTCAGAAACTCCTCAGCTGCTCAATCATTTTTAAACAACTTCTTAGACACAAAGGAAAAACATATTTTCAGGACTCTTCATTATGTGTGCATCCAACAAAAAGAGAAAATTGAGGGGGCTTGTAGAACTGCACAGTAACTGAGAGTAGACTTCATGCTCCCCAAATAGTCACTGAGATGGAATAGTTCCTGCATCTTCACAGCATTTCTCTCATTCCTATGAATACCTTTTACCCAAATTCCAGATAAGATGGTGACCTTTCATTCAGGTGACTATTTTAGGTTTTGTTGTCATTGCCAGCATTTCACCTGGTCGGTTCTACCCACTACTACAGCAAACAGTTTCTTCACAAACACACAGATGACATCAAGCTGAGTGGTGCAGTTGGGAGGGATGGAAAGCCATCTGGAGGGACTTGGACAGGCTCAAGAGGTGGGCCTATGTGAACCTCATAAGGTTCAAAATGGCCAAGTGCAGGGTCCTGCACCCAGAACCCTGTATCACCCGCAGTATCAACACAGGCTGGGGAATGAAGGGATTGAGAGCAGCCTTGACGAGAAGAGCTTGGGGGTACTGGAGGGTGAAAGATTCGACATGAGCCGGCAGTGTGCGCTTGTGGCCCAGAAGGCCAATCATACCCTGGGCTGCATCAAAAGCTTGATCAGCAGGTAAAGGGAAGTGATTCTCACCCTCTACTCTGCTCTAGTGGGACCCCCACTGCAGTCCTGTATCCAGCTCTGGAGTTCTCAGTACAGGAAAGACATGGACCTGTTGGAGAGGGTCCAGAGAAAGGCCACAAAAATGATCAGAGGGCTGGAGCACCTCTTCTGTGAGGAAAGGCTGATAGAGTTGTAGTGGTTCAGCCTGGAGAAGAGAAGACTCCAGGGAGATCTCATTGTGGCCTTTCACTTCCCAAAAGGGGCCTATAAGAAAGATGGGGAGAGACTTTTTAGCAGGACCGGTTGTGATAGCATGAGGGGTGATGGTTTTAAACTAAATGAGGGGAGAATCTGGCTGGACATGAGGAAAAAGCTCTTTACAGTCAGGGTGGTAAACAGGTTGGAACAGGTTGCCCAGTGAGGTGGTGGGTGCAACATCTCTGGAGACATTTAAAGCCAGGCTGGATGTGGTTCTGGGCAAGCTGATCTAGATGAAGATGTCCCTGCTCATTGCAGGGGGGCTGGACCAGATGACCTTTGAAGGTCCCTTCCAACCCAAATATTCTATAATTCTACTATCTAAACTGGTTTGTCAAGGACTGAATTGCTTAGAAACAGATGTGAAAATTGGCTGCAGAAAAGGTCACCTACTGAGCCTGGTATGAATGAAAACAAACCGGAAAGCATACTAGATCTGAGAAGGAAGCTGTAAATCCCCATGGGCTAGACTACTACCTTCATCCAAATAGGATAACAATTTAATGTCCAAATAGTTCTTTGTTGAATAATCCCCAGTAGGGCTATTCTAAAGTCGAGTATTATGCCATGTGAATAAGAATACAGTAACAAGGTCCAAAAGAAGGAACAGGCTAAACTTTTGTGCCATGACACTAATTTGTTTTCTTCTTCCTCAAAGCCAAATGCAATGAACACAAGGAATGGCTCCAGTGATGGCATTGCTCCATGCTATCCTGCTTTCTTCCAACCGCTACCAATGCTTTCATCCCATACTCAGAAACCTTTTCCACAACATGGGCTTTCTAAACATGGATTTTCTAAACTACAATGTATGTTATTACAATCACAGACAAACCTAACATGTATATGCCCAGCTCAGCCTAGGCCTTCTGCTTCTACTGGTCTTACTGGGCACAAATAAGACTTGTGAACTTCTGTTCTAAAATCCCTGCAAAAGACACTGCTTAAATCAAGGTTGGATCTTCTGTCCCCTTTGCAGTCAAGTGAGGCTTTGTGTACAACAGAAGAATTGTGACTAGATTTTAAAGCTGCCATAAATATGTAAAATGATCTTTGGAATTATTCGGTGGTGTAAACCACCAAGACCGACTGGGCAAGAGAACCAAATCCAACATTTTTTAGAACGTGCTCATTTAAAGAAACAAACAGGGTGCCCAGCTTAATAAGGATAGAAGAAAAGCCAGAAAGAGGAAAAAAACCCAAACCAAAGAACAAACAAAACACCAGAATACAGTTCTTGAAAGAGGATTGATGAAAGTGAAGTACACAAAAGCAGTACATGAATGAAAAGTAAAGAGAAAAGGTTTCACAATAAGAAAACTGTTAGCAGCTCCAAGAATCATCAGGGAAACTATGGCATGTAAAGCTGAGGGAAGGAGGGACAGAACACAACAGCATCATTCTATAGCAATGTAGACATCTTAGTGGAAAATGCCTATAGGTTTGTGCTACCAGATCCTTTGGGCCTGGAAAAGGCAGTATTAATAATTCAACAGTCACTTCTGCAGTGCTAGAAATTGCAGCACATGTGGGCGTATATCTGTGCCAGTCTTCTATGTCTGTGTGCTGTACATGTGCACATGCACATGTAAATTCAAGATTTTGTCTCTTACTATGTATGTAGTGCACACAGCTAAAATATTAGCCCGTGTGAATAACAGAGGTAGATGCGACCAATTTAGCTTTCTCAGTGCAATTCTATTGCGCAGACTTGCAGTAAACTTAAGTCTGGTGTTTCCTATCACCGTTTAACTAATCTATCAATTAAAAAAAAAAAAAAAAGAAAACCACACACAGTAAAGAGCAGATTGCAATCTCCATGTGGGAAAGCAGAGCTGGCCTTCCCTCATCAAGAGCTGACTTGAATTTCATGCACGGTTTGTAAGGTGTCTCTGTGGGTGCTTGCAACTTACTCATGTTCAAAATATTCTGAAAAATCATCATGGCTAAATGGTGAAAGCCCTCATAGTGCCACTAGTCACTAATAGAAGTTGAAGGATTGGAGCTCTACATTACCTTTATAAATCTCTGAGATGTTGCAGTAAAGCAGGGAGTGTAATACATAAGCTATGACTCCGGAAAGTACTTTAAGCTCATGCTTAAGGGAGATTTAAACATGTGGTTAAAGTCAAGAGCACATGCAAGCACCTTGTCTGCAAAAGAATGGCTTGTAAAAGATAAATCAGGACTATATGCTTAGTCAGTACACTCTGCTTTAAGCAGAGTCTCAACTGATGCTGTGAGAGGTTGTCTAAAAAGCAAATGCTCGCTACGACCTCGGCATGGTAAACTCACCCAAAATGTTATAAGTGCATACATATCTATATGAATGACACACCTAATATGTACAGAAAATATACTTAATATACAACATTTATCTCTTCATAAATATATACGAGTGTATTCATAAAACAGCAGACATTGATTTCAATGTGAATATTAAATCTTTACAAGCCATCTCTTGTAGTATATGCAAATTTGAGCAAATTAAAAATCATTTAGGTATTTTAAAATAATGTAGTCCCTAAGTAAATTTCCCAAGTTTGATGCTCCTGTGGTATAAACTGGCATATTTCATTGACATTTTTATACTGGCTCTAAGTGTCAGTACATGCTTTCATTCAGGAATTTCTGCAAACAGAGGGGTAATGGGATCTTTAACAACATAATTTAAGGTTTCTTAGCCAGGCTTTCCTATTGCTGTTTACGAAGTCTCACATCTTGATGTGTTTATGATCTGTTGGAAACTTTGCTAGGAGAGTGGTGTTCACACTTTACAGTTGGCGGACTTACACACCTTATTCTTGTTCTCAGGTGAGGATTGTATCCCATGGTCTTCCTTGACTACAGTATAGTTTATCCCTGAATGTGCATTGGACAAATACTTCTCAGCAACGGATTTATTTCATCTATATGTCACCTGTTCAGTATACTCAACACTCCTGAATATCATTCTGACAGAGGATACTGTGCACACAAGCAAATAAACAGTGGGCTTCCCTTCACCAGATAATAGAGGATGGAGCAGAAATCCTGGAGGAGAGATGGCCTCTAGTAACAAGTTGCTGTCATTACAGCAAGTCATCCAGCCTACAGCCTTCTCATAAGCAGCTTTTGGAAAAAGAATGAAGTTGGAGGTAGGTATTGAGTTCTATGAATCTCCCTAGTAGGACACATATTTCTCACTAACTGTAGGTTATAACCCTAGCTTCCTTCAGATTTTTAGCATCTGTGAGAGCACTAATTCAGGATTCCACTCAAGATGCTCATTACAAAGTTTCTTACATCTAATAAATGTGCAGAAATGCAGATTATTTTACCATAAATAAAATCAATCCAAAGTTTGCTGCATATCCAGGCATACGGTCATTCCATGTCAGCTTCTCCTTTTCATCCTGTGACAAAACACAAAGATAAAAGAATAGACATTACAGAACTGTACAACAACAAATATTAGAGTTAGGAAAATGTGTTATTGAAAAAGCTTCTCATTTGTCCTAACCCTTTTATAATTTTTAAGATTATTATAATATTTAGAACGCTGATATTCTAAAGCAGATTTTACTTTGAGAGAAAAGAGGGTAAGAGGATAAATAAGACATGTAGAGAATGTCTGCAAAAATCATGTAACTTAAAAATACATGTAACTGTGAGCTTAGCTTTTGAAAAAATGTATTCAGCTCTTACTAAATTATTAGGAGATGTCCCTGAGATTCACCTTTATTTACATTTAGGCAAAGCAAGATTCAACCATTTATTTTGATTTGTTTCTTGGAAAACAGCAGAAGAATAGAGCTTGAGACAGAAATCATCAAAAGAATACTTATTAATATTGAACCCAGATTTTTTTGCCTAATGGTTACCTTAGCCAAATGTAGCCCCTAATATAATTCTTGCAAAATACCCCAATCCTTCTCTTGGTAGTTGCTCTATAGTAGAGAAAAACTACAAAGGCAAGCCCCCTCTGTGATCTCTGCTGCCAGCCTTGTTTTCTTCATGTGTAAAAGGCATCTCTCTCTCTTCATTGCATAATTTAAAGCAACTGTGATCAGCGAAATGTAGTATACGTTTACTCTCCCCAAACAAACTCAACTCCATTTTTAGCAATGTGTACATCTAAAGAAGATATTTGAAGATGGATTTATATAAGAAATATGATTCCCTACTCTCAAAATAGGTTTCTTAAAATAATAATAAGGTCATTACTTTGTTTAAGTTAAACTGAAACTATATAATCAAATTATCTAAGGACACAGAGCCAGCTGCTGTTTCCATTTCTGTGAAGCACCATTGCTATCCCATGGACTGGTACGTCACTTACATTGGACTTAACCCAGAGTTATTCTGAATTTAAATGAGTTTAAATCAGATTAAAATTCAGGTCAAAGATTTTAAACAAACCATTTTAAGGCACAATTGTCCTCAGATAAAAATCTGGGAGTATTATGCCTTTGTAGAAGGCTTTCCCAAAGTATAACTAGGAATCCAGTATTCCAGTATATACTCCACATGCAGAAATGCAACCATGAATTTTCTCACAAAGTTTACTGGAATGTGGAATTAGACCTAAGACATAATCCTATCTACATACCCGTGGCCATTGTGGTGGTGCCTCAAACACTGTGGGAAGCAGTATTACTCAGCATTCCCTCCTCTCAGCTCAGCTGTTTGAATGGACAAGTTAAGCAAGTCTCCTTTGGGAGAATGTTGGCAGGACTGGGTCATAGCAAACCCGAGCAGAAGCACAAATAATTTGGCCCAATGTATGTGGTACATAAATACTCCATACAGTAAATAAACGGAGTCCATCATTTAGCTGGAAGGCTACTTTAAATAGTGTTTCTGTGAAAGCACAGATGCATTTCATTTCATTTTGGCTTTTACCACTGAGCAATTATACAGGACATAAAGAAAGTCTAAGTGATTATACTCCAAGAAGGCCTGAAGGACACCATGTCTAACAATTCCACTGGGGAAAAAAACCTAAGAATCAATACAGCAGAATGAGTTAATGCTAGCCAAAGCAGTTAAAGCAAAACATAATTTTTTTTATAACTACACTGAGGTGGAAAGAGAAAATTTTGATTTATACAAAAGGGCCAGGAAGAGGCAAAAATGCCTAAGAAAATTACTTCAAAATGTCTTTAGCAGTAAGAATTTTTGAAAATGAGAGATCATAATGTCAAGATCAAACATTCACATAACATGAATCACTCTCGTCAAATCCTGAGTGGCAAACTGACTAAGGTTTTTCATGTTTTAGGGTCTTTTGTTCAATATTTCTGATGATGTAAGACATTTACTGTACTTTGAAACATCAGCCAGAATTCTGAAATAATCTATGGGCTTTCCAAGTAAAAACACCCCAAACCATCACCTGCTGGAAATCTCCTCCTAACACCTCAGCAATTTTCAAATTCCTTGAGAAATCAGGGAATACCTTAAGAAACAGTTGTCCATTATGAAAAAGAAATAGCAAATTTGCCCTGTTTTCCCTACCCCCTTCCACACCCTTTTTTTTTTTTTAATAAAATAGAACTGAATAGTTACAGAAAAGAAGAAAAACTAGAAAAATTGAGCAATGATTGATATGTATTTTAGAGATGAACATCAGAGGCTAAGGTGTGCTTATGCCTACATTTTCAGGCATTAAGAGATGTTATGATTAATCCATTTAAGGGTCCCAACTCTAGGAGAGTTTAAGAACTGCAGTGTCCTTAAACTGAGTGTTTGCCTCTTTAATTTCAACATGTGTATTAAAACCACAGAGGCATCTGTTATCACCAGTCATTTTGGAAGCCCTTCATTTAGCACCTGAATACTTGTTTTATATAAATTATTACTTTTCTAAAGCACTTTGTGTCTGATGAGTTAAATAAAATAAGTTTCCGGAGTAAAGACTTAGAAGCACATCTGATTCTCAAAATTTTGATTTATTACTAGGAATAACTAAATGAAATATGAACTACCTCAAAACCAAGTTACCTTGCTAAGCAGGACTAAAATAGTATTTTTTCTTATGGTGTGTTGCCCTTTGCTGGCAGCCAGATGCCCACCCAGCTGCTTTCTCATTCTCCCTCTTCAACGAGATCAGGAGATAAATTAAGATGAAAAAGCTTGTAGATTGAAGCAAAGACAGGAAGATAACTTACCAATTGATATCATGGGCAAATGAGAATGACTTGGGAAAAATTAATTTAATTTATCACAACTTGAAGCAGATTTGGATGGTGAAAAATTGAAGCAAAACTAAAAACTCCTTCCATTTCACCTCCTTCTCAGCTTCTTCCCACTGCCAAGTTCAGATCTCCATTCCTGACTCCTCTACTTCCTTTTCCAAGTGGTGCAGGATGGGGAATGATGGGTTATGGGGTCAGTCCATAACAGCTCCTCCCTGCTCCCACTTGGGTCCTGCCACAGGCTGCAGTGCTTCAGGATAAGCCTGCTGCACTGTAGGGTCTCAAGAGACTGTGATTCCTTCAGGAAATACCTGCCTGCTCTGGCATGGAGTCTTCCACAGGCTCTCCATGGGCTAAAGGGAAACACCTGCTCCACCATGGTCTCTCCAGGGGCTGCAGTAGAATCCCTGTTCAGGCACCTGGAGCATCTCCTGCCCATCTCTTGCTCTCACTTTAATGCTCCCAGGGCTGTTTCTTACACTTTTCTTGCTCTCTCCTCACTGACAGACAGCATTTTACCCTTTCTTACATAGGCTGTCACAGAGGTGCCACCATCCTGCCTTGGGGCTCAGCTGTGCCCTGCAATGGGTCCATTGAAGAGGCCCTAGCCTCTCCTCACAGAATCCACCCCTGCAACCACTGCTGCCAGTGCCTGTACACCAGCACCCAGTACATTTATGGCGTTGATGCAACAGCATAAGGAAAATCACATTTGCTTTTGAACACTGAACAAGGTAATGCAGTGGAGTGACAGACACTTCGGGAGTGCTTTCCCAGTCTCCTCTTACAACAAATGACACAAAGGGAGAAATTAGGAAGAGGAGAAAGGAGAGAGTGTGTATTAGAAAGTACAAGTGGATAAAGGAAGGAAGACAGGATCAACATGCCATCTAGTCAGCTATCAGTTTCACACATGTGCTTCCTTTAAGTGACTGCAATTCTCTGTAGCCCTCAGCCAAAGGGAGATCAGAACATCATGCTTGAGTTGCTACGTCATTGTGAGAAGAAAGAAAAAGCTGGATGAAAATATTACTGAGCTACTTAGACAGCATACATAGCATGAACCAAATCCTGACATTTAAACCAATATAGTAGGCAGCTGAAAGATATTTTCTGTTACAGCTTTTGCTAAAAAAGAAATCTGTGAATTCACTTGGTATTTTCTGTCACACCTGATTCTACACTCTAGCAATAGTGCCATCTAGCCGCTAAAAGACTGTACTGTGAGGTATCAAGACCACCTTGTCCGCAATCAGAATATCAGACTTGCACACTGCAGCAAGTGTGGTTTATTTTAAGGTAGTATAATTCACGTATAGATTTCTCATAGGATATGGCACATGCTCCATTCTAAACAATAACATGCATTACAAAATATGGCCTAGATTTTAGACAGGGGTAGGAAAGCTTTCCGAAAGGTTGGGAAACTCAGCCAAGCAGGCAGGGAATCTTCTGGAGCAGTCCAAGAGGTGTATGCATTTTTAGGTATATAACAAGATGAAACTGATCATCTGAAGAACCATTTCAATGACAGGCATATTACACTGTGGAATTTTCCCTAAAGGGAACTGTATTGCAGGGAAATATTTATATGCAGACAGAAAATCTCACAATAGAGATTGTATTTTTGGGGTGAACTAGACAAAATAAAGGATATATTTTAAAATCTTTCTTTCAGTTTCTTTAAATACAGTGATGCAGACGTATTGGAGGAAAAATAGTTGCTGCTGTTGTGGGTGTAGTAATGCATTCTTGTTTTAATGTTCAATGTGGTGTTGAATGGGTTCCTTGAAGGAGTACAATTATTTCCTATTATAAAATAAAAAATTAAATATATATTTAAAATGAAAATTAAGCACCATCTAGTTTATGCTGGGTGGTTTATTTCCTTATGAGTTACCTGACATGGCAAAGCTCCAACATGTGTTGCTTTGCACCCTCAGGTGGGCCTCTGAGCTGTGGAAACCTGGAAACATACTGCACTTGGACAGACGGCACCAAGCGGTTTTGTGAAAACAGTTCTGTGGTTCTCTGTGAATCAAACCACAGCCAATTTGCTCAGATCACAAGTATTTCAGTTATTTATTTTTACTTTCCCACAAGAGAACACCTCCTCAAAGCAGGTGTTGCTAACCATCAGCCATGCCAGCTCAACCTGCACTTGGGGAGTAAAGCAACATACTTTCTCTCTTCTTCATCCTGCTTTATAACTCCAGTTTTGAAATTCAGGCTCTCCAAGTGCGGTTGCACCTGGGCAACCCCAATGACTTCACTGGTTCTGCACAGAGCTGCAGTAATTGACTGGAACTTAGTTAAAGATGCTCATGGAAGAACAGAATCCAGGACCCCTCTCTCTTGGCTTGCTGATGTCTTGAACAGCTAGCAAGAGCAAAAAGCTGCAGAATTGTATTTCTGATGACAAAATCCAGAAGTTCATCTCTAAATATGCCCAGAAGCATCAGACAAATAAATGTCATGTTTATAATGGCAGTTTTCTTAGTAGGAAAAAAAAAAAAAAAAGCTTTAATTTGTGTGAAAATTGTGCTGTCCAAAGGAGCATCTAGAAATCAGGATTGTAGCATCAAATAACAGCTCTACTGTATTTGTGTAACACCCAAAATATTGCATGTGTATTGCAGGCTGAAGACAAGGAATAAAATAAGCTTCTTCTGAAATAAAGGGTTTCTATAATTTTACTTTGCACATGAAAGAAGATGAAGGCAAGGAGAAAAGGATATTTTGGAGCTGTTTGGAAGTTAAAAGAAGAGCCAGAAAAAGCTTCCAGCACAGACAGTTTTGGAAGACAGTTCACTCAGGGTGGCAATACGAAAGGAAGCACAATCAAGGCACATCAGTATTTCTGGGGCCTTGTAGTGACCCATAGTGGTAATTACAGCTAAGAAACTCCGGACAAGTTTATGGGACTGTTCCAGCCTGTATTAGGGACCATTAGCCCTCAAACTTCTGAGAGGAAAGACAAAACTGCTGCCACCCTGGGAATCTGCCAATGCCTTTGTCTATCCCAGTCTGAATCTGTCCCTAGGAGTTCTACCCTAACACTTCCACAGAAGGTGAAAGAGCTTACGGTTAAGGACCCATCAAAAGAGAGAAAAATGGTTTTTATTCTTCTCACTTAGAAAGCAGTAAGGGCAACTTAACAGTATAGATCACTCTGCTTCGTGAGCAATGTTCTGTTTCAGACTTGCGTATGGAAAATAAATAGTCAAGGCTCATTTGGAGCCAGTTAAAGGACTTCAAAATCTGAAATAAAAACTTTCCGCTATCTTTGAAACAGGTAGAATAGCATGAAATAGCTTTCAGTTGAGTTTAATGGACACACGCTGAATCATTTGTGGAAGCAATGAAGATCAGAGAGCTATGAGAAGTGTGTGCAAGGCTCATTACTAGAATCATGGAAATAAAGGCTAAAAAAACATTAACCATCCTAGTCTTGGTCGCCTTTGTAACCACAGAACTTCCTTGAGATTATTTTTGTTATAAGGATAATAAATGTGTTTTAACTAACATTTTTTTTTTCTAAAGCTCTAATGACAGCATTTTTTTATGCTCTAATTGAGCATTTATGTGATGAAGTCAGTCACAAGCCTTATTAGGTCATCCCAATTGCTAATTATCCTAGCTGTTGAAAATGTATGGCTTTTTTCCAAGCTGAATTTTCCTATCTGCCTTTTACAGCCTTGGCATTCAGCTGCAACTTTATCAGAGCATCTACTGGCAGATTATTGGTTTTGGTTATAGGTTTTTACAAACAATGATCAGGCCACTTCTTGGCTTTTCTGCTAGCTTAGGCCACTCACTCAGAATGGGAGCAATCAGTCAAGCCCACAGCTGTGTTTCTTCCCCTGCAATGTGATTGGAAACAAGCTGCCCACAGGCTACAGCCTTGACACGGGCCACTCTCTTGACCCTTCACATAAGTGATATGAAAGCATGTGTGAGTAGTCAAGTCCCTTTGCCTCAAGATACACACATCCCTTCCACAGGACAGAACATATGATATGATGGTTATTGCGTCAGGTCAGGGTCACTCTTCCAGTCATGGAGCACAAGGAAGCATAGCAGAAAAGAAGATACCAGACTCTTCCCTGTCAACAGAGGCACCGGTGGAATTGTGAAAAGGATCTGTTAATCCAAGTACTTTCTAGTCCTTAACGCTATATTCTGAACTTTCTCAAAGGATATATATGTGCATATATAAACCACTTAGCATATATATATATATACACATTTTAAAATGTGTGTGTTTGTGCACGTATATCACATGCATGCAATGAATATCTTTATGAAAACTAGTTCTGATTATTAAATTAGAACTGACATATGAGCTACAGTTCATAGATGAAATCCATTGTTAAAGTCCTTCAAGGCATGGTGAATATGGCCATTTGCTCAACCATGCCATTACTGCTGAAATAAGGATTAGCTGCAGCATGCTAACTAGATTTCTTACTAATTTTCTCTCTGCAGCAACAGCATGGACCTAGACTACATCAGGAGATAACTATTAGCTGTATGTATGAAGATAGAGTTAGAAGATCTCAAAATCACACATGTATATGACAGTGTTATTGAAAATTCTACCTTGATTTCAAAGGCAAAAAGTTAATGGTCTTGCTGTAATTTCAGAGAAGTATTTCAAGCAGCTTCATTCACTTAGAAATAAAGACAAAAGGATGGAGGTCTGCTATCATTGTAATTTAAATTTGTAAAGCTAGATTTAATTAATTTTATTTATTGTAGTTTATTCAGAAATAAAAATTATTTCTTTCTCTGTTGTATTCAAAACTTTGATATTCTTTGGTATACTTTGCCTTTGATATTCATCTTAATGCATCTACTGCATTGTAGCATATTGCAATCACTATTGTGTAAATGGCATGAAGGTGCTTAGTCTTTATATCACTTTTAAAATCTACTTCTTGTTACTTACATATGCTTCAAGTGAAAACTAGCAGCACTTCTTTTTTTACAATGACAGTTTAACATATGGCTTTAAAAGTATGAATTATTTATGTAAACTTGAAGCCATTCAGAACATTACGAGAAAAACACTATAATTTACACAAACAATAGGGTTACATCTGTAGTCATAAATATTCATTGTTTATCAATGCTCTTTGTAGATGATTAATAAATCATAAAGAACCTGATCCTGAGAAGGCAAGGGGCAGGATGTACAAATACACTTAGATGTCTGGTGGGATTTCCAAAGGAACTGACTAACAGTTGTACACAGGGCTGTCATAGTAGGGAAGATGGTAGTGGAATGCCACAAGTTAAGTTCGTGGCATGTCACCAGCTCAGTTGTTGGCTTTTCAGTGTAACTGCTGAAGTTTCTGAAAGAAGGTAATGAAATGCCACACATGGCTTTAAAACATGTTTATAGAAACATAGTCATGCATAAGAAGAATCTGAGCCAGACATGCCTACTCTAATTTGCATTATTAGATCGATTTAATACACTTGGATATTAACTAGACATGGACTTATTGAGTATGCAAAACAAAGGGAGAACAAGGTCAGTTTCAAAGAGTGGCTGTAGGAAAAAGAAATCAGTTTAATACTCACTACCTTACACTGTCCTGGGGTTAACTGGATTTTCAATCACTTTGTCCCCTGAAATCCAAAACACCATAACCCTAAGCTGTTTTCATACTTTCTTGTGTAAACTGTGAACATCTGATGAAGACATTAACGGTAAATTAAACACAGCACATTCTAAACCAATTCATTTAGTATAATTAAAAAAAAAAAAGAAGAAAAAAGGCCTTTTACTAGTTTCAATAATTCAGTACCATTTTAATACTGGCAGTGATTTTAAAAGTTTCTCTCTGTAAGTTCTTTTAAATATAGGACTACCTTCTCTGTTCAAGTTCTTTTAAAGGGTGTCAGTTATACAATCAGACACCCAACTACTTGCAGTATCTCTCCCTAGAATATAAAAAATCAAAAATTATGTTATCTTTTGTAACTTCATGTCTATTTGCCTCAAATAGATAACAGTTTACCTGAAATTTATCTGCAAATTCACTCCTTCAGTCACCATTATACGGTTTAATATAAGCAACTTGGGCCCAGTGGAACTAAGCCAGCTGGCAATTTTGCAATTTGCAAAGCTCAAATTACAATTCTTTATGTGGGAGTCTCTTAGCAACATTGAATAGTCTTGTTACTTTCCTAAACTGCATATGTTATTTCCCTTAATGTGAAAGGAGCACAATTAAAAAATTTTACTAAGCATATGATTTTAGTTCCGGATACAATGCATTTAGTGCCAGACTCAGAGGAAAGTTCTATGTTTCTATGTTTCTATGTTTCCTTGAAGCTTGTCTGGCTCAATTCTGGGCCAGTGTCCCAGGCTGAAGCATCTATGCTGAAGTTGTTGCATCTGTGAATTCAACATCAAAATTCCCAGTTTCTTCAATGAAGCTTAATCTCATCCCAAGGCTTTGGCATTGCACACTTAAAACCAGATTCTCCATTGTCTTACGCCATGTGAAGCCACTTATCCCCCACACAAAGTGGGAGAAAAAGGCATGCAACACATTATCGATTTCCTTTGGTTTCAATTTCAAATTTAGCTTACACAAACTGTGAATGATCACACCAACAGCAGAGGAGAGCAAAATGGTATAAATTTTAGTAACATTTTTAAGTTGGTAATGAAATGTTTGAGAAGTAGGGAAAGAAGAAAAAGGGGATGTGGCTATACTAAATTCTTTCCCTGACTCCAGAGCATTTATAACCAACTGTAAAATGTTAATTAAGTTTGTATTCTAAAATTTGAATATGCTATAAAAATTGATGTTAGGTTACAGAACACAATCTACAAAGGCAAACTTTTGCCAATAATATATAGATGACGTGCAAAGAAGAGTTCTGAGTAAACAGTCAGCAAATGGGATTTTTCAGGGAATTACAACCACCCCTGTCTATCAATTTAAAATTTTCCAAAACATACATTCAATGATACATTTATTTTTGCAAAGAATATACATTTTTGACACTATAAAATTGGCAGTCACTTCTCATGAAATACAATACTTCCCAGTGCTCCCAAAGCTAGAGTTTCAAACCACCAAATCACAATGCTTGGTCACTCAACATTTTGGAGTTTGGGGGTTTGAGGTTTTGGTTTTTTGAGAAGTGGTTTGTTTTTTTTTTTTCTTCAACACAAGTGGATAGAGATATTAGACCAAAGGTAATTGACAAATACATCTTAACTGCTTTCCATTAAGCCAACAACAATTTCGTACAAAGTTGTCTAGAACTCTGAATATTAGAGTCTAAATATAAGATGGAGAGCAAAAGTAGCTAGCATTCTAGTTCCAAACCCTTTTTGATTTCCAAACAGGGAAATAATAACTACCCATAGACTAGGCTGAACTGGGTAATATTTATTCAAGTTGTATATATGTGCTAGAACTGTGTAGAAATCACACAAAGATCTCCAGGGAGCTCCTTCCCACCAGCATCCAAGATCATTCATTTTTTCATTTTAATATAAGAAATAGTTGTGTCGGTAGTTGACAATAAAATGTAGATCTGCTGAAAGTTGCCTTAAAATGCCCAGTTGGACTTAATATAAAACAATTTGACAACATTAGAAACAGAAGGAATCAATGTTTCACATTTCATTCTCTTGAAAATGCTTGCCTGATTCTTTCCCATTTTTAACAAAAATGGAGTAGGTATATCAACAAAATAAATTTCTGTGGTGTCATACCAGAAAAATGTGGAAGCATTGGCAACCTATACATGAACTGGTGATATGGTATCTAGTCAGAAATCAGTATATTGTTTGTCCTGTATTTAACACAACAATGACTTTGAAAGTTATGTCAATTGAATCTGCAGATGATACTGAATTAGGAGAGGTTATGACTAGTGAAAAGGACATAGATTTAAATACTGGGCTATTGAGAAGTCAGAAATACGAGCATGAAACACAATGAGATTCAGGTAGGACAAGTTAAGGCTGACACAACTAGTAAGATAATTAGAAACTGCAATAATGTTTAGCTAAGACAAAAAATGTTATTAAATAGATTCTTGGAAAGCAATGAGTTACTACATGAAAATTAATCTGGAGAGAATAGAAATAGTGGTAATTTATACTTGGGTCATCTTCACAGGTAGCAGAGAGATTAATGTTTTAAAACATGCACAATCTGCATGGGAGTAAGTTGAACATACTTGAATTTCACAGAGTGAACTAAGTGAGCGGTACAGAAAAAAATCAGACTTCTAATGAATTTCAATAAAACCCCTCTAGCATTCACATATAGTGAGGGATGAGGCTTCATTTATGGCAGTTTTTTACACATGGGAGAGGGACAGAACAGCATGGGTACATAAAATACCGGTGGGTAAGCACAGACCTCAGCTGACCCTGCCTGTGATATTTCTAGAACTAGAGAAAGGATCCCCAGGATGACTGGATATGAGGCCAACAAGAGGATCTCTAGAAAGAGACATGAGTTGAATAGGGTGATTTGGGGTGTTCCATTTACCCTTAGAGACTAACTCAAAGTTCCTATACCAAGCTGAAGATTTTCTGAGCTTCTGGTGTTATTACAGAAAGTGGACAAGATCCTGTTACTAAGGTTATTCATAAACCAGATCATTTAGCTAAGCTGTGTGAACAGGAACAGAAATACTTAGGAGAAATAGACACCTGCCAATCAATAGGCAAGACTACAATGGAGGCCTCTTATGCAGCATTTTATTGCCATGCGTCTTCTGTGGTTTTAGACTACTGAAATATCTTTTGCATCCTGGAGCATCACTACCCACTGCACTGGCCTGTGCAGAAGACTCAGAGCTCCTACTGCAGAGCACAGAAGAATGTAGCATTTCTATGTAAACAATGCTTATTTACATTTCTTTTTATTCTGACACTGTCCTCACTACATTCTGAAGACCACAAAACATTTATGGTGAAGTCTTGCATTTACACCTTATGTTATAATGAAATTTCAACAAAAGTGAAGAAAAATAGTTTCTTCTAGAAAACAACTTTCAGTCTGAAGTCACTGATGTACTGTTCCCTTAAAGTTCCCAGAAATATTCAGATTGATATTTTCTCACATTTTCTGCAACTGCTTTGTGCTGGACTGCTGGAAGGCTTTCAAGACAGACTCCATCCAAGGCAAAATTGCAAGTTTTTGCTGGGAAACATCTGTTGACACAAATCTGATATAAAGGCTGCTATTACATATCCTGTTCCTCTGACTAGTATATGATATGTGGCTGAAATGAAGGTTACAGATATGGCCTAGGCCATCTACATTACTGGTTTGCCTTTGGGTGAAGTTTCAGTTAAGTGGCCTGTGATTTGGGCAACCAGACCTCTGGCAGGCATTCACTGAAATGTCAGATCTTCATATTGTCGTTACATTCAAACACACACAAAACAGTTGTGTTGCCCAATGAGACAAAATGGTACCAAAATAAACAGTCTCCCTGAACTGACTCATTGAGACTTTGAACTTCCCCTTCAACCATGAGTCAACGGGAGAAAGGTAGTACAGGGGCAGAGAGAACTTGTGTAGTGACCTCACTCGTGCTGCATTCTACGTGCTTGACCTCTTTCAAAAGGCAAAGGGCATGTTTGTTTTTCATCTTTGATAGAACATGCATTGTTCACTGGTACATCTGCAGAAACAAGGGAAAGAGGGAAAAAATCTTTGGAATCCAGGAATACCGAGGAATTGTCCATTATTTGCAGTTTTGAAATCAAGGCCATATGCTTCTCTATAGTCTTCTATTTGCTTTAGTTCCGTCAGTTGTTATGGATTTGTTGCAGGATTCATTTAGTGAAATTCCATAACTTGGGTAATAGAGGAAATCAGATTATACAAAAATTAAAGCAAAAAAGTATTTTAAAATAAACTTATGTAAAGGAAATAGATGAACAGTCTTCATTTCTATTGCTGACATGGGTAAAAAGTAAGTAGGGGCTTAAATTACTACCAGGAAGAATTAGATTGGATGTGAAGTAAGTCCTTGGAACAGTAAATCCTTCAGTCCTTCAAACAGGCGCAGGTAAGGCCCGGGACAAGTACCCTAAGGAGGCTGTGGCATCTTCATTACTGAAGATTTTTAAGAATAGGTTAAAGAAACATCTAGCAGACATGACACTGGGTATACATGGTCCTGCTTTGGAGAACAGTGAGGCAGCTACATGTCTTCACGGGTTTTCTTCTAAGCTTAATTCCTGCATTTTAGTTTTTACATCATACCTATGACCTTTGTAGTCATAAACTATTTTAAGTTACTGAGAACTTTTTCTATCTCTTTTACTGGTTCTTCATAAAAAAAATAGCAAATGCTGATAAATCTCAAGTATTTTCTCAAATTATCAGTAAGAGAAATTAGAAATTGAAGTTGTTACCTGCGGTTACTGATAGGATGCAAGTAGAGGTACTATCACACAGTAACTCGTGAGCACGTACAACGACCTTATCATCATTTCAGGGGAACACTGGCCACTGAAGACATGTTCCTTATTAAATGAAAGAGGTCATTTATTATATGATGGCTACCTCAGAGAAATCAATACCTAGAATATAACCAGGAAATTCATTTATACCAGACCAATGACTTCCACAGCAGCCAGCACCTGACACAAAGCCAAGGAGATAGGGAGACAAGCTGAGACAGCGCCTCGCAAAGCTATTTTCACTTGTTCACAGCAAGGCAACCCAACAGAGCTGCTAAATCCTACATTCCCAAAAAAATCTTCTACCTTCACTTCACATAAGTGGCAAAGTCAACTGTGGTGGGCTCCTTCCAACTGGGAAGCATGACTTCCTGAGTCAACAGATATATAACTTGTGCTCTTAACATCAACAGGTGAAGCAAGGAGAGCTAACCTGTAGACTTTATAGGCAAGCAAATATGCTTTCTAATAAACCAAGTCCTGAATCAATGATTTAAGGCATCTTGTCACATGGTATCAGGCCAAACCCCAGAAGTGCTAAGTCTACAAAGTTATGTAACCTAGACACCACTCTAATGAAATGATTGCTCAAGGGCCTCAGAGCTCCATGTCCTAAACAAATTCATGACTACCCAGAAGTTCAGACCTAGTAATATCAGTCCAAGGAGCTGCAGTCCATCCAAATCAGCAAGATCACAAAACTTAACTGGCACTGGTTGAGGGAATAATGGAAGCGTCTGCTTTCTCAGACATTAGCTACTGCTTTAGGAGTTGTGTTGTTGTTCTTCTGAGGGAGCTGAATTCTTTCATCATCCCACTGTTTTTCACTAATCCATGACTCCTCAAGAACTGTAGGACAGAGATGATGAAGGAGATGACAATCACCTAGAGGCTTTATGAGCATGACGCCTTCCCACTGAGCTACACAAACTAAATACGCACAAACACACACACACACGCGCACGCACACACACACACACACACACACAAACACATACTCAAGCCAGTGAGTTTAATTAGTGGTCCGTGGTTTCTAGTTGGAAATGTATCATTTCCAACTTTTGGAGGTTGTTCACTGGTCCTTTCATGCAAGATAATGCAGTATCCTCGCCCCAGATACTTTAGATAACTAAAGCTGAATCTACTACAAGTAATTCAAGTTTCCTGAAGGCCTGAGAAGATACATATTAGATGCACTCTTGCTTTCTTTTTTTGTAAATCTGTGCTACTACCAGTTTACATAGTTCATGGGATTGGCACTGCGCAAAATTCATTAACTTCAAATAGATGGAGGTATTCTAATTGCATCGCCTATTGCTTAAAATGCATCAATGTAATTTTTCTTGCTTGCAGAAAAGCCTAACTCAACATATAGGATTATAGCAGAACTAATATTCATGTGAATAGTAAGATGGAATCATGCCTTCAGAAACAAAGCAATTGAATTTAAGTCCAAATAAGAATGAACAAATTAGCAACAGATTAAGCATCTGGAGGCCTTTAAATAATTTGACTAAATGTGCAGGATTATTAAGAAAAGATGTGTTTTCTTCTGTTGCGATTTACGTCTAAAATTTATTTCACCACAGATGAGTTTCATCAGGCAGCAGGGGAAGCAGCCAAAAGAAAACAGTTTACTTGTTTACTCAATAAATGAACTATTTGTTCTATACTTTAAAGAAGGTGAAAACTAACACTGTGCTAATCCTGCCAGGCATGGCCTGTGTGTGGTTGGTCAACTGAACCCTGAAATCTGTTTTACAAAGGTCTGGAAGTGATACAACACTGACAGGTTCAAAGGAGACTAGTGAGCTCAGGGAACAAATGATTCCACGTCCAAATTTCCAAGGTAACACTTTGGGGTCTTCAGAGGCCCAGCACAGAATTTCATCTCCCACTTTCCTTCTACTATCACAAGACACGGAACCTGGCATGTCTGAGGTCCTTGCTTTTCAGAGAAATTACATGAGCACCATCCACGCCTACCCCTTTCTCTTTTGCTGAGTTATCCTATTGTCAGTACCTCCAGGGATGGCAGGTGGCTATTCTTCATGCAAAACAAGTTATTCAGAGATGCTGTTAAGTATGGATTGCCAGTCTTTGAATCCAGAATTTACTCTGGGGACAATGAGTGGGTGGGATGTTTCCCCAGCAATTACAAAAGAAGCTCTGTCATAATCTCTAGCCCGGTGGAATTCTGCTACTCTAGAAATAACCCAGACACCGCAAAGCTCCTTTGTCACAGAACTTCTGGAGTGCACATTTTTTAATTCTTGCCTTATTCTTTAGCAAGACAGGTATTTCCTCTGCCCTGCCTCCCACCAGAAACCTCCTCTGGAGTGAGGAACAGGCATCTATACAGTGGTGCCTCCCAGAAATCCTACCAATGACTTTGTCTTCATCATTCTTTTCTTACCATTCTTCCTCTAGTCCCATTTCTCTATATGCACTATGTGGCCTTCCCTTAAAGAACCTCCAGCATAGACCTCACTCTTCCATATCAAATCCTATTTCATTTGGAGACATCAGCCTCTGCCTGTCTTTACAAGGTCTCTATCTTTGCTACCTCTTTTTTCCAGTCTTACTACTGTATTTGCAGAATCACAGAATGAGTGGTTCCTTTACAACACACAGGTATTCTACTCCTATTTTTTTTTATCACTGTTCCTCTTCACATGTCCATGTTCACCTGCTCTCTTCAAGTATTCTTCTTAGACTGGAATCTCTCATTGATAGGGATGGTAATTTGGTATAGAGTTCTGTAAAATATTTCATTCACTTCCAAAATGTCTGTTAAAATGTATCTTAATGATGGTAGCAAAACTATTCCTTCTCTTCTAACCTGGGTCAGACTGTAAGCATATGAATGATGAAGAAGATAGATACACCAGACAGTCAACCTCAATCTAGAAAAGGAGTCAAAAGATCTGTTCTGAACAGGTGGCAGTGAAAAATTAGGCTTCATAGGCACTTAAAAAAGATAATAAAGGCAGAAAGTGGCGGTTTTTTTCCCCCTCCAATGAAAGCTTTATAGCGTTTCGGAAAAAGAAAAAAGAAGGCAGGAGATATGTCCTAAATTAGGATGAAAAGCTAAAGTGTTTGTTTTCAAAAGTGTTTTTAATTACTGTGAACCAAATGTTTTACGTCAACAACTTAAAATATTTTGTTTTGATTTATTCTATTTTTAAAAATCCTTTAACATAAATTGCATTTTGAAAAAAAAAGTCATTTAATAACAGCAGCTGGAAACTCCTCACTCTATAAAGATTGAACTAAGATATTTCATTAAAATAAAGACATGTTTTGCATAAAAATAGCTTCAGTAAACAGTATTTTCCAGTGGAGACGGGTTTCAACTCTACTTTTTTTTAACAGCTCTGTTCTCAATTTTCTTCCAACACAGCACTAACAGGTGTCTATAGAAGGAAAATATCACAGGGAAATGTCTAAGTTTCATTCTCTGCCTTGCTGTTAATGCTTACTATGCATGTCATGTGTTATCATGTCTAATAATACCTACTAGTAATAGTATGATTCCATATAGCATATACATTCTGGGATTGAAGACAGAAAAAAAATACTTCAGCTCACTCGACCTTGCAAAAAAGGTTTGATAGACCTGCATTCTGCGCTTTGTTCATGCAGAAGTACTACACTCAACATACTCCAACCACTTCAACAGCTGTTGATGAAATAACCACTTTGAAAAACAATGAGGAACTGTGAGGACCACTGCACACAAAGTGGTTCTTATCTGAATCCCGGGCCAAAACTCACTGGTGCTGTACTACATCCTTTCATACCTTGTAGATTTGTGAAAGACTGTCATACCCTTGACTAGGTCTCCAAAATGTAGTAGTATGGCCCTAAGTGGTATTAGTTCTGGTGTTTATATCTGGATAGAAAAGTGATGAGACATTATGGAATGCTGTTCAGATGTTTCAGGTGCTTCCTGATGCCTGTTTGCTTTGAAGAGACTGTTTGGTAAGCAGAAAATAGGTAAGAGGAAGAGAAGTAAACTTGCAAAGACTTTTTTCCAAACCTGTGCATATATGGTGGCAACATATTGAGCAAAAAATTCATTATTTGCAAATGCAGACCTATTTTCTCAGAAAACCTTTTTCAGTTTTTAGCGGAACAGAAAAGCACTTTCTGCACCGCAGCAATATATGTCCATATTTGCATAAAGAAGCTTGAGAGAGAAAACCAGGAAATGTCTACCTCATGCAATAGTAATGAAAGACCAAGTATTATGTTTTTATCATAACTATATTAAGAAGAAACATCTTTACAAATACATGCAACTGCAGAGAAGAAACATATAGTTATAAAGCTGATCTTTAAGTTCTGTGGATTCAAAATTATATGTCATATTAACAATGGAACTGCTAAGGCCCCACTAAGGCTGAAATTAATTATCATGATCTTGAATAAAGGAGTCTAATCATTACACTTAAATTCCAAGCTGGAACCCTGTTCTGAGAACTGGAAGTTCTTTCTTTATCTTCAGTTGCTTTAAATGGATATCTGTTTCGGATATCTGTTTCGTACAACATGTACTATTTAATACTTCAGCATTCTTGTTCTGTTAAAGCAAGTTGTAACTGAACTCAGGGTCCTGAGCATTCAGCTACTTATCAAAAGATAGTTATGTTTAATGACAATCAATCACTGATATAACTCAAAAGGAGTCCATTAGGACAAATCCTTTACCTGCAGAGACACAACATGCTACATCGGACTTTTCAACAGCTGCTGTTGAAATCATGTTCCTTCCCATGTGCTACAATCCAGAAAAGCAGAAAGACACAGCAATTAATCTGGTTGGTGCTTTCATTCTCCTGCGTACCTGGTTATCAGATCCTCTCCTGCTACTTTCTGTGCTATCTGGATTCCTATTGGATTCCCCACATACGAGAGGATCCACAGCGTACCAAGTCTCTGTTCACCACTTGGCCATTATGTAGATGGATAGCCACAGAATAATATTACTCATCTAAAAGCATCTACTTAATTCTTTTTTTTTTTTTTAATGTTTTCATAGTTAGCAGAATCTGTAGCCTAAAGTAACAATTAATCCTCTGAAGAGCCTCTGCTGCAGATCTCATACATATCATAACAATTGATATATTTCATAACCTTCTGGAAAAAGCACTGTGAACTATGATATCATACTTCATCTGAAGCAAATCTTTTATCCATGCTTAACAGTTTGATAACACTTGTATTAATATAGAAACGCACCCTATGCCTAATGGTTGACATAGGAAAGGTGTAGAGTCAGCAAAATGTTAATTGTAATAATGTCTCTTTTCACAGTATCAGCTAGTTGTTCATCCATCTGCCTAATGATTGTACTAGATTTGTTTCTGCTTCTTCCATATAGAACATGCAAAAGCTTCGGGAACACAGATGAAGGAATTACAGCTGTCAACTTATATCGGAGTTCAAGAGCAGGCAAAGTTTCATTCTAGTTTCTTCCTCACACCCTGCATTCACACACTTGGACAAAACAGAAATTAGCTCAGAGATTGCTGGAACTCCAGTTCCTTGGACTTCCAGTTCAATACTCAAATTAGTACATATTCCCCTGAATTATGATCAAAGGGTAAAGTCTTCTGACACTTTTCCACATATCGGCCAAAAGGCGACACCATGCTTCTAAATACACATCAATTTGTTCTGAGTATGTTTATCCTTTCAGTTTAATAAAGGACATTAGCACACCAGAAATTCTAATTATTCTTTAAAATTCCTTTCCTGATAAAAAAAATCTGGGCTATGTGTGCTCTTTCTTCTCTATCTTCCATTTTGCCAAAGGCTGTTGTCAAAATCCTTGTTATCTTTGTTACTGCAAGATCCAGCTTCTCCAAGTTTACATTTTCTTTGTGAATATATAACAAAAGAGAATAGAAAATATATTTTGGCATTTCATACATCATTTTCATGCCAAAATGTACAATTTCATAATATTCATTTAGATTTTAAATGTATCAGGACTTGGGAGGAAATTTGAACTTTTCCAACTTATCATAAGCTTGATTTTGGCTGTGTGCTGAAACTGGAGCTAAATGCTGCTGAATATGGAGCTAGAGTTGGTCTGCACTTCTCCTTGAGCATTTGAAAACTGTACTGAAAGTGAAAACATATAATTAGAATAAAACAAGATCCTCAGTTTTTGTTCAAAGTTATTTTATCCTGCTTGGACAAAAAGAAAATAAAAAAAATCTTCTTTAGAGCACTAGTATGCATATTGTAATGCTGACAAAATGGGCATTTCTCTCTATACCTCTAAGGGTGAAACCTGTTTCTGACCCTTGAACTTACATTTCATTGGTTATAAATTCAGAGAAAGAAATAACGATTCTCCCCAAGATGACTCAGTGTAACAGTAGCTGCAAGGAGCTGCTTAGTGGTACTAGAAATCTCTCAGTCCGACAGTTCAGATGTGATGCTTGCAGCAGAAACTTTTGCAAATATATGATTTTGTATGGTACGGAGCAGTCAGTGATAATCTTTCCCCCAAATGAGGAGACATAGCGCAGAGAATGCTTTCCAACAGAATCGCTTTTTAACAACAGGATCACGTCAAAGCATAACCTCTTCAGGAGGTCCAGATGCCATGTGGAGAAATAAGTATCCAGGCTAATGCTGCCGCCAAATAAAGCCATTAGCAGTATAAAGAGATCAGCAATATGAGACTTCTTATGCATATAAGATCAGCAGAAATAAAGTTCCATATAAAACAATGGATCCTTTCTCACAAAGAATTGAAGGGCATGATTTCACGATACATACAGTTACTGTCTGTGAAAATAAAAAACCTGTCACTGTCATTAATCATATTTTACTGTATTGTGTGATATTAGTTGATTTAGAGTATATAATTATATTACAGAAATGCAGACATATGCTAATACCTATCGAAGTGTATACGTACTCCTTGACTTCCATTAATGTGACCAAATAAAACAAAAACCACATTTAGTTAAAAAAAAGGTCCTGGAACAAAAATCACTCAAGGAGCTATCACATAATCAGATTGTCTGGAGGCTTTGGTCTACTAGCTAAATGTACTTTCTGGTGGAAGCAACCAGATATTCACTCATTTTATAAGAAGAAAAGTGTACCAACAAACAGAATGAAGCACAGTAGTAGCTAGAAAAATGCACTGAAGAATAAATTAGTGCACGTTTCTGAACTGACCCCTTCTGTCGTAACTGCTCATACGATTCAGCCTTGATAGAATAATTTTGCGTTTCTCTGCACAGCAGTTATCTCTCTGAGAGAATATGCTTCAGATAGCAGATTTAGGAACTGGTCAGCAATCTGATATTCCTCTGCCTAATCAATACAAAAAAGTCTGGTTATAAGTGAAGTATTTCAATCTCATATACCACTGCTTCTACCTTAATTTAATGCATTAAGAAACTCTCCAGGATTACATATGACAATGTTGTCCTTGTTTAGTAGAGAATTACTGACATATCTGTATTTGGCGAATGCCTGCTAATTGGATGCAAAAATAAAATGTATCATTAAAACACAGCATGTGAATCAGAAACAGCTTCTGTGGAGCTTTGTATTAGTAATTGAATAACTTGATAATTTGACTAGATTTTGAGCAATGAAAGAGCTATATGGATATCAATTAAAAATTCAAAAAATGTTTAATTCAAGCTATTAAAATATTACACTATCAAGAGATCAAAATTTAAAGTCTTCATTTCCACACATTTAAACAATTTTGGAAATTCAGAATCGTGGGGTTTGGATTTTTTTTGTCTTGACTTTTATAAAGAAAACTTGTTCCCCAGAACATGAAAGCCAAAAAATATACGGCATAATCGTGAAGTTCATATGTGAAAGAAATCTTCATTACTCACCAACAATTTTCTTTGGTTTGTTTTGCTTTCTTTTCTTATGCTTCAACATATGCAGTGGGTCAGACTTTAATTTCAGCTCCACATGTGTAAATCAGAAGGACTTTCAATTATGGCTCATGAATTACTCAAGATTTGTAGTAGTTTAACAGAGATCAATGTCTTGTTCAGAAATGGTGACTTGTACCAGTCAGGAACAGGCTGAGACAATTACAATTAATGGGACAATTACAGTTTGCATACACATATATTATCTACAATGACAGTAACCTGAAATTTCAGAAAAGCCTATATATTTCTGACATACTTCTAACCTTCATTACTATTTCAGTTTATGTTCAGTGGTGAACTTTGCAGTGAAATGATCATATTTTTGACAAGCAGAGTGAGACTAACGGTATGCACAAAATGTTTAAGCAGAAACATAAGTATGTGCTTGAATATGTGCAAAATACAAACTCCATTTGCCAGAAGCAGGGATCTGGAGTCAGCATCTAGATTCAGACCAGCACATGTAGGCCAGCAAGGATGGTCTTAACCTCAAGGTAACAAATGAGCATTTAAAAATTAGGATCTTCTCCAACTCTTCTTCTTAGGCAAGAGCCATCTTAAAAATGCATATCCTCCTACAAACACACACATACAGAAACATGCTGATGCAAACCCATATGCACAAGCATATCTCTAAAGGTATCCCAATGCTGTTTAGATATGATAGCATGGCTCTTTTTAAATTGGGCTTTACATGCAGCATAAAAATAATTTCAATGAAGGAGCAATGTTTTTATACTCAGTTTCTCCAGTGCTGACTTTCATACCATAGCATAGCAGGTGATTTTGCTTGGATCTTCTACTAGTAAAAGAGGGTGTCTAACAGTGTAGGCAGTTGTGATCAGCCAGTTATCTAATATGTATTTCCAACAAGAAAAGATCGAATACCAGGTCAGCAACGTGTTTCCAGAAAGGTGAGAGCTCTGTTCCTGCTGTTTGCAGAAGGCAATGTGAATGAGAACTATTCCTGCACACAAGATAATTGAGGTCGTACAAATAACTGTAATTTTTGTCTTCCCCATATCTGTTTATGAAAATAGATCTGTAAGCTCATTACTAGCCATGTCTATTACGAATTACACTTTGCCTGAAAGAGCTTTGGGTTATCAAAGTTATTTCTATAGTTGCAATTTGGCAGTAGACAATTTGTTATGACTTTCATTGCAATAGGAAGATCATACTTTTCCTAGATCTGAGCTCTGCCTCTCATATTTACATTTCACTCTATATTCCTTCTAAATTAAATAAGTTTACTCTGTCTATCAGGCATAAAATTTCACAATAAAACCTTGTATACTTGTCACCTGAGGCTCAACTCACACTGAAATCATGCATGGACCTTAAGGAAATTAAAAGGAAGTGTTTTCCTCAATGTTAAATGAAAACTTCCTTCTTATAGAAACTTCCAGAATGTAAAATGCAGATTGAGTCTTGAATGGAATTCCAACTATTTTCATCCTCATTTGTCTGCTGCTAAATTCACTATAACACAAGTAAATTAGAGCTGTATGAAAACACACTCTTGTTTCTAAAAATGGCATTTCAAAGTCACACCTGACTACAGCTTTGTCAGTTTTTGGCTCATTCGTATCTTCTCTTTCAGTCTTCGTATCATCACCCCTAGCTGTAAGCCAAATTCATCTTGTTCTTGCTTTGCCTTTTTTAAGCATGGATTGTGCAGCAGTGAGAGAACTTCGGCGCTACAAACATTATCTTGCATAACACTGCATAAGCTTTCCAACAGTAGAATCACTTAAAGGAGATTTCAGTACAAAAATGAAAACCAAGATGCATTATGACATTAGGCATTACTTGGCTTCTTTTTAGTGTTCACTTCTATGATCTAAATGGAATATGATCCTTACAAACTTGTTCATTAATGTTCACGCACAGAAAAAAGTAATTATGCACTTTAACTCCAAGATAATTCTCTACCACCATATTTTTCGCATATAATCTTTTAAAATATACATATTAAATGCTAATAAGAACTATTCCTTCCCTTCTGCTTCTGAAAAATTCCACATCCTCAGAGATGAATTGAAGGCCATTGAGTAAAAAGCTTACATAACTAACTTTTAAAAGAAAATTTGAAATCAATACATTTGAAATAAAATGTGTATTGATTTTGCCATTTTCCTTTTTAAAAATAAACTGACTCAGTAAATTACATGAAACTCTTGAGTCCTGACACAATACTTAAGGTTCACAAATCTAATTCCTTCTATATCTGGTTAATTTTACTGCTGTGACTAGACCCCAGTTGGCAAGATTAGTTCTGGTGGTAAAATCATGTACATGCAAAAGCCTCATGAAAATCTTCTACTTCTATGTTCTTTCTTCATAAGCTATTTTTGATGAAAATCTGTAACAATTATAGCAGCTGTCCAATCACCCTCTCTAACAACCTGACTCAAAGTCAGGTGAAATGAAGCAATATTCACTCACTTCAATGGACTTCAGCTACAGAGTGATTCCTACTGAACAATTAAGGTAAAGCCAGTAATTTTTAATGGACAGATAAGGATGTTTTCAATACACTGAAAAATCTTTATAAACACCTAATTTTAACACTGTGATAAATGCAGATGCTATGTGTCTGCTTTCTAGAATAAAGCTTTCCTTAATGGTCTCCCATGCCAAGACCCTGTCTTGCTAGTTTTCCATTTGTAGCTTTCCCTTTGACTTCAGTAAGGTCTTTGGAGAAAGGAACAGCATAATCAAACCCTTAATCAAATTTATTAAAAACCTGATGATATACAACCCAATTAAGGAATACCTCTCCATTCCACAAGAGCTTTTTACATTCCCTATAAAACATCTTCTTCTTTGCCACATAAAACTTACTATATGCATTGCCATCTGTCAGTACGAAGTACTAACCTTAGAAATAAAAATGGGTTAATTAAATCTACAAGCTATTGCTGATTTAATAATGAAAAGATAATGCTAATTAGCTGAAGAATTTTCAAACAACTTTCAATCATACTATTAACCACACTGGGAAAAACCCAGCAATATCATGATATGTTGGCTTTTAAAGGAGGGTCTTCCTCATCTCATTTGCTAGCACAGTACTTCCCTCAAGTGGTAAATGTATTTCCGTCTGTTTGGAAGCTTCCTGCATGATATCAAACAGGAAAGCTGAGTAGTGCCCCCTTGCTGCAAAGGCCTATCACACAGTGGGCTGTATTAGCAAAAGAATAATCAGCAGGTAAAGGAAAATAATTCCCCAACTCTATTCAGCTCTTCTGAGACTGCATCTGAAGACCTGTATGTTGTTTTGGACTCCTCAGCAAAAGAAACACTAAGCCATTAAGAGAGCTATGGGGATAGAACTCTTTCTTACATAGCATGAAAAACTGAAAGAAATGGACAGAAAGTAGAGAAATTATACCTACCTAGACAAGTAAGCAAAAAATGGCAGCTTTTCTAAGTGAACAACAGCAGCAATCCAATAAGTAAGTAAAAAAACCAAACAAACAAAAAAAACCAAAGCCGTAACCTGAGTAATTTTTGATGAAAATTAGCTACTGGACAGACAGTAAATAGTTGCTACAGTTCATTTTCCAAGTAATCTTTCCTTTCTCTAGAATATTTCTTAGATAATACTGTCATGTTGTGACAAAGAAAGCATTGTGCAGCGGATGCCTGGAATGGCGTTATTGCCCTTTTTTTTTTTTTTCATTTAGACATCATCCTTCCCTTTTTCCAAAGCATAGACTATGTGTTTCCTGATTCTGTCTAGACTTTTGAAGGCCTACGTAACCCTTAGGCTGTGTTTCCCTTTTGCAAAAATTCCTGGCATCAAACTGTATCGTACTAATCCTTACATGGACTGTAACACTTCCTTGCAGAGAAAAATGTCTCATTGTGCTGTTGTTTCGAAAATCTGAGCTTCTATATGCACAGAAACAAAAAATAATTCCAGAAACTTCCATTGCCAGTCTTGCTAAAATATTTGTTCATTGATACAGTTTTCTACCTTTATCTAAGTAAAACTATTCTGAAGTGCATCATTTATATTTTAAAAAAAGATAAGAAGTAATCCTTAAGTCAGTATTGTCCAACCTTTTCCATATGCAAATCACTTCATAATTTAGAACAAAACAGCACCATACCTCTCTGCCTTTTCACTGATTTATCTGAAAATATTTCTAATGACTGTGAGTTGGACCCCATAGAAAAACTGTACGAGTTCAAAAAAGAAAAAGGATAAGCCTGCTCTGATGTTAAGATGATTGGGCTGTTTTGAACATGCTTATAGAGTATCATATTTCGGAAGACTTTCCATGCAGAACAGTAAGGAGTTAAAGATCTTACCAAGATATTGTGAAGCTGAACAGCCTTGCTATTATCATTGGGATCTTCTCCAGGTTGTAGTTGGTCTGATCTACCTCTTTGTAAAATGTTCCTTATTCATTCATTGAAAGGCCAAAATGCAGGCAGATTTTGTTGGGTTTTTTTAATAACAAAAAATGCCTTTCATTCCAGAAGTGTTAGCTAGCACCTGTTTGGCACATTTCTTCTTATGTTAGAGGTCAGCATATGACAAAATATAATAAACCAAACTCTAGCAACTCATAATTTAAAAGAAAAACAAACAAAAATACACCAAAACTGAATAAGTTTATGGATTTCCTTTTTACTGTGAATTATTGCTTGCCTGGTACTGTGGTGCACTGCTTTGACTGTTCATTACTAGTTCTCCATCAGAAGGTGTTTTGGTACAAGTCTCCAGCTCAAACAAAACTTAAAAGAAGCAGAGCACAGTAGCTGGGAGGCAAGATGAATATACTGGACACTACCCCATTTAAAAAAAAAAATAGGAAAAAATATAAATTCCACTCTCGGAAAACATCGCCAAGGCAAATCCACACAGAAGACTGCATTTTAAATGTGAGGTATTCTCCCTGCAAACATAGTCAAGAAGTTCAAGACTGAAGAGTATAATTGCAGAAGTATTCTTTTCAAATCTGTATTCTCTTTAGCTAAGTTACCTACAGCAGCAGATTCTTAGCAGATCTGAGAAAAGATGCATAATCACAGACGAAAGAACAGCAGAGAGTAAGAAGTTTTATGTCTCATTTCTAGGTATTTTGATTCTACTGTTGCAGTAGATAGCATGTACATCTAGATAGCATGATGCTTCCTGAATTCCTAATTCCCATCTGGGACATAACACTTATCACAAGCTTGACAAGACAAGGGAACATATTAAACTCCAAGTCTTTCCAAGTAGTACCTTTCCATTCATTCATATCTGCCTCCTGTTTGATAGATAATCCATTTTATCACTCTGTGTCACCATGGTACTCAGCTGGTTTAGTCATAGCTGCATTCTCTTTGATAACTCAATTTTCAACTGATAACTATAATCATATTTTGAAAATAACAGAACATTCAGCCTGGGTCAGTATTTCTAAAAGCAATTACTCACTTTGACCACTTGCAATTTCTGTTTATCAAACACTTAAAGCAAGAGGTAAAACAAACAAAAGAAAAATCTAGCATGGCTAGTAATGCAGGGCAGCATTTCACATTAGACCCCTAGATTTCTATAGGCTCGGGTGGAGTGTTAATATTTGCTGCTTCCTCCCTAGATTATGTATAGTCAAAGAATAGCTCTTCAGACAATGCTCCCTAAATTGTCTCTTAAAATCATTTTCTCTTCCTTTTAGGAGATATCTAAGGCAGAGAGACAGTATAGTCTTCCTTCCTCCTTTTGTTTCTATAGAGATCAGCACTCAATCCCACAGTTTATCTGTATGTTCTCAGTGGATATAACAGAACCCTGATATATGTCTGGAAGGGACACATTAAGGCTGTCTATGTAAGCTTTGAACATTACACCTACCTATGGACACAGGAGAGCTGACACTTCATCTCTGGAAGTATCCCAACAACCTCTTCCCAATGGCTCTAGATCCTGGCTATGATGTGGGTACGTCTCCACCTTATAGGACCATTCATAACCACCAACCAGAAAAAAAAGGCCAAGGCACTATAAAAATGGTCCTGCTCCAGATGTCTCTTCTCAGGTCCAAATTTTTGAGAAGACCTCACTGTTTCAGTTGTTGCAAAAGAAAAATTTAGAGATGGTTTTTGAAAAGGCACAGCTGGCCAGATGTTCAAAAGTACTCAGCTCCCAACAGCTTTTACTATTCTCAGTGGGAGCCATTGGCTATTAAGCCCTTTTGAAAACATAGACATATATAAAATTAAAACTAATTGAATTCAATTTATCCTCTGGTTTCTATTCCCAACAGCTGGGATTAGAGTGTTACACCTCAAACTTGTGGATCATGAGCAGCATCCCTCCCTGAGAATAGCTCAAACATAGACCCTCTGAGACAAGGAGGAATGTGCCATCATCTCTTAGCAGCCACCTCTGCCGAATACCTGGGTTCCACCAGCATCAGCACAGTGCATCTGGTAGTGAGTGACTCACGGTTTCTTTTCCTTATAAAACTTCAGCCAATACACTTGGCTGGCTTGGCAGTGAAATGCTTTGGCATGCTATATGGACTCCAATTATTTTTCAGTTGAAATAGAGCATAACCCTTACTGTGTTTCATTGCATGCTGCTAAATTACTGCACTGAGACACTCCTAAGGGCTGTTTCACATTTAGCTTGAGTGCATGCAGAGGAGTACCATGTCTGTATAAAGCTCCAGGAGCAAACAGAGAAACCTGGAGAGATTTGCTTGCTGTAAATGTGGGACACCTCAGGTTTTCAGGGTAGGCTTGCCAGGGTTTCTTGTTTAGGTTTCATCTGGCTGGCTGGGTTTTTCTTTGCTTACCTGAAATTTCTACCTCCTATACTTTCACCAAAAGCTATCCAGGGATTTAAAGCAGTCTCCTCAACTCAGTACGGTCATTTTCCTTACCAAACACTTCTGAAGGCAGCTGGATGACCCACTTCCCATTCAAAATGAACTTGCCATTAGGTATCATTTGAAAGATGATAGCTCTCCTTGCCAACAGCCAGCAGCTTCTTACAATCCTGATGGCTCTGTTGAACAGTTAGGAAGCATGAAAGCTATGCTAATGCCCAGTACCCTTTTGGTCATACCTTTATGTGAATATCAGGTAGAATAGTTGTGTACCACTTACAATTCAACCACCAAAGTCCTTTCTGCCTTACCTTTCTAGGATGTCACAACTGCTGCTTCCAAACCCTACAATATTTAGACAAATAGAAATGACTCATTACATCAGTCCAGCTAAAACTGTAGGCAATGCAGCTGCACATATAATTGAAATGCATTTAAATGCCACACCCTATTAACTTTGTTTCCTGCAATGATTGCCCCAAAACAACTCAGTCATAACTGACGCAGTTATGCTGAGTGAGGCAGCAGGATATTCAGAATTACTTCAAAGCAAGGGTCTAAGTTATGCATCAGAAAACCTTAAAACGCTTCACTCATAATTACACAGTCAAGTCCTTAAGGAAAGGTAGTACTGCACTGAAATTGTAACCTTCTGTGAGACACAGATTTTGAAAACAATATTTCAATGAAGTGTTTATTTGGCCACTAGAAAGAAACAAGAATGTGAATTATACATTTGTTTAAAGCAGTAAGAATGAGCAGATACAATCAGTGCTGTTAAAATTCACCAGGGAATTAAAAGTTCAGCTCTAACAATTAAAGCCTACACAAACTATTCCAAGACTCCTATTTCTACTGACTGGCCACAATAGAACCTAGCAGAGTAGAAAGAACCAACATGTTACTTAACATTTGGTAACGTCTTAAGAACAAAAAACTTTGGTCAAACATTTTAAATACTATTGAAACATTTGGAACTGCAAATAGCTGCATTTGAATTGCAATGGTAGCTTAATGTTTCATCAGCAGACAAGCTAGAACTGCATTTTTTTACAGTCTCATTTCTGCTTTCTAGTTTTCAGCTATTATAAATTTCATGAAACAGAAATATTGTGTCTCACACTGTTAAAAGACACACGGTAAACACAGTCCAGTACCAGCCTATGTTGCAGCAATGGTAAAGAAAGAGTTAAGGTGAACTTATGCTTAGAAGAATTAGGTAGTAGAAGACACAGCACATGCCTTTTTAAGACAGAGATTGTTCCATATAAACAACTTCTATGCATCTGTACAATGAATTACATCAAAAAGTACATTAAAGTTGAAAATCTGGGTATTCAAAAGTTGTGAATTCCAAAAATCTATTCAGAGAATTCTGGCTTGAATAGCACCCGTAAATCCCTTTATAGATTCAGAGGAGGGGAGATTTGTGAAGTTCATACAGACAAATTTAGAATGACACCTTTTCCACTGCACAGCCTGATAGTTTATGTTGTTTCACCTGGATGAATAAACAGGTATACACCTAAACACATGGAAAGATGAAGAAAGAAAAAGAAGCTGTGCTATACACTTAGAAAAACTCAGCTGCAGGTTTATATGGAAAAGCAGACTGGGGGTAGAGGGGGTGGTGGTGGGAAGGGAGGAAGAAATTTTAGAATCAGAAGGGACAACACTGATGAAGGGGAAAAAAGTCGTATGGTACACCCACTGAAATGCAATCCATGAAAAATCAATAACATAAATAAACTAGAGAAGACCACAAGGACATGGCCTGAATCCTAATCTCATCTTTTTCACAAGTAGTCCTGTAAACTTGAAAAACAATGAGATCACCTCCTTTAGCCCTGAATTGTTAATGATATGCAATGAACCCCTTGATGTCTACCAGGAACAAGAGCAGGAAGGCATACAGCATGTAGGACACTCCTTCAGGTACTCACAGAGAGATGCTCTTCTCTCTCCTTGGACTCAGGAGCAGCTGCCCTCCTTACAGCACACTGTGCTCTAAGGTTAGTTCATTAAAAAAAAAATTTAAATAGGGGTGATGGAAATCCCCCCATGAAGGACAACAGGGAAGAATAGGCATGAATGACCATACAGCAGTGGCAGGAAGTCACTGTAGTTGTATTGCCAAATTAACCATCCTAAAACCAGACTTTTTTTCTTTGCAATAAGAATTCCAATAATTGTTTTTCCAGTCAGTTCCAGTGAAATATATTGATTTATAACCCATTAAATATACAATATTCCACTTGTGGCATAACACTATGTGGGTTTACTGAAGTACTTTAAATTTCACTTCCTTAGGGAAGCAATTATATTGTTAAAAAAAGACACCAATTTAAATGGCATGGTTATTAATTTGCCATTAGTAAACCCATGCTACATTTTGACCAATTTCTCAAGTATTTCTAGGAAAGCTCAAATTACATTTTTTTTCAAAATATGCCTATTGTGGTGAAGCCAATTTGTCTGCACTTGCTTGGATCATTTTTTTCCTGCATTTCACAGAATTGCACAACAGCTGGAGTTGGAAGGGACCTCTGGAGATCAGCTTAGTCCAATACCCTGCTGGGAGCAGTCAGTTACAACAGGTTTCTCAGGCTTTTGTCCAGTTAGATTTTAATGACATCCAGGGATGGGGACTCCACAAACTGTGGTCACCTGTTCCAGTGTTTGACCAGCCACAGTAAGAGGGTTTTTTTTTTATGTTTAATGAAGCTTTCTGTATTTCAGTTGGTGCCCGTTATCTCTTGCCTTCCACTGGACATCCCTAAAATGAGCTTGGTCCCATCTGCTTTAATCCCTCTCATTCAGGTTTTTGAACACATTGGTGATTTTCTTCCTGAGGTTCAATAATCTCACCCCTCAGCCCCTCAAAGGCTCATACAAAGGTATGCCTGATGCTCCAATACTTTAATCAGCTTAATGACTCTTCACTGGATTCACTCCAGTATGCCCACATTTCTCTTGTACAGGGAGATGCAAAACTGGGGACAGCACTCCATTAGTGGTATCACTACAACTGAGTAAAGAGGAAGGTTGTCCTCTCTCAATCTCCTGGCAACACCCTTCTTAATGCTTACAAAGAGAATGTGGGCCATTGCTACAAGGGCACATTGCTGGCTCATGTTCAACTTGTTCACCAGAGCACCCAAGTCCTCTTTTAACAAAACTGTTTTTCAGTCAGTCATTCCGTAGCCTGTGCTGGTGTAAATTTAAATACAGATTATACAGCTGAAATCCTCCCATTCTGTTTTTCCAACTAGATTTTCTGCATATTTATATTGTGTTAAAATCATCAGCTTACTGGAGAAAAAGTATTGTCTTTGGCAATTAGAATCCCATTTTTACTCCATAGATGCGTGATTTATTTCGTGGGTTTTTTTATCAGTATACTTAAAGACCTTTCAATTGCTTTAACATTCCTTTTAAAAGCCACATTTAGAATTCTTTTTTTTTTTTTGGCAACTTTTTATTTCAACTTTACATCTACCAAAATACTTTGTAATTGTGAGCTGTCTTCTAGCATCTGATATCTTTTTTTGAGGTGATTAATTATGGCCAGTCCTTTCCTATTAGTTTTTTCATGCATGCTGTGGATGCAAACTCACAATATTTTTCAAAACTTTGAAATATTAAGCCTCTTCAGTGTTCAACTCTCAGAGCTCTTCAATCCAGCAAACTTCACTAATTGACACCTTTCATTTCTCAAAGATTACTTCAGTGCAGTAAAAAAAAGTCTATTTGTAGACTATCTTTTCTTAATGAATATGGCGTATTTGCTGGTATTATTGTTTTCAGAATAGTAGACCATTTCAAGAGGTACGTCTGAAACATTATTATCTAGAGTTTTGTTGTTTTGCTTCATGATGCCTGGTGCTATGACTCACAAGATTGTAAGGATACTGCCATAAACATCATTCACTTTGCTGTGTATGTAGCAGTTAACTGACAATTGATCCTGTGGAAAAAAAAACAAAAACAAACCCAAACAATAAATCCAATAATATTTTTAAGTTCAATGTTACAGAAATAAGAGTTCCTTGAAACTTCTGTTTGCTTTATCTACAAATTAAGAACACTCATTCCCCATGTCTGGATTTGATAGTCTTTTTACTTTAAATAAAGGCCCAAAAGATCAGATTAGTTTCAATTTTCTTGTTATTCAGTGTCAGTTTTGTTAACAAAGACAAAAAAATCTTTCCATAACATATAGCAGTCATGTGAAAGGATTAATAAGCTAGCATATGTTATCATTGTCCCAGTGGTGCATACACAAGGACAACAAGTAAAATAATAGTACTGATGAATATTTGTCTCACAAGAAATTCAAGTAGAAGAATGCTATTACTTACATAGTGTGTTTGGGAACATCTTAAACCTGACATTTTAACAGTATGCTGCATTATGAATCAGAGAAACTTGACTAAACTTTTCCTAGTGTTTTGTTGGATCACTGGCTTAGGAAAAACTTGCACATTAAACCAGTAAGAGTCTGTTAACTTACCACTTCTAGGGAACTCACAGGTAGGCTGATTTTCCTCTACAAGAACTTTAGTATAATTTTACCATCATCATTCTCAGCTTTAGAGAAGGCAATGGACATAATAAGGCATCTCTGTACACAGTCCCCAGCTAGTCTTCAGTCTCCTGAGGAGTCAAACTAGATCCTATCAGAAATGAAAACAACCACAGGACTGCCTAACCCATGCCATACAAGCACTTACATTCCTTTCCGTTGATTTAAAATTAACAGCACACAGTGAAATCTGACCTTCCCTCTCTCCTGAAGATTCTCTACTTTTGATTGTAGGTTGCTTAAATGTTCAGTTAATCAGAGCTGACAACTGAGTGCATATTACAAATTTTAACTCTAAGCTTTCACTAAGCTGTCTCTCAACTTCGAACTGAAAGTCGGTGATTGCCTCATAAAGTGGGGATTTCTTCCTTCCTCACTGGCATAGCCATTCTACCTGCTATATTGTCTGTCCTTACTAAGGAAAAGATGACAGAAAATATAGGTAGTGATGTGAAATTATTGGATGCAAAATGAGGATGGAAATATAAAGACACATTTTTAGAGGCTGGAGTAGAAGAAAAGGATCTGGGGGAGGAGGAGAATAAGATTAGATGAGGCCATAATTGGGAGCTGCAGAAAACAGGAATTAGAGGGAAGAAGGGAAGGGCTGAAACCAAGCAGTGAAGGTGTGACAGAAGAGGGTGAAACAAATGCAAAAAGTTAATTCACTGGATAGACCCTGAAAAAAAAAATAAAAAAAGAAAAACCCAAGCACCTAACTAAAGGATGGGATTTGTAATGCATCAACAGGAAGACAGAACTGAAGCTGTGTTTTTTATACTGTATTTGTAAAACAAAGGAATCTGAGATATTAAATATTTTTAAATATTACAGTAGGTTAGACTGATTTTCAGAGGACAATCCCATTTTAAACCCATCAAGACGATCTTCACTGTTGTTTGGGAGGGAGAGAGGTTTTAGGGGAGCTAAAACCCCCTGGACTGCTACATCAATAAAGTGGCCATTTTAAACCTGACTAATTTTAATCATAACATTTTAGCTGAAGCTGGTAATTGGGGAAAAGATAGCAGATCTTTAAAACTGTTCTTGCACTCTGGTGTCAGACAGTTGTAAAAGCTTTTTAAAGTCCTCCTTTGATTTTCTTGTTTGATTTCATGGAACTTTAACAATAGAAGACAACCATGTGGAGGATTGAATTTTGAATACTTATGTTTACCTACAAAGGAATAGCTAAAATAATAGTAAAGGCATACCACTCTATCATCTTTAAGTGGAATCCTTAATGGAAGAGAAGATGCACTAGGTGTTTATTTTCCCTTTTTAAAAAGGTAGTATTCCATCTTTATTTGTATCATTTGCTGTTCATCAGTCTTTGAGGTTAGAATTGGAGTATGGCATTGGAAGTTGTTACACTAGTCCACACCTGCAAACAAGCTTTGTATTTTAACTAAATGAACAATAGAGATTTGAAGAAGCAATTAATCTGACATTGGGTATTAACACTTAGAAGTCTACCCTCATTAGAATTTACCCAGATGCCATTCATAGGAGAAAAAGTTAACTTGAAAAACTTGGTAAGCATTGAAGTTTATCCATTGCATCAAATTCCATGGTGTGAACAAGCTTCCAAACACAATGCCATCTTATCCCTAAATTAAGAGAATCATGAAAATCAGAAGACCAATGGGCCAGAGTTTTTCAATGAAGCATGGTAAGAGCTGCAAAAGCTGAGCAGTTCATACTGGCTTCTTTAGCTCTTAAAGCTTGGAGTATGTGGAATTTCAATCTTCATGCGTTGGATGCCCAAAGGAATTTAATGTAAATGCAGTTTATTTCTTTAAAATTGCAGACAGGATTGCAGTATAAAAACTTCTTGGCAACTATCTTAACTGACTTTTGTTTCCACAGCTAATCTGTGTAAATTTTATCCTAAATCTGGGCTTCTGTTTTGACCTTGGAGATAAATAGTTTAAAATTTACCTTATAAATATTCTCAACAGAAGGCAGTAAATATACTCCAAGATATAGGAGTTTGTCACCAGCACACAGGAAAGGGAAAATACTGTAGATTTCTAGTCCAAGTATCTGCATTAAATTAAAACACAGCAGACTTCTGGAGATTTAGTTTTTAACCTGAGACTTTGCTGTAACCTTCTAACCTATTATTATAGTCTTTGGGTACAATGCAATAGTAAGTCATCTGTAGTAACTGCAGACTTAAGGACTAATACCTTATTACTTACTCAGACAGAACTCTAATTAATTTCAAGTACTGATGAATAGAATCTGTAGGAACGAGTCTTTCCATTCAGTCTAACAGGAAAGAGACCTGCATCATCTTTAATATTGTCAATAAGAAGCTTAGGCCTGAATTCAAAAAAGCACTTAATTCTATCCAAATTCAGGATGTTGAGGCATGTGCTTAACTTTAATCATATACTTAAGTCCCAGTCACATGATTAAACAGTGCAAGCTACAGTACTGCCCTAGAAAAGAGGCTTTCTTGAGCCAAATTCTGAATAAGTAGCACAAACAAGACCAACAAACAGCACCCCTGTCTTCTCTTGTTTCTAGGTTCAAAGCTTTGCTCTGAAAAAGATCACTAATTTTTATTTTGGCAGAAGGAATCTTGCGAGGATAAGATACCTTTTTCTTAAAATCTGCCCTGTTCAGTCTGCAACAGTTGAATAAAAAAGCATCCAGTATTTCTAGTTAAACATTGTACTGACATCTAGGCAAAACAGTGATGATTTATTCCTTTAGAAGAGACAAGCAGTGATTTTGTTTACCTGTAACTTTGAAGAAAAGGAATGGAAGCTAGAGGAACAGGCTCATGTTATCACAGGGCTGATCCCTATCATCTCTGAAAGGACGCTGAGATCAGGAAAGGGCCCTGACAACTGGCGAAAGAACTATTTTGTATCCATCTTTACAGAAAGCGTAAAAGGATAATCAAGGAGTCACCCTTGCACTGGTCTCTTGGAAAGTGGTTTTGAAACCCTTTTCTGAGCACATAAAGTAGGCGTTTGCAAACAGGCATTATGGATTTACCAGAAGTGAATCATGTGTGCCAACCTGATTGCTTTCTGTGTGAAAATGACTAGACCTGTGGACAAGAGGAGGCTTGTCAATGCCATTTGCCTTGAGTTCAGCAACATACAAGTTTGATGGTCTTGCTCAGAGGATATTAGCTAATGAATCATACTCTACATGGAGACCTGCAACAGCTGGAGTGCTGCTGGGGTCAATACTAGGACTCCCTGCTAACATCTTTAAAGAAGGACCCAGAGGAGGTGATGGAACGCTCCCTCATCAAGTTAGGAAAAAATAAAAAAAATTGCTCAACTTATGTGAGTCTAGCACAGAGCCTGAAGCATTTGTTCCATGAAGGAAGGCTGAGGAACAAAGCTTGCTTAGCTTGTTTAAGGAGGTCATCAGCATTGGTGTGTGCTGGGAGGATGAGCGGCAATGGCCATAAGTTGGAAAAAGAGATGTTTAAGCTTGGTATAATGAGAAGCATTTACACCATAAGGACAGTCAGGCAGTGTTCAGAGAATTTTACCATTTCCATGCTTGGAGGTTTTCAAGACCTGACTGGATAATACCCTGGCCAACCTGTTTTGATAACATAGATGACACTCTTTTGGGAAGGATTTTGGACTAGATAAAGTCCTGAAGGCCTTTCCAACTTAAATTATTCTATGAGGTTATTTCTAAGCATTTTCTTTTTTCATACCAAGAGTATTGGAAGAGCTACCTCCTTCTGAAGGCTGCCTGGAATAAAATTCTGAATACTACAGCACAGAATGTGGTTATATGCTGAGTTTCTTTATTTTATAAAAAAAATGAAAAAAAACCAACTGAGATTCTCTGAGACATAGGGGGCAAGTAGGACGTTTTTAGCCTTTTTTACACTGCTCCATAAAAATATAACCAAAGTCCAAGGCAACAATAGGGAAAAGAGGTTTGAATACACACCACATACCCTACATTCAAAAAATCCACAAATCTATATAAGAACACACTGAAAGACCATGTCAACAGTCTTTCCAAGACATAAATTCTGCTTATGAGTACTCTAGTATAAAACTGGTGTAACGCAGAACTCAGATATTAAAAAAATCAAAATCAAAATTATAACATTCCTCACCATGAAAAATTCTTCACTGTGGGGGTCAAGAGACTTTGGAACAGGATATCTAATCCCTGGCAGTGTTCGAGGCCAGGTTGAATGGGGCTTTGAGCAACCTGGTCTAGCGGAATGTGTCCCTGTCCATAGAATGGGAGGGGGTGAAATTAGAGGATCTTTCAGGTCCCTTCCAACCCAAACCATTTTATGATTTGCCCTTCAAATGTGACTTGATCCAATTAGACAGCCAAATATTGTTACAATAAAGCAGATGAGATCTCTGTAAGATGATTATCCATTATAGTGTCTCCATTTATCTTCAGATATTCTTTTTTATGTAAAAGCTAATGATGCAAGGAATAAGTTGAAAAGAAAAACATCAGTTATTACATACTCCTCTTACTATTCCTTAGGCTAGGGCAGTGAAGTTATTTGTCAAAGTAAAGTAACGAAAGAGGCTGGAAAGTCACTGCCTAATTTAAGAAATACTCTATGAAAATTGCTGGGTTTATCACATTAATAATAAGGTCTACCAAATGCTAAAAAATTATCTCAGTTTTAGCAAGTAAAGAACTCTGGGTTTATTCATAGTTCTTTCACAGTTCTGACTATTTAAATTAGTGTTTATGACCAATTATCTTAGTTTCTTCTACAGAATTACAGCTAATATAGATTTAAAAAATATTATTTTTTTTCTTTAGTTAATCTGGTCAAGGACTTGCTTAATAAAGAGGTGGACTCCAACATCTGAAGTGGTTTTCAGGCCTTGTGGGAGATTTGCTTCTGAAATACTGGGTAAGGAAGCAACTAGCAGCAAGAATTACTATTTCATGTTTCACAATTCTGAAATTCAAAAGCATATGTATAAAGTATTGATCAGCAATATACAATTCTATTTCATATTTTCCTGTTTCATCTTTACACTAGAGATCTTCCTCTTCACCTTGCTTTAATTCAGTTGTCAACTGAAACAGTGGTTCAGAAAGAAATATTTCTTTCTTTTATTTAAATTACCAGCTGAATGAGCAATTTAAATAACTTATTCTGCCACATTCATATTTAAAATGAATTAAAGGCAAGATAGAATGCCAGATTCTATTATTCCCAGGGTTTACTCCAAGTGAGAATATGAGCCAGGAGACAAACCATTCTCTTCTATAAAGAAAAGTTTCCTTGAGAAATATGTAGAATGAGTTATTCGGTTTCCTGCGAAATAGGAAAGATAAGAATATATATGATGTTGCATCATGCTTGCCAGATCAGCTGGACATTTAATAAAAAAGAGTCAGGGCCTGATCCACCTCTCCCAGAAATGACTGGAAGGCTTTCTTTCCATCAGGTCCAGTGAGAGTTAGATCTAAACCCATCTGCGTGTTTTCAGGCACAAGACCAATTTTCATTTCCTGACCTGTGTGTATTTCTATTGAGAACATTAGTATTGTACAGACAGAAGAACAACTTATCAGAAGATTACAAATACTCAACACCTTTTTTAGTTAACATTCTGCAGATACGGCAACTTTACACTATTTGTTAAATATTTCCATCCACATCTTCAGTGTTATAGCGTAGTAAGCAAGAACAAAAAATAATATTTTTTTATTACAAAAATTGCATCCGCCATATTTGCATGAATGTATCATCAGACACATGCATTCATGCATGCACACATAAGCCTTCATCTCTCCTGTAAGGACAAAGAAGCTTTTTAATGTACATGAATCAAGAAGCTCTACATTGCAAGCTTTATTTATATGACTCTAAAGAATCTGATAGTGCTATTGATTATAAGCTAGATCATTGAAGGTTTCCGGAATCATTCCCTTAGAACTTGTCATTTTTTTTAAGTTAACGTCATCATTCATAAGAACTGTCTGTTTATGCATTCCCTACCCAACCTGAGGCATTTCATGTAAATGTTTCAATTTGTTTAGCTTTAAATGAATCCTCTTCTGAAATACTAGAACTTTAGAGTGTTATTGTAAGAGTAACTTCACATCAATCTTTCGTGAAGGGCTCAGAGGCCACACAGTTTCTTTCCCACTCTCAAAATAATCAATAAAATATTTATTAAAATAGCCTGAACCACTCAGGGTGGTGTAGGCTGAATTTTTGTTCTTTGCTTATTACAGTAGCACAAATACCCTAAGTAGTGTTTGTATGAGAGGTATCTTCTATCACACAAACCCCATAGGGCAAGTAACACATTAGATCTGTAATACTTTCTATTGCCAGTCTCATCAAGTTGATTTGGAATTTGTTGCCTGGGTAGAGTGACTCATATATTTACTGGCCCTGACAGGTGCTGGGCATCTTCCACACTCATTAAAGTTAATGACTTCAACAGCAGACAGGGGAAAATGTATGTTGAAGTACATTTCCTCTTGACAGGTATTCCCAGGTTATCATTTAAGAGAGTGTGTAAGTGGTGTCAGTTTACTTCTGCAATCACAAAACCAGCCCATAACCGAACCCTTAGCCCTTCATTTCAAAAATAACCCAATTAGCTTCACAGGAACTCCTTGTTGGAGCAACCACAAGTAAAAAAGAAAAATGCACTGTACACAGAGCTTTCCATATGAAAGCTCAGTTTCTTGCCATAAAGCTAGTCACATCCTCACCGGAACAGAGGAATTAACATACTGGAAAAAAGCCAGTTATCTTATAGAAATATATGCCTTTAAGCAAGCTCTAAATCAGTATTCTCACAATAGCCACAGCTTTGGCATCATTTCTATCCCAACAAGCCACAGCTGCTCAACTAGAGACTTCTGACTTCATATTAGATAAGTAATGAGAAGTTTCATGCAGTGGTGCCAGAGCCTGTCCTATGATATCAACACAGCACGCTACAGTTGTTGACCAGCTACAGCCAAAAGACATGCCACTGAGTCATACTAGTTAGCTAAAACTATTCAGGCAAGAGCTTCACAGAGACTTATACCATGACATTAGACTGTCAACCAAGATACGATGAGACTGAGACCTCACAGGAATCTGTGCATTCATACAAACCCAAGAAATTAGGAGGACTGAATCTTTAACTACAGAGAGACCTCTACTTTGATGCCTGCCCAAACACTAGATCTGCACTATTAATATGACAAAGTCCTATACACTGGCTTCCACTCAACGAGACAGAAGTACTGAGCCAGAGACTTCAGAGAAACCTGTGCCTAAATATTAACCTGCCATGCAAAACTCCTGGTCTTGCAATGAGTTGAACATATAGCCATCTGAAGGAGGAAAAAGATTAAAACCTCTAAAAATTAGTCCGAAGAACTATTGCAGTCTTAAATATTCACTTTTAATGTCTAATTTTGCAGGATCTTCCAAAGAAAAATGTAATGGTACATTTTCACAGTTAATATTCAACACAACAGCTCAGTAAAAGAATTGGTCTGTTTCCTTTTCAATAGCTCACACACAAACATTACATTTATAATATTGAGGTACAAGACACTGCACAACACATCTTCCAAACCCAGACAAATGTGCTATTTGCTGGAAAGCATTTGAGACAAATCAAAAAAAGTGATTGCAACAGAATTAGTAAGCAAAATGCTGACTGATGGAAAACTGCTCAGATATTTGGAACATATTTTAGTAATTCAAGGAGATATGGGAGACAGTAAATTGTAGGATTAATGTATTTATTTGAATTTTACCTTAATCAACCCAAATGAAACCTTCTGCCATATGAATAACTGTTTGCTCTCTCTGAGTAACTGTAAGATGTCAAATGTCAAATTAATTTAATTTTTAATGAAGTCTAGAAAAGAGGTTGAGATGACTCTGGGAAACATCACCAGAAAATACTTTAATGACTATATACAGAAATAATGAACTATTTTTTGTTTCCAAAATTACTTCAGAATTAAATATTACTGAAAGTCAGAAGGTTTTCAGATCAAAATGCCTATATCAATTTCCAAAATAGGATTTTGTCTCCTTTTAGGACATTGGAGAAATTCAGCATTCAGATGCCCCAAAAACTTGAAGCAAACATTTTCTTTCTGAGTGTTACTTTTCCATCCGCATGGGCACAAACAGTAATTGGAGAAAAAATACTCTAGGAAAACCTTTCCCTTCTCAATGTCTGAAAGGATTTCTTACCATGTTTATAGTGCTGAACTTTTAATTCTTCCCCATTTTCTTTCTACACATAACAGTGTTCATAGCTTCCTTTTACATTAATTTCTAACTTTCAGTGCTGTAATTTCTGTCTCCTGTAAGCCAGGTATTCATCTAACTGCCTTATGACTACAGAAGTCTAACATTCTACAGCATTAATTGCTGACTTTCCAGATTTCACTTACTTTAAGTTAGAAAAAGCTGAACAGTGGCAGATGCTTTATCCATCTTTCACAGCCCTTGATCTCTCACTTGGAAGGCTTAGAGAACTCTTTAGTGTGTAAAGGAAGACCTCTACATAATACTATGTGAGAGTCCCTGCTCAGGTTGGGCAAGATCCAAAGCCCATTGACGTAACCGAGAATCTTTCTATTGTTATCTGTGGAGTTTGGTTGGGCCCAGCAGGTGAAAGGCAGTCTCACTGAGATGGAAGATTCACTGGAAGCACTTCACAGTCTTGATGGTCATCAGCAGAAGAAAGGTATAGTTAACTTCTTTCATAAGCTGCAGGAGCAAATTTGTTGGACCAACCTGAAAACTGGAGTATTCTCCACTTCAGATACTCTCAATGTTTAACCAAACTAACTGTTTCCTCTTAACTGGAAACTGGACATGGTTTTGGAATACTTTGGTTTTGCTGGTGCATGTGACATGCAGGGAATAAGCAGTGGTTAACCAGGCCTAACGGACCAAGTCTACAGGAACTTATGAGTGCTTAGGAAATAGACCTCAACCCATACTGGGAAAAAAAAAAGAAGTGCTTGTTCTTAGGTTTGAAATAGTCATAAAAAAACCTAAACACAGTTCAATCTAAAAATGATAAACCAATTATTATTTTTCCATTTATACTGGAAGCACCATCAAAATGTCACAAATTTGTAACTGCAGCATGACTAAAGATGCCATTGTTACCTATGCACAGGAAATCCTTACAATAAAAGCATTTTTCTTTATTGTCAAAAAAGTACTGAAATTCTAGGTCATAACAATGAATCCCTGTGGTGATATTATCTTTCTAAATATTCACCACACTACAGATTAGATCCTGAATGACCTGTCAACCACATTCCAATGCAAATTGCTTTACTTCGCAGAACTAACAAAGTGAAAAAAGCCTTTCAATGGCACTGCAGGGCTGCATAACACCAGACCCCTAGCAAGTAACTTATAAAGCTAAAAGGGAGAACCAAAAAGTACCTTTTGCAAACTATCCATCAAAGACAATCACAGTATAATGAAACTCACATTCAGCACAAGTAAAAAGAATAAGTTGCACCTTACTTCATTTGAATTTTCTGTTGTGATGTTTTTATTTTTCAGCTTTTTCTGAAGTAGTTTGGTTTCATACTCTGGTCTGGGATGCTCCTGAAAAAGACAAAAAATAACCAAATATGTGATTATGATTAGGAGAAAAGAAGAGGGAAAAAAAAGAGTTCTGGTCACTTATTCATGATATAAGCCATCAAGATAATTCAGCACCACAACACCTTTTGGACATCACAGGATGCAGTGGAAAAGCATTTCTGGGTTGCACAGTACTTATTAGTTCTCCTTAGGGGAGGAAACAAAATTGGAGAAGGGAGGGATCACTTCGGGAGGAATAGCTGTGGAAAAATAGAGGGATAAAGGGGCAAAAAAGGCAGGTCACATCTAAATAGCTTGCTGGTCCGTACGGGGATCTGACCATCAGTCATTGGAGTAAGCACAGGTGTGAAGCTGAGTATGTAAGTGCTAGCAGAGATCAAGCTGGAATAGTTAACAAGTAGTTGAAGCTGCCAGTAGCTAAGGGGGTGTCTAAGGGTAAGACCATAGTGGAGTTGGCTATCAGAAGGACCAGGGGAGTCCCAGCCAATAGCCAAACAGACCACAGGGTCTGCGAGTCTCTTAGGAGTGACCCACTGGAGTGTGTATGTATGTGTATGTATGTGTCTTCAAGCCCATGACCAGCTGCTGAAGGACCAGAGGAGCTCGAGCCAGCTCTGGTAGAGCAGGATGTATATGTGAGTGAGCAATTGGAGAAAGGTGGTAGCATCACTGGCTTGTACCTCTGTGTGCCAGCAACTGGGGAGACTGGGGTCCAGTGGCAGCTACTCGGAAGACTGAGGGAGCCCAGCTGCTGGAGGGGCTTTCATTGTACAGATGTGTATGTATATGTTCCCGCCAACAGACCTTCATCCTTGTCAGTCAGGGAGAAGAGCAGGATAAGGAGGTTGTGCAGTCTGTGTTTCTGTGCATGCTGCATGTGTGTCTGTGTGTCTGGCAATGTATCTATGTGGTGTATATGTGTGTACACATGTCTACTGGGAATAAATGCTTAGCTTCACTGCAGGTTGGACCTGGGGGCATGGAGCTGTGGCCACCTTGCCTCTCATGGGCTGTTGGATCTGGCCCATCTTCCCTGTTTAATACCTTTTCAAGGCTTCCTCGAAAATTATATTTTTCTTTTCCAAATTAGAACATAAATTAAACATGTTAGCACAAACCTACCAAGATTTTAAAGTGAGCAGCTCATAAAAAAAAAGATAAATTATATGTATCCCCTCATTCTACCAAGTTCTGAATTCATTCAGAGCCTGGAATTTGGATTTTATGTCTCCCACAAAAAGGCTATTCTTACAACATTGGTCATATCACCAACGTTACTATAATTAGAACACGTGCTTATCAGTCCAGTCACTAAACTGACTTATTAACCCTTTTGAATGAATATGACAGCAGTGAAAACAATATAAAAATATTTTTTTAAAAAGTAATTAATCTTTATGGACAATAAAACAGGGGTTACAGCAGTCTTCCTTGGGGGTATACATGTGCTGTTCATTTTCTCTTCTCTGTGACATTTTCACTACACCAGACACCATCCTGAGTATTTGCAATTGCACACTAGTACATGGACATAGTAAGACTTCAAATGTATTTTTTATCCTGATCATGAGATTTTCATGAAACATTGAAGAGCTATGTGAGCACACTATCATTTAAATAACAGCTCTAAATAAATATTTATTTTTTTGAACTCTATGAACAAGTCATATATATGTCGTCCCTAAAGACAGACACAGAAATTGTATGTGCATTCTATTGCTCCCATGGAGTCTGGTACTAACATGGGAGGCTTGAGGGAACTTTTTTCTCTGAAGCTCAAGTACCAATATATCTCTGAAACTCTTGCACTACAATGCTATACCAAGCAAATATAATAAAACTGCTAGCATGACAGTTTGTTTTACACTTGCAATTTCATGTACTATTCAAATTAATAAAATATGTTCTGAGGGGCAAGTGTGACACTATTTGCATCACAGATTTGTTTTACATTACTTATGCCTCACATAAAAATCAATACCAGAATGAATGAAGTTCAGAAACCATTATAGCACTTCTTGTCACAAGGGTCACTGTTGTTATTACTTACAAAGTGCGATGTGTGTATGTGGAACTCCAAGAAATAATAACGCACGGGTAATCTCTGACATTACTAAAGTTCATTAGCAGCAAAAATGGTGGTGAGCAGGATGGGGAAAGGAAAGACAAAGGTACAAGGCAACAATACAACAATAAGTGTTTAAAGATGCTGTAGTCAATGCCTACATCTCAATTTTTGTAAGTTTACTCTAGCCTGTTGATTTGCATTAATTTATATCATGCTTCCTTAAAAAAGGTACAGAGGTCAAATGGAAGGAATGTCTTTATATTTAAAAGGATGAAGGTATCAGGCATGGCTGGCTACATGAGAGGAGACAGCCTGATGAAAGTAGGGAAATGAGATAAATGAAGCTGTAAGAAACTGAGATCAAATCATGCTGTGGGAGCACCTGCAGAGCTGAACTGTCTTTCTTCCTTTTTTCTTATTTTCTGCTAAGCAAAGCATTCTGGGACACCAGGAGCAGCTGCCAGAGGTCAGAGCAACTTTTGAAAATTGGCTTGAAAGAAACACAGTGAGAAAATGAAATGCCAAGCAAATCATTGTACTGTAACTTACATTTTTGCTATCGATAGTTCGGCTTTGAGTGCATATTGTGTTCAAATTTGCTCAAGTTATGTTTAGTTTTCTTAGTAAGACATTTCAATGTCCTTTTAACTGCATTTCATGTACCTACATCTGGATTGGGAAATTAGTTGATCTGTCTTCATTGAACCTGCCAAGTCATCTTGCCCTTGACTGAACAAACCACAGTGCCTCCTGGAATGCATTTATCTATATATTCCTTTTATGAGTACATTTCATGAAACATTTCTTTACAATACAGATTTAGAGATACTTGATCCTCGATACATGGATGTGAAGAAACAATTCTACCCTGCTGTAAAGACACTGATTCAGAAACAATCCTTTGTCTGAAAATGGGAAGAGTTCAACACTTATAACAATAAGCTAGAAATAGTTGTGATGACTTGAAGACCAAATGTCCATGTAGGGATAAATATGAATCCCAAAATGCAGGAAGTTTGCCAGTACAGCTGCCAGACACTTATTGAAAACCATGTGAGCCAAGGTACTTTGAGGCCAAATGAGTGCTCAGAGTAGAAAATGATAATTCCCATCCTGAAAACAAAGAGCCAAATCATTAATTTTTTACTCAGACAAAACTCATATTGACGTCAGTGGGAGTTTTCCCTGAGAACGTTCTCCAAGATTTGCCTCAAACACACAACATGTGTATCCATTGTACATTACAAATTAGGGTTGTGTGGGTAATGATCCAGTTTGTTAAGAATATATAATGCAAGTCTATCTCTCCTTAATTTTTCTTTGATTTAGGAGGAAAGTGATAAGGGAATTTCACAAAGTATGTGTGACAAACACATCTGGATTTGCCAAAAAAAGTGATAAATGCTCATCTCCTGCAGTGTTCAAGGCCAGGTTGGACAGAGCCTTGGGCGACATGGTCTGGTGTGAGGCGTCCCTGCTCATGGCTGGGAGGTTGGAACTGGATGATTTTTAAGTCCTTTCCAACCTTTACTATTCTAAGATTGCTAAAAAATAAATAGAACCTTAGAATCTATCTCAAATTAACAGATCAGAGGACTTGTAAGGAAAAAATAATCCATCGTACTGTTTCTTTTTTTGACTTTATGGAAAGTCAAAGAAACACTGCAAATTCATTTAGCAGCCTTGTTCTGATATGCTGAACAGAAGCAGAACAGCAAAGCAACGGGCACTGCTAGGAAGGTAGGTTTCCACAGATGAGAACTGGAATGACCCAGCTCCTGACCCAAATCAAGATGGAAACTTGGAATGAACAGAGCGCCCAGCTGTTCTCTTCTGCAAGAGGGTTAATTATTACAAAACATTATTTCTTAATTATTTCTTATGAAGATGGCAACAGTGGGTAGTGGGGGAGAAGTCTACAGAAGAGATTGTCATTCGCACTAATGAACATTTTAGGCTTTCCTAGTAACGGGATGCTCATCCAAGGAAAAGAGTTTTTGTATCTCAGCACATATGAAGGGATTGTTGGTAGATGTTTACAGTCTTTTTAACCCAGATCACTTGCACAATAAGTTTGATTTATGCAAAATTAAAACAAAAGCTTGAATAAGACATCTAACATTGTTCCAAGTTCAGGGATATTAAAAGACAAAAGCCACTGTACAAGAGAGGAAGTTGGCTATCAAAGGTATTCTAAAGCAACATAAATCTGAAGTAGTTAAAACAAAAGAACCAATGAAGTCTAGTAAGGAAATATATTTGCCATATGGATAAATTGGTAGATATAATGCCTTTGTTCCCGTTGACCAAGAACAGTAGGAGTGCTTTGGAGGATTACCTGCAAAACTAAATTTTGAAATATGGCCTCAGTTTTTTAAGTTATTTTTATTTATGAAATAGTATTTCCCAGCACTAACTATTTATGATATTTATGGATTTTTTATTTCCATGGAGTTTTCTTCATTTCAGCCTCTGTGCACCTGGAACCCATAGCTTACAGGCAACCTGTCTTACCAGATAAAAGCAATGGGAGTCTATATACCATTCTTAGGTACACTTCCTAAAACATCTTAAATCACACATATCAGAGGCAAGATAACAAAAGCTTTATAATACCTAGAATTATCTTCTTCCAGAAGATCTATAGTCTAACCAACCACTCTCTTTCCAAAACTTTGTGAATTGTGCAAGTTAATCCATGATCCAGATTAGAGCATTGTCTCCACTCTAATGTGAAGAAATACAGATAGTTTAGCTAAGATGAACAACTCCTTTGTGCATAAATATTTGTTCAGCCTTTATTAATTTGTTTCAGCCATACCAGTGCCTCTTTAATTATTTCTCATAAATATCCAGATGACTGGATTTACAGACAGGCATGTCCATGAATATACCTTACTTGAAGCAAACACGAATGTTGAATTTGTAGTTTGAATTGTAGTCACAAGATTTTATACTTGAAGCTTGAGTTTATTGGCTTGAGTTTCACAGCAGCATAAGCCAATCCAAGTCTGAACTGCCATATTCACAGACTCAATTTCACCTTGTAGAAGCCACACATTTACATTTCTGTCCTTACCAAGACACCAGCGCATATGTAGCTGCATGGCATGACCAGGATAAAAACTCCTACCCGTCATATCCCCATCTACCTGTCAGCTGTATCAGCTGTCTGAACTGTTCACCCCTCAGCTGTGTGATTGCCAGCATGCCTGTAAAAGGAAGAATAAGATTGCATGGCTGGGACAGTAGCACCATGGTAGTGTGGAGACAGCTTTTCTTATAGCTGCTGCAATCTATAAATGAAGTTGCATGCTACAAAGGAGATGATTTAACGGCTCATCATTGCTAAAAGTGACTTCCTAATGCACACATTCTTCTCTTTCCCTGCCCAATGCCCTTATTATACTATGTGAAAATGTACCTAATTAATTTGTCCCCTCCACCACAAACACTGTCCACTTTATTTCTGGAATTACTTCTCCACACTTTTAGTCAGTAGGTTCAGGTGTTGGGTGAGACAATAGAATTGAAATGTATGAAAGTAAGGAGGGGATATCTACCTCGTGGTATCAGTGAACTATTGAAGCATTTTATTCAGCTTCACCCTGTGAAACTATATCATCCTAACAGAGACTTCAGAGAATAACATTGTGTGGTGGTTTAAGCCCAGCCACAACTCAGGACCATGCAGCCACTCTCTCACTCCATCCCTCCTCCCCCCACCTCCTGGAGGCATGGGGAGGAGAATCGAAAGAATGCAACTCCCATGGATTGAGACAAGAACAGTCCAGTAACTAAGGTATAACACAGATCACTGCTGCTACCACCAATAACAATAATGATAAGGGAAACAACAAGGGAAGAGAAAACAGCCGCTCACTACCCGCCAACCGACAACCAGTGTGACCGAGCAGTGATCTAACCCTTCCGGGTAACTGCCCTCAGTTTATATAGTGGGCATGATGTGCTGTGGTATGGAATACCTCTTTAGCTAGTTTGGGTCAGGTGTTCTGTCTGTACTTCCTCCTGGCTTCCCCTCCTCTCTGGCAGAGTATGAGACACAGAAAGTCCTTGGTCACACTGAACATTACTTAGCAACAACTAAAAACATCGGTGATATCAGTGTTGTTCCCAGGCTGAAAATCAAAAACACAGCACTGCACCAGCTACTAAGAAGGAGAAAAATGACTGCTAATGATGAACCCAGGACACATTGCCAAAATATTGGATCTGGTTTGCGACCATCTTAAGAACCTGAATGTGCATGAGTCCATGAGACCTGATGAAATCCATTCGCAGGTCCTGAAGGAGCTGGCAAATGAAGTTGCTAAGCCACTGTCCATCATATTTGAAAAATCATGGCAGTCAGGTGAAGTGCCCGACGACTGGAAAAAGGGAAATATAACCCCATTTTCAAGAAGGGGAAAATGGATGATCTGGGGAACTACAGACCAGTCAGCCTCATCTCTGTGCCTGGCAAAATCTTGGAGCAGGTTCTCCTGGAAGGCATGCTAAGGCAAATGAAAATCAAGGTGGTTGGTAACAGCAAACATGGCTTCACTAAGGGGAAATCCTGCCTGACCAATCTGGTGGCCTTCTATGATGGGGCTATGAAACTGATGGACAGGGGTAGAGCAGTTGATGTCATCTACCTGGATTTGTGCAAAGCGTTCAACACTGTCCCACATGACATCCTTGTTTCTAAATTGGAGAGACATCAATTTGATAGGTGGACCATTTGGTGGATAAAGAACTGACTGGATGGCTGCACACAAATAGTTGGGCTCAATGGCTCAATGTCCAGCTGGAGACCAGTAACGAGTGGTGTCCCTCAGGGATCGGTGTTGATGACACCAAGCTGTGTGGTTTGGTTGATACGTTGCAGGGAAGGAATGCCATCCAGAGGGATCTTGACATGCTTGTGAGGTGGGCTGATGCCAGCCTGATGAAGTTGAACCATGACAAGTGCAAGGTCCTACAGCTGGGTCGGAGCAATCCCAGGTACAGCCACAGGTTGGGCAGAGAAGAGATACAGAGCAGCCCTGAGGAGAAGGACTTGGGGGTGTTGGTCAAGGAGAAAATGAACATGAGCCACCAGTGTGTGCTCGCAGCCCAGAAAGCCAACCATATCCTGGGCTGCATCAAAAGAAGCGTGACCAGGAGGTTGCGGGAGGTGATCCTGCCCCTCTACTCTGCTCTCATGAGACCTCACTTGGAGTACTCTGTGCAGATTTGGTGTCCTCAACATCAAAAGGACATAGAACTGTTGGAACAAGTCCAAAGGAGGGCCACGAGGATGATGAGGGGACTGGAGCACCTCCCATATGAAGATAGGCTGAGAAAGTTGGGGCTGTTCAGCCTGGAGAAGAGAAGGCTGCATGGAGACCTCAGAGCAGCCTTCCAGTATCTCAAGGGGGCCTATAGGGATGCTGGGGAGGGACTCTTCATTAGGAACTGTAGTGAGAGGACAAGGGGTAATGGGTTCAAACTTAAACAGGGGAAGTTTAGATTGGATATGAGGAAGATATTCTTTACTGTAAGGGTGGTGAGGCACTGGAATGGGTTGTCCAGGGAAGTTGTGAATGCTCCATCCCTGGCGGTGTTCAAGGCCGGGTTGGACAGAGCCTTGGGTGGCATGGTTTAGTGGGAGGTGTTCCTGCCCCTGGCATGGGGGTTGGAACTAGATGATCTTAAGTTCCTTTCCAACCCTAACTATTCTATGATTCTATGTTTTTTTTATTAAGGCATCAGATAGCAAAGGGAGGAACAAGACTTTGGGAACTGGAGTTTGCAAAAAGTCTGCCAACATTTTGCCTAGCACAGGATTTTAACTTAATATTGGAACTGACCAAAGGTGATTCTAATGAAGACAGACACCCCGGTTCCTCCCTGTTGTATTGAAACAGTGTAACAGCATGACTATTTGAACAAGACCCCCACTTGCTGGCGTTTCAGTTAATGTGGACTTTCTGTCCATTTATTCTTCCAAGTTCTGGTCCGCATTCTAAGATTTCATCTTTTATAATTGCATTTCAATTTCAATTACCCCAGGACTTTGGCAAAGTGGGGTAAAATCTCTTCTACCTAAAGCAGGAACATTCTGGGTCATAGAAATGCAATTTCTGAAGATTCATGGGAGGCCAATAGTTTCTGCTTCCCACATCATTACTTAGAGTCCCCTTAGTATGTCTTCGTTATCTCCTTCACAAGTAGAAGAGCGTATGGATTCTTCCACGTCTACCCCTGCTTTATTGATATCTACATTCCTTATTACACAACCTAAAATATGAACAAATGTTAACCTGTTTGATCAGGTTACACAAACATACATCTGGCATGACACATTGTACACTCTATGCATGTTATTTCCAAGGCTTTTTTTTGCATGGTATATGCATGATGTATTTTCAAGGTATTCATGGTATTTCCAAGGTTTTCATGGTTCTGGTCTGCGTTGTTTCTTTCCCTCTGTGATTTAGTTATCAGTCACTCAATTGCTTTTCCACATAATTACCTGTTTAACAGTTAGTACGCAATGCTACCTATTATTTTTGTGGATTTCACATCTACAAAAACAAATGTTCAAAGTCTGTACAGCTGCCAGTCTGTACAGTCAAATATGCACGCAAGCCTTAGGGAGTCTGCTTTCTCAGACTGTTGTTGCCAAGATATTTACAAATAAGGGAATTAAATTAATCTCTCGTGTGACTCTTTTGAACCAAAAGATTTGACACAGTGTGTTTAAAGACAGTAATTTTACTGAAAACTCTACAGTCAAGAGTCCACAAACAGTACACTGATATTTATTTCCATATAATTCCCACAATGTATTTCTCAGCTCTTCCACATTTATGGTTGTTTTCCTCCCTGTTTTGGTTCCATAACTTTCCTTTCTAAACAAAATGATAACAATAAATAACTTAGCACCATCTAGGCTTAAAACTGTTTAGCCTTCTGAATTTCTTCCCTGTCCCTTTCTTCTTGCTCTCTGCTCTGCTTCTAGTTCCTTGTGGCCTAACCTAATTAGACAAAATTTTCCACTTTCCAACATAATTTTCTACACCTGGAAAGACTTCACCACCACTGAAGCATGGTGCCAGTGTCTGATTACAAATTTATCCTCATCTTTATGAATCTAATGGATACAAGCTGAACAAAACCTAATCTAGCTTTTGCACTTTGGTGCTCCTGAAGTACCAAGAGCTGATGGAAGATGATATAGAGCAGGGCTTATTGCTTAAGATGTCAGGTCAAGAGACACATCCATTTTGAGCATTGCGTTCAAGAAAAAGTTGGATCAATTAGAAAATGTCCAGAAAGGAACAAGAATAAACAGACAACTAGAAAATAGTTTAAGAACAAAGACTGAAAAAGCAGAAGCTAGTTTATATTTAAAAAAAAAAAGTCTGAGAGACAAACGCAATATTATGTTAGATTTGCTGAAAAGAGGACAGAGATAAACTCTATCTTAGAAAGAAAGAACAAGAAAAAAAATGAACATTTAGCAAGGAGATTTAAGACACTAAGAAAGTCTTGCTAGCAGTACAGAGAGAAGTATTAGAATAGATTGCCTAGGGAGGAAGTGAAATCTCCACTGATGGATTTATTTAAGAACAAATTAGACAAACATCTTTCCATAATGATTTAAGTAGAGCTGATCCTACCATGCCCAAGGGATGGCCTCTCAAGGTCCATTCCAGCCTTATTTTTATACTACATTCCTAATTCTTCAGCTTGTGCTGAGATGTGTCTGGCACTCCTTCACTTGTCATAAACAAAGGATTCTTGCTGATCTCAAAGTTCCTCCCAACAAACTCTTACCAGTTCAGAACTCTTCATCACAGGACCTCCCAACTCTATAGATTATTCCACAGCATTTTGCAAATATTGAGCTAAACTTTGAATTCAATAAAATCTGTTGGGTTCATCAAGTATGCTGCAGAGCCAAGAGTTTGTTCTCCAGCCTCTCAGTCTATACTGCAATTACTACAAAATTTCTGTGCTCCCAGGGAGCAGTATGACACTCCATACAGGACAAGCGGTAACTTCTTACGTGCCAATGCACTTGGCTTCTCTGACAGCTTACAAGCTGTGGGTACTAGTTTATACTGTGAGCATCACCCATGTCATAACTGGTTAGATAGCAGTGAAAAAGCTGAGAAACCAGAGGCAAAATAAAGGAGGGTGTAGTCAAGTCATCAGTGAAGGAACGTTTGGGAGGCCTCCCTTACACTGAAGACATTGCTAAAGCCTGTGTTATGGCATAGTGATGCAATAAGAGAAATCCTGGATTCTGCTTTCCGTTCTCAGGATTATTTTTTTATTTTATCCAATGATTCTTATCTGAGGAATTGGCAAAAGTGGAATAATTTATCACCATGCTACATCATGGAGTTCATGATGTCAGCTTACTCTTTTTTCAAGGTTATTTGCACTCTACATCCTGTTTGATCTGAGCTCAAGTAGCAGGACTGGAGGCTTATATGTGGTCTGTTGTTTAAGGAACTGTGCTGGAACATGAAGAAATGGATATGAATCTTCCCAGAAAACCAAGACAGGCCAACAACTCAACTTCCTGACCACATTTTAGTAAGTCGATGAAGAGAGCAAGGCACACTGAATTGCTCCATACAGGTGCTCAGCTCAACATTAATGATAAAAGAGAATCTAATTGCTGCAATTCTGAATTACTGAATATGACCCCGTTTTAGAGCCACATCTATTTCAGGGGATATTTAATGGAAGGTCCAAAGTCTACCTGCTCTTAGTATGATATTTATGGCAGAACTGAAAACAAAGACATTGTCAATGCTAATAAACAAGTATGTCTCACATTTTGGTCAACTCAGGTACAGCAAGAAGCCGCATGGGTTCATTGCAAAGCACTTAAAAATTATTCTTGAGAAACTAACTCCACCTGTTGTTTGCAACAGCTCTACGGGTGAGTACTTGGAGCTCAGGATCTTTGGGCCTAAGGTATCATAAATGCAGCACAGATCTGGATGCAAATATTATTGCTACCCTGACACATTACAATCATTGTCACAGAGAATTTTTGTTATACATAACGAAGTAGCATCAATATGAGGAAGAATTTATTCTGTATCATTCTGTTACTGCCTTCTGTGCAACAGCATATGAGCATTCTCAGCAAAGAATGATCTACTGTTATCATATAGCCCTTTTCAACATTGATCATTGAAATTAGACAGCTGAACAGTAAGATATAGGTGGTGATTTTTTTAATGATATATTGGTACTCAAAACTGTATAAATTCTAGTAATTTTGAAAAAAACCTAGGTATAAACTGCACTGGGCTGGAGAACACGCATGATAAATCTAAATATTAATGCATATACTCAGATATAGAATAATTAATACAGTAAATCAGCACAGGGAGAGGAAACTTACTTCTTCTTCCTCCAGTCCAGTTAGGTCCCAGAAGTAACTCAATCTCATCTGCAAACGTTTCCATTGTTCAAGGAACATAGTAGCTGCAAAAACATAAAACAAAAATTATAAATCAAATGCACTATGGTCTTATTTATATTTGAATATGTGCTATATTTAATAAATTCAATATGATATTTCAGTCCCATCATGCTCAGCCTTTTATAAATAAGCACTAAGAAACAACAACAGGCCCAATTTCAAAGAATACAAGCATATCTTGAAAGCAATAATTACTGTCATTTTACAAATAAAATACAGAAATATACAATATGAATTGCCCAAAGGTATCAGTAAATTCTTGTCAGAGAATGGAACTGACCCCATATCGGTTGATATCCACTGCAAAAACATCATCTCTCTTAAATTACCATGAGTCATTCTATAATTCATGACTACGAAGCTAGGTCTAAGTATTAATCTGTAACACTCTGAACAGATTTTGATGTTTCAGTGTTTCTAACCAGCGAGAAACATATGAAGAAGGTAGGTGTAGCCATCTACTGAAATAAATCATTGAAACATATATGCAAACTAAGACCTTCAGTAACATGTAGAAAAAAACTGTTCTGTAGAAATATATTCTAGTGGTTCAGTTGAATGTTTTTCTCCTGCATAGACAGAGTGAGTTTGTTCTAAGGGACTGGCTAGTAGTTCAATCTACTACTTTTTCTTTTTTCATTCATATGAAGGAAAAAATGTTGCACTGTTGTCTCATAGAATCATAGAATAGTTAGGGTTGGAAAGGAACTTAAGATCATCTAGTTCCAACCCCCATGCCAGAGGCAGGGACACCTCCCACTAAACCATGTCACCCAAGGCTCTGCCCAACCCGGCCTTGAACACCGCCAGTGATGGAGCATTCACAGCTTCCCTGGGCAACCCATTCCAGTGCCTCACCACCCTCACAGTAAAGAATTTCTTCCTCATATCCAATCTAAACTTCCCCTGTTTAAGTTTGAACCCATTACCCCTTGTCCTCTCACTACAGTTCCTCATGAAGAGTCCCTCCCCAGCATCCCTATAGGCCCCCTTGAGATACTGGAAGGCTGCTCTGAGGTCTCCATGCAGCCTTCTCTTCTCCAGGATGAACAGCCCCAACTTTCTCAGCCTATCTTCATATGGGAGGTGCTCCAGTCCCCTCATCATCCTCGTGGCCCTCCTCTGGACTTGTTCCAACAGTTCCATGTCCTTTTGATGTTGAGGACACCAAATCTGCACAGAGTACTCCAAGTGAGGTCTCATGAGAGCAGAGTAGAGGGGCAGGATCACCTCCCGCAACCTCCTGGTCACGCTCCTTTTGATGCAGCCCAGGATATGGTTGGCTTTCTGGGCTGCGAGCACACACTGGTGGCTCATGTTCATTTTCTCCTTGACCAACACCCCCAAGTCCTTCTCCTCAGGGCTGCTCTGTATCTCTTCTCTGCCCAACCTGTGGCTGTACCTGGGATTGCTCCGACCCAGCTGTAGGACCTTGCACTTGTCATGGTTCAACTTCATCAGGTTGGCATCAGCCCACCTCACAAGCATGTCAAGGTCCCTCTGGATGACATTCCTTCCCTGCAACGTATCAACCGAACCACACAGCTTGGTGTCATCAGCAAACTTGCTGAGGGTGCACCCAATCCCACTGTCCATGTCACTCACAAAGATGTTGAACAAGACCGGTCCTAACGCCAATCCCTGAGGGACACCACTTGTTACTGGTCTCCAGCTGGACATTGAGCCATTGAGCCCAACTATTTGTGTGCAGCCATCCAGTCAGTTCTTTATCCACCAAATGGTCCACTTATCAAATTGATTTCTCTCCTGATTTTCCTTTCATAATTGCCCTCCTATAGGCCTTTGCCTAGCTGCTCATGATTTATCAGCTTACAGATTTATTAGAAATAGCATTTCTTACTTTTGACATGTGGACACCTATTTTCAGATTACTATATCAATACTAAACCAGTATATACCAACCAAAACCACCCACTATACTAATAAAAGCTATATCTGTTAACATTTTTTTCTTACGCTTCACCCTTTCAGTTGGTGAAAAGGGGGTTGTAAAAATCTTGTTAAGTCATAGCAGTGCTAATAGAATTTTGAACATCTTGTATATTGTTCTACAAGACACACAGAAGTGTAGAATTTGATCCAGCTCCCTTTGACTCCATCTACACTTAGTGTAAGATGTAAGATAACACTGGGGAAAGTTAGACTTCTATTAAAATCACCTGACTCTGACAAGACAGAGTCTATTTCTACAGTTAGCTGCCAGTATTTTCTGCACAGATATCCTCCTAAAATGCAAGAAATAAATATTGCTTAAACATGGGACTGGAAGAAGAATGAAAGTAAATCCAGACATTAAGCAATTAAGTCTCTGCTCCTTCCTTACAGAGGAGAGGACATATAAAAGCTATATTTAAAATGTTCCGAAAACACAAGAATTTTTAGATATCCTAAACACAAAAAACATTTGATTATTTTATAGGATGCTATTACTCATTCCACTCTTTCTGTTATTCAGAAACTCAGTTCCAGATTTAGTTATTTAAGAACTTCTTTGGCTAGATGCAGTAGTTGTTCTGAAATCAGCAAGATTGCACTGACTTACACTAGCAGAAAAAAAGTTCCATTATATTGAAACATTCTTCGAATAAATGCATCTGATTGATAGCTGAAATTCAGCTTCCCAGAACACCAGTGACATTAAGCGCTATTAGCCAGTCATTTCTCTGTAGTTTGTGAATATGGTCATTTGCAAACAGTGTTGCTGGAATCACAAAGGTAGTTTATGAGGCATCAAGATCAGCTAGTGGAAGTGTGATTCCTTTCAAGATACTAACATATAGTGTCATCTGCCTTTAACAGAATGGGAGAAGACAAGCAGGATGAAAGCCGCCTTGTGCCCAACATCACAAAATGAAGCCAGCTCAAATTAACATACTTTACTCTTCTAAGTATACAATTCTAAGGCATAAGACATGCCATATTCCACATCACTATACTATAGCCTATGACAAAGCATTCAGGCAACATTTACTCAATGTAGAAATCGACATTTACTCAAGATACTAATGCAAGATGATTAGGTGCATGAGTGAGATCTGTCATTCAGCAGAATGAGGTCTAGATATAACCAGTAGAGTCTCCTAGTAGTAAGGAAACAAACTTGGTGTCATCTAATACTTAATAGGCAAGCTGGGCAGAGTTAGTAAAGGATACTTGATTGCACTTTGCTGTTTGTGTATGACAGCTGTATTTTCTTGCACTGACAAGCTCAGTTATCATGGTCCCAAGAACAGACTTTTCCAATCTATGGGAAATATTTTTTGGAGTGGGGTTACATCTCAGAAAGAATTTTGTTTTTCTTTCATGCCTTCTTTTAAAAGCAGTGCATATGGAACTTTTTGTTCCATTCTGTTACTTTACATATTCTTTTTTTAGTGCAATATCAACATTTTGCTTTGCACATTGCATTGCTGATACTGAAATACAAGTGTTTTGGATGAGGTTGCATGGAAATGATCATTTGCATGGATGCAAGTTTACAATACAGATTCTCTGTCAGGAAAACATTATTTGCTTATGAAAGAGTACATGAATTGTCATTCACACACATGCTGTCCAAACAGCTACGTTGAAATTTGGACAATGCAGTGCATTGCATGTTTCATGGCAGCAGGTAAACTGCTAAACCTTTTCTGCCAGTCTACTCGGTAATTGGCAGCAATCTGAGGTAGGAAAATAAGTCATTGTGAGAGTCTATAAATTCATTATCTTTTGCCATTTCTCTCAGTCATAGCACACACATATTTTCTAACTCCTGCTGAAGGGTTTCCAGGAACTGGTAAGCAAAACCCTCTTCCTTCTATGTTCTGTTCCGTCTGCAACTTCCTTAAAATCCTCTGCTATCCATACCCAACACCAAGCTATCAATTTTTTATTTCTAAAACAAGCTGCGAGTTTTCAAAGTATATGAATTTCAATGCATATCTATTTCAATGCAAAGTATAACACACTGATTGCTGAGCAATGGCTATGAAACAATAATATATTTGCTCAATTTCAAATGAAGAATGAAAATTTCATTTTGTGAACAATGAATAGGGAAATAAAAAATAATTTTAAAGTAGCAATAACACCTTTAACTTTCAGAATAAACAAGATGGTAGATCTAGAGTGAATGAGGGCATAAGACCAGCAACAATACACACAAGCACATTTAAGGGCAGAGGTGAGCCAGAACAATAAGAATAATATTACAATACACTCATTAGTGTTTATGAAGTGTTTTGATATCCTCAGTGAGACAGCGTATATTTGCCATTGAAGAAAACCAAGCTTGTTTAAATGGAATACTTTAGAACATATTATAATTAAAACAATAATAGTCCCATTGTTCTTGGCATCCTATAAAGTTTTCAGAAAATTATGTGACTAAGTTGTCCCACATGGAAGCGCACTCTGTGCTTAAATTAAACCCTTTCAGCTGCCTCCACCATACCAATCCCCAAATACATTCTGGCCACAAACGCAGAAGATGTTAAAGCAGCTTGTCAAGAAAATGAAGAAAAAACATGGCAAAGAAAGATTAGAAGTGCCATAAAACAAGCCAGTAGAGAGAAAAAGAACACAGTTCTCTTCCCTGAGCTACCCAACTCCTTTCCACTTATTTCCAAGCTTGCTGTTGACAACAGAAAGCCTTGTAATATTGCTTTCTCCAGTCTCAGCACAGACAGCTCCACGTGGCCTTCTGACGCTTATCAGTTTTGTAAAGCTATAGATATCACATTTAATCTAATAGCACTCCATTATATGTAAGGCTACTATTTGTTCTACTACTGTGCATTGCAGCTTTCACTTCTGACAGGAATTCAAAGATCAAACGACACTTAACATGCAAAGCAATACTCACCCCAGAGAGCCATAAAGATGGAGAAGAAGACTGTGGCCGGGTTGTCAAACAAGTGGCTAGCTCGAGCAGTAGCACAAGCAGAGCTGAGGTTCCAATAATCACAGAACTTTTCGCACAGGGGGCACATGGTGAAGGCATTGCGCTGGTCGCACATTTCTTTGCTATGAATGACAAGTGCACAAATTCTGAGTATTATGACTCAGAAAAGGGGATATACAGTAATGATATCAAGCAGCACATCATAGCTATTACAAGCTCTTTGCAAAATATGTGGCTTGCACTTGTAGAGAACAGAAGCTGTATGTTTCTTCAAAAGTACACTGCCATGCACTGGAATATTGAAATACTTATAGGCAATTTACCAGCAGAAAAACAGTGCAACACAGCAACCAATCTAATCATTACATTGTATTAGTGAATTGGAGAAGACTGCTTCACTGAAGACTGAGGTTAACCACAGTAAAGGAAGTTCTGTGCCATTGACAAAACACACATTTCTAATTTGTTGGCACAAAAATCCATGTCAAATACCATGCTACTTTGTGTATCAGGACTGGCCATGTGAGTCTGCATAAAAGCCAGAATCAGTACCCAGGCATGTTGGTTGGTCTGTGTCACAGACAGAATAGATCTGCAACACAATTTGTAAGATATGCTAGGTTTTGGTGTAAACTGACATATGTGTACTGAATTTGAAAGACTTACACCTGCCAAGCATCTCATTCTTAACAGGGATGTTATATTTCACAACATTTACTTTGAGATTCACCTTTGCCCTGAATTTTATTTGTGAAGTATTCATAAAAGCAACGGTAGTTTCCCCAGCATAGGTCTTTAACACCAATTCTCACCTTTACCACTAGGTTTTGGCTAAATTCTTCAAGTGTGAGGAGTTATTTTATACAGTCATGCTACTATGCTTTAAGGGTGTTCAGATATTGTGTGTACAGTGGTTTCAGGAAATCAGATACCTTTACATTTCAGGATTCTCAACTTTGTATGCTGAATATGGATATATTATTCTTGGTCTCCAGAGCTCCTTGTTTTTCTAGTACAGAGTGCTAACCTAATTTTCAAAAATTAAAAAAAAAGAAAAAGGGAAAAAAACCCTCCTCCAGCAGTAAATCTTATAAAAACTAGAAATATTACATTTCTGCCCATATATTCTGATATTAAGTTGTACTTCCTTTCCCTCAGTTTACAACATTTGTTTTGCTGTCCTCTGGAAAATGTGAGATAAGAGATTCTTACAGATTTTAAAATCTTTACCTTAAAGTTGTTATGTTAATTCTTAGTCTTATTTGCTCTGCATTTACTCAGATTCTAAAAATCATTAAAAAATCGTTATCACTATCTCTTAAATAAGCCTGATTGACACTGCTGAGTATGCTTTCCATTTTTTTCATAAGGTTTGTATATGGAAGACCTTTATAGCTGCACAGTTTTTTTCAGGTGAACTGAGTAGTGCAAAGCTCAAGAATCCTTGCCAGGACTGTAAGCTAAGGACATACTTGCAATATTACTTCATTGATAGCATATTATTATTATGATTGTTCTTATATTGGCCATGATTAAATAACATTTTTCTATGACATCAAATGAAAAAAATAACTATTCAAACTGTAGTATCAGTATGTTTAATATTATATCATTTGAAAGGCATACAGCTGTTTCCAGCTATCATATCATTAAAGTAATGCTCTCTTCTATTTCAAAAGGCAGTAGAGGGTGCTGAAGATACATCTTAGCCATAAATCTCACTTAAGTTTAAATGTTAGCACAAGCTTTCCCACAGCCCATCAAGACTCATTGAGTTCAAGCTAAAGAAAAACAAACCCTGACTAAGATGTGTTGTTACTCATTTACCAATCAGGAATAATGTCTTACTGCAGTAAGTTGCTAATTTTAACTTTAAAAGTTGCCAACTAATTTGAGAGAATGCAGTAACTGCCACAGCAAGTGTGACCAGCAGAACTAGTAATTTAGCACCCTGTCTCCGCCAGAAGTCAGGCACAGACAACAGGAATTATTATAGGAATATTCCTATATTGACCATCATTAAATAGCATTTTAGTGCATTTTAATTAGCATTAATATCACTGTGTCAATTTGGCAGTTTTTGTTTAGTATATAACATCCACAGGACACAGCACAGAAGTCAACAACTTTTTGTAACTGTCAAGAAGAATACTGCTGATACCAAATATGCTAAATCTGCTAAATTTTGTTCACCTTGCTGGTGCAAATAGTCTGATTTGCTAAGAACAAAGGTAGTCCAGCAAATGTATTTGTATTAACTTCTGTGAGCTCTGGATGAGGATGGAGATATTAAAAAAAATGTGAATGGCTGCCTTAAAAAGGAATTTGTAATAATTCAGTAGACTGAAAATTTCTTTTTCAGGAGCTGCAATACGAAACAGCCAAATAAATCTGTGCCATTCAAATGTCTTATCTACGTAATGCATGTGCATTTCTAATGCTCACAGGGTTGTTAGACATGTTAGAACAATTATTCTCACTAAGGATTACGAACAAAAAACACAATCTTGTAATTTCCAAGTAACAGATTATTGATCACAGAGAGGCTTACCTAGGAATGTCACTCTCAATGGTTATACATCCATAAAGGAATACAATAATCCCGACTACTGAAGATGGAATGAGGAATTCTGTGTATAAACCCAGCCATGCAAAATAAAGTCCTATTTTTTCTCCAAAATACTTTCTGGGGAAAAAAAAAAATAATAAAAAATCATGTGTCAAGGATATAATTGTATAATTTTAAAATGTGTTTTACAGTTTCTAAGCAATCACTGAAAGTCAAAATACTAATTGTCAAAGACATGGATGAAAACCTTCAGTATCTTGAAGTCGATATCACCAAATGAAGGGGGAGATTCAGGTAGTTTGGGGTTCTCCATTCTGAGAAATTAAAGAGAGTCTTATATCACAGCAATACATACTTAATATCTGCTTCAGGAGGACCGCAGCTATTACATCTTTTAAGTCAAGTCAGTGAATTACCCCTCACTTCCGTCAAGAGTAGCAGAATTTCAACCAAATGTTTAGCTGAAAATATTGGAAAGGATTTGTCTCCTCAGAAAGAGTATGTAGATATGCCATCATTCTTTGCCTCTGTTGTTCTGGATTCAAGTGGTGAGACATCTATGGGAACATACTGACTACATCCTTTGGTATCTTAAAAGACTAGCAACCTCAATTTCCTGTTAAAAAAGGAAGGTTTACTTGCTCACTACGCACTGGCTTCTCAGAAACAGTATTTTTTGACAAATTAACAGTCTCTGGACAGCTGGTTTGGAAAAAAAAAATCAACCCAGTTTCTTCTCTGAGGAACAGTTTATTGTAGATGTTGATAAATTTGTGTTAGTACTCAGCCCAACATCTTTATGAATCACACTGCAAGAAGTAAACTAAACATAGACAAAACTCACTGATCATTCCAAAGTGGTGTTAGGAGTTATTACAAATATTGCAAAATACCAAGAGTTTCAGAGAGCTCAAAAATTCACCATCACTAAAATGAAGCTAAATTTGGATGTAAAGCAACACAGATAGAAACATATGTAACTCACCATCACTAAAATGAAGCTAACTTTGGATTAAAAGCAACACAGATAGAAACATATGCAACCCAGAAAATAATATGAAGGGGAACTAGATGGAATGCAGCTATACAGAGGGCACTCATTGCATTTGAATCAGAGAGACATACATTCACACTATGATGGCAAAGAGAAAGAGTCAACATATAACAGCAAAGGCCTTGAAGAAGCACAAGGCAAAGGGAGAATCTATTTGCTGTCTAGTTTCCGCCTGATTGGGAAGTGACTCAGCTTGCATTTGCCAGTAAGGCAAACTTCATTGGACACATTGTAACAACATGGAACAAGAAGGAGGGGGGGAATTATTCTGATTATCTTCTTACTGCTTCCTTATTTGTAGAGTTGGGCAACATGCATAGCTAGTAAAGTGTTCCAAATAGGTCAAAGCAGACATGAAAATAATTCACAATTTAAGCTGTTCTAAACTGTCTATTTTTTTGACAAAGGGATACTAATTACCAAAGAAAGTGAATTAGAGTGAATTAGAAGCCAGAAACATTGCAGTAAAGAGCAGCTGACCAGGGTCCATGAAGTTGAAGCTTATGGCTCATGAGGCTTCCTCTCGACTTGTAAGCCTTCCAGTGATAAATGCAATCTGCAACCTATAAAGAAAGGGTTACACTTTGCATCCATGCCAAGAGAAAGTGAGAGGAGCTCAACAATGTCCTGGCAGCATGGAAAATAGCAGTTGCCAAGAAGAAAACTGAACAATGTTCTGCAGCTTAACTGCTTTAAAAAAGAAAAATAATTAAGACTTCTGTGCCCAAGCTCAGTCCACCAATGTGCCAGAAAGTGAAATAATCTAATGAGGAACAATGGCATAGTTTGGAAGCACGATGAGTTTATCTGAGTTACAAAGCCAGAAAAACAGAACGTGGACTGTTCCTTTTTTGACATACCCCAGGAATTGTTCTGCCATTGCTCTGAATAGGAGTCAAGCCTCTGTAGACACCTCTGACTACCTGTAACAACATCTACAAACAGCAATTTTGGCCTCAGACTTTAATACCATGAAGTGGCTTTCTTTGTAGCCCCCCTCTAAAAATCTCTTCAGAATGTCGCACTGGTATATTTTCACAAGGTTTGAAAGCATTCCACCCCTACTCAAGTCAAGTTTCATGTTAGCAAACTGAAGTGCTATTTTACTTAAAAAACAAAATTATAAGTTTTCTCAGATGTGAACATACTAGCCCTAAATATTTGCAAACAAAAAGGAAAATAAAAATAAAAAAATAGAGTGACTGCTGTGAATGAAGGGAAGAAAATATTTTTTTAAGGGTAGAGTAAGATGTACACCAAAAAAAGGATTTTTTACAAATTTTACCCCAAGATCTTGACATCTTCACTCATTCATGTTGGGATAAAACCAGTCTTACTTTATTAACCTCAAGGAATTACTAATGATTTATGCTGCCATAGAAAAAGGGGAGTACTGAGACGAGGGTTTTGCCTTACCTCAGTAGCTAACTCACACCAAATTCACATCTATCCAAACAAAGTTAAAGGGCTAATCCTTTCCAAAGTATGGTCATGGATGGCCCACTGCAGAGTGCCATGAAAAATAAAGTATGCCGCCTGCGTTGCATGAGCTTTATTTCCACATCAGAATATCTCTCTGTAAATACATATGCAATGAGAACAGCAGTTCTCATCCAAAGCAAGGGGTAAATGGTTTTGGTAGTGAACGTGTACTGCTCCTATCAGAAGCAGCTGCCAAGCATTTTGTTCTGTACGCTGTTACAGTACAAGGCAAAATTTTGTGCCTTTCACTTTGGAAGACTTTTTGAACACTGGCCTTTGAATGGCCAGCTACCAAGCACTAAGCTCTCTAGAGTAAGAATCATGTATTTAAGAATTCAGCCAAATCATCCATAACTCCTTCAGAAGCTGAACAAAAGTTGTACTTCAAGCAAGTGATCAGAAACAGCATTAAAAAAGTACAACAACCACCTACAGGAAGTATATTCCCTCTCATAGCAGAGTTAGAATAAGAAGTATTGAGAAGGACACAGTGAAAATGTTTACTCAGTTCCCTCTGCTTCACTCATATAACACTTGAACCAGACATCTGCGACGCACTTCTGTCTGTCTGGTTGCCAAACCAACATCAAAAGGAATAACTGATAATTAAATGCCATGCTTACACATTGGTCACAGTGCTTCCATGCCAAGTTGTGCAATTTATAAATAGACTAAGATTTGTGGAAGGGGGCAGAAAAAAGAGAACTAAAAAACTCCTTAGTTTTTGACTCTGTGAAAACAAATGTGGGATACCTGGAATGAGAATAAAGCATGTGGTGCATGACACACACTGGAAAGATCTCTGTTCAGGAACAAAGTCAAAAAAGCAAGGAAAAGTCACTGTGGATATTGAGTCACCTAACTGGGAAATCTGTTCAAAACTTTTCAGTTTTTGAATTTCCATACCCCATTCTAGGCCATCTGATTTCTCATGTTTGCCACAATTCATTCCATCACACTTGTAGTGGTGGAATAGTTTCTATGCAAAACCAAACTGATTTACAGCTACTTATTGGGTAGGCTTTCCCCTGTGCAAATGGCCAAACGAGTCACATATATTACTTCTGCCTTCAAAATAAACATATTCACACAGATTTTGGGCACAGTTATGGTGTTTCTATTGTCAAAAGAAAGGACAAGCAGTCCTCTGAAAGGATAGTGTCATGTCAGAACATCACTGTTACCAAAGCCTGTTTAAAAACTTTCTTTCCTTCCCCAGCTTCCAGCCCAGATGTGCATTCCCTTTCTGACCCACAGCAAGCCCGTTCACAGTGATGGCCTATTAACAGCTGTGACAGACCAGTGGAGAAAACAACAACCTGTTGCAAAGGAATACAATAAATTCCTTCTGGAGGCTTTGTCACCGTTAATCCAAAGGCAGAACAATGAATACCCTTACAAACAGAACTCATTTCTAGCATGTATTAAGTTCAGAACACAGGATATTTTTCTTCGTTTCTGAGATAACAGTTACCATCAGATTGAAGTTTCCATCTCAAAACTGTAGATTTATTTTCAGAAAGATTGCCGAAGTATAAAAATAAAGTCCAGTCACTATAACTGAACCAGGAACAGGACCTAACATGCCTGTATACCCCACAATTTTGCTCCAGGTAGAGATGCCTATGTACAAGCTTTCCTGGATTTGTCATTTTTTCTCCATTTGAAAATTTTCTCAGGGCAGGATTCAAGCATTTATTACAACCATCTGGGACACCTGGGTGGAATTACTGCTCAGCAGCAGCACTGAGGCTGCTGTGCATCCAGAGATCCTAGAGATTTCTACCATGTTTGTGTCTGACAGCATATATGCACATATTCTGTCCAGGCAGTCCCAAGAAGAAATGTATCAGTGCTAAATCCAGATATAAAGAAAGTGCACCAAATGGAGCAATATGGAAGCCAAGAAAGGCTCCTGGCAGTAGACAACATCCCTCAGAACAACTTGCCAAGAGACTGAAAATCATTTTTCATTAAAATTTTAAGAGGAGGAAAAAAACCCAGTCACACAACCTCAGCTAAATTACAATGCAGCTGAGTTTGAGGCAGGAAAGAAAAAGTCCGTTAGAAAGGTCAACTGTTTCTGTATACAGAAAACAAAGAAAGGAGCCTCTGTCCAAGGTGAGAGTACATGGTTTTCCCTAAACTGGAGATGAAGATCAAGACTGTGCAGTAGAGAGTGTTTGTGGGTTTGTGAGGGTTATAAGTGAGTTATAAGGGTTTGTAAAAATAGTGGATAAGCCTGTATAAGACCTCGAAACCAAACCTAACTGCTGAAAGCCAGTTCTAAAATTCATGTTTGTGACCACATCCCTCACTCACTTTTGAACACTTGGTATCAGATCAGTAAGACCTGAAAAAAGTTTAGAGCCACAGCCTGACTTCTGATACCTATGAAAGATTTCATACTCTGTGTATTTTCACTAGCAAGTAATGCACTCAGTCACCACAGTGCTTTTGACTAGGAGCATGCACCAAAGGCCAACAGAGAAACTACAAATCTGATCCTTTTTGCCTGAAAGCAGAATGAAGCAAACTGCCGCAGGGGCCATTTAATCCCTCTTAGTTGAAGTTCTTGTTTGAAAACATTAGTTAACAAATATTTGCTGTGTCCCCCAATGGCAAGTGAAATCTGGAGCCAAACCCGCCTAAATTACAGATTTTATCAACCACATTTTCTTCCAAGGCACTGTGAAACATTACTTGTGAACCATTATATGACAAAAAAAACACTGTTAAAATATTGCAACTCCTTAGAGAACAGATTAGTTTTTTAGATGTAGAACTATGCTTTCCCCTAGTCTCTTGGCTCTTGAGAAATAAATATAATCAACACAGTAACAAGGTACTGTTTATGGAGAAGGTGATGCGTTTGGAGAAAGAGAATATTTAATTTCTCAATTTCTAATGCATTAAAAAATCCTGAGAAAAATATCTAGAATCACAGGATTTGTGTATTAACTGCAATTTAAAACAGCAAAAGATCAAACCTTACCCTGTAAAGACAACCAGGATTAGCCACTCACTGAGCTTCACACTAACAAACCTTATTGCTTCCACTCCAGGAAACTGTCAGAATACAACTGAAAGGGCACAGTTTGTGGTGGTGAATTATTAAATTAAAAGCCTTTGTTTACTGACTGTAATACAAAGAACAATAGAAGCATAATAAGTAGACATGTAATGTGACTTAGAGAGAAATTAAGGCTGACTATGTACCAACTGCCTAAGCAAGCAACATGATTCTGGTTAGTCAGAAGCACTGTAACTGCATTCTCCCCTACGTTATGGGAGAACACAAACCTTCAGTGTTTCTACAGGGCATTGTTTGATTAGTGCATGGCCTTTGTAAATTGTCCAGATCTCCACAGTTGAAGAGATCTCTTACCAGAGAGCTAGACACAAAAAGAATATGACATGCCAGAATATAAAAATAATAATGTACTCATACATAGCACTTTAGGTACGGTAATAGCAATCCTTAAACTTAAGCAGTCCTTAGCGCTTGAAAGTATTAAGTGCCTGATTGCATTATTCTGTTGACGTTGCATTCTTTGCTTGCAAATATTCTATGTGTCTCTGAGACTAGGTGATGCACTCAGTGTCTCTCTTTACCTGTCTTTACTTTATTCTCTAGCACACTTAAGCATTCAAAATGTCAGTAACCCTCCAAACCTGGCAAATTAAAAATCCACAGCAGGCAGCCTGGCTACCTCAGGCTGAGTCAATACTAATGTAAGTTATTACAGGTTGCCTATGAGGAAAGGAGCACAGTTTCACTCTAGAAACACCTCAGCACACCATGAGATGCTCTATGTAAGAAACTAATTCATTGGGTTATAACATTTTCTCTCATAATAACTCTATAGCTCCTACAAACAAGGAGTAAGCTATTTAATATGATATAGTGAATCTGCCTTTATTTAGACTGCCAGGGAGATTACCTAGTCTTTTTCTTCTTACATTTATAATGCCTACTATGATTTGCTTTTCTGTCTTTACTTGCAAATGGGGTGTTTCCCCAAGTTTTTACTTTTAACAAAGGTGAGGTCACTGTTATTTTATCACTTTCCTAATCTTTATTTTTCACAAGATAATTTACACAATTTTCTTCATGTAGGGTAACAGAGTTTGAAGCTCAAATACTGACTTCTCTGAAATAACTTTGACTTATGATAATATTTAATAATATTAATAATAAGCTAATATTTCATTAAATCTCTCTTGCTTTTCAAGTTAATATAACCTAGCCTTACTACAGACACTGAGTTCTTTTCACGTATTTGCTTCAGTAAGCCCTCGCACTTGCACTGTATTACTACTGTCAGACAGACTCCATCTAGTGGCTGATAAAGAGATGTATAATTTCCACTAAAAGCCAAGTGTAATTAATTCTTTTTTAGTCACAGTATTACTGCTCTCTTTGAGGTAACAAGACTTGCCTTTTGTCATTTTGAGACACTAAGGGAGCTACAGAACATGCATAATTAAAATTTAAACTGCGAGTGCTCAAGACTTCTGAGACTGTGACAAATGACAAACAAAACACCCTCAAATGCATCCTGCAAGTTAAAGGCATGCATGAGTTTCTGGTTCATTATCTTTCAGGCCTTCAGGAATCCCAGGTCCCAGAGATCAGAGGGAAAGGTTGGAGAAATGAAGATGTAACCTTAGTGGAAGGGGATCAGGTCAGGGAATACTTAAGCAGACTGGTCCATAAGGCCTGATGGGATGCGCACACAAGCCCTAAGGGAGCTGGCAGATGTCATTTCAAGGCCAGTCTTGATAATCTTTGCTCGATGATGACAACTGGGAGATGTACCCAAAGAATGGAGAAAAACAGCTGTCAGCCCCCATCTTCAAGAAAGGCACGAAGAAGGATCTGAGGAACTACAGGCCTACCTGCCTCATCTCAGTCCCAGGGAAGGTGATGTAGTGGCTAATTCTGGAAACCATTTCCAGGCACATTAAATCTGAGAAAATCATCAGGAGTAGTCAGCATGGCTTTGCTAAAGGAAAATCATGCTTGACCAACTTGATAAACTTCTATGAGAGGTGTGTGCACGTCTACAGGGGTATGATATCATAGACATCACAGAAACATGGTGGGATGGCTCCTATGACTGGTGTGTTGGAATGGAAGGTTACAGGCTCTTTAGGAAAGACAGGCTCGGTAGGCGGGGAGGGGGAGTTGCTATTTATGTTAGGGATAGGCTGGAGAGTATGGAACTCTGTCTGGGGACAGGTGAGCAGTTGACAGAGTTTGTGGGTGAGGGTTAAAGGGAGAACAGTGATGGGAGGCATTATTGTGGGAATCTGTTACAGATCGCCTGACCAAGAGGACTCGGTGGATGAAGCGCTCTGTAGACAGATAGGAACAGCCCCATGCTCGCAGGCCCTTGTTCTCATGGGGGACTTCAACCACCCTGATATCTGTTGGAGGGATGGTATAGCACGGCACAAACAATCCAGGAGGTTCCTCGATTGTGTGGAAGACAGCTTCCTTCTGCAAGTAATAGAGGAGCCGACAAGGAGAGGTGCCATGCTTGACCTTGTGCTCACCAACAGGGAAGGGCTGGTTGGAAATGTGATGCTCTAGGGCAGCCTTGATTGCAGCGATCATGAGATGGTCGAATTTGAGATCCTCAGGACAGTGAGAAGAGCGTGCAGCAAGCTCACTGCCCTGGACTTCAAGAGAGCAGACTTTGGCCACTTCAGGAACCTGCTCAGTAAGGTTCCATGGGATATAGCCCTAGAGGGCAGGGGGGCCCAAGACTGCTGGTTGATATTCAAGGATCACCTGCTGTAAGCTCAGGAGTGATACATCCCTACTAGAAGGAAGCGCTGTAGGAGGGCCAGGAGACCTCCTTGGATGGATAAGGAGCTGCTGAAGGAAAATTGAAGGAAAAAAGAGGCTTATAAAAAGTGGAAGCAAGGACAGGTAGCCTGGGAAGAATACAGGGATGTTGTCCAAGAAGCTATGGACCAGGTCAGGAAAGCTAAGGCCCAGTTAGACTTAAACCTGGCTAGGGATGTTAAGGATAACAGGAAGGGATTCTATAGGTACATTGCAAATAAAAGGCAGACTAGGGACAAAGTGGGCCCTCTCCGGAAGTTACCAGGAGAACTGGCTACCCCGGATTTGGAGAAGGCTGAGGTTCTTAGCGACTCCTTTGCATCAGTCTTCACCGGCAGCTGCTCTGACCACACCACCCAAGTCTTGGAAGGCAGATGCAGGGACAGTGAGAATGAAGACCTTAGGGCCACTGTAGGAGAGGATCTGGTTCGAGACCATCATAAGAACCTGAACGTATACAAGTCCATGCGACCTGATGAAACCCATCTTCAGGTCCTGAAGGAGCTGGAAAATGAAGTTGCTAAGCCACTGTCCATCATATTAGAAAAATCATGGCACTCAGGTGAAGTTCCCAATGACTGGAAAAAGGGAAATATAACCCGCATTTTCAAGAAGGGGAAAATGGATGACCCATGGAACTGGGGAAAATGGATGGCCCATGGAACTACAGACCAGTCAGTCTCACCTCTGTGCCTGGCAAAATCTTGGAGCAGATTCTCCTGGAAGGCATGCTGAGCCACATGAAAAACAACAAGGTGGTTGGTGACAGCCAGCATGGCTTCACTAAGGGGAAATCCTGCCTAACCAATCTGGTAGCCTTCTATGATGGGGTTACGGAACTGATGGACAGGAGTAGAGCAGTTGATGTCATCTACCGGGACTTGTGCAAAGCGTTTGATACTGTCCCACATGACATCCTTGTCTCTAAGATGGAGAGACATCAATTTGATAGGTACACCACTGGGTGGATAAAGAACTGGTTGGATGGCAGCACGCAGAGTTGTGGTCAACGGCTCAATGTTCACCAAGAGACCAGTAACGAGTGGTGTCCCTCAGGGATCGGTGCTGGGACCAGTCTTGTTCAACATCTTTGTCGGTGACATGGACAGTGGGATTGAGTGCACCCTCAGCAAGTTTGCCGATGACACCAAGCTATGTGGTTCGGTTGATACGTTGCAGGGAAGGAATGCCATCCAGAGGGACCTTGACATGCTTGTGAGGTGGGCTGATGCCAACCTGATGAAGTTGAACCATGACAAGTGCAAGGTCCTACAGCTGGGTCGGAGCAATCCCAGGTACAGCCACAGGTTGGGCAGAGAAGAGATACAGAGCAGCCCTGAGGAGAAGGACTTGGGGGTGTTGGTCAAGGAGAAAATGAACATGAGCCACCAGTGTGCGCTCGCAGCCCAGAAAGCCAACCATATCCTGGGCTGCATCAAAAGGAGCGTGACCAGCAGGTCGAGGGAGGTGATCCTGCCCCTCTACTCTGCTCTTATGAGACCTCACTTGGAGTATTGTGTGCAGATCTGGTGTCCTCAACATCAAAAGGACATGGAACTGTTGGAACAATTCCAGAGGAGGGCCACGAGGATGATGAGGGGACTGGAGCACCTCCCATATGAAGATAAGCTGGGAAAGTTGGGGCTGTTCATCCTGGAGAAGAGAAGGCTGCATGGAGACCTCATAGCAGCCTTCCAATATCAGAAGGGGGCCTATAGTGATGCTGGGGAGGGACTCTTCATGAGGAACTGTAGTGATAGGACTAGGGGTAATGGGTTCAAACTTAAACAGGGGAAGTTTAGATTGGATATGAGGAAGAAATTCTTTACTGTGAGGGTGGTGAGGCACTGGAATGGGTTGTCCAGGGAAGCTCTGAATGCTCCATTGCTGGCGGTGTTCAAGGCCGGGTTGGGCAGAGCCTTGGGTGCCATGGTTTAGTGTGAGGTGTCCCTGCCCCTGGCAGGGGGGTTGGAACTAGATGATCTTGAGGTCCTTTCCAGCCCTAACTATTCTATGAAGTGACCGACCTGGTAGATCACAGGAGAGCAGTGAGTATTGTCTATGTGGAATTCAATAAGACATTTGGCACTGTCTTCCATGAGATCTCCATAGAGCTGCTGCTGACGTATGGGTGGAATGAGCAGACAGTGAGGTGTATTGAAAACTGACTGATTGCCAGCCCAGAGCATGGGGATCGGTGGCAGTCTTGTTGGAGGCCGGTGACTAGCAGTGAGCCCCAGGCATCAACACTGGTCTCATACCGTCCTCTTTTAACATCTCTATTAATGATCTGGATGATGGGGTACAGTGTACCCTCAGCAAGTTTGCAGATGACATAAAACTGAGGAGTGGCTGGTATGTTAGAGGGTCATGCTGCCATTCAGATACACCTCAAGAGGCTAAAGAAATGAGCTGACAGGATCATCATGAAGTTCAACAAAGAGAAGGGCAGTCATGTACCCAGGGAAGAACAACCCCATTCACTAGTATTGACTAGTATAGTGCTGACAAGGGATTGTCTCAGCTCCTTGTCAGTGCTAAAGGAGTCAAAAAGGACCTCCTCTCACCCCACCATGACATACCCAGAATGTTCTACAGTGATTAAGATGTCAAGAGCAATTTTAAAGGAAAGAGAAGCAGACCTGAAACCACCCAAATGCAGCAACTGTTTCCTACTCCCTGCAGTTCCCAGCCGTACATACCTTTAAATGCCTACAAACACTTGTATGCATATATATAAAATTGTGCAGGACTTTCTCTTTTGTTTCCAGCTGTGGATTCCCACGTCTGGCTTCCGTTTCTCCACTTTTAAAAAACAAGCTTAATTTCCTATCAAAATACCATGATATCACCTCCAAAGATACCTGCTGGATTGGGACCTATCACTCTAGTCCATTAAGAAATACAAGTTTCTGGCTGTGAGTTTAGTCATCATACATACATCCTGCAAAACTTGGCCTGAGACAGTTCCGCACACAGATAAAAATGAGCTCTAGCTGCCTGCAAAACCACACAGTCCAAAGGGGTGGCACCAGGAAGCTGCACAGTAACTTTAGTCTTAGCACCTTGGCTTTGCATAAATCCTGATGTAGGTGTGCACATCCATTGCTGGATGTAGCTTTTGAAAATCCCACTAAAGGAGTAAGGAATCTTAGTCCTTAGACAGTGACCTGAAGCCAGGGAATTATGTTTATCAGAAAGCAGGGATCTGGTTTTCCTCACCACTGCAATACAAGCCTACTGGTTTAAAATACCATCTCTCACACAAGCACCGATAAATAAGATCAAGCTCTTGCCAAAACAGAGAGAGAAAGCCACTTCCTCCAGGACTGGCAAATTCTACGAAATGCAGAGCTGTAAGTAAATCATCTCACTGTAGTCACAGGCCTGCACCCAGCAGAACAATTGAATACAAATTCTTCAGTGATTTATGCACCATGAGCAAAACCTCTCTGCTTTGAAATAAACACAGGCTGGAGCACTCATGTAAGTCCTGTGAAGTCTCAGGGGTGGAAAGGAAGCCCCCTAAAACTGCATGTGAAAAGTGCAGTTCTAGCATCAAGCATTTAATATGCAGTCCATTTAATGGATGTATGACGTGATAAAAAGTCCTTTCCTAAATAAACTGGGATTGTGAGGGATAATGGAATCACAAAGACACTGGAAAGGGGAAAGAATTATAATGACGGAGAGAATGTTCCTTTCTAAACAGCTAGGAGTTCTTCCCACCTGCTTCTGGATCTGTCCAGGAAGCGCTCCGTTGTAAAAAATGGCACAAAAGACAATACCAAGGCTGAGTGGATGCTGGCATAGCACTAGTAGCTAGTAGCTAGTGCTTTAATGTTGATGAACTGTAAGTTGAACATACCTCATGTTGGGAATGAATCTTTGTTATAGAATTCCTTGGAACTATAAAAAGATCTTGGACACAAAGTGCAAGAGTTCTAGTGAGAAGATATGCTCAGATTATTGCTTCAGTCACATTCTCATCAGAGGCTTGGAAAGGAGATAGATGGACTACTGCCAAAGTTACTGGTAAAGCTCATGGGCATTTTTCTGCTAATATTACGTTTGTTCAATTACTGCACTTTCCCAGGCTTAAAGCTGTTTTCTCTTTTTCCTTATAAAGAATTCCTTGCATATAGCCTCAGAATCTTTGTGAATGTTGAAGATAGACCTGCTAAAGACAGTCAGGGAAGAATTGCATAGTGTTCTCATATTTCTGCATGGGAACTGAGTCATTAAGTTATTTACCAAGAAGAACTGTTTTCTTTACTGTCATTACCCACCTGACAGAAGGGGACTCTCTCCAGAGTCTCATGAATCAGGGAAGTGTAAGACTGACCTGCTGGGTCAGCCAGCCCACCATGGAGAGGGGTGCTGTATCAGAGAATCACAGAGTAGTTTGGGTTGGAAAGGATCTTGAGCTCATCTAGTTCCAGCATCCCTGCCATGAGCATGGACATCTTCCACTAGAACAGGTTCTTTCAGACTATTACTCTGGAATGATTAGGCTCAGCTCTGAGCCAAGCATTCAAGTAAGTTATTCAATCCCTGTGAGGCAACCACATATTACAAGGCTGTTTTCTGCCAAAGTGGTTACATTACATTAAAAAATAAGATCAGACGTGTGGTTATGTTAGTTTGTAATGGTAACAGAAGAGTGTCAGGTAAGCAGAGGGATTAAAACATACAGGAGAATCTGTGTTTTGATGATCAATAACTCCAAAGTTAGTATAAAAAAATGAACAACAATTCAGTGTACATCTGGAATTAGGAAGGGCACCACGGACTTTAGACAGTTCTTAGAGTTCTAGACAGTATGTGGACAAAAATGTTCACTCTCAAGAGGTGAAGATATGGCTGCAAAGCACTGTGCTGAAAGAGGCAGTGATTTGCTAATGTATTAAGCAAGATAGATGGCTACAGTTAGGGGAATGCTGTACCAGAAATTGATCTCAGCCACACTTTTGCTGAGGAAGAAAAGCTCATCTCTGAAGACAATAAAAATGCCATTTCAACAGAACCTCCCTTTTCTTATTTTACTGCCACTTTAAAACTGCCTTATCCTAAGTAGGGTAAGCAGATACACTCAGTTTTGGTTTTTTGTGGTGAAATTTGATGAAAGAAGAAAAAAGGTAAATCAGCAAACCAGAAATAACACTTTTGGGGCTGATAGATGACCTTAAGGACTGCACTATACAGGCCCCAAGACACTGTAACTGAAGGCAACTGTATCTAGAGCTGGGACAGTCAAACTCCAGAACATTAGAGGTCTATTATTGCCTTAAAAACTGCCAAGAAAAGAAAGCTATGGGCAGCTGTGTTTTAGGAAGAGAGCATTCAAGTGCAGGCACGGGGGGAAACTGGTGACTGGTTCAACACAGGCACACTGCAATGAAGGCCCAGAATTTATTACTAACGAAGCTGAAACAATTTTCCATCCCCAAAAAAAAAGTTTAAAACAGGAAGAAGGAAGTAGATTAGGCAGACAGTTTGAGTAACAGAAACTCCCAAGTTTTGATTTATATGTTATACACTATAAATAATATTTTGGTTAACACACTTTTCAACTTACTCCTGCAAAAAGAGTTATTATATACAGAGTCTTAATCTTTACAATGACCATGTCTTCCCAGTTTTAGGCTTAACAGCAAGATAAGCATATATGTGCATTTGGAGTTTTGAAAATCATCGTGCTATAGATAATGTAGCCTGTTAGCTATTAAGAAGTTAGGTGAAATCCCAGCAATAGGAAATAGAAATGAAAACATGAAAAATTAGATGGGTTAGAGGAGCTGATGAGCTGGAAGCTTTTAGAAGCACCAATGTTTTAGAAGCACCAATTAAAACAATCTCTACCACAATTAAAAATGAGCTAGCTCTGCTTGACTTCAGTAGGGGGAGGTAATCTCATAGTAATAACAAAAGGGGACCTCCCCTCTATAATGATGGTCCCTTACCTGAAATTTCAGTTCATACATGGGTTCCCATCTGCAAGTGTTTCAAGACGTCCATTAAAAAGATAACTTGCCAGTTTTCCAGGAGGTAAGTAAGGTTTTGTTTCAGAAGGATAATCACCTCTTTGTGACATCAGTAACCTTAGCATACTCACTTCATAATTAATTTAGAGCTCCTAAGTGGTAAAGGTTGCATTCAACAAGAATTAGGGTTTTTTTATATAAATTTTATTGTACTTATAATTGCTTTGGATTTCCTTGGCTTGCTATAATTCATTAGAAGTACACTGCTAAGACAAAGAGACAATGACTGCATGTTGTACCAAGGCAAATTTGATCTGGACAGAGGGAAAAATTTCTTCCATCTCAGAGTGGTGCAGTGCTGGAAAGTGTGCCCAGAGAAGCTGGGTGATCTCCATTCTTAGCCATTTCAAAACTTATGAGCAATTTGATCTAGCTCTCAAGCCAGCCCTGTGTTGGGCAGAGGGTAGGTCTAAAGAAAATCAATCAATTCTAAAATCATATTGTTAAAACTCTGAGTAAAATACTTTAATATTTATTTAAAAATAATAAAAACCTTTTTTCTTTACACATGTTCATGAAACTCCTAGGGAGTGTCCTTACAAACTAACCTTCAATTTACACTGTACTATCTGCATGGTCTGCATTATATATCCCTTTAAAGTTTTTAATGGAAATTGTTTTGTAGAATAGAAATACAGAGAATCATAGAATCATGGAATGATTAGAGTTGGAAGGGACATTAAAGATCAGCTAGTTCCAACCCTCCTGCCACTGGCAAGGACACCTTCCACTAGCCCAAGTTGCTTAAACCCCACCCAACCTGCCGTTGAACACTGCCAGGGATGGGGCAACCACAGCTTCTCTGGGCACCCTGTGCCAGTGTCTCACAAGTCTCTCAGTGAAGAATTTTTTTCGTAATATGTCATCTAAATCTACACTTTTTCAGTTTAAACCCATTCCCCCTTGTCCTATCACTACATGCCTTTGTAAAAAGTCCCTCTCCAGGTTTGTTGTAGCCTCTCTTTAGGTATTGGAAGACTGTTACACGGTCTCCCCGGAGCCTTCTCTTCTCCAGGCTGAACAAGCCCAACTCTCTCAGCCTGTCTTCACAGCAGAGGTCCTCCAGCCCTCTGATCATCTTTGTGGCCCTCCTCTAGACTTGCTCAAGGGCCACAGAGATGATCATCATCGAACATAGTCTAGGGTGAGGCGTCCCTGCTCATGGCAGGGGGGTTGGAACTAGATGATGTTAAGGTCCAGTCCAATCCAAACCATTCTATGATTCTATGATTCTATAAAGATAACATAATACCCACCACGTTCTTATTTGGTGGAAGCCTCCTCATTCACAACTACATTTCCTAATTGAAAAAAAAAAAAAAAAATTAGCTTTTCTCTATAGCCCAAAGAGGTGCATAAAACCATAGCGGAACACTTTTACAGATTAAGACATAGGGGTGAATGGAAACGCCAGTGAATATAATGATGGTCCTTTATTTGGTTTTATGTTACTAAGAAGTCGAAAATAGTCTAAGATTGGCTATGCAGTTAGCATTCCCTCAGGATATCAGATAATAGAAAAGACCTCACAAATCCCATGTCTGTGCCAAGAGTGAGCATAAGAAATAATGTGGTTCCTAGCTTTGGTGTAAAATCACTTGGAAACTGGGAACCAGAAGCAAGGTATTGAGGACCAGGCATGATTTATAACAATTCTACAGTGCCATACCTAGTCTTCCAGCATAGGAACTTCAGTTGAAGAATGGCTTTCATTTTGCATTCTTACTGAATAAAGATGAAACAGAAATAGTTTAAAAGATTTACACTGTTGCAAGTTGTATTAAAAATTAAACTACAAAGTCTAATTAGTTTGGGGTTGTGAATATCATTTAAGCAACATACTTCAACAGAATTAACGTGTTTGAAAACATCAGTCAAAGCAGGCTTAGAGTATAAGGCAAAATAAATGCTGCTTCTGTCCATTAAAGCCTGAATATAGACTTTTTAAGTTACACAGTCTACGTACTGAGGAAAATGTTGAGTACAATCTGATCAATCCAAGAAAGAAGGATCACAGTAAATAATTAAATTCCATGAAGTGTTGTTGATGTTTCCCAAGGGAATAAGCATCCACATTGAGTCTGAGCTCAAATAGCCCCCAAGGTACTGAAGTGCAAAAACCTATTCCAGTTGCAGAAACAAAAAGGTGGTAATTCTTCAGGTATATGTACTCCAAAGCTCTAACATTACCCAGAAAATAAAAACCACATTTATTTTAGTGGTAACAGTCAAATTTACAGTAAAGCAAAGTACAGAAGATAAAAGTAAGAAAAATAATGTCTGAGAACAGAGAATCAATTGCACATGTCTGGTCCTTTTTTCTCACAGAAATTTAAACCACAGAATTTCTATGAAATCATATCAGTATAGTGCAACATTATAATGGAGACAGCAAAATACAAATTAAGATGGAGTGCAAGCAGATGTACCTCTATTTTTAATTCAGCTGAGCTGTCAGGTCTGGTAGAACTTGAGAATTACTCTAGCCAGTCAGTTTAATTTAATATTTGTAATATTCACTGAGAACATACCAACTGCTATATTCTTGTTTTGAGTTTATCTATTCTTATACAGTAGCCTGGCTTGGAATAACTGTTATTCAAAATATACATAAATTCTGCACAAAAATGAAAAAAAAAAAAAGAGGAAATTTCAAAGCCTTGCAGATCCTCAGTAAGATTTGATGGTCTCACAACCATTTGCCAATTTGAAACATATCTCTCCCAATAAAAAGCAATTCTGCTCATGTTACAAGTTAGTGGTTAAGTCTTTGAAAAACTATCTGCAGTATTTAAACTTTAATTCAAAATACAATAGATACATTTTATGAAGATTATTGAATACCCATATTACTTACACCAGGTAACTACTTAGGGGTAGATTGTATAATAAAAGCTAGTTGAAGTTTGACTATTACTAACATAAGCGCTAACAAATGTCATCTTTCTTATGTATACAGATTATCCAGAAATATTTTTTCCTATTTTTATTTGTTAATATCATAGTTTGCTTATTACTAGTCAGATATGTTATATAAGAGTATTTCATGTCAGCAGTTTTCACAACATTTACTTTACTCGGTATTTATAGTATACAACAAAAATTGCTTTGTTTTGATTTGACTTTCTTGTAGAGGTATTATGGAAATTCCTTAAAAAGCATCATGGTTTTGTCCTACTTTAAGCCCAGCTTCTGTGTTTGTAATGTCAAAATTCAAGATATACCAAAAACATGGCGAACACATATGGATGAATAAAACTTGTAAAACCAGGAGTAAAAAAAAACAGTATCAAATACATTCACACTGATTCATGGTATGAACACCAGATTCTAATTATTCACCAGATATTGTGACCATACTCCGGAAAAAAAAAATCATCAATGTAAATGGAAATTCCTCTTTTTTTGAAAGAAATATTTTTTTTTTAAATAAATCTAAACTATGACATTCTTCCAGGAATAAACACCATACAAAACCAAACGTACATTATTGTTTAGCACATTTTTGTTACAGTAAATTATCATCAGAGCTACAGAAAAGCAGTGAGAATGTTATTTTTAATGCTCTGATTAATCCAAGATTTCATTTGCTGAAGTAACTGGAAGGAACTTAATTAATCTGCATCAGCTGAGAACCAGGTCCCATAATGTTTTGTGCAAGTCTGCATTACCTTATGAGGTCAATAGGCTGAAACTTGTAAAATACTCCGTATCTTGCCCATTCTCGATACAGTAACTAAAAAAACAAACAAAACAGAATATTAACTTCAAGAAAGTGATCACATCTGTTTTTACAAACATCTTTTAAGAGTTAAAAATACAAGTACCGGAAAAAGAAGTTTCCCATATTTCAATAAATACTTCAAGTACTTTTTTCAGACACTTATGGAAGACTCCAACCAAGTCAGCAATGCAAGTATGATGAACACACATCTTTCTCCATATGCCTACCCCCTCCCCACTACATTTATTAGATAGTGATGCTAAGTAGAATGCTCAAAACACAAAAGATGCTGTAATCTTATAGAAATCATTGGGAAGATGCTAGAAATGATCCTCCTTACAGAGTGAAATTCTTCTATTATACTATTTATTTAATATCTGAAATTGCACCTTAGGTAAGTACTGACCAGTGTTTCGAGGGCCAAGGTAAGAGAACTGAGGTAAGTGTTAAAAACTGGTAAACTGGCATGTAAAAATATACCAAGAGGTAATTATGTCAAAATGAGTCTGCTCTCCTGCCCGGCTTCTGAGGCTACTATACCCAGTAAAGCCAATACAAAAGCCCCTTCTCTCCCCATGCTGCACATGGACAAGTTCATGTCTTGGAAATGCAAATTCACCCACAGCTTACAGAAAGCTAAAAGAAAGGCACAGATCTTATATAAACTTCTTATAGTGGGAGGAATCCAGTGAGAACAGTCAGGAATAAAAGGAAACATTTCAGGACCTATGGCGCATTAACCACAATACACTGAACTGCAATAGGCAAGGGACCCTGGACAGTCTTCCTCATTCCCTCTTTCATTGCTGTGATCTAGGTGACACAACTTTGTTCAACTTTCAAATAAGAAAAAGGAAATCTGTGATACTCTTTTACAAAAGGCTGTGAAGGAAACTGATAATTACAGTGTTAAAGGCATCACACTGTTCTGAAATAAAAGCCAGCAGCTGAATAGAAATTACAATGCAATTAACAATGTGATAAAAGAGTACATCGTTATAAGATGTGTATAAATTTATTACTAATCCATTAGAAAGGACATGAAAAAAAGAAGCTTCCCAGAATTATATGAAGACCAAAGGAAGCTCAGAGGAGATGTCAACATGATGGTTTTTTTAGATGACTGTTCACCACATTTTATCTTCAGAGGAAAATAAAAATCAGTGCAGTCCCATGCAAAAGAGTAAGATTTTCTGTGGAACCACCCCAGTTGTTCATATTCCTTTCACAGTTTTATGCTATGAAAGGCCTGTAGACAGTCTAAGATAACATGCTTATTGAAAACTATTTCTTGAAGTACAGAGTGCACCAAAATATTAAACAAATAACCAGGGTATGATGATAAATGAAACTAAATTATTCACATCATTATTTATAGTTTACAAATCTGTATCACCCCAAAAGACAGGTGTCAAGCCTCTTGTTCCTCTTTTTGAGAAAGAAGTAAAGGGATCCAGAAAAAGAGTAGCATATGAGAGGTGAGGTTAGCGCCTTTAAAATAAGGCACATAATTCCTGATAAGAGTAGTGATGAAGCTGTGTTTTGAGAAAAAGCTTCTGCATTGAATATCTGCTGGCTCCAATAGATGACCTCACACTTCAGTTCCTCCCTTGCTGTGAGCACTAACTGTCCATCCCTCATCTGTTTCATGGAAATTCTAATTAGTGTGAAGCAAGTAATTGCCAAGTTAATACCTTGGAGACTTCTGTTCTTCTGTAAACTTGGGATAGGAAAATAAATTTTAAAGCTGCAAGGGAGGAAGACAGAGCAAGAAACACATGCACACGAACACACACCCAGCAGGAGCCGGAGAGGATGTACATATAGGTTTTGCAGTTAACAGTAGCTGTATCTGTCAGATGGTCCATTTTGACAGCTAGCAGCATGCTACACTACCTTATGAGGTTAACAGCACAATTAAAATAAGTGTGGAGAAATTTCAGATACTGTAGCTGCAGAGTTAACTTGACATATTTTGAGCTTTTCCAATCACATTTTTCTCCTGTTTATAATGCCTCTTCTCCTGCAGATGCTATGTGAAAGAACTAAATAAATATTGAGTGAGCAATAAAGACCTGGATTCTGCAAATGTGCACCCAACAAAGTACTGTTGGTAACTGCCTTGCAACTATTTAGGTGAACAAAGCTATACCATTGCATACTCATTAAAGATGCAGCATAAAGTATTTTCTGTTCATAGATCAGGGAGTAAACCCTACACTGCTGAAGCAACTGGGAATTTGACAATGAGACTGACAAAGTGTAGAGTCTTAGCTTTCAGAATATTGCTCTTACAGAGCACAGCCTTGCAAAATGTTATACACTTGTGGAAAGAAATTATGAGACTACGTTTGATATTCTTTGGCTTCAACAGGAGTTGAAAACGATTGCCCTGGTTGCCATATTGATATTTTCGTATACTTGTGGTCACCTATTCAAAATCACCCCTTGCCATTACCCCACAACATTACCAACAATTTTATTTATTTCCATAAATAATCATACTGATACACGCATTTACTGAAATATGCAAAGCAAGGAAGTTAAAGCTATTAAACTCTTAAAACTATTTAAAGGCTGTTTTGAACATAGCTACAAAATAAAATTTGAAGAGCAAAACCAAAAGTCTTTCTAAAATTTCAGTCAATTCAGGAACAGGTTGCTATGGGATTATGTCAGACTACAGGTTCACACTGAGTTATTCTGATTCTAAAAGCCATAGCACCAAAGATTAGTTTATAGCATTCACATGTGTTGCCTATACTAAGCCTCAGTCTCAATACTGCAATTTTAAAAGATTAAGATTAATCTGGAAACTGGAATGTGCTTCCTTTCATGACATTTCTTAAACTGAAATGAATTCTATGAAGAGTTCTGTAATATAGTTTATTGTATTTTATCAGCTTCATTTAAAAGCAATACATTCTGTAAGTTTATAGCAATACTTTCCAATCTGCTTCTAATATTCTAGGGATGCTGTTCCAGTATATGACAACAGTGTATCTCCCAGGTAGGTAACAAAGCCCTCATGTATTTCTCAATGTCAAACATATTGCTAACAATGCAGGGTTAAAAGTTGCCAGTGGGATAGAAGCTTAAAGAAGACCAACGCAGTGTTTATACTAATAGTGAGTTATTACCATGCTGCTGTGCAATAGCTTGCTTAAAAAAAAAAAATCTAGATCAGAAATTGCAATAAAAGAAGGAAATTCCTTTTACTCCTTTACTCCAATCAACAGCCTTAGGAAAAGAGTGGATTTCATTGACTGCAGATTTTTAATTCTCATAAGATGTGACAAAAGTATTGTTTCACTGGGCATTTTTTTCCAAAGAAATCCTAAAGAGAGTTAATAAGGATTAGCCTTTTATTTTATGAATTGGTACATAAATCTGAATTACTTGTGCTGCCTTATTGGCATAAGCACCCTAGATGAGCTCAGTTCGTAATTTTTCAGTCTTATGCAACAGACAATTAAAATGGAAGATACAGATAAGTTAAAATGGACAACATAAAAATAGGCAAAGTAAAAAAAAAGAAAAGGAAAGTTCAAAAATGCCCCTGTTTCCTTTAAACTTGATCAGGTCTTTTCAGGAAATTAAACACTGAGACTATTAGATCCAGATAGAAAACAGATGATGTGATGTATAGAAATACTACAGCAGATTCAATGGCTAGGCAGCAGAGACATATGCGAATAATCAATGATGTATTTCTGGAAAGAAGCTTTTATGTTTTTAATACTTAACACTTCATAACTGAGCCTAATAGGCAGAATAAAAAGAAGGCAGCATAACATACAACTAGTAGGGTGAATATTTTTCCAGACACTAGTCCTTTTAGGCCGTCTTCCACCCTATTCCACAGCACTCAATCTTTCTCCATTGACTAATGGTCATTTACCTTTCTTCTCTTCAAATTTGCTAACCTTATAAGTCAGTAAACTATGTAGCTGATTTTCAGAGTCCATTACAGTATCACTATTATCACTCACTCAGAGAAAATTCTGCAAGTGTAGACAATTTCTTCATTAACAAACCATTCAAAGTAACAGACATATACAAGCTTCTTTATCGGGGTTTTTTCCAGCTTTGTCTCTTGCTTGTAAATTTCATTCACCAAATTAAATTGTATGCAGCACACGAAGACATCTAGTGGCAGAATGCTAACACTATTTACCAAAACTACAAAGACGATATGTTTTCAGTTTTTTCCTAACCCAACACTGGAGAAATCAAATTCATTTGTATGACCTATGAACTCGGCCTTCATTTCAAATGTGCACATAACCATCATTTGTGGCAATTACACTCTTGAGAACTGCACTGTGTTTTGCCAAATTAATGACATTTTCTTACCTCTCCTTATAGCATCAAATGGCATGTACCAACATATAATACTGCTGAGTTAAACACATTTATGGAATGACTTACAGGTCACCAAGAATGTAAGCAATTTAATTTCTGTTATAGTAAATATTTTAGGCATCCAAACATTCTCTTTTCCTCTGTTTTCTCTTCCCTCACCCCTTTCTATTCCCACACTTTTTCCTCTTCATTTCCTACCATTTGTATATCAAGTGAAAAGAAGAAAAAGAGCAAACATTAGACAACAATACGGAATGAATCTTAATAGATTACAGTAATTAAATTTTTTTTGCTCATTTCTAATAGTAAGCATATGTAATAAAATGAGTCTGACTTCATATAGTCTTTGATTATGCATCAATTTCTCTTGTGGAGAGTGTTGGTGGGTGATATATTTCCAAAAGTCTTTTGATAGCTAGAAACTTTTTACATGCAAAATAATTGAAAGCAGATTTTAGACATTGCATGTAATTTAATTGAATGCACAATCAAATAAAAAATACAACCATGGTTTAATCTAGTAACCATTATTCTGTAATACCATCTGGTTATGGAAAGAAAATAACCTTTTAAGTTATTTAACAACTTTTGCTTCCTGACATATTGAAAAATCTTGTCTATGCATATGGAGGGAAACCTAAAGCATTTCAAGACATAAATATCAAATTAAATTCACTGAAGTATTTCATAAGAAGACTTTATAAAAAGTCTGGCAACATAACTTTTACGCACAGAAATACAGGAAAATAAACATTGCAAAAAATATATGCATTTGTAAAAACAGTTACTTGATTGAACACTAGTTAATACTTTATTAACATTTAGGAGATTAATTCACATTTGTCACATTAAATCTAATATGAAATTAATTTTGCACTATATTTTACCTTTCTTTCATTCATGCAATCATTTTGGCCTTCATATTCACCCTATAGAAAGAAAATGCTTTAATAAATAATGTAAAGACAGATCAAATTCAATAAAATATTGCTCAGCTGTTCCTACATTTTTGATTTCACTTTCAGGTCACAACTTGAAATAAGTACTTAAATGTAAGAGTTTTCATATTAAAATCACATATTTGGAATATATTACCATTGTCACAGACAATGTACATTGATCTCTCTGTACTATTTAATAATACTATCAGAGAACTAGATTTTTAATAGTATATACATACATCATGAAGTGGGTATGCTGCATCATAAACATTGTTTGCTATCAATGTGCCAATACCTGAAAGAAAAAAAATAAACATAGTCAACAGCTAGGCACCGGTAAACAGAAAAAAATATTACAGATTTCATTTAATGACCTTACAAAGGAAACTGAGCTTGATTACTGAAAATAGTCAAAATCATGTCAGGATGAGCATATACCAACCTGACTATGGAAAACTTGTTTTCAAAGGAAAGCTCATTTCCATATAGTGTTTTTTCTTGGCTGAATTAGTATGGTACAAAGACTGTTTTGGCCACTTTATCGTCTTGATAGCAAAGAGGCATGTGGCTAAGGAGGAAAGTATATGGGAAGTCCTTCTTGAAGATTAACAATGATCAGAAACATGGATCCCCACTGGCACAACCCAAAAAAATGAACAAAAAAACAGTTTTGCAAGGAAATTTGTGATTGAAGAAACTTTAACTTTCTATTGACTGTTATCAGAACAGGTCTCATTTTCATTGAACCAAGTAGTGGGTTTTCTACCCTTCCTCATATCAGTACGTAAGGCCTTCCTCCTGGGTTTGAGATTATAGGAGCTAAGTCAGTTTGTGCTCACAAAGTCAACAGTTATGCTGAAATCCTGGAGGCATAAGGACAAAGACTGCTGAGTCCTAAACACTGCAAACAGGAAGTCTGGTGAAAGGTACAGGAAGATACAGAGACATGGCATTGACCACTTGCTTCCAGGGCTTTAGCAACTGAATCCCCAAGGTAACTACTACAGCACCTACAGACACACATAAGATCACAGCTGGCTCTCAATATCTATGAATCTTACAGCCATTCTGTCTTCAGTCTTCAGGTGAAAACAATTGTTCCATAAGATGACAATTAAAGCTAAGATTAGTAGTTTATTCGAGACTTTCAATTCCCAGTAAAAAGTAACTACCTAGCTTGTCTTTAGGGATGAAAAAAATCCGCAGTCAAAATACACAACTATCATTCTGAAATGTCTGGGAAAAAAAAACTTTAGTCAGAGATGCTAGATAGGCATTACCAATAAATTTCTTCCTTAGTACAAAGAGAAAAAACTTGCTAATACCTGCATTAATAGAATGGGGAAATCTTCATGTTTGAATAATGCCAAGTCTTCTACTGAAAGAATTCCATGTTTGGAAAGTTTACAATGGTTCAGAGATATGCTAGAAGAAAATATGCCTTCCTTGTATAATGTCATAGAAGTTAAATCAGATTCAGCCTTACACAGGTGTAAGAATCAATGAAGAAATGTTTGAAGTGTTATTTTCCTCCTACTTTACTATGGATGATATGTTTATGGAAATCAAAGACTGCTATAAGTATTTCAAATATCACTGTCCCACCTCTTCTGCAAAATAATCAATGGAATCTTAAAAAAAAATCCAAATAAACAAATAAAAAAGCCTAAAGACATGTTTTGAACCACTTATGACGAGTAGTTTTAAGACCAGTGAGATAGAAAACCTAAGCAACATATGAAGCACAGGGCTTTTGGGGAAGAATCTCAGAAGACCAAACTAATTAGTGAATTTATGTCAAGCATTATGCATAATTATGTTTTGACTATAAGCCAGAAAGATAAGAAGGATGGGAAGGTTAAAATATTTGCCTCATGTCAAATGATATCTTGAGCTGACCAGAGCTTGAAGTGGATCAGCCTGTATTTTTACCTTAGAATGTCAAAAAAGTGTGAAAAATCACTACTAGTGCTCTAATGATGGCTTTTATTACACTATAAAGCAGAACAACCTATTAATATAGAACAATGATTGAAGAGGCAAAGACGACCCAATTGGTAAAGTGCTCTTTCCCTTCCTACTGTGTCCTTGTAGGACAGATTGCTTCTTTCAAGCTTTCTCTCAGCCCAACAACTTCCAAAGTCTTAAGAGTTTCAACGGATTCAATGCATTCTCTCTGGATCCCTTGGGAAAGTGTCAGCTCTGGTGGCTGTCTTTTACATCAACAGGCTTATTGTCCCTAATGCATTTCAGGTTTCTTGTTTTATAACCCTTACAACACCTTGTCTCTAAAATCCTGTGCCCAGAGACATCTACTTGCACATGCTCCACAGCTCTCAAATGAAGCATGTCTCTCTGGTCACAAAAAGGGTTCTCCGGAAATAAAGTAGCATTCCTCTGCTGCCCCACCAGAGCCTTTGAGAAGATCAAAACATAGAAAAACACAACATAGAAAAACACCAGCTGAATAATGGTTTAGAAATTAAGAATGCCTGATATTTTCTCAACCATCTTTTCAGTTTTTTAATGAATGCTACTCTTTGCAAGTACATTACCCTAGGACATTTTGAGCTGAGCGTAATAGGTCAAGCTCACAGAAGGGCTTCCAGAAAATGTGCCAGACAAGGAATACACCATTTCTTTGCCACCAGGGAGATACGTGTCATCCATCACAGTGGATGAAAGAAAAAAGGTAGAGAAGAAAGCATAAGGACAGTTGTATGTATTCTGACCCTCAAGAAAACAAAAGCTCCACATATTTCAGGGTTACCGCAGAAGTATCACTCAAAATCTTCAAAACAGTCATAGTGAAGTCATATATTTCACTATGCAGTTCATGGACAAATTTTTTAAGGCAGCAGTGATAAAAATAACCTGGAAAGATATGTTATTATATTGAAATGGCAAGAAAAATCTGCTTCTGGAAGAAATAATACCACATGTTGTAGTTGACATCTGAATTTTCAAAAGCAGATCATATAATAATCAAATCAAATTTTATAGCAACTCATGAAATGCAAGTTATGTGCCAGATCCTGCACCTGTAGAAATGAAAAGCAAGCTCCCATTACCATGTCCTATCCCAACCATGGTACAGAAAGTTTGATTTTATTCTTCAGAAAAAGCATTTGTTTCAATCTCTGTGGTTTTTTGTGAAAATGTTCCAGCATACTTCTGTGCTCTGCTAGAAAAATAAATATCCTGTGAGATACCTAAACAATTCCTTCCAAAACAACATGTATAATTATCTTCCCTCCTTCTTACCCATGCTGTTTCTTGACTTTGAGGATGTGCGTTTCAAAATTTCACGTACCTGTGCAAAAGAACAGTGATATAACACACAAATAATCTTTTATCATTATTTTCATCATGGAGGTAGAAATAAAACAAAACTTTAAAATAAGAAGCTTCTGTAGAGTTCATTTTCACATATGTTTAAATCATATATTTCACTCACATAAATGCATGACTTGAGGCTGCTAGATAACACTTGACAACACTATGGCAAGACTTAATAGTGGATTACTCCCCTAACGTTTGTAGGATAAATCCTGCTTTGCCACGTCCTTAAAATACTATGTGAAACATAAGGAATTCAGGTAAAATGAGACTTTTACACTAAAAAAAATTGCAACAATATCTGACTTCGTAAAAAACAAATCTAGCTTTCACAGTTGCATGTATAACATCAAGACACACATAAAGTGATCCATGAGTATGACGTGTCTATGAAACTCAAGTGTGTATGGATGAAGATAGATAGCATGTTCTTCATGTTGGCATTGCTTATGCAGATGTTGATATTGCTTATGCAGAAAGAAATCTTGCCTCTCCAGCCTGCTGGATCTTAGGAACATGAGAAAAGGTTTCACACCAAAGACTGCTGGAGTTAGTAAGTTAGTATAGATTCCAGAGGAGGCTCTTTTATGGAATAAAATCCAATTAAAGATTAAGAAGCAGGGTTTAATAACACCTCTGAACAATGGAAAAGAGTCAGTAGCAGTGTCCTCCACAGAGCACCTCCTACTTCTAGACCACTGGGCAGCTTCAGAAGGGTATTTTTTTATGTACTTCTGACTGCCTAGTGTCTTGCAGGTACAGAGAAATGCATAAACTGATGAAATTAGCAAAGTATTTACCAATACTCTCTATTAAAGTAAATCCCATTCAGCACCAAAAATGAATGATATGTTACTTTTGTTTACTTACTATTCGGCTGCGGGTAGCATTGTCGAAGAACGTATCTTTATCTTTAATGTCATACCTAACACATTGACAGAGAAAAATAATAAACTTACTTTTTCAGATGTGGTAGTAAAACCTAAAGATGTCATATAAGATTTTGATTTAGAATTCATTTAGAAACCACAGCAAGTAAGAAAAACAGATGTTTAAAAGAAATATAGATGAAATAGTACAGCATAATAGACTGTGCTATTTAAGACCTAGTCATTCAGAGTTTTCCCTGGATTGCAATGACGGTGGGCATAGAAATGCAAAAATATTAACTAACAAATGTAAAATGCCTTTTGTGTAAGGAGAGTTTGTATATTGTTCACACAATATGACCTTTTAATCTTTTCCTTATAACACACCCTCTACACTCTAACATTCTAAGGTTAAGTTATTAGGTTTCAACTAGCCTAATGCAGATGTCATTACTTTTTTCCAGGTGACTAACTAGTCAGCATTTTACTTGCTTTCAAACAACTGTTCCGTTGGAACTATGCATTTCCTTAAATTTTAAAACCATCATAAGTGAAATTAGCTTCAGTTTATTCCCCTTCATCAATTTGAATTGCATTCAGTACTAAAATTGTCAAAGAAGACAATAAATTATATGGTGGTTCACTATACTTATTACCAAATTTTATTTATCAGACATAAATACAAGGAGACACCCATGAGGAGAAAAGGAGCATTTAATGTCAAAATGGGCCCAGAAATATTATTCCGAGTGAAAGGCCAGGTGTCAAGAATTTCTTACCTTCATATTATTAGCCAAGTTTCAATTACTATAATAAATCTACGGAGAGGAAATTATTAGATTTCTACTAGTTCATTCTTTCTTCAATTCAAAGCAATAATATTCTTAATGAAATAAACAGGATTTTGGTGGTAGGATTTTTACAGTTTAAGTTACAACCACAAATATTTTATTTGTTGCGCTTCTGTTATCCAGCAGAAGAACTAAAACAATGGCAGAAAGTCTCTGCAACTTAGATTTCTGCTAATCCACCGAAACTGAACTCCGTGCTGATGCATCTTCATTTACTTTAGATCCATTTGACATTCAATAAATTGAATTTTTATGCAGACATATGCTTTTATCACTTGGAAATATTACCCAGGAATAATCTGTCAACTTGGATATTTCCTCAGGATTTCCAGAAATACTCAATAAATTTCTGTATTTTGGTTGAAATACTGGTAGAAAAAAATGACAACACTAAAAATATAAGTTATAGCTCTCTCCATTGCTCATCACAATTTAAAATACTCACAAATATAATTTCTCTCTGGAAAATGGGTAAAACAGGCTTTTCATGTTGGTATTTTCTTGTTGTGGGACCTGGGGTTGCAGAGGTTCATTCAATTTGCACCATATTTCATTAAACTTTTTGAGTATTCCCCCTTCTTCTGTGATTTCATACATCTGAATAAATAAAATATCATACATTAGCATGTCCAAAAATTTGATTTTAAAAAAAAAGAGAGAATTTGCTATACACATTTAAATCTGTAATTAAAATAAGCACCTACTCTGAACATATAGTCCCATATACAAGCAAGCACCTGAATCCATATGGGTTTCTATTCCAAAAAGTACTTGTCCTTCACAAGCTACTTGCAGAAGAAAACTCAGTGCCAAATTGTTAAAACAAGAAACATCTTTACTAACTAAACTAGCAGCTGAAAAGAGATAACAGAAAGGCAGAGCAATTATTTTGACTTTGTAACTAGGAATAGAGGGATCAGTCAATGCAGAAGGGGTGTTTACCATAACTGGTAAACCCTAACAGGCTAACTGATCGGAAATTTTCTCCTAATTGCCTATAGAATAATTTATCCTAGGATGAATTTCATCCTATCCTAGAATGAATTCGCAGAAAAATTGGGATCTTGTTTCCCTGATGGTAGACATAGAATCATAGAATCATAGAATAGTTAGGGCTGGAAAGGACCTGAAGATCATCTAGTTCCAACCCCCATGCCAGAGGCAGGGACACCTCACACTAAACCATGCCACCCAAGGCTATGTCCAATCCAGCCTTGAACACCGCCAGTGACAGAGCATTCACAACCTCCCCGGGCAACCCATTCCAGTGCCTCACCACCCTCACAGTAAAGAATTTCTTCCTCATATCCAATCTAAACTTCCCCTGTTTAAGTTTGAACCCATTACCCCTTGTCCTCTCACTACAGTTCCTAATGAAGAGTCCCTCCCCAGCATCACTATAGGCCCCCTTGAGATACTGGAAGGCTGCTCTGAGGTCTCCATGCAGCCTTCTCTTCTCCAGGATGAACAGCCCCAACTTTCCCAGCTTATCTTCATATGGGAGGTGCTCCAGTCCCCTCATCATCCTCGTGGCCCTCCTCTGGACTTGTTCCAACAGTTCCATGTCCTTTCGATGTTGAGGACACCAGAACAGCACACAGTACTCCAAGTGAGGTCTCATAAGAGCAGAGTAGAGGGGCAGGATCACCTCCCTCGACCTGCTGGTCACGCTCCTTTTGATGCAGCCCAGCATACGGTTGGCTTTCTGGGCTGCAAGCACACACTGCCGGCTCATGTTCATTTTTTCATCGACCAACACCCCCAAGTCCTTCTCTGCAGGACTGCTCTGAATCTCTTCTTTGCCCAACCTGTAGCTGTACCTGGGATTGCTCTGACCCAGGTGTAGGACCTTGCACTTGTCATGGTTAAACTTCATCAGGTTGGCATCAGCCCACCTCACAAGCATGTCAAGGTCCCTCTGGATGGCATTCCTTCCCTGCAACGTATCAACCGAACCACACAGCTTGGTGTCATCGGCAAACTTGCTGAGGGCACACTCAATCTCACATATTTTATTTTATCTTCTTCTACACACTAATAAAAATTAATCATCCTGCCTGTGCAATCACTAGTAGATACCCACAAGAACTGCTTTGTTTTCAATCCCCCTAATCCCCTCACCCAGAATGTTTCAATCATATCATCCCTAACTGCAAGGGCTCTACAATCAAACTTCTCCCTTACATACACAGTACACATCCTCCACCTTGCATCCCCTGCTTATTCCTCCTGAAGAACATATAGTCCTTCACCTCATCACTCCAGTCATAGGACTCATTCCACCAAGTCTCACTAAGACATTATAGCTCTGGGAATGGACCAATTCTTCTACTTGGTCCTGGCTGTTTCTCATACTCACATTTGAGTAGGGCTGTCGTGGTTAAAGCTCACTCAGCCACGCAGCCGCTCGCTCACTCCCCCCTTCCTACCACCTCACCCAATTCCTGCAGGGATGTGTAGGAGAATCGAAAGGATGTAACTCCCACAGGCTGATGTAAGAACAGTCCAGTAACTAAGGTGTAACACAAACCACTGCTGCTACCACCAATAACAATAATGAAAAGGGAAGCAACAAGGGTAGAATACAACTGCTTACCTCCTGCCAACTGATATCCAGCCTGACCCAAGCAGTGATCTCACCCTTCTGGGTAACTGCCCCCACTTTATATAGTGGGCATGATGTGCTGTGGTATGGAATACCTCTTTGGCTAGTTTGGGTCAGGTGTTCTGTCTCTACTTCCTCCCAGCTTCCCCTCCTCCCTGGCAGAGCATGGGACTCAGAAAGTCCTTGGTCAGAGTAAACATTACTGAGCAGCAGCTAAAAACATCAGTGTTATCAGCACTGTTCTAGGTTGAAAGTTAAAACACAGCACTGCACCAGCTACTTAGAAGGAGAAAAATGACTGCTACTGCTGAACCCAGGACAGTATCCACCCCTTATTACATACTATTCACGTCATGCTCAGATTCCATATCTGCAATATACCATCACTCTTATCTTATATAGATACATATATATATATATATCTACACATACACACACACACACGGAGATCATTCTTTAGTGCGTGGACCAATCCCTACAAAGCTGCTGAGTCCATCGGTGCATGATGTCAGGCTCAACCGCTTGTAACAGTCTTTCAGAGCAGGAGAGGCTGCGTGCAGTGTTAGATCGTTGCCTGCTGATGGTACTGCAGAACTCTTCTGGTTTCACCAAAGTTCATTCTTTGTTGGGATGATGGTCGGAGGGAAGTCAGAGCCAGTCGCTGGTGACCTGAAGACATCTAGTTGGTGGGCTGTAAAAAGTACTACATAGCAGGCAACAGCATACAATTGAGTTCACTGGCTGTTTTCCCCTAAAATCAAATCCCCTTGAGGTACACATCAGACTTCCTCGTCTTCCCACATTACCCACCAAGTATATCCTGGTCCCTGAGCAAAAGCAAACCCACTAGTGGGTTTGCCTTTACCTGAAGCAGGAATAACCCAGACTGTCTTCACCAGCAAATTCTTTATGTGCACCACAGGAACTTTATCCCCTTCTACAGTATGTACAAGTTCTGACTGGGCTGGGCCAGCCCTGTTGGCAGATCCTCTGGTGTTGACCAACCAGGTGGCTTTTGGTAAATGTGTACCCCAAAGCTTGAAAGTCCCACCACCCATTGCTCTCAGTGTAGTTTTTAACAGCCCATTGTACCATTTGATTTTCCCAGAGGCTGGTGGATGGTAGGTAATGTGATATATCCATTCAATGCCATGCTCTTTGGCCCAAGTGTCTATCAGGCTGTTCCGGAAATGAGTCCCATTGTCTGACTCAGTTCTCTCTGGGGTGCCATGTCACCACAAAATCTCTTTCTCAAGGCCCAGGATAGTGTTCCGGGCAGTGGTGTGAGGCACAGAGTATGTTTCCAGTCACCCAGTGGTTGCTTTCACCATGGTAAGCACATGGCACTTGCCTTGGCAGGTTGGTGGGAGTGTGATATAATCAGTCTGCCAGGCCTCCCCATATTTGTACTTCAGCCATCGTCCTCCATACCAAAGAGGCTTTAACCGCTTGGTTTGCTTAATTGCAGCACATTTCATACTCATAAATAACCTGGGCAATAGTGTCCATTGTTAAGTCCACCCCTCAATCATGAGGCCATCTGTATGTTGCATCTCTGCCCTCATGGCCTGAAGTGTCATGGGCCCACCGGGCCAAAAATAATTCACCATTATGTCGCCAATCTAAGTCTGTCTGAGCCGCTTTAATCTTAGCAGCTTTATCCACTTGTTGGTTGTTCTGGTGTTCCTCAGTGGCCCGACTCTTGGGTACATGAGGATCTACATGGCGTATCTTCACCACCAGGTTCTGGACCCGGGCAGCGATATTTTGCCACAGTGCAGCAGCCCAGATGGGTTTACCTCTGCGTTGCCAGTTGCTCTGCTTCCATTGCAGCAACCACCCCCACAGGGCATTTGCCACCATCCGTGAGTCAGTATAGGGATAAAGTACTGGCCGCTTTCCTCGTACAGCAGCGCCCAAGGCCAGCTGGATGGCTTTCACCTCAGCAAACTGACTCGATTCACCCTCTCCTTCAGCAGTTTCTGCAACTTGTCGTCAAGGACTCCATACAGCTGCCTTCCATTTCCAATGTTTTCCCACAATACGGCAGGAGCCATCAGAAAACAAGGCATACTGCTTTTCACTTTTTGACAGGTCATTATATGGTGAGGCCTCTTCAGCACGCATCACCTCCTCCTCTGGTGACATTCCAAAATCTTTGCCCTCTGTCCAGTCCTTGATGACTTCTAGAATTCCTGGATGGATTTCCTATTCGAGCTTGTTATGTAATTAGTGCAGCCCACTTACTCCATGTAGCATCGATTGCATGATGTGTAGAGGAGACCCTGCCTTCGAACATCCAGCCCAGCACAGGAAACCGGGGTGCCAGGAGAAGCTGTGCTTCAGTGTCAATCACTTCCAACGCAGCATGAACCCCTTCATAGGCTGCCAGTATCTCTTTTTCAGTTGGGGTATAGCTGGCCTCAGATCCTCTGTATCCCCGACTCCAAAAGCCAAGGGGTCGACCTCGTGTCTCCCCTGGAGCTTTCTGCCAGAGGCTCCAGGTAAGACCAATCTCCCCGGCTGCGGTGTATAGTATATTTTTCACATCTGTCCCGGTCCAGACTGGTCCAAGGGCTACTGCATGAGCTATCGGTTAATTTGCTCAAAGGCTTGTTGTTGCTCAGGGCCCATTTAAAATCATTTTTCTTCTGGATAGAGAGGGCTTACAATCAAACTGTAATTCGGGATGTGCATCCTCCAGAACCCCACAGCACCCAAGAAAGCTGGTGTTTCTTTCTTATTAGTTGGTGGAGAGATTGCTGTTATCTTGTTGATCACATCTGTGGGGATCTGGCGACATCCATCTTGCCATTCTATTCCCCAAAATTGAATCTCCTGTGCAGATCCTTTGACCTTACTCCATTTTATGGCAAAACCGCCTTTCAGCAGGATTTGGATTATTTTCCTTCCTTTCTCAAAGACTCCTGCTGTATCACCCCACACAATAATGTCATCAATGTATTGCAGGTGTTCGGGAGCTTGCCCCTGCTCCAGTGGAGTCTAGATCAGTCCATGTAGATGGTACAGCTGTGTTTTCACCCCTGGGGCAGTCAGTTTCAAGTGCACTGGACACCCCTCCAAGTAAAAGGAAACTGTGGCCTGCACTCTGCTGCCAAAGGAATTGAGAAAAATGCATTGGCAATATCGATCGTGGCATACCACTTGTCTGCCTTTAACTCCAGTTCATACTGAATTTCTAGCATGTCTGGTACGGCAGCACTCAAGGGTGGTGTGACTTCATTCCGGCCACAATAGTCTACTGTTAGTCTCCACTCTCCGTACAGACTTTCACACTGACTATATGGGGCTATTAAGGGGTGAGCGGGTCCTACTGATCACTCCTTCACTCTCCAGTCTACGGATCAGCTTATGGATGAGAATCAGGTAGTCTCGGTTGGTGCGATATTGCCGCTGGTGCACTGTTTCGGTTGTGATTGGCACTTGTTCTTCGACCTTCAGCAACCCCACAACAGAAGGACCCTCTGAGAGACGAGGCAAGGTGGACAGCTGCTCAATTTCCTCTGTCTCCAAAGCAGCAATACCAAAAGCCCATCGGTACCCTTTTGGGTCTTTGAAGTACCCTCTCCTGAGGTAGTCTATGCCAAGGATGTATGGAGTCTCTGGAACCGTCACAATGGGGTGCTTTTGCCATTTCCTCCCAGTCAGGCTGATTTCAGCCTCCCGTACAGTCAACTATTGGGAACCTCCTGTCACTCCAGAAATATAAATGGGTTCCACCCCTTGACAGCTTGATGGCATCGGGGTACACTGTGCACTGGTATCTACTAGAGCCTTATACTTTTGTGGGACTGATGTGCCAGGCCATCTGATCCACACAGTCCAGTAAATAAGGTATAACACAAAACCACTACTGCTACCACCAATAACAATAATGAAAAGGGAAGTAACAAGTAACTGCTCACCACCCACTGACTAATACCCAGCCTGACCCAAGCAGTGATCTCACCCTTCTGGGTAACTGCCCCCACTTTATATAGTAGGCATGATGTGCTGTGGTATGGAATACCTCTTTGGCTAGTTTGGGTCAGGTGTTCTGTCTCTACTTCCTCTCAGCTTCCCCTCCTCCCTGGCAGAGCGTGGGACTCAGAAAGTCCTTGGTCAGAGTAAACATTACTGAGCAGCAGCTAAAAACATCGGTGTTATCAGCACTGTTCCTAGGCTGAAAGTTAAAACACAGCACTGCACCAGCTACTAAGAAGGAGAAAAATGACTGCTACTGCTGAACCCAGGACAATGGCTCATTCTCACTCTTCAAAAATAACTGTATTTTCATACCCAGAAGTAATCATATTGATAAAATTGCTCAAAGAATACCTCTTCTCAGAATGTATTTGTCCTGAAAGATGATTTAGGGCTGAACATTTAGAAAAAAAAAAATGTTTTTGCAACCAATTTCTCATGTTTAGAGGTGGATGAATACTTTCCACTGGAAATGCTTTGTTTATGGCTTCATTGGGTGTTTGAATTAATAAAAATAGCATCACACAAAATACCTAATGTGTCTTGAAAACAATGTTTTTGTCTTTCTGAACAAAAATGGAATTCATTTTAGTGGTTACTGGCTGAATATTTCAGTTTGTATTGTCAAATCTCCAAAATATAAAATTTCAGTTTTTAAAAAAGGATTTTGTTTTCTTCACAGGAAACTCCTTTCTCAACAGTCCTTAATTGCAAAAAAAAAAAATGTAAGGCGTGAACATAATTTTCCTGTCATGCTTGCTTTCTGGTACTGCTCTATTTCTGCCATTGAGATAATAGAAAAATAATGTAGTCAACAAGAGTTGTCAACAGTCTTCTCTTCAAAACTGTCGTATTGTTTTTAAGTTATAGAAAACAACTTGTTATCTTAGGATGGATTTTCAGGATAATGAATGATTTCCTTGATGGTAGACTTATTTCAGTTTTGTCTTTCTCTACACACCAAAATAAATTAAAAGTACAAACCTAAATGCTTTTTTCATAACTTCCTAATCAATGACTGCATATTCATTTACTCTTAGAATATTTATCTTACTGTTCAATAAATGTCTGCTATAAGGCAACCTCATTCAACATGAAATGTGCACAGACCTGATATATTCACTGAAATCTGCTGCTTCAAAGGAGAGGATGCTATAAATAATGTATAGTGGTTAAATTAAATAATTTGTCAATATTTTTAAAGGTCTTTTACACCAAATGATTCTGTGTCTTTAGGATCTTATGATATATGGTACTTTTTTTTCCCCATCCAGAGGAGAAAATGGAATGCGGAAGTGTTTGTGAATTACTAGGGCAGTCATTGGAAATTATCAACTCCAGGACAGACCTTAGTTCAGAATAGAACATCAATATTCATCAATCAAAATAGTGGAAAATTTGCTTCAGTATGTCTGTAAAAAGCCAGGAGGTAAAAATTCCCAAGGGGGAAGGAGGGAGAAATGAGCAGGCACTAAAAATGCACAAAGGAAATGAAGGTGGGAAGGGATAAAAGAATGAAGTTGAATATATAGGTCAATTTCTTGAAAGAGCCTAAACATCCATCAATATGCCAGAAAGAACAGAGGTACTGCTGCTGTCTAAACCATACCAAAACATGTCCATTTTCAAAGACTGATGAGAAGTAACCAGATTTGGGTTTGTGGGTTGTTGTTTGTTTGTTTTTTTTCCTGCGATGCAAACACAATACAGTAAGAGTATCCAAGATTGGATTAGCTACAGTTCTAACAGTGACAGATTGTAACGCTGGGACATGTGAATAACACTAAAGCTGGTGCTGGGCTATGAAATAAAAGACCAACAATCCCAAATGAAAACCAAAAATCCCGTGGAAGAAAATAAAATTAGTCTGTCCTTAAAGTCTGATGACCATGCTATGAAATAACTGTTCAGTAACGCAATTGATGAGTATCTCTAACTGAAAGCACAAGGCAGTTCCATTGACTTCAATGGAAGTTCTTAACCAACATGCTAAATCATATCAGAGCCATGAATTTTGAGATCTGCTACTCAGAATTTACAATGCTTGCCAGCAACACTGCTGAAAGTAGACTGTAAAGACTGTAAAGATAGTGAGCCAAAGGTTTAATGACATTAAGCAAGACTGAATTTATTAAGTCAGTGATACCACCAAAACAGATTCTCTTGTCATCCTGAGAATTTACTGAAATCTTAACGTAATGACCAGCTAGTATAATATCTCCAATACTGCACTTCACCTTTGAGGTAAGTGCCTTGACAAAAATCCAACTAGCTACTGCCTTCTCAGCTTTCAAAGCCCTCCTTATAACTCACCTCTGTCATCACTCTTCTGAACACAGGCTATCAGCCAGCTGCCTCTGAGGCCTTTGAAAACCCCTTCGAAAATCTCATCTTAAATATGATTCTGTACACCAAATAATCTCAAAATCATTAATAATGTGAAAGAATAAGTCTGACAATTCATTTGCTCTGATTTAGAAATAAAGTAAGTCCATGGGTTTCTGTACATGTAACTATCAATCTGATCCCCCCTCCTCCAGTCATACAACTAGTTGATAGAAAATAGAAGATAATTACCTTTTTAGTGGGCATTTTTATTTTTAGGAGTTCTGCTTCTCGAGTAAGTACTTGCCAGGGTGCATGTATACGGACAAAACTCAATCCTTGGATCTTATTCTGAAACATTAAATAGTGAAAACAATGTATTTCAATATTATTGAACAGAATACAGTAGAAAGGTTTCATGATGTCACCTCCAAGTCATGAAGTAGTAGTCAATCACGGTGAATAACCAACTGCTGTTACATCTGGGCTTAAAAGCGACCTTTTCTTTAAAATGCTCTAAAATCAACTAATCTGCTGTGTATGAACCTTGAAGACAGAAGTCTACAATTTCAAATTTTGCAATCATGTGAACCAGAAACCCCCATGCTACAGCTTTCACACTCAGAAATTTCGCAAGTAATCTGACTTAATTAGTGAGTTTCTTCATCTCTGGGTGAACTTTTCTTTAGGCTCCCATTTTCAGTTTTGCATGATTATGTCCTGGACACTCCATCAAATTAGTAGGTCCTTACAGTAGCTCCTTGGGAACAGGCCCAACTTTTAGTGCCCTAAATATCTGTAGCTGGAGTGACAGCCCTAAACAAAACATTCAAATTGAACTTCTGCAGAGAGACACAAGCCTGATATTTATGTAAATAACTGGCTATGCTGTGCAGAGGCAGAAGACTACACAAGAGAGCCTCACACAGCCAATTTGCTGTGGTCTGCACTGTTGAGAAGGTTCTGCCTTGGTAGCACATCTGAGTTACACAAAGGCACTCTAAGATCACTAAGCAGCACCGCTGACAAAACCATGAAAACTAAATACAGGCATGTTGATAGAGAATTTTTCTCAGTGCACAAAAATAAATTCTATCTGTAAATTATGCAGAGTAATGCATACTGTGGAAACAAATGGAATAAATGTTGGGATGGAGATTAGAAAGAGGATATGAGGACATGTTTTGGGAAAGACATGGAAGTGGAGAAGGGGAAACTTTAAAGGCTTCATTAATGCTAAGATTAATGATCTTTGTGTAGCTGTGTGCATGCTGGGCTATAGTGCTGGGGCATATTGTCACTTTGCATTTTCCCTCCTACATACATGTAAGGATCAGTACAGTCCCCTCCCTCCAGAGGAGCATGAATCTCTTTGATTCCCTCCTATATCCTCCTCATATATCCTGAAATTTAGAAGTGAGACAAGAAAACTGAAGTGGGGTTTCCAACTTGATGACAAATATATCTGGGTTACATTTTGGGCTTAAATACAAAACTCAGCTGCCTCACCTGTGAGTAGCTGCCTTGTACAAAAAGTTGTACGTGTCTAGAGAAAAAATGCTAATAAACATAGCTTGATGTCACTACAAATTAAATTCAATCAACCAGCAGCATAACTACAAAGCTGAGAACACACGCCATACCCATGGAAACTTAGCATCTTCTGCTGGAAATTGACTCCAAGAAAATTATCTTTCTCAAAAGCTTTAAGAAAATTTTTAAATAGAGTCTCAGTCTAGGTGTATGTCTAAATATAAAAGACTGGTGTAGCACATTTACCCCAGAAAAGGCTCTCCTCTCCTATAGCTGTATGATATCACATTGCCATCAGCATTTTAGAACCAGCATTTAATGTTTTCAAAGTTAATACACGCTTACAACTTCATGCAAACACCAAACATGTATTTGCTGAATGTTTCATAATGCTTTCTGATTTAAAAATAAAATAAGTTGTTAGATGGAACTCCTACTATTCTTACTGTAATTATTTTGCTGTTATATCCTGGATAGCTGCAACATGAACTACAAAGATCACTACATCACTTTTAGCTAACATTTCTTTAGTGGACCAATGTTATTTTAAGGAGCAGAATGATCTGCAGATTGACTTTTTCATCAGTCCACTGGAGAAGTCAGCTTTAAGAGAAGGAAGTAAAAATTCACTGGGCATGAGCAGATGTTCTGGTAATCATTTGCTGAAAATAGATTAATAACAGATGAGAGTTTAAATTTCAGTGGGTTAAGATCAAGAGGCTTCTTCTCAGCTTTTGGCCAAAATCAAGCATGTGTCCTCTGTCTGGGGGACTATATTCCACATTGGCAAGAGAAAGGACAGTCTGATCTAATTGGTTGTTTCCAGCTCATGCTCATATGACTACACAGATTGCGAATAAAATCAGTCAGATAATTTGAGAAAAAAAACCAGATGAAGAATATGACCTTTGCATATTTGAACAAAAATATGTTGGAAAGTTTTGCTGTTCATGAAGTGATATCAGATGTAGAGCAATCAGAAACTTAAAAATCTTTAAAAGCCCTAAAAATCACCCCATGATAGGAAATTGAGACCACTTTAATAAAGACTAATGCAAAGTAAATAAAGTAGCGAAAACAAGACCAAGTAATTCCTGTTGCATGGTAAACAAAAAGTGAAGAACAATGGACTGCTGAATATTTATCTTGGGATTACTGGAACCATGTTTCCCACATCTTGCTATGTTTACCTAACATTATAATTAACCAAAGAAATTTAACAAAAATTTAATCATCAATCTCATATTGTATCTCAAGGGATGAATAATCTACCTAGTTTTCTACTGAGCCACCTAAATAAAAACCTATACCACTACTCCTCTACTAAGGATACTTTCCCTACTTTTCAATCCTTCATCTGCAGTATTTCCAGTTGTATCTTTGCATGCCGTTTTTGTTATTATCATTATGATGGCTGGTGAAGATCTGTTCAACTAACTTATTCCCAGGGTGCTTATTGTATTGAAAACATTACCAAAAGTTAGAACTTGTTTTTCTCATGTCCAGAGTGGATTTATAACTGCCTACTGGAGACATCCACTCTATGGCGTCATTTGGTTAATCACCTGAAGTTACTAAGGTACACGTGTTTGTAAATACAGTTTAATATCTGGTCTAATGAAATGCTGTCAGTCTTCTGTTTTGAATACTCACAATCACCAATGCTTATTCATTGTACTTTAGGTGTATTACTGAAGCTACCATGTTGTGCTGGCTAACATTATTTTTGTATGACCATTAACTTGTTATTTAATACAGCCATCCTTAATCAAGTCCTTTTTCACTTAGAGCTGATGTCCCACAGGACTTTATTCTTGGCCATGCATTGTTCTATTTCTATATCATTGCACTCCCTGACTATATTACTCAAATGACTAAATATTGCTATGCAGATGACAAACAGATTTGTTGCTCTCATGATCCCTTTTTTGTCAAAACTGTATTCCATATTTCAGAGTTCTTCCAGTAAGTTTTAAGAGTGGAAGCTTTTCAGTAAGTTGGCTATGAATTATTCAAGATATATCTTGGCTTCTATTCCATTTTGTAAAGTTGAATTGGGCCTTCCCATTTCAATAGAAAAACTCAACATTGAAGTCAAATGGAAGAAAATCTTGAAGGTCTGGTTTGCTTTTCAATCCGCACATGAAGAAAAATATATCACAATTTCCTTTCAATCTATCATGCATTCCAAGTAGTTTAAAGCAGGACTTTAACAGCAGTCTATATTGCAATTATTTCTGTCTCATAGTGGAAAGGTAGGGGCTAAATAAAATACAAATTTCTCCAAGGAGACTTTTTCTGTCTTTCATGCCTTAACAATAAAATACATTAGCACCTGCAACAACTGCAAGCACAAGATTTATTGCAGACTTATCATCATCAGGTCCATAGCAGAAAAAATTGTATGATAAATATGAAAGCTCTCATATAGATGTGCTCCTATTGGTCATAATTTGACTAATGATAACTCCAAAACTGATTATTCTTTTTAACTAAAAACTGAACATTCTGAAACAAGGCTAGACAAGCATAATAGCTAGACTAAGTAGAAAAGCTTTCTCTGCCCAAAAACTTAGACTTGTCATAGAATTTAAGTTTATACAAAAATCAGATATCGAGTGAGGATTCTGTCATTCCAAAGTTAGTGGTATATCTGTATTTCTCACACACTTTGACAGTCGCAGTTGTTCAACCATAACCACCATAACTCAATTATCATGCTTTTATTGGCTTCTTCCAGTTCCCAGTTTCTTAATTCAAGCCCCTCCAGGAACAGGTCACAGATTAAGGAGATGTACCATGAAGCATTCTGTGTTACAGCAGGAGTTTGTGGAGGAATCCTGTTGGTCCATAAGAGCACAACATGTAAAGGATGGAATACTGCATATCCAGTTCAAAGATCTCTCATAGTACCATTATTTTTTCAGGCCAACTTGACTCCCACCTTACCTCATTCAGACAGCCTATTTGTCATGTGTCAGCCATGTCACCTCAAGTTGAAGTGCTCTCAACAGTTTATTTGGATACCTTTAACATGAGCTAAAGCCTATGATGCTAAAGGCATTGTATTTGTCAGTCACAGTCATAGAATCAAGACGAAAAAAAGGGCAAACCCAGTAATTATACTCTGGGAGAACTTGAGACTTCTTTGTGGTTAACATACTCCTTCTACCAACTCTGTAAATACAAAATTTATTACTAAACGCAACTTTTAAGTAAGCCTTTCTCATTATTTCCTTGTCATGAAATCATGCATCATTCATACTATATTAAATGAATATAGTTACATATAAAATATATATTAAAGTAATTGAGTTACTTTAAAATACTTGTCCAAAGAAATAGATTTCTGCTGTGTATATTAATAGCAAGAAGAGAGAAACACTGAAGGGTAGAAAGAAGCTGAACAGAAGTAATTAACTGCTGTCTAAGGGAGTTTGAGTGAACTGCTAATCTTTCTTATGATTAAAAAAAAATACACAAAGGGGATGGAAAGGCATAAATTATAAAACCTGAAGCATGCAAACTTCCTCCTTAAAAAGACAAATCATCTGGGCCTGAAACATTTTATCCTTCTGTGATTATTGAGTAGATAGAAAAATACTAGACACATATAGACAGCAAGTTTCTAATGGCTTCAGTTAATATAATCAGACGTCTTTTGCTGACATTGGTAATACCAGCCACACTAGGAAAGCAGCAATAAGAGAGTCTGTAGAGAGGAAAAAAAAAAAGGGGCCCTAGTAGCTCAGTAAAAGTAATCATCTTCCCATTTATTCCATCACCAAATGGATCAGTCATGTCTGCAAACGCAATTGTTCAAAATTGTCTACTCTCCTGTTACCAGCTCTGGAAATTGAGGCAAATAATAATATGATGTGATAGCACAAATAAAATACAATATTTTGTTACTATCACAGAACTCTACAGAATGACATGGCATTGCCAGATTCAGACAGTGACTGTGAAAACTGTCTGTGTTTAGTGCCAAATGTATTGAATCTCTATCTCCACAAGGACTGGCATTTTGCTGATCTTAATGTTTTGTACCCAAGACGCAACATCAGTCTATCACAAAGCATGAATACCAAAAGGTACATCAGTGACGTTGTAAAAAGGAAGAGCAGTCACTGGTCTGGGTGAGATATCAAGACCCAGGATATCTTGACATAGAGAGGTCAGTCCAAAACAATTCTTTGCTCATGTTATCTATCCAAATGTAGGCAAGTAATTTGTTTCTGTCACTTTCTGTCAATGGAGATAATGGAACTTCCCTCAATCAAAAGACGTTAGTGAAGATACATTTGTTGCAGATTGAGATTCTCACATAATACCGTAAACAAATAAGACTGTATGGCTACATAGACAGTAGCCATACTACACATCTTATGATTTTCACGTTTTCCTTTAAAAACTATAGTCCTTTTACCTTTTGCCAAACTTCCCCTTTTCTATTTTCATTATTTTTCTGAGATACAGATTTACCTTACTCTATGGCTACATAGTGCCTAGCATAACAAGATCCTCATCAATGACTGCATATTCTCATGTGAAAGTATTACAAATTATTAGCAGCAATCCCCAACAGCTTCAAGAAGTTGTCCACTCCTGACAACCATACACAGCATGAGTGAAAAGATGCAAAGCACAGGCTTGTTCACTGATGACAAAAGTAAACTCCATCTAGTTCACAGAGTTAGGTTTTTAGCTGCTCAACAATATAAGAAGCAGACTCACTTTGGTCCAAATTTCAGACCTTAAGCAAAGCTGTAATAATTTACACATTTTGACAGTTTGCCTTTCTCTTTCTTCATTTCTATCAACAGTGACGGCGTTAATGTCCTGTTTATTTTACTCTCTTACTCCCACCTCTGAACATAAATGGTTAAAGAGCATACTAGTGTGTATAAGCAAAGAACAGAACACCTTGGAATGAAAGATCTGGCCAAAACCGTTTCAAAGAAACTACATAACCTTAATTCTTTAGATAAAGCACTGTGGAATGAAACAGTTGACTTTGCACACCTTTTGCAATGTTTCTTCATGGCATTGCTACCTTTCCAACCAAAATTTTCCCTCTCATCTACAGACAGAAAAAGTCTCTGAATGGAGGATGATACAGGAAGCCTAAAAACACAGGCATGCTTTCACTGAATGAGATGGAAATATTTAATGGCACACAATAGAATGAAAATGAGCTGTTAGAAACTCAAGCACAAATGTAGAACAGATTGTTAAATCTGCCAGATAACAAAATGCACAGACCTCTTCATTACTGTAGTACACAATGAAGGTGAGTAACAAATATGTCAGGATTGTAACTGACTTTTAATTCTTCCTGAATACACATTTTGGATTTAAAAATGAGTGCATTGTCCTGGTTATTTTTCAAATATTTTTCTATGGCCACTACTTAATACAGCATGGAAAATGTGACTTTCAAATGTAAAGCAAAATTTTCCCTATTTCTTTATATTAACTTCATCAGCATTTTTTTTGCTACAAAAGCATATCACAATTACAGGACATCTTCTAAGATTGAATACCAGAATTAAGGATAAAATGCAAAATTGAAAAAAAGCACACCCAAATCAGACTTCTCAACGAGGAAGGAAGGAGTGTTCCTACTCTACCACCTCCTATATTTTGGCAGTGTCCATGGAAAAACACGTAATCAGCTGGCCTGGCTACATTTGGTGCCAAATTACCTAGCAAATAAGCCAATATTCTGTAAAATACATCATATCAAATGTGATTATCAATAATAAAATCAACAAACTTCTCGAGGCCAAAGAGTTAACATTATAAAGGGCAAAATGTAATTCCTCTTGAGAGAATGAGACACACTAATCTGTGCAGAGATTTATACTCTAAACAATTTTCCAGATGAAGCAGCATGATCATGGAAGTCAATTTTTAGACCAGATAACAGGCCTGTTACCAGTAGGGGGATTAATGAAACAGAGATTGAATGTCCACTCTAGCAGACTCAATCTCAATATCACAATAAAAAAAATGGAGAAGAACAAAATAAAGTGTACAGGATACCAAGCAGAAAAACAGAGGAATGCCACCTTAAATATTGCTTCATCACTCAATACTTGATCTGGGATATTAACAATCAAGTACATAAAGGGATGATTCAATTTTGTGTTGAAAGATTTTAAATTTCAATTCATTCTTAGGAAATATATTTTGATGGGTTTACTTTAATTTAAAAGTGTTAGGAGATGATACAAATATATTTCATTACCAAGTATGTTCTTCTAATCATGCGCTACAAGCCTTTCCAGGATGGTGACTCCTTTTGAGGTCTCTCACCAAAGATCAGTAGGAGTAAAAGGAAGGTTGGCTGTATGTCCACTGTCTTGATTTGGGAGGGGATTAAGAAGAAGATAATCAAAGTATTCTGGTTGGCTTGTTTGCTGGCAAGGAATTCAAAATCTATCTGGACAGTTTACAGCCTCAGTGTAAACAGGGAGAGAAGGGAAGAAACACTGGCAGTCACTCTGTAACGTCATGTGACACATTTTGGATAAGGCAACAGGTCCTGGGGTGGGTAAATAATTGGTTGAACAATGGGAAACTGGACAGAAGGAGATCCTGCACTGCTGAAAAAAAAAAGTCACTGAAGGGGTTTTGTAGGGTCTGCATTGCACAGCACCATCTTAAGCAGCCTGGAAAAAGAAATAAGCAGTGAGAAGACAAACTGTACTGATGAAGATTTTCAGTGTAGCAAGTAGATTGTGAGAAATTATAGAAAATCTTTATGAGAGTAGGAGCCTGAACAATGGCAAATGGCTTTCAATGTGAATAAATATAAAGCAATATCCATGAGTTAAAACTAGTTTCACATATAGAGCTCTGAATTGACTTATACCAGTCAGTAATGACATTTTGGGTTTGCAACAGAAAGTTCACTGAAAATATCAGCTCAATATCTTGTAAAAGCCAAGAAATAAAGCAAACATTATGTTCCATTAGGAAAGGAATAGAGACTAAGAAAAAAATCCCCAAACCTACTTGAACACATCAATCCATGCTCTATCCACATCTTGAACTCAATGTGCAGTCCCTGTTGTCTCACTTCCAAAGAGATAAATTGGACCACAAATGGGTTCAGAGGAGGGCAACAAACACCATAACAGACTTGCTATGACAGCAATATAGGAATTACAGCTTAGACTGAGGCCCTTCATTCTGGAAAAGAACAATCTTAAGGAAGACACTCTAGAAGTCTGTAAAATCATGCATGGTAAGGAGAGGGGGTGTGGATGGACTCCCTGCAGCCTTTTTCAGAGCAAGTACTAAAGGGCCTCAGAGAAAGCTCAGCTAAGCTACTGGGCATCAGACTAGAAATAAACAACAGGACACAGATACTAATGCAATGGGTATTACTTCTGTCTTGCCAAAAGACTTTGTGGGTGCAAAAACTGTGTAATGTTTCAAGAAGAAACTATACCAGATTTTGGAATAGAGATCCACAGAATCTTACTAGATACACAACTACACCAAGGAGGGGAAATTACCTGAACTGAAAGTAGCTGTCATCAGGAGAACGTTAGAGCAAAAGTGTCTTAAAAGTTTGTACCTTTCCTATTTTTTCCTACACATTTCACCTTTGCAACTGTTAGATACACAGTATTGTATTGATGGACTGTCTCAAACAACAGGATAATTTTATGTTAATTATGCCATATCTAGTCGGGACTTTAGGCCTTTTTTTCTCCCCAATATCTGACTTCTTACTTCCTACTATCATCTCTTATCCAATTAACTGCATAGCCAAAAAAAAAAAAAAAAAATACACAGTAAGCAATATAACTACCTCACCCTTGGACAGATTATAGGTTGCAACAACTTATTATTGTTACAGGGACCACCTCAATGCCAGTTAAAAAAGGGGCTGGTTAACAGCTCTCTTCTGTGGTGGAGCAGAACCTGACTGATGCAAGTGATCTCATTAGATGCTCGTACCATTCCTGGTTTCCCTACCATATCACGCTCTACAGCATCTCAAGGCTAGAGAGTAATGGGGAATGGGGACTCAAGAGTTGTCATTAGTTCATAATCTCACCCTGAGCTGTTCTTCTGTCTTCAGATTATGCTACAATCTGGTGGGTAGTTTATAATAAATGATACAGATTATGACGCAATTTCTTTCCTTCTGATGCTTTAATGAGACTATCAGGCTAGGCTATCAGATAATATAACTTGGCACAGCTACACCATGTTAACAGAGTTAGATGGGCATCATTAGAGGTTAAGACCTGAAAATCGAACATACTCAAGTCTGGACTTGTGCAGGTTTATCAGCAAGGAGAAAAGATCAAAGGTAACTTGGATTCTGGAAGCACTGGCTTAAGGAAGAACAAATCCAGACAAAACTTAACACAAGAAAAAGAATTTAAATTTATTTTTAACATTAAATAAATTTTCTGGCCTTTAAGTCCAGAGGGGCAAAAGATTTCTGGCCCTCTGGACATAAAGACCAGAAATCTTTTCATCTTCATCAATCAACCAGAGGAAAGTTAATGATATTTCATTCCATTACTCAAGTTACTTGAGAAAAAAAACACTTCTCTTCTTGCACAGTACCAGCGAAATTGTTCTATTCTTGGTGCCTGTCAACAGGAATAAGCAGGAGCAAGACTGAAGTACAGCATACTCCATGCCTGTTTTGGAAAGTAATTTCTCTTTTGAACCAAAAGATCTCAGACTGGGTGAGTCAAGACACATCAATGCTTAAAAAACTATTTGAGGGCTACAAAGACCAATGAGCTGTCTACCTGTCTATTAGGTGTAATTAGAAAACATGGCATTTAACTTTAGATGGGGAAAGTGGGTGCTGTAAAAGGTCACTGTCAGTATATTTCCTTTTCCTACATTTTGGCACTACAAAATCACAATACTGAGTATAGCTAATAACCTTACCTATGTTGACAGTGTTATCACTTAAATTTCTCCAAAGCATGTGTTCTTCAAGGGAGTTCATCCCATCTCCAGACTACAACACTTGCCTATGGTTAGTTGTAATGATGATGCATTTTTCATTATGGTTAGGTTGTATTTACAATCCTGGCGCTATTCATTTTAGGTTGTACAGCCCAGTGTGGAGAAGAGCAAAGATAGATTGCAAAGAAGTACAATGCCATTTCTTGTACCTCTTCAACAAATGAGAGAACTAAATTCAGGTAGGAACATCTTTTTTTTTTCTACTAAACACACATAATGCAAGGAACCAGACTGCATTTCCAACTGCCCAGCATGAACAAGGGTATAAAAGAGCCAGACTGACTCTGAGACAAGTTCCTTGTACCCAAGGACTCTCTAGACAAGGAGTAGGCCACCACTGAAGCACAAGCATGCTTCAGATGAAGTGTGGAGGCCAATCTGATAAGCTCTGCTCGATGCTTGCAGGCTCTGCAGATGATTAGAAGGCAGCAACAACAGCAGCCCTGCAATCTGAGCAAATCATCAAGCAAAGAACAGTAATTGCTTGAAACACATTTTCAAGCTGAGCCTAACATGAGAAGCTTGGCAAACAGCCTGGGAATCAATGCCCAAGAAATACTTAATTCATAGATGAAATGCTCAGTATTATAATATTTCTGGAGCTCTAAGAGACTCAGATCTCTCACCTAATGTGGTACCTAGGCTGGAAATAATATCTTCCTACAAGGGCATGATGATCACTACTGAAATCAGCCAGTGATGGACAGCATTAGATTTTCAGAAACATTAACTACACAGCATTTTCTAGTGATCCTTATAGGATGTGCTGAACTATAACAGTTTTGAAAATTAGCCCTCAATACACTCCATTACTACATCAGGTATCTCTCCCATCTACACTGATCATCTCAGCTCCCCAAAAAATTACTGTCCAAAAGGCAATCACTCAGTAGATATTAGTAGAACACCTATCACAACACATAGTGCATTCGACCATCACAGTGCTGCTTTGTACATGCCATAAGCTTTGTTGGCCAGATTTAGCTCCCATCTCAATTACGATAAATTTGGAGTCACTGCAGAAAAAAAGAAAGCAGCAGCCAGTCAGGATTTACAAGTGCCAATTTGCTCCATTTTAACACAGAAATTAAAGAGGGTTTAGACATCATCTATATTGTTTATTTGACCAGGTGTCTGTCAGGTAAAAAAAAAAAAAACAAAACCATAAGCAAAAAACCAAACAGTTGCCAAACCATTGTAACTGAAATATGAGTTCCAATTTCTATTACAGTTCTAAGAATAAATGCCTGCAAATGTTACACTAACAATGTTTGGTAAAGGTTGACACATTGTAACATTGTAGGCTCTCCAATACACTTCATAACAGCATGCAACAAAACTGTATGTTAGTAAGACTTTATTTTGGGGCTGACATTGAAAAATTAAAGTTTATGTAGAAAGCTCAACAAATCACTTCTAGAGACATAAGGTTCAGGTGGGCCATTAACTTTAGACTGTAAGAAAGATACTTAGCAGATAGAATGTGGAATACAAATAATATCATGATATAATTACAAAGTTGTTTCTGCCTCAAGGGAAATGAATTAGTAAAGCAAAAATGTAAGACTCGCTATTCCAAACCTGGTGGTAACACATAATCTGAAATTTACAGGTAATCACTACCAGATTTTTGTAATAAATATGGTTCTATACACTGATAGCAATAAGCACCTTCATTCACATCTTAAATTCTGCTTTATGCCTCATTAGAACTATTCCTAATTTTGTCATATTCATAAATCTTTTTGCTTGTTTTACATCAGCATAGTCAAAGAAAATCACATAGTATACCTCTTTCTAGACAGCCTTTAAATACATATATATATAGTAATATCTTGAATATTTTTGTACCTTTGCTTTGGCATGGTCCTGCTGTACTTTTCCTATACTTCTGCCGCACTGAATAGGATTAGTAAGTGTTGTTATTTTCCAATAAACTGTCAAAGTTCAGAAAAGGGAGGCTATGTAAGAAAGCCATGTATTCGCTCTGCTAGACTGTGACAATAATGGGAAGACATGTTCAGAAATAGAATACCCAAATCTTGCATAGCAAAAGCCAGCTACTCTCAAGTGAGTCCTGTGAGGTTTGCCTGTTGCTCAGATTAAGCCAAATACTTCCTGTGAATTAGGCACCACAGCCCTTAGAGGTCCTGTAGTGCATTTACTCTGCAATCTGTTTCCTTGATAGCTACTCACAGATGCTAAATCATATCTTTCTGAAATCAGTGGAAGAAAAAAAAAAATCTCTTTATACTAGTGTTATTAAGGTCTGCAGATTCTAGCCATTATTTTTAAAGCCCTGATTAGAGTCACACACTTAGCTTGCATCTTAAGTGGGTACTTTAAGAGCATTCCAAAACTGAACATATGGGAAGTCATTGCTGTAGCAAACCCTCAGATTATGCTAAGTTTTGAGTGCTCAGTAGTGTGTTTCTAAGGACTTCAGTCACTGCTTGCCTGAGAAGGAACCTCAGGACACAGTCACATAACAAAAGATGGCACAGCCTTCACTGTCCTAACATGGCTGACATTGCTGGATTAGTGTTAACATTCACGTAGAGTTCAGAGGTGACCACATTTTAAGTGATTTCATTAACAAAGTCTATCAGAAAGGATTTATCAGCACTGAGATCAAAAGAAAAAGGAAAAAAGGGGTCAAGTTTTGCCTTTTTTTTTTTTCCTCATTTTTGCAGTTTTCAGTAAAACAAGGTGAAGCAAAACTGAAGCAAAACTCTGGTCAGTTTGCAGGGGGCATCACCAAATTTATCTGTTTTATACTCATCACAAGATGCTTTTTGTTCTTGGCATGCAGTAGGGAGAATATTCTGACAGACTCAGAGTTACTCAGCAAAACTGGGAGCAAGAAAAACAAACAAACAAAAATAAGCTTAGCAGATTTAAGCAGCAATTGGCAAACAACAAGAAATGAGCAGACTAAGGCATGGCAATAAATTAACTGCATATTTTGGCTTACTAAAGAAACAATACAGAAAACTGTGTCTTTGCCTTCCATTACCACATATACTTACTAACATTTATATTGGAAAATAATTTGTAGTATAAAAATTATATAATTTATACTAATTTATAGTATAATAATTCATTTATAGTTAACGCATTACGGTATTTTTAAACATAAATTTCTTTGGTCAGATTGAGTTTTAGAGGATAGCACATATTACTGATTCTTTGTATTCCCATTGCAATTTATCTTAGCTACTCTGTTCTATTTTCTTACACTGAAATGATAATCTCGGTAATAAAGAATCCATCTTCTTCTGTGTTTATTCAGAATGCCACTGGATTCTCATGTGTGGTATGCCCCAGCAGTAGTATAAATAGCAGTAACCACACAGACACACATCTGGTTATATAACATTTGCACATGAGGCTAAAATGCTAAAAATATTAATTTATCACTCACAATTGAGAATATTGAGTAGGCCTTTTGTCAAAAAGATCATACATGAATCCCAGATAACTGAACAGGTGCTTTGGCATTCACACAGACAAAAAATGACTTCTTAATACTGATATGATATTATGTTTTTAGAGCTTTTTTAAGTTTTGTTTCAACAAAGACCATTAACTAAATATTTACAACATGTGTTAGCTCTTTCCAAATATTTATAGAGATGATTTAAAAACCCCAACAACTAATTGCAATGCTTCCTTTTAACTAAAAGCACAAACACACATACACAAGTTTAGTCAACTAAAAATCTAAAAAGTGCCTTAATTCCCCTTAAATCCACACATTAGTATAGATGATATATATACACATATGCAGTATACATACACACAGTTTTAGATATGTATATACATCCAAATAAGTAATCCCTACTTGAACTTTGACACTCCAGGGAGACAGCCTTGGTGTTCAAACCTTCTACCCCTTCCCCACCAAAAGAAAACCCATCATTTGGGCTTCCCACAGATCAGTATGTAAATACAGAGTATAGCACTGAGATTGAGTCCTGAGCAGGAGCATCATACTTTGTTATTCTCTAAGGCAGGCTCTGCTGGTCCTCTCTCCGTGATCCACCTCAGAACCTCATCTAGCAGACTCACAACTCACATAGGCAGTTGATAGGTTGCCGTTTCACACTAATTCAGTCTGGTGTAAATTACAAGGTTGTAGTCCCAGATTCTTTCCTGCCCCTAGCCATGTGGCCACACACCCACCACTCCACCCCCTCCCCCCAGCCCCAAGCAAGTAGTCACATTTATATAACTGGGTAGTGAGTTTCTTTAGCTAGATCAGTTGCTTGTAAACTAAATCCAGTTTTAAAGACCAGTTAGATGTCAGATGGATACACATTTCAAGTGATCAACTCTTGGCAACACTGCAAGAGAGAGGAATGTGCAAAAACACATTGCTCAGGGCAGAAAAGAGGGCAGATTCACAGAATACCTAGCTCAGATCATCCTGCCCTGTGCCTCCAGGATGCTTGTAAAAATGAAAACAACAGCAGGAAAAAAAAATGTTTGCTTGACTCAAATTTAATGTCCAATTTTTTTTTTCTTTTTCTTTTTTTTTTTTTTTTTTAATATCTGGATAAAGCATACAATGTGGGAAGTTTTTTAGCTTTGGTGGGATTTTCCTTCAAATTAATAATTGAATTGGTGTGAATCCCCAAATACTTTTGATCAATCATATAGAAACACAGAATCATAGAACAGTTAGGGTTGGAAAGGACCTTAAGATCATCTAGTTCCAGCCCCCCTGCCATAACCAGGGACACCTCACACTAAACCATGCCACCCAAGGCTATGTACAATGCAGCCTTGAACACCGCCAGTGATGGAGCATTCACAACTTCCCTGGGCAACCCATTCCAGTGCCTCATCACTCTCACAGTAAAGAATTTCTACCTCATATCCAATCTAAACTTCCCCTGTTTAAGTTTGAACCCGTTACTCCTTGTCCTATCACTACAGTCCCTCATGAAGAGTCCCTCCCTAGCATCCCTGTAGGCCCCCTTCAGATACTGGAAGGCTGCTAGGATGTCTCCACATGGCCTTCTCTTTTCCAGGCTGGACAGCCCCAACTTTCTCAGCCTATCTTCATACGGGAGGTGCTCCAGTCCTCTCATCACCCTCGTGGCCCTCCTCTGCACTTCTTCCAACAGTTCCATGTCCTTTTTATGTTGAGGACACCAGGACTGTACACAAAACTCCAAGTGAGGTCTCATAAGAGCAGAGTAGAGGGGCAGGATCACCTCCCTCGACCTGCTGGTCACGCTCCTTTTGATGTAGCCCAGGATATGGTTGGCTTTCTGGGCTGCAAGCACACACTGAAGCCGGCTCATGTTCATTTTCTCATCCATCAACATCCCCAAGTCCTTCTCTGCAGGGCTGCTCTGAATCTCTTCTCTGCCCAACCTGTAGCTGTGCCTGGGATTGCTCCGACCCAGCTGTAGGACCTTGCACTTGGCATGGTTAAACTTCATCAGGTTGGCATCAGCCCACCTCACAAGCATGTCAAGGTCCCTCTGGATGACATTCCTTCCCTCCAACGTATCAACCAAACCACACAGCTTGGTGTCATTGGCAAACTTGCTGAGGGCACACTCAATCCCACTGTCCATGTCAATGTTGAACAAGACTGGTCCCAACACTGATCCCTGAGGGACACCACTCGTTACTGGTCTCCAGCTAGACATGGAGCCATTGAGCACAACTCTTTGCGTGCTGCCATCCAGCCAGTTCTTTATCCACCCAGTGGTGCACCTCTCAAATTGATGTCTCTCCATCTTAGAGACAAGGATGTCATGTGGGACAGTATCAAACGCTTTGCACAAGTCCCGGTAGATGACATCAACTGCTCTACTCCTGTCCATCAGTTCCGTAACCCCATCATAGAAGGCCACCAGGTTGGTCAGGCAGGATTTCCCCTTAGTGAAGCCATGCTGGCTGTCACCAAGCACCTTGTTGTTTTTCATGTGGCTCAGCATGCCTTCCAGGAGAATCTGCTCCAAGATTTTGCCAGGCACAGAGGTGAGGCTGACTGGTCTGTAGTTCCATGGGTCATCCATTTTCCCCTTCTTGAAAATGGGGGTTATATTTCTGCCATTAAAATCTTTCTTACTCCAGTACAATTTGCCTGCCTGCAGTTAACAACCTCAGTCCCATCACCTCATCCAGAAATGCCAGGAGCTTAAGGAGCTGCTGTTACCTCCTGTACCGGAACTGCTCCTGCAGCTTCCTTTCTTTTTGTTCCCTAAGGTGGTAGCACTTGCAAAGACTGGCTTGTAGGATAGAAATCAGGCAAGATTCATACCTGTGTCTTTTTCTGTGCCAAAAATGCTGTGAAAGGTCAAATTTTAGAAGAAGTATTTATTTAAAGGCAATACTACTCCCATGTCACTAAGTAAATGTAAATATATTTATATAATCTCTCTCTACATATAAAATATATATAAAACATTCAAAAGCTGTCACTGGTCTGAAGGCATTGATAGGGACAGGACATCTTTTATGAAATAATGGAAATTTGGAATCCATTGCAAGGAGCACAGTACACTACTGCAGAATACCTACACAGATACTGCCAGCGTTGCCAATCACTACATTATAAACCACACCTATTTTTTAATACTAAGACCAGCTGCCTTTAATAACATGGTCCAGTAGGTCTCCTGACTTTTTTGTGGGTTTTGTCCTGCCAAGGAGTGAGTCTGATGCCACTAGAGCATTGCAGAAGGATCTTGGAGCATTTAAAAACCCTCTTTGAGCTGACTGCTCTTTGAAGAATCTTGCCAGTTGGTGGCCGGATGTGACAAAAGCCCCTAAACCAACAAATACTTTCCAAGAGAGTAACTTGTGAGCTGTGGCTCACAGGTGAAAAAAACCTGGGATCCCTTGTGGTGCAAGCTGTAACTTATGTCATTACCATTGTGCACTCAAATGCTTCTTGCAACAGATCAGTTCAAAAGTAAAGTATGTCCTCAACTGATCAAGCTTTGGTGCCTTACTGAAGCTGAGCTTTGTTAGCTTTGGGTGAGCAGTTTCTTATGGGCAGTGTTACTTTAAAACAGAAAAGAATAAGGGAGAAACAAAATTTTGCAGAGAAGTCTTTGAGATATAAGCAGTCGTGAAAAATGAAGTCCTCATGTATATAGCACTCCTCAGATTTTCACAAAGCAGCAGATGCCTTGGACATTATGACTTCATGTAGATCTGTGACTGACTGGTTGTAACTGGTCGACAGAAGGGAAGGGTGAAGGACTGACTTTATGTAGACCAAAATAAGATACACAGGCATACTGGGAAGTGGCAGGATTGCTACCAATATAGGATAGGAAGATGAAAGAGCATCATGGACAGAAATGGAAAATTCCGGAAGTGGCAGTGATCTGTGGTGGATAGGCAAGCAGTCCTTCAGAATTCTGTGTGAAGATACAGAGATGAATGCATAGGTCAGAGATAGGTGAGTAGGTCAAGCACTGGTGAAGTGAATCAGTTACCGCGTGTTGACCTGTGAAAGCTGAGTGGTGCCACTGGAAGTAGGGAGTAAACATTATCCAGTGAAATCAAAGAGCCCTGTGATAAGCAAATAGGCTTGCAGAGGTACAGGGCACCACAGTATATTGACCTGTTCAGTACAGACCTAAAAGTACACCTATGTAACACAGAATATAATGCAAAATTCCCTGGTCCATTATTCAGTGTGGACAATGCAAGGATGCAGTAACCTTCCAGTGACCTTCCATAGGTACATGATCTTTAGGATTCTACTTTGTATTGATTGCCTAACATGGTTCAGTGACACTTGAACATGTGTTAAGAAGAAAGTAGAGAATGATTATTCAAAGCTTGTAAAATAAAGTATGGAATATGAGAGTTGAAAAAGAGAATAGGAACACCGGAAACTTTCCAGCGAGCATCAGGGGTTGACAATTTACAAATAAGAGAAGATAATGGGAAATGAGTAAGGTGAAAAAGGGATAGAGACAACTGCACATAAATCCAGAAAATAAAGATGATTTAGAGACCTGCACTGGAGTTGAAACTTGGCTTCAAAACACAACAAAGGATAAGTAATCCTTCACATCCTTTGGTTAATTTCAATGGTAGAAGAGTTAGGACTCTAGGCGATTTGGAGAAAACTCCTAAGCTTATGATAGGCAGGGATAACCTTCCCTACCTTGAAGGGATTAAGGAAAAATAACAGTAGTTTGAACTAGCACTTCAGAGGTGCCAGTTTGCAGTTCAGATTAAGTATTTGCAAGACTTTGAATATATTCGCTATCTTTGAGATGCTAAATTTTCTTTGTATTACTAAATTAGTCCAGGTAAACCATGACTGAGTTTGGTGAACGTATAGACAAAGCCTGCAGACAATTCCCCATCTCCCCACTGACGAAGTGATGCCATAACTAAGGGAAAGAGCACTGCCCTCCTCTGGAAAAGAAAGACATCAGTATTCTCCCAGTGTACTCAATGTTGGCACTAACCTACAGAAAGTAATGGCTACCTCTACATTTTCAGAAGAACGCTTCTAAGTGATGTCTTTGTGTTCCCCTTAGAAAGGTTGCTGTTTCCAAAGACAAGAAATACAGTCTACATACCTCCATTTTTTACCCTAACTACCAGTAGCTCATTGTTGCTGTTTAAGCCCAGGATACTGGTGCTGAACCCAGGACACTCATCCTCTCTCAAATACATATTTTTCATTTGCTTTACCACTTATGAAATTTTACCACTTATGAAATTATAAAATTTTTATGATTCTTATGAAATTCGAAGGTCATCTTCCAAACTCCACCTGAAGAACTTCTTTGAATGTATAGTATATTGGGCTCAATCCTGTTAGTGAATTCAAAAATGCTCTAAAATTACAGGGATCTAGGAAATGAAGGGAGAAGGCACCAATGAACTGATGAAATAACTCCTAGATGACAGAGTTTGAGTACAGAGCTAAAGCAAACATATACACCGTCTTCATGAAAAACAACAAAAAAACCCAAAACACAAATACAACAGAAAAAGAAAAGCTTCACAAAAACAACAACTAAAAATTCATACATCTGTTCAAAATAAATAATTTTGTCCAACTGTTGTTTCAGGTGATGAAATCATTGTTACATTAATGCTAATCTGGAATAACTGCACAAAAATTAATATCTAGCTCTCACATGATTTTCTTCTTTGGCCTGTCACCATGAGCACATACCCGTACACATAAGGGAGACTTACTAGAGTGTGCAAAGTTATCAGCCCTGTGTATCAAGGAGATAATTCATCCTGAAGGGTAAATTTTCCATGCCGAGCATGGGGATTTAGTCCCCTAACTCCCATTAATGTTAATAGGAATTGTGCAGCCTGATGCCATTCTGCTATTTTTTTTTTTTGACTTGTTGTTCTATTCAGGCCAACGTAACAGCAGATCTGTAAAAAACAGAAAAAAGTATGTGATGTAGTTTTAAATTATTTGCCTTGTCATATGATTTAAAAGGCCTTACAATAGCTGACAAAGATACTTCTAGCTGAAAACAATCTGATTGCAACCTTCTATATGGCTATGTATCACAGTTTCCCTTTTTTCAGGATAGAGGCATCAAAAGATGCACGGTTTATACAGAGAACCAATCTCAGTTTAACTAAGCTGCAGCTGAAGAATTTCCAATCAGAGGAACGTTAAATACTTATCAGGCCAAGCCACTTTGAAGGACAGTCTGCTACAGTGCATAGTAGTAACACAGTACATAATCCTACATAGTCCTACATAAGAAAGGGCCTTGAGCAACTTGGTCTAGTAGAAAGTGCCTCTGCCCATGGCAGGGGCGTTTGGAACTAGATGATCTTAAGGTCCTCTCCAACTCAAACTGTTTTACGATTCTGTGATTGTATAGTCCAGATCACGCTTGGAGAGAGAAAAGTGGCTTTTTTTACTGCAGAACAAGATCTCTGCCTTCATCTACACAGACCTGCCAAGTCATTGTGGAAGAGAGAGAGAAGCTTCTATGAGCAATTGCTTGAAAGCATCGTAACATTGCAAGCAGAATGCCATTGAATGTAGATGCCACCAGGGTAGCTGTGAATGATGACAGTATATTGAAATTTTCCTACTTGTCTGTAAAAATGGAAAACATAAATGCAACTCTTGCAGATTGAAAAGGCAGCTTCTTGAAACTACTTTTAGAAACATGGAGTGCTGCGGTGTCTTAAGTACTATACATCCAACAGTTCCTACCAGTTCCTACTGCTAACAGCAACCAGGTGCTTAATGTTCTTTAGATCAGAAGAGTCCAAAACATATGAAAAAGAATCCCATATTGTATCCACTCCCTTGTAGAATTATCAGTGTCACTCACTTGCACAAAGGAATTGCAGGCAGACCTCCCTGCATTCCTCTGCATGAGGTATGAGATCATGACCAAGAAGCAATGCTCCAAAAAATAACAAAATCATACAGCAGCTATTCAATCAGCAGAAATGCAGAAGTGATCACTCCTTTGGTATTAGAGATACCTGTCGGTCTGCTTGCTGCCATAGACAAAGTAGGGCATTACCTGCAGGCACCAAAGCAAAGAAAGTCCCACTTATCCCCCAAAAGAATCTCTGAAATTCAGGATTTATACTTCTGCCAAAGAACAGCTGGAGATGCAGCAGGTACTGCAGTTGGGGCAGTCCTCACCAAGCACCTGGAGGAGGTGATTCCTCATCCCAATAAACAGCACCATGATTTCTGTCCTTTAAAAGGTCAGAAGAGCACCATAACCCAGTACCAAAATCCCAAACTATCTTATATTTTACTACTTTAATTTCATGAAACTACTATTCAGGCTACACTGACCTAAACAGATTATCACTGCTTCAGCCTCCAAGTCTCCTCTGCAGGCGCCTCAGCTACTGCAGCATCATCAGTACAGTGTGTCATCCCTCAGGGCTTCCTGTACTGTTCTTCAAACTGTCTCCACGGACCTAATTTGCAGATTAAAATTTCTTCTGAAAACAAGACCACTGATAATTAAAATATGTTTTCACAAATTCATCTGTGAAGAAGCCAAGCAGCTGATTTCATGACTCCTCATCCTCTATCCTACAAGTGCCCAGCTGTCTCTCTGCTATGCCATAGCAGAGATATATAGCCAGTTCTGTGGACTTTTCATCTATCTAGCAGTTTGTAAAAATGGAATTTGTTCCTCCAGCAGGAGACAGAATTCGACACAGGACACAGTGAAATTCAGACAAATCCAGGAGGCTGTTTGTTATTTCTCCCAGTTAAGTCTGGTAGAATAGCAAATTGTAAATATCACCAGAATACACACCCCAAATCCGCCAGCATCTGAAATTCAGGATACTGAATGTATGTCATCATTTCCCAATTTCTAGATGATTGATGAGATTTATCGTTGCTGGCCCAAGATCTTTAGAAATATATACAGGCCTATTTTTGTATATCTCTTAAATTTTCTCTAAATCTCTCAGAATACATTTTGACTAAGGTATCTAATGGCTGAGCACTAAGTGTCTGGATGTTATTTAAAATACAAAGAGTGAGTCTGTCTGCCCATCTATTCAAGTCACAAAACAATCATTCAAAACCAGAATTCATAATACGAACTTTTCAGCTTTGACAGCATAGCCGTTCTACCTAGCCACCTATTATCATGGATCATTATTTCAGTACTGATTGTACCACACCTGACTCCCATGGGGCCACTCCAAAATCCTCTCTAAAATGAAGACATAATTTCCTCTTAAATAGTTAATCAACTTCCCAATTTTTTCATCACGTCCACTTCACTATCACTGAAAATCTTTCCTTGCTCATTCAACTTTCATTTTATTAGAGCTGTGTATTACATTTCAGCCCCATACAAGTAACATAAAGGAGCAGAACACGTTTTAGCTAATTAATGCTTCTGTAGCTAGAGTCGTTGAAAAATAATCATCAAATATTTATATAACTGGTAGACTAAGAAGTATTGGCTTGATTTAAGTACTGTATTAAGAAAGAGTGAAATACAAAGTCCAAAGACCTAGAGCACAAAAGACCCCAGTCTTCTTCCAATGCTACATTGCTGTCCTGGGTTTAGCAGTAGCAGTCACTTTTCTCCTTCTTAGTAGCTGGTGCAGTGCTGTGTTTTTGACTTTCAGCCTGGGAACAGCGCTGATAACACCGATGTTTTTAGTTGATGCTCAGTAATGTTTACTCTGACCAAGGACTTTCTGAGTCTCATACTCTGCCAGTGAGGAGGGGAAGCCAGGAGGAAGCAGGGACACCTGACCTAAACTAACCAAAGAGGTATTCCATACCACAGCACATCATGCCCACTATATAAACTGGGGGCAGTTACCCGGAAGGGCTAGATTACTGCTCGGTCGGGCTGGGTATCGGTCGGCGGGTGGTGAGCGGCTGTATTCTCTTCCCTTGTTATTTCCCTTATCATTATTATTGGTGGTGGTAGCAGCAGTGATTTGTGTTATATCTTAGTTGCTGGACTGTTCTTATCTCAATCTATGGGAGTTATATTCTTTTGATTCTCCTCTCCATCCCTCTGGGAGTTGGAAGGAAGGAAAGGGGGGGAGTGAGAGAGAGGCTGTGTGGCTGACTGAGCTTAAACCATGACAGTTGCTCTTTATGCATTCTCATTGGCTTCATGAAGCATTCATTAGCATTGATAAGAGTCTTGGACTCATAGTAAATTTCACTATCCTTTTAAAATTTTTAGCTACTAAGCTTTCCTTGGCACTTTAGATGAATGAATATTTTGAGACAACTATAACATTTGCACTGAGTGCCAGCAAGATGTTTCACATTGTACCAAGAGCATAAGATGATTTTCTTGGAATTATCTGCAATTCTCATTGATAGATTTTGTAAAAAGACATCATTTTTATCAGGCTCTTAATTACTACTAGATTAATTTATATCCATAACCTTGTAATTAAAGTTGAAATATTTCATACCAAAAAAATGTTTTGTTGAGAAAAAAAGGTCTATCCAAATAAATTAAACTCTTGGCCATTGGAATTCCACTTTTTCGCAATGAAAACTATTAACATTTAAATAAGCTTCATATGATATGTATGTGATCTTAGGGAATATAGGAGACCTGAGAAAACAACTCGTATAGTAAGAACATTGATGGCACTGCTCAACAGAAACATCCTCAGCTAGAGGTGGAAATAGGAGGAGGCAGAGAAAGAAAGGGTCCCTCTAACATTGAATAATTACCATTATAGTTTTTTAGCTAATCTTGTCTTTTAAAGCAGACAGACGATAATAGATAAAGCCTTCTCCTCCTGGAAAATGAGGAGCATCTTAGTGTGACAAACCACTGCAGTTTAATCCCATAGAAAAAATATAGCTAAAGCACTATAAGCCTTTTTTTGGTTCAGGTTTTTTGGGAGTGGAGGTGGTTGGTTGGTTTAGGGTTTGTTTGACTTTGGGGAGAAGGTTTCTAAGGTTTTGTGGTTGTTTTTTGGTGGGGTTTGGGGTTTTTTGTCTTCACAAAAAATATCAAAACCATGCCTTGGAATATCAAGCAGAAAAGTCCACACACAACCACCGTCATCAGTACTGTAGTTACCAACAGGACTGCACAGGCTGATACACTGAGGACCTTAAGGACTTCCTTGCCTCAAAGTGCAATGTAGACAAAAGAGTTTAATAAGACATCCTTAAAATTATGCTAGCTTTAAAATTCAAGTTAGATGAACTTCTTGGAGGGGAATTTACACTTGGTTTGTAACTGTCACCATCTTTCACTTAAAAGATATTTTCATCTCCTAAATGTTATTTAAGAAAGAACATTTCATTTCCAATGTGATCGAAAATGAGCCTACTTTGTCAGAATGCCAAGGTGCATCCCCAATGTCCTATTCTATTCCTATTATGCTTTGCCACACATAATACTAATTGAATGCAGTACATACTGCATTTGCAATCATTAAAGCAGCAGAACAACTCATATTTAAGTAAACTACTGCTGCTCCACATTCGGTGAAACACAACATCAGTTTCCCCAGGAACAAAAAAAAAAAAAAAAAAAAAAGGGAGAAAAAAACCCCTCAAGCTCTTCCTGAGAATAGAGATGGAATATTTGAGGGTACACAAGAGGGTACTCTTAATGTGGTCCTATCTCAGGCAATTTTTGTGTATCTGATGCAAAATATGATTTATGCCACGTTAAATAGGGTTTATTTGGAGATAACTGTCATGGATTTGGCAGGTAGCTCATGAGGATGAATGGGACTTGCTGGCATTCCTCTGCAGTTTACAAAGACATGCCAAAGAATCTGGCTTCTGGCATGGACATTCTGGAAAAACACCTCTATTGTACTTTTAACTGTGTTTCTTTGGAGCAGAGGAAGCAAATCCTGCAAATGTTTGACACTATGCAGATTAGCAGAAGTATTTACAGGATCTATATTAGTGGGATCTATATTAGTCACTTTACAATATTGTAACATACAAGGTAGTTAGTTCTACATACACTTACACAAATCAGCACCAGGCTTATTTTATCTAACTTCTCAACTGATCAAACAGGCCATCCACAGATGCAAACATTATTTTTCCTCATAGCAAACTATGCAAAACAGTAGTTTTGTGTTGCTATGCTGCTGTCACCAGATGTCAATAGGGAGTTTCCTCATCTGTCCTGTTCTTTCCACCAAATATTACTTTCACATAACCCTAAGTTATGTTAATTCAGCTGTTTTCATGGGCACAGGCTATACCGGACCACCCAAATGTTTTGATTTGAAGAAAAGATAACCAGCCAAAGGGCTTCTCAAACTTGATCTGCCACTTATGGTCTCTGACACACAGAAAATCAAGACTAAAATTTGATGGTGGCAGTACTGGTTATAGCACATGAATACATGCTATGGATCAGGCATGACTTTACCAGGGACCATGGTACATTGCATAATGATCACCCCTCATTATGGATAGTCAGTGTTACATTTGAGAGGAAAAAGTTGTAACCTCAGCTTTGCGCCCGTTGCTGTCATTGTGCACTTTGTCTCAGGCATGCAAAACAAAGTCTCATTTTAAAAACAGGAAAATAAAAATATTCAAGGTTTTTCAAGGTAACAGAGATCAAACATTCTCTGGAAGGCAGCAATAACAAATGATAGAAAATCTAAGGAAGTTGAAAACTAGTCAAAAATTCCTTAATTCACAAATAATAAGTGGGTGAATATAGAGACAGACCATAATTTTGCCTATTTTCCAAATATTCAAAAGGAGTAATATTCACAACTCTAAATATAAATCATATATCTTCATGTATTTTTCTTGTCTTTATTCCTTTATACACAATTTGAGAATATAAATGAGAAAGGTGTTTGTCCCTAGTTATTTGGCATATAACAACCATATTATCATCATATGGTAACAAACATATTAACATCATGGAAATTCCCATTTATTCAAAAAGGTTGTGGTAGAAATAAAAGTTTTTAAATTGTTGAAATGCTATACTGTGTTCCTAGAGATGAAATTACCTACGTCTAAATAGTTTTAGCCTAAAAAAGTAGCTTCAAGAGAAACTCCAATATCCTGTGATGTTAGTAGTCTGAGTAGCCCAATGCAGAAGAAGTCTCGCTGAGTTCATTTAGGTTAATCGAGCTTACAGTCTTTACAAAGTAAGGTTAACTGAGATCACAGATTAAGCAATGTTCCAGCCACAAAAAGACTGATGCCCTTAGAAGACATTAAGTGCTGAATCAGCTGTATTACTCAATGAATATATCTGTCATGACTCCCACAGTATCGGTAAACAGAGGACAATGGCTTGATCCCTTTTCTGTTTTGGCTTGGTTTGAGGTTGTTTGGGGTTTTTTATTCAAGCAATGAGGTTAACAAGAACCAGAACTACAATATAGGCCCTAGCGAAGATAATATTTTACCTGTATAGCTACTATAGGCCACATAGAAAGGACAGTGCAGAGTTGTTCACTGAAGACCACAGACATAGCGAATAACATTTTGCTCCCTTTCTATTGCTACTGCTTCAAGTAAAACCTTGAATAAGACTGTGTTCAGGATATCCTAATGTTCTTAAATGAATAATTTTCTTTGCAAGACTGTATGCAGGTGACATTAAGTAAAGAAACTAAGGCCTGCTCTAACCCAGGGTTCCAAAAGTGGAGACCTCCACACAGAAGCTACAGCACAGAGGACTGCTTGAGTTACCTTTGCAGCCAGCCCTCTGAGCAGGAGATCATACTTGTCTTAGATCCTGGACCAGAACATATCGCAAGAGTGAGATATGCATTAGAGAATGTTTCAACTTCTAATACTATATGAAAAAGATTCACTTATTATACTAGCACTGAAAAAAAATGGGAAAAAAGCCCCCCAAAAAACCACAAAACCAAAACAAGAAAACATGCATGTTTGCCATAAACCACTAGAAACGTAATAGTTGAAAGTCCATTGTGTTACACACCAAAAATACAGCGTACTGTGATTTAGACTGTTCTGAGTTTAGTGAACATATATTTTTCCCAGGACTAAATTCAGAAGTTGTTTTCATATCAGCTCAACATACAATTTTAATGAACATATGAGGCCAGCTGTACCCTTCATATATGCCTGATCAGCATGTTCTATGAAATTCACAGCAAAATACCAGACAGCAGCTTCTGCATGATTTAGCATGAGTTAACTAAAAAAAAAAAACCAAACAAATCCTGAAGTGAGAAAAATAAAAAGAAGTAAAAAGCACATGTCTTGGTCAGGGAAGAAAAAGGATAATCGTAGAATCATAGAATCAGCTAGGTTGGAAATGACCTTTAAGATCATCAAGCCCAACCATTACCCCAGGACTGCCAAGACCACCACTAAACCATGTCACTGAGGGCCTCATCTACATGGTTTTCAGTCCCTTCCAGTTTTTCATGAGATTCTGGAGGGAAAAACACTTTCCCATTTTGATTAGACAAGTTGTGTGTTGGGGGGCAGAAGTGAATATGTACATACACATATACAGATAGAGAGGTGATGGGATTGTATTTTTTTTTTAATTTTCAAAATCAATTTATTTTTCTCATAGGAGAATTGGTCACCAAATTATTTCCTCAGCACCTTCCAGTTCATTTACAAACAGCTTTTTCCTCTTCAGACATAAAACCGTGACAAAATTTTTTTTCTTGATCAGCCCTCTGACATCATTTATTACTTTGAATATTATTTAAGACCACATGTCATCACTTGGAAACAGTCTAAACCAGAACTGGAATCCAGCTGGACTTTGGATAAGTAATGAGTCAAATAATCAAATCCAAATCTCCTGTTAGACTTTTCAGGTTCTGATGAAATTCAGAGCTGAAAGAAGCCCAAAAAAAAAAAAAGTGTTCTCATGGGTTTTATGCAATCTGGTTATAAAAGTCATAGCAGCAAGGTAATCATGCGTTAGCAGCAACTGAACCCTAATTGAACCAATGCTTAGCATAAAAGAATCAGGATCTGAGATCACTTTTTTTTGTTCAGTGCAAGGATGGCTCAGCCAGGCTGTGCAGTGAAATACAACTCATAGCCACCTGCAACTTTGCAAACTGAGCAAGGAAACGTTAAGAGTTAAAAGGTCTTTCTATTTCTTTCTATTCCTGCTAGCAATTTACTGTATGCACATTATGCCAAGTCAACTACACTCAGATTCTCAGATGCAATCTCCAATCTGGTCCACGTTTTGGAAGTGTTGACTGTTGCACTGAAAGCAGTATGAGCTGCAAGTTCTCAGCACCTCTGAAAAGAAGCCCTAAGTTTCTTAAATTTGGTGTCAAAAAAAATTAAGCACTTAAAATTAGAACCCAGCAGGGATTTCCTTTCAATGAATATAAATACCTGTGGCTTTCAAAGAGGTCCAGAGTGACAGCACAGTGCTCAGTGCATCAGCATGGGATTTGGAAGATCCATGCTTGATTGACCAACTGGCTGCAGTCAAGTAACCAAACCACAGATCCCAGCTGATATAACCACAGCACTATCCAACGTCTCACACATACAGAAAGAATAAATACAATAAAGGCTGGAGGTTCTCCTGTTGCACTGTAGAAGCTGTTCACTTTATGGGTGAAAGTAGAAATAACACAAAACTTAACATATAGCTGGGAAGAAGGCTAAGAATCACAATGAAAATCACCAAGTTATTCTGAGGAAATAGGAAATGTCTTGACAATGCTTTGTATTCCAGCAGATTACTTGACAGCCTTTCTTCAATTTAATAATACTAAAATGTAAACGCTTCTTGTAAGAAAAGTGTGTTCATTGCATGCCATAAGAACATTTAGATAAAGAATATGTTTCCTGAAATAAGATTGAAATTGCTACTTAATAATGCATTAAACAATAACAACTATGTATTTTCCAGGCAGTAAGGACCAACCAACACAAAAAAAAACCCTGCCATATTCTTCTTGGCTTCACACCATATTTTAGTCATGTATGAAATAGCTTGTACAGCATATTTCTGCAGATCCCTAATTGCAGCTTTCCGTGGAGACAGCATTTGGCCAAGGGCTCTTCAGGACTGTTCAAGCAGTAACATGCTCTCTTCAGGATTAGCAACTGAAGCTGGCCACAAGACATACCTCCAGGACATACTACACTTGCTGCAACTGCAGAAGCAATAGTGGGGCACTCAGTAACGCCGAGTTAGAAGGAAAGCTGCGCATATTTATTCTTAAGAAATGACATGGGTGTGATTTGCCTCTCAGTTAAAATTAATGCAGGGCAGGAATGAGGGCAGCTCAGGCTGAGTCTTAGCACATGGCCACAGCCAGGCTCCTGCCTCCCCACCAGGAGGGAGAGTGACAGCATGCTCTGGTCACCCATTCAGTGCCAGGCTGCCCCACCAGCACAGCCCAGCCATGGTTACATCCTGCACATAGCCACCTCCAACACCAAAGTAGCCACTACCTTTGAGGCCACCCAGTGCTTCATGTGAGGAGCATGTCTCCCCTCTTACCTCAGGGTCTTTCTCTATCTCCAGCCCTGCTTCCACCAGGTTGCGTTCATACTCTTCCCGCTGCAGCCGCTTTTCCTCCTCCACAGCATCCAGCGGGCCAAGCTCGATCACCTCCATGCCCAGTGGCCCTGGCTGCTCCTGCAGAGCATGCTGGACACCATCCTGCTGCTGTGGCTCAGCACAGCCCTTCCCGTTCCCTCCATTCAAAACTAGTGCCATGAAGGCAGATGCATGTGTTGGCTCTGGTGAGCCCACACCAGGCAGATGCTGAGCAAGGCGTTTTCGGTAGTGGTAGGCTAACACGTAGTCAACCTTTCTCTTGCTGTCCCTGAAATGCATGCCGCTCGGGGATGCCTTGTGCATGGCCCCTCCCTGTGTCCCATCCAGGTAATTGTTTATAATCTGGAAGAGAAACACATGAGTCTCACAGACACGAAAGATAACAAACCCAAGAAGGTGGCAGACCTGGGGTCTGTGTCCACACAAGTCAGTAAAGACATGTAGAGTTAAAATTGGAAGTCAGCCAGGAGTAGCTATGACCTACAAACATGCACTCTGCTGGCCAGACTAGGTCACACTGACTCCTTCGACCATAAGAAAAATAAAGTGCCTAAAGGTAATGGCCTTATCCCAGTGCATGGGATTCCTACCTGAACAGCAGGTATGGGGGCACACACCAACGCTGTCTCTCTGCCCTGCACACAACATACACAAAAGACACACGAATTTTGAAGTGGGATGGAGAAGTGAGAATAAGGATCACGTAACAGGGTATGAGAAAGAATGTGCTGTGAAGCAAAGCTGGGCAGAGGAGGGAAGAAAAAACTGCGGGAAGAAAGGGAAGAAACTAATCTGAGCTAGAACAGGCGAAATATCCTCAATCTAGTACAAGGGTAAGAAAGGTAACACTGGATAGAAGAACTCTGGAAAATACCAGGGATTAGAGAGGATACACCAAATGGACGGCTAACGTATTTTAACATAATATGAAAAGAGTATGCGACTGACCAGTAGCACAGCAAAAGGAAACCAATGACTAAAATAATTCAAATTGCCTATGTTGCACTCCGTCACCCCCTTGGATAGCCCTTGCCTTCCTGCATCCACCCTCCAAATCCTTCCAGGGTGACCCTGCTTCTGTACTAACCCCACGAACACGCCCCAGCCTGAATAGCAATTCTGCAGCACTGGTGTTTAATTCTGATACCAAATGTAAGGTGCTCACTTTCACTTCTAATTCACTAAAATAGCCAAACTAGTTATTCCAAAACTGTTACCAACCATTTCCAGCTCAATGTTGTAGCTTGAAGCCCTTCACAGAGCTCTCTACAGTGTCATTCATTAGAGTGACACCAGGCCTCCAGTGACTGGGGAACAAGATATAGGAAAACAAATAGGGTCAACCTAACCCAAAGCAATCAGCCATAACCAAATTCCAGACATTTATGGTTCCCATAGGTGGCTAAACCAGCAAAATTTTGACAAGTACCAGTTACAGATTTCTTTCTCTCCCTAACTTCTCTTCCATTACATGTGCTAGTAGTCCTGGATGCAGAATGAATCAAGCGTGCTATATGGCAATTTTCTTGTTTGTTAACACAATACAAATTTCTGACGGTATTATATAAATGTGCATATTATTATATACCCAAACATCTCCCAGATTCTCGGTTTTCATTGCTTTGCTTCACTTAGTTTCCCACAAAGTAGCCTTCAGTAACCACACTGCTAAATAATTCTTGGTTTTATATGCATACGACATCCTTCATTCTTTAACAAAATTATAACCAAATAATCTGTTCTGCATGTTACACTTATCACACACTTTATGTGTAAAGTGTATATGTAGTCCCCTTAGGCATATCTAACCTTACACTCAGCACTACATTCTGGCAGACTAATACCGCTTGGGAGACAGCATTTTATTGCAATTCCCTATTTCCTAGTTTGATACATTTTCATGTAGTACTCACAGGCAGTCCATGCAAACCTCCTGGATCATCCATCTCTGCCACAGTGAAGAAAAAACCCTTTGAGGATTTCTAGTCTCCCTTCCTGAGAATTTCACTCTATACAGTACAGAAGTAATGATGTCACCACCTCCAGGTCACTGGCACAACTCAATACAGTAGCTGACTCTAGAGAAGATGAGCTCTAAGCATCCCCTCCTCTCTTATTGGAGAGAGCACTGGCAGAAATGAGAAGCACAAACAAAACACAGGAGAGGGAACAAGGAGGTTGGAAAACATGAAAAGTCACTAAGAGATTTTCCTGTTTATTACTCTGTGTAGTCAGCTGCCACATCTCAGCCACCTGAGAGAGCACCATAGCAACATTTGATGTTGCTGGAGTTACACAGAATAATAGGATGAAGAGATACAACAATGCCTCTCTCTCACCCTCTCTGTTAGATCTTTTCTTCACTCTCAGCATCAAAGTGCTATCTACATTTTATGGAAACATTGCACAGAAAACAAATCAAAATTCCCAGAAATTTCAGTAAGGACATTTTCTGTCCCTCCTTTTGGCCTGCTTTCCACACTATGTGACATTCTGGCACAAGAAGACCGTATTCGGGAGGAAAACACATAAATTGCAATTTCCAAAATGTCATTGAAGGAGCTATCAAGATCTTTCTTTCCCTCTCACAGCCACTGTAAAAGTCAGAATCAGTGATTTAAATTACCACCTCCAGTCCCACATTCATTGCTTCTTGAAATTTCCAAGACAAGTAGCCAGCACACCAAGCAATAAGGAAACAGGGAAGGTAGGATCAGCATTTCATGATAATTTTATTCTAGTCCTCTAATAGCAAATTTATCACTACAAGTGTATCCCAAGAGGTGTCTCCTCTAACAACAGCTCTGCCCTGAATGCTGCAGCCACACTGCACTTCCACCTTCCAGTCCGGCCTACACTAAAACCTGAACAGGGTTTTTCCTAAGGATAACTAACTTAGTCAACAACCCGCACATCTTTTCCTACCCTAGGGGTAATAGCAACCCCCTCATTCCTACTCTGAAGGATTTGAAATAAAGTAAATAATTAAGAAAAGCCTGGTAGACTACTATAGTAGTAATTTGTTCTTGCTGTACGCTAAGACAGCTACTGAGCCACCTGAGGCTGTAGGATTAGTTTACTTGTAGAGTCACTTTTCCCAGTACACCATGGATTTGCATGCATGACAGGAGTGCGACATGCTTTGCCCACCCTGCTTCAAGTCTTTTCTTTACCTCAGAGGCATTAGAGGTAAGTCAATGAACATAAAGTCACACTTACAGAACTGCTGAAGGACTCCATGCAGCTCGACGCTTCAAAAGTTCCATTGATCTTGCTGCTGTGCAAGGAAGTCCGGTTTTGAGGAACTGTGAGGTATTTGCTGTTGCATGCTGAAAAAGAGGCCCTTGCTGATTTTGCTTTCTTCTGTCCATTCAGAGTTGGGTGTGAGGATGTTAGAGGAAAGTCTGAGAATAAGATAAAAGTATTGTTATATAAAGCAGGTTTTGTGCAGGTCGTTTCTTAAAAGAACAGAAAATGTGGCAGTTAATAGACACTATTTAACTTCAGATGCAGTGCTTCAGTAAATGTAGAGGCATGCACAGAACTGCAGAGGAACAACAGGTACTTACCTGTGTGAACTGTCAGGGAAGTGAGAACAATGATACAGCACTGAACTTAGCTCAATACTACCCTAGCTGGTCAACAGCATCTGGACTCTTGCACTTTAGTCATGAGGTTAGGAGCTGGAAAGTGTGTTTTGCAGCTAGCTAAGCACCTTGCCAGACATGAGCAAGCTGCGTGTCTTCAGTGCCTGCACCCTGGCTCTCTGGGCGCAGCATTCATGCCAGATAGAAGCCATATGACTAGAAATATGAGTCATATTTGCTTATGGCTAACAACTAGGCCTGAAATCAGTTCCAGTGTGATGTGAGCAAATCTAGTGGCATCAGGTACAGGTACAAACTTCTGGTGAATAGTCATTCTCCACGAAGAACTCTTAACTTTTGAACGTGTAATAGAGTGAAATTCTCATAATGTACATCCAGTAATGTTGTAAAGTACATACATAAAGTTTATACCTACATGTTTTGGCTTGAGGGACTAATGTCTTGTTAGTTTTAGATGTGTTCTGTTCCTCATCTCTTATATTGATAAATTACATGGTCACAATGCAGCATAACGGAGAGTCTGAAGGCAATGAGGAGTTACATGCCACTCCCTGTTCACCACCACCGCTGGTAAGCTATATCTCTGACATAGAGTAGGGTACAGCAATAACAGAGTATGAGAAGAATGCTTGGTCACGGGTAGGAAGTGGAGAAAGTCAATCCCACACAGTCAGCAGCCCAGTGAAAAAATGATGATAAAAAGCAGTAGGTACAGAAACTGTTTTGACATACAAATGTTTCATACTCTTTCCCCCTCTAGTGGTGCCGTAACTGAAATGGGATTGATTTATCTTTACCATAGCTCCTTTGGGAAGCTTATGGGGAAGAAAAACTATGGTTTGGTCCTTCAGGCATTAGAGCTTTCTAACAGGGAGAAGACATAGGTGTAGCAGAACCATCTGCCCAGGTAGTTAGTCCCACTTCCACTAAAGAGAGAAAGCAGCACACCTCTCTTGTCAGGACTTTTGACTTCCCAAGGAAGAAGAAATAACTGGAATATTCATTGGCTCCCTTATACCCAGGGAGACACTACATCCATAGCGCATTGCTAGAATCTGGAAGTCATATTTCTCCCTTATTTAACTGAAGCCCTTTTATGCCCTCTACACAGGCTAAATCTACTTATCCACAATCATGTGCTAAGATAGAAGCTAGTAAAATGCTAAAGAGGAAAGTGTTTGGAAAGAGGGAGACCTGACCCCTAAATGTTATGATTATTCTTCTGTTTCTTATCAATTATAGATTAGGGTCCTGCAGCACTTGAGCAATACAGTAGACTGACTCACCAGTCTTCCTTTTCTGATCTCTGAAGGAGGCTCACACTTGGTTTACTTTAATGAATCACATAATGATGCCACAAGGGAAACTCCAAGGAAAATAATTAATAAGTGAAGGTTTCATTCCCAAAGGCTGCACATAATGTTTCTCCAGTATTTTCAGCCTGAGCCTGGGATATCTCACAAGACCTTTGCATAGCCAATTAAAGACCTTTTTTTCTTCCCAGTCCTTTTAACTAGGCCTAAAGAAAAAAAAATATAAAAAATCTGCAGTTCATTTATAATGAAATTATTTAATTTCCATTATGTTCCCCAACCTTCAGAAACTGTATCACAAACCTGGGGTTTGCTGGTGAGACAGGGACTTCCAGGCAGAATAAGTTTTTTGATGGAAATACAATTTCCAAATCTGTATTTGGAAGACTCCTGTTTTTCCCAAAAGCTTTTCATCTTCCCAAATCAAATTGACTAAACCAAAATTTTTTGTTCTGAATGAGTTCCATATTTGACAGTGCTTGCCTGTGGTACTGCAGCACCTCAGGAGCTTCTGCTTCAGATGCTGCCTGACCTCATTCTACCCTGTAAGCCTTTACAACATCTGGCCTTACATGTTCTCATTCTGTAAATATTCTAGAGGAATTAGTATTGATAGAAACAAGCTGTGTGCATATGCATGTGCACATAGATATAAATTTTTGTACATGCACACATGCATAGCTTTGGTGTGTATATATATATATCCCCAGAGAACAGAAGTAGAGTGAATCTTGAATTCAACCTGGAAAGCAAATGTTCAAGAACTACACTCATTCTAGTAAAATAGCCTGGGAAGCATCCCTGCAGTCAAACTTCATTAAGTCGTAAATGGCTTCCAAAGACAAGGTACAGCCAGGACAGAGATCAGTGACCAGCTCTAGTTCCAACCCCAAGTCACAGCCAGTAATCATTTACTTGCTCACTCAGCCTCCCTGCACTCTATTGCTTCAGATCTTTGTGAACTTAAAGGCTGGTCACATGTGCACCAACTGATCTCTGCATTTGAGCTTCCAGTTCCCTGTCTAAAATGCAGTGATGAAGAAGCTGCACATACTATACTGCCAAAAGTCTTTCCAGCCTGAGAGGGTTTATTAAAGGACCACAATGCTTGGAAAATATGAAGTAAGGGAGTTTACCTAATTAGGAGCTCTTCATCAAATCCTGAGTAACAGCCAATTATCTGATCTGAGTGGTCCAGATGACCAGATTATCATAGGCACAACTACTTGCAGAATATGTTGTCAATGGTGTGGCCACGGAGAGCACAGGTACTGGGCTGCTTTCATTTATCTTCCTCTTTTTCCAGTTAAGTATCAGAAATTGGACACCACAGAAGTATACTTCTACTCACAGGACTCCTCCGCAAGGCTTTTCAAACTGTCTGCAATTTAGGAGCATTATTGACAAACTTGTTACTCCTTCTACCCTCCATATAGGTATGAAAAGGAACTACTTCAATTTACTGTTTCTATGTAGATTGCCTTAAATGTACCTTCTTTGGAAGAGGTATATGGAAATAAGATGTCCTGTGGTTATATATGTGCTCTTTAGGTCCCCACTAAGACAATGACTTCTCAGTTCTGAACATGCATATGTAGAGTTACTTCAATACAGATAGGCACATTGTACAAGTATGCAAGTATTTTCATCACACTGCAGTTTTCTTTTTAAAGCTGCCACCCCTTGTCTCTTTAAAATACTGCTTATTTTTTAGTATTTCAATTGGAGAGTTTCAGACACAAGGGAATGCCTGTCAATTAAATAAGTCTTGGTCCTGCTTAAAGGAAACAGGCCACCGGAGAAAATGTCTGGGAATAAACTTTTACATAAGAAATCCATTCCTTATTCAATATTACTTGCAGAAGAGGTCCAGTAGGTTTTAGTAAAGATAATTTAGATTACAGCAGTGTTCTTGGACTCCTTATTTGAATAAAAGAAGGATAGGATTTGATTGTTAAATTTCAGATATCTGACATTCTTTCTTTGGGATGGTTTAAGAACTATTTAGATGTTTAGTCCCCTACTACTTAACTGCTTCTACTAAAATCAGTCCCATAACTAAACTCATCATTAGACAGTTCTATCAAGAGTATTTCTTCTCTGATAGTATTGTGGAGGCTGGGAAGGAAAGGAGAAACAATGTTACATGTAGCCAAATGTAATGGGACAGGTCAGAGATCCTGATTCCTAACCCAAGAAATTGCCCTTGCTGAGTGCCCTGGAGGCTCAGGATGTGGCATTTCAAACTGAATTTTGGAATGCGGTCCAGACAGGCAGATGCATCCAGGTTGTCAAAGGTATTAGTAAGCACTTGTCATAGGTGGTTTTGCTCTTCGCATCCACAGTCTGAGCGGTACTGTATGAGCACTCAAACCACAGGGTGCAAATTTGGATCTTATGTCTTTTGGTGGAAACTCAGCTGTGGGAAGTGGCAAATCTGAAAAATGATGCTTTCTGTTTCCAGCTCTACTTCTTCCTCCCTTTGGCTGCATCCCCAGTGTCATTCCCCAGTAGGTCTGCTATCACAGGGCATATGGCTGGGACAATGTGCTGAAGATGGAAGGGAGACAGACAACTGTGTGAGGCTGTGCTGTCTACTTTAAGCCCTAGCAGAACTGTTCCATCTCTGACTTTGTCTTAACCCTTATTACTTTCTCCAAGCCACACCTATAGTTTCATTTTCCAGAAGCTTCCTCTAAGTTTCACCTATTCATGGTTGGCTTCATACCCTCTAATCTGAAACTTGCTTTAACATACCATGTAATGTACCATACTGCATTATAGACAAATCCAAAAAGCCTTGTCTGTCTTTAATTCCCATGATTCTTAAAAGGCAATAATAGCAGTCTTGAAGACACAGTGGAGGAAAACACACTGTACTGTATCTGTGTTGAGTTTGGTGTAGCTGTGCAGAAGTAGTTCTGGCACAAGCTGAGCTTCTTCCGGTATCACCATGCACTTTGAGACGAGTCAGGAAGCTGTTAATACACAGCAAACAAAACATCTTGTCCATAATCCTCTGGCCTTTTAAGTGAATGCATATTCACTGATTCTTTAAAGTAGAATTTCTGATGCAGATGATAATAACAATACTCTTGCAGTCATTTTAAGGAAAAGGAAGCCTATGGCTGTCTGCTCCATGGGGAAAGGTGAGCCAGGAGCAGAGTATGGTAGGACAGAGCAGTGAATGACCCTGCTGACAGGAAGCCCAGATGCAGAGCAGCAAGTCCAGGGCAGGTTCAGGGCTGAAGACAGTGATCAGGGTCAGACACAGCTCAGCGATCCCCCAGCAAGATGTAGCACAGGTGGGGGTGAGCCGTAAAGCCTCAGCTTGAAAGCGGTTCCCAGAGGAATGGAGGGCAGGCTCTCACTCCCAGCTCTGGTTGGTGAAGAAGCTGGCCTTGGACTCAGACAGCTGAGCTCTTAATATGGGCCACTGAATGCCTAGAAGGGGGATGAGCTCTGAGCCCTGACAGCCTGCCCCTGAACTGCTGCCAGAAAAACAGCATTGCAGCACCTCAGACAGACAGGGTCAAGGAAAGGGAAGCACGGCCCCTTGTTGGCTTTGACTGACCTGAATACTGTGGTCACAGACACAAATGTAAAAACCTGTGGTTGTTCTCCTGTAGTAGCCCCTTGTGCACAGGAGCCCTCACCTCTAGCATTGGGAGCAGGACGAATGCACCTGAGTTAATGGAGATACTCATTCACCTCTGGCACACACCATTAGTCAGAGGGCCTCTTAAAGGGTGAAATCATGAACCTTAATGGTCAAGAGTGAAGGAAATGGTAGAGTTGTGGGGATAGATGTGGGAGCCACACAATATAAAACAAAAACCTGAGCTGCCTTATGAATGTTAGCATTACCTGAAAACTTAATGGAATTATATCAACATAATGTAACTGTGTGTATAACTTTACAGATTCCCATCCTGTTGGGTTGTTGGGGTTTTTTTTAATCCTACTCTACATGTTAAAATTACAGAAAACACCTGATTTTTCTGACATAAAGTATAAATCAGGACTAAATCTGACAGTGAGGGACTCAAGATAGAAAAAGGACACTGTAATAACAAAGACCAACAGTAGATATTAAATCTAATGTCTCCTTGCACAGTGTGGTCTGCTATACAAATAATTTCACAAAATTCACAGTTCAGAGCTCACGGCAGAGCTACAGCTCCAGAAACAATGAGATAACAATGGAAACAACCAGAGAGCTTTCAACTGCAGCAGCAGAATAATAGTTACACAATATCAACACTGCACGTTATTCCAAATTTGTTAACTGGGAAAGCAAACAAAAAGGTTTTGTGCACTGAGCAGGTTTGTTCCTTGTGCATGGGAACTGAAAGCTCCTTGCTGTACATAGTCTCCTGAAAAAGGATATTGCTTGCTCCCCCCATCGCACTGCAATAAGGCAAATGCAGATGGAAACAGCAGAAGTCCAGCACAAGACATTTGCCTAGTTATTGTCTTTTCCACATGGACCACAACAATGACCGACAGCTGCACTCGTGAAGCTTCAGAAGAAATGAACACTACGTGCTTTATCTTTGAGCTGTCTGTATGTAACCTGGGCCACAGATTTTTGTTTTGGGTTGTTTGGTTTTTTTTTTGAAAATGTCCTGAAAGAAGACAGAGAACTCCTTTCAAAGTATTTCTTGCTCTGTTTCCCACCCCTTTTCCACCTATTCGACTTCATAGGCAGCAATTAACAATAAAGCAGAGAATAAACTTACCAGGAGTGTGTGTTTCCATGTTGCCTGGAGATTTGGCTGGAAGTTGCATCAGTGCTAATAGGATGTGGCTATACGGATCATGTGCACAATCTGCTTCTGCACTGGCTTAAGTAGTGAGCAACACTTCTATTTCCATTCTGTCTTGATCCTGCTTTACACAAACCACAGACTGAAGCTAATTAGCAAGACCTTCTATTTTGGTTATCACCATCTTGACAGGGGAAAAGTTAAAACACCCATGACCCGAGAGACCATAGCAATTCTCCACTGTAACTTCAACATCTTCTCTTCATGCTTCATAATGCCTCAACAAGCAATGCAACAACAGGCATATTTTGTCTTAACTCCCCAGAAGGCAGGGGAGAGGGAGTGGAAGAGAGGAAGAAAAAAAGCTAATGCAAAACCAGGGCTCTAGAACAGAGCCAGCTTTGTTCCAAAAAATGTTATTCACAGATTAGACTATCTTGGAGGTGGTTTCTGTGGGGAAGAGTGTCTTTATATCTGCACAGTTTTACAGTGCTTCCAGGTAGGAGGTAAGTGCAGAAACCTTTTTATAAGGCTCTATCTCAACTACTCAAGTTACCTTACTGCCTGGATGCAACACTGTCATTCCTGCATGAAATATTCAGGGGATTATTTTGTAATCAACTGTCTAATCAGAGCAGGTGATGGATCCTGCTTAACCTTCAATCTTAGAATTTAAGCAATGCATTGGGAAGAAAAGTTGTTGATGACTAATACCATCTGAGAAAAGACTTTTATTCGCTACTGATAATTGGTGGGATGTGTGACTATTTGGAGTTCAAATGTTTTTCTTCTTTTAGCCTATTTATGACACTATGACAGTTTCTCTAGTGTGAGAGGGGGAAATGACTGAATGAAGTATTTCTACTAGCTTGTGACTTAGGATTGTGCACATCATGACTGACAAGAACAGCGGTTTTCTATATCACATAGAGATGTACTGATGCACTGTGGCTATGCTATCAAAGATGTCGAGTTTATACAGGGAGCAGTGTGTCTGTTGTGTCCTAAAACTTGGGCTGGGTGTTGTAAAACTTTCCCAGAAAGGCTAATAAACATATATGCAGCTTTAAACTCTGAATAGATTGTCACTAGGTAGCTGCCCTTTTAGTGAAACAGCTATGGGCAAATCAAAGAGAGCGAGATTAAATTAGGTGGCTGTTCATCTGTTTACTTTGGCTCAGCTGAAGTGCCACACAAGGAATTTTATGTGTCACCTACGCTAACATTATCTAGCTAATTTTACGTAAAAGAGAGAGTGGTCGGGACCTCTGACTCCATCCTGAACAGCTTTATATTGTCAATTTTTTCTGCACTATAATTTACCCCTGACAAAAGAGGAAAAGTACTGATTAGAGTCTTTCTTCGTGCATACAGTGAAGACAAGTACATTAAATGGGTCAGAATATTTCTTCAACATTTATTTTTGTATTCACATAGAATAATGCCTTCAGATAGGAAAAGTGAAATCACACCACTCAAACACTTGTACTTCTTACCCTGCTAGTATCTTATGTTAATCCCAGAACTTCATTTAGAAGCTGACTAACTTCAGTTACCAAACAGGGAAAAACCTAGATACCATAGCTTCTGGACCGGCTAACCTGAAAAGTACTAGACTGCAGAAATCAGTAGAATAATAATAATATAAAAAGCTGCTCTCAGCTACTGTCTGTAGGCTCTCTAGCAGGAGGGAGGCTACTTCATACAGCCTTTTGTTTGCACATTCGTCCATGCATAAAAGTTTTCAGGTGGTGTGCCTGTAATTTTTTATTGCACTACCACTCCATCCATTTGAACAAATTAATTGCCTTTTGCTTGATCTCTTTGCTCAAATGTCCGCAGTAGCACAGATCTCAATTTTGTTCACGCTTACCTAGTACAGGGCAATGGCGCAATCATATAGAGCTCCTGGTAACTTTTTGTTAATGAAGCAGGATCAGAGAATACTGCAAGGTAACTCCTGAACTGCTTTTTCCTTGATGTTTTATAATGAATTAATCTACTCCCTGGACAGAGAACAGAAAACTTGATGAAAATTATGCATTTTATATCCACATTATATGCTGCACTAACTACATGCTAACACAGAAAGGCATACCCGGTAACTGTGGAATAGTATAGGAACATAGAGCCAGGTCTTGCCGGGGTCCCTCTGGACACAAAGCTCTACCTGCACGGGTTTGAATTACTAGCTCCTATAAGCCATAAAGATGGGTCCATTATGGCTAATACAGTTAGCAAAGGTAGTAAATAATATACACAGAGGCAATATGATAGGAAGCAGTACCCAGCTGGCTAAATTGGAACTGGGTCTGTAATCTATTTTTAAGGACATTTTCCAATGGTCATACCTTGGACATCATGTTTTGGCATCACTGTGTTTCCTGAGATACCTGGCTATTGTGTTAGTTGATAATGCAGAGCTGTGACAAATAATACAAATATGCCAGATTGTGTTTCACTTGCTGTAGAGGAGTGGTGCATCCAAGTCTGTAAAAGTTATCAGAGAGATTAGATGCTTTTAATGATTAAGAAGGCTCCTCCCCAAATCCATTTAATGTTTCTGTTTATCTATCCTGTAGCATGCTCAATGACCCAGCCAGTCTTCTGAAGTAGTGGGATACATTCCGAATCAACTGTCAGAAAGGCAGTGGTAGCTATAAACCATCAAGACTCACAAGTGGCATGTACAAGTTGAAAAACAATGATCCGGGAAGCCTGGATGCTGCTGGTGAAGATCAATGGAACAGTCTGATGTACAGCACTGTCTGATGTGCTGCTACACTACTAGTCTTAGAGTTTACAGCTCTCTACTAAGCAGGTACTTGATTATAGGCTTGATTAGGCTCTTTGCTTCTGCCAGGGAAGAATGTTTCTAAATTGCACTAAATGAAACTGGGCTATGAAAAATGCCATTGAAACCTGCATGGAGGAAGTCTGAGCCTGTTGCCTTACCGGCACTACTATAGCCTTATGCATAAGACAGCTCTTTTAGGGCAGGCTGCCTGAAAAAGTCTGATTCTCATGTGCCAGCAGGTAAAGCCCAAAACTTTATGTAGCTATCAATCTGTTAAGGGAGGTATTATAATATTCTCTTCCTCGTGCTCTTTCTTGTTTCTCTGTTTCCACGATAGGATTTTCAAGGAAGAAGCTCCTCCTGGCCTTGAGCACAACAGGGCCTTGTCTTTGCTTGGAATATATAGGTAGTAGCCAGGCCTGAATAATAACATATAGACCATACAGAAGTTCACAGAACTCTATTCTGTAAGAAAAAGTAATAAGCTCTCATGGGATGTATTGTGCACACACATTAGTCCACACACTGGCATGAATGCCTGAAAGCAAAATTACAACCAAGGGAGGTGAAGAAAAGCCACATAATATGAGACATATTCTCAAACTGGTGTAAAGTATTAATACAGTTCTTATTCAGTTCCACTGAGATACCTCTGCTATGAGTTTGATCCCATAACCAAGCAGTTTTCCAATAAATAATCTGGAGCTTCTTAGGAAAAAATACTAATTGCTCTAGTCTAAAAGCCAATGTACTTATTTTAAGTCTGTTTCTTTCTTGATACACTTAGATCCACAAGTGTTTTTCTTGTTAATTGAGGTGGGAGCAAAGAAAGCAGGAATGCTTGCCTGCTTGTTCATCCACTTTGTTGCTGGTGCAAAATATTAGTTGTATGTGTCTGCTTTTCAGAAGTTCCAGAAAACTGTAGCTCCCTGCAGATGCTGCTGTCTGTCCTCCCCATGTTGAGAAGCTGGTGCCTGCCTCATTCAATTATCTGATTAGAAGACCTGTCTGCAGCTGTGAAGCCTTAGGCTTCAATCCTGTCAGCTTTCACGAGCTAAGAAAGATTAGCCTGGGTGAGGGCACCAAATAAGGGGCAGTCCAGTGATGGTAAAGGGAAGGGGAAGACATTGTCCTTTACCCTCTATCCACTCCTTTTCTCTGGTCCACTCTGATATTGAAGCTGTTCTGGAACTTCCAGGAGCTGGTTATTTGCAGCTTCAGGTGAGCTGCTGTACAGTTGATTACCTGGTTGACCCAAATCCATCTATCAACAAGCTTAATATTCAGAGCCAACTACAATAAGAAACTAAAGTGAGGATGGAGGAAAACTGGTCACAGGGATCTGCTGCAGTAAGTGGGGCTGGTGATAATTAAAACATGGTTTCTCTCCCTGGGGTTATTGTAGTCCCATAGCAGAAGAAACAGATGCATAGAAGGCCTGCACTTCTCCCAGGACTGTCCAGCAATATGAGATGTGTTGAATGAACAATAAAGGAAAAAAAGGCCCACAATTCAATGCGTTGAATCCACAGCTGAATGGCAAAAAAGAAGCAGCAGAGAACTGCCTGGCTCCTCTCAAAAAGGAATACAACTTGCCTTTTAGTTGAAAGCACAGAGGGAGTTTTTGTTTGCTCCCAAAGGGAGCCATTCATGTAGATGGTGAGGTGTTTTGACCCGTTTAGCCATGTGACATTGGCATTTATGTGGAGAGCAATAGCTCTTCACCTCAAAACTTTCCTTCCTCTGACCCAGAGGCAGTGGTGACCAATGTCTTCTGAAATGCCTTGCATTTCTACAGATGCCAGCCTTAAAGCTGTACAAGAATAACCTGATATTCTGATCTTTTCTGCTGGGCTTCTCAGGAGCACTCTTACCCTTCAGAACTTCCATATATGCTTTTCACTAGTTCAAGAACACTTCTGCTAGAGTCGAAGAAACTATGATTACTTTTTTTTCACCCATAACCTATTCCTAAGCCTCAATGATTTCATCACAAACATACAGAAAGTTTGGGAGTGCTGCTTTTTTTCTTTAATACAACTCATATATCTGATTTATATATATATTATCCTTTTTATTTTAACAAAGGTTACCTCAATGAGAAGCTTAAATATTTTTGTCTTTCACAAAATGAAATGGAATGAACAATTTTTCCTCTCTCATACTTTTGAGAAATTAGTACTTCCCAATGAAACTACTTGACTGGCACCAGATCCCACCAGGGTCAACAACCCTCTGGAAAATCTTTTATCTTCCATCTTCCATGGCCTGACCAGTACAAGTGGAATTTAAATCATGCTAAATTTATCCTGGCAGCAGTAACTAAATTAAACATGCCACTGAATTCCACATTTGAAAGAACTCTAACCTTTGTAGCTAATGCAGCAGATGAAGTTCTGGCATCTGGGAATAAGGGAGAGTACTGATGAGCTTTCTCTTCAAGTTGGTCTGTGGAAGTGCTGAAGTAAATAGGTAAGAGCTGTCTCAGCCCCAGTCACAAGTACTGGGGACTTGCAGAAGTCACACAGCCTGCCCTTGGCACACAGTTTCTTTGCATTTGGCTTCAGGAGGAACACATATATGCATTGTAGAAAGATATTCGGTTGCCTGAGCTGTAACCAGTATCATTTGTGTACAGAGAACTTTACCTATTTCCTATGAAGTCATACGCCATAATTACTGTACTCCCTGAGTGGAGGGGAAAAAAGACCAGAGACCTTAGTGACACTGAGGTCACTGAAGCAAGGAATGCAAGTGTAATGTCTCTGAAGATGATGCTAAATGGTTTGGGATATGTTCTTTCAGTAGAAGAAACTGTTTCTGTTGCTGTGTTGTGGATTTGCTTTTTAATAATAATAATAATAATAATGTGGATTACTTTCCATGGTGAAGATGAAGAGAAACAATACAACCTGCAATCTCTCTTCTATAAACCAGCCCAAGAATAACCAAATAATATTCTATTGTGCTAATAAGCTTTATTGCTTGCTACATTGATACAGTTAGTCAGGATTCTACTTGATAAAAGTGTCTACAGAGAAAAAATGATCATCATAAAACTTGAGATTAAAAAAACAGGCTTCTTGGAAATATTCAGTCTGTACACTTCCGAGAATAGCATTCACACTGAGAGGCAGAAGGGATGTAATGCTGCACCACTGTCCCGTTAGCACACCGGAGGGGAATTGTGACTATGGTTGTTTGAGTTGCTGTACAGCAGCTGCATAAGTCTTCCCATTTCCCTGTCTGAACAGAGTATCTGGTATTGCTTCTGCACTTGCCCTAAATGAAGAAACAACAACAACAAAAAAAAAAATACCAAGTTTGAAGTGTTTGAAGGCAAGTGTTTCTGTTATTCTTAAAGCTTCCACTCTTGTTAAGACTTGTGTAGCAAATGACGGCTCTTTGCCCAGTAACTATCTGAATAGCTGGGGCATGTATGCCCTTAGTATTTCTTCTCCCTGTTCCATTCTTTTTCCAGTAGTCATGGGAAAGAGAGAGACTAATTTTGCCTACTGCCTTAACTAAAAGAAATACTCAAGAGGCTGGGTACAAGACATCTTCATGACTGCCACTCTTCTATGCCATAGTTTGGATTGTATACAAGGGTTGTACAAAGTTTGGTTATCTCAGATTGAGCAGCTATCCTGCTACAACCCAGTCTAGGAAGAGAATGTCATCTTTGGTTCCCATTCTCAGAGAGATGGGAACATCCAGAATGGAAGCCATGCTCCTGTTTCAAATGGAAGTTGCCCTAAAAGGGGTAAGCACGATGGGCAAGAAATTAAACTTTAATCTGATTATGGAAGAAACGTCCAAGACATGCAGAAAGCAACATCTTAGTGCTCAGGCTAACAGAGAAGTCATAGAGCTTATAGGGCACAAAAGCCAAATCATAGAACCATAGAATAATTAGGGTTGGAAAGGACCTTAAGGTCATCTAGTTCCATGGAACCCCTGCCATGGGCAGGGATGCCTCACAATAGTATTGAAGTTTAAATGTCTTTTAAGGTATCATGCACCTAAATACCTATTTAAAACTCAGTCAACTTCAGATCCTGAAGAGGGATATGTGTGCTTAACTATACACTCAGATCTGAAAATCACTTCAATAATATTGAGACAAAAATTCATTTTTTATGTAGAAAGTCTCAGCAAAGACAACTTCAAGTCATTAATTTCCGATGGAAGCAAAGGAGAGTGGTACAAACAAAGCCTTTCTGTATAACATATGTTACTTTCTTCAATCTGGCTTAAATAGGGAAAATTCAGCGTCACCAAATTACTTTAGGAAATGAGTGCCAATGAGGCTTACACTCTCCGAGTGAATCAGTGAGAAGGACAGAAAGTGATACTCTATTCACTAAAGTGAAGCTATAGCAAGGGCAAAGGTTTCCTTGTGGAAGAGTGTAAGGGGGCAAAGGCAGGTCTTGGGGCAGGGGGATTGTTTTTGTTATTTACCTCGCAATGAGAAATAGGCACTTCCTTATCAGCCACACATCCGTTGATAATACCATACTGCAGTCTGGTACTTACTGGTCGACATTCCACTTCCACACCTACCAAGTTCAAAAAGAAAAAAAAAAAAAGAATAGAAACAAAGCATTTGACAGTGCTGATGACTGGTTTTGGGGTTTTTTTCCACTTCCCTTCCCCTTATTACTGAAGTTGTTGTTGTGTACAGGAAAAAGATGATGTACATGGAAACCCAAATAATCTAATCAGAGAAACAGTGTACCCTGATCTGACTATTCCTGGGGTTGTCACAGGAGAGAGATCCAATTGTCTTGGGATGATGCCCTTCAAGATGAGTCAATGGGATCAGTTCTCTGGATTACCTTACAGACTGAGGTGGGTTACTACCTTCAGAACTGTGTGGGATTTCTTATAAGATGCTAGGGAACAGCATTTTGCGATTGGGATTTGGGGGGCGGGGGGGGGGGGAATCAAAGGTGGGAGATTAAAAGGATGAAGGTGATTTCATGTGGAACAAGCATGGGAAAATGGACTTATAAAGGTATACAGGGGGCTGGTTGCATATTAAACAGCTGCTGGTCCATACTTTTGCCTGACATTGTCCTACATTTGATCTGCAGCTTGTTCTGCCTTTTTTATTAAACTCTATTTCTAACTACTTGTCCTGGGTGATGGACTCTCTGTTCTGTGTGGATGCGCATGTATGGAGGTATAACTGCCAGAAACTGGAACTGGACCACAGGTCATAGGGCCTATGAGTCTAGGTTGGGAGGGCTACAGGACCAGTTACTAGACAGAGTGAGCGCCTAAGACCACTAAGAAACTTGATCCTGCACAGTCAGAGATCAGGATGAAAACATGGGTGCTCTTTTGTGTGTGCCAGCTTACTCAGTTTACTTTGTATGTATGTAAATATTGTGAATGAAAAACTCTGATATTTGTTTTCCAGTACTTTTGGCCTTAGTGTTTGGTAAACTCTGCCTGTGTTTTTTCCATCAAATGAGAAATGCACACAAGAGGCAGTAGGTCTGGATTTGTTATGTGCACAGGGTGCAAGCTCAGGGAATCTGCTGATCCATCTTTGTGAAATGAGGCTGGTTTGCTATGATCTGTTAACCGCAGTAGTTGACAGCGACTGCTCCTCTGGTTTCAAAGGGAATCTTGTAATTGACCTGCTTAAATATGGACCAATCCAGAATATTTTGTTCTGAACACTCTTGACTGTTTTGGTCCACATCTAAAGACTTGTGAAGGAGCTAATGCTTTTTTAAGTGAATATTTTACGCACTGCAAACATTTCTTTGTAGTGTCAACAGAGTGCTATGCCTCCGTGTAAAAGCTCCTACTTTTACTTATTTCTAGCTAACCAGTGGAATTTCCGTATTTACCAGAATACCGGACTATTTTTCATGTACTACACAACAGCTTTGTTTTCTCTCCTTTCAGAGAGCTGAAGGAATTCAACTGGCCAACTGCACAACTAAGTAGATACATAAATTGAAGAGAAATGTATACATCTTCCTAGCAGCAAACATAGCTTTCAACACCTTTTCCACTGGAATGTCAGTGCCAAATTGGCTCTGTGCCATGTTAAGGCTTTACATTTCATACTAAAAAAAGCTTGAAAAGTTTCTGGCTCCACGGCTGGAACTGCCAGTTCTCTTTGAATGATTTCATCACTTCATTTGATAAAACTTGTCCACCTGGAAGGACTACACAATTGTGTCCACACAATTGAAAAGTCCAAGGAAAATAATTGTCATCAGATTCAATGCAGCTTCATCACCTCCTTGATCCTGACTTATCAACTTGTTCTCCAGTTACTTTAATGCTCTGATTTACCTTATTTTGTAGAATGTGCCTCCTTTGCAAAGGCAAGTGCTTGTAACAATGAGACAAGCAATTGAGATGAACAGAGAAAAGAGGTGAGAAGCAGAGATGCAAATTCTTTGTTAAGTGGGAAAATAAGGAATATCCTTTGCAAATAACCAAGTCCTTTGCTAGTACCACAGAAATCCAATGAGAAAATAAGCCTGTTCACTTATGTGTGCCTATGTAGTTAAAACCTGGAACAATGCCTCCAGACACACTAACAAACTCCAATTGCCAAGGCATAACATAGAAAGGGAAAGAGGCTTCTGAAACAACCTTTACTCAAAGCTCTGTTGGACTCTGCTGAACCAAAGGCATCACCCTGAACTGTGCTTTGAACTTGTGAGAACAAGTTCAAAGTTCTTAGGCCAACTCTTTATGGTATTGAGTTGTTTGAAAGACTAATTCACTCAAGACCTGGGAAGGAATGTGACATATATCTAAGTCTCTGTGTATGAGAAATTAATTATTCTCTTATTTGATTTTTAAGAATAATTATTCTGGTTTTACAGTAGTTTTGCCAAGCCTTGGTATTCCCTGTAAAGTATGCAACAGACTGATGTTGCTACTGAGTGCCCTAGTAGAAAGATATAAAAACAGAGGAAAGAGAGTTTGGTATCTAGATATGTTTGATTCAAAGCTATGTGTTAATCACAGTACTTCAATTGATAACTCATGGTTAGTAGCCTGAATGCAGTATGTTGGCTTTTTCATTATGAAGGGCCCTGAGTAGAAAAGCAAATAGGAACAGGACTATGCTGTCACATGGGACTTTTCAGTTTTGAGCTATAGCCAAGTGAATATCAATGGGAATAATGATTTGAAAGCCCATATGATATGAGCATTTTTAGGCATGTGATATTTCACTTAGATCAGCTAGTTTTTCCTGCTGCAAGGAGGTAACACTTTCAAATCACTATAATTGCTAATAAATATATTTATTGAGCAGTACTCATTTGGAACTGGGTTTCTCCTTTCACCAATTGCAGTGATAAGTGTTCTCAATCAGTGGAGCCTGCCCACCATCTGGTCTTTTAAATCTTAAGATCTGTTTTTGTTAATAAATAATATTGAGTATACCTTACTTGAAGTCTGGTAGATTAATGCTCTCTTAACTAAATTACCTGTGTGAGACATCTGATGACAGTCTATCTTAATAGCTTTCTGACTTCTATTTCTTAAGCTGGACTCAGTGATCATACAGAGAGGTAATGGCTGCAAGCTCTGTAGGAGTTAACATCCTTCATCAGGGGTATTATTACAGCAGTTACTGTGCCAGTGTGGTGATGGGCTGCTATGCTGGCCATCTTTTATTTATTAGCACATGTATAGAGGGAAGGAGGAAAAGAAAAAAAGGAAGAAAAAAAAAAAAAGATCATAACAGAATACAGGCAAGATGTTAATATTCTGACCTTACAAGAGAATTTTGACCCTTTGGTTTGTTGTTTGTTTGGGTTTTTTTAAATGAGCTACGGTATTATTAATTTTTTACTTACATGAGAGAAAACTGAGAGGTTGTCTGCTCACAAAAGCATCAGAGATTCATCTTAGAAATGAGAACCCAACCCTGCAATCCTTCCTCATGTAAGCAAACCCTTCCTGCCACAGCCTGAGTGACATTTGGATTATCTACACAATGATGCATGAAATTAAGTTTATGACATCTAAACTGCCAAATTTAAGATGTAGTCACGCTGTTCAATAGGAATGCACCTCTGACAAAATCTCCCCTACCATTTTTTGATGATTACAATAGCAAAACCCAATCATAATTACATTACTGTCACCAGGGTTTTTTTTTGCTAAATTCATTTTAAGTTGATTGATTATTCATGAAGTGGCTGCCTCTCATATTCAGTATCAGGTTATGTGGCTTGCCAACCTGTGTGCGCAATACTAGTCCTGTTATGTTGAGATGAACAGTATAATAAAACATTCATAATTAATGTCTGCATAAAATGTAAAGAGTATCTATTTCTTTCTAAGCACTTGTGAATACTGTCAAAACACGTGTTCTGGGGGACAAAACATGACAGAGTACCCCAATCAGAGGGTGGACTTGTTTGATAGTTTATTTGAACCACATTGCTAAACTCCATTTCATTAACCTGCATCTTATGCAAAATATAGCTCCTCACACAGTAGCTTACATTCTCTGCAGTTTCCATACAAAACTTTTGGCTTATTTACTTACATGTGTCACAGCAGGTATTGCCAATTTTTGCAATTCTGCCCTAAAACAATGAAAAAAGAAAATTTTTATTTTGGCACAAGTTATGCATATTTCTTCTGCTGGAAGACTATAAAGAAATATTTAACATAGGGCATTAGGCAAGAAAATTGTATTTCTACATAATTCTTTACTGTAAGGGTGGTGAGGCACTGGAATGGGTTGCCCAGGGAAGTTGTAAATGCTCCGTCGCTGGCGGTGTTCAAGGCCAGGTTGGACATAGCCTTGGGTGGCATGGTTTAGTGGGAGGTGTCCCTGCCCCTGTAAGGGAGGTTGGAACTAGGTGATTTTATGGTGTCCCCTCCCTGGCAGGGAGGTTGGAACTAGATGATTTTATGGTCCTTTCCAACCCTAACTATTCTATGATTCTATAAAAACGGAAATTGGCATTAGTAATCACCTAATTATCAATTATCATCTATTTGTAATCATGCATTTTAAGATTTTGAACTTGCCATTATATTTGTTGATAGCTGATTAGAAATAATCGACTATATTAGCAAGCTCAATATCTGAAAATATTGCTATCACCTTACATTAGGAGCTTCCTGAAGTAAAGATACTGAATACAAATAAATTTCTGGAAACCAGAGTGATAAACCCAATTGCATTCAAATCTTATGTCTGTTTAAGAAAGGAATTTAAACAGTCCCTTTTGATTTTTTTAGCAATATAGATGAAAGCATGCCTATTCCACAACAGCTGAAAATGTACAGGCAAATCATCATAAAATTTCTTATCTGTCAAATATGTTTTAACAGCCAAAAATTTTATTTTTCTTGTTTCATTAATATCACGTAGAAAATAATTCTCAGAAACATATGTATGGTGGAAAATTGTTGAAAACCCATGGTGTAAATAAAAACTGAGAAATATTTATACTGCAAGGTGATGCCATTGTTGCACTAAACACCTGAACCTTGGAGGCTTTTTTAATTAAAACCCCTAAACACTCCATCTGTAACTAGACGAAACCCACTAATTTTATAGCTGAAATAGTTCTGGGGTTTGGACGGGAGGAGAATAAATGTGGTTTGGGAAGTTCTAGTTAAAAAGTAATCTATTCTTCTTTGATTTTCAATGAAGACCTTTAGAATATGATAATAACCCCAAGCTTGTAACATAACCCAGCATTTTTCTAGATACTTGTTTTTATAACAAAACTGTGTGTGCTATAGTGATTTCACAAAGAAATGCACTGTAGGAGCTTTATTCTTCCTGTGTTATACATACAAAATCCTCCATTGTGTATGCAGAGAGAGGTTTGGGCACAAGCTTTGTTAAAGGATTTCTGCTTCCTGCCTTGCTGAAGAAAATTGGGACAGGTGGAAATAAACATCTGTGTGATGCTAGATGAGCAAAACCAGGACCCCACGTCCCACACCCCAACATGCACTGTTTCTTGCTGTACGGCTAACCTCAAATCACAGGAAGGATGGATGGACATGTTGAGGAGGGGTTTTATTATACCATTATACCAAATAACTGCAAATGTGGAAGTCTGAGCTCTTTCTACAGCACTGTGAAAATTCCTTTCCCTAACTTCATAGGAGGGTAGAGAAAAACATCTCAGCATGTCATATGCATATTCATAGAAAACAAGGGGGTTATCCGACTGTTTTCTCAGTTTGTGTAATTATGCACACAGTTTTACTCTGGATACCAAACTGAAAACCTTGTTAGAATAAACAGTTTCTTATGTTTGAGTTTCACATGGAACAGAATTACTGCAAGCTCAGCATCCCCCCTGCAGTATAGTCCCATATAAACCCAGCATATATTTTAAAATAAAAAAACCCTGAAATTTTTCTGAATTTCAAAGAAAGTTCAAATTCAGTTTAGCCAAGGTGCTGGGAGGGGGTTGGGGTTTCCCACCCTAATACACATAAGGTACCTATATACAGAACCATAAACATGACAGTGTCAATTAGGAAATCTGGAAACAGGACCCATTTCGCTACTTACTCCTTCAGCCAAACATCTTCTGGAATCAAATGGAGGACAGCCAGTGATTCTCCTTTCCCAGATAAATTCCCCTTTCTCATTTACTTTACAGGAGTGATTATCACAGCCATCCTGAAGTGATTCATTTGGCTGTAAAGATAAGGACTGTTAGCTTCACAGAGAAACAACATGGGACACGAAGTTTTCAGAAAACCTTGACTATTCCTTTACTGGTAATTTCAATAAAGGTACTGTCACGGTGAAGTTCTTAAAACATGGAAATATTTAGTAAACACAATTTTTTATCAACAAAGTCATCATCTTCTATTTACTTCCATAGCCAAATTTATTACAGCTCAGTCACAGATGCCAAAACCTGACCTTTTCAGCTCTTAACAGGGAAAAAGATCCATTAACTTACAAAAGAAACGTGTTTAAGTAAGAACCTATGAAGCACCTTTTAAAGAGCCGTATATATGAACATTTAACTGCTGGCTGAGTTGGGAGCTTCTTTAAAAAATGCATAAACCCACCCCCCTACCCTCACGTAGAATCATTTAGGTTGGAAAAGACCATGAAGTCCAAGATCATGAAGTCCAACCATAAACCTGACACTGCCAAGTCCACCACTAAACCATGTCCCTAAGAACCACATCTAAGTCTTTTAAATACCTCCAGGGATAGGTGATTCAACCTGGGCAGGCTGTTCAGTGCTGTTCAGTGCTTGATAGCCCTCTTGGAGAATAAATTGTTCCTAATATCCTATCTAAACCTCCTGTGGTGCAGCTTGAGGCCATTTCCTCTTGTCCTATCACTTGTTACTTGGGAGAAGAAACCAATCCCCACCTCGCCCCAACCTCCTTCCAGTAATAGGGAGCAACAAGGTCTTTCCTGAGCATCATTTTCTGCAGATTAAACAACCCCAGTTCCCTCAGCTGCTCCTTGTTCTCTAGACCCTTCATCAGCTTCATTGCTCTTCCCACACTCTCCCCATCTAAAACTTAGCTCAGGAATGGAATAAAAAAAAAAAAAAAGTTATATACTGTTATATACAGCAGGCAAGCTGATGGGTTTTGACCAGAAAAATATCCATGACTGTTTAAGAACCTATATGATGGAAAGATTTTTCAAAATTCACATTTGCATCTTTAATTATAAATTTCTCATTTAAAATGAGGTTTTTTATTTCCTCTATGTAGTTGTTTGAGCTCATATCCCATTTAAAGTTCCTTAATGGTATTCACGTTTGCAGGCTCTAGAACCAAAAACGAGGAAAAAATGCCTTTTCCTTGGGTTCACCAAAGTCTGTGCGCTACATTTACATTTACACATAAATAAAAGTGCTTAAAACTTACCTGAAGGTATTTAAGCCTTCCATCTCTCAGCCTGATGCCACATGAAGTTGGCACACATTTTCCACAGCAAGAGCCAGAGATTTCCTGCCTTCTGTAATTCTACAAGGTAAAGGACATTTTTGTGTGTTTATTTTGTCCTAAACATGCTTCTTAACACTTACTTCAAGAAAGATTCTACGTTTTGGTTTTGGGGGTTTTGGGGTTCTTTTTTTTGTTGTTGTTTTTGTTGTTTTAATTCAGTGGACAAAGTGATATCTAGCTTTTTAAACAGTAGGACTAGAATAGCTTAATCTAGTTGCATACTTCAGGGAGGTTTTTTTAAAGGCTAGTATTAATCTTTGTAGTGTTTTATTATACAGTAGGGAGGGAAATTTACTTCCAAGTATAAAGAGCTTCCTGTGACCACTAAATTCAATATTCTTTGACTATAACAGTTGCAAGGTCAGGTCCACTAAACAACACATGACAGTAGGAGAGGGTAAGAAGCTTACTATAATGTTCTGAGTGAACTACAGTTTGCATGTGTGGTGTGCAGGAGCTTCTCTGTAAAGCTAATGAATAACAGACAGTGCAACTTGGAAAAGTAGCTTGAAGTGCTTGACCTAGGACAAAAGGATAAGATGGTTAGTAAGCAGTGGGCAGGGAATGGGGAGAAAAACGCTGAGGTGGAAAATCTGGGCTATGGAAAAAAAAAAGAAAATGGCTTGATAAAACAAGGAAGTAAGAAAAGCAGCAGAGAGGGTATGATGGAATAAAATAAAAAGGAGACAAAGAAAGAAAAGAGGAATAATGAAGCCCAAAAAAATGGCATAGAAAGTCAAAAACACTGGTGGCGAAAGTTGTATGGGAGAATGAGCAGCACTGGATGGAGAGGAAGAAAGGTATAGAGTGGATAATGGAAAATAAAAATCAGAAACGAACTGAGCTAACACATGAAGTGTCCCACAGTAATGTCTCCAGCTGCTACACATAACCAACAGCTGCTTATGATGAGCTGAACATTTTTAAGACAACAAACATTGTGGTTGAGTGAACGCATGCATGTTATCCATATGTTTTTTATAGAAAAAGAATTTAGGAAGGGTGGGTGGTTATTATTAAATCACTGGAAGAAAACATAGTTCATTGTTATTTAGGTGAACTTGCTCTACTAGCAAAAATGTAAGCACCTAAAGTAGGTCTTAAAATGATCAAAACAAATTACTCTGATGAGCAGAATACGCTGCAGTTGGCTGCACTTCAGTTACCAGTGCATTTACTTTCACAGCTTCAGCATCCAGTAGAAAGCAGGTGCTCCTTCAAGAGTATATACTCTTAACTCATGATTTTATCCATTATGAAGACATCTCTTTTAATCTGGGTATACCATGAAATCAGTGACTCTGAGACAGGAAAGACCCCAAGTATGTGTGTGTATGTGTGTGAATCCCACTGGCCTTAGTGTGATGAAGACATTCTGTATGTTATTTGATATTTTTCTCCCCTCAAGCTTCACAGATTCATTAAAGTGGCTACAAACACCTAGACTTGCCATCTCCCTTGGGTAGCTGCACATCTCCTAAACACAACTTCACAGCGCTTAATAAGCCAAACTGGAAATTTCCCTTCCCTCAGGGCTGTTTGCTTAGTCTGTATTTTTGGGTCAGGTAGGGGAAAGAAGTTGTTTGGGAACTGTGTGAGTGGTGAAAGCAGGAGAGGAATATTTCCCCACTTTTTTAACATGTATTTTATTGATTCCTCTACCTTTAATTTCTACAGCTGGCTTCTTGCATTGAAAAGCAAGAACTGATGTTTGTGCATTTTTATATGGGAATGTGCATATGCACACGTTTCTGGCCACTGATTCATTGTAGTGTATCTGGGTTTTTTCCATTGATCTGCCAGGTTGCATTTTGTGGCAGTGAGAAAGATGTTCAGCACTGAGCTTGGCCATTTATTTTCCTTTCAGAAGCCATTGTCTATAATCATACCTATAGGAGGAGTAATATTAGGGTCCAGAACTACATTGGCATTTCCAGTTCTACTAAGGGATTGAAAACTGAACTCATCCAAAACTTTCCCCCTCTTTTTTGCAGGAACCCTATCAACGTATGCCTCTCCTGGATTTCAACTGGGAATCCCATATCATCGTGTTAGAGATGTGACTTTTTGGTACAATGGTCACCACTGGCACAGGCCCTGAGTTTGGTTGGGCCCATTGAGCTCCATTCTTTAGTAACGCAGAAGAGGAAGGGGCATTTAAGCGTTTTTCTGTGAAACTTAGCTGCTGGTCTGTGTTTTTCTGACGGGCAGATTAAGCCAGCCTCTGCAGCTTGCTTAGGTCCCCTTCCACTTGAGGTATTGGTGCTAAGAGAGAAAACTACATGATTGAACAAAACTAGTCAGGCACTCTGGTCACGCTGCTGGGCAGCAGAGATGGATGCTATCTGCCTCTGACTTTCTCAGCCAAGCTCATTTTTTTCAGAAGATGGCAGCAAAGCAGCAGCAAAGACTTCAAAAAGGCCAGTGGAACTGATGGGGTCAATCACCTCAAACCACCTGAGGCATGGCTGGGAAGCAGACAGAAATGTTATTGAGCCCAGATATTAGACAATACAGAATTGTCATAGGAAAGCTCTGAAGTAGAAGTCTGGCTAAGCTTCTGGTCCCCAGAAGGACAGATAACACTGTAGGAAAGGAGACACAGCAGTTCCTGTTGTAAATGATTTGCCAAACCTTATTTTGCCCTAAAGGCAAGTAGTCTAAAATGCACAATAAAAATGCCTGTGGAACTGAGTACTATGAAACATTACCTTTCAAACACTGTGGATTTAGATCACATTTGGTATATGTAGTCTAATTCAGGAGAAGAAGAACACAGGGCCATGACTCCTCAGAAAAACTTGAGGAAAGGCAACAGATCCCAGAGTTGTACATAATATAAACTGTATACAACTAAGAATATGACTTTCCTATGAGACACATTCTTAACCAGAATATCCAGACCACTCACACTTACCACTGGACATGGTTCACAGTTTAATTTCGTACATGTCAGAGTATATCTTAGAGAAGGTGTTGACTGTAGGGTGCAGTGACAGGTTGTGCATTGATCCACCATCAGGCGTCTCCATGGCTGAAATGTTAGAACCAGTTTAAGTCAGTAACTGTCTCTTCAGCATAACTCAAATAAATGAGCAGTTTTATCTAGGTTAATCTCTTTCACTAAATCTTGCACTGCAATTTGCTGCAAAACAAAACAGAAAAACAATGCCCCCACTTTCCAGAGAACCAAATTTTTGCATATATAATTCCAGAACAAGCAGCATAGCATGAGGATATTTTTCAAGTAAGCCTTTTAGAATTCCTTAACCTGGGAAATGGCATTGGCATTTCCTATTGCATTGCTTACAAAGCTAGCAAGCAAGAAAGGAGTCTGTGAAAGTGATGAGAAAGATTTTCTCATAAGCTATCCTGGCTACATGTATAGGTGGTTGCCATAAGTTCATTTTTCCCAGGTGCAGTGAACTGGTTTGCTAACAAGTTTTTTATTCTTGAGCCATTGCAACCCACAGATCATGGGCAGAAATTACTTTTTGTTGTTCCTGTAATAATACTGCTTAGAACCTCTAGAGGCCTAACAGATTAAAATTAAGAAAAGATAAACAAAACCATAAACAAGATTACTGAGTGAAGAACTGAACTTGTTCATAGTTGCAAGCAAAGCAGTGGCTGAGCTGGCATGCAGTTCAAATTCCCTGAGCACCTTGTTTGCTGGATCCCACCACTTTTCCAAAACAAACAAAAGTGACATTTAAAATGTAGAGCAAAAATGCCAAACTATTAAATGGAAAACAAAAGGATGTGGATTTAGTAACTGGATTCCTAGCACTGAAAGGAATTCCAGTTACTAAGTCCTGCTTCCCAAATGTAGAGCCTTTCATTTCAACCCCAAAATAACAAGTCACAGTGGTTAAAAGGATAAAATGGGAGGAGTCACATTGAGAATTTTCACGAAGAGCTTCTAAACCTAATAAATAGACACTGAATATTGCTAGATTATAAAAGCTTTAAATTGTGCTCCAAAAGTAATTAAAATGTCCTTGTTGACTTCACTTGGAAGAGGAATTGTGCCACACTGGTAAACACTCATGGAAAAAATGGAGCAAAACTAAGAAGCTGGCCAGAGTAACAGTGTAAAGGTAATAATACATTTATGGGTAAGTAAGAGTCAATACTCCAACATATATACCAAAGAATAAATGTTCTTATTAAAGAATTTTAATTACATTCTTAATCTGCACCCCAGCACAACAGAGGTCCTCAGGCCTCAGTGATCTAATATAAAGCACCAGCAAGAACAAGGACTTTCTTCTTGGTTTGTGGAGGTCTAGAAAAAAAGATCCTCCACATACCACATAATGGAGGTAGTAATAATAATGGGGTGATCCCTGCCTTTAGCAACTCATCTTGACACCTCAACACAGGACTCTTCGGCTTTCTTGGTTTAACGTTTTATAGTGAATATCAGGTCACTAATCTTGAGGGTTAAAAGACATCAGCAGATGCGGGCACAAGGACACACTGATAACATTTTCCTATGGGAGAGGGACAGATAGCAAATATCATACAAAACTCCAGACTTCTTTTTAACTCTTAACATTGGAAAGCATTCAGACACTAGAGCGACAGTTCTATTACACACTAGAGGCCTCACAAGGGCATTCAGTCCACTGCCACTAATAGCAGTTTACTGATTAGTATCTCCACACTTGCATGTTCATGTACACACAAAAGCCTTCCAAATTTGGGAGATGTCCTCACCATATTGATCTGCTTCAAAATATGGTTGGGTTTGTTATGTTTAGAATCATAATCATACTTAATTCCAGCCCTCTAGAAGTAAACGCTTATCACAGAATGCTTCAGTAGCTCTAAGCTTTCATTCCATGAAGAAAGGGCTTATAAAGCCACAGCTGACATTATAATTGATGTCCTCATTGGATCTTCTCATAGTTGTAATATCCCAATTAAATACAAAAAAGATAAAGTGGAGTATATACCAAAATCACTATTACAGGAAGGAACTTAGGGCTTACTAGAGACACGTTGAAACTAAATTCTCACACACAAGGGCTTTGAACTTTCAGAGGAAGGTCTTGCCTTGTTCCAAAGCTTGCATCACAGCTTAGTTCTATGATATTTATTTAATGTATTTAGGGATCAGCATGCAAATGGCTTTAGCAATGGCTTTCTGTGAACAAACATAGCTTAGCGTGACAGAACCGAATGAAATAATGGATTGATACATCTTTTTTCCTTTCTATAATACACCTATCATGTGTCTTCTTGGCTAACTTTAAATGAAATGTCAACATCTGCTGCCCCTGTGTTAGTCAGTGCAACCAAATTAACCTGCATAGAGCCCAGATCTACTCAGATCTCCCTTAAAAATGCCACTCAGTAAAAGCCTGGGAAAACAGATGAGTGATATAGATAATCCTTTTGGTAAATACAGCCACCTGCTTGGAAGTCTGCAGTTAAAGCCCACAGCATTGTTAAGAACAGCAGAGTGAATGCAATACACCAAATTACTGGAATATAATATTGGTAACCAGATACAAGACAAAAATGTAAAGGGATTAAGAACACAGTCAGTGAACAGAACTGTAGTAAAAGACTTAAAACTTGGAACTATTTAGTGAATGAGTTAATGGAGCAAAGTTTTCCCTAGATATAAAATGAAACTTGAAACCTATTCTTAAAGGACCCAGAATAAAGGTTTTGAAATCCAGGAAGTATAAACTTCTGTGGACACCACATCTTCCTTCCTGACCAGAACTCTGGAACAGTCATTGAAGTAGGAATACTGTAAGACATGGTTGTAGCAACACCAGCTGCTCAAAACCTCTCAAACATACAGCTAAGAAGCTGTATTATATGCTAGTAAGCTTACAATAAGTCATTAAATTAAGCTGATCTAATTGAAAAGAAAATGCAATTAATTTACGACAAGTCCTACTATAAGCTATATATATTTTTTTAATCAAAATGGCCACTTTGTTTTGAAATCTTTTAAGATTATATCTCAACTCGAATTTCACAATTTCCATCCTGAGAAAATATTTTTGGGACTGCGTTGTTGAATGCTAACTTCAGTAATGCTTGACATTTGCAACAGCAAGAGCACAGAAGTCATATAACAGCTGGGGCCTACCTACACCCTCAACATCTTGCACAGGCAATGTTTGATAAAATGATTTATTGTTAGGAAATACAACAAGACATTTTAAAAGCTGTATTACATGGGAAAAGAAAAAAAAAAAGTGACAGCTTTTATACACGGCCAGATAGCAAATAAGAATGAGTTAAAAAGTAGTTTTCTGTCTGCTGAAATACTTTCTGAATTCATTCTAAACTGGGAAAATTTTCTTAACATAGGATTTTTTTTCCATGTTGTAGAAGCTGAAATATTTTAAGTCTCCAAAATATGGATACTTCTCATCTTGCTTTCAATATGACATTTTATTTAAAAATTTGCTTATGCTTTAAAGTATTTTAAAATATTTTAAAACACTCGAAAATAGAACAAAGACTTGACAGATCAGGGAAATATTTTGCTGGAAGAGAAAAAAATTAGTTGTTCATGAAAGAAACTTTTTTGCCACATAGAGTATATATATATACACGTATATCATATGTAATAGAAGGTGGCAGAAGCTAGCAATGACATTCTCTACAAGAATGGCCTTTATAAAATACCACAACTAGTTCTGACAACATACTATATATGAGACAGAGGAATCAAAGAGAAAGAAGAGGATTTTAGATTTTACCACTTTTAAGTCTTTCTCCTAGTTTTCTGACAAGAAAGGCAGAATTATTCCCTGGATTTAATTCTACAGGGAAGTAATCCCCACACAGAATGATAGATCCTTCATGACAGGAGCTCTAGCAAACTGATAAACTTACACCTAACAATGAAGAAAAAAATCAAACACAGAAGAAATAGATGGAGAAATATTCTTTCTGCCATACCTCAAAAGTCCAAACAGATTTGGGTAAACTTACCTTTTAAATAAAGGAAAAAGTAAGAAAGACACACATTGAAAATGCAGGAATACGTAGGTTAGAAGTTAGGTTAAATGACTAAAGAGGACCTGTTTCCCAGGGGAATGATGAGAATATTTAGAGCTCTTTGACACTAGAGGTGCTGCCAGAATATGGATTTAGGGAAACAATGGACAATTGACAGAGCTCTCCAAAGATAAATTTGGCATAAATGAGATCAGATGCTTAACTCCCATCATTCCCACTGTCATGGGCTGGGTTAAACATGTTTTAATCTATCCATTAAACATGCAGTTGAGAAAAAATTTCCTCTGAGGGCATATCAGCAGAGATCTTGAAAGGCAAAAGAGGTCAAACAGTGAGGAAGCTCAGTTTTCCTGTTCCTGCTAATAGCCAAGGAGGGATACCCCTCCTTCCACACAGGTGGAGCAAGACTCTCCATCCTTTTTTAATCTGTGTTATCCTCTAGGTAGAATGCGGGAAGTTTTGCTTCCCTGAAGTGGGCAAGGATCATATTTGAGATTATCTCTCACAGACAGTTTCCTGTGCGTTTGGTAGCCTGCGAGTCATTGCACAACACAGATTACCACAGTTCCTAAGAACTTTTCTTAAGCATCCTTTCAAGATAAGGAAACATTCTGTGTCCATTTTGCAGAAATATTTATTGCCATACAGGGAGACTGTGGCAGAGTCATGAACTGGATATATACCCACTGAGCCTCTTGCCACTTCTCTTACACCAAGGTCTCACTTCCAGAGATTTTATAAGGACAAAGCTGCCCTGGATGCTTATGTGTATTTTGGCAAGTTTGTGTTCTTCAAAAGCTCATTCTTATATCTAAATGTCTCATAATCACAGCAAATAAAAGGAATCACCTCTTACCCCAATGACAGTGCCATTCAAAGGACAACCATTCAGGGGTACTGAAAAAAAAAGATAATATTCCATTTAACATTACCATTATCATGACATTATCAAGATTTATTAAACCACAGGTATGATTTTTTGACTTACTAGCATTCCAAAGAAAACTTAGATCCTTTCACTTTAAAAAGGCATGACTGAGCCCTCTTACATTATACCTTGAAAGGTAACAATCAGTAGTTATTTTGAATTCCCCCTCCAATTATGTCTTGCTGAGTTGTTTTTTAACAAGTACATGGCACAATATAAGGTTTCCCCTCCAATTCAAGCCTTGCACTCTCAGAAGATGCACCCAGGTTTTCTGCAAGTTACAGTGCGTATTTCCCCTTGTCCTCCCACTGCTAGATCCTCATCCTGTGGCTGCACATATACTAGTCAATTAAATATAACTGGGCATCTTCCCAAACTGAGGCCAATTAGCCGAATCTTCTGATTTGGACCTTTGAACAAAGTCTGTGCTAAGAAATAGCCACAGTCACATGCTCAGAGACACACAGAAAACAGCATGGCTACAAACAAATTCCATGTTCATAGCAGGCACTTCCTATGACAAAAGCATCTCAAGACCTCTTTTAAATGCTAAAAAGTGCAGGCTGGAGCTGTAGAAACGAAGCCTGGTATGTCTCTCTGAAGCACTGCAAAATAGCTTCAACTGCAATTTGTTCAAGACGAGACAGTAAATGCCAGCTGGAAAGAGAAAGTAATAGCAGCAGGTGCTTCTGTACTCAATGTCTAAATTATACAGGAGAGCTCCAAAGCAGTAGTACACTTGCAAAACACACACTTTGGAAATTGCTGTTGACAAACAAGACATCAACACATGAGATGAGTGATGCCATTTGTCATACACGAAACCTTACCACATCTGCAGGAAGGACAGCAATCTATTACTTGGTCACAGCGTAGTTCAGTTCCCTCTGGACAGTCAGGCACATCCATTTGAGAGCAAGAAATATTCTTTTGCTGCACAAAAACCTCATTGTTCACCCGGACACATTCATTGACAATGCAATGGTTGAAGGGGGATCGCCACTCTGTGCCGACCTGATGGAAAATCGTAAAACTAATTATAAATAGCAGTATTTGTGCCACTGCATAGAGGGAAGACCACCACAGGTTGTTTGCAAGCATGCTGGTTTGCAAAGAGGACATTTACTGTATCAGGAACAGTCTGTCACTCAACAGTTCTCCACAAATCCTCACTGCAACAATCAGTTTATAGAACAGTCTGCTGCTTAGTTTGTAGAGTATAGGAGTTACAGGAATATCCTTAAGGTTAAAAATAAAGTGGCAGGTGAAATAACATGTGAAGAAGAAACAGCACTCCTAGCTAGATTCAAATTTACATTTGTTACCCAGTAGCTGGCTGCACCTCTTTGTTGGTCCCCTTTCTGATGGAATCTGCTGCAAGTAGCTCTAGTCAGCCCAAAGGAGGCTTTGGCAATAGACTCTACACCAGAAAATACTTGCAAATGTAGAAGTATCCTGGGTTTAGCAGTAGCAGTCATTTTTCTCCTTCTTAGTAGCTGGTGCAGTGCTGTGTTTTTGACTTTCAGCCTGGGAACAGCGCTGATAACACCGATGTTTTTAGTTGCTGCTCAGTAATGTTTACTCTGACCAAGGACTTTCTGAGTCTCATGCTCTGCCAGGGAGGAGGGGAAGCCGGGAGGAAGCAGGGACACCTGACCCAAACTAACCAAAGAGGTATTCCATACCACAGCACATCATGCCCACTATATAAAGCGGGGGCAGTTACCCAGAAGGGTGAGATCACTGCTAGGGTCGGGCTGGGTATCGGTCGGCGGGTGTTGAGCAGTTGTATTCATTTCCCTTGTTATTTTCCTTATCATTATTATTGTTGGTGGTAGCAGCAGTGATTTGTGTTATACCGTAGTTACTGGACTGTTCTTATCTCAGCCCATGGGAGATACATTCTTTCGATTCTCCTCCCCATCCCTCCGGGAGCAGGGGGAGGAAGGGGATGAGTGAGGGGACGGCTGCATGGTTCTGAGTTACCGGCTGGGTTTAAACCATGATAAGAATAGGCAGGAACCTGTTGACAGTCCTACTGATTATAATCACCCATGGGTCAGACAAGGTGGGAACTTCAAGCACTGTTATGGGAAGAGACATCACTACAGACCAGAAAGAAGATGCTGTCACAGTTCAGCACCGGGAAGACCTGATCACTGCTTTGCAGCTGTATGCCTCCACTGTTAACACTCTGAATACACTTCAAGAACACTGAAAGTGAAAATCAGATCCCAAAGTCCAGTAAATTCACATATTTTTTTGCTCAGAAAGTTAGGGAATATTTTCATGCGTTCATACTTCTCATGTTATACACTTACTTCATTGTTAATGACAGAAGAGTTGAAAGATGACAAAGCAAGAGAGAGGTAGCAGAGTATAAGCATTTATTACTCCATCAGTGCAAGAGAAATCAGTAAGACACATTGGGACATTCAAATGGGCCTTCTGAAGACTTGTTTTACAAAGCTGAAAAGGATATTGACCCATATTAAGAAATGCCCTTGGAAAAATCAGGGAAGAGGAAGGCTGCAAAATGATACATTAAACATTTTTTAAGAGTGCAGTGGACTGTCTTTGTAAAAGAAGCAATTAAAAAATAATACTAATATGCAAATGTGAGAGGTAGATGAAAATGCAGACACTTGATAAAGAACAACACTTACGGAAGAAAAGATGGGAAGAAGGTCTGTTATTTTAAAAATATTTAACTAACTGCTCCCGCCTTCCTTGAATCCGAAGCTCTGCACAGGATTAAGCAATTCAATGTTACTGGGTCAGGCAAAGGCTTGCCAAGGGTGGCTGGGTTCGGGACAGAACAAACTGAATAACTTGAAGGAATTAAAAATGTAGGCGAGAACAGAAAAAAATATCCAGGTAGCTTTCCAGGGTGGCAGGGTATTTGCATCACGTTTTAAATGGCCATTGAATGCACTTACTTCCCACTGGATCTCTGAATCCTAAAGGAAGAGGCATACTGCTGAAAATAAACAGCTATTTTGAGCAGAAAACAAGCGTGACCTGGACCATCATGGTCTGATCTGACATGGAGCAATCATCTTTAGCAACCAGAGAATAATTCATGTTTCTACCCTCATTTACTTTCTGACATTTCAGTGTGTATCAAGTAGGATTACATAGGACTGTGAAATTCAATCAATCCACTACCCCACCTGCCTGCTATCCATGGAGGAATACTATGTAATTGAGATAATCTAAACATGTAGCTGTTAGCCAAAGAAGCATCACATCCTACTATCGTTCTTTTGAGCTAACATTTATGAAATTATTAATTTTACACAAAAATACTGCTTCCTTAGAGCCCAGAAACAGTGGGGAGGGTTTGCTTGTTAGAACCAAACAAGTTACACATGCTACAGGAGACTGGTGTCCAGTGCTGCTTGATGTACAGAAAAAAAAAATAGCTCCTATCTTCTTCAACATCCTTCTGTGGAACACAGATTAATCCCCTTTCACTTCTGCTAGAAGAGGAAGTGTCCATGCCACTGCCACCTCACCTCATGCAAACGAGGATCTGCATCACCCCGAGACCAGTATATCTGCTCCTCACAGGCAGTCTTCTGGCATCTCCCACAACATTCCCCTTCTTGGACGATGTACTTGTAACCCTGTAGGAGAAAATAAAAGGACTGACTGATCCAGGAATAAGAGACAAATTAGAAGATTAATCCCAAAAGAAAACAGTGGGATAAATATTTAACATTAGCAACTTTTTACAGAAAGGGGAGTTTGAAAATAGAACTGTAAGGCCACACACTGCTATTACAAAAGAAACAAGTGGTCCACCCACCTCAGCAACCTGGTAAATGACATTAACTGTCAGAAAAAATAAACTAAAATGCACACAACATTAACAGCAGAAATCCTTGTCTCATTAGTTCCAGCTAAATAAGACGTATTCATTTCAACTACATGGACTAATTCCAGGTACTATCCTGGCTCAGGTCATGCCAATCAACTAATGAACTTTGAGGATATCAGCAACTCTAGTGTGGTACGGATCACCCCTTCTTGGAGCATAGAAAATGTTGATGCTGCCTAGCATTTAAAAAAAAAATCTGAAATCACACAAAACATCTTTCTTTTCCTAGGATCTGTTCAAATATGTAATAGCACAAGGATTTTGTAGAATCACAGAATGGTTTAGGTTGGAAGGGATCTTAATGACCACATAGTTCCAACCCCCCCTGCTACAGGCAGGGACACCTTCAATTAGACCAGGTTGCTCCAAAGCCCCATCCAACCTGGCCTTGAACACCCAGGGATGGGGCAGCCACAGCTTCTCTGGGCAACATGTGCCAGTGCCTCCCCACCCTCACAGTGAAGAACTTCTTCCTAATATCTAACCTAAACCTACCTGCTTTCGCCACAAGACAGAAAAGAACAATGACACAAAAAGGCAGAAGTGGAAAGGGAAAAAGTACCCGCCAGCTGAGGACTCTTGTTCAACATCTTTGTTGGTGACATGACCAGTGGGATTAAGTACGCCCTCAGCAACTTTGCCGATAACACCAAGCCGTGTGGTTCGGTTGATACGTTGCAGGGAAGGAATGTCATCCAGAGGGACCTTGACATGCTTGTGAGGTGGGCTGCTGCCAACCTCATGAAGTTTAACCATGACAAGTGCAAGGTCCTCCACCTGGGTCAGAGCAATCCCAGGCACAGCTACAGGTTGGGCAAAGAAGAGATTCAGAGAAGTCCTGCAGAGAAGGACTTGGGGGTGTTGGTCAAGAAGAAAATGAACATGAGCCACCAGTGTGAGCTTGTAGCCCAGAAAGCCAGCCGTATCCTGGGCTGCATCAAAAGGAGTGTGACCAGCAGGTCGAGGGAGGTGATCCTGCCCCTCTACTCTGCTCTCGTGAGACCTCACTTGGAGTATTGTGCGCAGTTCTGGTGTCCTCAACATAAAAAGGACATGGAACTGTTGGAACAAGTCCAGGGGAGGCCACGAGGATGATCAGGGGACTGGAGCACCTCCCGTACGAAGACAGGCTGAGAAAGTTGGGGCTGTTCAGCCTGGAGAAGAGAAGGCTGTGTGGAGACTTCATAGCAGCCTTCCAATATCTGAAGGGGGCCTATAGGGATGCTGGGGAGGGACTCTTCATGAGGAACTGTAGTGAGAGGACAAGGGGTAACAGGTTCAAACTTAAACAGGGGAAGTTTAGATTGGATATGAGGAAGAAATTCTTTACTGTGAGGGTGGTGAGGCACTGGAATGGGTTGCCCAGGGAAGTTGTGAATGCTCCATCACTGGTAGTGTTCAAGGCTGGATTGGACATAGCCTTGGGTGGCATGGTTTAGTGGGAGGTGTCCCTGCCCCTGGCAGGGGGGTTGGAACTAGATGATCTTAAGGTCCTTTCCAACCCTAACCATTCTATGATTCTATGATCCTCTGTTTGAAAATCTCTAGAACATTAAGGTATCATTTCCTACTTTCCGTAATAGGTTATGCTTTAAAATGCAAACAGGATGTTTGAAATTACCTTTCAACAAGACTCACACATTTTTTTGAATATGATCCTGCACATCTAATATTCAAACAGTCTTCCTTTTACATTAGTTTCTTTGATCTCCTTAATATACACCATAAGCCATTTACTACCATGCTTTGTGTATTATTTCAAAGGAAAATATCCATTCGCAATATTGGAGATTAAAGTCATAGCTTTTGTAGTCAGCATCTATTACAACCACCATTCACTGTGCTTTTGCGCATACTGTCCAAATATTCTTTATTTTAATGTAATTAATCAAGACACTTGATTAAATCTAATCTAATTAATTTACACACACTCAGCCAAATGGCTTTGTCTTAACCATTTATCCCATAAAATTATGCTTCATTCTACTCATAATCATCTAATACTTTAAGTTATCCACTACTTTAAACCACACTCTTTTATATCAAAGTACCTAACTCCAAGAGCACTGACAGAAATTAAGCAGAGTAAGTCGTCCCTCCACTAGTATACTAGTGATTTTAAGCTGTTTAGAAGGCTGTTAGCCATTTTACCATCCTGATTCTCTGAAGGGATGTAGTCTGATGTACTCTCAAGAGAAATAATATCGGAAGAAGCTCCAGGAGGGAGACACTACTCCTCCTTGTGGCACATGCAATGACTGCAGCAACCATCTGATCGGTTTCTCAAAACTTTGGTAACAGAAAGACAGAAGAGGCCAAAAAAAGTGAGGGGACTATGGCGTGTAATGAAGTAAACCCACATATGGTTTGCATGCAAAATTTCTGTATTTTCTGTTAACCTACTCAGAAAAAATGTGGGATTTTTTTATTGAAATGAAACATTCACTTTTTCCTACAATATTTCTTATCATATCTAAAACTACAGATAGGATTTGAGTTTTATTTTTTCATGGTGTTTGTTTTAAAAAATCTTTTTGATGCCGCAATGCTTAAGGCTGATTTGTCAAGAAACTGTAGCTCTGCATTAATGATACTTTTTTAGAATAACAAATTATTGATAAAGTTATAGCTATGAGCCAAAACACAGCCAGATATTTAGATCTAATATTTCATAACAATTGGCATACTAGAAACAAGTATCTTCTAAAAATGGGAATTCAAGGGATTCTCTTACAACACTGAAAGATCTCACGTCATGGTTTTCACTGCATTGAGCATCCTCAAGCTTTCTCATCAAACTCTATGCTTGCAGAAAGATCACTAGTGTGCTTTGTCAGGGAGAGTTTTAATGGATTGGGTTTTTTCCTCTGGTCCTAGGGAATGATGCAATATTAGCAGTGTCTTAAATAGAAAATATTATTCGAAAAAAAGACTGTATTTTCCTCACACCTTCTCAAGTGCACATACATATATATATATATGCTGTCTAACCTTTTTCTGATACAGAGGCTATAAGTTAAATGATATTGAAATATAGTTGCATTAATTTTTTAAAAACCTAGGCACAATTAGCTTGATAGAGTCCAGAAAAGAGAATTGCTTTTCAGATATTGGTTTGGTTAACTGAAATGTCCACAGTGAAATTTCAATACATGATTAACTTTTAAAATACATATTAGTCAATATTCAAATGAGAATTTAAAATAAGTCAGACAATGCAGGGTTTCTTCAACAATGTTAACCCATCCGTGACTAAGTTAATGTTGCTGCACATACATGCTCTATGCCCAAGGTCAGTCTTAGACACCCAGGCACATTATAAATGTCTTTCCAAAAGCTGAAAGAACACCTCTAACTTCTCATATATGTATATACAAAGTTTGCTAATGAAAAGCTTTCTTCCAGAAGAAAGAGTTGGACTTGATCTTAAAGGTCTCCTCCAACCTAGTTAATACTATGAAAGGCAACGAGGAAGAAGAGGTATTGTGTTGATTTTTCTTAACCTCTCTTCTGCCATCTGCATCTATGACACTGGGAAGTGCTACTGACTTTTAATCAATTCCTTTGGCCCTTCTAGAATTCTTCTATTAACTTTTTTACCAAGTATCTGTCTCCTCCTGCTTGACCAGCTATACTGATATAACAAAGCAGCTCATACTTCCTTTGTGGGCTTCCAAAAGTAGACCACATAATTTTATAGCATGTAGCAGATGTCCGAGCATAATGAAGGCCACAGCATGTGGTCTTATTACTGCTGTAATAGGCAGAGCTGAGCAACAGACAGATCTGAAATACTCTCTTCAGAAAATAAACTCCAGCTAGAATAGTCGTTTGAAATTGAGCTTTAGACATTATGAGCGCTTATTGTGCAAGTGGTGTAAATGACAGACACTTCAGGATGCAGTTCTCCTTTTATTGAAATACAAACTAAACTTGTCCCCGATTTCCTTGGCAGAAAGATATGATCCTAAAACAATAACCCTAAAATGAAGCCAGTAATGATTAGGCCCTCTTAGACCTTGTTCCCAAGATAATTTGTTGCTACAACACTTATTTTCTATTTTTCTCTGGTTTCTCGAGACACACAGGTTTAAAAGTAATCATTTCAGATCCCCAGCAGGGCTCTGCTGGCTAAGGCACTGATTTAAATGTTACTCACCCGAGAGCAGAACGTGTTACATGGTTTGTCATGACACTCCATCATCTGAAGTCCTGTAACATCATCCCTCATACTAGTGCAAAAGCATTCTCTGCAACCATCTTCCCAGGTTGTCCCAACAGGGTAGACTATGTTGTTGTGCACACACACCTATTGAATGCAACAATTATCACATGAAAAAGCACACTGCTGCTTGTAAGGGCATACTGTTGGCTCTAAAAGGCTGCTTTTTAAGATGTGAAACCCTCCATAAATTTTATGGAATATTTTGAACCCAGTAGAAATGCCACAGGTCTTAAAATTGTGTTCCCTCTGTTGGGAAAAGGAAAATAAGTGCAACCAAAGCTGTTGTTTTATAAAGAATTGTGGAATTTTATCTGCAGTCAGTTTCTGAGTCAGGGCCTGACTCAGTTTTCCTAGAAGTATAATATGACCCAATATTTAGAGATAATAAACAGTGAGGCTTGTAGAAGGAGCCATGCACTTAAAATTTTTTGCAGCCAAATCAGCTGATCTGAAAAGATCCTACCTTGAGCTACAAGTTTTCATTCTCTTGATCCTTAGACCAACATAGCTAACACAAAAGTAGTGTCATGTCTTATATTGCATTTTCTATTAGTAATTTTTACAGCATGTTATTAGAGATGAACATTTATTTTTATAGATAGAGCAAGTAAGTCACAGAGACGTAAAATGACTTATGCAAGGTCATGAACTACTTAGCAACAGAAAATAAAGGCTCTATCTCCTGCACTGCAAGGCAGCGTAACCCTGTGTTAAGCTTTTAGGGAAGGTTGTTTCAATGAAAATGTTACATTGCCCTGCAACCTCTCCTCTAAGCAACCTTATCTTAAAGGCTATAACAACTTAATAAAAGGTTATCAGAATAAGTAAAATATATATCCTGGTGAAGCTTTAACAGAATCAGGTATTAATTTGCCAAAAATTTTTAAGTGGCAATATAGTTCATATAAGATACAATGCTTCCTTAGGCAGATGCAAAGGTAACCAATGAGCACAATTTTAGGTCTAAGGTGTCCCAAACATTTCAGTGAAGTTAGTATACAACTGAAAGAATGCATAGTAACTGTATTGATCAAAAACCATGTACCTTTGTTATTCAGAAAGAAATTAAAAATTGAAAATTTACCTCAGAAATTCCTAATGCATCAATGATCTTGAAGTTTCAAATGGTTTTGGTATATGTGTGTGCATGTATATATATATATATGTATAAATATAAAAACTTATTATCTTCATGTCACAACAAATGAATGGGTTGGATATGGCAGAATAAATGACTACAATAAACCAAGCACCACTGTGATGCAAAGTGTATTTCCCTCAGACACAGGTAAATTAAAAATACCCTGGCATCATTATCCAGTAGTTTTATTGGAGTTGTTAATACCTAGCTACCTACTTATTTTGGTGCTGTCACTCCACATAGAAAAGATACTCTCATCTGTGGAAGCAACAACTCATTCCACTTACCCTGCCGGGAACACAGGTGGTAGATATGCAGCCACAGTCATTGGTGAGAGATCTCGACAGATATCCCAAAGGGCAGCTCACTGTTGAGTTCGTACAGCTGCAGGTACACTCATATTTATCACAGCACTCAGTCTTCTTAACAGTCAGCTCTCGATGTGGTGGGCAGGAAGGTCTTTGAACTAAGCTGCATGCTTCTCTGTTACATGCTAGGAGAAAACACATAGGTACCATGTCAAGCACATGGCATTTCAAAGTGCTGCAAGTGAACAAGGCAGTTCTCTGGCAGCAAGGCACTAGCTGCTACTGCAAGCTGTTATACATCTACTTAAAGGCTAAGTGGTAATGCAAATATAAAAGACCCAGGTCAAAGACTGTGCTGCAGGATCAAGGAAAAGTTCCTACCCTGCCAAAAACTTCTTGAGTCATATACAATCAAAAAGATTTATAAAATAAACATAAGGGTCAGATCACACAAGTCCAAGAGTAAAGTGTTTCTCTTTTCCTTAATTCAAAAGCATACTCAGAAAGTGCCAACGATATCCTTCTTCCAAGTCTGTGAAATAACGTCTGTCTGTTGATTCCAAAATTAAGCCTTTCAGAGGAAAAAAAATAATGTCTAAAGGAAATTGTCAGTGTTGCTCAAATGTAATGTTATAGTGTCACTCCCTGCTAAAAAAAAATAATATCTTACCACATGTATAATTTGGTCTGCATTCTCCGGGGTTGGTCAGAGCAAGCTGCAGGCCAAACTCACAGACAGGGGCAGCAGGCAAATCACAGGAAACCAGATCACAGACTAAGAAGAGAAATTGAGAGTGTTTAAGACTATGCCTCACCAGTTAGCCCTCAAGAAAAGACATCCCCATTAAATCTTTTTTCCCTACCCTCAATTGCTATCCTAAATTATAAAGTAAGAGTTCAGCAGATCAGAGTTTATTTTCAAAATAGCTTAGGGAACAGTTCAAGCTTGGGTTATGAGGATAAGGCTATAATGTTATATTCAATGTGCAAATATAGACCATTCAAATATAGATATTTGAATAAAGACCATGCTAACATCATTTAGAGAAAAACAAATTGCTCCAGTCCCTTCCTTATCTCTTACAGAAAGAGGGACAAAGTCACATGAGATAGGGACTCACATCCCCAGGAGTTGTTTGTTTTTCCATGCAGATGATTGTACAGTCATTCAGTGGTTTCAAAAATGGAGCACTGCATTTAACAAGAAAAGGGATTGTATACCTCTGAAGAATCTGGTAAAAATATGGACCCAGAATATTCCAACAGTTTGAGAACTTACCACACTCGTACTCTGGGCAGCACTGGCTGGAGTCCCTGCGCAGACGAGGGACTTCACAGGGACCACACTGAACAGCTGGAGTAAGAAGAAACATCCATAAAACAAATTTGGAGAAGAACTATAAAACTAAGTAACAGAAATATCAATTCAAGTCCAATCATACTTAGAGCTAAATGAATTTACATTTGGCAGTAGGGCAAGGTAGGACCGTGCAGTTTACTTTCTTGTTATCGAGACATGTGCAGATCTTGCAAGGCTCATTAGCAGGAATCCATGTTTCCATAAGCTGCAAAAAAAAAAAAAACCCAAACAGGTTGTCAGAGAGAAATCAAATATTCCATTCACTGGTATGTTAGCCATGGGAGTGGGTGAGGGTGAGCAACATTTATTTGAAAACCAGAAGACTCTATACAGGATTGGTTGGTTGCTCAGTTAACAGTAAGAAACTAAGGAGGCACATAATTCTGAAATGACTGCAGTGTACCAGTTTAGCAAAAGATGTAAAGAATGCACGAATGGGATGAGGAATTACTATTGTTTTAAGCATGAAAAATACTCAGATGCTATAAATGCAATTGCAGGCTATTGCAAGTAACAGCAGACTCGCACAACTACATACCGTGATTGGATATTCAGTGGTAATAGGGGAAACAACAATATTTTGGGAAATACACAGAAGTGGTTGCTTTCCCAAATAAGTAGTGCTTAAACACAGAGAAATAAATAGTGCATATTTTAAACTAAGAATATGTGGGGTGTCATCACTCGATTTGCCAGTAGCCTGAGTACTGGAAAAGCACTAAAACAACCCCAAATCTGAAACCATCACTGTGGTGGTTACCGGGAGCTAATAAGCACATTCAGAAACTGCCAGTAAAGTGTGTCATTATTTAACCCCTGCTCCTTCTCATGACAGAGGAGGAAATCATTAATGTTAGAGATGTAATTACTGATAAAGAACTATCCACATTTAACACCCATGTGAATAGGGAGGTATGAGTAAACAGGTCCACAATGGGATAACAATTTGTACAGTCAAGCCAGGTTCTGGGAGAGAACATACAGAACAGGTTAAGACAAAGGTAAAAAAGTGTCATGCAGAAAACTTTGGAGAGCAGTTTAAAAATAACAGTCTGCTGAGACCTTCATTAATAAGAAGAAAGGAAGGAAATATCTAAGCATACGGCCATCATAAGAGTCTGAAAAGACAGTTTACTTTCAAAGGTTAACAGCATGGCAAGGATAAGACACCAGGCATGCTAGAACAGTCCAACTGGAGATTTAACAAAACTTAGGAACTAATCACATAGGGTCAGTTAATCTTTAGGAAATCTATTTTAGTCAAAGAAGGTTTGCATCGATGTACTGTTAGAAAAGAACATTACCACAGGGCTACGAAAAACAACTCGGAGCCCTCTGCCAGAGTATTCAATGGCCTCAGCGTTAAAAAGTCCTAAGAAGGCAGCTGGTAGAGAATGCCTATATTTGCAGGTGGTGTGAAGGGTGTGGACATTTCAAGACACAGAGAAAAAAAATCACAACATTCACTCTAACATTTTCATCAGCCTTTATTTTCACACAGGGTTTCTTCAGCATAGGTAGGAGCATCTTTCTAGCACCAGAAGAAATGATAAGACAGATCATAGTGTTAGTAGAGCTGTACATGAGCATTGGTACTGAGAATCCCATAAGCCCAAGCATGATCTGGGGGAGGGGATGGGGGTAGAAAGGAACAGAGGAATGAACACCAGAGGAAAAGAGGGGGGTTAAGAACATCATAACCCACCACCAGTTGCACTGCCTGTTGTATTGCGCACACAGCTAATCCTTGACAGTGGAGATGCAAAACGGCTGTGTGAGCCAATCCTCCCCTGCCCTCCACCTCCCCATCTACACAGCAGCTGCATCTAAGCCTTGCCACTGGGGTAACAGAGGACAGGTTTTCAGAGTTAAAATCCTATTAAGGGGCATGGGACAACTCATGAATTTCAGAACCTCTGCAGAAACAAGTAGATATCACTGCAGATGTCATTCCCAAGATGTGCGCTGAGCTTTTCTTCATGAGAGCTTGAAACAATTATTTAAATGGAAAATGCACTGCATTTCATGAGGATTCATGGATTTAAAGCATGCAGATCATAGGCTTTAATCTGCATCTGCAGTAATGATTTCATACAGAATCATAACACAATAACTAGAGTTGTCAGGGTCACTGAGAGTTGCACACAATTGATCTGTGTTTAAGGCAGCGATTACATACATTGCAAGCTATCTTTTCCTTCAAGAGAAATAATAAGATTTTTTTTTCCTATTCCTTTTATTACAAAAATTACTGAGGGTTTTTATCAATCCTTCCATTTTACCAACTCTGTAATCACTTCACAAATCCAATGATACAGTATTTAAACAAAGACCCAAAACAGATCACAAATTAAAAATCATGACTATATATACAGAGACACTGCAACCTTAAAATAAAAACTAACACAAGCTACATGTGCTCAATCCTTCAGGAAACTCTAACCTTTTGTTTTGAAAAACACCACTGTGATAATGCAGTTGTGGAACAAAAGAACACACTTTCTGTGTCTTTCCTCTCACTGCCAAAATCGATGGGGTACCCATGTCTCAGGAGGGGGCTGAATGCTGTTAGGTTCCTGTACTCTGGTACAGCAGTATGAAACCTCAAAACTGTATTTGGTGGACGCTTTTCCAGTGCTTTTGATGGTACCTGCACGTGGCAGAAAGGCACAAGTCATAGCAAAGCAAGACTGCTGTACCCCCATGGGGCTGTCCTGTGTGAGGGCAGGCTGCACTGACACACATGGGACCCCCATGCAGCCCTGCCATCAGTGTGACTCTTCCATCAGCAAAGCAGTGCCTGCAATACTTCATAGAATCATAGAATGGGTTGGAAGGGACTTTCAAAGGTTATCTAGTACACTTGCTTCACTAAGTTAAGTGCATGGCTTGCTGGCACCCTACCATCTAAAGAAAGGTCTTTGCTCTGTTAGGTTTGATACTTTAGTTATTATGTTAATCAATGCAATCAGTACTTAAAAGAGATGTTTCAGCCACAAACAGTCTTTGTTTCCTCTCAGTTTAACTATAAATGTTTATAACATATTTCTTGCTGAACGAAAAGTGAGTCTAAATTTGTCTGGTTAAAATGAAGCTATTCAGAGTTCATACATTCATTTATACTTTTTTAAATCCATCTTTTTACTTTATCTACAGAGACTTCTGTTATTTACAGAAGATCTGTGTTGCAAAAACAATTATGTCTTTGACTGAAGGTTTGGGGATTATATGACCATCCAAAAATCTTGTTAAGAATCTGAAGCCCATAAAATATTGAAATTAAAGTCCCTTCCTAAAATCCCATAACAAAACCTGCAGGTTTAGGAGGACTGGCTGACTTATGTGAAAACTCCCAGAGTTGAGTGGCTGGGGGTGAAGAGGAACAACCCCTATTACTTGCAACAAGAATCACAGGGAGGAGCTTGCACACCCGCTGTGCGATGCTGAAAGGGAAATCAACTGATACTTTCACTGCAGTCTGGCACACAGCGCCTGTAGTTCTTCCCAATCCCATTCTGCCAGGGAAAGGTCTGATTTAGCTGAGGGAAGTGGATTTTCAGTAAAGCTATAATAATTAATTTCATAAAAGGAATAATTCTCATTTAAAAAAAATGAATGTAGACTAATAAACCTGACATAAGGTCATCTTGGTCTCACTGCTCCCCACCATCCATTGCAAATATTTCAGCAAGCTTTGCAAAGACAATACATTTTAAGTAAGGGTTCCAGATTTATGATTAAATTGTCATTGCTGGTAGAAGCCTACCGAATGGAGGTGTTTATCTTGGTAAATGTTGACTTATGCCATCCCTCCTCTCTTCCCTCTAGACCTCCCTTCACACAAATTTGTCATGCATTTCCGGGTCTGTGCACTCCCAGCTGTGAATTTTATATCCATCCCAGCCAATTTCACACTAGGGGAGCTACATGGGGCTGACAGCCGGCCGGTTATGAGGAACTAGCTAGAAAGCAAAGTATCCAAAGGGGAAAATAGTTAAGAGTTATAAGACAGATTCTCTTGCAAAAGTACAAACCCCAACCACTCACAAAGGTAAGCTGCTAAGTATATAGTTACCTGATGGTGCGTGCCATCTTCACTGACGCATTGTGTGCAGACCTCTTCATTAACACAGCTGTCATTAAAAATCACCTGTCCGTCCGGACAGAAGCAGCCTTCTGTGGGATAATCCTTGCAGACACTGAGATTGGTCCTATTCTCACAGTGCTTTATGCAGGCGCTGTGGCAGTGATCATATGTCAAATATGTAGGACATTTCATTGCTGAGGAAGGCAGAAAAAAACTCTTTAGATAGAGAGATCTGAAATGCAGATAAATGTTTCCACTTCTCACTTTCTTTAGAATTCTGTTCAGCTTTTTAAAAGCCACCATCTGACAAATATGTTTTGTCTTTGCAGCCACTAACATATCAGAAAATATGTTCTTAAAACTAACAAAATCCACAGTGGGAAGTGATTGAAGCCACATTTTCAGACCACATGAATCAGCGAAGAATGACCTACCCTAACAATGATAAAATGGCTTACATGAGCTGAATAACTTGCCTAACTTTTTCAACACTGGGCAAGAGAAATAAGAATTTAGAACCACCTCTACATGTATTAGAGAAGTGTTGGTAACTGTGTGTAGTTAGGAGATAGCCAGGACAGAATAAAAGGTTGAATAAATGGGGGTTTTGACAACTTGGTAGAAGGCAGCGTTCCCAAGCAACTGAAGAAAGCTAACACAGCAAAACACTTTGGTACTTTAAAACTGGACTTGATGCATTTTTGCATCTTACTAACTGAACTGCCTTAATAACAGAATTAACTGAATCAAGGAAAGTTGCATTCTCCCCTAAGTCAACACACAACATTTTACCGAGGGGTTCACAACACTGAGCGTATTTTCACTAAAAGCAAACACAAAAATAAGGCTACAGCCATTCAAGAAACCTATGGACACAGCTTCCACACAGCACACTCCCTTAGGTCTACTTTAATTTTTCTACAGCTTCAATTAGGAAAAGTGTTTCTTATTTCCCAGTTGCTGACTGTTGTGAGGTTTATAAAACTTTTTCTTTCAGTCCCTTGACAAAAAACACTGAAAGAAAATTAAAGAATGAAGATCTGAGCTCCCAACCAAACAAGATTCATCAGCTGAACTGCCTACACACACCCTTCTTGGCAACCAAATGAAACAGCAATGTCTTTAACGTTAACTCTTTTCTGTTTCAAGCCACACTAAGTCAAATTATTTCCAGTGTGCTGGAGTCTATGGTTGTATGTGCGGATAACCATCATAGTCCAGCAATGCAAAGGAACTTGAAAAGCCACAGGAACTTGATGGGGAGTCCAATTCCACCATGAAATGCTTTGGTTGGATTCTGAAAACACAAAAAGGACTATCCGAATAAAATAGGATAAATCACCTGTTTATAGACCTGTACTAGCAGCTACCTAGACTATACTATGTTTTCCAGAAAAAAATCATTTCCAGAAAGAGTTCTGCAAACAAGGGGCCTAGAGTTTGCGCTAATGCTTATTGCCTGTGATGGTCTCTCATCAGCTCTAATGAATGTGTGAAAATACATCCACAGCACTTAACATAGTGTGTCATTTACTTTTTTATTCCAGTGTTAGTAAATATACTCAGCACACTGCTTTTCATCTTCCTTACCTACCACTAGCCTAAAGCATATCCGGTAAGTCTTCTCCACACAAAATTAGATTAATTTATTTTACAGCTTAATGCTGATGTCCATCAGCATAGAACCTGGGGAGCTCTAAAGCAGAATGAGAACCAATGCTAAAGCCTCTGAGTGTACTTCATATAACGCATCTCCTTCATATAACGCATCTCCTTCTTCCTCCCCTTAGTCTGATATTAAGGAACCAGGTATGTGAAAAATGCAATGAGGAACCAAAATGCAATGAAGAGCAATCCATGGACTCCAGTTACACTCCATCAATGCCCAGAAAATCATCCTAACCATCCTTTCATCCTGCTGGCACAATGACAACCAGGTGACTACAGAAAGCCACCTCAGACACATTACTGCCCTTATGGTCCAGAGGTGTGGCCAGGTACTACATGACTTACAGGTAACACTGCTTTTTGTCCGAAAATTTCTGCCAGAGGTACGGAATGTGATGAGGCACGAAGGACCCCCAACAGTCAGCCTCAGAAACAAGTATTTCAGCAAACCACCCTCCTGGCTGGCTATTCCAGTGCTTACCTCAAATGTTTGTTGTTTCTGAATGACAAGGAAAAGACTGTAGGTCTTGAAAAGGGTAAAATAAGGCTCAAGACAGAGCATCCTTGGTTAAAGTACTAAATGGATATTTAGGGGAGGGGTGTTTTTCAAACCTGTGATACATGGAGAAAGGCACATGCCCTTTCAGGCAGCAATGTCACTCCTTTCTTCTCAGTAGGATAGTTTAGCAAAAATTTAGCAGCTAGCTAGGTAGCTCCTGAGGTCACATACTGATGGTTTGCCTTCTGCCTCACTGTACTGTCATGTACAGCCTAAAGGACAGCTAAAACCCCAGTGCCAATGAAGCTGGAGTGAATAATGCACCCGGGCCAATAGCTCATCAGCTGCCAGTCAGCCTCCCCACATTGCTCAGGCACAGTGTTCTTAAATCTCCCTTAACAGTCTTTACTCAAATGAATATGTTTAGAAAGGTTTTCCCAATGTTCTTGGGAATGGTGGCAAGGCCACATTAAACCAACTTATATCAGTGCTGCCATCAAATGGCATAGTCCCCTCTCTTCCTTAATCTCACATCAGTTGCTCTTTCCTGCTGTCACTTTTTTCCCTTTTGTAGCTACTTTCCACAGCTCATCAAGCTCCTCATGTGAGGACTAGTGCCAGCACAGCAAAAGGAGTGCGAATGCATGGCTGGAGGTGGAAGAGTGAGAGAAAAGCTGCTGCAGATCAGCTGAAGTCAGTTGTAAAGCCACCCCCATACTGCTGATTTCCAAGTCATGGTTTAAATCCTTCAGCTGTTATGGTCCTCACCAGCACGCCTTGCTTACACAGCAAATAATAGCAGCAGATAATCTCAGTGTAGCTCCACTACACAAATCCTTCATTAGCAGAACTGGCTTAAAGGTTTCTTGTATCCCATTGCTGCTCCTTTCTCCTCCTGACCCTCATTCTTGGTTCTCTGCCAGATGTCACTGCCCCTTAGCTAAGCAGGCACAGCCTTTTATGCATTTTCTTTCTAGCCTGCGCCTGCAAAAAAACCCCAATGAAAGACAAAAAAACCACCAACGACCAGAATGACTCATGAAAAATGTTGTTTTCAAGCAAAATGCTTCTCCAGGAATCCCTGCAGCTGCTGAATGCCACCAGCGTCCACCTCAACAAACCACAGCTTTACTGAGCAGTACCAACTAGCAGTTTGTTTTATACACCATACAAGCATCAACTACCAATCTAAATTTAATTCACCTGGAAGCTGGTATTGGTAAGTACCTAGAGGGCATGTCCACATTGCATTTAAATGAGGTTAAAGAGCTGCTGAGAAGCACTCATGGAAATATCAGCATATGAAGACTAACTGCCGCTGCTGCTGTCATTTTCCTTCTGAGCAAAATTTGCTGACTGCTACTGTTACTTGAACTACGCAGTTCAAAGCTGACTTTGTCACCTCTACTTGAGTTGCCATTTCTTTTGTAACTGCAGAATGAATATATCTCAGTCCATTCATGAGTCACTATATAAACAATCCTATTTCCAGGTGAATAAAGCTTTCCCTTCACACAAAGCTGAATCAGAACATGTGTTGATATTAGTAACACAGTGATGTGTTAGAAATCCCTATGATCTTCACATTAAGATAAAACCCATACTGCCATTGAAGTGGAAACCCTATTCAGCAGGCATTCACTGTAAGGGTGAGCCTGCTCAAGAGGTGCATATTCTATGCCTCAGAGTTACATGGCTACCAGTGGAAGCTACAGGCTGCTACAACTTAGGTCTACTAAGCGTGGGGTCGGGGGGAGAAGAAGGCAATTGAAATAAATAATCTTATTCACGATGCATTCCCACCTTGAAGTAAAGTTTTCTTCCATCTATTGACACAAAGCTGGAGTCTACCAGATTCCACTCAACACATCCACAATTCCAAAAAGTGGAAGGAAAACTCAGTCAGTGGAAGTGAATGAGCACAGAATGGAGAGCAGGCACTGTCTTTGTCAGACATTACAGCAGATATTCACCCATCCAGGTAAAGCAGCCAGGAAGGACTTCTACTGTTTGAAAAGCCCCAGTATGGCATGTCAAAAACCCAAATCAAACTCCACAAAAATGACAGGGATTCACTGGAGTGGGGAGAGTGATATGCAAGGTATTCCAGAAGGGTGACACTGATGTTAAATATGTAGTGGTAGCGTGATTAAGTTACATTGTCTATTTAGTCATTAATGTAACCTGTATAATGTCCTGTAATTCGTAATTTCATTTTGGTAGTTGCACACATGCACCTACTTGAAGAAAGAATATGATGCCATTGTTAGGCCATTAATGACTGTTTCATGCAACTCATGTTAAAATGGGCAACTCTTCGTCTATCCTTGTACGCGCTGTGTAACAAGATGGGAATTTGAAAACTGCAGAGAGTTATTAAGGGGACATTCAGCCTTGGACTTTGCAATTTGCAAGGTCTGACTAAAGCACTAAATTTGGAAAATGGCTGGCAATATTCTCCCTCGGTTTTCTAGGACTACACTCCAACCGGACTGCGTTGTTCAAGATTAAGTCTCTAAAAGTAACATTTTCTTCCATAACTTGTCTAACCAGATATATAAGACAGTAACTGGAAGCTCAGGCCAAATTCACATTGACATTCTCAACTTCCTATCCCATCATCCCCTCTGTCTGAGTTTAAAACATGAACAAACCCAAAAGATGTACTGAGTTTTTATGCTATCATGCCTTTAGGAGGCTAGTTCTCCACTGTCTGGGCAGCAAGAGGGAAAAGAAAGCAAGGTAACAAGAACTGATTAAACTGGAGATGCAAGAGACATGGAAAAAAAAAATGGGATCTCAAGAAACTATATGAGGCACTAGCTGGGAAAGAAAACACCTACATACATACACACACATCTTAGATACTTGAATAAACCTGAAACACTGAGTGAATATCTGAATGTCTGTATCCATCACTACAGACAGGCTAACAGGAGAAATTGTGAAACAAGCCACCTCAAGAGTTACTTATATTTATTTAACTATATTTAACATTTTTGGCACATCTTTAGGTGTGACTCATATTAGGACTGTCAGGAGGAAAAAAAGAGAGGAAAAAAAGAAAAAAAAAGGAAGATAGGGTAGAACTTCTTATGTCTATAAGAATTTAAGGAGGTAGGTATATAGTGACAACCGAGTGAATTGAGCACTAGCACGCGTGTCCTGCTTCTATTAGGCTCGGGGCAATTTGCAAGACTAGCATCCTACTATACTGCTTTCTCACAGCACAAATTCTTCACCTCCAAAACACAGCCAGAAGGAGAACCGGATTTGCAAAGCAAATTACAGCTGGTTTGATCAGTGTAGCTGGCATGTGCTGGCAAGAAAAAAACACCAGAGAGAATGGCTGGCTCCCTTTTCGCTGCAGTAGAAACTTAACGTCACACTGTCTTTTCCATCGCAGACCAAAATATTTAGTCTTCAGTTGGAATATGGGGAATTTGTGAAACTATTACAGAGAAAAGTCTTTTTCTGCATTTTCTGCCATTATCTGCAGCTATGACACTGGCAGCCTGGGAAGCAGTTCCACTAGTCCAAATTATGAGTTTCCCTGTCTGCCTTGTACAGATCCTCCAGTGTTTGTACCAAAGCAATGGTATCTACAGCTAAAACTCTGCCTGGCAGATTCAGAGCAGATTCTCAGTCCAAACGTGGTCCCATGATTGGCTGCAGTCACATAACGTCACATAGAAGTGTTTACCTGTGCACAGCTTTCACAGTATTTTTATTTCATAGGTTATCCCTTTAGCCTTGCATAACTACCTTGCATATTCCTAGTTAGCAGTTTCCCAAGAAATACTTTTTTCCATAACATGCAACTTAGTAAATGACAAACCAGTTATCAGATCTGCAATATGACTTGTATGGGAAATTTGATCTCTAACTTCTGCCCATTACACAGCAAGATGGTCACTGTCACCACTACCATCAAATAAGACAGTTTCTATATCAGTTTTAAGGTAGAGTAAACCTCTTACGACAAATGTCGGGTGTTCTCCAGTTTATGCAGACCCCATTTTCCATACAGATGTGAACGTAGGAAGTTATCATTTCACAGGCTTCATCCTCATAGCAGCTGGTCTCTACGCAGGCCTCATAGAACATGTTGGGGGAGATTAACCTATGGCACTCTGCAAACCGATCGGAGAGCAGAAGGTGGCAGTGGCTCATTGCATGCTCAGAGCATCTGTCTTCTCTCTGGATTTCACAGGTCTTCCCTGGTTCTTCCACTGTCCAGTCTTGGATAAATACGTTGCTGTCAGAAGTGACAGAGCCATCACGTAATGTGAACTCATTGACATGGTTCTGGTCACACACCCCTAGACGGGTGAGTAAAAGGAAAAGAAAACCTCTGAATGCAGTCAGCAATAAAATAAACCCAGAGAAAACAGGACAGGCTGGGGCCACTCAGTGAATGCCAAGGAGAAGAGGAATGCACAGTACTCCTTATAGCTATTATCAGTAGAGGCATAAAAACCCTGGGTCTTGTTTCCCATTTGCTTATTACAGGAGGCATAGCTTATGCCACAGAAGTATAAACTATACAACAGATCATACCATCAAGAATACCATAGAATTAATTCTCCCAGATAGTAGTACCCCTCACAAACCTTTTATCTTCACTGCAAGCATAAGTCGTGTCTGCCACATACGTATATGTAAGAACCTAATGTTAAGCCCATACAAAACAAAACAAAAACAACAACAACAACAAATCCTTGAAAAGATAGCAAGAAGTGAACATGGAAGATGTCTAGCCTGTTCTTTCTAAGGTATTACTGGGTGTCAATGAGCTTTGATGGCCATAGTAGAAAAACCTACATAGATTAGCAACGTGCTAACAATTGGGGATCAGCTCAACCAGAGAGCTCACAGGTTCAGGGCCACAGGAATTACAGCAGCCTAAATAACAGTTGAACCCCAAGTAGGAAGCTGTTAAAATTACTCACCACAAAGACCTTGTGTTCCTGAAGAAAAGCTCTTTGAATTAAGTTTAAGAATAAATTCATTGTTTCTTGGAGTAAATGTGAGATTATGTCCAAGATGCACAAACTTGATTTCATGCATTATTGCTCCGTAAACAGTGACTTCAAACAAGCTGCTAGAATAGGGGATATGAACCCTTTCACCATTAACAGTCACCTGTTTTCAAAAAGGAAAGACCATCACATAAGTTCTAGGAAGCAGTTAAAAATTAGCCCAGCCTTACAGCTGAAACACATTTTGGCTTCATAAGTATTTAAAGATCCAACTAATTCTGGACATAAGAATTCATTTAGCAAACTGAAACTTTCTATTGAGTCTAAAAATGTACAAAACTAATTGACCTTCATTCTGGGAATTATATGAACAACTCTTTCAACATTTTCCCATATGAGTGCATTCCTTTAGCATCATATAGTTGCAAACTAGTATCTAATGACATGATTATCAATGAACCTCAGTTAAAGTCAAGGATGTCCATCACCATGCAGAAGTGGGTGTGGGTGTTTTGGTCCATCCTATTTTGCCACATAAGTCAGAAGATACCACCTTTGTAGGCTAGCCAACTCCTATATGTCTGAGAAACCCAGAGATTGAAAAATGTGCCGTATTTGAATTTGAATACTTCTCTGCCTATAAAACAAAAGTAATGCATACTAAACTGGCTTTTCTTCTAATGCTGAGGTCCACCTGCATGCAAGGTAATAACCAACTTCCTAGCTTTTAATTAGCCAGTGATGCATAGATTTGTGAAGAATACACTGCTCTCTCATATACCACATGATGATATTGTGCAAAAGATCTCTGCCAGAAGAGAAGAATCAGAGTTCAGCATGTCCTGTCTATAATCCCTGCCTTTGTAACAGAAGTGTCAGGGAGATGCTGCCAAATCCCACGTTTTTGATACTGTCACACCAGCACAATGGGGAGAATGAAAAGGAGAAACGTGTCTGGCTTGTTATGTGAATATAGATTATATCATGAAATGAAAATGAGGCGTTTGCTCAGAAACCTAAGTATAGGCTGCAAGGGGAACAGAGACTGGATAAAGGGAATAAATTTGTCCTTATAAAATGAATCCTATAGCATGAGCAAAAAATGCACAGATCAATTCATTGTATTTAGCTTACTGCCATGTCACTGAAGAGCTGAACAGATACACCACGATGTTTCACTTCAATGGATTCCATACAGTTCATCTTCGGTGTTGCTCTACATGGTCCTTCATGGAGGAGAACTTCAACATCATGTTGCATGTCTCGAAACAAGGTATAGGAGCAATTGCCAGCCAGCTTAAAATTCAGCCCATCAAATGTGACAATATGTCGAGAGGAACTTCCTATACAGAAACCTGCAAATCAATGAGGGTGAAAAAATCCATAGGCATTTGCTTTTGTTCAAATACTATTTCTTCACAATTGTTATGAGCATGTGGAACCAATTAATGTTGTTACCAATGTATTTAGGATTGAAAAAATTATAACAGATGCACTTTTTATGGGTAGGTATAACTATCTTTTAAACTTTATAAAATATTTATGATTATTCAACTAAAATCCTTCTAACTTTTTGAAATACCTGCATCCAAAATGAAATGTTAGCTTTCAAGGTTTTGGATAATCAAATGTTCTTTTAGGGAATGCTATAACTTGGGATGTTTAAAATTTAGATGTTTAATAGTTCAGGGATAAAAATCTAGCTACCCCACTTAGGTATTTCAAGCCATGCCTTAAAGAAATAGACAGAGGACATTTTAAATTGAGATTATGCATTATAAAGGAAAGGTTTATATAGGGTTCTGATTTACTTTTAAAAAGTAATCATATGACTTTAAATATAAACCAAATCTTCAGAATTACATTGGGATGTACAATCACTCTAAGCTTCATCAAAGTCAAAGAGATTCGGGCTCAGAACAGGATTTAAGTGCTGTAGCACCTACAAGTTCCTGTTTTGGAGATTTCTGCAAGTTTTAGATGTAATAGCATGCGTGCTTAGGCTGAAGGAATGCATTCTTTTGTATAGCTACAACCTTTAAGATTTACTGGAGCTGACCTTTTTGACATTTAATTCAAAATAAACATCTTGACTAATTTGTATGGAAATCATGCGACTATAGTGCATTTTCCACGGAGAGAACATAAGGCTCAGTCCCCAAACTCAGGCTAAGGTGTACCAGAAGACTCAGTAGCTGAGCCTACCCCTTGTTTCACCATGAGGTGCTCTTCCCTGCGACAGCTTTGGAGTGATGCCCGGTGCCACACTACACAGAACTGGACATCCCAGCCTCCTTTACCCCAGACTGGCACCGCTTCACTCTTGTCAGAGCATCTTTCTGGGCATTGAGGTAATCTGGAGGCTCCAGCTTTGTTTTTTTGGTTTGAAATCATCATCGTTCCTCCCTCAAGTCTTCCCTTCATATATGTCAGGCCAAACCCTCAAGGCTAGAGGTGGACCAAGAATACATCACTTGCTTACAGCTTGCTGAGATAAATTTCTGTTTTCTTCCATACATACTCCTTCCCAGCTTTGGAAATGGAGTGTGACATTGTCTGATTAAACACTGTAGTTTTGCTAATGTAAAAAAAAAACCCCAGTAATAATAAGGTTGCAGTGGCCCTGAATTTGCAAATAGTATTATATATTCCAGGCATCAGTGATACTCTCGCATTCCTGTCTAACTAACTGGTGTACAGCATCAGTTCCTTCCACCTCAGTCGTCTTTGATGTGTACAGTGACACTACCTTACATTAGGGTGGTGAGACACTGCAACAGGTCAGCCAGAGAGGCTGCAGCTGACCCATCCCAGGCAGTGTTCAAGGCCAGGCTGGATGGGGCTTGAAGCAACCTGGTCCAGTAGAAGGTGTCCCTGCCTGTGGCAGGGGGGTTGGAACTGGATGAGTTTCCCTTCCAACCAAAACCATTCTGTGATTCTAAGATCCTGATGAACATTTCAAGTGATGGGGAGAGAGAGACATACATGCAAAGATAGATACTCACATGGACACATCCATCGGCAGCCACAGGTTTCTTCAATCTTAATAGCAGGAAGATTGCTGTGACATACTGGTTTTGGCATCCTTTCACAGTTAATTTGGTGACTCTCCAGAACTGTGTAATCTCCTGGAAAGCATGTCACAGTGTGGCACTGGTCTGGTAATGTCCATTTATCACCAGGCTAGATAGGGAGACATGGATATTTAAGAACTGAAAGGAACATGGACAGAGGGGAAAAAAATGCAAAACTTGGCTGCTGCCATAATCCTACAGCTAGCAAGCAAAGTGACACTGGCAGCAGTGCTACTCAAATTAGCCCTGGAAAATTAAATAATAGAAAGCAGTGTATTAACAACTTCATGAGAATAAGAAAGTTCAAATTAGCAACACTAAGAAATAGACTCTGAAATTGCAAGCAAAAGATAATAGTCTAGAACAGGAGAGGTTTTGTTACAGCAGAATGAATTATCTGGTACTTCAACTATTGTTAGCTTAGCCATCCTAGAGCATGCATGGATAGCACAGTGAACAAAGAATTCCCTTTAGCATTTCCTTAAATGTCAAAGCCTCTAGTTTTCATAAGCCACAGATGGTCATGGCACAGCAAGAATTAACAATACTTGTTCCAAGCTAGAAAGGCATGGAATACTCCAGTTATTTTATCCACAACTCCAAAACTTTAAAACAGTTCATCCCTTCCCAAAGTGAAATTGTTCCTTTATCAGATTAATGTTATTAGATATATGTAATGTTTTTGTAAAATTGAAAATAAAATGTAAAAAATATTCTCATTTTCTAAAGGACAATCTAAATTTTAAGGTACCAAAATTACATACATTACATACACTACATACTACTAAATGACAGAAAAATAGATGTGGTCACAATCTGGGATATCTCAAGACTCATAACTGCAAAAAGCTGAGCTCTCTGGTCCCAGCCCCACAAAGCTCTGAAAATAGGCTCTATGAATTTCAAAACAGAGCATTCATCATCAAGTTCTGCATTCCCAAGAATATCCCTGAATATGGGAACCAGCCATTTCCAGACCCGTCTCTACAGTGGTGAGTCCAGAAACATCAGTAACAAGTGAGACAGTGGTTCTATGAACTGGATAACATTTCTTGATATCCACAAGCAGAAATGAGTGGGGAGGAAAACTGCTATTGGGCAAGGTTATCTCCCATCCTCTCCTTCTCAGCTTTCCTATCATTCCCATGAAAAAGAAGAGCAAAGTGATAAAATACCTAGGTACTCGCAATATAATTCACAGACTATCCTTGGCACTAACGTGCAAACCAAGAACAGTGATGTGGAAGCATTGCCCTGCATCTCTGAGCTATGTGATACCATCAATCTAAAAGAGAACTGCCAGATTTGCAGTCATGAAAACTTACATATTAAATACAAGTTAATTTACTGGACCTGCTTTGTATGTTCCAGGACTTTGAAAAGGCAACTTGTCCTGAAAGTGACTTAATACTTTTCAGATTTGTGAGCCTAAAGGAGGCTGTGAAAAAGTAACATGAGGAGCTTTAAGTATGGAAAAAACATTTAGATAGGAAAAAATTGAATGGTTTTTAATTATAGTTGTCTTGCCTTCAACTCAGTAAATGTGGAGCACCTGGAAGGGTACATATACAGCTGTGCAAGTCTGGCAATGGACCCTCTGGCTTCCATACATATTCAACTGGTTTTATTTCACGCCTTAACAGGACATCTATTGGAAAACATCTAAGAACTGGAAAGGAAAAGCAAAGCACAGCACATTAAAGCAAAAATACCAGTTGAAGGATCCAAAAAAAGAGGAGAATTCTGGTGCAGAGGAAAACGCAGGGACTCTGAAGACAAAGAAAGACTAAATCCCAATTGATGTGAAATCGTAGGAGTAAAAATAGGACAGAAAGAAAAGCAAAAGCAGAGGTTTCTAAATCGTGAAGGATAAGTCTGCTGAAACCGATGAGCCTGCCAGCACACCGGAGGAAGCCTCAGACTTCCTCTCTGAGGGAGCTCTGAACCTACAGACCTGAACTTGCACACTATTTCTTCCTCTTATTGTGCATCTGCAGGAGAGAGTCACATATCTTAACCACCTTCACCAGCTGGCACCTTTTAATTTACTCTGAATTTTGTTTGTTTGTTCTCTAAACCAAGTGCTGAACAATATTGGAAAAGTCATGTTATGGAAACTGCTAGTTTAGGAATGTGGGTTTTATCACCATACATAGATTAAAAATGCAAATCACTATACAGATCATTTAACGATGAAGTGCTACCATTATAAGATTAGTACCTAAGCTTCTATTATCACCTTTATGCCTGCTCAGAAGCATCAAGACTACTGATGAAAATAACTACATTAAAAAATTAATCATAATCATTTACATTTTGTCAGCTGGCAAGTACAAATGTTTAAACAGTGGTTCTTTACACGGCCTGTACTTAGCACTCTTGGAACTTCTTGCAGTTGGATATGATGAGTACTAAAAACTTACATGGATTCAAAGAATGACCGAACAAATTTACGGAGGAGAAAATTATTGAGCACTATCAAACACAAAAAGGTGCCACCCATAGCTTAGAGTGCCCCTAAGTCAAATTGTTCAAAACTATGACAGTTCAGGGAATTTTCATATATACTTACTCACGTTTCCCACAATTTCTATTTTTGGCAACATAATACAGGGGATTGGATGGATTTTTTGGCCTGACCTAGCACATTTGATCTTCTGTCTTTCTGCTACTAAAATTGACCTTACGAATGACTCTTCCTTCAGTAGTCATTTCCAGGGTAGAGGTAATTAAAAAAAGAAAAATAAATTAAAAAATGCAACAAATCATATTATTCACAATGCTGATAGGATTTAAGCTGAGATTTTTTGATCCTGAGAACTCTGGTTTCCTTGCAAACTGCAAGAGGTCAGTTCCCACAATCTCCAGGTGCATGACAGACATCCCACTTGGGGAACTGAGCCTCCTGAAGTAACTCCCTGAGTAATGCCTGAAATATTATGGATCCGACGTAAGAGCCTCTGTTTTCTGAATTAGGAAAGAGCCTTGATTTTTCATCTCTGTGGATTTGTGGACTATGCTGGAACAGGGTAACAGGCCAACTATGGTACATTACTGCCAGTAAGGTAACTCTAACACTGTCAGAGTGTGGTGCTGAACACCAGAGGCAGAACACCTAGGTACCAGGGGATGCCTAACAGCCTGCTATAAAAAGCAATGGCTACCATGTTGGCAGTGCCTTCTAAAACCCTTTTTCTTCCTGGTTGACAGAAAAAGTAACACAAAATCCCCCTAAAGGTTGCCATTTGAAAGTGTTGTTCCTTTTTATATGCACTGGAGCTTGGCTCTTTTCTTCCAAAACCATTTTGATCAGAAAGAAAACTGTGCTTTAAATTTATCACCAAAAAAAATTAAACCTGACATCTGTGAAATTCAAGTTTAGACTTCCCAGCACTTGTCTCGTGTACCTGTGTCTGCTTCTAGGAGCCCAGAGGCCTGGATACATGTAGTTCAAATCAATAAACAACAGAAATCTTTTTTTTTTTTTAAATAAGAAAGTTTCTCGAGTTTAGTTTTTAAGTTTCAAGTTATCAGGTCTTTCTTAATTAGGCTGTCAACCTCAAAGGCACCAGGTCATATGCAGTGTCTGATTTAGCTAAAACCTCTCTGTGTTCTGACCAGCTGACCGAGGCCAACCATGTAAGGCAGCTTTGATATATTTCCTGCGTCTAGACAAGTCATAAGCATTTCTTTATTAGCCACATCCTTCCTTACAGTCGTGTCTTCACAAGGGAAAAATCAAAGGAATATTCTGATGTACTGGAAATTCAAGATAAATCCTAGGTTGAACTCATAACTGACCTCTACTAGAAAACACGTAACAACATTATGCTAATATTTTTATATGCATAAAGTGTCATACATGCTCAAAAACCTTGGCATTTCACCTGAGATGAAGGAAGTGAACTATTTATAACATCTACATCATTCCTTTCTTAGAGTAGATTGTGTTTGAGAGATTAGATAGTTTTACTAACATTTCTGAGCATTTTCTCAGTATTAGTAGAAGCTTTTCTGTAAATGAACACTAAGAACTTGGATTTCATTACTTAAGATGTGGTTTTCCCTGGAGAGTTGACTATGACACAATAATTATCTCCCTATAAAATTTTTAAAGGACAAGGTACTTGTATTTTTAACAGAAGGACCTGGACAATGATGTTTCCTCCCCATATATATGCACTTTTATTTTGGCCATATCTAGCTTTCCCAGAAGTTCTTTCATCAGTAGATGGAAATTTATTTTTCTTTGTCGGGGAACACGCACACTGACACAAGTTTTGGCTCTGCACTGCCAATAGTATTCCAATGCACTGCAAGATCAGGTGTCATTAGAGGAAGTCTCCTTTGTGTGCAAAGTTATCCCACCATTTCAAAAGCCAAAATTTTTCCTCTCCAAAAGAATTCTTATTATTTTCCAACACTTCTCATTTCAGATGACCTATGGAGGTATTTGTGGTCCTGCATGAACTTTGTAACTTGAAAACCAGATGGATGAGACCAAGGCAATGCACTTACTTTCTTTTTGTTTCCATCCTCATCTATACATTCTCTGACAGGGTCTGAAAGAAAAACAGACATTTTTAGCTATCTCACTCCCTTATCCAGCTTCACAGATTGATTACTTAAATATATGACTTAGGCTGTAAGAAGGGAGTTTTTTGTGTCAGAATGTGAGAATCCCTACCTGAAGACTGCAGGCATGTGCCCAAAGCGTACAAGAGTAAGTCAAAGAACACACAAATTTGTCACTGCTAGCGTTACCTGACTTCTGCACTGAGGTTGGTCCCAAAATACCCTGTGAGCAATAGCTATGCTGTAATTCTACAGCCTTCCTTATACTGGTACACAGCTCTACCCAGATGGTTCTTAAAAGAAGATCATGGCTTTAACTCTGAGGCAGGGTCCAGCCTTACTTCTTGTTATGAATTAAGAATATTCCTGGTAATTAGCAGGTAATGAGAATTTATGCACCCATGCACACACACATTTATTAAATGCAGAAACATAAATAAAGCAAAAACCCCAAGATAAGATTTGTCAGCAACTAGCATAATTATGAAAATAGATGCAATAAGAATACTTAAATTCAGCTTCCTTCCATTCAGGCACTACTGTAATGGACATTTTTTATATAATCAGCTAGATTGTCCACTGAGTTGCAGTTTCTATGTTTATGTGACCTCATAAACACCTAAAGATGCAAGGAAAATAATTTCATATAAGTACTATGGAATGACAATGCATCCAGGAAACTAAACCACTGAATAGCAAACTGTTTATATAAAACTATACTATTCTAGTATGCAGACACTATATGCTCTGTCTTGTTCAAGACAAGTGATGAATTTTGAAAGCATTTAGGAAATTTTTTAAACCTTTATAATAGTATTATTTTTGGTACACTTCCATACATAAAGTAAGACTCCCTCCGCACAAGAAATCCAACTGTATGAGTCTGGAGGGGAAAATTATACTTTACAGATTGTAAAAGACTTATATAAAACAAACACACAACAACAAAAATATAAAAAAAAAAAAAAAAAGAGAAAAAGGGAGAAAAAAAAGAAGATAGTTTCATAGCTCATAGCAAAGGCTTCACCATCAGCAAAAGGGAAAACTAATTTTTTTCAGATTTAGGTGTCTAATATAAGATACTTATCATTCAAGTTTTTGAGAGCACACTTTGTGCTGTTGGAAAAGCACAAAGCTTCCATAAGTATACAAAGCTTTACCTCTAGTACTGACAGGTTATAGCACAGATTGCAATAAGTTACTAGTTTTAAATTCCTGCTCCCCTTCCTATATCTTGGATCAATGTAATTTACGGCAAGAAAATCACATATTTTACAGTGTGAAGAGAGGAAATGCATCTTTAAAAGCTTATTCTGAAGAGAAAAGAAAGAAAATGGCAGCTGCTTAAATCTAGAAAATGGCAGCTGTTTGATGCTCTAGAGAGATTTTAAAATGCCAGAAGTGATCCCAGTGGAGACTGATCGGATATCTCTAAGCTGGACTGTGCACACTCTGCAACTTTCTCATTCTTAGTGGTACTTGGCTCTGAAAAAAAGTCCATTTATTTTAATGGAGACGTAACTAAGCCTTAGTAATGCTGGTGAAAACCTGTGCAATGACTAACACAATGAGACAGTGGTTTGCAGAGAGGACACATAGATGCTATTGTAATAGAAATAACAGCAAAAATATGAGTAATAAATACCTATATACACAGAAAACAAGGGTGCAAAAGGAGTAAAATACTGGCCAGAGCTGGAGCAAGTTTCCTTAGATAGGGAGCACAGCTATCTATAAATAAATGGGGTTTTGTTTAAAACATTTTACACCTCTTTGTCCAGTATTTGTTTTCCTGGAAAAGTAAATGCATTCTTATGCTTTTTTTAAATTACACTTTGGCTGAATTCTTTCTCAATATACACAGACAAATACGTAATTTGAAATCCTTGTTCACTATTAATTTGTAACATATCTGAAGCTCGCCCTCATTCATTCTTGACAGCTTCAGCTTTCATAGTGTCCTTCAGTTAACGACCAGCCCTGATTATTAAGATGATAGCTCGAAAGTTCAGGCCTAAGCAAATTTAAAAATCTTGCTGAAAGTTGTTTGATTATAATATCAGTTGGCTACTTGCTGAAAGGGCTCAGATTTTGTTTTACACCTAAGCAATGGTGGCGGTCTAGGTTAGCATTTGTGATGATTGTTGGTGAAATACTAACGAAGGAGCATTGGGGCTGACTTCTTAAACCAAGAAAAATTGCTCTGGTTTAGGCATTCCAGTTTCTGGGTTTCATTTACGAGGTTACAGCTATATTGGACTTACCCATGCACACTTTTCTGATAAATTCACTGTTCAATGTGATCATAGTGGACAAGTCTTCAAAGTTCTGAAGCTTCATGATTCGGTTAACAGCAGATGGCCCAGTCAAAGTTCTTAGTTGCTCTTCATCATATCTGTTCCCAACTCCAACTGGAAACAGGGATACTCCTAGGAAAGGAGAATAACAGGTTTTAAGTGGGCAATGCACAGGACATTGTGCAAATACAACAGGTCTTTGTTGTATTTTTTCACTTGCTTAAAAAAAAGAGAAAAAAAAAAGAAAAAGAACTGGGAAAAGCAGTTAATTTTCATTTACTTCTTGCATCACTCCCTCCACATAGGCTAAAAGCAGGTAAGCGCAGAAATGGAGATGCTCTAATCACAGAGTTAGCTACAATGAGCTCTATTTTTCCCAAGTGTAAGATCATCTGCAGACTTAATGACAACATCAATAATTCCGTGATTCTATGATTCTGTGATCTTCACTTTTTTCCAAATGCAATGTGGTGCTTTCTTTTTTCAGTTACATGGCATTTGGATTATTTTCAAAACATTTTTCTAAAAAATAACAGTTCCTTGTTGTCATTTAGTCCATGACTTACTCAATAGCTTCCAAAGCAGCCTACAAAGGAAGTCCATATTCCTCAGATGAACACCTGAGGAAGCTCAGGTACAGAGACTACAGCCAGAAGACTTAAAAAAACATCATGCAGCACACATTACTAGCAAAAGCATATTTCTGTATAGGTCAGTGCAGAATCTGATCGAATCCTCTCTCTATCTAGTATTACTACAGTGAACTTTTCAAGTTTCACTGTTCTGCAACAGTACTGAATTTATAATATTAGATTATATCATCCCTGTCTATCCACAGGACCTTGGAAAATGAAATCCCACTAATATGTGAAGCCTATGGAAGTTGTTCAGCTTATATTGCAGATTGGTCTTGAATTTACTAGAAACTCAAAATCATCTTCATCAGGCACATTTTGTTCAGGCCTATTTCTTACCAGAACATTATGCACAGTAAGTCCTGAACTTATATGACCATACTAGCATCTTAATTTCATGTCCTTTGTTCTAGTGAATTACTTAAAAAGCAATAACTCTGCTTAAAAATAGTGACAGTGAAATGAGATTTACTGTTCATTCTTGCAGAAAGCGCAGCAGCCTCCACAGTGTCTTCTGATCTCCCCGACACGATGACTATTGCGACCTTTGATGCACTGGGTCTCCCCCCATGGGATTCCGACATTGCATTCTGAACTACAAAATCAATGGCTTTTCCTGTGAATGAAGAGATGAGACATATGATAGAAAACTCATAGGGGGCTATAAAACTAGATATTAATTTGTATTAGCAAGCTATACAGTACTGGAAAATACTTGTTCTTAAGGGATTTTTAATGCGTGCTTTATTCCTGTTATATAAAAGATAGCTGTTAAGAACCTGCTAGTATTATTAATACAGCCCAACACAGAAGGACCATCCTTAGCAATCCAATCTCTGAAGTAATGGGAATTTTACTACCCTTACTTATCTACGAGGAAAAAGTTATTCTCCTCACTTTACTGGTTACCTTTTCCGGAACTACTACCACTGCATACACAAAAGGGAAGACATTGTACAATACTTCTTTCCCAATTGCAGAGCAACAGTGACATCCAGTGGCTATCTGACCTACAACTTACATTATACCTGAACTGAACACACAAGTATATGGAGATCTAGTCCTTCCCTAATTTGGTCAATTTTTTCTGCGGTTGTGAAAAGCATTGCTTTCCTACTACCAGCAACCTCTCTGAAATGTAGACTCAGACTAATACATAGTGTCAGACAAACCCATGAAGTAACAGGGCAATCCATATTAAAAACAGAGCAAGGAAAAAAAAAACAACCCCACCAAACAAGCAACCAAGCAAAACCCACCAAACCCTACAAAACACATGAAGAAATTCTACCTTAGTTACCAAATCACCAACTGGCTTAAATAAAGTAGCTGCTGCTCTTTCATTTAACATCTGTGAACACTCAGGCAAGCTTTTGTTCAAACTCATGACCTCAGCAAGACAGCACTTTGCTAGTATTTGTATTTAGATATGTATTTGCACAAATATTTATACTGGGAAATGTGATATGCAGCTTTCTTAAAAGCTCCTTTGGGCTTGCAAGTTATCAGGAAGTAGAAATGATACCATGTGACTGATGTGACATGCAGGGCAAACAGTGAGCAGTGAATAATACATACTTAAAAGACTAGTTCCTCTGAGTAATCTGCAATAACCATGGAGCAGAAATAAGTTTGCCTGAGGAATTCACTGAACAATTTTAAATAGCAAACACATTTGTAAAAGACTGGAAGCTATATCATAGGTAATTCACCAACACAGCCCCAAAATACCTTAGCACACCTGAACACTTCATGTCTTCTTGCATCACCTCATCCATTCCTTTTCACTGGTAGATGCAAAAGTTCCTTTTCCCAAGCTGTTGCAAGCATGGACAACTTCTAGGAAGCTCGCTCAGCACACTGCCTATCGATAACATGGCAACAGAAACTGGATATTCTAGAAGGCTTTCAGGAAAATAATCAGGGGTTCAGGAAGAATGTACCCCTTGGAAGAATCTATTCTAGAATAGGTATCTGGAAAAAGCCCTGATGTTTCCTTTGCCACAGTACTGGTTTGGAGGTGATGTTCCCTTCTTAGATATTGTTGCTTTCTCCAACCTTTCCTATTGTCTCATACACCTTACACTCTCTAACAGCTTCTTACCCACTTCCCACCTTATCCAGCCACCTCTTCTTCCCCATTAGACCATTATCACTATTTCAACCCCAGAGCCTTAGCCCCATTTTCATGTGTCATCTCTCCACACAGATGCCCACAAATAAACAGAAGAGCTGTGACCCACCAGGAACTGCAGCTAGGCCCTGTGACAGGTAACAGAGGAATAGGATCCACATCAATTTCTCCTCCTGTAAGTTTCTATCCAGCATGTACTGTTACAAGCCCAGGTTGGATGGGGCTTTGAACGGCCTTGTCTAGCAGAAGGTGTCCCTGCCTGTCACAGGGGGGTTTGGAACTAGATGATCTTTAAGGTCCCTTCCAGGCCAAACCATTCTATGATTCTATTATTATCTCCACTAGCAATCTCCTGTCTAGAGAGGGTTGTATATTTTCCCAAACACTAATTTTTTTTTAAGTGGAAAGATGCAAGTTTATTTAAATCAAAACGTTTTTTGGAAATGTAAATTATGACTTATAAGGAAAAAATATAAAAGTCAACAGAAAGCTTTCAACAGTGCTTAAGAACAAAATGGGATGTTTCTCTTCTGTTTCTTGCAATGGTTATCTTTTATTCAGTTTTTTCAATGTGTAGATTAATTTCATTCCTATAACTTGATTTTCCTCTCCACTCTAATTCTGAATTATGTTTTATATACAAAATGAAAACACTTTAGAGCTTCTGTTCAGTGAAAACCTTGACATTTTGAATGTTTTTCTACTTGCAACAAAACATTTTAAAATATCATTATTAGTTGAGCAATGGAGATTCCATTTCACAAACTACTATTCCTCACCAGAAAAATTAATTATCCCCAGGTATTTAACTCATGTCCAATATAGCTGTCTCACAATCATTGCTACAAATGGTTTTGTTGTCCAATAGTTACTCTATATGTCTGCAGAGGTAGATGTTAGATGAGGAATGGCATGTTAGCTATAAGTAACTAGGAGATAAAACAAATTTCAGAAAATTAATACGACCATGTTCCAGTCCCTGAGATTTTTCGAGGATGGTCACTGTGCCAAAAAATTGATTCATTTCCCTTTTGTGCTATAAAGAATTACTAAAAAAGTATTTCAAGTTTTAACTTTCAAATATTTTAGGTTAAACTTCTGCACAGCAGGAATTATAAATGAATTTTCATTTTTTTATTTGTGGAAAGTACTTCTGTACTTGTCAGGTTTTTATGACACTTTGATTTTTTTGTGGTTGGTGTGCTCACCAGCTTCTCCAGATCCATTTTTCTTTCTACCATTAATTCTGAAAACTTTCAGAAACTTGCATACAAAGCTGTAAACTGGAAAATCCATTATTTTTATAATTTCTAATAAAGAAATCAAGTTCCATTGTAATAGAACCAGGGACTATTTCAAAGTCAAAAAAAAAAAAAAATCACTCATTTTAATGCGTGGAAAATTTGTTTTAGTGTACTAAGAACTCTTTGGATGCCTCCCCTTATTTTGAAGCCAGAGAGAAAAGAGCCAGGTGTCTGAAGACAGGATCAAATGAAAACTTTTGTCCTGCTAGAGGGATTGAGAAAGTCACCATCCCAAGCTGGAAGATGTCTCTTCTCACCTGTTTGCCTCTACATCCCACCAGGGAGAGAAATACCAAACCACTCAGAAGTCATAAGAAAAAAAAATATGGACTGTTAGTAAAATGACCAACACGAACTGAAACATAAGAGTAATCTGCCATATTCATACCAACCAAGGCAATTTAAAATGTTTACACTGAAATAAATATCACCAAGCATAAGGCTACATAAGACCAAAAAGAGAGCGCACAGCACCTTGGACATAATTAAACTAGCTTTAAAATGACCAGGTCTGAGCCACACAGGCTTCAGCCTTTATGAGACCACCTTGTGTCTTTTACACACCTCCAACAGCTGACATCTGGGCCGCTGCTGCTGCTGGCTTCACTCCAGCTTGCTCTGACCTATCTATATACATTGCAAACACATCTCTGGCTGCATTACTGCCATAGCAAGCTGCTGGCAGAAGGAAGGGTCCTCTCCTCCAGCAACCAAAGTGCCTTGTTTTCAGCCATTCTGGCACTTCCCTCAGCTCACTGAAGGCTGAATGCACATCCCTTCCACAGAAAGAAGGCAGAGCAAGTGAGCAGCACTGAGGTGTAAGGAGGCTGGGGCTAGGCCCTTCTGCAGTAGCTAGCTCTTAAATCTGTTTAGCTGTATGGGACCACACCATCAACTATTCATTTCAGTGATGGACCCTAGAGAAAATCAAAACTCTAATAGAAAAATACCCTAAATCCTGTTCCATAAAACAACAAAACAATTATTTTTTTTGTCTAAAGAAAATCTGACAGTGGTCAAAACATCTTTTGCTAGCATTGACAAGGGGTATGATATAGCCCCAGTGAAGTGAACAGGAGTTTTGCCACAGGTTTTAAGGGTTACATGCCTTCAAGGATTTTCTTTTTGTGTGCTTGTTAACTGAGGTGCAGACTAGCAGCCAACACGTTCCCACATACTGAACACAGGAGTAAATTATGTTATTCTCATGTGTTATTGTTACAAAAGGTTTCTGTTTCTTGCATATACAATGTACTATCAAAAAAAGAAAAAAGCAAAAAATGGGCTTCAGAAGCAGAACGATTTCTATACTCATATGTACTTAAGGCATTAGACGCATAACCCATGAGGAATCAAGATGGAAGTCTCAAAGCCAAGATCCTTCACTGTATACAGGAGAATAACAGAGCTGAGAGCAGCGTGACACACGATAAAAATCTGTTCCCAAAGGCAGTGGATGTGATGCGGAATGCATGTCTGGTCTCCTGCCCTGACCTCCTGCCCCTCTTCTCCTACTGCCTGCTAACACATTACACTTATGCTGGCTCCTGGCAGGTATAACAGCCACAATTCCATACACGTGCACACACGTACTTCCCAAATTTTAACATCTAAACATTTATCTGGATACCTGAACAAACTGGCCTAGTTTGCAGGAGTACCGAGCCCCCAGCAGCCTTTCAGCTCAATCAGTAGAGCATGATTGCTGGTCACTGGGCATGTCCAGCAAAAAAATACAAATAAATAAGAAGAAAAAACAAAAAAACATTGATCTACATTGGCTGCTTTAGAAAAGGTGAGTCAGTCATTCCAAAGGATGCTACCACAGCACATCACCTACTCCCCAGCTTTCAATACTTTTAGTACTAGTGTAGTCAGGAATGTATCTTTCAGTACTGATACACTCCTGACTACACTATAGAGTACAAAACAGAAGTCTGTTTGGAATATCATTAAAGCAAAACCAATAGAAGATATCCTACAAAAATTAGGGGTTTGGGGGGCATGGAAAGGGATGACATTACTGCAGTCTTCTCCTGTCAGCTAAGGCTATGGACTTGAGATGCTGAACTTCTGAGAGTCAGAAAAGCCTGTGCAAGAAATTTATTCTGGTTGCCTTGAACAAGATTATTCAATAAGGGCTAATTAGCTGAATAATTACTATTTTTTTTAAATCACCTGATGCATATTCAAGCCAAACTCGCATTCTGTAGTAATATTTCAGGACGGTCCATGTAAGAGGTTCATGCAAGGACTGAAAGCTGATTAAATAGACATAAACAAGCTTTAAGGACAAAAGACAACCTGTTGAGTAGGGTTGGAGGTCTTTAGTGGCAGCCTACAGGGAATTACACTATATTCTGCCTTATTGAATAATTTCATTAATGATTTGGATAAAGGAGGGAAAATGTGTAAAAAGGCACACTAATCCAAATCACAGATATTAGATTGGAAGCAATTATAAACACCATGGAATAAACTGAAAGAACACAAGGTGCCCTAGGAGTGCTTGAAATACATCCAAGAAATTAAAATAAAAAAAGATTCATCCCAAAATAAGCCAATCTGAGGGAATATACATGAACACACAGACATTTAATGATTTGGTGGGTGCCTCAGGGAAAGCAGAAACTTCCTAAAAGCAATCTTTGCAATTATTTTCTTTAATTTTGTCTGAAATGAGGAACAAAACGTAAAGCCCCCATGAGGGTCTGTGAAGTTGTGACAGACAGGGGATTCCAGTTAGATGGAGGTTCCTGCCGGGAACTTGTGCATCAGTGTCTTAAGTGGCCTCAGTGGTTTCACTAACACTTCTGCAACATCTTGACCAAAAAAGAAAAAAGACACAATAGGTCTTAATCACCCACAAGTATTAAAAGCTGCCTGGGAAAGAAGCAAAATGATTCCTCAGTGCTTGAAGCCGTATAGAAAAAGCCAACGCTATCTGGACTGTTGATAGTCCAGACGGCATCTATTTAACAAAGGACTTGTCTAATCAGCAACAACCGTCCATGATGATAATATTGTAGCTGGTTTTTACATCTTATTTTTACTTGAACTTGACATTTTGACTTAGTATTGACTTGACACTGAATTGGGTTTTTTCGAACTGAAAATAGCATATTATTTTAATTTTCAAACAAATTAGCTATTGCAAACTGATTCCACAGATCAATGCTTTAAACAGCCAATTCTTAGCACATTTATAGTCTGGTATTAACATGTGCCAATTGACAGAATAGCTATACTCTTCGTGAGCAGCACAGATTTGTCAGTACAACAGCCTACCAGCGCTGAAAGGAGCAGGCTACAATGTCACAAACTGCCTCCCCTGCTTTTCTGATCCTGCAGCTCACAACTCCTGCATTTCTCTTACCATGACCAAAACCATATTCAACTGACAAACCTTGTAAAAATGAACTAAAAACACAAGCAAACAAATAAAACCACCTCCCAGGATAATGAATTAAAAGAAAAGAAGGGAAGAGACTAGTAGGGACCCAAAGCTGGCTTCAGAAAGAAGCTGACACCACCAATTCAGAAACAGCAGTGGGGGAGCAAGTGAGGCAGTCCTGTCTTTCAGTGGATGGGAGGCGGAAGGCTCTGTCGAGACCTTATAGCAGCCTTCCAGTAACTAAAGAGGGCCTGCCAGAATGTAGGAGAGGAACTTTTTACACAGGCATGTAGCGGTAGGAGAAGGTGTAATGGCTTTAAACTGAAAGAGGAGAGGTTTAGATTAGATATAAGGAAGAAATTCTTCACTAAGAGGAACAGGTTGCCCAGAGAAGCTGTGGCTACCCCATCCCTGGCAGTGTTCAAGGCCAGGTTGGACGGGGCTTTGAGCAACCTGGTTCAGTGGAAGGTGCTCCCCATGGCAGGGGTCTGGAACTGGATGATCTTTAAGGTCCTCCCCAACCCAAACCATTCTGTTGTATTTATTCTGTGATATTACTACAGGGATTGCTCAGCATGCTCACCATGACTCTCCTAAATACCCATGAATGCTGAACAGAGGCATGTTTATGTGATTCTCAATTCTCTTGCATGGATTGCACCTTTAGATGAATGAAGGCTTATGTAGTCAGCTCTTGCTTACAGTTGGATTTTTTTGTTTGTTTGTTTGTTTTTTGTTTCCCAGTTATTTCTTCGGAAAAATCATACACAGTTTCATGATGTCTAAATATTCCCAGAGCTTCTTCTCAATAGGTCACTTGAGCCATAATTTGCCTGATATTATTTTATTGCATAAGCATGGGAAAGCTTTGTGGTGTAAGCTGCTCTTTTGTTCTGCCTATGTCCTCCAATAGTCTAGTTTTTCATTATTTCTTACTAATAAAATGTATCTCTCTCTTGAGTTTCCTTACAGTTAATGAAAGAGAACATTTATACAGTAAGCCTTTTGCAGCACTGGCAACACTGCCTACAGCAGCTCTCTGCACATACAGCTTTTTTGACCAAAGTAAGATGATTTGGATCAGCAAAGATTGAATAAGGATTACATAGGATTGTGTTTCTACCATAGGGAAACTAATGCAAATGAGAAGAGACAGCGCTGGTCTGATAGTAACAATATTTTTGATAGGTAGATCCTGATCAAGTCCTCCATAGGCTAGAAAAGATTTCCAAAGCTACTTAGGGAACTGCAACATCCAGACTGAGCCATCTACGCTTTTTAAGCAGCCTCTGCATTTCCAGAAGCCAGAGCACAGACAGAAAGACATGAATGACCATGTGTTTCACATGGATGCTGAGTCTCCTACACAGTCAGCTGAATTCACACACATTACAAGGTACAGGACAGGACCACAGTGACTTATTTTCATTACTTCATTTGGGAGGAACTACTTCTACTCTATTCCATTTTGGTTCATTATATCACATCACTCATTGTGGTCTCTGAGCATTTTCCAATGAGACATAAACAAATCACTAACGAGTATGTCATGTGGCTGCCTCTCCCATTTCATTTCCCAAAGGCCATGTTTTCTCTGTTTATCCTGTAGTTCAGTGTAGCTTACTATACACATTAAATGGAAGGCTTCATGAAACTTATCTATTTGTACGTAACAATTTATCCCACAATGAGCCTATAGAAGTCTCATCAGCCATCTGGTATTTTTATTTCTCCAGGCTGAGAAAGCAATCACGGCTAAATCCTCCTGCGAACTATGGAAGTCAGGTTTTATTTCTCACTTTTCTGTACCAATAACTCTTTACAGTCTGAAGTAGGCCAAAGACCCTAAAAATCTGTGTACTCCTCAACTCTTATAGGACCCTAATGCTAGGTGGCTGCCAGAGCATATGCAGTTCCAGTCCAGAAGAACAAATTTCTCAGGGTATCTAGTGAAAGATCAGATATGCTGTAGGAGAATAATTCTTTGCTGAACCCTACAGCTGATACATGTGTGTGTACTGAATTTCCACAGAACCAGTGGGAATTCTGTGTTATGTTTTAGCACATGAAAATTGAAGTGGACATGTTTTTCAGGATGCAGTTGTCAGGAACAAAAGATGATATTTCACAAGTAGCTTTTCAGCTAAGGTGCCACCTTAGGTGATCCTTGCTCCCTGGCACCATCCCTAACCTTGTGCCAGCCCAAGTCCTTGTGGGACCAGCACAGCAACTTGGGTGAGGAAACTGAACCACCCAGAATATATCTCCTGTTTTGCTAAGTTATTTTTCAACCAGATGGGTTACAGTGGCTCAAAACAGAGTAACAGCACCTGACTGACAGTAGCAGCTATTTAAGTCAGAATGAACAGTTGCGTTGTTAAATGTCTAATTAACTAATTGCTGGTGAAAGGTTAATGAGCAAAATCTTCATTTCTTAATTATGTCTTGCTCACTTAAAAGATAATGAATGCAAATCCTGAGAACTACTTCAAGGCTAAAAAGAAACTGGTTGTCTTCTTTCTAAAGTACATTAAGATGAAGCCTAATTCAAGTAACTTACAGATACAGTTTAATAAGAGTAAATTGAAACTTTACAATACCATTTCTTGATAAATACGTGACTGAACTAAAAAAAACCCTGAGTCCTACTACAGAACACTACCACTGCACCATCCCCAGAGTCATTCAAGGCCAGGCTGGATGTAGTTCTGGGCAACCTGATGTAGTAGAAAATGTCCCTTACCATTGTAGGGTGTTAGAATATATGACCCTTGAAGGTCCCTTCCAACCCAAACCATTCTATGATTCTTTGATTCTAGGAGTAGCACTGACATAAACTGGTGACTGGGGCCAGGCTATATTTAGTATTTCCGTGTTTTGGTTGGGCTTTTTTTTTCCTCTTGTTTAAACATCAACATCCACATAATCACTCACCTAGTCTGGTAGGACCTTGCTCCCTTTGTTGAATTGATTGCACCATTTCTACAAGCTTTTTAGTCTCTTGAGGCACATTCCATGAAATTTCTAGATTATTTTCCCTAGCATACTGGAGAACTGACACATGAATCGAAGTATTGCCTGAAACAGAAAGCAAGAAATACACATTTTAAGCAGTGCATATGAATGTCTTAAAATAAATAAAAAGGATACACTATGGTTGTGTTTTACATTAAGCACAACTAGATAGTGATTTTCCATCAGAGTGTGAAAGCTGCAGTTTCAATCAGAAGATCAAAACTATTTCCAGGTGAAAAAAATATGCAATACTGCTGGAAACAGTTTGTTTTCTGTCAGAAATTAGCATGCAGTATTTTACCTCAGGTCAATTTGACCATGACTGAAGAATTTCAATTTATCGATCGCCAAATATTATTCCTTTTCCATTTTAAAACTGCCTAAACATTTTTTTTTCTTATGTGCACATTGTTTTGCAAGAGCAGGAGTTTGATGCCCCATTTGTCTGATGGGCCAAGCTCCCCAGACAACTACATTTCATGCAAATTTCCCTCTGTGCTGAATGACCTAACTAAAGGTGTACATCCCATCGGTATATACTCTGCAAGCAAGTCTAGCACTCCCAAAAAGTGTCTGTCATCCAACATAAGTCAAGAAATAAATCTCAAAAAGTCATTTCCAGCATCCTATGTTAGCCAAAAAGGGCTGGTCAGAACCAGAAATGCCAGTTCTAAAGACTAAAACCTTGCAGTGGGACCAACCTTGAACGAAAAACCCTCTGAAATATCCATTTTAACCTGAACCAGAACTGAACTTGAACTATTATTCTCATTTGTGTCAAACCTAACCCAGAAGTGAACCAAAAGCAACCACATATTTTTGCTTTTTTGCCTCACAAAATGGTTCTGCTAAATCTCCATGCTGTGACAAGGACCTCTTGGCCTGTTTGGCACACATACTTGTTATGTCCAGTGCAGTATAAACGGAAGCACTTGTAAGAGCTGCTGTCTGAGCTATTTCTTGTCACACAATTTCCCAAATTAGATATCAGATCTCTATTCACCTGAACCAGAACAGCTTGGTTTAGGAGGAAACTGAACTGTATCTGAACCAAAAGCACTACCAGCCTGATTTCCCCAATAAAAACTTTTTTTTTTTGGTGAATTTGAATGAGTCATTTAGAAATAAAGAATTAAGAAAACTGATACTGAGAAGCTGTTTTGTCCTGTATAAGCAAAAGAATACAAAACGTCATCAACTGTTTGACTTAAGACGGACACATACTGATCTCAGCACTTTCAATAAATGCACTTATAAAGTTTTTCATTTCCTCAAACTCTGATGCTCCAATATTTGAACTTCCATCCAGAAGAAACATGACATCTATTGGTTTGTTGCACAACTCTGAAGAGGAGGAAGAAGAAAAATAATGTTATTTATACATGATAACCACAAGTAGCATCTGCTAATCTATTGGTAGCAGAAGAAACAGGAGAAAAGGCATTTTGGGAAAACAAAGCAAATAATGACCAATTGAAAAAATAAGTGATGCCCTATCAATGAAAACTCTGAGATTTTATATTCAGTGGGATGCATGTGCTTTTCTAATAATGCTATTTTACTGTCAGTGGACTAAACCAAAAACAAGAAGAAAAAAAAACCTGACAAAACAAAACTACAACCCAACAGCAGCAACAACAACAAAACTCCAACAACAAACCAAACCACAAAATACCACCAACCTCCCAAATCCTCCCTCCCCTTCCCCTCCTACCCCCTGCCCCCCCAAAAAAAAACCTAACACAAAAACAATGAAGTCTCTTGAAGAAAGAGGAAGTATAATTTTAACTTTCTTGAGACACACATATAAGAACAACCTTTTTTCTTCTGTCATCCTCCAACCTATCTGAAAGCTACTGTACTTTACTGACAAATGGAGCCAAGGACTTCTGTGCCTACAGAAGGCTGGCTGCAGGTCTTTGCTTGGTACTGTTGAACTGGGGCAGCATCATCAGCCTCCACTGAAGATGAATGGTCCATCCTTGGCATTTGGACAAGAAGATACCAAATGAGATATGGGAAACCTTCACATTTCAGTGATGTGAAGGAAAAGTGGAAGAGACAGAACAGAGGAAAGAGTAAATTACACAGAAAATACATCCAAACTTTACCTGGAAGGTCTGTCCAAACTTTCCAAACTTTACGAGAGCAGCATGACTGCAGCACTAATTCAGGTGCTTCTTCAATAAGTGTGTTATAACTATGTAAGATAATGGGATTATTAGGTTGACTGATCTTTCTGAGCTCCTGGATATTTGCATTGGGGATTATGCCTATGGGAATAACATTTATGCTCCCAGGAGGTCGTGTGATAACATCAGTGGAAGGACTGGATGACACCATATATACTAAGTGAGGAACATCTTGCCTGCCCCCATTCACTGCCGTAAATGTGTGTTTGGAAATATAATCAAGGGCATTCCCAGTGTTGGTAGCCTTCCCTCCTTGGTAGGGTATGCTCCTCACCTTCTCAAGAATACTTTCTTTTGACTGTATTTCCCTAAAGGAATACTCCAGAGTGACAGACTCTGAATATTGCATGACTGTAACATGAATATCTTCCTGTCCCACATTTATTTCTGTGATCACCTTCTCAAGGAACTTCTTGACAGTATTGAAATTTTCCTCCCCTACATTGTCAGATCCTTCCACAATAAAAGCTATGTCCAGCCTTTTGCGAGTGGGCTTTTCTGAAAGGGGTGGTGGTGCTGTAAGTCCCCAGGGGGAAAATAAGACACTGGATATGGGTGGAATGGTTGTAGCCTGCAACAGAGAACTTTCTTCAGGTCCAAGATCACACAGATGATCAATGAGGAGACCCCTATTATCCATTAGTTCTAACACGTTGTTCAGTAGGAAGGCTTTATTATCTGGTGACTGCTTTTCAATGAACCTGATTTGCTCCACACTGACATACGGTCCAATCCCTACAGGTATTACTGCGATTTTTTTATTCTTCAAAACTGGGAGGATGCTGCGGAGTTTTCCTGAAGACTTGCTTGCTATAAATAGCACTGCAATTCTGGCAGCATTGGTCCTTTCTGCTTTTCCAAATACATGAAACACGGTGTATTTAAGGACTTCAGCAGCATTTGATGCTTCATCACCTGTGTATTTTATGTTTTGGACGATTTTTCTCATTTGGGACTGTGATTTGATATCTTTAAGGCCAAGATAGATTGTGGGGCCAACCCTGTACACTAGGATTGATACTCGGATTTTCTTTTGGGAGATGTGGAGTTTCTTCATCATGCCAGTTATGAAAGTCTTCAGCTGTTCAAAATCCTCCTCTGACAGTTTATTAGAGCCATCCACTAGGAAGGCCAAGTCCATCATCTTGCTGCAAGAGTATTCACTGGGTGGCAGTTCAATGTCCTCCTCTGGAGCAGGTGTTGTCAGTGTTAAAGTGTCTTCCACTGGCTCACAGGATACACACGTTAAGTTCTTCCCTTCACACAGACTACAAAAATCAACAAATTTAACTGTAAAAACCCGATTCTTATAATAACACATCACCAACATATAATGAAAGAATGTGCATACAGAAACAGTTAAATACCTCAAAACCAACAAAACCAAAACATGATGTGAATCAATGTGAGTTCAATCAACGTGAAAGAATGGTCTAGTGTGACACTTCCCTGCCCATGGCATGGGGGTTGGAACTAGATGATCCTAAAGTCCCTTCCAACCCCACCTATTCTATGATTCTATGAATTTTTATCCCCCTCCCCATTTTCCCCCAGCTCCCAACATGGTATTGTACAGCTAAATCCTACACGTTCATGTACGTTTGTTGAGATCCAGGAAACATATGACAAACTACAATGTGTTTGTCAGAGGAAACTGTCTTTACAATAGCCTTTGGCAGAATACGTAAAGTCTGTGTCTGGAAATTGCCTAGAAATACACTGAGCTTTGGCAACAAGCCACTGGTAGACTGAACTGGCAGATCCAGTTTGCTTCACAAGGAAGCAAAACATGAGGCAAACTGGAGGCATCTAACACAAAGTAAACTCCTGGAGTAGGAAAGATGCTTTTAGATGTGCTATGACTTAGCAGACTATGTGAAGAGGCTAAGCTTACCTAGATTTTAACTGTACTGAAAATAAAAGCAGCCTTTTGTCTAACACTAAAGTGCTCTACATTCCTTTTCTTTTTCCTGACTTCATCTTGTATTGGATAGAGCTTTGGCACATGTTTGTCCTCCATTTTTTTAATGTTTCCGTTATCTTTCTTTTATTTAGTGTGTTGTTTTCCAGCCCCTTTTCTCAAATTAAGTGACATATTTCATCCACAGCTGTTATCCCTTTTATAGTCCCATGTCTTTCCCCACCATTTCTACTCACCTCCATTAGTACATTTTTCTCTTCCCCTTTCCATCTCAGCTCCCATTGTTCTTTTCCCTCATCTCTGCATTTCCCACTATTCATCCTTCTGCACTGCCATGAGATTTTTCACCTCTATCACCCTTCACCTTTTAGGAACTTGCTTATAATTCATCTCTTTCTATCTCTAGCAAAGCTTTAACACTTCTGCTTCTCTAATTCCTGGTTGCAAGATTCTCTTCACTTGTCAGAGCAAAGAACATGACTGTAATTATGCACAGGGTGGTACAGACTCAGTCAATACATTTTCCTTTTCTTACTGGACAGGCCAAGAAACAAAATAGGAAAAGTTTATGAAAGAGCAAGGACTAAAAGAAATGCTTGTTTTCACTGCCACAGAAACCCATGATGTACCAACTACATAAGTCAATACTGGGAGAAGGTGCTATTTTCCAGGACAAGACTGGCAACGTGGCAGCTTAGTTTAAGCTCCCTTAGTTTAAGCACTATGTTCTTTTCAAGCTGCTTCTAGTGTCTTCCTAATTGAAGAACGCACAGCTACTTTTGGCACTAACATCTAGCAAACACAGATTTATTATCTTAATCCTAATATGAGCGAGCGTCTTCTAGTTTCCAATTTCCTTTGGATATTTGCTATAAAATTCATTTTTGTGCAATATTTTCTATTGTTTGTACAGATGGTGTAGGCATCTAAATTAGGTGACAGCTATGCAAAAGGATGTTTCCCTAGTGAGGTAAGTTTTCCTAATATTCTGAAATCATTTGTGAGCAGTGGCCAGTGTATCAACATTTAAGATAAATTATTATTAAGGATTACAAAAATTAGGGAACAGAGACTCATTTATGGAGACTTTTTTTTTTTTTTTTTTGACCTTTTGATGGAATTCAAGGTGCTCTGCATACACTGTCGAAAAAAACTTAATAAAAAATTAATTGATTAGCCTAACAGTCTCATGCCGTAGGATTACAGCACGGACTTATGCTAGACCCGGCAAGAGGCCAGGAATTCCATGCTCATCCACAGCTTCTTTGAGGTTCAGAGCACGTGGAGCTAAGGTGATAGTCTGGGCTAATAGCTGCTGCAGTTTTACAACTCAGTTACTTTTAAATATGATCAAATTACAAGATGGAAAACTCTCTTGTATTCACAGTATTAGAAATTATTATCCATCTTATATCCATCAAGGGTCCAGACATTCAAAGAATAAAAAACTTTCAAATACTACAGGCCGTGCCATAATATGCCACTGGGAAGTTTTCAGAATGAAAACCAGTCTCTGCCACATTGCAGGTAACGGCCCTCATCCTGCATGGTGCACAGCATGTGCACCCTGTCATTAATTTCATCATATTTGGAAATGCACCCATGCAGGATTGGGCCATGGGACATCATCTTAAAATCTTGGGGAAAATGGTTTTCCAATAACAGCACACAATTCCAATTGCTAAAAGTCTCAGCTAGTGCTAGGCTGAGTGCACATTCAGATCTTGTGCTGTAACTAAGACTTTTTTAGTACTGCAAAAGGAAAGAGTCTGATGGTTTTACTGATGTTGAATCACACCTTACACAAAAAGAAGTGGAACATCTGAAGCCAGTAGGGCCACCTACACATGGGAAAAAGCCTTTTTTGAAATGAATTTATGAATTTCACTTGCTTAAATTCAGCTGACAATCCCTACTGTCACTGAAATACTTCATCTTCAGATTTTATGTGAAGGAATATTGACATAAAAGATGATTTCCAAGCTTCACCTTCAATGGTATATTTAAAGTTACAGCCAAAAACTTATTCATGTGGATGTGATTCATGTCTCCCTCTTCATCCTACTCAACAGGCATGCTATTTGACTGAATAAGCTCATCATACCAAGACTGACAGTGCTGTGGATCATCTCTGCTCAAAACTATTCTCCTTCCATGCAGGATCTTGACATCTCCAACTGCACACATGGGACATTCTTCTGGACTGACACAATCCAGGGACAGTTCATCAAGTATTTTCCCTGTTTCAAAATAGCATAGTAGTATAAAAGATGCCAATTTTCATCTATTGTGAAACTAATCATTGCATTTATCCTGCTATGAAAAGAAACAAACAGCAACAGCCACTACCATTCAGAGGGTGAATATATTTTAAAACAACGCATTGAGGATAACAGGAGGAAATGGCATTTTCCTTTTTACATGTATATTATTTATTTCTCCAAGTATCCCCTACCTCCCTCTGATCAGAGATACCAGGGCCTAGAATAGCTATTCTGGGTCTTAAAATACCTTCTTTCTTCAGCTTCCTGTCTCGTGAGACCTCACTTGGAGTATTGTGTGCAGTTCTGGTGTCCTCAACATAAAAAGGACATGGAATTGTTGGAACAAGTCCAAAGGAGGGCTACGAGGATGATCAGGGGACTGGAGAACCTCCCGTATGAAGATAGGCTGAGAAAGTTGTGACTGTTCAGCCTGGAGAAGAGAAGGCTGCGTGGAGACCTCATAGCAGCCTTCCAGTATCTGAAGGGGGGCTATAGGGATGCTGGGGAGGGACTCTTCATTAGGGACTGCACTGACAGGACAAGGGGTAATGGGTTCAAACTTAAACAGGGGAAGTTTAGACTGGATATGAGGAAGAAATTCTTTACGGTAAGGGTGGTGAGGCACTGGAATGGGTTGCCCAGGGAAGTTGTGAATGCTCCATCCCTGGTGGTGTTCAAGGCCAGGTTGGACAGAGCCTTGGGTGGCATGGTTTAGTGGGAGGTGTCCCTGCCCCTGGCAGGGGGGTTAGAACTAGATGATCTTAAGGTCCTTTCCAACCCTAACTATTCTGATTCTATGATTCTCACTTTCCCTTTAGGAGCTATTTATTCATCTGCTTATAGAATCATATTTAGGCACCTTTTCATACCTTCCACATACTGTGCTCATTTCACAACTGAAAACCAGGATGCCTAACTACCTTTCTCTTGTGTGTAAGAAACTCCAGTGAAAGCACATCAGTAAGCCTGTTAAGGAATTAACTGCTGCATGCAAATCTTTTGCAATGTCCAGCCTCACAAACCTGTGAATATTTCTGGACTGCAATACTTTCATGCAGTAGGAACACTTAGGGAGTTAAAAAAACGCCAACCACAACAAAACTCTACAGCAATACCGACAAGTAGCAGGAGCATAGCAGAATAAGTTAAGTAACTGCTTAAAGCTAAAGATGGACCTACCTGCAGGACAGTGTACGTGACACCCTTCCACACACTGCAGAGGGCACTCCAAAGGCTGTGGGTGCTGGCATGTTATAGGACAAGCAGGTCCACAGCTATTATATCGCCATTCACATTGATAATCTAATTCTTGTTTATTCAGGTCCTCGCAGCTTTGTGCTATGAAGTGAAAGAATCAGAGGCAAAAAAAAAAATCAAATCAGGGTGTATTCACTATGCCCCTCAGAACTCTGATGACTTGGTGTAAAGTGGACCACATATACATAGAAAAAGAAAGATCTCCATCTTTGAATAAAAAATATGTTTTTTACCAGAGCATCATCTTTTTTTCAAGTAGTAAAATACTAGCTCTAGACCAGAGATTTTGGTTTTGATAAAAACACTTGCAAAAAATAAGCTTTAAGCTTTACTATATTTTTATATATATATATATATATATAAAACAGAAACCTTTTCTTTTGCTAGATTTGTTTGTACCACAGACTATTATATCTCCTAATTGAGGGAATGGTTTGATTTTTCCAGGTACAGCTCTGAACACAAACAGAAGAGGCAGTGGAAATGTCAGCGTGAGCTGCTCACCCAGTCCCATTAAAATGAACTTCTCTGGACATCAGTGGGAGCAGAGCAGGATGAGAACAGTCTATCTGAACCAAAAGGTTACTGACTAAAAGCTTGAACCTTTTCCCCTAATTCTTCCTTGTTTACTCTGTACTTACGGCACAGAGCTGGTGATCTCCAGTGGACAGTAACACCTTTTTGTGCACAGATATGTGCATAGGCTGCTATAGTGTCACAGAAGCAAGCACAATCCCCAATAGATTCACAAGCACAAGTGTCATACATGCAAATATCTATGTAGGGCTCAGGATTCACCTATGAAAGAGAACAGGATCAGTACACTCAGTGATTCCTTCATCTCCTTCTTGTAGACATATTTTACCATTCAGATGGTTTGGCTGCTTCATTTCCCAAGAGCCACATAAACCAGATCTTTCTACTGATGTCAGCAAGGACTCAGACTGGGTTATGTTCTCAAAGTTGCTACAGACACTGCAGTTTATTGTCCCTTCATATTTCCTATATGGACTAACTTCATATGTTTCTGGGCACTGTCCCCATACCCTCTTGTGCAGCAGTTTAGACAGAATGAAGTCTGAATGGCATTATATTAGCTCAGATCCCTCTTCCCTCAAACCTCAACTCTAGTGCTTGACTTCACATGACAGTCTGTAGTCTTTAGAATAAAATTTCGCTCAAGCAAAAGTTATTCTATAGCTTATTACTAGGTGATACCCTGCATTTTCCCTTGAAGCATCAGCTACAGGACAGGGTCAGAGATGAGAATGCCAATTAGTTGGCCTCCTCCAAGTCCTGTATACTGTCAGCACAACCATACTTTTCCCCTCAGCTGTAATCAGTGTCAGCAAGGATCATTGCAGATTAAAGAATGTGAAACACATGACACAATACTCACAAGTTTTTTGCATTCTTCAAAGAGGTCCCCAGACAAAATGCTGCATGATGTTTCTACCATCACCTGCTTCACTATGTTCCCATCACACAGTGGAGACATCAAGGTCTGCTCTTGACTGGGCTTAATATTGTAAGAAAAAGTACAAACTGCATTAGCCTTGCCTTCATGACTCTTCAAATTGAAGTAAAGAGACTCACTAGCACTGGAGAATTTTCATGACAATGGAAATTGTTTCCCTGAGAACTTTTCAACCTGTTGTATGACAGGCACAAATCCTGCCATGGCAGAACACAGAATTGAGCAGGTCACCTTCCACATTTTCTCCAGCTCTTACTTATTAAAACTGCAGTTTTAACATTGACATTTTGATAACAGGAAGTGTCACTGAAAAATGATCATTCACAGCTCTACAGAAGGCCCACGAGTCTCACAAATATAATCAGTCTTCAGTACACAGTACCCAAGGCCAATGCTGAATAAGAATGGTTTAGCAGTCTCCTCCTCTCTCATTTAATTTGTCTACTAACAAGAAGCACTAGTATTGACATGTTATTTATCATAGAGACAGTCTGCCAGTTCTGTCTTGTGCCTATTACACTAAAATAAGCTGCTCCCTCTCACTTTTATGCTGTGGAATCACTCCTCATTTCTGCTACTTCTTCTGTGCTCCAATCAAGTCATATCAAAAAAGTGACACTTAGCAAGATACTACTGTGACTAGTTAAAGCAACCTAAAATGTTTCAGGTGATCAGAAATAAATGCTTCATTTTATTTTCTGATAATTTAAATCTTGTAAAGAAAGATCTAAAAAAAGGCCTTTCCCACCACTCCCTGAAAATTTAGATGAATTTTCAAGAGAAAGTTTTCAGCCTTAAAGCATCATCTGAATGAAATGCTTATTTTTACAAATGTCAAAACAAGTGTCTTTCAGTTGTTTCCTCTCACTTTTTGGTTTGGAAATACTTTTGGCCATAATTATTTGCCAGCTCAAGACAAATTTATTATTCAATTTCATTCTTTCAAAATTCTGTATTTGGAAAAGCGAAAATGGGCAATAAGGTCTTGCATTCCCCCCTGTATCTAGTTTTTTCTGTTCAAGCCTCTCCATCCTAACAATAATAACTGAGTGCTCTTCAAAAAAGACTGAGAAGCATACAAAAAGAAATTAACCTGCACATTCAGTTGTTCATGCCGAATTTGAAAGACTAAGATTTGGAATATAGAATTTTGGATAGGGAATTAAGAAATTCTCATCTGAACTCCCCATCTGAAAATTACAGCTGTTTTTTCAGATTAAGCTCGAAAATGAGATTTCCAGTTATACCTGGATTTCAACCATCTGGGCTGGCAAACTCTATGAACACCCTCTACTGTACATATTTAACATTCATCTGAAGCCAGGCTGCACAGAAGCCTTAAATAAGTTAATTGATCTTTTATCGGATTTCAAGAAATAATATTATTTGGCAAAAAGATGAGGGAAGGAGTTAATTTCTTTTTTTTTTTTTTTTTATCCTTTCAAACCTCTTTACCCACTCTTGAGTGATATTGTAACCCGTATTAATTAGTTTTCACAGTTCATTCGCAATCACCTTTTCAACATCAGCACAGTACGGATTAACTTTCCAAGAATTCCCAAAGTCAACTGGATCTACTTCAAGATGTTCATGGCTGCTGGTCAAATCATTGTTTTGGATTCCATCAAAATTTCCACACAGACCACACACTTGATCCTTGCAGGGAAAGAAACACAAAATACATAAATCTTATATCTGTAGACTGGCTTAGGGTTTTGTTAAGAAGTCTTTTTAGCCCAGTGCTTTAATGGCACAAGGCTTAAAAACTGAAATATCCCTGACCTTGCCAAGTTCACTAAAATAGACATAGTCTCTCACAGAGAATGTTTAGCTCATATTCCCATTCTGCTCAGCAGAAAGTAGGACCATACTGTCTCCAAGGTCTCCAGGAAGCAAGATGACAACTCTGGCCAGCGGTGCCCATTGGCCCTATTTGGAATATGCCCCTACAATCCCATTTTATTTCTGGAGATGACTATCTCATCACCATAAGTACTATATCTGGCTCCTCATACTGCTCTTGAATACAGATGAAATCACTAAAGGCATATTTCTAAAGTGCCACAGCATTCATCCTTTCTGCCATAGCTCATCTCCAATGATCCAGGATTTTCCCCCCTTACAGCTGAACTACTGGGAAAGTAAGCAATCCTTATGGTATTACAGAAAATTGCCTTCTTTTTCAAGCAAGTGCCTAATACTCCATGGAGATCTATCAGCACGTCTGCATTAAAAAAAAATGCTACTCCCCAGAGACAGAGTAAGTGCATTCTTTAGTGAGAATAAGTAAAGCAAAAACCACTTACTTTGAAATTGCCTTTTAAGATAACTGAGACTCCCATGGCCAGATCCCAGGTTACACTGATGCTTTTGCCCAGTAAAATGATGTAATAACGGCCAGACTTCATGACTTCTAAATCATTTTCATCTTTAGGAGGTACCTTGATGTTTACCTGAATAGGAAAAGCACATTGTGCTATCAACTGTGTCTCTAATTACTATTTCATATAGGTCACTTTCCCAGTGGGACACGTGTTAACACAGGTTAACAACTACTTTCAAACATGCTGTTCTCCAGAGAACAGGTGTTACCCATACACTATACAGATGTTCCCGAGCACTTGCAAAACTGTAGACAAGGTATTGCTAAGACACTGATTACAGGCTTGTCTGTACACTCGCCACTGCTGTGGATAAATTATTGCCTTAAAAACAACACTTCTGAACAGAAATTGGGAGACAAATACAGTATTCCATTTTCATCATATTTCTCTAAGTTTGAATATGGCAATGTCCCTTCTGCTCCCAGAGTATAACATACTCGCAACAAATGCTGACACAAAGCAATGACTGCTAAACAGATGGAGGGCTGATAAAGAAGACGGGATAGACAAAATTAATGATCAGCCTAGTATTCAGTCAATGGCTCTCTACACAATTATGTTTTATTTTTATTTCAACTTTTTAGGAAACTAACAATTCTGTGCTCCTGAGGCAGGAAAATACAAAAGGGCTGGCTAGGTTTAAGTGTAATGTGAACTGGGAGAATCACATGCACCAGTGGTCTCTGAAGGACCAGATTCTGATTTTGAAGGACTTTCTTCCCAAACAGCTACACCAATAGGAAAAATCCTGAGAGATTCCTTTTGGTATCTTTTTATTTTTCCATCACTTTCACTTCCCCTGTGTGCCTTCTTCTCTTTCCATATGGCTGCAAATTCAAGGCGTCCAGTTCCTAAGAATTTAGGAGATTAATTTAAAATGCTTTCTTTCACACCATAATCCCCTTTCAGTGGGAAATCTAATAGGATTATTAACTACATTTGGAGAGAAAGGTCTGGCATGGCTGTTACTTTAGGCACCATTAATTCACGAACTGAAAACTGCTTAATTCTGGAAGAGGCAAATGAAAACTTTCAATCAGCACAAATAGTGATTAAAGCAAGGAAGAAAGAGGAGACCACAAACCATTCACCCACTTCCTAGTTTGAGGGCAAGAGATTTCTTTTTTCCACTATTCTTTCTTGCTCCATTCAGTAAAAGCTCATTTCTCTTCACCTCTGTGTTATTATCAGAAAGCTTTATCTCCAGAGATGATAGTTCACATCCTCAAAGGATCTCCTAAAGAGGGCCTACAGTGTTTTTAGGGAATAATATATTAAAAGATATTTTAGGAACTGGAAGCTTCTTCATATTCTCTTATGCCCAACATATTAGTATCTAGTCACACTGGTTACTTAAATTCTCCATAGAGTAGTCTCTGTCTATGCAAACTCAGGCAAAAAAAAAACAGAGAAGGACAAAGCTGAGCTGGGAGATTGACTTAACTTACAATATTTCTGTATTTATGGAGGCTCTTTGCCCAAACATGAAGTCATAAACTCTTGACCTTACAAACTCACAGATCTATTTATTTCAGAAAAGCAAAGATGAATTAATGGGATTTTTTCTTTTTAATACAAGCCAGAACTGTAACAGGCAGGTATTTTAATTAAGCCTCCATTCACTTAAAACTAGAAGCCACTTTCAAAACAATATCTTAAAACTTGAACTATCCTGCTTCGGAATATTTTAGTGGCCAAAAAGACTCAATTCTCCTGCTTGCTTCTTGCGGAAAAAGAGTGTAGGAAGTCATCACTGGGTGAGAAATTGCCTAAGAGTCTTCATATGAGTTGTTTTACCTTAATCTCTCCTTCAGTTGGTGTTCTTTCCGTGAAAACCTGCTGTAGATATTATTACATTGAGCCTTAAACTCTAGGAAGAAAGCTAAAAATTCAGTCGAGTGATACAAGCTAAAAATCCAGTCTTGTGATACAAGCCTAGCTCCTAGAAGGATATACTCTCTTAGGAACCAAACACCCTCTGTTGCCGGAATTGCTGGATGTCTCATCACTTCCTGTCTTTTCTGGCCCTTCTTTAGGTGTCCAAAATGAATCTCACAGCTTTTCTGAAAATCTTCTACCTAAAGAAGCTTTCCTGGCTCTATGGAATGATCCTTGCACTTCCATTCATCCTCACCCAGGTAGGGGATTATTTAGCAGTAGAAACAAAGAACTGAGTAACCAATATGTTCTCTGTTCCTCCAGCAACCAAAAGCCTACATGGATCATACACCGTCAAAATGCACTGCACAGACACTAGTAATAATAATTAAGTTTTACATGCTCCTGTCAAGTATCAGCAGCACACAGCAATGGCAGACAAGTTTGCAGGCTAGCCCAAACCTGGTACAGCTTTGTAAACCCAAAACAAGGCAAATGTAGCCTGGCTTCACCTTGCACTAGGAACATTTTTGTAAATCTCTGGTCTAGATGCCAGTTCAAATCACAGTGTTTCTGAAAACTGAGCAACTGAAACACTATAATCCACCATAGCTGTGTACTGTTTGAACACACAGTCTTAATTGCTACAGTTCTCAAGGCTTTGCCCTGTGGAAAGCTGTTTCCTGCCATGGAGGGACATGGGATGTAGAAGTGATTCTTGGTCAATTCTTCAGTTTTTGTTGGTAGGAAAAGGGAAAAAAAGAAGAATCCAGTCATCTGGGTTTTCCATCTGACAATTTAACAGAGGAAAGGATAGCTGGTATTTGCTTCTGCAGCATCAACTTGTTTGAGCCATGACTTTTTTCCTGCATGCTCAGTCCTGCAGATGGCTAAATTAGATCTGAAGTATCACTAGTCATGGGACAGTCACTTCTTAGCTCTTCCTTGCACTTAATGTAGCTTGAAATAGGCTTAGACCTCCCATGTTTAGAAATGGCATTCCTCACATGAGTTTGTGCGGAACAACATTCTTATCTGAGATATACTTGGTGGCATCAAGCAGAAATATCAAAATGGTATTATTCCTCTGGGAACAAAATGGACAATCATAATTCTGCTTACCTGTTCATTTTATGATCAAGAAGCACTAAGCATGAGGTTACTCATGCTCATCTTACTAAACAACTTGAAATTATTTTCACAAAAAAAGGGAAATAAAGGGAACAGAAGTGTACATACGTTTCCATTAAGCAACTCTATTTCCCCACTTGCATACAGAATGATAACCCTTTTGGTGCACTTTTCTCCAGTGAAGCCACAGCCTTCATTTGAAATGAGTATCCGGAATGTTCCAGAGACATCCTTGCAGAAATCCTATCAGATGAAAATACATGAAAGAAACGTTAATGTGGGGCTCTTGAAAAAAACAAATACAGCTCTATGGAGAAAAAGGAAGCCTCAAATAATACTCTGTGTAATCTGTGGCCAGTAGGATATGCACTGGCATGCCAACTGTTCCCATATTAACTTATTTTGTTCTTAGTGCTTATATTGAGACCTCATAGCAGTCTTCCAATATCTGAAGGGGGCCGATAGGGATGCTGGGGAGGGACTCTTCATGAGGAACTGTAGTGAGAGGACAAGGGGTAACGGGTTCAAACTTAAACAGGGGAAGTTTAGATTGGATATGAGGAAGAAATTCTTTACTGTAAGGGTGGTGAGGCACTGGAATGGGCTGCCCAGGGACGTTGTGAATGCTCCATCGCTGGCGGTGTTCAAGGCTGGATTGGACATAGCCTTGGGTGGTATGGTTTAGTGGGAGGTGTCCCTGCCCCTGGCAGGGAGGCTGGAACTAGATGATCTTAAGGTCCTTTCCAACCCTAACTATTCTATGATTCTATGATATTCATATGGTCCGCCCCTTAAGAATGAGGTACCCTCTGCCAGCAACACCCATATATGAACATATTTGGCAGGGCATTTTTTGGCAGGAAGAAACCATGCTATTATAGTATCTGTGCTATTTTAAAGACATACAATGAGTACAGTGTACATCTTAATAACACAGATATTAATCGATTTAACAGTGAAAACAAGACTGCAGTTTTAATGATAAAATAAAAACTTAAACTAGAGTGTTAGGTTAGAAATAAAGTTACCGTGCAGTCTCGAGCAAAAAGTTTGATGCCCTTGTTTTCCCACCAGCACCTGAATAATAATTACAATAATGTCAACCTATTTCTCATGTAGTTTAATGTACTGATTTTCTTTTAAGTTAAATATTTCTGAGATGCATGGAGAGTTAGTACTACATTTATATGACAATTCATGACTCTCAAGCCTTTTAGGTTTTTAAGTTGGGTTGGGTTTTTTTCAGCGCACACCTTTCAAGAAAAGAGGATAGCTCTCTGTTTGTCATATGAGGAAACAGATCTCATTTTTATTTTAAGTAGTGTTATAGTACTTTATGCTATTGTTGCCCACAGGACCTTTACACAGAGCTCTCACTAGCATCAGAGCAATCATTCTTCTACAGTAATCCAGCTGGCATCAAGGTGAGAGCATATTTCAGAGACCTAGCCAGAGATAGGTTGATCACACTTTCCTGACCAAGGAGAACTGCAAGGAGGAATGTGCCTCATAAAAGGGTCTGCGGAGAAAAGAGTAGCCCACCCAAGAATCATGTCACTTGTAACTGCAGAAGAATTTTGTTACCAATTAGCATTTTGTTACCAATTAGATCTAGTGTTAGACCAAATTTTCATATTAAATCCATCTTCTGCACACACATTTTTAAACACACAATGATTTGTGCCTGTAGGTGAGATGTAATCTCATTTAACTCTATATTTCTGACTGGTCCCATGAATCACAAATTAATGTTAGTGTGCTATGTCTCTATCTACCTCTCTTCCTTGCTGCAAAGAAAATGGATATTGCCAGTGTACTCCAAACAGGCATGGAACATGACAGCGACTTTGCTGAAATGAAGAAGCAGTACCTGTGCCCTAGATGCATTTAGGGAAAGTTCACTGAGCACTGCTTGTTTCACTCAATTAGACACTGAGCCAACAATATCAGATAAAGAAGCTAGTAGAGAGTGAGGACAGATTGATTTATGGATACCTATAATCCCTTGTTAGAGATGATATTCAGACAACATTTCTCTGTACCATGCTGCTATCATACGATTCATGACTGCCAGCTAGACACAACAACCTAACTCTTCTATAAAGCACAATGCATCTTCAAAGTTCTCAAGGCATCTTTGAAGTCACTAATAAGTTTCTCTTTCCTCTACCATACATCTGGTTTAGTAATTAGGAATACTTTACTGTGATTTATCCAAAGGTTGGATTTCTCTCCAGGTATAAAATACCTTATAGATTATCAGACAGCTTTGGAATTTGACATGTTCGTACCTGAACTAATACATATTGACAGTTTCCTGGAAACTTGTATTTCAATCCATCAAACGTCAAATAATGAGCTGTACCAATAACAGTGCAGGTGCCATGGCATACATTTTTGGTGCACTCCCACTTTCGACCACGGCACACACTGTAACAGAGAAAACAAGTCAGTGACAGGTGTCATTATTCCCAAAGTATGTAATAAGCAAGAGAATGAAAGGTGCTTTAGGCAAAGTGAAAGAGCAAAAACTGATTCCGCCAGGAGCGCATGATCTGAAAACTCTCTAGAAGACACACAAGTGGTCATAAGCTACTATTTTGCCTTTTTCCTGGGGCTTGGTCAGGGAATAACCAACTGTGGAACAAATAGGAGCACTGTTCCCCTGTGTGTCTTAACCCAGACACCAGCTGCAACTCTGTGTGGAACCTCTGCAGTTGTCTGTGCTGCTGTCTGACCTCAGGTATATCCCCAGCAGTTCCTTTCTGCTTGTGTTTGGCCTTGAGAAGGTACTCTCAGAGGGCTACACACCTGAGCGGCTAGAATCCTTCTTTAGATAGACTTCCATAACTACGTTACACTACTGTGCACCAGATAATACTTTCATAAACATAAATTAGTGCATGTTAGCATTGGGTGCAAGTCCAAATAGTGCATTAAAACATTAAATGAATAAGGAATGTTCTTCCCTTTTTCTTACAAGCTGCATGTAGGAGTATGTGCTTTCTGAACTTCCCTATTACAAAAAGAGGCCTGGACAGAGCCTGCTAGAATATTTTGTATTTTATTTTGGACATCCTACTCTGCTCTGTGCAACCCTTCAGAAAAAACAGATTGATTACCCTCTATAGACCGTTAACAGGTTAAATATGGTGTAACCCTGGTTTTTTATTTGTAGCACTGTCCATTTTTCCCTCATTAAAAGCCAAAATAGTAGTAAATTTAATATCCAGCTGATGCCAAATGACATGTGCTTAGTCTAGTGATCAACTTTTGGGACCAAGTAACCAGGACAGTAATTCAACCCAGCAAATTTTTGTTCTGAATATATACTGAAGCATAATACCACCCTTCTCCAAAGAAGTTTCTCTGCTCTTAAATTAAATTCACTCTTCAGGATAGTACATCTGACCTAGCAATTGGAGACATTACCTCACAGGCTGCCAAGAAAACACACATAGATATATTTCTGTTTCTGTACATAGGTACACATATACATAAACCCTATGAGACATGTCTTAGGGTATGTTACTGTCCCCTGAGGTCTCCTGTGGTGATAGAAACAGAATGTCTGCCCTATAGGAAAACTCAAGTTTGGCAACATACGAATAGGACATACAAATACAAGATGTGACAAGCATCCTGATCATGAAAGAAGATACACCAGTAGCTGCCTCCCTGTACAGCTTGCAAGTGAGGCTGTCCAGGACACCTTCTAGACTTCCTCACAAGCACAGAATATTCAAGAAAAGAAAAGGGTCATCCTGGCAGACAGAGCAAAACAAGATATGTCTTGTTTTCTCAGGGGAAGGGTAATTCTGAAGAGCAATCAAACACAGGGTTAAGGTCTTGATACCATTATATCCACATTGCTGTAGCAGATGTACTGCACTGTTATTATCATACAAAAACACGACAAAAAGGACAGTGTTTGGGTTTTGGGGTTTTTTTTCCATTTCACTCTTTTTGTACTCTTTTTGCCTTTTATTTTCTTATTCTGTTTTTTTGTTTGTTAAAGCAAACAAACAAACAAACAAACAAAACAAACAAAAAAAACAAAAACAAAAATCCCGCATGGTGGCCATCTTCTGAGTGAATATTCAAAATGCAGAGAAAGCCAATTCTCTTGCCTTTGTGTAACTCATCTGGTTCCAGTTCAATTATACCAGTGTAACACATGGAAAAAAAATAGTAGGGTTCCTAGTCTTCATGATGACACCAGCCATATTCAACACCAATTGCTATGAAATTTCTGAGGAATTTCCAAGAACATTTGTATCTGTTCATTGTTGTGATGCATAATAATCTGAATCTTACATGGTACTCTGATAAATAAGGCTCAAGGAGGTAAATATGCTTATGCTAAAATGAGGAAAAGAGTGAAATTGAGAAATAAAAAACAGACCAGGGCATCCACATGATCCTCTTGCCCTTTCCCAGAGGTACCCTGGAAAACCACAAGCCTTACTACAGAAGCTGGAGGTAAGAAAGGGGATATTTCTTTTGGCATCCATGGGCTTTTGACCAGTGAATTAAATTAATGTGCTAATTAGCAAGAAACTAAACTAAATAAAAAGAAAGGCAAATTAAGCATAAAAAAGCATAAAATTTGTTCCCTCATTTGTAGTTAATTTTGAGAACTCAGAATAGCATCTGACACCATATCTATTAATCTAATCTAATAATATTAATATCATCAGCTAATAAACAATATGTTGCTTGAGGCTGGAGAAACATTCAATGCTATATGAATGCAGATGGACACCATCACTAACCCAGGAATTTTCTAATCTAACTCTATAGCGGCAGGGAAAGAGAAATTCTATCTCTGCGTTACAGATAAAAAACTCAGGGATAAAAAAACCTGAAGAACTTTCCCAATCTCAAATTGCTAACCAAATCAAAACTAGGTACTGAATCAAGTTCTGCAGTAATGCCTTCATCCAAGCATAAGTATTGTTTAATTTTGGTAACACTTCACAGTATTTTCTTCAAAGAACTGAAATTTCAGTAACATGAAACTGACTGCACCCTCCGCTATTAAATCTCTGCTAACAGGTAGAGCAAGACCACGATTTCGAATATAAGTGCATAGACAGATTATAAAGAATGTGCTGTAGCAAAAGTCAGATTAGCAAATTTCTGCCGTGTACTGTTCATAAATGTTATTCCAAAATTTTCACTGAGCTCTACAATGAATTCCCAATACATAGCATAACAAAAGTTCTGCCACTGGCTTAGACTTGGAGACATTCCACTGTTCATGAATTAGGGTCTCCCATATGTCAACTCAAATGTAAACGCCAAATGTGACACCTCCAGCTCATATATTGCCTTTGCAGGTGTTCACATCTGGCTAAGAACAAGTGAGAATGAGAACTCCTGCAACAGCAGTACAAAAAGAAAAAAAAAATACCAAAAGAAAAGGAAGATCTGACCCCAAAATGCAGACTCTCAATTCTCATTAATTCTCAAAGCAATAGCAATTTCCTATATCACTTTCTAAATGACATTTGACTTCATATTTGCTGAGAACTACCATGAAACTTTCAAAGTCACATAGTTCAAAAAAGCCCTAATGACATTTTTGAAGGGACCTTATTTCCAATTTTGCTTTCACATTCTAGGAAAATACCTAAATTGAGAGGAAGAACTTTTTATCAGTGAGAAAAACCATGATTTCTAACATTTTTTGATGCTGATATTGAAGAAAATTCAACATATTAGAGGAAAGGTCAGTTAAAATGGCACTGCCAGAAACGAAACAGCAGTTGCAAGAATGAAGCAACATGGCTATGACTGTTGTAAGACTGAATATTATAAAAATGACTGAACAGAAAAAGACTGAGCATGGTTATTGTGAAAAATCTTGCAAATTTCACACCACCACCTGGGAGGTTTACACCTTACTGTTCTTGTTTCAATAGAATTTTCATTGTGTTTGTTTTTCAGATGAGTCTTATCTAGATGCAATGTAAGCAGGTTATAGTATATGTATCTATATAACAATATCAACTTTTCCTCCGTCTTCCTTCCTTTAAACCTACTTTTCTCCAGGTCTAATTATAGTACATGATTCACAATGCAATATGTAGCTGTAAAGGAAAAAAAATGAAACAGAACGCTGGGAGGTCACTGTTTCCATATAAAACCATAAAACCTTTTATCCAAGTCTCACACTAGTTAGGAACAGTTCCACTAGTCTAAAAAAACAACACTTGAAGTCATTGTTGCCCAGAGATCAATGCAGAAAACAAACCCCAAACCAAATGACTCTTCAGTGGTGCTGATTCCCTAATCCAACTCCACCCCGTCGTTCAAAGGGTAACAGAAACACAGAACCATAGAATCACAGAATCATAGAATGGTTTGGGTTGGAAGGGAACTACACCTTGGGCTCTTTAGAACTCTGCAGGAAAGAACCACTGCTCCCTCCACAAGCACACATGGGAGCAAAGTATCTCCAATGCAGCAAGCGTGCTGTGCAGGCAGAAGCCAAGAATTACCCAGCAGGCAAACCTTACCCAAGGCTGTGCTGAGGGCTTCCCTCCATGCAAATCTCACAGCCCAGCATTTTTCTGAACCTACAGATTATTTTTCAAGAACCAAACAGGATAGATAGGGATGTGGGTGAAAGACACAGAGCACTTACTCTTTCATTCTTAGAAGGTATCACCAATTCCCCCTTCTTTTAATTTCTCTTTTTATATAAGAAAAATGATATCAATAGATTGAGAGTACATTTGAGATATCAGAGGTCAGTTCTGTTTCTGCCTGATTCTTTAACATTTTTCTGAGAAGCTTCTGTCATATTATAGCTGGCACATCACACCCTTTCTGTTGATGCATGCTGAAAAGGACTGATTTGAAGGGCCCCAGTTGGCAAAAAAGGGAATCAGACAGCAAAGTTTAGCAACAAAGTGCAGACTCTATTCCTGACACTCCAGAGCATCTCCTATACTGTTATCTTGTGTTGCAAAATCAAGGAGCAAATCCACTAGCTAGTGGCTATGATGACCTCCACAGACACACAGACTACCTATATGTAAGGTACCACATACAGTTCAACAGATATTGTACTGATCTTTATTCCATTCAAATGGAATATGCTGCTCTGTGCAATATGTGCATTACTACACTTCAAAACCTGATTTTATATGAAACAGATCTGCTGAGCAAACACTATTTGGTTTTATTAAACATATTAGGTGCCCTAGAAAAAGCAAAAAATACAGTTCCAGTGGCTCACCAGGTGTTGCAGTCATTAGTTACTGTCTCTCCCTTGGCATATTCTCTTCCGTTGTGAAAACATGGGCATCTTTCAGGAGCAACGCACTTGTTTTCATGTCGCACCTAAGCAAAACACAGTTTGTCAGCATATGGGTCTGTCAGTGTGTCCTGGTATGCAGAAGAGCAAGCAAAAAATGTGGATAAAGAATAAGGGAAAGGACAGAGGAAATGCTTCAAGACTACAGCATTGCTAATATTTGTTCCCATTAACATAATTAGAGCTATGGGTACATAAATCTCAGTCTTGCTTCAGGGGCTGAACACCTGTTTAAAATGCTGGGAGAATAAATTAGAGAAGAACATCATGATGAGAAAGTCCAATTTGACCAAAACCAGGACACGATGAACATAAATTAGGCTAACTTGAATATGGAGAACAGATGAACAGCACATGCTTATCGCGTACAGCAAACTGAAGGATGGCTTACCAGAAAAACAACCAGACACATGACTCAGCTGGGCTAAAATATGAACACTGAGGAGGAGACAAAGAGCTGTAGTACTAGAACTCCAGTACGACTGCACATTTTGTTGTCACAGACAACAGCCCCCCAACTCCCCTGTTGACTCGCCTCTGAAAACTGCAGTAGTCACTCATTTACTTTCAAATCCCTATCTATTTCCTAGAAGGCAAGATAAATATCAGTCCACTTGAGACATTATTCCACTCTCACATGCTCTGTGGCTGGAAATATGTCATTATGTTCTGCCTACAATTTTTTCTTTTTCAGTCATACCCTACTGATCTCAGTTTCCCCTTGTACAGCAACAATTTATTCCACTTAAACAAACAAATAAACAAATTCAATAAGAAGCAATGCCTTAGGCTGCTCTATTTTTTTAATTCCTTTTTTCTGTTGGTTTTTTTTTGGGGTTTTTTTTTTGTGATTACTTCCTTTCCATTTTGAAGACAGGCAGTTTTGGAGTATCAAACAAAACCAAGGCTGACTATGCTGTTTTTCATTTGGTCATGTTTCTCCAAAGCCAGAGGCAGGTTTGTCTCATACTTCTCATACTGAAAGGGAGAGGGCTTCCCTTCCCTCTCACTCAAAAGTCACAAAGTATCACTTTCCCACTTTAAACTCTTTCTGTGAAATCATTAAAATAGTTTCTTTTTTACCATAAATACAAGACAACGAGATCAATGCAGCCTGAAAGACAGGTTAATAAAGTAGAACAGCTCTGCCTTTTCCTATGGGGACCTAGAATGGCCACAGGGAGCTACTTATAAAAAGGATTTCACAGCCCAGAGACCCCTTATTCATATGCAGCTCCGCATGCTTTATGGCGTATGGAAGGCTATATTATGCCAAAAAAACCATCACCAACAGCAGCTAGATGGAAACAAAGAAATGCTTTTCTAGATGATAGAGCTGGGGCTCTGCCTCAGACTTATCTCCACAAAGGATGGGAAGAAAACAGGCTAGAGAAGACCATATGTTTCCAGGGGTGTTTAATTCCTTCCTTCCTGGTGGCACTCAGGAAAAAAAACAATGATGACTTCACGCTCATGACTACATTTCTGAATTTTTCCCATAGTGTTCAGCAACGTAGTTCACAATAGACTTGAGGGCTAGCTTCTGGATATAAAACTTGAGATTAGACATGTGGTTAATAAAGGCAGGATTAGGACAACTTCTCACACATTGATACGAAGCTAGTCACAGCCCACCCTCAACTCTAAAATCTTAATAGGCTGGTATTAGTATTTCCATCATGAATGTATGGCCACCATGAAGCTACAGTGCAGCAGCTATTAATCCACTGACAAAGACAGAAGACTACCTTGTCTGAGCACTGCAGAGTGGATAGATTCAGAAAGCTGGACATAAATATCCAAAATAGGCTCTGAGCAGAAGACTAATTATTTTTTCTGCAAAACTCAACAGATTGTGACTCTGTTAATAGTAACACACAATCTTACTGGTCATGTTGACCCCACACCCAAAAGCTGGTATATCTGGCAGACCAATGCCATGCTGCATGTCGGTTAAGCACAATACATGTGGTACTACAAAACCAGGGGCATTATGCACAAACAGCTGGACTTCCTGTGAAAGTCTGTCAATCCATCAATAGAGAGCACTTAATACAGATCTAACAGTCCTGAGTGCCTGAGGTCATGGGAGGCATGAGTGCTCGGGAGGCAACCACAAGAAAAGACACAGGTTTGTGATGAGAACAGCTGCTGATCACACCATCTCACACCCTTATAATGATTCTCCTGAGAGTATGTCCATGGAATTGTAAGTGGCTGACTAGCTGATGTCCCTGACCCTCCTCGACTCGGGGATCTAACAGAAATGTTTTCCTTGCTCTATCTTATTAATTGTTAATCCTTGACAAATCTTGCAAAAGGAAGGTCAATGTTACAGATTTCAGAACCTTTAAGTTTCTTCTCCCCTAAACTCCACCTTGACGAGGCTGAATTTTAACTTCTTTTGGTCACACAATTTTGATGAGTATCGCACTGTCAAAGGAAGCTCAGATTTTCACTCTTCCTCCTGATACACCTGAGGGCTTCAGCAGAAAGTCAGCCAAAGGTATAAAGGAGTATAGGATTAAGTAAAGGAAGCGGGTCAGATTATAACCCAGTATCTGACACATTTAAACAAAAGCAGCCTGTCACCATTCCTGTGCAAAGACAAGTCAAAAACATGCTAGGACAGACCACTCAATGTGTGCTGGTTTACACTTGACTTTTCGTTTTTACAACAGCTGTATGTTTCTTATGCTTGTTTTATGAAGCATTATCCTTAGGCAGTTGCACATACCAGAAAGATGGCACCCACCTCCTCGTGAAAACTCTGTCATGTTATAATATAGGATAAGCCTACACTGAACAATACATAATAGAGGTAGCAGGAAAATCAAAATAGCACTCTAGTAAATTTCTGTTGAAACCAGTTTGGAAGAAATAAATCCTTCCAAACTTTTCTGATTAAAATATTTAGGAGTTTTTTACCTGGTCTGGGTTTTTTTCCTTTTTCTACCAACTTCTCATAATTTTATAAATAATTTTATTTCAGCAGTCAGACTACAATAAAATGCTTAATTTCAATGTTAAATGCTAATTTTGCTTCAGTTGCTGGAAACTGAAATAAATACATTTTCTAGTTTCGGAGTGTCTGGATTTTGTGCTTTCTGTTTGTTCTGTTCCTCCTTTTTTTCCCAGAAAGGTGGTTAACACTCCATTTGTATATTTATTAATATTTTCCAATGGGAAAATAATGGAATGCAGTAAACTAATCTGAGAAAGCATATTTTCCCCCACACTTCTGCACATATGTTATGATTTATCTTTTCTGCTCTGCAAAAGGGTGACAAGTATGGAGAATTTCCCGCCCTCCAGATGATCAAAGACAGAAGAAGAAGAATTACATTTCATGGCATAGCAAATATTATTTTCAAGAAATAAAAACATTGTAAAATATTAGGTCAAGATGAACTGGAAAACTTATTTTTCAGTTGAAAGAAATTAGGATTTGTTTGCATTTTCTGGCTGGGAAAATAATCAATTGATTGATTGGTAATTTCTCACCCCAACAAATCTTCCAATTCAAATCCAGCCAACTGCAGTATCATGTTCCTGAGCAATCCTTGATTTATTTCTTTTTAATTATTTTTAGCTATGTTATTCAAAATTGGCAGTCTGTGCACACTGATTTTAGACTATGGATTCCTCTATTTAAGACTGGTAACTCAGCTAACTAATCTGTAAACATCTCTTTATATGCTCTGAGATAACATTGCACTTAATCACATCTTAACTGCTATATGTACTTGAAAATTGTATGGGAGAGCTGTTTCTGTAAACTATATATCTTTGTGAGTCCTGACGGTACAAACCACTTTATAGAAACAAGGAGATTTTATTTGATTTTTACTAGTAAGTTATCCATGGCCATTCCTAATTTTATATGCTACTATACCACAAAAGAAAAACGAAAGTCTTCAGTAAAAGGCACACTTCCTTACAGAGTGACAATATGTGCAAATATTTATTTCCATAAAAGTTCAGTAATCTGTTGCTTCCCACAAACATTTGTACAAAGAGTAGCTCACCTCCATGAGTGCTTGCATAGGAAGCATCATTACAGAACGCCAACAAAGGAGATTGACTTGTAAAAGAAATGTTAAAACCTTTTCCTGATCCCTTTGCTGCTCAGCTGTGTTGGTACAAGTCTGGAAAACACAGGCTTTGTGACTTTGCAAGCAGTTTCTTCCAGTCTGCCCAGCATCTTTAAGGTAGAAGGAGGCAGGATGGAAAGGAGAACCTGCTCATCACACAAATCCTCCCATCTTTGGCAAACAATACTGGGTGAACAAAGCCTCATTGCAGAGTGCAAAAATAAGGAATAAGCCTCCCTCAAACCATCCTGGTTAGCTACCTACAGGTGATGAGGAAGAAACTGCTCTTTGATAACAAGCTGGAACGCCCTGTGGAACTAGGAGGCTGAAGGGCACTCACATAATGAAAGCACCAAGCTTGATCCTGTCTTTGCATGGCAGTGGTTAAAGCAAAATCACCTAGATACCACCTTCTCCCGTTGTGGCTTTCACAAAGATGTAGCTCATCATTCTCATCATTTTAATTCCCTGTCAGACTGGACTCACACAAGAACAAGACAGTATAGACTGTTTATTGGAAGATTGAACCATACTGTCATCTAGTGGACAAAAACTTATTTTACTATTTAAGAAAACTAAACCGAACCAAGCCTCATTCTTTTACCCGAAACCTGACAAACCATCTTGTTGCACGTGTCCCATCACTGCAGGGTCAACTGGAGCTCCCAATTCCAAAATGCCAAAGACTGCTTCTCCTCACAAGAATTTTATGAAACAATTGTTTGAATGATAGTTTCAACTTACTGAAAAGAAATACGACGTTCAATACTAAATGTGAAGGTTAATTATTAGGAAGCTGACTTGGGGAGGGTTTTTGGGGGGAGGAATCCCACCCAATTTTTTTCCTGTTGAGCACTTATCATAAGGGAGTTTTCCATTATTATCTCTAAAGTGTACTATTACCATATCCTGGAACTGAAACCAAATCTAAAGCCCCTTCAAGAAAACAAAGAATTCTGATTGTGATGTACAGAGAAAAACCTATTCACACTGGAGCTCTTAGAATTTTACTAGCACACAAACATTTGAAAGTTTATTTAATACACTACTATTTAGGAATTTTCTTCTCTAAAGGGAAGGACATTTAAAAACTGAAATGTGAGAAGAAGCAACATTTGGTTTTAAAATTGTGGTAAAAATTTACTCAATGCTGATACAGATGAGTTTAAATTCTGTTCTGTATTTTTTGCTTTGTACCCACAAGACACTTCACAAGCCTGAGTTTTTGCCTACAAGCTGGCATTTTATAAAGGAGTAACATCTATTTACTTAAAAGTATGCTTATCATCAGAATATGGTAGCAATATTAAAAAGATTAATTCTAGAAATTACTTTCATTATTAATTTATTATAAGAATTTGGGGAGATGTTCTAGTAAGACAATAGAAGGAATTGGGGGGGAATTTTCCTCTTCTTTTTGTATACAGAAGAGGAAAAACAACATACCGTTATAAAAATGCATGTTCCAAGTAAAGATAATTGCTTTTTAAAATAGAATTTAAACTAGTGGCTAAATAGTGGTTAAAGTAAATTCATTAGAGCTGAAGTCTAAACACGCATCTCAACCCTAGAAGTAATAACCCATACTTTCATTTGCTAACTGTCAACATCAAGTGCATAATAATCTAAGCCTGATCCTTGAGCAGGTATAAAAGATTAAAAAGATCAAAAGTAATCTTTTCATTACTAAACTTTGTAGCTTTTGAAAACACCTTGCTTTACCTTACACCTTTCTGAGCCAGAAAACTGTATCAGCAATGTCTCAAAGTGCCACAGGTGTGAAGTCTCACAGTTGTATTGTAGGCGTCAAACAAAATAAAGACTCATCTCAACTCTTTTTCTCCATTATCTACTAGGTATGTTCACCTGAACTGCATGCATTCAACATCACAAACTTCTTAATCTCATCAATTTTCCTGGACAGAGAACTCAAAACTGCCATTTATTTAACTTCATAAAGATTTGACCACATGCTCCACCTCCATCCTATCCAGGTGATGCCTGGGACTACACCCCCAGCCCCTAGCAAGATCCTGCACATGATTCTTCACCTGCACGCAGAGTGTTGCACAGAACTGAACACTGATGTTTTTTTCCTATTGCTCAGAGAACAATAGCAGCAATCTGCTGTCTATTCTACTCCACCTGCTTTTTATCAGAGCTCTAAATTGACACTGAGCTCACAGTCACTGGCTGAGCAAATAACTATTTGCTGTTTGCTTGTTTGCTCTGTTTAAAACTACAAAACTAAAGATTAAATTTGCGGGTCAAAAGGGGACATAACCCTGGACTCCAGAAAGCATCTTATCAGTGGAAAAAAATCATGATTAGCACACCAGCTGCAACTCCAGGACACCCTCTGGCATCATGTTGGCAAGTTTCATGTCCCACATTCTTTTTCATGGGGAACTCTCAGTTTGGTACACACACAGGAAAGCAACAGTAGAGATGGAGACTTGACAAGGAGGCAACTAGTATCAGCAGAAAGGTCTAGCTTTTTGATTATCAATTATTACTACAAGCTAAATATCTTCTATGCAGATATACTAATAAAAATACTTTACACCAGCCAAAATTTGTCAAAGTCAATACTTCACAACCACATATTTCCAAGCTGCAAGATGACTGCTGGTAGGAAAGAATGAAGGCAAGAAAGCAAAGAGGATCTGCTTCTCTCTGTTGCAGTTAAGCCTGCTTACCATTCCTTTTGGACAGAGGCATCCAGATATGCAGCCATGGCTGATGCATTCTAAGTCATAGTTCTGGCATGTCTTGGCACACTCCAATCCTTCAGCTCTTGGGTTGTTTGCAGGACAGATAAATCTTTCCATGGGAGATCTGCATGTCAAGCTCCTTTTTACTTTAAAACAATAAATTTACAAAACTTGTACTTGGAACTTAAGTATTGTTAGCACAGTATTTTTCTAAAGGATGGATCAACATTTTTATTAGAAAACTAATTTAGGATATAGCCCGAAGCAAAACCACTACACCACTATGCATAACATTGTAAAGGCAACAGCTCTCATTTCCCTGAAATGGCAGTGACCTCAGTTAGGTTGCCATAAAAGCATGCATATTCTAACTAGGGTAAGTAGCATTTTAGCAACATAAACAGTGCAATTTCAGATTGAACTGGGGCTATGAGCACACGCCAGTGCAAAACATTTCAGCCTGCAGGCAGTGTACACTAGCAATGTCAGCACAAAGTCGATATTCTGAGAAGCAACAGCATCATATACTACCATATTTAGACCCACTTCCAATGCGTGTAACTACAGTGGTGACCTAGTAACAGTGCCCTAAGCTTAAAAACGAAGTTTTCAAACCTTGAGACTTTAGGTTCTAGTAGATCAGAATGTCCCAAGAAACTCCAGGTTATTATTTCAAGAGGTGCTATCAATATGCCTCTCTGAGGTTTTGTAAGTCTCAACGCCCTAAAGCAGGAAGATTATGTCTTAACAGCATTAAATTAAAAGTTTGATGAGATATACACCCAGAACGCTTCATCCGGAGAACAGTAGGGGCCAACCAGGGATACTGTTACCGGTTGTCTACCAAGCAACAATAAGTAGGTGACTATCCTGCACCAACCAGTCAGATTTACAGTGTTTTCCACTAGAAGGTTGGCAGTAAGGGTGCGTGGTAGTTTATCAGAAGATGCAAAGGCAAACTATAACCCTTTGCTCTAAGGCTCTGGGAAATACCAACTAAAAACTTCATCCAAACACCTTGAAGGGATGCATTTAGCAGCATGCCACAGAAGACACTATGTTTGGGTTTACTCCTGATATTCATGAAGGGATGTTCCCGGGCTTCACCAAATCCCCACTATCCCAGTCCCCGCTGAGACGCATCCGGTCTCAAACCCCTAGGTCTGCAAGGAAATTGTCAGTCTCCAGGAGGTTTTACACAGAGATGCCTGGTGGCTGGAAGACACACTTGATGCCCGGTAGCAGCCTAACCTTCAGGCAACAAAAAGCCTCATCTACGTCAGAAAAGAGAGCCTGCAACCCACTAGTCAGAAGCAAGGGGTATAAAGCTGGCTCGCTACTGGTGTAGTGTGATCCTCAAATAGCAACTATGGGCCTCAGATCACTGCCAAGGGAGTCCTTAACCTCTTCAACTAAAGAGAGACTGCAGTGGCTAACTGCACCCCTCCCACGTTAAATTTTTGTTTCTATATTGTAAAACAAAGAAAAGTAGGAAGAAGTCTCACGACATCACCAGCCACCGCAACCTCTGGCGCTTCTCCCCTATCCGAGATTACTGAGAGACTGAAGAGGAGAAAAGAAAAACAGCCAAACAGAAAAAATATTAATTTTTTAAGGCATACTAACTTCTGGCAGATGGCCTCTCATCAGCGAAAACATCTGGCAGGAAGGCACCAGGAACTCCGTTTGTACTGCAGTGCATGAAACCATTTTCACAATAGCTAAGAAAAACAAATAGAGCTTATATTTAACAAAGTGACATTCAGCTTTCACTCACACTGTTTTTTTCAGATAGGCCTTCAGGGAACTTGATAGAATACCAAAATTACACCTCTCACTGGGGATGATCTGTTGCGCTCCATCCACTGTGCTTATCAATCTTAAAGGCAAACCTTCCTTAAGAGAGTTGATGTGATATAATGGTAACACAGCTGTATGCTAGCCCTGTCCTGCTGAATTCCATCTGCACAGGCCTAAAGCTGGGCAAGACAATAGTCAGGTCTATTGTGGAAAAAGGTGAGAGACCACTTAGTGTCTGCAACTTATATGACTTCTATGGTAGAAGAGAAAAGGGTAAGGCACTGGTCCCTAAACCAGACTTGCCAGGAACAGCTCAGCAATTACATTCCTACTCTCAGTGTACAGCCACTCAATTTAACAATTAGAAATGCTTTTTAATATTTATAATTAGGTTTTCACATTTAAGAAGTATATCACAGTACACTGAAGTGATATTTTAAAAGCCTACAAAGTAGCTATTGTCAGTAATTAAACTCTATTTCCAATTGCCAGGAACTGTTCATAGATGAGGGTTTTATACTGTTTTCTGACTAAGGTGGCATTTTAAATTATATGGATAGAGATGCAACAGCAAAAGTTACCATTTGGTTTGTTGGAGCCAAAATCTTGCCCTCTTTTAAATTAGTTTCAGTGGCGGTAAAGGAACCAGTTAACCACTCAGGCTATCCAAAAATTTAAGTCACAGTACGTAAGGGTGATTTATGAACGTTGCACTTACCACATGGTGTAATGATCTGAAAAGATGTCTTCTGGTTGGAAGATCTCACCGTCATAGTAACAAGAGCACTGGGATTTTGGTACACACTGCTCATGCTCATCCAGGTAGTGCCCGAGGGGACAGTAGCATCCCTCCATGCAGAGTTCATCACAGTCTTCATCCGGGTAGGACAGAGATCTGCAGGTCTGGTTGCACAACATCCCACACTGCCGATACACTTGGCCTTCAGGACAGGTCATTGCTGTTGAATGATGTGCACATCAGGGAGGCTGGCATTTGATTCAAAGCCAACTACAGAAAAAGCTGCCTGAAAAGCTTGGGATTGAAATGTATTTACTGAGTTTACTCGTTGATGGAAGCCTATATTACACTGTCTATCCTAAATTCTGCAGCACCAGTGAAGCATTGCTTCATATATGGCTTTGCTTATATAAATGTATATATGTATATATATACACACACTCTTTGTGTGCAGCCATCCAGCCAGTTCTTCATCTACCAAGTGGTCCATCTATCAAATTGATGTCTCTCCAATTTAGAAACAAGGATGTCATGTGGGAGAGTGTCAAACGCTTTGCACAAGTCCAGGTAGATGACATCAACTGCTCTACTCCTGTCCATCAGTTCCGTAGCACCATCATAGAAGGCCACCAGATTGGCCAGGCAGGACTTCCCCTTAGTGAAGCCATGCTGGCTGTCACCAACCACTTTGTTGTTTTTCATGTGCCTTAGCATGCCTTCCAGGAGAATCTGCTCCAAGATTTTGCCAGGCACAGAGATGAGACTGACTGGTCTGTAATTCCCTGGATCATCCATTTTCCCCTTCTTGAAAACAGGGGTTATATTTCCCTTTTCCAGTCATTGGGAACTTCACCTGGCTACCATGATTTTTCAAATATGATGGACAGTGGCTTAGCAACTTCATTCGCCAGCTCCTCCAGGACCCACGGATGGATTTCATCAGGTCCCATGGACTTGTGAAATCCACATACATCCACATACATACGCACACACAAGCAAAACCTTACTACATGCAGTTCCCAATAAACACTGGGACTGGACTGTGAACCCTGTGACGGAAATCAATCCACAAATTTTCATTCAGAATGAAAAACACAGGCTCTGTCCAAACTCTGTTACTACTTGGATCTGCAAGTTAGGAGAATTACAAGTGTTATGTACACATTCACACTTCTTTTCCTTTGCAACGTGGTTAAGGGACAATTTGGTCCAAATAAGTAGAAATGTTGGTTTCTGCCTTGATAAGCAGGTGCCGCAATAGTGTAAAGCCTCACATTCCAGAAGCTCTAAGTGATTTCTGCGGAAGCAGGTGCAAGTAATGAAGTCATTTAGTGATCATGTAGCCAAACCTTGGGCACTAACGATTTTTGATGATGGATCCACTTTTAGGGAGACCTAATTATGACCTTTGGAATCATTCTGGCTCCTTTGTTTATAAAGGTTATACTTGGTTCTACAACAGCACTGATTTTGAGACAATCTCCCCTGCATACACCAGCATCAGCACTAGGTGGCAGTTATGACAACACATTGCAGAAGACGAGAATTCAAGTTAGAATTATTGTCAAGGGCTTTTGACAGGCCTCCTGATAACCTGGATTTACAAAACCTGTCTTTTGTAGCAACCTGCCAAAGCAAATGGTTGGAGTTGTAAAGCGATAAGGCAGGATGTTCAGCAGAGTGAGGGAAGCAGCTGCAAATAAAAGTTGGCACATTTGTACTGTGCTAAAACCAAGATCAAGGGGCTACAGAGAAAACCCTTCCTCTTGTTACCCCTGCAGAATGATCCGATAATCCCTACCCTCTCTTTTGTGAGCACACACATCTGGGAGTTGTAGCAGCAACAGCAGTAAAAGAAAAACTATAGCAAGGCTACAGCCCTGTAGCCTTGCCCAGCTGCTGGTAGGGCTGAACTAGTTAATACTGGGGCTAACAAAGCAAGGCCTACATGCTAGCTGATGTCTAATACATACCTCCACAAAATTCTTCTGCAAATAAGAGGTACTTCTACTCACTGAAGAGAGGCATGGCTGCACTAACATCTCCCCAACTTTTATTGAGGCACCCAAGTCCCATGCTTGGAAGCGTAAGCCTTAACTTGAGGATCCAGCCCAGAGGCATCTAAGATCACTTGAGGGCTTCTTCAGAGCAAAGATCTCCCAAGTTTGTGACTTGTGCCCAAAGTATTTAAACTTTCACAACACAGCCCAAGAAATCAGTATGTGCTCATATCAACACAGCAGGCAGAGAAAATACCTCCTAATTCAGAAATAAGTAGGTGGGATTTACTTGCAGTTCAAAGTCATCATTCAGAACAGTGCTTCTACTGTACCTAAACACAATCTCTGCAGTAAATCAAATACTGTCAGTCACAGCCCAGGGCTGAAGACCATTTTATAGTAACTTTCATCACTAAAGGCATGTACAAGCAGGACAACCATGAAGCCTCAGCCAAAACTATGATTTGCCACACAGGAGCCTCTGGAAGCAAGGAACTGGTTAGGCAGATTTCAGGTGGGTACACCAGTTTACTAGAGTTTCAAGAATCAAAAAAGATAGGACAACTGAGCCCAATATCCTGCGCTACTTTCTAGTCTGTGGTAACACACCCTGCCAACAGCTTTCTTAGCTAAAGCTTTGTAAGTCATCTTTCCCGCTCGTGCACCTCCTAAGGTTTTAGAAACATTTCCTATTTTTCCGGTTTTTCTACCTAATGCTATATTCACGCTCCAAGTCCTAGTACACTGCTCCATCACCTCCCAGCAACATCTGTTTTTAACAGCAAAAAGGCAAGACAACTGACCTGGGAGGGGACTGTTGTCTGTACACTTTGTAATACACTGACATGAAAAAAAAAAAACATCCCGCTATGAGAGGAAATGAGAGGAAAAGGCGAGTCTCTACGGAGCCTGTTGTAAAGCCAAAACAGCTCAGTGCTGCGGTCTGAAGCTCAGCCTGTCCCAGGGATAAGATAGGAAATAGTGGGAAGGCATTGGAAAAATGTGTACCCATCAGATAGTTCATCCAGTTTCTTTTGGGTGGGTTTTCAACCCAGAATGAAAGAAAATCCTGACTCATTTCCCAGGTAGCACAAGATGAAAATGTAAATCACACCTAGGACAGAGGCTCCAGGTGAAGATGCACCCTCTTAGGACTAGATTCAACACAGCTGCTCAACTAGCACCATCCAGCATGCTGAGCCCCACCATGCAATGTAACCATTCCCAAATGCTGCTCGGAGTCTGCCCTACCTACTCCCCACTCCAGCACTCTTGGATTTATCCCATTCAAATCCTCTTACAGAAGCCATGCAACGACAATAAACTACCCCAACACTACCACATTAAGGAAAATAGTGGGCTTATCAGCAGGTCCTAAAACCTGAAGAAACATCTAGGAAACTGTTGACTGCTTCCCCTTTGTCACAAAACAATATATACATACACACATGCACACACACACACAACATCATAGAATAATTTTGGTTGGAAAAGACCTTTGAGATCACGGAGTCCAGCCTTTAAACTGACACTACCAAGTCCATATCCCTTAGGGATATGGTTTATCCCTACTAAACCATATCCCTAAACACCACAACTACACATCGTCTACCTCCACGGATGGTGACTCCATCACTTTCCTGGGCAGCCTGCTTCAATGCTTGACAACCCTTTCGGTGGATTTTTCTAATTTTCCTAATATCCAGTCTAGATCTTCCGTGGTGCAGCTTGATGCCGTTTCCTCTCATCCTACTTTTTGTTACTTGGGAAAAGAGACCAACTTTGCTACAACCTCTTTCAGGCAGATGTAGAGAGAGATAAGGTCTCCCCTGAGCCTCCTTTTCTCCAAACCACCCCAGTTCCCTCAGTTGCTCCTCATAGCACTTACCCTCCAGACCCTTCACCAGCTTCACTGCCCTCCTCTGGACCCACTCCAGCACCTAATATCTCTCTTATAGTGAGAGGCCCAGGACTGAACACAATGTTCAAGGTGCAGCCTCACCAGTGCTGAGTACAGGGGGACGATCACTGCCTTGGCCCAGCTGGCCACGCTATTGCTGATACAGGCCAGAATGCCATTGGCCTTCTTGGCTACCCGGGCACAAGCTGGCTCATCTTCAGCTCCATCATTCAATACCCCCAAGTCCTTTTCCACCCAGGAGGTTTCCAGCCACTCTTCCCCAAGCCTAGAGTGTTGCATGGGGCTTTTGTGGCCCAAGTGCAGGACCCGGCACTTTGCCTTGCTGAACCTCATACCATTAGCCATGGCCCATTGATCCAGCCTGTCCAGATCCCCCTGCAGAGCCTTCCTACCCTGTAGCTGATCAACATTCTCACCCAACTTTGTGTCATCTGCAAATTTACTGAGAGTGCACTTGATCCCCCCATCTAGATCATCAGTGAAGATATTAAACAGAACTGGTCCCGCTACTGAGCCCTGGAGGACACCACTTGTGACCAGCTGCCAACTAGATTTAAGTGCATTCACCACAACTCTTTGGGCCTGGCCTTCCAGCCAGTTTTTCACATGCATTTGCATGAGAGACAGCCCTTCACAGTACGCCCTATCTGTTCCTTCCATGCAGCACAAAGGGATTTCCTCTGTTGCTTATTCATGGTGGGCAGCATGGGTACAAACCAGATCTTCAACAATCAATCTGCAATCAAAACAATTTCAAATACACGGGAGATGAAGGCTTGTTAGTTTAACATGCAGTACAAATGCTGTGCTATATTAATGAGTTACCTCGCTGCCACTTATCCACTTCAAATGAAGCAAACCAGTTCTGTCAAGTCATTTCCTAAGAAACTGAATCTCTGCTGACCAAGGCAGGAGCAGAGCACGTGTTCAGTGCACTGGGCCATCAGCACAAATTACGCAACCTGCACATTCACTTCTCAAGCCCATTAAAAGATGGATTGTTCTCCTTCATATGACAGGAGATGTCTAGGGCATCAGAATTATTTAATGGGAGCTGATGGATCTGCAATCAGGGAAATCGTCACTTTATGAGAGCATAAAGCGCTCTGTAATGCAGAGAAAGGAAGAAGCAGCTCTGCACTATTAAAGATTAATTGTCAAAATTGACTTGTTCAATTACAGAAAGAATGATGGTGCATTATCACTGCTCTTTCTTTCAGCCTCCAGACCTCCAGTTTTAAAAGGATTTTTATTACATTACTGTTCCACTATCTGAACATTTACATAAATTAGGTAAAATATTATGAAACCATGCAGCAGTTTAACATAAACTGGTTTCATTCTTCTTCGTGATAAGTACTCTCCAGCCTGCAGAAGCTGTTGTCACTGACCTTACAGGTACAAACCCCACCCGGTGAAAGGCCACTGACCTTTCTTTCTCTCTCTCTTCCAGTTTCTACACACTCAGTTTATAAATAAATGTTTTTCCCAACCCCCTGTTTGGGAAGAAGTAGCAGAGCAGATCTGGAGGCCTGCCAAGCATACATGCTTTTTCCAAAAATTTTCAATTGTCTTCTTTCCTTAATAGCAAAGTTGCTCAGGAAAATGGAAGAACATCCATTTCACAAATATTTATTGGGAAAAGCATGTCCATGTTCCACCAAGATTCCATTGCAAGGGATTCTTTTCTAGCATACTGGCCTAATCGAGAAAGAGAAGAAACACAGGATATTGGCTTCTTCTGCTCCAGCTTCTTATCAGTTTGGCTACTAATCTTACACTGGACTGATGTGTGCAAACCATCCTATTCTTTCTGCTACCCCACCTCTGTAACCTAAACCTGAAGTCTGAATTTTTGTTCCATCGTCCAGCAACATCTCATCTTTTAGACTGCAAGCTGTTGAACCAGGGTTGCCATTTATTATAGGTGGCATCCTGGAAACAACCCTCAGGGGAATTAAAAAAACTCACCTCTTGCTGAGACTCAGAGTTAAAAAAGAAACCAAAACAACCAAACAAACCACAGACAAAGCTCTTGTTTGCCTAGGTCAGTGGTGCTACTCATGCCCTACTGATCAAGGTTCAGGATCTCATCTTGAACCAGCTGTCACTTCATACTAGAATTTACAAGGAGAAGGAAAGGAGCTCATATGTGGTTAGAAAAGTGATGTTCACCCACTAGTTGAATGATGTACATGAAATGAGATCTGACATAGGTCTCAGACCTCTGAACTGACAGGGTAATAATCAAACTGCTAAGAGAGAGATGCCAGGGAAGTTGTGAGATCTCCATCCTTGGAGATACTCAAAACTTGTCTGGAGAAGACCCCAGGCAATCTGCAGTAAGTTAGCCCTGCAATGAGGAGGGGTGGTAACAGAACACTGACAGAGGCCCCATCTAATATGAGTTCGTTTATACTTGTATGATTCTGTTCTATGATACCATTTGTTTGAGTACATGCCTTTGTGCTTCCTCCATACCCTCAACTTCAGCTGAAGTCAGGAGTCACTGACGAGGTCAGGACCTGGGAATTTTGGGCCTTGAAAGAAGCAGGTACCAAAAAAGCAATTCATATACTACTACAAATCACTTGGAGATTCCTACCCTGGGATATCCAGAAAGTTTCTAGGTAAGTCGCTGAAACTTAAATACAGCTGAAAACAGAAATCCAGTCAAAAGTTCTGCTGAGGTATGTTACATGACTGCTGCTCTTCCCCAATGCTGAGCAGTCTCTGTGAATAGTTTTTGCTAGTGGAGGAAAGCTATACTCTCTCCCATGATTTGACATAAGAAACACTTGGCACCTTGCAGAAATCACTTCATTCTAGATTTCTCATCTGTCATTGCTAAGAAATTCCTTTCAGACTAGGAAAATAAATGAGGTTTAGGAGCATTTCACTTACGGCAGAAGTCAGGTTCCCTCCACTGGATCAGGACATTCTTTCTAGCACAGGCTGCTGCGTAATTAGCAATAGCAGAGCACAGACAATCTTTGCCATTGGAGCAGGCACAAACATCAAAGCGGCAGTTCTTCACATAGGGAGCAGGACTGACTTCATGGTGACAGGGTTCAAATGCAGAGGACATCAGAACTGAGCAGGAGTCCTCGGCATATTTGGCTGAAAAGGAGAAAAATTACATGCTTGCACTGAATGAATCAATGGCTTTCAGGAAAAGCTAGAAGAGACACAATAGGCATTTTCTTTTGTTAAAAATGAAAATAAATATTAAAAAAACCCAACCAAACAAGAACAGCAAAAAAACCCCACAGAAGACTAAAACAGAATCAAGGAGGCATAGATAGCATCATAGCTCATAGGTCATAAACTCCACTGAAAGAATAATGTTTCACTAGTAAAACAAATCAAGGAAAAGCAATGCTTTTATATTCTGTTAGCACTATTTCTGGTGCTGTATTTCCTTTTATGGGGCCTCTGCTTTCTGCTGCTTTTTACATTTGCAAAATTAAGCCTTCTAGGCTGCGCTACACTCACGGATCACCAGAGCCTGCTCTGATATGCAGCTATCAGGTTTTTCCCTGTGTGCTTACTCCTCCCCAAAAGCAGAAGTTGCTGTAACACCTGGGACACAATTTTCTCCCCATTTCCAACTAGGACAGCCAAGCAGTATGGAGGGAAAGAGGAAGGCTGTTAAGATGCAGTAAAAGAAGGGAGACAAGGGATCAGAGCAAGCGTATTAGATGTAAAAATAAGAGGGGTGAAGACGACAGATGTTTACGCTCTGGGTGGACAAATCACAGTATTGGTATCACTTTGTAAAAGGAGTTTTAGTGGCACAAGTTTGTACTGTGGCTTTGATACTCTGACTGCGATCCAAACTGAAGAGAAGAACAATCCCACATTACTAATTTTTGTTTAAAATTTGCATAAAAACCATCACATTTTCCTTAGGAAGCCTGCATCAATCAGTGTGTCTCTCTCGGTTTTGATGTTGGGGTTTGGTTTTGTTTTCTTTTTGACAGAGATTACAGCCACCCTATTGGCCATGTAAGCAAAATTAGCTTCCTCTCTTTTTTCCTTATTTTTCTTATATTTATTTTGTTTTTTATTGTTATGTAAAATGGAACATCATAGTTTGCTGCAAGTGTTAATTTTGGATGGAGCTCAGTACCTAAGCGAGGATTGAGATTGCAGGGGTCACTGTCTTGTTTTAACAAGTCTTGGCAATCTGCGTTGAGCTTCCAGGAGTTTCCAAAATCTTCCAGAAGAGCTTCCACCATGCCAGAAGGTGTAAGAAAGTCATCGCCTTGGTTACCATTGTAATTTCCACATAGCCCACACATCCTTTCGGAATAGACTGAAGAAAGCTAAGGAACACAATATTAGCCATAACATTATCCTACTGAATAGGTCATCAATGTATGACATGATTTTCTAAAGAACGAACCATACACTATTTAACAATCAAGGAGCTTCCCAAATACACAATTTCATTGTAATGCATTTTTAAACTTCTAAAAAAAAAAAATGCTACTATCAGCAGGGCAATTTTTGCATGGTACAGTGATAATGTCAATGGCAATTGAAGGTGACTAGGAGAAAAATGGCTTTTGTGCCTTGATCCAGTTTAGTCTTTCCCTGTGTTTCCCCTTCATTCATATAAATAAACAGAGCAACAGTGGGTGTTGCATTGTTTTAATATAGTGAGATGATTATATTTCCAATGGTAATTTGGGAAGAGATACTGCACCCAAACCCACTTCACATTTTAAAAGAAAATTTGAAAATGAAGAAAATTTAAACAGACTGCTCTGTCATAAAACAGAGGCAATGTTAGAGAAGTTGTTCCCCTCAACATAAAGGATCATTAATAAAATAAGGAAGAGAATACTACCCCTAAAGTTACATTACCTCGCATGAGAGCTTCCTTCTGCCTACAGAAACTTATGATGGCATTGCAAACAACCCACATAGCAGATGGACTTTTCACCCTGCTTATTCTTGCTGCTAATCAAGGAACTGCTGAAATTGGACCCTGACTAAAGTAGTAAATGGGGTAAATCTAAGAAACTTGTGCAACACAAAGGCGCCAATACCTTTTGTTCTAGTAGGAACTGTCAGTTTCTATTAGAAGTAAAGATCTGGTACATCACATGTACACCAACTGTCCTCGGGAGCTGATTCAGTGTCTTAATGCTACAACTCTCTCTACACATTTAGTAGAGTGATACTTTAGTCAGATTGGCAGGAGTAACCAGCAAAACAGAACCAAAAAAGCTAGAAAAAACACATGTTTGAAGAAAAAATGGTTTTCTGTATAATTTAAAAACAAAAAAAAACCATTAACATTCTCCAAAATTTAATCTAATACTTCCCTCCATTCAAACACAGTGCTCAGAGAGCAAATACAGAGCATCAAGAAGACAAGCATGAATTATTAGAGGCTATGTATCCTTATTACTCTGAAGGCCAAGGAAGCTACTTTTTTCATATACTCTGCAGACGGACAATGACTCAGACAAATCCAAAGTCTGGTGTATTTTTGAGTGGAAACTCCAATCACAAATATCAAGTGGTCACAGAAAGTGGAGCCTTCTTGAGGAACACAGAAGTTTTACCAGAAGTCTGTCTAAGGTAATGGAAGTGTATCACTTCCCCCGATTGTCAGAAATATTTGGCAACAGGTCAGTCTACAAATCCAGCATAAATTAACTCTCCAAAAGCAATTCCAAAAATGCTTTTGATGCCCAGAGAGGGAAGGAGCTAGGAGCAGAACTGAATTAATGCAGACAATTGGAGTAACTTCTACTTCTTTTATGGGTGGAGGATCTGGAGCAGAAAATTAGATTTGTTTTAACTAAGAAAGGATTTGCCAGGCTACACAGGCCTCTGACCAGGAAAAAAAAAGTACTTTGAAGACTGAGAAAAGCCAAAACTTCTGAGATGTGGCAAGAGGCTGAACTGAATTATTCTCAGTCCAAAACCAACTTCTGGGACCCCTGGAGCACAGAGATAAAGGCAAGATTGAAGCAACAAAACCACAGATGTTTTCTGATGTTATTCTTGACTTCCCTTCTCTGCTGTCCTTTCAACTCTTGTACTTCAGAACTAGTTTTCACGAACCCTTACACTGGGCCAGATGTGGCATTTAAGCCAGATGTGGGGGCAGCACTGTCACGGTTTAGAGACAGCAGCACTCACTGCTCAGAAGAAAACATCAGGAAACCAGGCATTCTTTGCAAAAATCCTCTCAGTGAGCAAAACCATCTCACATGGGGCCCAGCTGCAGATCCCCTATTCCAAATGCGGATAAAGGCAGCAGGGCTGTGGTTAAGCACCCATCCATGCTAACATGGTGCAGAGCACACAGGTCTGCAGCTGCCCAGCATCACATTGGCGCCCATTGCTCTGACTTAGCATCTGTAGCCTCCAGGTCATCACACCAGGAAGCAACACTACAGGTGGACTTATGCTCCTTACACCCTCAGGGTCAACAACTGCAGACCCAGGAACCTATGATCAAAAGAAAACAGCCCCTTGTACAAGCAAAGAGGGCAATAGATGGCTTAGCTAGAGAAACTATGGTGGTTTATCAGCTACAAGGAAACCATTCCACAGGGAATAATCTCCTTCCCCTTTGTTCACGGGCAAATCATTCTGCAGCTTATAACACACACAGACATGCACACCCTGGTTTGGGTGTTTCTACACTCTGTGGTCTGCAGCAGACAAACCCTAATTGTTAATCAAGGGTGACTTTAAGCATTCCTCACAGTAGAAGGAGCATGCAACATATCTTCTGTGAGTTACTTGCTTTGCCTGGAAATTAAGAGTAACTGTGTCCCTGGAGCCATATTCTTTCCTTATTTTAAGTCATATAAATCCATTGCTTTAGACAGGGCAGTCAAAGGAAATGAAAGCAGAAATCCAGTTCGGATAATATCTGCTGAACAAAACACAAGACTATTCACGGGTAATAATGGCTGTCATTGCCAGAAAAAAGAGGGAGGGGGAAAAAAAAAAAGCTACCAAGCTGCTGTAGGATGAGAATGTTTGTTTCTGGAATACATAAGGACCTGTTTATTGCTCCGGGGGTAGCAAAAAAGAATGGAATTTCTAACATGCAACACAAAACAATTTCTCATTTCAGACAAGAACTTTGTACATGTTTGGGTGGGACGAGAGAGGGGTTAAAAGGGAGAAATAGAAAGAAAGAGTACCTTCACTAGGAGTTGACCATGACCATCCCAGTCAATTTGCAAATCTTCCCCATAGGTAATGCGAACTGAAGTCCTCACCATGCGTTGGATACGGAGGGCACCTTAAGACAATCACAAAGTGTCAGTCAGCCAAGCCAGGATGTGGTGTTTGATTGCCTGGCACTGCTGTGTTGGACTGAACAGGCCATCAGAGTGGCTGCCATGGAACAGGGGCATTCAGATCTTCCAAAGCAAATAGTGCCAGCAATGCCTGCTTCACACTTCCCAAGCGTTGAGCCTGTTCAGCAGTTTATATCTGCAGGAACTTGTTCATGGGCTCTGCTTTAAGGCACTGAGGAGCCCTAGGAGAGGATGTATGTGCAATCTGCAGAACCTCAGGCATTACCTGTGACATCCTGCAAGATGACTGGAGGGACTTTCATCTTTTGGATAAAAAATAATAATTTGAAAAAGCACAGACCAACAAACCAGCTTAATTCTCCTGATTTTAGAGGAGCTGAGCCAAGATGTATTAGCCGAATGGAGAGAAGCTGAAATGACAGAGCTTCTAGAAGAGGCTGCAAGTGAGAATTTGGTTTTAAAAACACTTTTTGATTGAACTGAATATTCGTAAGTGTTCACTCATTGGTGGCTGGCCAGAGTTAGCCAACGAAAACACACCTTGTAGCAAAGGGATCTGTATGTCTTGTCCATTCAGTGAAACTCCTCCTCCATGTTTCATTTTAATAAGGCTGTTGTCCATATCCCGGATTCGGACAGAAGCTGAGCGAGTGCACACAGCATCAGGATCATCTGCACACTACAGAGAAGGGAACATTTGCCTTGAACCTCAAGCTTTCACTGCACTGGATACTTAGCCCTGAGCCTCCAGAAGGCATTTCTGCATCTAATTCAGGAGGTGTTGAGTGTCTTGATGGTTTTACGGATCTAGTTTCTGCATCCCACAAACACCAGCTGGAAGCCCTACTTCCACTATCCTGCTAATACTGCACCAGGGAGCTATCCACAGCTCCTGCCTCAGAGCCGGGAAAGCAATCTGCAGGCGTTCCCCAGGACCCCTGGGAGCAGCCCATGTCAGTGACCAACAGCCAGCCACCCCGGCTGCGGCAGGAAGGACACGATGCCCTGCATAGCCCATGAGCCTGGGAAACAGCTGCACAGTTCATGCTGCCCCAGACTTTTGTGCTACTTATTTTCCTGGATGAGGAACCAGGACTGCAGGCCCTCGGGTCTCCTCCCTGGTTTTAAAAGGGAGGTTTCACTGGAAACCCGTTCTGCAAGTTCACAAGAGCAGATGAGCTCAGAGCTGCATTATCAGAGCTTTCTAATGCAGGATGCAGACATAGACAGTGCGTCGACTGTCACACCCTGTGACTTCTGTTTCTCGTGTTCAGCAAAGTAGGCTCATACTCCCCTTCACTCCCAGACTCCCGATTCCACTGTACCCCTTCCTGCCTTCAGGTTCTCCATTCCCATCCCTTGTCTTCCCCACTGCTTGATTCAGTACCCTTTTCAGTCTCCAGCCTAGTTCACCTATTCCTATGCGCAATTAATCGATTAATTTCATGACCAGGTTAACCTCTCTGTGACACCTCCTCCAGGGTCTCCTTCCCTCCCCATCCTGGCCTGGCTACCTTTCCTGCCTCTTTTCTGTCTCCACTCGCTGATCTCCAGCTGCCTTTCTCACATCTATCAGGGGAGACACTGAAGAAAGTCAGGAGTTGATGACTGGCTAATGAGCAAAAGAAATCACTGGCCAATGTGACTTAATGGAAAGCAACCTAAGGTTCTACTCTGCCAGTGCACCGTACTCTGTGTTTGAGGAAATGCCTTTTCCCCTGAGGGGAAAGGCATTATCCAGGCCCCAGCCTTCAGGGTGCTTTGCAAGGGGCACACCCTTGCCTGCATTTGTTTGTTCAGCTGGCAAAGAGGCAGTGAGGGCTCATTCTCCAAATCTCATTACGAATCTCAATCTCCAGGTAGGCTCCTGGGAACAGCAGCGAGGAAAAGCAAAGCACTTATTAAGTAAGGAGAAAGACTGCATCTGTTATTTAAACTAATTATTTCACAGGAAAATTACTTTTGTTGGCCTGTGTATCTGCAATTTATGTCATGCTCCCACAGCCCTTCCTTCCCACTCTCTCAAGAGCATGCACAGAGGTACATGGGCACCAGCCACTGCTGCTGTTACCTGCATGGTTTCGATGATCACGGAGAAGGAATTTTCCACACAGTCCTTGGCAAATAAATACTGACAAATGCCACTGAAGGTGAAATACTTGTTGTCAAAGCTTTTGAAATGGGACTGGCCAGTGACAGAGCATTCTCCTGAAAAATGCAGAGACATTAATCACCCTAGTACTAGTTGTGAGCAAAATCCTGCCCATCCCCACCTAAACCACTGAGGTGGAAGAGCAACCCCGTGGAGCAGGCTGTACAACGACCAATTTCTCTGCAGAGCAGAAAGCACCCTTGAGATGCTTATCTCACTGTTTATTCCTGTAACTCATTACCAGTAGTAACAGAGGCGTCAACAAAAGCTATGGAATATGGTGCAAATCGCACTCAAGAGCTGAAATTCATGCCTACAGAAAAGCATATATAGTGTTTCAAATGAAGGGTCATGAGGACATCAGCAAATGGCTCAGCTCTGTACTGAAGCAGATCTGAGTCTTTGGTAGTACATGACTCAGTGGCTCTGGAAATTCAGCACAGTCAACGTCCCCACAGGGTAGGTCACACCTAGTACGTAAGTGATGGGTGCTGGTGGCACTAACCAATTATAAACAGCAACCCATGCTCTCTTTTATGTAGGAACTAAGTTTCCCCCTTTATGCAATGGGAAAGCTGAGGCACAGAGAGTGGATGTACACTAATGCCCAAGACTGGCAGATCTGGGAAAGACACTCAGGATTACCCAGCATTAGTCCTCCACACACTAGGACATGTTGCCTCTTTACCACTACGCAGGAGCATGCAACATCTTGACACAGCACACTCTAAATCCACTTTTACCTAGCCCAGTGTGTCATCCATGGAGCTGGCTGCAGAATGCAGACATTTTTACAGAGCTGAAAAATCAAGATTTGCAACAAGACTTGTTGGACTCTCACTGCTGCTCTGCAGAGATGCCTCAATTCTTACTCTGTTTCACAGTTGTGTCTTGGCAGACGGTGAGCCCCTTTTTTGTCTCTCTACTGGTGTTTTTAGAGCATTGTAATATGGTTTTATGAAGGCAACAGTGTCTGAAATCCTCCTTAAAGAAAGCCTCTACAACTGTTGATTTCTTCTTTGGGCTGCCTTGTAAGAAGTTATTCTAGCATTGAAGTAAAAATACCTCATCAGAATGAAGAGCTGTTAGATAATCAGTGCTGGAGTTCTTCCAAGGGCGGAATTTTTGTTGGACTTTACTCTGAACCATTATCTTAATTAACTAGCGTAAAGTTAAAAATAATTCTACAATAGCTACATCTAAAGTCCTTACAGAATAGTATGGAAGTCTGGCAAGCCCACCCTTCTGTTACAAAAAAGAGGCTATTTAAACATACCAACATCTTAAAATGTTTTCGTAAGTTGTGGTTTTTCATTTCCAGAAAGGCTGTATTCAGATGCCACAACTGGGATTGAGTACCCTGTTATGCAAGGATCTCTGCAAACACAAAGGGAGGCTCCAGCTCCACAGAACTTGCAAAGATAGACTCTCACACTTAGAAATGGTCCCATGGCAAACGAGGGGGGCAGAGACCTTGTCCAGAGCAAAATTCAGGTGCTGGGCCTACACTGGCAACCCACTGACAAAGGATGGAGAAAGATTAATGTCACAAACTGGCAGGTGAACTCCATGAGTTATTCCCTCTTCACTGCCTTTGAGTCCCACATAACATTCATCTAACAGAAATCAAGTGGAAATTTCACTTTTCAATATATTATTCCGTGTTAATCATCTTAAATTAGCCCATGCTACAGCACAGCCTCACAGATCCTGAAGATTCTCAGCCTTGCACAACTCTGATTTGCCCTAATAGAAGTCCAGCACTCACTGTATGTTTGTCATCCCCTGGATGACACCCCCTGGAGAGTAAGGCAGCTCAGTATTTACTAGCTCACCCTGGAAACTCTATTTTCTCTTCAGTTAAACTTGGATAAAGGTAAACCAAGTGCTACGTTACTCAGAGTCATTTAATTAACTGCCTATCAGATATGGAGAACAGATTTAAAGAAAATTAGGCATAATGCACCATATTATATGCAGTTTGATTTCCAGGGCATTCTCTGCAACTAGGAACAAAGGAGGCAGGTTTGCAGCATGGAGAGCCAGGGACTGCTACCCAAAACAAGTGCCAGCCCTTTGGCATTTCTCCTGGAAGGGAAATTTCTTTCCTGCAGCAAAGTCTCTTCTTATGGGTCCCTCTACCTACTCCATTTGGTGTAATGCATCCTATGAGATTCCCTGAAACCTACTGCCTTCATAATTAATTTAATTATGATATCAGCTTGAGAGCTTCTTGCTAGTGCTAGCCAGCTATTGCTGGTTGGCTGACAGAGCATTGCCTTCTGCAGCGCTACCTCCAGCTGGGAACCCAGCTTTATCACCAAACTTACAGCTAGGCAATTCCTTCCCATGAAATAAAAGAAACCTTTCCTGATAAACAGGTTGGTAAAAAAATCAATGGAACTACCTTGAGCATATGCGAGTCTAAGTACATAAACTTTCTGTGACATATGATGTCAGAAATATTTGTTGCAAAGATAATCAGCCAACAATAAAAATATTCTGCATCATTGCTTCAAGTAGAGACAAAACAGGACAGGTAACAATATATATTTGGATACTGTTCCTATCAAGGGCTGCTGCTTTGGGAGGCTTTGTTGCCTTCCTGTACTGTCTCAGAACAGTCTGCAGATGTTATGAGGCACATGCACAACAACTGCACTTATACAACCTCCAGTCTTGCAGTCTTGCACAAGCCTAGCTGAAAAGTGACTTGAATATACTGGCAGAAGATGCAAAAATAACCTTTTTGACTTCTGCTCATTTGGCACAGCTTTCCAACTCAGAAAGAGGCAGCGGTACTATACTCCCTCTTGCACAAAACTGTATATCAGTATCCATTTGCAAGCCTCAATATCAGGCTTATCTTCATTTCTATAATCACCATGAAGAAAACATGGCTGCAGCTGAGGATAAAAATTGGGCCCACATAATAGTCATAGTAGACCAGAAAGCAAGGACATAACCTAGGTAAAAACTGAAGTCAAAAAAAGATTCATTTCTTGTTTGTAAACCTGTTGCTGCCCTGTAGCTAACAGATGTAACGACTCAGCTGGGCCTGTGTCCTTGATTCCGTGTTTTAGACAATGAGGTTTCCTGCACTTGGTGAGATCTCTAATGGATACCACAAGCATGGGGCTTCTCACAGTCCTGCTTGGCACAGCTCACTAAAAACATCATTTCTATTTGAACATTTGAATACCCCACTGCCCCTTGTTTCTTAAGTTACGGATTACTTTTTATTTTTTTTACTGCTGACGCTGCAGGGCAAGTGCTTTTTCAGCCATAAAAAGGAAGAAATGGAGCATTGATGGGTCAGGCAACCTTCAAGTTAAATCAAAAGACAGACTTTTTGATAACCATTTTAAGACTGTTGTAATTCTAATTTGTGAGGATTTCAGTGTCTCATCTCAACAAAACAAAACCACCAAAGCCAAAAACCCCTGCTCTCTCTTTTCCTGCCCTGCCATAACCCCAGCCTCTTTCTCATCCTTTCCACTCTCATTTCCCAAAAGCAAGGAGAACAAACAAGACAAAGAGCCACGCTGTCTCCCTGCAGTCTTCTATACACAACAGAAGCAGAGTCAAACACTGTTTCAGGTCAAGGAGGCCCTTCCATGGTTGAACATAGTGCAGGAACTGAGACAGGGGATGTGTCACAGAACTAGCAGGAGGAATTAAGGAAGGCAGCATTTTGCTGGCTAGATAACAGCATGAGAAGTCACATTCCCCATGTAGGCAAAAAACTAGAACAGCAGCCACTGGTACCAGTGAGTTTGAGAAGTAAAGTTGGAGGATGGGGAGTACAAACACACACAGAGCTACCTCTCCACTCAGCCACCACCCATGGAAGGCAGGGTGGCCACTTTCTCCCTCCTTCACCTGTAATATGATCATTAGGGTCCAAACCTATGGGGTATTAAAAGTAATCCAGTATTTTCGCAGTACTTCAAATTGTTCCATCAACAAAACTATGCTGATTGACGCAAACAAATAAGGAACGGTACTTAGTCAAAGAAACCCAGCAGTATGCCTCTATCTAAAAGCCAATCCTCTGAACATAGAGGCCCTCAAATCTTGGTAAACTAAGTTATCAAAAGAGGAACCAGTCTTCTCACCAACAGGACTTTTTACTGCTACACAAAACCCAGGTAACACCATGTCTGTCCTGTCTCATGAGAATAACTTAGAAGTATGATCCTATTTGGATTGTAATGGAGGAAGCAAGCAAGACAGATTCACTTTTTGTGTGGAAAAAATAAAAGTGGGAGGGATCTAGACAAGGCTTACTTGTCAAAACCTGAAAAGAGTAGAACTGACTTACCTGGGCATTCCCCATTGCTGCAGATCCAGGTGCCACGTCGACAAATGCTAGGAAACAGATCATGACAAGTTAGGCAAGAACACAAGAATTCAAAACTTCTGCTGGAACTTTTTCCAAAATAATTGGAAGATGAACCCCTGTTTCAGGGAAGTTGGACCAGTCCCCAGCATCCTTTCCATCTCCCATAATCTCATTTCTTAATATACCCATCCCTTCTTACAATCATTCAACAGCAACTGCTAGTAATATGAGCTGGAATACTTACAAACTCAAGAACTTCTGTTTTCCCCTGCCAAAGCTCTGTGTTTAATACAGTATTCAATTACATTACACTGATGTGAAATGAGTTTTAAATACAATTCTCAAGGTATGTCTGTTAATACAACAGAATCATGGAAAAATTAAAGTTTGAAGGGACCTTCAGAAAAATTATATACTACAACACCCAGCTCAAAAAAGGGAACTTCAAAGCTAGATCAGGTGGCTGAGGACCCTGCCCATTTGAGTTTAAAAACCTCCAAGATGACATTCCACTGCCTCTCTGGGCACCTGTCCCAGTGCTGCACCATCTGGGGGGAAGAATTCTTTCTTGTGTCTAAAGAAAATTTCCACTGCTGCAACTTGCGTCCATTGATTCATGCCTTTTCACCATTTGCCTCTCAGAAAAGCTTGGCCCTGTCTTCTTGACAATCTTCCTTTAGGCAGTGAAAGTTCCCTCACTAGCCTTCAAACAAATGCTTCTCCTCACATTATAAACTCCCCTGATGTGATTATCTCCAGTGCCTCTCTCTTGCAGTGGGCACACTACTCGAGTCACAGCCTCATGAGTTCGTCACAGAAGAATATTCCTTCATTGGCCAGCTAGACTTTTGCTAAAGCAGACCTTCAACTGTCCAATCATAGAATTATAGAATAGTTAGGGTTGGAAAGGACCTTAAGATCATCGAGTTCCACCCCCCCTGCCAGGGGCAGGGACACCTCCCACTAAACCATGCCACCCAAGGCTCTGTCCAACCCGGGCTTGAACACCGCCAGCAATGGAGCATTCACAACTTCCCTGGGCAACCCGTTCCAGTGCCTCACCACCCTCACAGTAAAGAATTTCTTCCTCATATCCAATCTAAACTTCCCCTGTGTAAGTTTGAACCCATTACCCCTTGTCCTATCACTACAGTCCCTACTCAAGCTCTTCTTGCTTGGTTTCCCTTTCTGTGCAAGTTGTAAGGAGGTGGATTGTCTCTTCTTTAATGTCTTTGGGTGGTGGGTTTTGTGCCTCGGGCACTACTAGCAACCAGTAACATGCACTGATAGTGATTGGTCTGTCATTCTTGGGTCTGTGGGATACCATGCCAAACAATCCTTGAATCTCAAAAATCAATTAGGTTTCAAGAGGTGCTAGATTCTTCTTACTTCTTTAATTATCTCACCCCTTGAAAAACATTTGTCGGGTGTCAGTTTATTGAGCATGGTAAATGCAGAGCCAATGTCCTCCACAGCATTACCAAATTTGAATAACAGGAAGCATTTTCTAATGATGCAGTCTATCAGGCAGCACTGATTTCTCAAGAGAAAATGCTGAACAATGCAGCCAAACTCAAAGCTACAGACAGCTCCAGGGAAAAAGACAAAATGCTACGGTTACGGTTCAATTCTGTGACACATGGTGCAGGTAATGAAGAGCCTCTGATTAGCAGTGATGATGCATAGACTGTCTTTCTTCTGCATATGGTAGTCTGCAGTGGGTCCCTCTTCTGTACTCCAGTTGAAAACGTGTGGGCACAAAGTTGTCTGAACTCCTTCCACAAATAAGTTCACACTTACACAAAACCAGATTAGGAATACATTACTCATTCCCCTTCTTTTCTTTACACAGCTAGCCTTCCTCTTCAGGCTGGCATTCATGAGCCATGCAGCTGGGAAGATTCACAAGCTTTGCAAGAAGTTTCAAGGACATGCCTGAGCTAACTCCTCTTGGAAAGAAATGGGATTTAGAGGTTAAATAAATGTAGGAAGTCAAAACAAAGACACCACCATTGACACTAACCAGACATGGGAACCTGCCGGTCTGTCTTATCCACAGGAAGCAGGTAGTTCTCAACTGTTTGAAGGAGTATGACCCTCACATTGTTCTATCAGATCAAATATCCCTTTAAAAGCGGAACTGATTTTGTCTTTGTGAACAGCTCACTTCTTGGAAGGGGCTGCCATTTCCAATTAGAGAGCACGTCTTTTGCCAATGAAAGGAATTTTTTTTAAAAAGGAGAGCTTTCTAGAAAGATCATCTAAAACAGTCACTGACTGGTGTGTAGTACTTATCTAGAGCAACAACAACCACACCAGAGCAACACAGAGTTTACCATGAGTTGCAGTCCTGAGAGATGGTGAAGCCAGGAGGATAATGTTTCCCAGAGTGAATACAGGAGCAGTCAGAGCTTTCAATGCAATGTTCACCATCGAGGAGCTTCCCATCTGTATAGGTCAGGTAGCAGCAAATACACATGCACACACACACACACAGGGACACAGACATGAATACAATTAGATTTTCTAGTTCTTCATATACTTTGGCAAGACTTCATATGCATTATTATCCATAGTTACTCACAGCAATAAAAACGAATTAGGCTTGCCAAAAAGCTTTAAGGGTGCTGATGTCTACTTTTCTTTTAGTGCTGCCTCTCCCTCAGATGTGCTGAGTGGAGCATTTCTGGTGCCCCCCAGAAGAGCCCTTTGTTTAGTGAGTCCTCAAGTCCAAAACATATATGAGTCAAACACAGAGTGTTTGACAGTCAAGTTGATCAGAGCTGATCTAGAAACCTGACTGCTGGTTTACTGCCCTTGACTACAGTAAAAGGTGTCTAGACAGGTTTTGTATTCGTTGTACGAGGAGGGAATGAAGAAATGAAGTTAGACACCATAAAAGTCTAGCAGACAGAGTCTGAAAGAAGAATCATTATAATGTGGAGCTGTGCTTCATTTCTCAACTTCTGCAGAAGCAAAAAGTGAAAGGGCCAGCTTCCCAACTTGGATCCAACTGCTGAGGTTTCCATGATACACAAATATAGTTACCTATTCTATATAGAGAATATTTTATCTTACAAAGATAAACAGAGACCCAGAAGGTTACAAGACTTGTCCAAGATTGCACTATAAGCTAGCAATAGAATAAACAACATTTCTTTCTCTTAGATCTCCATGCTGAAAGATGGTTGATAACCCTCTATTTTAAAAAGAACTGATGTAGCAAAACATTTTGTTTGCTGAAAACCCCTGTCCCTCCTCTTTGAGGGACTCCTTCCAATTGCCTGCAGAGATTTTTGGCCCATTCTCCTGGCAGCAGCAGTTATCACTGACAGTGAGACACAGGTAGCTCCCCTTTATCCCATTCTTCCCATATAGCTGCTTGGGAAGACCTTTGCTGTTAAGAAAATCCTTTCAGAGAGAAATATTCAAAACGATATGTGAGCATTTAAGAGTGGTGCAGCTCTCCAGAGAGCACAACAAAACAGACCATCCGCCTTTTTTCCTGGCAATAGTAATTCCATTTACAGCAATTAAAGTAACTGTGCTGTGCATTTAAGGTTTGTTTTTTTTTAAAAAAAAAAAAAAGAAAGAAAAAAAAAGAAACACGTAATTGAACAGATCCTTTTGATCCTTGGAGCACTGGAAAGAAGCTAAGTGAATGTATAATCCTAATCCTAAATCCCAAATTCCTCTATTCATCTGTCAGATCTGCCTGGTTCTCTATGAAACTCAAATCAAAGTTCTTCCCTGTTGACTGTCCACTAAGTAACAGTAAAATTTTTGAACTGCTGATTTGTAATTCTTTTCATGCAGTTCCTTCTACCCATCTACTTGTTTCTCATGCAGGAAGCTTTCTGTTGAACTCCTGCTTCTCTCAGTTCCTGTGCTCCTAGACCCTTCCCAGACTGAACTAACCAGTGCAGCTACCAAAGGAAGAACACAGTGAAAGTCCTTGTGTAGCCAGCGGATTCATCTCCTTCAGCCTTTCCCAACAACCCCAGGACTACACAAATATAATAGCTAGATCCTTCACAACAAAATAAGCTCCTGTGTCTAGCTACATCACCCTTCATCCTCAATGTGCAACTACTAAGCTCTGAATGCAATGACAGCTCCTCAAGCAAGGATGACATTGTCATTACTGTCTTGTTTCGGAAACCAAAATATGTTCTTAGCAAACCTCCACCATGCTTTGTATGACTCTCTTTCTGCAGTTGTCTTAAGTACAACAGACACAGGAGGAAGACTGTGGTGGATAGGCTGCCACCTGAAGCCAATCAACTCTCCTGTACAAATGATTCAACAATAAGTGAAATTACTCATGTATAATCATTAAGATTTTTGGAATTATAGTGCAAGGCCTACACATACTGGTTTTCTGTAAGAAAACTCTTCAGCACATTCTATTTCTTCCTTCCTTAACTGGATGCTTCTAATGAAAAGCAATTCAAAAGGAATCTAGATAAATCAATGGTAAGCAGTCCCTCACCAAGAAAGAAAAGCAATCCTAGAGTACTAGATGGTGCTGATTTTTACAGAAACATTTATTTTTCAGTTGGGTTTGAAAAATGGTTCTTTCATCAAGTGAGCATACAGGCACTACAGAAACTGGTTTATTCTAAGGCACAGTCCCAGAAAAGATAAGCATTTCTGATTTTAAGAAAATTTAAGGGAAGACACAGCTTTCCTTCTTCTAATAAAATAAGTAGCATCATTGCCAAATGTTTCTCTGTAAATAATCCAGTAAATAAATTACCAGGGCAGCTGCAGCCATCAACACATTGTCCATGACATACTTCATTGATATTCAGGCTCTGGCAGGTTTTGGCACAAGGGGATACACATTCCTTATACTGCATGCCAACTGGACATCTTGGCCCTGAAACAATTGATAGAAATTAGAAATTCAAATTCCTCAATAACTCATAAAAAAATAAATCCCTTAATTATCAAAGGCTTAATCACAGGGACATCAAAAAGTTTATATGCTCTCCTATCAGTGATTTCTTATTCAAGAGCATGACATTTAAGAAATTCTTAATTTTCAGTTTGCTGCAATATCATCATCTGTCAGGTCGTGTAGTAAATACTTAAGAGTTAAAGCGACTTCTTTTCTAATAAATTGAGTCTTAATAACTAAAACCAGTGCATTAAGAGCAACTAAACATGTGGAGAAGTTTTGCAATAACAAATAAGTAAGTTGGATAGACAAGCATATTCTGTACCTTTAAGCTAAGCAGTTACTCCACTCATTTGTGAAATTACACTGTTCCATGTTTCCAGAGACAACTGAGAGACAGTTAATACTGAAATCCCATCCTTTTTCTTCCAGAGAATTGCCATCCCAGGATAACACCTATGCTGTGGTATCTTCACTGCTGTCATTATCTAGGCTAGGCCATTATGCAAGCATACACTACAGCTATTCCTTCATTTTGATGCGTAGACATACCCCTCCAGACCGCGTGGGCATGGAGTGGGAAGAAAAGATTAGAGCCTGCCCTTTCCCAGCAAACCCTCTATTGAAGGAGGTGGGAGGATAATGAAGTAGCAGTCTTGCCCTGTGTGGCTCCAAGGCTTGGGCACCAGCTCACGCTAGCACAGTGTGCCAACACTAAAGCCCTGCCAACACAGCAGAGTGTTTCATGCCTCCAAAGCAACTATCATCATCATCTCCTGAGAAAGCATCATAGCACAGATGAAGGGTGATGGAAAATTAAGCTCCTGATGTGAAGATCCCAGTGGATCTCAGTGTCCCAGTAGAAAGGTAACAAATTACTTCTAGAAGACTCTCCTCTGGTGTACAATCCATTAAAAAAGTGGTTGGCAGCATCTTCCTGCCCTAATCATAATTTTCTTTCAGTTTTCTTCAGTGGTGACCAATAGCAGAATATCTTTACCAGAGAAGAAGGCATTGTCAATATATATCAGTCAGTTACTCTGTGAAATCAATTTACATAAACATCCTATGAAAATTGTCTTTCCTCTGTAATGTAAAAACATGAGGAAAATCACTGAGAAGATGATATCAGAGGATTGATATTATTATTATTCATTTCTGTGCTTATGTATTTAACCAGGGTTCTCCAGCAGAGGCATATGCATATAGCAACAGTGGCTGCAAACATGACCTTTTCTCTATAAATGCAATCCATTCCAGTCAATCCATGCACTTCCTTGTTGAAAATCTCTGCAAAGATGCAATCAGGACCTCTGACCTCAGTAAAATTAAGCTAATAAAAGCAGTATTACAAAATGCAATCAGGATCTCTAACACAGACAAAATTTGGCTTAAAAAAATGCAACATCTCCATTTCATTGTAACTGGCTCAAGCAAATAAAGGATGAAAAAACTGATTTTATTTAAAAAAATAAATAAATAAATATCAAGGAGAGCCTTTCACAAGGATGCTGACTTACCAGTACAGGTGGGATAACATCACACGTCTGAACCATATGTGAAATAGTTCCTAAACATCCTAGTCTATACCTTTGGATATCAGGTAAGTCTTTACTGACTTTGTATACCATGGCAGGACCTGTAACAGCTCAGAATCTGCAGTTCAAACAGTCCTGACTTAGTGACAACAAATTCTAGAAAAAGGTGGGTGATGCAGAGCTGAAAAAGGGAGCTAGCAAAGGCTCTCCAGATAAGTGGAAGTAACACGCACTTCAAGTTTTAACCTGCCATGCCTAAATCAACATGAATCAACATCCTAAAAAAGCACCAGTTACTTTTAGCTGCAGCACATAAATCTGCAATACATGCATGATCTCATTTGGGATAAGCAGCCTAGGAATAATTCTGTCAGCTTACTGCATGCGCTCTCTTCAGGCCACCCGTCCAAAATCACTCCTTCATCAGCACAGCTTCTTGCATAATCAAGGAACACCGAGCAGTGACAGTCCATGCCCTGGGTACAGGCACAGATGTCTCTTTCACAGAGACTGATGTATGGTTCTGGATCAACTCGATGGTGGCACCGGGAGAAGGTCAAAGATGTTCTTAGTAGCTGGCAGGTTTCGATGACACCCTGCACAACAAGTGAGGAGCAAAGGTAGAAAGAGAGAGAGAAAAAAGGGGGCAAAATTAATTATTATAGTCTCAGAAAGAAGAAAGAAACCCCAACTTTTCAAAATAAACTGTCACCGCTGTTGTTAAATAACATCATGGCTAGTATTTAACACCACCATGTAGTTAAATAACATCAATAGTCAAGAGCTAGTAGTGAGCTACATCCACCCGTATATACATACACACAGAAGGATATTAATATATTGATTATTATAAAATAGAGTGTCATATAAGAGATGTTTCATGCAGAAACGTGTCAGTCAACCAGTTAGCAAATGGAGGGAAGCAAAGAACTGGTTCTTACTGATGAAGAACCAGATGGCGTCTCGAGTACCAGGAAGACACACACACACAAAGGGAGAGGAACCTACTATTGAAGCACTTGGGAAGAAAAATGACCAGACCATCTTTTGGATAATGAGGGAACAGAATAAGTTTCAAACTAAAAGATCACAAGTCTGACTAGTATCTGAGGAATCAAATTTGTTTCCCACTTCTGGCCACATGCTCCCATCACACCTGCTGGCTTGTCCAATGCACGTCAGGTCAATCTAGCTCAGATAAATAGCAGAAAAATAACCCAGGGAAGAAAAGCAATTTGTTCTGCTCTTCTCACAAGTTAAATCAGCATGGTGATAGCTAGTGTAACAAGAGGACTGCACAGTGAGATGGGGGGAGGGTGCCAAGACCTCTCTTTTCAATGGCAGCAAACTAAGAGGAAACTTAGCTGTATGTAAAACAAAACCTAAGGAAAACTCAGCTTAGTTCTCTAAGGGAGTCTCCCAAATAGACTTCCTCTTATGTATGCATTATCTCACAGTTCAATAAGCCTGAGATCCTCAATGCAACTTTCTGAAAGGGTGATGCTGAGTTTAGATAAGTGAAAAATTATTTTTGTGAGACAACTCTGGCACAAACAGTTGAAGCAAAACTTTCTTCTACTTATTTATCTGTGTTTCATATAAATAGATATAACCATGCTGTGTATTTCAGGTGTTAAATATGGGGGAATGTTCTTCCTAGCAGTTCACAGTAACAATGCATTACTCCTGGCTACCTTAACAAGTACCTGAGGAGATTGCACATGCAGGTTGCTGTGTTAAAACAAAACAAAAAAGAGGGGAGAGAAGGTGGAGTGGGAGCCTTCATTTTTTGGGAGATCTAAAACGGGGAGCAAAAAAAAACCAAAACCCCAGAGGTCAGCAGATATCTAGATGTCTTCTCTGACTTTCAGCTGGTATACCTGTATAGGAAAACTGCTGAGTAGAAAAGACTAGTTTTCCCTAGAGGGTGTTTTGTCCAGGTGATCAGTGAAAGCCAATACATGTCTGAACTGACAGAATTTCTTACTTATGAAGACAAACCAACCAGAAATGTCTGGTCCCTTGGGAATATTTTTAAAGTTTAGCAAAGTGCTCAGTGAACAACCACATGCAGAAAGAGGTTTTGAGCTTTCCAATAAAGGCCTCAGGGAACTAAAAGCAATGCTAACGTATTGCCTTTAGGGAGATGAACATGATTGTCCGCCAGAAAATCAGCTACAGCCTGGAATAATTCTAATGCTCAGCAGCAGCCACCATGGTGAACCAGCTGAAAAAAAAAAAAACAACAACACTAGAAGAAAGGAAGCAGAAGAAATTCTTTACTGTAAGGGTGGTGAGGCACTGGAATGGGTTGCCAAGGGAAGTTGTGAATGCTCCATCGCTGGTGGTGTTCAAGGCTGGGTTGGACAGAGCCTTGGGTGGCATGGTTTAGTGGGAGGTGTCCCTGCCCATGGCAGGAGATTGGAACTACATGATCTTAAGGTCCTTTCCAACCCTAACTATTCTGTGATTCTATGATTTTTATTCTCTCTCCTTTCTCTCTTTAAAACACAATGGTCAGGCTGACCTAAGAAGGTCCCCATCCTCTAGTTTAAGAAACAATGCACATACATGGTGAGCACCAGACACTAGCAGTCTCACCCACTGCTGTAGCATTCCTGCTCATGGAAGAACGGCCCTGGAAACAGCTCCACACAGCCAAAGAATCATCTAAAACTAGTCAACCAGGGAGGGAAGCCTTAGGCTGAAAGAGTGCTTAGAGTATAGGTGGCTGTAAGATTAAACCTAGCAGAACTGACCACAATACCCAAAGCACAGGTAAAGGTCTTGAAACTTTTCCCTCGACTTCTGCATGAGTTCTATTTTAAGTATTTCTTTAAATGGGTTGGCGGTGTCCTGGCACTAACAACCCTTAGCAACCACAAACTTGCTGACCTTTTTTCTGCCCCAGTCCCACCACACAGAGCTGTAGGTGGAATTTTGTACATTCTTCCAATTTCTGCAGCATTGTCTTTTGCTGCTACAAGAACTGCATTTGCCTATTGTTTAACAATTGCCATTAAAGAGTTATAACCTAGAAAGTAACAGAAGAAAGCAGAGGCCCTCTTGTTCCCTCGAGTTTAAACGCTATGATATATAGACACTTGGAAGTGTTTCTCCATTCAGGAAGGGCATATTTTGATGCCATAATTTGGTATAGTTTTTCAGAACACATCTTTTGGTTCACTCAAATGGAGAATGACTTAGCCTCCCATCTTTCCAGGTAAAAAGCTTCCAAAGCCAGCAGGTTTAGTACACCAAATGCTGGCTGTATGTTTGAGCAAACATAATAACTGACATAAGTCACTTCATTCAAATGCTGATTCAGCTAACCTGGATATTTCAGGAGCATAAAGATGTGATTTTAGATATAGCAGGCCCCCTTTTCATCCCTAAAACCTTTTATAGCATTGTATGTCCATGTCTTTGCTGGACCTGCTTGTGATGTCTACCATTACAAATTATGGTCCAAAAGCTAAGAACCTCTCCCACCTGCTTTCAGCTCTGGGGATAAATGCTACTTTTTTACTGCATATGGAAGTACTCCATGGGATACAAGTGGGTTTATTTTTTACCAATCACAGGAAAAGCTGTTTCAGCAAAAGCAGGAATTATTTGAATTCTCTTTTCAATTATTTTCACATCTAACATGTTGCAGGTATAGTTTCCTAATAAGAAAAATAAAAAGAAAGAATACAGTGAACTGTCGCCTCCAAGCACCATTTCTATTAGAGGTGAAACCTAAAAACTAAACATCTAAGAATGCATAAACCAATCATAATGCCTTAAAACATATATATTATTTTCAAAGCTGCCTTATTACTATAGTTGTCCTTATCACTCCATTTCATACTTCAAGATCCATGTTACCCATGCTAACATGACTACCATGCTAGTCATCTAAAAGCCTTTAGACAGTACTTCATTGAAGATGTAGCCTAAATCATCACATCATATCATAGCAGCCTTCCATAATCTGAAGGGGGCCTACAGGGATGCTGGGGAGGGACTCTTCACTAGGGATTGTAGTGAGAGGACAAGGGGTAATGGGTTCAAACTTACACAGGGGAAGTTTAGATTGGATATGAGGAAGAAATTCTTCACTGTAAGGGTGGTGAGGCACTGGAATGGGTTACCCAGGGAAGCTGTGAATGCTCCATCGCTGGTGGTGTTCAAGGCCGGGCTAGACAGAGCCTTGGGTGGCATGGTTTAGTGGGAGGTGTCCCTGCCCCTGGCAGGGGGGCTGGAACTAGATGATCTTAGGGTCCTTTCCAACTCTAACTATTTTATGATTCTATGAGTACGTGGTGAAAAAAAACAGACAACACAGATCGGTTTTGGTAAAGAGATCTCTTTGAAGTCTCAGATTCCTTTTTGGTAACTAAAGGGCAGCCGGAGCAGCTCCCTCCCTCCAGCACTACCCAGTTTGGCATGCTCTGCGGGTCACAAGACAGGTAGCCAACAGGCAGCTACAACATGCAGATGCCAAGCTGCCTCTTGCCCTCGGAGAAGAATACAGTGTCTGAGAAGAAACCCTATCTACAGGCAGAACAGTAGTCAAACACGTGGAAATGTGTATGTGTTTTGGAGGTGGAGGGCACGGAGAGGACCAGAGCAACAGCAGGATAAGAGTGAGCTGGGACAAAACCTTTAGCTAATACATGTAGCTGTTAATCGAAACAAGAGCTCTTCCTTCTTAAAGAATATGAAACTGCCCGTGTTTTCTACGATTTGAGGTTAAAGCAACACGGCTTTTTGGCTTCATTGCACTCGCGAAGAAGTCAGAAGCTATCCCTCCAACGATGCTGTTGTGGTGGAGGGCAGAGAGGGCAAAGTAAACCACAGATCTACCCCAAGTGGGTGGACAGGGGTGGGAGGAGCACACAGAATGAAAGCTGTTTTCCTCACCTAGCAGCTGACTGCCCAGCAGGGAGGGAGGGAGGCAGGCAGGCAGGCTGGGAGATGGAGATTTACATTGCTGAAGCTGAAGCAAGCAAACAAAGCAGGCTATTAAAAAGCCCCACATTCTTCAAAAGGCGCTCCTTTGGCTGGTCTTCTATTAATAGTGCTCTGTTTATTCTTGCACAGTGAATAAATTAAGCCAATGTTAAATGCTGTGAGCTCATAAACTCACATAATAGAGAAGGTAATTCCATCCTGTTTGTGGGAGACCAAACTTTATCCAGCAAAGCATCAATATTTAACATATTCTGTATAAAACTCACATTAGTTGCAGTCTACCCATCAGACAGGATTTCACCCTGCATGGCTCTCCCGGATTTCAGTTGCAATGTTGACATTTTCTAAACATTAAACTTGCCTGAACAGATAAAATTCCAGTGGCCAACACCATTCACAAGAATTAACCCTGCTGTAGGGCTGTATCCAGGTTTAAAACTTAGTCTTGTCCCTCAGAAGACATCTTAACCACGTTGAGATTCTTTGTGCTTTCGTCACCCCTTGGCACCACGCACCACTACTCGAGTCAGTTGTTCAATCAGTCCTGCCCCTGATAGGAATGCCCCACACACACCACCTCAGCTCAAACAAGAAACATAGGCTGCAGATTTCCAACCTGGAATCACTGCTGTGTTTCCTCAGTTAAGTGTGCAGGCTGCAAGACTGAAGATACTGAGCATGCTTCACTGAATTTCAGAACATGTCTAATACATATGTCCCAATCCAAAAGCTTAGTGGAAGTATAGAGTCAGAACTTTGCAAGCTTGTCCAAGTCCTAGTCAGGTTTCTCCAGGTAACTAGAAAACCAGTAGCTGTAGAGCAGATATGTTACAGAAAGTGCCACTACTCCTAAGAAATTATTTCAGCTTGGTTCAACAAGTATCGGTCTACAGGTCCTTCATAGCAAGAAATCGACAGCTAATGTTTGGCCTTAGTTACTCTGGCATAAATCTAAACCTGGCACCCACGATATTATTCTGATTTATAGAATACATGAGACCAGATGCAAACCCTCAACGGATGTAGGCTCAATTTACCGTGACAGTCATAACCTGCAATACCACATGCAGTCAGTATATGTTCAAAGCTACTTTCCTCCCTGGAAGTGACTATCTGTGTGCATCCACCCTGTGCCTAAGGAAAACAAGGAACATGTTTATACTTATAAAAGAGAAGAAAAAGGCTGATGCAGCAAAAGGGGTCACAGAGATGGCTGAGACAAGCAGTTCTGTGTTTCTTCAGCAAATCAGAGCTACCATTATATGCATAGCTGAAGGAACCTCCTCCTTCTGGCAAGGGAAAAAGCACAGAGCCTTTCCAACATCTACAGAGAACATCTCCTCCATCAAAGACAGCCTGGCTGAAGCACCTCACCGCTCTAGTGACTCCCAAGTGTATGAACTGCAACACATTCACAAATACCATTTGTGGTGGTGGTGGTGCTCAGAGGTTTCAGAACTGTTGCTTCCCAGCTGGGAGAATCAGAAAGGGAATTGACTACTTCATTCTACAGACACAACATACTTTTCCCAAGTAGTACCAAAGTTTCTTTGGCAGCAACTCACCCTTCAGGCTCAAATGTGCTGTTGGTTTCTTTGCTTATCTGATGCTTGTGTGTTGGGTTTTGGGAGGGAAGGGTATAGAGGTACTACAGTTTCACAAAGAAGAGTGACAGGCAGGGTGCAGTAGGGGAGGAAAATTGCATTCACTACTAGTGAGTAAACTGTTCCTTTCCCAACGCTGCATGTAAGAGAGACATCAGTCATAACATGTAGTCTCCAAGGTCACTTCTCTATAGCACCAGGCAGCCCCATGCAGAAATCCTCCTGCTGTTCCCAGCCAGAGCTTGCAGGGAGCTCAGGGACTGCAGGCACACAGCTGCATCCTGCATCCAGCCTTGCTCTGGCTCATGGAAACACTGCAAACACACACAGACATCACAGGCCACACTGCGGATGTGTTACTTCCACCTTAGCCCTGAACCTGACCCTGATGCACCACAGCAGCAACCTACACACAGCCACCACCAGCCCCACAGTTAACTAGCTGGATGAGGAGCCATGTACCTTGTTCCAGTGCAGCAGCAAGATCAGTGCCCAGCATAGCTACCTAAGACCACACTGCCCCTCAGAAACCCAAAACACGCATCTCCTGCACCTCGCATCCTAATCACTTGCTGCTGGAGGATCACATGAGGTGCAGACATGGATTACAAGGAAGTATTTGTGCTCTTCTGCCACAGGGCAGTCAAGCTGCCTTCAGGTATGGGAGGACCAAAACCAGAATGGTATCTTGTGGCACCAACCTTCTCTGCAATCTCAGATGAAATGTTGCAGGTGTTGCTTGGAATCTGCACTCTCTTGCACTGCTTGCTTTCACTGTGCAAGGCCCAGGAGTTTGCAAAGTCATAACTGTTTGCCACAAGGGTCCCTGTGAATGAAGGAGAGGAGAAGAACATGGATTTTTTAAAAGTTAAAGCAACAAGTAGTCGTTGTTGGCTGCTACCAGTGTGATAGTCTGCTGAATCATAGAATCAACTCGGTTGGAAAAGACCTTTAAGATCATCAAGCCCAACCATTACCTCAGGACTGCCAAGACCACCAGTAAAACATAAAATCTGTTTCTAAGAATAAAACCTGTCATATCAAATGAATTTCTATTCCAAAATAAATTGACTGTAAAGAAGCCCTTTTCAGTGATCTGGACTGATTCCTGCAGAGGACCTCAAGGCCAGACTAAAGCCCATAGAAGGCAGCTCCCAGCACTTGTCACACCTGCAGGAAAATGGTAGCAGTAATTTGCTGGTCAGCTATAATCTGCAGAGGCCTAAGCATGCCTACACATTTCGTATTATTTAAAAGTTGTCAGTAAGATACAAGACATCTTAGAGAGGCAAACAAAATGAAACTACTCTCCCTAACCAAAGAAAGCATTAGCATTTCTGATGCCAGAGAGCCCTGATTTTCTCCTGTCTGAAGCTAAACCTTGTGTGCTAAGGAATTTACACCGTAATTGTTTGGGCCCATGATCTTACTGTGTACGCTCTCCTGAAACAGCTCCTCTGCCATATTACAAGCAGGTCCTGGCCCAGGTTTGGCAAGACTTGCACCCATTTTGCATAAAAGTAAAATCGAAGGAGGTAATCTGTATGGCTGTCACTTTGTGGGAGATGCAAGCCAGGTTTTCTGCTTCTCTTGCTCCATCCTTTGGAGAAGAGGGATCCTCCCAGAAAGGGAATGTTCCCTCCTCCTGTTTTGCCACTTATGGCATGGCTGATTAGAGGACTACCACTGCTTCCTTCTGTGAGTTCCTGCTACAAAACAGTTAATGACTCTCAGTTCTGCAACTTTGCTTTTTAAAACCCTGCTGTGTTGCATGTGAGAGTATCAGTTGCCGCTGTTAAAACAATACCCAAGACCTTATGCAGATAATACGCTGACACGTGACCCTGACTGTATTTTGAAAACAACAAATGCTTCCCAAATGTATCTATATAATATCTTTATATTTCATATTTTATATCATTTTATATTAAATAAAATTGTCATAGAGCTACCTGCTGTACATTAAGTACAAACACACAGAATATACTGAACTCTAAAAATGTTCCTAAAGGGTAGTCTACATTGAGAATGCTAAGGCAGATGTAATAAAACCAGTAGCCTCTAGTAGACTTTTTGTAAACTAGAAATCAGGGGTTTATAAATGTAGCGTACGTTAGGCCAACAAGAGGTATCAAAGGAAGAAGACTCCAAGGAAAGTATGACACAGAAAAGCAGTAAAAGGCATGAAATTTTCATCTATGTGGCCAAAATTCAGCACAGGCAAAGAAAAACAAGAACACAACTCTTCAGCTTACTACAGACTGTAGAGATTAGTGTAGCAATTAACAATGAAATCTAGCCTGATGAGAAGCAAGATGCCAAAATAAATACATTCCCTTTTATTTTCACTAATTCAGCGTTACACCAACAGCTATATGTAATGGGAGATGGGCTCCACTCTGAAGTAGTGTTCCTCTGGTCTGAAAGCACACCCATGCTGAGCTTCCCATTGACAGGTACCACAAGATCCTCATTCACCTATGAGTTAAGATTTGAAGGCTGGGACAACTGTTGGCCCTGAAATGCTGGTCACCTGGGTTTTAATTTATCTTTTATTTCTTAAAAATAAATAAATAAATAAATAAATAAATCAAATTAAAATCTTTTGTGGGGCTATTTGGATTTATTTTTTTGGAGCCTGCTTTTCAAACCCTCTCGTTGCCACCACCTGTCTGTATATTAGCAGCCATTTCCAAAGGTACAAACGATTTGCCAAGAACTTGACAGAGCAGTTCTTCCTCCTTGCAAAGTCCTGGGGCCCTTTAATTAAGCTACAAATTGTGTTGAACAGGCAATACTTGATCGATTTGAGTTTGCTCAATAGCTGGAGGTTTTGCCCCAGGCAAGTCTCCTCAACATAGGACAGTAAAAAACTAGGATAGCAATGAACTAGGAGATATCAGCTGACAGTGGTTTCTCCTGTGATTTGTCTAATGTAGCCTTAAGTGACCTATGGCAACTGATAAAGGGCTAGAGAGGCACTATGACTTTAAAATGAGACTGCTGCAAAGCAAGCAGGCAAGCAAACAAATGGACGAACAACAACACACACCACACTGACATGTTTTGGACATAACTTCACACACATTTTCTCCCAACTTTTTTCTTTTCTGGTCAGAACAGCTGCTTCCACCTCTCTGATTTTCACACAGATGATGCTCACTCCTGACAGAAAAATCAGTGTTCACTATGATATCTGGGTCTCAAAATCACCAGTTCCTTTTGAAATCTGAAACTGTTGTGCTGCTTGTTTACTTTGAGACTGATGGTCAGACAAGGGGAAGCATTAGCAATAACCACCTTGCGCTCAAGGAATGTGAATGGGAGGCAGGAACCCTGACCTCCCTCCCTGGACCTCCTCCAGATTTTCCATATGGCCATAGGCCCATCAGGTTAGCTCTTCCCAGGGTCTGTTAGCTCATCTGTAAAATAACATACAAGAATTTGAGCTGGGATCTATAATACTGCCAGCCGAGGCGCAAAAACTTTCACACCTTAGTTATTTACCAAGCGATACGGGGTTTTGTTTCTTGGGGGTTGTTGGTCAGGGTTGTTGGGTTTTTTGATTTGTTTCCTTTTTGGGGTTGGTTTGGGGTTTTTTGTTTGGGTTTTTTTTAATTTTTTGTTGGGTTTTTTTTGAGAGGTGTAGGGTGTTTCTATTTTGCATTTTTTTGTTTGGGTTTTGTTTTGGTTCTGCTTGTTGGTTGTTTTGTCTTTAGGCTTGTTTTTTTCTACACAGTTTTAAATGGTTGTGTACATGGTTTCAGGCAAGCAAAACTATTGGCAAAGTTGATCAAATATTGAACCATAGTTTGGATCAAATGAATTATATGAAATGTTGAAGTTATGGGCTATATAGTCTTTCCTGCCCTCTCTGGTTCAATGAATATAAAATTAATACTACTAAACAGAAGAGAGGGAAAGAGACACCTCAAATTACAGCCCAGTGATTAAGGCACACTCCTCAAAACAGAAATGTCTAACTTTGATTCCAAACCCTGAATAAAGCAGAGCGGATTAAGAACACAGGTTTTTGGCATCTCCGATAAACGCCATACAATGAAGACAGGTACAAGGCAAGTCTTCTTCATCTATACTGTTTGTAAATAACAGCTAAATTCTCTGTGAATCAATTCCCTTTGCTTTTAAATTAAAATGCAAAAAAGAAAATAAGATCGTTTACTTAAGCCAAAAAAAACTTGCCTAAAATCAAATTAGTGATATCCTTTAAAATGCCAAACCATTCAGACTGATGAAAAGCTATATTTTTTTAGGGGGAAAAAAGAGATAAATATCTGCACTAACATACCTGTGAGTTTAAGAACATGCTTTAAGAGCTTCTGATAACAGGTACCACACAGGGAAGTTGCATATTCATTCACATGCATTTATACTACTTTTGGAATGACAACATTAGCTGAAACATCAGATTTTTTCCTTGCCACTCTCCAGTGGCATCATATATTCTGTATTTCAGCAGCTTAAAAGGCTGGAATATGTTGCTGACATCTGAGCAGGCTCAGAATATCAAGCCGTTACCCAAAATTAGCCATGGGCATTACTTCATCATTAATGTCTTTGTAATTTGGAGACAGATTCCCAGAAATATGCTTCCTGCCAGTGCCAAGAAAAGCATAATGGGACTGAAGCTGGATTAATTTGGGTTGGGCTTTTTCCCCCATAATGCTAAGAGTGTTTAATATGTACAAATAACAAAATGATGGATTAATATCCTTGTGTTGGACTTGAATGAGCTCTTTTGTACAAATAAACTTTAGTGGTGAGACACTGGAACAGGTTGCCCAAAGAAGTGGTAAATGCCCCATCCCTGGCAGTGTTCAAGGCCAGGTTGGAGAGAGCCTTGGGTGACATGGTCTAGTAGAAGGTGTCCCTGCCTATGGCAGGGGGTTGGAACTGGATGATCTTAAGGTCCTTTCCAACACAAACCAGTCTATGATTCTATGATGACCTAGACATTCAAGCACCTATCACAGCGATATCACTGTTAGACAGCTCAGTGATAAGAGTACTAGGCAAAGACTGAGGCTATGGGCACACAAATAAGCTCTAGGAGCTTGCACTGCAGCGTCTCTCACTGGGGAGGAATTACCTTACACTTTCTACAAGGTAAGAACATGCCCTTTGATCACTAACGTGGTGCAAGGCTATGGGGTTTTGGGGCCTTGCACATGTGTGCATGCCTTGAGGAGATACCAGGATCAAGTTGCCCGATTTCCTCTGTAGTATTAGGGAAGTCATCTCTTCTGGCCTGTGCTCTGGATCCCCAATTGTAAAATGCTCAAAACAATGACTGCGAGACACTCAAATGCCTTAAGGCTGCCAAATAGATAGCTGAGCATCTAGAAAGGACTCAATTTCATGTTTCTCATAAGAAAAGACTGGCAATCAGTTACGAGTGTATGGTGATGTCAGAAAGCTTAGCCTGTTCAGTTACCTAGTCTTGGGAGCATCCAGAGCATGGCTATAAAGGACCAGAGCCTGGCTGGCAAGAAAAGGAGAAATTAACTCCTTCATGGGGTTCTAGGGGAAAAACAAACAAACAAATTCTCGAAAGCTTCTGAGAACTCTTTATGTTTTAGTTACACTGAAAGTGTGAAAACAAACTGTCAAGGGGCAGCCGGCATGTATTTACAGCCATATCCAATAAACAGGCAACTACATACAAAATAATCAATCTTGTTTGTAAGTCTCAACAGGACATGAGCACTTCTTTGCAGGATGAGCTAATTTAGTAACAAACTCTGTCAATGAGAGTGACTCAGCACCCTGTCCTCTGAATGACAATGTGTTTTTGCAACACTAAACCCTACCGGGGAGACTTTTCTTTTAGGTTCAAGAGCTACTGCCTAAGGCCACTACCTGCAAAGCTGGGTCCTACCCATGTTCATTTGCAAGGCTATCATAGTTTGAGTCACATCACTTAGACCTCCGGTAACTGAGCATCAAAAATGTATCCAGAAGCAATGTGTTACCCTCTCATCAGAAAAATCAGTTTTGCATTTGCACACCAAAACACAGTGAGGAATCATAGGAGTGCCATGACAGTCATATATGATTGGATAAATTATAGTACATGAGTATAAATATATCATAAGAAAATAAAAATGATTTCACACTGTTCATTGTTTAAACACCCTTTCCTTCACATCTCCTTTATTTACTCACTGTAATTGCTAATGTCCAGTAATAGAGCAGTCACTTTGCCTCTTATTTCCCCACCACCCAGAAACAATCCAAATATCACAGAATCACAGACTGGTTTGGGTTGGAAAGGACCTTAATGATCATTCAGTTCCAAACCCCTGCCATGGGCAGGGATACCTTCCACTAGACCAGGTTGCTCCAAGCCCTGACCAACCTCATCTTGAACACTGCTAGGGATGGGGCAGCCACAGCTTCTCTGGGCAATCTGTGCCAGAGCCTCAACACCCTCATAATGAAGAATTTCTTCTTAATGTCTAACGTAACTCTCCCATCCATTAGCTTAAAGCCATTCCCCCATGTCCTGTCATTACATGCCCTTGTAAAAAGTCCCTCTCCAGATTTCCAGTGCCCATCTGAGGGCACTGAAGGGTTACCTTAGTGTCTCAACTAATTAATGAAGTTCTGTATCATAAACCACTTTCTTAGCAACAAAGCAAACTAACCCCATGTTTAAGTCACTTTTTTTTTAACATAAAATATAGAAAAATCATGGGGTTACTTCTTTTCAGCATAAACCTTGCCATTTTGTTGAAACAGTGACAGAAATGTATGATGGCAGTGTTCAAGGCCAGGCTGGATGGAGCCTTGGGCAACACTGTCTAGGGTGAGGTGTCCCTGGCCATGGCAGGGAGTTGGAACTAGATGATCTCAAGGTCCTTTCCAACCCAAACCATTCTATGATTCTATGTTTCATGAAAGACAGTGTTTATGGGCTAGATTCTATCCATGACAACTCTGACTTCTGCACAAATCTGGAATCTGGTCCTCTGGTGCCACAGAGAAGCCCTAGAAATAGGCCATCAAATTACATGAGTTTCCTTCTATGCAGGCAGATACAAGATGATACGTAAGTCCTGCATTAGCTTTTAAAATGTGTGAGCTAGTGCCTGAGAGACAGAAGATGACATTTCAGCTGCAGACCTCTTTCCATCACAATGGTTCTTATAGGCACTCCTAGCAGGTCAGGCCTATTAGCAACTAGACACTCTACCATTTCAGTCTAAATCAAAGCAGTTTAAGGGCTAGTACATCTTGAGGAGCCTTAAAAAAAAAAAAAAAATGGAGGAAGGCTTAACACTTCTTGGCTCTCTCACAAGCTCACTGGCTATAGCACAATGCCAGATGCATAACCTCTAGCATTATCTCTCTTCCTTTGCCTCTGACATTCAGATCTGCACATCAGGGGTTTCCAGGTGACAGCCCATAATCTTGGCAACATTAGATCATTATCTTTTCCCTTTGCCCACTATGTTTCCATTGCATATTATTCTGAAGCTGAAAGATCTTATTGTATTTATTATCAGTACGAATCCAGCCCAGAAATGTATCTAATGCATTAGAACTTGGGGCCCAATCTGATAAATCAAAATATGGCCAGATTTTAACAGAAAGCAATGGACACATCAACAGGAGAGTTCAGTCTGCCAGCACCCTTAAGGTAACACTTCAGTGCCCTGAGATAGCTAAGTCATGCCACAAAGTTCACATCCTGGGTTGGGTTGACCTTTATGAGATCTAATCAGGCTAAATGGAGAGCAAATAGAAACTGCAGTGGAAAGGAAAAGGTAAACTGCTTCATAGGCTATCAGTTGTCTGCCAAGATCTTTTGTTTAAAGAATATTACCTCTCCCAGCTGCTTCTGTTGCCCCTCATCTGAAAGTTAGCTTCAACAGTTTAAAAAGAAACTTGGATTAATCAAAAGCCGGTTTTACTTGGAGCAAGTTGAGAAATGTTCCTATGAACCACCCCACCACAGCGGCCAAGGGGACAAACAATGTGTGGGCACAGTGACATTCCTCACTGATACAACAAATTAAACCGTAATTAATCCTAATTCCTTCTAAAATAGTTTAAACGAAAGGTCTATTGTATCAGACAGGAAAAGAAAGCAGAATTGTTGAGATACAATTCTACTCTTCAGGCTAAAAGCACCAAACTATGTCCATGTAGATTACAGAAGTCAGGGCCTTCCTCAGTAAGGAGGAAGAGCTACACATGTTCTCTGTCGCCTTCTGTATTATTTTTCAGCTCTTCCAAGCAATGACCCTGTCATGTACTTCCTTACATTCAGAAATCTGTGGTTGTGAAAGCACTGTTTTTTTTAAGAGGGAGGATACAGTTTCTGGCATGTTAAACAAACACAGCATGAATCACATTTAAGCAGGAAGGAACCTTCTACATTTGAAGAGTCCAAGGCAATAGAGTCTCCTTTCCTTCTCCCACTTTTTGCAATAGCCTCACTCCTATTTATGGTCTTATTAAAAAGATGTAGACTTCAGATCTCAACACATTCAGACATCAAAGTATTCAAGCCCTCAATTCTGCGAGCTCTTTCTTATTATTTACATTGCTGAAGGACTGATCAATCATTTTAACATACTATGAAATTAGGGGGTTTTCTGTACATTGAAACTATACTTGTGTTTCCCAACTGTCAGTAAAACACATCCTACTTCTCTGGAGCAATGTCAGGCTCTTCTGCAAGCTGCTTTGTCTCCCTTTCTATTTTCTGTATCATTTATTTTTAATACATACTATACACTATCAATTTAACATGCTAATGCTTTAATTAACTTCACTCTCAACCTTTCCTATTCAAGTAAGTGCAAAGAATTAGAAAACACTCTCAAACACCCCACATTAAGATCAGTCCTTTGAAGCTATATTCAGGGCTTTTCCACAACCCAGTCTTCACCCACACTGGCAGACTTCACACAAAGGTGTATAGAGCAGCAAAAGCAGTCTTGTTTCTCCCTCTTAATAGAAATTGGTGTGATATAGGGTTCACCTCCAGTCCAACAGCCCATATAGACAGGGAAATATCATTAAAAGGTAACCACTTTATAGAAGAGCATCCCATGCCAAGTCCAAATACAAACCTGCCAATAGCAACCTCCAGAATTTAATATACTGTTATTGCAACACTATTCATACTCCCACTTGTCTAACTCATGAAAAATTAGAAGTTGAATCAATGAGCATTCCTCACAACTTTTTTGCTGGGTCTTCTAGTTGGCCTCCCCAAACACTGTATTATACATTTTTTAGCCTGTAGCTTTATCCTTGTGTCCCTAGATTCAAGAGTTCTAAAAGCATTAAATTCAGACTTATGGGCTTTGCTCAGGAATGGGATGTGACAGCAATTTCCTTTCAGGAGAAAGGAGGATGAAAGAACTTAGTCAGACAGCTTTTCAGCACATCAAGATGAGGCACCTGACAGGTTTTGTAGAAACATTTTGCTGGATCAACAAAATCTTTGTTGAATCACCCATCAGGAAGAGTGTGCAGAGTGTATATTAAAATACAATCAGTTGGTCTCAGTCTTACCTTCCTGAGTTCTGAAGTCATCTTCAGGAAATGTATTAAAGTTGCCACACAACCCACAGGTCTTATTATAGTGCTTTTCTTGAAAGATTATCTGAATATTCCCACTGATATCAATCTTCACCATGAAGCCATGCTCATCGCTGGATATTTTGTAATAACCTGCCTCCTTCTCTATAAATACGCCATTAGAGGCAAAAGGTATGGAAACCCTGTGAAGAAAAATAGGAATTTCTCAGAATATGACACACTGAAAACATCAGGTGTTCTGCTGGAACAGTTGTTCCCACTGGTACCTTTTGTCTTCCTGCATCACAACTCCATCTAAAGAGAAGCGAAGATTGAAATATTCTCCAAGATACACAGAGAAACCAATTTTCTTCCCATCCTGGTAGTCACCTGAAAAGATGAGGCATAAGTAAATATTGCTAGCTCTGGGACTTGGCAGGACAACTTGTAAGTAATACATTGCAGAGTTGGGACTGTATCATCTACCATTTTCAAGAGCCATCCATGCATTTCAACCCACAATTGCTTAATGGGAAATAGACAGATAGCCCCAGGATAAGGGCTGGCATCAGCCACTAGCAAGCATATATGACTTGGCACTGGCTATGGACTCACGCTCTCACTGTTACCGTCTAGCCAGTGAATTCCCCATCCTACCATGCACACTGGAGGAGTTTCCACAAAAGAAGATCTGCTGTGCTCTTTCCCTTCCTTGTTTCCTCTCAAAACCAACACACAGCTCAGTGGTAAGAGAAGGAGGTTGAATCCATTGAATTTATGGAAGAACTGAGCCTGTACGTCTTCATTCTTGATAAGCTCTCTAATCATCTCAACTAGCCTTTGAGGGATGGATGCCAATATTGACTACCCAGCTGGGGTGGGGGGGCAACTCACTCTGCCTTTTTCAAAAGGAGCAGCACATAGAGATGAAGACAACTTAGGATCTGAGAGAGAAGAGAGGCAGGAGAGTTCAGACACAATCCTTTCTCTGCTTTTGCCCATTGTCTACTTTTGGCTTTACAGCAGCTCCGTGTGCAATGGCACCATTCTGGACCTCCTGCTGAGGTAGCCAGCTCTGCCCAGACCTGGACACTTTACTCAGCAACACAGATTGCACTTCACAGTCAGTTATCTAGAATCAAAACAAACCCACACACATATGCTAAGATAGGAATCATAAATAGCTTATGCCATGCTTATGTGCTCAATATAAACACTAAGTGTCTGCTCATATTTTGTTGGTTTTTAAGATTTATTTGATCACATGAAATACTGTAATCAATTCATACTTCACATATGCTGGTGGGTTCTTATACATACAAAAATTTGTACCAAGTTGTTCAAGCTGAAGAATAAAATTACTTAATTTGCTATATGGTTGCTTTTCAAAGTGATGGGATCAGTTTACTTCAATTTACTTGTAGTCAGCAAAGAGTCATTTTAAACTATGACTAATATAGAACTGTTATTAGAATATCTACCAAAAGAGTTGGTTAGAGTAATACACATTTTTGGTTTTCATATCTCTTGCCCATCCCCAAGAGTAATACTGCAGAGACTCATGATAATTCAAACGCCTTTTGTACTGTAGGATGGGATTTTTTCCCACTGGGGGGATTCAGCATACAGGTGCAATTAGTTCTGTGGGGTTGTGTAGTTCTTATTCCTGTACTCAGCTTTAACAGTCCCATTCCTCTAGAAAATTCAAAATTAAACAAGGTCTAACTTTCCCTCTTTAGAAAAGCCAGTAAGAAAATCACCGTTCCTTGGCAGCTTAGTTATGTGGGAGCAATATTACCAAGGGATAACTGAAGCCAAAGTGACAGAATTTCCTCACTTTCCATACCTAAGAAAATTAAAACACCACACAGAACAAACCACAAACAAGACCCTTTAACGCAGTGGTCCATCCTATCTCACAAAGGGCAGCTATTTGTCTTTTCTTCTCAGTAATGGAACCCGGCACAAGCGCAATGCCATATCGCACATTTTACATTTGTTGCTTCTTAGTATCTTGCTCAGACTCACCTAAGAGTGTGAAGGAGCGTTTGTGACAGTCTCCAGCAAGGAGGTAACTGCAGTCCCCAGCAAAACTGTAGAAAGAACCATCAAAAGTTTTGATGTGATCATTCCCAAATAGGCTGCAACGGGAACCTGATGACTCCTGAAGCAAAGAACCTGATGATCCTGGATATCAAAACACAACACAACTTACAATGTAAAACAATCATTTTGTAGTTCAGGAATTTATCTGCTGGAATTCATCACCATTGATCATTGCATGTTCTGAACCTCTATTTTGTAGGACAGCATGACAGTACATAGGATCAAGCACAGATTTTATTATTATTATTATTATATGCACCAGTGAAATGGCTTTTTTGCTTTATTTCTACCTGCCCAAACCTTGCATGGATAATTCCAGTGCTGATTCATTAAGGAATACCATGCATTCGTTCATTTGTACCTGCCTGCAATCCCATTAAAATAAATAGGACAGCCTATTTATTTTAGCATGAATCGGGCAGCGTGAACAAGTCCCATAGTTTGTTCAGCCAAGCATCACTGACTTCAGAGAGTCCATGATTCAACACAGTGCTTGTTGCAAGGTAAAGGGCCAAAAGAAGTAACTTTATTGATGTCTTCACTGTGATGAGAATATTACCTGAGCCAGGATTGCAGGATTAGGTGGGCAAGGGGGGGAGGCAGGGAGGATCTACAGAAGAAAGAGTGAAAGCATATTACAGTTCCTAGACATCAGAAAATAAACATGTTTTCCTACCTGATATTACAGTAGCCTGTAGTAGGTTTGTTAGCACCACTGCCAAGAGGAGCATCTATCAAAAATCAAGAGAAAGATTAGAATATACTGTTTGTCTCACAACAACTCATCATTTTCTTTAGAAAGTTATTTCTGAGGCTCTACATTTCATAAATCAATAATCATAGAATCGTAGAATACTTAGGGCTGGAAAGGACCTGAAGATCATCTAGCTCCAACACCCCTGCCAGGGGCAGGGACACCTCACACTAAACCATGCCACCCAAGGCTCTGTCCAACCTGGCCTTGAATACCACCAGGGATGGAGCGTTCACAACTTCCCTGGGCAACCCAATCCAGTGCATCACCACCCTTACAGCAAAGAACTTCTTCCTTATATCCAATCTAAACTTCCCCTGTTTAAGTTTGACCCCATTACCCCTTGTCCTATCACTACAGTCCCTCATGAAGAGTCCCTCCCCAGCATCCCTATAGCCCCCCTTCAGATACTGGAAGGCTGCTATGAGGTCTCCACGCAGCCTTCTCTTCTCCAGGCTGAACAGCCACAACTTTCTCAGCCTATCTTCATACGGGAGGTGCTCCAGTCCCCTGATCATCCTCGTGGCCCTCCTCTGGACTTGTTCCAACAGTTCCATGTCCTTTTTATGTTGAGGATATCAGAACTGCACACAATACTCCAAGTGAGGTCTCAAGAGAGCAGAGTAGAGGGGCAGGATCACCTCCCTCAACCTGCTGGTCACACTCCTTTTGATGCAGCCCAGGATACGGTTGGCTGTCTGGGCTGCGAGTGCACACTGAAGCTGGCTCATGTTCATTTTCTCATCGAACAACACCCCCAAGTCCTTCTCTGCAGGACTGCTCTGAATCTCTTCTCTGCCCAACCTGTAGCTGTGCCTGGGATTGCTCTGACCCAGCTGTAGGACCTTGCACTTGGCATGGTTAAACTTAATCAGCTTGGCATCAGCCCACCTCACAAGTGTGTCAAGGTCCCTCTGGATGGCATTCCTTCCCTCCAGCATATCAACCGAACCACACAGCTTGGTGTCATTGGCAAACTTGCTGAGGGCGCACTCAATCCCACTGTCCATGTCACCGACAAAGATGTTGAACCAGACCGGTCCCAACACCGATCCCTGAGGGACACCACTCATTACTGGTCTCCAGCTGGACATTGAGCCGTTGAGCACAACTCTTTGCGTGAAGCCATCCAGCCAGTTCTTTATCCACCAAGCGGTCCATCTATCAAACTGGTGTCTCCAATTTCGAGACAAGGATGTCGTGTGGGACAGTAGACTTTCACAGTAATTCAATTACCCACCCAAGCTTCTTTATATAGGTAATCTAGGAGAATAATTATTCTTTGTTCCCATTTTCACCTCTCAGGAATGTGGGCTACCTCCACAGGAAATGCAACCCAACATACACATATATGCCAATTTACTCAAGTTAATACATTGCACACACAAAGCCTTTCAATACACTTCATTATTTATCAGACAACCTGTCATGAAGAAGCACACCAAATTGGATCAGCCAACTTGGCTCCAGTAGAAGTCACCTCTGCTGCACAAGATTTGAATCCTGCCCAAAATTCCACAGGAGGAAAGAATAGATAAAGTTTGCACCAGCCAACAGATCTGGCTGGCAGACCATTATAACCACATGCTTATAATCCACTGATTTCAGGGTGATGGTGTGCTTGAGGTAAGTGGCAAGTAGTAAAGGGAGGAAATTGTGCAGAGATTACAGACCCAGGGTGAAAATTTCCATTCACCAAAATCAGTTTTAGTATTGCCTCCTACTTTGTACAACCAAAACATCAGCCTTTGGTCTCCATAAGTCTATAAACTACCTCCTGTACTGCCAGGCCTTTAAAAGTAATAATAGGATATGAGTGTTATACAGATGGTGAACTACAGATGCATTGTGTATTACATTAACAGTTAATGGATGAAAACTGTAGGGAGCTCCATCTAAGTGAGTTAATTTCAGTGGTCGTATAAGCAACTAGAGAAGCTTAAATATACCATACTTAACATATTAATGCCAGCAGAGCAGACATACCTTTCTCTAAAAGAACCCTCTGATTAAAGATCAGAATACGTTTTGCAAAGACAAATTCTGATTTCAGTTTACACTTCTTACAGATGTCAATTATGTAGGTCCAATTCACAGCCACATAAATAAACATCAGGTTTGCCATATTTACCAAAGGCAGGAAAAGAAAGATCCATTATAAAACTCAGTCTAATATAGTGCTGCAAAAGCCAGTCTGACATAAGGCTGTTACTGCTGCAAGATAGCTAAGAAGTGGCAACTGCATGGAAATGTGACTACAAAGTAATGGTAAAGAAAACAATGGCATTATTCTCAGATTACACACTTGCTAGTGTATTTTTAGTGCATGCACTGTGTTATTGTGACAGAATCAGATATTGCTTTTCCTTGTTAACTCTTCAGTTTTACAAAGCAGGCAAAGAAAAAAGATGGGGTATAAAACTCTTCAGTCCCCTTCCACCTCCCAGCCTGTTCTAAGCTGCAGACTTGAAGTTTCCTCCAACAGTGATAAAGCAGGTGCCACTAACAAATCAGAATACAGTCAAGTATGATCTGCCAGTATATAACCCTCTATAAGTTTTATCACTGGCTTAATGATAAATGAATGTACCTTCTTCCGTGTGAGATTCCTCTTGCACATGAACAAGAAGCTCTTCCAGTTGCCGCCAATAGCCTACTACACCATTGTTCCCACGTTCCTTCAGAAGACAGGACTGAAATGGCTTTGGTCTGAAATTCCTTGTTTTTGTACAAGCAGGAACTGTTGTTCATTTAAAAGGAAAGATAAAGACCAAACGTCACATCCGTTTGAGTCTCAAGACAATAGATTAAATTGCTATCGTGTAAATCAGTAGCCTTAATTGCCAGAAAGTTACAATGAGGGGAAATAGTTTTAAGATCTTACATGACAGATAATTCTTTGAAATATATTTTGCATGTGTATGTGTGACAGATCTCACTGGCTGAGCCAATAGACAGCACATTTATTTGAAAGACTATTGTTAAAGAGGAATAGAAGGATGCTCCATACCTGAAAGACCACAGAACCCTAGTATTTTTTTCCTGCAAACAACTGCTTTCAAGAAGAAAGAAGGGGAAAAAAAAAAAAAATCAGAGCTGGTAACAGCCTGGTTTTGCTCTCCACAGGCAAACACGCTTGAATTTTGTCACATTCTATTAGATCAACACATTCGATCCTTAAATTCGCAAACGTTTATAAGGGTACCCTCTGGAACAAGACATGGCAAGAAACTAATCATGCACATACTCCTTTACAGAGGTGAGCACAAGCTTTATGAGCATATGTACAGCACTGAGCAAAAAATGCAGAGCAGACGACATTACTTTAAACATCCCATGCTTCCTATTTTCCATAGATACCAGTAACAACACAGGGGTTAGAAGGCAACACATTTCCCTGTAAATCATATTTTGCCACTAGTTCACAGAATCTGGTCCTTACTTGAAACCAAGAAAAACAATGCACAACAATAAAAATGTGCCTCCCAAAAGTCCCCAGCAGGTGTGCCTGTGTAGTGCACAAGCAATTCTGAGAATGCAGAGAGTATGAGCCCTGCACACAGTTCTTTGAAAACAAAAAAGGAAAAATAAATATAAAAATTGTAATATCTTTTCTGCTTGCAGGCAATTTCCCTTATGGTTTCTAGAGATAACTAAGTTGAAACTTGTAGAATGGCAATAGATAAGACAATTTAGGTGATGAGTTTGCTTAGGTTGAGGAGCTACAAAAAAAATACAAATAATAAACAGTTAGCCATACTTACTTTGTCTTGTATGAACTCTTCATGACACCTGCATGCTGTTAAAATGCTACAGAACTACACTACAGCTACCAAGTGTCAAAAAGAAAGCAACACAGACCAAGTTGTTTCTTTCCATGTGAAAAGCCAGAGAACAAGATTCTTAAACAAACACCTTCAGTCCCGGTCTTCTCAGCCAGATCCTCCTGCCTTTTCTGCAGCAGCTGTAAGGTTTTCCCCTCTCATATTCATGTCAATGCAAGGCCCATGCCTGACAGCAGCTGGGAAAATCTTGGGGAATATACAATAAAATGCCCCACACGTGCAGAAACTTGGTGTCCAGTGCAGTCATGGCCTTCAGTGTGCTCCACAGACGTCCCTCCAGCATGGAACAATCCTAGCAATCCCTGCTGCTGCAAGAAAGTACCAGTAAAGGACAATAACCAATTCTGGGTTTGTGAGAAGACAGAGGAATAACGTGGACTGGGAATCATTCTCTCCTCTTGGGTCCATCTGCCAAATCTCAGCAAGTCTTTCATACCTCCAAGAGCCTGGGCATTAGCGATCACAGGGAGGTGTTCTCAAAACCTTTCATTATGAAAATCCCAGTATTATTCACAATATAGGGAATAAAATCTCCTATCACCTTGGTTTTTTGTCTCCTTCTCAGTTTTAATCCTGAGACCCAAATAAGTCCCTTCATTTGGTAATTTTCTCTTGCAAATCTAAATCTAGCAGGTAACTTTGATTCATAGTCTTGTACATACCAAGGACAGAAAGTTCCTGAAAATGTTCCTTAAAAATAAAAAGATGTTTTTTAGGTTTAGTGCAAAGCAAAACCATGTTTAAAAATAAAAACATGGTTTTGTTCTATGGCAATTTCCTTACTGTTATTATAATAAGGGGGCAGTTCTTCAACAGTACAGGATTGTTTAGCCTGTAACAGTGATGGATGGCCAAGATCTCCCTTTATTAGCTTTTGTGCTGCTGCCTTCGCACCATGACAAGCTTCATCTGGAGCACCAGGGAGGGAGAGACCAAACTGCACAAAAGTTTGAGCCCATCAGAAGGTGCTTTGGAGAGGAGTAGGCTGCAAGCAGGCTGGTTACTGAACTTGGACTGAGCCTCTGAAGTCCATGGGCACCTGTCTGCATGATCAGAGCCTCGGTCTACACCGGGGGACGCTCTGTGACTTGCACTGCCAATGTTTAATAGATGGTTCAGATAAGCCAGACATCATGACACCTGTTAAGTGTCTTGGGGACCTTGGGGAACATAACAAAAAAAAAAATTAATTGAGATAGGAAGTTTGTTTTTTGGGTGTCTTTTTCCCCTCCTGGCTCTGTTTTCCCCCAGAAAAGGGAAATGGTAATTAAAGAGCACATTCATTGACAGATAGTGTACATTGTTCCAATACAAAGCACAGTGATTAGGTAGATCTGACATGGAGTTTTACAAATAACACATCTGAGACACAGCGAAATAAATAAACGACTATGCATTGTTGCTGCAAAGCCCCCTGCAGCCAGTTCTTGGAACAGAATAGGAAGGATTTCTGAGAAAAATTATCCATAATACTGCTTTTCATTGCTTTGTTCAGATACTAGGTAACATGCAACAAGTGCAATGCTTCCTAACAGTTATATGACAATATGCACTAAAGCATTAGACAGCATGCCACCTTTGTCATCAAGCTGGTTACACAAGTACTTATACAATGCATCCACATTATGAAACAGCATTGCTGACTGCAGGAACAGTGATGAAACATACAGGGCCTGAACAACAAAAAACAGCCAAAATATGTTGATAAACTGGAAAACTAAAGCCTAGCAATACTGAATTTTGATTCTGTGCTTAGGAACTAGCAAATTAGATTAGCCTATGGAAGCAACACAGGATGTCACTTTAAGACTATTTAAAAGATGCAAGCATCTGCTGTAAAGAAATTCACCTTACGGAAAATATACCCATGAAGTTCAGTAACAACATTTTCTTTAAAATTGTTTTGTTTTTTTGTTGTTTTTTTTTTTTTTTTAAGAGGGAAACAAACCAGTCTGGGATATCAACACATGGACCTTAACAGAGCTAACTAATCTGAATTTCAGCCTGATTCTGGCCCTGCTGTAAGCATGTTGAGTTGAAGTACTCTATGCTGAACAAAGTTTGTTTCCATAAGTATCACTTAATTTCTGCAGGTAAAGGCATTGCTTGATTTTCTGAAGTCTAAGAAGTGTTCTTACACTTGAGTAAACTCATCTTAAGTAAACTGAAATCCCAAATGCCACATCCTCAGATGCCACACAAAAAACAAATGAAGGATGGTGTACTGTGAAATGTAGGAAATGTTAGCACAGAAGACATACCTCATAAATCAGCACAAAGTTCTTCAGCAGAGACTTATGGGGAAGGAAGCCACGCTGCTTCATTGCTTGGAAGTGAAAAAGTGAGCTTTCAAAAGTGAGCTTTTATTACTTTAAAAAAGTGAGATTTCAAAAAAGTGAAAGAATTACAGGAAATTTGTAATAAAAAGAAAAAAATCAGTGTGCAATCATAAATGCAAAGTAGACTTTAATCTTTAATATATTCTGTGTTCTCAGCCAGTCTATCTCAAAAACAGTGACACTCTTCAGGATAGAAAATGAAAAGACAAAACGATGGTTAGAGGTAGAAAAGAAAGCAACTTCTCTGGAAGGGAAGAAAATTTCTAATCTTAGCAAATCAGAGAAGGAAAGCATGACGGGCATCTACCATATCGCAAATTGCACACAGACAGTAAATAAGAAACAAGTATTTATCATTTCTCCCAGTGTAAAGCTGGGAGCAGTCAATGAAATTCTCAGCCTTTAAAACACATAACTGGAAGGCCTCAGCATAGGTCACTCTGTCAAAAAGGAGTCAGACAAATTAATGAAGGGCTGGTCCATCATAGTGATAAATTAAATCACAGGCATCAAATGATGAATCAGGTAAGAGCTTGTGGTGTTTACTGTTGAGTGAAATCCCATTCTTTAACACTACACTTCATTTCTTACAACTGTTTTCCTAAGGAACAGCTGTTAGCCACCAGAATCCTACTTTTTGGGTAAAACAAAACCAAATCCCCAAACACCCTGCTTTCTTTACCCCAGTCCACAGGAAAGTATGCCTGTGTTTTTTCACAACTGAGATTCATATGCACTTTTCCATTAGTGAACCAAGAGTGAAACTCAGCATAAACAGCGAATAAGCTAAAATAAGAAACATAGCAAATAGTTCCGAAAATAAGAGCATCCCTTGGCAGTGTCTGAAAGCCCAGTGCAGCAGGCCAGAAATAACACAGGGCACAGGCTTAACAAAGTTACTTCTACATCCCCTCCTACCTTCCCCATCCCCAAGAGGATAAAAAAAATTAAAGGCCAAAATATATAGATAGACAGACAGACAGACCAACCCCACAAACATGAGAATATCAGCTGGCAAAGCTCATATAACACTTTATTTGAACCCCTCACTTTGGAATACTTATGTATCTTTGTACTCCTTCGAGGAAAAAACAGAGCAAAATAGATGAACAATACAGTAGTACTGATACGGAGTACTGACATTCCCCATGCAGAAAAGCTTTGAATGAGATCTATACTGCATAATTATTCATTGACACGTTTTTAGGACATAAATAAGGGTAGGGAAAATAAGCCACTTAGGATATTTGAGAGAAAGGAGGACATGCAGACAGATGCCATGGCCAAAACAGCAAACTGGATGTGTACTAGCAGTGCAGTATAGTGACAGAAGTAAGGGATACTCATCAGGGCTGCCTTATGTCCCTGAGGATGGCATTAGAAGTGCTTGCTCGCCCTTGGAGCTGCATGCCACCCCTCCACCACTTCTCTGCCATGCCAAGGGACTCCTCAGCTAGGCAAGATGAACAGCTAAGCTGCATCACAAGAAAGCCAGGCCCATGATCTGTCCCTGTGGCAGCCGCCCAAACAGGACTAAGTTTGTTGCACACAGCAGTATAAAATAAATTTCAGCAAGAAGCAGCAAGTCCATTTCTTTGAAACACACAGAAAGCCAATTTGCAAAAATAAACAGTGCTATTGGCTCTAGTCCCATATAATCTGCAGAGGCTTCAATGCATTTTGGGGGTCATCAGTGCTCAGTTCCTTCTCCTGGCACAGCTAATGATAAATGGTCTAGAGAGACACTCTTCAGAGAGGACCACAGGCACCAACCACCCACATTTTGCAAAGTTCATAACCCCTCAGCCTCTGGACATCCTTCCACATGCTGGAAAGGCAAAAGACAAACAAACACTTTTGTTTGTTTACCACTTGCACAAGGCAAAACAAACACTTGGACACTCTCCCCTAACTATGCAACCCATCAGAGAAGGGCATTTTTAAAGATAATTATTTTTATTACAAGTTGAACTCCTGCCCTGGTGGCAAGTTTATGGGATTTCCAATTTCACAGCTTTCCCTAGGGTTATCTTTTGAGTCATCTGAGCCAAAAGGACCTCAGGCTACAGCAAGTGATGCAAGGCTCTTCAGTGTTACCCTGTATAAAGCACTTCAGCGTAGCTGCAGAACCACTACACTACAAACCTTTCACAATCCAATACAATCCAAGATGCCCTCTGTAAGACCAGTGATATGCCGCACAGCATCAAAGCAAATTATCTCCCCTCCTGTACAATGATCCTATAATATCTCTAGGGAGTAAGCATACTATAGCTGAGGGATGAAATCTTCAGCTGGTGTTAACTGGTACTGCTCTGCTGAAGTCAGTGGCACTATTCAAATCTGTGCTAGCTGAAGAGCCAAAAACCTCATAAATTTGCATTACATTACGAAGAGTTACCAGAAACTGAATGAAAGAGTGGGGGAGAGATTATTTTTCTTCTAATAGTCTATGGACTATATATCCCTTACGTAAGTTAGGAAGCACCTCAAGGATATACACCTGGCACTACATTCTAGACATTAACACACATCTCAGTGTTCCCAGGAAGGGGATGCTGCAACAGCAGAACAGCACAGCCTGGGAGGGGACTGATTGTTTTCAGTCTCCTCCAGTAAGAGTTTGGAAGCAGTTGCTCACTGCTCTTTGCTTGTTAATGTCTTAAACCCCCACCCAGGTTGAAATTCCCTGCATACTGGGAGTCAGCCAAGCCCAATTCAACAATTTCCCCCCACCCTTGAAATTGTGGTTTTCATATTCATTATTATTTTAATTAGTCAAAACTCTAGCCTTATTAGTTTGCATTATATATTTACAGGCATAAGATTTTCTTAGCTGTGTACTCAGTGCATACATGCTATATTCACTTTACCAAGCCCTCAATTTCTCTGCGAGATGCTTTCCATTCATTTAGCCTGCCCTGCACAGAGCAAACATTTCTGCATTCTCATCACACCTTAACATCAGCACTGACATCAGACACCAGCCAGTCAACCACCATAAGATCACCATTAAGCTGCTGAAGAAAAAATCCTAATAAGACACATACAATGTGAGGTATTTTTTCCATTAAGATAATAAGAGAAAATGAGAGTCTGAATTGTGCATGACATCATGCCAGTTTTCAAAACACATACTTTAAAAGCATGTTAATCCCTCCCTTTGGGATTAAATTTGTCCAAATGCCTGGCTGCTAAAATGCCTTTAAATGAAACCATGAAAAATATGACTAGCTAACACTTCAGGGCTATGGGACTGTAAAACATTTGCAGTAACAACTCACCCTGTAACACCATATATGCAATAGAGCAATTCATTATTAAATTAGCCAAAGTCACCCTCAGATACACACCAAGATCTCCAAATTTCATTTATATGGAAAATGTCCTCAGTCAGTCTTTTAACTGGAATATCTGGGGGGTTGTCAGCTTTTAAGATTTACAATTTTAAAGTAAATAAATAAGTAAAAGCGCCCGTGATTGACAATCCTGGACCAAACACAGGAAGAGGCCAACAGAACAGAAATGTAGCTTTGATGCCCTAGCCTCACCACCGTGCTCTCCATTCAGGCAGGAAGGGGGGAGAATCAAAGTCTTTTATTAATTTCAAAAGCAATAGGGCCTTGTTGACACGATCAAGTGGGAGGTATCCCTGGCCATGGCAGGGGGGTTGGAACTAGACAGTCTTAAGGTCCTTTGCAACCCTGACCATTCTACAGTTAAGCACCATGAACGCAAGCATGTACAAATATACACCAATATATATGCACACACTCGCATATAAACACCAATTGCATCTGTTCTGAAAGGAAAATGTTAATATATTAAGAAAGGTGCAGAGGTAAATACAAGCAGCCAAAAGATTGAAAATATCCTTTTAGAGTGGCAAATAATTAAGAAAAGTAAGAAAAAATAAAAAAAAAAAAAAAGAGGAAAGCCATCCTTATTATGCGTGTGTTCTCATAACTAATGGACTAACGCCTTGTTTTGCTAGTTCTTACAACTCTCTTGATTTTGAATCACATCTTGTATGTGTCCATGCTTTTGCTCCTGTCAGTATAAATCCACTTCTTTCAGCAGTTATGACAATAGTAACAGGAGTCACACTTTGCCAGGTGAGATTTAAATGATGTAAGTGGTTATTTTTTGCCTTTACAGAAGGGGGCAAACATCGGTAATGTGCTGGCTTTACAGCTTGAGAAGCTATTTCATCCCTCTTCCCTTCTGTAATAAGATAGAAACAGTATCTCCTGTATTTGCACCACAAGTGTGCAAGCAAGGATAAATTAATATCTTCTCCTCCATGCACAGGACTGGTCTAAGGTTTACTAATGACGAAGTTCACTAATGACAGACTTCCCAAAATGCTCATGCGAGAGCAGAGGTTTCCATCCAGGGTCACAGCTGTGGAACATCTTTCCACTGCCCAGTGGAGACAGCATCCAGAGCCAGCTGGAGCTCCTGTGTTCAAGACTGACCACTGAAGGATTGTCCTAGATTAACTATTTTTTGAACTAGAATACCAGCAGGGCTCATTTAACATTTCAACCAATACTACTGTTAATAAACTGTCCCAACAATTAATGCCACACCACGTTAAAAAAACATGCTGTAACTCAGGTTTCAAAGTACAGGTTACCAGAAACACCAGTCAGCAAGGGGGAGTTTAACCATTAAAATACTTTTTCCCACTGATTTCAACTTTGCTGGAACTTCAACTTTCACATCACAACCACAGTTTCAATCGCTATATTCAATTATATTTATAACATTATGCAGAAACTTTTTAGCAGGCAAATTTTAAAATTTCCATTATGTTCCTGATAAAATGAAGCCACAGATCTCCTTGCTCTGCAAACTGCACTTCTAGCGGTAACAGTGAGCTGCTATGATACAAACTTTCTGTGAAACATGCCCAGAGAAGCTGTGGCTGCCCCATCCCTGGCAGTGTCAAGGCCAGGTTGGATGGGGCTTTGAGCAACTTGGTCTAGTGGAAGCTGCCCCCGTCCATGGCATGGGATTGGAACTAGGTGATCTTTAAGGTCCCTTCCAACCCAAACCATCCTGTGATTCTATGATACTGACCTTCACTTAAAATATTCACACATGCTTTCAGGCTCACTGACTTAATTCTCTTTTGAATATGGACTACAATAAGGAAATTTCTCTGACTAAATGCTGCTATACCTTTCTTCAGGAAGCTTCTGCACACAAACAAAACAACTGTAAAAGACTGGGAAGAGTGCTATGAATTAAACCAAATTGCATAGATATGGCAGTTCCCATTGAAAAATAGGGAATTTACGAAGGTCTCCACTAGGAAGAGTAACCCCTAGCATTGAAGTCTTGGCCCACGGAAGTTCATTACACTGCCCCAAGAGGAGACAGGATTTTACCTTAAATGTTTATTCCAATTTCCATCACTTTTGAAAAAGAAAGGTTGTGCGTGGATGTGACTTCAATTTAGCTGTTTTTATAATGCCAAGCTAGGAACAACTCTAATAATAAGCAGATCGTTCATGCAAAGTCACATGTTTCTCTTTCTGAAACGCTGATTTACCCTAGTACAAAACAGAGCATGTTACTCATTGTGGAGGACAATTAAGTCGCAGAAACATTCACTGCTCACTGGGAACAATTGGCACCATTATGTGATCAACAAATCTATGTCTTATGCACATTCCCCACCACCACCCTTTTTCTCTTTCAGTCATCTAATGTAAGCATGGGAGATAGGGGAGAAGCTTATATTGTAAAATTCGCCTTTAGCTCCTGATTTTTCTTCACGTCTTGGGATACATCACGTACCCTAAAATCACAAGACTAATACAAGAACTATGACATTCTAAATAAAAATTAGTTCTCTCTCATAAGCCTTTTGATATTTTTTTTAACATCAAAAAATGTAAAGATTAGCATTCACAAGGTTTTCTTCATAAACACGAAGGGTAACGATTTACTTCAAGATGAAGAAGAAAGCTGAGATATTCAGAAGAACTCTCAACTCCTGTATTTGGCATTCAAATAAAAATTAAACCCCTCCAAATGCTGTAAGATTCCAAAACATCATCAGGCATAGTGACAATGCAGATGCAAGGATGGATGAGGGAGGGGAGAGATGTGTGGAACTGAGCTGTTCCAAAAACTACGGAATTTTATATAAATTGCATTAAAAATTAAAAACACCTTCTAAATATAATTTGAGCACTCTACCTTCAGCTTTGGGGCCTCAGTACAAGTAGGATGTGGAGCTGCTTGAGTGAGTCCAGGGAAGGGCCATAAAAATGATCAGAGGGCTGGCGCACCTCTCCTATGGAAACAAACTGGGCTTGCTGAGGCTGAAGAAGGCTCAGGGGAGGCTTCCAGTACCTAGGGGGCTAGAAGAAATCTGGAGGACTTCTTACAAGGGCAAGTAGTGACAGGGCAAGGGGGAATGGCTTTATGCTGACAGAGGGTAGACTTAGATTAGACATTAGGAAGAAATCCTTCACTAGGAGGGTGGTGAGGCACTGGCACAGGGTGCCCAAAGAAGTTGCGGCTACCCCACCCCTGGAAGTGTTCAAGGCCAGGCTGGACAGGCTTGGAGCAACCTGGTGTAGTGGAAGGTGTCCCTGCCCATGGCAGGGGGTTGGAACTGGATGAGCTTTAAGGTCATTCTATGGTTTTAACAGAAAGACACAGCTCATGCAGTCCAATTATTTCTCCACTTAGAGTGGGACAAGAATTGTGCAAAAATTGTGTTCTAAAAGTTTAGTTTTTTAACAACCTCAAAGTTGAGAGCTACCTCGGGTTCACTATTTTGTGAGCTCATTTCCAAAGAAGTTATCTGTAGAACAACAAGACTGTCTTGCCTATTTCTGTTTGATTGCTTGACATAATACTGGTCATAACTTGCTCTGAAACCATGAAACAGTTAAAAATTATGCTTACTTTTGATATTAAACAAAAATAATCGGAATATAATATTTTTTTCCTTCCGCTGTTAAGTAGAAAAATGCATGTTATTTAGAGAGAAAAGCATTGAGGATCCAGCAAGCATGGATGTAACCAAATTTTTTGTTCATTTGATTTTACTTTTGCCCACATCCTTATTCTGTTTCATTTTCCCCTATTGACAGCACAGGGCCAGCACCCTCCTTGCTGGTTTTGAAGATATGCATAGAAACAGTTCTGGAAACACTCAGGTCTCAACACACATACAAAACTGAGCTATTGATCCTAGCAGTCTGACATGCTTTCTGGAAGGTGAGATTCAGGAATGGATATATAGAGATTTCAGGAAGGTTAGGGTAGATTGTATAGCATATATGAAATCAGCAGAAGTCAAGTTTAATTTGAACCTAATGGGCTGAGAAAAGAGTACACTCACCTTTCAGTTGGGGTGCTCAGGTTAATTACCATGGCGCTTGCAATGTCTTTCTCACTCTTTCCCATTTCACCTTTCAACACAGGGCATGAAATCCTCTTCCGTCAAATTCGTATTCATTTTACAAATTAAAAGGTTTCCAAAAGTTAACTCATCTTTGGCCATTTTACTTTAATACAGACTATTTAATCAACATGCTGTGACATGCGTTCTTTCCCATACATTCAGCATTCTGTGTATTACTCTATTTTTCCTCTCCTCCTTCCCCTGATTTCAGAAATACATCCCAGGTCACGTCATCACTCTCAGGAGGACAGGAAGGCAGAGATGCATAGTAGGTAGTGTTGTAACAGGTGCCACTACTAATTGCATAAAGATAATTTTATAGCAATTACAGGGCTGGCAGAAGTGCCAGAACTGATTCCAGGGAGTTTTTTTTCCTCATTTATAAGTAGTAAACATCCACTACTTTAATTAACACCGTAAGCCAAATAAATTAATTGCTTCTTTAACGTGTAGAGCTATCAATTACTCTACACAGGCTAGTGGCAAAAATGCAATAAATGCTCTGTAAGAAAAAAAAAAAACTTGAAAACTTTTTTTTGCCTATTATAAAACATCACAGTATAAGCATTTCTTTGGGGAAACAAAAGAAAAAACACCCTTAAATCATCTAAACCACTGCATTTTAAATCAGGAGCACAGCCACATCTCATTTATTAAAAGACAACATGAAATTCAATTCTTACAAGCACATACTGATTTTCTTCCAGACTCAAAAGTGTTGAGCCGATTGCATGTAACTAGAAGTGGAAACACATCCCACAGAAGGTGTTTTATTTATAAAGAGGAAAGAAAAATACACTTCCATTATAGAACCCCGAGGAGTACCTACAAGATCACTCACAGGCCAGCGTCCCACTATGTTAAGTGCAGTACAAACACAGGGCAACAAACTCTGTCCAAACCCAAAGCATCAGTAGAAAGACCACAGAAAGAACGCTTCAGCGGGGTAGTTACGCTGACAAAATTTTCCAGGTCATTGACTAGACCCTAGCGTGGTTTGGGAATTTACTAACTTTGCAAGTAAATTAAGCTTTAAATATTTAACACTACTTTAATCTATTTTTAGCTTCACCATCTAAAACTTGTAACTCAAGTTACAGCAAAAAGGCCTGTTATCAAAAAGGCCAAAGAAAACATTCCTCAAAGAAACGCTGAAAAGCACCAAAGCCTGAATTTCCAATAACTAGAACTAGTGAGATTCAGACTAGCATCAGTAACTACGAAATTACAAACATGGGTTAAAACTCAGATTTAGTCCTTCTAAAGACTTATAATTCAAAACACTGGCTGCCATATTTGTTAAGCAACAGAAAGCAGCTTCTGTGCCACGTTTGTATGTACAAAGCTCTGTGTTACCGTTAAACTACAGAAGGGCTCTATCCCAAAGCAGTGGTTCCCAGGCACTGAAGTTGATGCTGAGCTCCTGCCCATGGGACCAGGCTCTTCCAAATCTCTTGGCTCCTATTTGATGGTTGGGGATTAACAACACTAGAAACTAAAATTCAGAATTTCCTAAAGGGATGTATATAAGCCTGTTTTTAGTCTGGTTTAAACTTTACTTACGTACACATTTTAAAATACATTTAATTCTTTGGCCAGTTTTAACCAAATCATGTTCTTATGCGTTTAATGAGTATCAGCGTCCTCGTGTGGGAAGGGAGGAGAAACTGAAGTACCCACTCAACATTACTAGCATTGCCTCAACTGCAAACCAGACAATGCATTTCCCTGGTGATAGTTTGTAAACACAGGAGGGAGCAGGAAGTCCCTGCTCTGTGGGATGGCTTTCAGTGACAGCACAACAGGAAAAACATGGAGGTCAGGAAGAGGAGAGGGAGGAAGACAAGATGTGGTTGAGAGAGAGGAAGAGAAACTGGTTAGTACAGTGGGAACAAGATGCAGAGGGTACAGATCTGTAGGATGCTTAATTCTGCTTTTCCCACTATTCCTAAAACTATATATGTATAGATTTTTTTTTTTCAATGTTCCACGCGGAAAATCTGACATGGGATTTTGCAAAGTTCCTGTCCTGCCTCCTAATTGAAAGGATATCATGGAAGTTTGAAGTCTAGAAATTCCTGTTAGACATTTAAAACTCTACATCCTGGTGATAACTGAGCTACCTGGGGAACAACATTTTTGCCATCTAGGAAATTCTTCATTTTCAAGTTTTCATCCCAGTTTTGGAGACTCCCTAGATGTCTTATATCCCCCCATTCCATAACAGCCTAATCAGGCAGTGTGATGACAAAAAAGGGCATCAGTCAAGGGGACAGACTGATACCTAAACCAAAGGTGCCACAGCACAGTGTGTCTTCCGATGATCTAGAATTTTCCAATGACAATGCTAGAAAGCTGTCAGCTCCTGTCCAACAGTACCACAGTGCCCCTCCTCATCAATTACTTTGCTTAGTGGGTAACACACCAGGAGAACAAGGAGGCTGTTTGAAGGACTCTTGGTAGGGACACAGGAAAGCTTGTGAACTTAGCCAGAAATGTCACTCTGCCATACATGAAGATAAATCTGACAAGGATGTTCTGGGCAGAATAATGCTCAAAACAGCTTGCACTCTGTTTTCATCCAGAAAAGTACAGGAGCCCAGCAGTTCAGTGGCATAGAAGAAAGTATATACTACTCACATTATTTATCCAGACAAAGATTGAACAGTGTGATGGCAGGCTGGTCTGCTACATACTATCACCTTATCAGGGCTCCCATAAGGAGCAGAACAGTACCTTGATGGTGGCTTGGCTGCAGGAACTGCCAAGGGCGCAGGCAAGGATGCTGACCAATATTGGTTCAATATTTTTGGTGCTCCTCCTGCCTACAGGTAACTTTTGTCTCATCTTTTACATACAGCGTAAACTATACGGACCTGACATCTTGTTGATATTCTCACTACAGAGCTTAAAGTGGGGAGCGGGTCCTCCACTCTGCATTACAAACAGCATCAGCACCACAGCAGAAACATTGAGCAAAAAAAGAAAAGAAAATCAAAACTGAGCTCTATCACATGCACTGAACTCCTTGAGTTCAATCCCATGGAATGGAGAGAAGGTAAAGTCTTTGCAAGTGATGAAAGACACATTCATACCTAGGCTGGAATTTACAGCCATCAATGAACTAATCACACAACTGACATAAATCCTAGTCTAGACAAAGCTTTGTACACTGAAAACAGTAAAAATACAGTGCAGTAGCACAGAAGACAGTTTCACCTTCTTCTGTAATGAAGGTAGAGATCATTTCAGCTAAGGCTAGAAAAGATTTTAAGCACCCAAGATTCATGCTGACTTCCACTGTCTTGACATTTTACTGTGCCTTTTAAACACACAGTCTAAATTCAAAGTCCCTCAGATATGGATCTACCAAACCCACACCAGCTATTTACAAAGGTCATTTTGCACACAGGGGTCCCAAATTATGCCAGGGACAGCTACTGCAAAACAGTGAGAATATGATGGTCCTCAACCATATTTTCTAGAAGTCTTTCACAACCTCGTGCACCAAATCTGCCTGTCCCCTGATTCTTGCTCCTCCCAACCATTTTAACCAATTTGCATATCCTATGATGCGGAAAATAACAGAAACAATGTTTCACTAGGTGAGAAGAGGGGGAGAATAGGAGATTAAGAGATGGGGAAAGAACAAGCATGCAGCCAAGGCACTGCATGCCCCACACACTCACTGCCAGGAAACCAGAGACTCCAAAATCTTTAGCCAGGGTTAAGAAAGCATCCTGAAAAATTACTTTAAAATATCTGTACAAAATAGTTATCTTAAAAATCCTTGTTCACTGAGAAGTAAGGATGTACAGCAGTAACTTGTTCTCTGTGCTAACCGTAGTTAAAGGAATGTCCAGAAACCAAGGACTAATAAGGCACTATAAATGCAAACTGCTGGGAAACAAGAAATGCAGTTAAAGACTGCTTTGTGAAGAGGTGGACACTCTAAATTCATCCTGCTTGATACAAGGCAGGAATAAATCTAACCTTCTATTGCTGTTGTTTTACAGGCTGCCTAGCAATTCTTTCTGGCCTCTGCAACAGACCATGCCTACCGCAATGAGAGAAGAATGGTGCAGAGGCATTGCAGTCAGCAGCACAGCGAGTCCAGCCCCAAGCTCCCCAGTGGGCTGGGTCCAGCTGTATTTATGGGCAGACGCAACGAGAGGAAGCTCACACTGTGCTTCAGTGGGGAGATACGTTCTGAGGGCTTTCATCTATCAGATGCCACGACTTTTCCCCTGCCTCCCCAGCTTTCCTACTCCTCAGCACTTGTATTACTACTGTTCTGCAACTTCTGCTGCCATAGAACCAGTCTTGCTGTGGCAAGTATCTTGGCAGATTTTCAGACACTAGGAAAATATCCTTTCTGGCAGGCACAAGCCCCTGCAACATCATGAGACCAAGTACAGCAAGGGTCAGATTAAATCTGAGGTCTATTAATAACAATTTAGAGCAAAGCCTCTACCCAATACACAATACTAACTTTTCCAGCTCAGGATGTGTCAGGGTGGTGTTGCTCTGAAACACAACTGTATTTGCTTTAATCCCAGATCAGGTGCCAGCATACTGAAAATGCCTGAATTTTACATTTATTCCTCTAGGCTTATCTTCAATACTGATTCAACACTGATGCCAGTATCACTGTGACAAGAGAAGGCTAATTACATTATTCTAACTGCGCAGATGTAATTCAAACTTGTTTATCTCTGGGAAATGTTTTCTATACGCTTTTCAGTATGGAGACTCAAAATGATAGGAACACACCCGGATTTGCATCCAGTGGGAAAGTACCTACTGGGCTGCTGCTATCTGTGCTGAGGAGCCCTTGAAATGAAAACAAACCAACCACAAATCACACTAACGGGAAGGCTGTCACTTCTGGATTCAGCCATAGAAATTAAATATAATAGGGGGAAAGAAATATTGGCTTTATTTCCAGACATAAAAAGTAAATCAACTGCACAGAATGACATTCCTCTCCTCCCCTTCATCCCAAACCAGATAACAGAACTATGGGAGTATACAGAAACTTTCCCACCTTTTGACAACACAATTTTTAAAAAAAGAAAGAAAAAGAGAAGAGAGGAAAAATAATAAACCCCCCAGCTGTTTATGCTCTGGAGACTACGCATATCTATTAAATACATTATAGAATTATTGACAAAATTTAACGGCTTCCTGAAATTAAACAACAAAATACGTAATCTCAGCAATACCAGGAATCTCAGTTCAGCTGTAAATTTCCACAGGCTCCTTGGACAAACTGGAGGGTGTTTACATAGAAGGTACTTAGGAAAATTATATAGATATATAAAAAACATACATATACACGTATACATATATATATATGCACTTGTGTGTGTATATATATATAAAACTAAAAGTGTCAGGAGAGAAACAGTCTCAGTTTCCTGACCTGGTATCCCAAGCTGGACACCTAAAAAATATTAAGACTCATTAGCCCCCTAAGTCTCCCACCCTGGGCTCAGCAGGTCCTTGGGAAGCACAGTTCCCTCCACTCCATCCTCCTGACTGACCCAGGTTGCAGCAGCCAAGGCAAGGCAAAGATTTACTCCCCCTCAGATGTGTGGCCACGGGCTTCTAAAGGGCCAGAACATACTAAAACGCAAACAAATTAGTAATAATATCCATCACGAATATCACATGTTTGGTTTCTTTTCAGCTTTGTTTTTGTGTCATCTAATCCCAGGCTTGAGCCTGCGTTCTGTGAAGCCTAGGCAGAATCAAGCACTTGAACAACACATATTTGCAAGTGTCCATTCCTATTTAGACTCCAAAACAAATGACCTTGAATTAGAAGTGGAGACTTTTTGAAATATGCGTTTGTAATCTAGATACTCAAACGGGATGTGGGACTTTCCCAAAAGCTTTGCTACCAAGTGGCAGCTGAGCACTGGAAAACCCAACTTTCACACATTCACTACCTCTGTGGTCAAAAAAGAATGGCTGTGTACCCAGCTCTCACAGCCTTCTGAAGAATATATTCCAGTCCTCCAGAGCTCTGGTATCTGGCAAGTTTTCAATATTGCATTGCTGCTGACTATCCTAATGTGCTCCAGGATAATACTGAATTATGAGCCCAGCCCTTTGCACAAACTGTTCCCGTATTCTTTTCAAAAGACTTCCCTCCTCCACCCACAAAGTTAAAGAAGCAATTCAAGCCCCACTGTGGAAATATCAAGTTTGTGTTTCAGTTGAGAGGAGTGCAATGCAGAGGGAACAGAGGTTGACAGAGACAGAAAGGACAAGCAAACAACCCTGATGAGAAAGTTAGAGTAGGGAAAGTGCTGAGGCCACAAGAAAGAAAGCCGTGCCTCTCATCCTTCCATTTGTAAAGGATTGAGAGCAAAAGGATCAGGAAACAACAGTGCTCAGATCAGAGATGAGCAAGAGAAGCATGAGTCTGCAGGAAGCAAAAGAACTTGAGATAAGCAAGTATGCAACAACCAGGTTAAAAAATAGATTAAAATAAATAAATAAATGCAGCAACAATCAGATGGACACTTACTGCAGTGCTGCCACTCACAGGCATTTCTCTAAATAGTGGCCACCTGCTAACTGGGCTGGCCCGTTCTTCTCTGGCATCTCTGCACAGGAGATAATCTGACAGCTGTGATAGATGATTAAGAACTAGAACACATTTTTTTTTCCTAAGGAAACTATTCAGCTGGAAGGGAGAGGGGGGCAGCCCTCCAGAAGTGGCCCCGGCCCTCGCGGTCCAAGCAACACAAGGAAGCAAGGCACCACACAGAGCCAGCCTCAGACGTCTACTGCTGGCGTGTGACAGAGTGGTGTCTTGCACAGCATCAGGCCATTCATGCAGGATAAAAGGGTGCTGTTCTGCAGTGTAAATATATAGGTGGTCTGTTCAGCTCAAGGTTGAGCCGTGGTAGTTCCCATGCTACACTTGGTAGACCAGAAACCAATCTCCATTCCTGTCTGTCTAGCATCTTTTATGATAATTGAAGGCAAAAAGGGAGTTTTAAAGCAAAATCAAACTCTTTCTTATTAAAATCACCCTTTCTTATTATTTTGCCTGACTTGCTTTGGAATAAAACTACTTGGCAAAATCTTCAAGCTTAGCAATTTAAGTTAAGCACTTAATTCCAAGTTGAGAGAATTAAATACAGATATCCACACACCTGACTCACTACTGAGCATTTATAAGAGATCCTTATTTTTAATGAGAACAAAGCCCTAGGAGTTAAGAACACTGAGAATTACAGCTTAAGTCAATACTAGACTCCAAAACAGAATAAAATCAACTCTTTCTTGCTTTATATATAGCTGACTGGCTAGCAATCCCAACCAAACTCTCAAGTTTACATGATGAGTCATACCAAACATTGGTCAGCTTCATGGCAACAGGTCTGTATGCAAGCAGTGGAAGATAAATATAAAAGAAGAATAACAGAAAAAAAAAGCAAATCTGTGCTATTTATGCAAGGCCTGTATCCACACTTAATGTTAACTAGACACAAGCAGATTTTAATGCTCCATCCCTGGCAGTGTTAAAGAGAGAGTTGAACAGAGCCTTGCGTGACATGGTCTAGTGGAAGGCGTTCCTGCTCATGGCAGGGGCTTGGAACCAGACAATCAGTTAGTTCCAACCCTAACTATTCTATTACAACTTCTTCAGAAATACTCACTGTTTACTTTAAGAAACAGACTCCTTCACAGTAATCTGAAGATGAACACACTGTTTCTTCACATCTCCATACAAAAAAATTCATTCTAAACAACTCCAACAGGGGTTTAAAGCCTGAAAGCCACAAAGCTGCTTAATCAACTGCAAAACTGAAATCACCTGATATCCTGACCTAAGGTGATGAGCTGCTCACACACGAGGAAAATTGGTATTACCTATTATCTCAAAAGGGTTCACCAAAGCTATAGATCAACGCATCCTTTGAGCAGTAATATCTGATATTATGACTACACACAGTACAAATATAATTTCAAATTTAGTAGTGAGCTGAATAAGATAACTTCGTATTCAAAACTGAAAGATTTTCATTATGTCAGTGCAAAAAGAATCAAAATAAGATGATGCTGATGATGCTTATTTACCACCTCTGACTTCTCAGGTGGAGATTTATTTCAGAAAACACTACATAAACAAGACTTAAAAGTCAGAGAATCCAACTCTGCCTCCTTGAGATGTCTGCAGATAATAAAAACAATGCACATACCAAGCCCCATGTCTAAGGAGGATTTCAATCCTTGTTTAATGACTTACTAGGCATGGAAGAGATTATTTCCAGTTATGCTCTATCTTGATCCTTGTTTTCATCCACCAGTTTCACCTGAGGTTTCATCAAAGGAGGTTGTGGCACTAGCTACACAGTTGTTAGAGGCCAGCGAAGTTCACCTATGGGCTGATCAAGCAATCATAAGACAGACGGTTTTGCCCCACTATCAGAAAGTTTCACAAGTTATGTCAGCAGGAGTAACAGCTATGCCTTTAAAGACAGATTTTCAGTTCAATGTAGCACAAGCTGAAGCTGAGATGGAAAGAAATACAGTATTGTGGCTCTAAAAACACACCTTACTCTTCAAAAACCAAGCCTTCCTATGGAAACAAGCCTTCCTGAGTGGCACTACAGGGCATGTGCTGGCCCAGATTTCTTCTGAAGGGTTTAATTCATCATCATCTGATTAGTGATGATTTGAGGAGCAGTTGCAGAAATATGTGCCCATAATTTCAAGGCAGTATGATTCATAGGACGAATGCAGGATAATAGGTGTAAGATATAAAAAACAGTACTCCTTTACCCACCAAGTCTTGTTTTTGATGAGAGGACATTCCCCAGCCCCTAAGAGTATCATATGGAAAAGGAAAAGCATGTTCAGCAACCTGTTTATACGGAAAAATCTTGCTTTGTTTCTGGATTTAATGTAAATACAGCCCTGTTTTGGGCACCCACTGAAAGATGATCAGGCAATCATTTCAAACTTGGTGTGACCTCCCTCTTCTAAATTGAATAACAACATCCACACTTTCCCTATCTTGGCATTTGCCAAGCTTAAAAATAAATCCATGCACTTGTCAAAATTAGCACTGGAAAACAGTCAGCCTTATCTAGTCCATCATTAATTAAACCTGTGCTGGAATATCTATTTAGATCAGCTCCCTTAGATGAGTGCTATTTCAGAATTTAAAAAGATTTAGCTTCACCTGCAAGTGTTATGCAGCTACCCAAAACCAAAACCCTCTCCCTTTCAGACAGTGCTTAGGTAGGGGGTTACTCTGCAACAGCTAATCTAGAGTAGTTACTATGAAGTTAAGCCATGCTAATCTTCAGTGAGGATAGAAGTTATGGAGGCTTTTTTGTGTACCATAACAGCTCCTAATACTAAACCTCTACCACTAAAAATGAAAGGTATCTTCTGATGGTTTTTATTATTTTCATGTATGAGGGGTTTTGTGGTTAGTTATATAATTTTTTGTTCTTGGCACTTGCATAAAGAAGGGTTATTTTCTTTCTGAGAAGACAGTGAGAATAATCTCCTGGAAAACTTCTGCATAACTGAAAAATTGGGGAGGAAAATACATCTATTTTCTCCACTGTTTAACATTACTTTTCCTGATTTCTTAATTTGAATAAAAGTTAACCCCTGGTATTTCAAACCTTAGTCATGCAACTCTAATGTTTCTAGTTGGGTTTGAAAGTATTTATGCTTACACACACAGAAGGATTTATAAACACAGTTAATGGAGGTTCTGCCAGAGCGTTTTGCATCAGAAATTTAAATTGTAAAATTCTTAATGTAACCATGAATCTCAGGTTACAAATACGTCTTGACAATTTCCCAGCCAGCCACCTAGCAGCACCAAGAAGAAAAGCCAAGTGTCTCCCTAACACGTGCTGTCGATGAGTTGGATCATGTGTGAGAGAGATACTAGAAGAATTTGGGGAAAACACTTGGACATCCAACTCTGGCTGCCCCATACCTGCAGTGCTCCCATGGGGCGGGCACAGTGGAAACATAGATGAATTTGTACCACAGTGTACTGGATGCCAACACCTAGGAAAGGGGCCGAAAGGAAGAAGCAGAGGGAGTGCAGGGACCAACAGACCCAACAACAGTGCTGGGAGCCCTATGTGACAATATGTGAACTAAACATGTTCGTGGCATCACTGCTGACACCCAATCCACATCACCTGAACTTCCTCCTCTCAACTTGGTCAAACAAGTAGATGTAGCCAATGTGTGCAGCTAAAGCCAAGCACAGTAAATGTGTGGTCTACCATGAAAAGAACCATGAAAGCTTACAGAGCTCCTCATGGGAACAGAATAAAGATCAGAAATACTTTCAGTATTACTTACTAGTAATTATGTTTAAGAACAATTGGACAATGCCCTTAATACTAGGCTTTAACTTTGGGTCTGCCCTGCAGTGGTCAAGCAGTTGGACTAGATGATGATTTGTAGGTCATTTCCAACTCAGCTATTCTTTTTCTTATTTTTTTTTCTTATTCTTATTCTATTCATGGGGGGGTGGGAGGCCTCCTGAAAGACTAATACAGGCAACTGTTAGTTCTTGGCAAAGCACTAGTTTGGCTAGCCATGAAATTGGGGCCGTTGCACAGCACTGGGTAAACCACTTTCTGATCCATTCTCCTAACAGTCTGAGATACACTCTAGTACCTGATATATAGTTTGTTTTAACTGAAATACTATTAAATGTATGCAGGTAGTTCTGCGTCAGTCCGGCAGCATAAAAGTAGCCTTGGGGCAGCAGCACTTGGCAGAAATTCCAGGTGTTTTAAAAGCTGCATGTATATGACTTATTTCTTCCACTGTACATACAAATGAAAACCAGGGACAGCTCAGTGTGAAGTACAGAATGAAAATGCAAGAGAGTGGGTATCACTTGTTTATGCTAACCACTCACACCAGGGGAAGCTTTTCTGCTTAGAGCAACAATTTAACTTATTCTAAATAGCACCTTGTCAGACTTTCAGTCAAGGGATACGACTTGGTGTCAGTCACCTTTTTTGGATGTTGGCACCTGCCCATCAGAATAATGAGAAATCACGCTGTGGCCTTTGTTTTCTTGGCTATGAGACATAAACCTTGAGCCACTTCACTCTTTTCTGATGCTGTGTTTCTCATGCACTTGAAAAGTTGGGATTTTTCCTACCAGTTCATTCTGCAAAAGTCCTAGATGGCCCTCAGTGACCTAATTTTTAATCTGACATCTAAAAAGGTTTGTCCTAGGTCAACACACACAGTAGAGTGCTACATTATAGCAAGAGATATGTGGCAAATCATGGGTCCCTGTGCTCAAGAACCCAGGTAACTGCATGCACCTCAATAGAAGACACAGCCTGTAGCCTCACTTCTGTCCTCTGCTCTTGAAATAACCTCACTTATACCAAGAGTTCTGACACATACAGACACCAAAATAGTAGTTAGATGAATCACACTTAGAGCTGCATGCATGTTACAGTCATGATTTCCACAAAGGCATTTTGCAACCCTTCATAGTCACAGCATTCGTCACTATCAACAGCCTACTGCTTATTAAAGCTTTGGGAACCCATTCTACGGGTACGAGCCTGCTCACAGATTGAAAGCCAGATGCAACTACTACTATATGTAGCATGAGGGTCTTCAATGGTAATTTAACTTGAATTGAAGAGGAGTTAAACCATAGGCTACCCATTCAATGGTGTCAAACTGACTCTCTGAGAAATAAAGGAGCATCAAGACTGTATTTGTATTTCATGACAATTACAAAACAGATATGTCTTTTATTCCCTAAGTTAAACTATGACATTTTCTACATCCTTCCTTCCTGAAGTGACCTATTTCCATCATTGCTAGTAGTAAGACAGAGTCTGAATTATTTGGAACTCATGTTTATACTTTGACTAAAAGTTTAATTTAAACAACTAAGAACAAAATACTTTGGCTTTTTATCCCACGCATTTTATCTCAGAGTGTGAAAATGATAACTGATTATTAAACTATTTTATAAAGGTTCCTAAGTTCACACTGAGATTTTCCAGTTGCTCTCTTGACATTATCAGTACTAATGTATCATACACAGAGGTCTAATGCCAAATATTTCCAAGGATGTGCCTCAATCTCCTCTAATCTTCAAATCTCAGTTTTTAAAAGTGGGTTAAAAACAGAAACTGAAGAGGTCTCAATTCAGGTCTTTACTTCCAGCTACACTTCCAGCTATAGGGGAAGACCTAATTTCTAGTGAAATCCTCCAGGGTTTCGTGGACTCCTCAAAGCCCTTCTCTTGTGGGAGAAAGCAGACTAACTTTCAGGATGCACAGATTTACTCACAGCATGAGGTCTTCCAGAATGTAGCTGTTATGGATACCAAACACCAAACACTTTTCCACCAGTAGTGGAAAAAGGCCAGTGCCTTTGACACAGCGCTATCCGCATGACTGATCCTATGAGTCATTTTTGCAATAGAGTGAAAATCTTGACTCTACAACTCCAAGACCAGCCTCTCCCTTACAGCTCCAGACACAAAAGCCAGCAGGAACACTTACCCATCACGGTGCTCTCCCATATATCACACCATTCCAAATGATACGCTGCATTTGAAAGAACTAGACCACTACCTCTAAAATTTGCTGGAAAAGGTTAGGCTATAAGTAAAGCATTTAACCTGAATGCTCATGGATGAACTCAGGGGATGGATTTTGAGAGGTATGAGGAAATAAGAAGCCACAGACCCTGTGCTGGTGTCATCTGAGCTATCAGCTCCCTGACAGCAGAGAAGCAATGTGGCCGTACAGCCTCCATCCTCACTGGACAGTCAGATCCATCCCAGCACATAGTGTACCAGTCGCTACACTTAGAGAGCAAGAAAAAATCGCTGAAGCTAATCAGTGAAGGGGTTTTTAATTTTGTGACTGGCTATACAGTCAGAGGTGTTATTTCTCTACAAAGAACAAAATTGTTATCGTTTTTTCCTCTAATCCACACTTCTCAAGAAACTCTGTTAATCCCAACTGTTTACTGGGGAAAGCTTTGTACTTTATCTCCCTGAAATTCAAATCGTTTACGCCTGGCCATTTAAGGGAGCTGAAAGAAGCATTTTAAAAGACCTGAAATTGTTTATGCAAAGAAGGCTAAAGGCATCAAGGTAGTTGACACTGCTTCTTCCACATATTCATAAAGGTAGAGATATGGTGAAAACAACTCTGGGAGATGTGAACCCCAGTACTTCTGCAGCACTTACCAGTGCTTCCCACTATCCTTTAATGCAATTAAGAGAGGAACCCCTTCTCTCCTTTGCCTTGCTATATTAATCAAAGGATCAAGGTCCTTTGGATAGTGCAGTCTAAGGGGAAAACTCATTCCAGTGAGAAACAAACACTTCTCCTCTTCACTGTTGGTCCAAACAAGACATTTAATTTTGCATTAAAATAAGAGAAAATAACTCAGCTTGTCTGTATATGAAAACTAAGTCAGGGTCACATAGAGATGATTAGAAAGGTAATTTTAGGAGGCTTCTGGAAAACTCAGATTTAGTCTTATTGGCAATATCCTTACTTTGCTCTTCTCTGTTGCATCAGGACAAAATAACACTTTAACCATCCAGTACAATTTTAAGTGCAGATAATAAATATTTCATGCAAAATATTTTGGCCTATTATCCCACGTATAAACAAGGTTTTAAAACAATAAATCATTCTGAAGTACTTCTCCAAGGGTCATGAATTTCCATTAGAGATGTCTACTATGTAGAAATTCAGTTAATTACCGTCTCATTCCAAAAGTCAGAGAAGATCAGGTATGTTCAGAGAGATGCATCTACCAGATAAGCAGACTCAAAGACTGAAACATGAATGTTCTTTCTGGACCCTTCCTATGAAATGAAAGAGTGCCACATAATTCTTACTATTTTCATTTAGTATTTTTAAGGATACTAAAAATGCACAAATAGGTTTCACTTCTCCACAAATTAATTCACCGGACGAATGGAGAAAGTTTAGTCTTAAGTAAGCACAAACTCTGAGGACGTTTTGATCCAACACGTCCAGTTCTTGCCTCTGATCAACAGGCTATTGCCCATGATTTTTAATGAAAGTTGCTTTAACACAGCGTAAGCATGAAAAGCTTAATAATACACAGGTGGGAGGAGGGTATCCAATGTTTTTCTTTTATCCTTAACTATACAAAGCTAAACAAAGACACAGAATCATAGAATCATAGAATAGTTAGGGTTGGAAAGGACCTTAAGATCACCTAGTTCCAACCCCCCTGCCAGGGGCAGGGACATCTCACACTAGACCATGTCACCCAAGGCTCTGACCAGCCTGGCCTTGAACACCACCAGCGATGGAGCATTCACAACTTCCTTGGGCAACACATTCCAGTGCCTCACCACCCTCACAGCAAAGAACTTCTTCCTTATATCCAATCTAAACTTCCCCCGTTTAAGTTTTAACCCATTACCCCTTGTCCTATCACTACAGCCCCTAATGAAGAGTCCCTCCCCAGCATCCTTATAGCCCCCCTTCAGATACTGGAAGGATGCTATGAGGTCTCCACGCAGCCTTCTCTTCTCCAGGCTGAACAGCCACAACTTTCTCAGCCTATCTTCGTACGGGAGGTGCTCCAGTCCCCTCATCATCCTCGTGGCCCTCCTCTGGACTTGTTCCAACACTTCCATGTCCTTTTTATGTTGAGGACACCAGAACTGCACATAATACTCCAAGTGAGGTCTCAAGAGAGCAGAGTAGAGGGGCAGGATCACCTCCCTCGACCTGCTGGTCACGCTCCTTTTGATGCAGCCCAGGATACGGTTGGCTTTCTGGGCTGCGAGCGCACACTGAAGCTGGCTCATGTTCGTTTTCTCATCGAACAACACCCCCAAGTCCTTCTCTGCAGGACTGCTCTGAATCTCTTCTTTGCCCAACCTGTAGCTGTGCCTGGGATTGCTCTGACCCAGGTGGAGGACCTTGTACTTAGCATGGTTAAACTTCATCAGGTTGGCATCAGCCCACCTCACAAGCATGTCAAGGTCCCTCTGGATGGCATTCCTTCCCTCCAACGTATCAGCCGAACCACACAGCTTGGTGTCATCCGCAAACTTGCTGAGGGCGCACTCAATCCCACTGTCAATGTCACTGACAAAGATGTTAAACAAGACCGGTCCCAACACCAATCCCTGAGGGGCACCACTCGTTACTGGTCTCCAGCTGGACATTGAGCCATTGAGCACAACTCTTTGCATGTGGCCATCCAGCCAGTTCTTTATCCACCGAGTGGTCCACCTATCAAATTGATGTCTCTCCATCTTAGAGACAAGGATGTCATGTGAGACAGTGTCAAACGCTTTGCACAAGTCCAGGTAGATGACATCAACTGCTCTACCCCTGTCCATCAGTTCCATAGCCCCATCGTAGAAGGCCACCAGACTGGTCGAGCAGAATTTCCCCTTAGTGAAGCCATGCTGGCTGTCACCAACCACCTTGTTGTTTTCCATGTGCCTCAGCATGCCTTCCAGGAGAATCTGCTCCAAGATTTTGCCAGGCACAGAGGTGAGCCTGACTGGTCTGTAGTTCCCCGGCTCATCCCTTTTCCCCTTCTTGAAAATGGGGGTTATATTTCCCTTTTTCCAGTCGTCAGGAACTTCACCTGACTGCCATGATTTTTCAAATACGATGGACACTAGGAGGCATCAATTCTTAGTGGCAAAGTTACCAAAAAAGACCCCAAATCAAAAGCCACACATGAGATCAGTCCTAGCTTAGCAGTGAGACAAGGGACTTTCACTTGCTCCGTTTGCAGTTACCACATGAGTTCAGTCATGTGTATTTACTAGTTTCAGCCTTGCTGGATCTATATTGCTGTGGCCAGCCTCTATCTCTCTGATTCCCTTTACTGACCTACGTAACAAACCACAGTGCTCAAGGTAGAGTCTGCTTCAAGTTAAGCACTGTTCAATCTCCTCTCCGGACTCAAGCTCATCTACTACCAGCCTACTTAGAGACCCCAAACCAAAAACAGCAGAAAACATCCTATGGCATCATTTAACTTGCCACAGCTCCCCACTCTTCTGCTTTCAGACTGAGGCCACCTGGATACTTGGCTACAGCCGCAGCCAGCCACCCTTCCCAAACTCTCCTTTCCCAGTTATCCTGTGATGCAGCAGCGTCAGAGGCCTCTCGGCTTGGCTGTGCTTGTGCACTCATTACTACCTTTGAATTTTTCCTAGCTCTTAAGTTTTCTGCCTCACTTTCTAATGCATTTCATTACTGTTTTGCAACCTCCTATGTGAAACAGCTGCCCAGTTCAACATCTCCTCCACTGTATTAGTTCTGGAATGCACTCTATCTTATCATTTATTTTGGCAACAATAACTCCAACATGTTTTTATGTGCATTTCAGTAAGTCTCTTCTTTCTGTTCTGCTTCGGGATTGTTTGACTCTGGATAACTATCGAATTTCTAGTCACATTGTATTAAATTAAGGTACAAGCCCTCAGTTGTCATTTGTGAGCTAACAGAAATTGAGTGCTGAACTTCCCATTAAAATCAAAGGGCAATTCTTCATTTTTACTGAAATTTAACGTTTTGTCTCACAACTGGGGTAACCTAAGGGCATGTGCACAACTCGTTACCACAGATCAGTTGGTGAGCTGAAACTTACTCAACCCAATTTTTCTAAATTCATAGAACCATAGAATGGTTTGGGTTGGAAGGGACATTAAAGCTCATCCAGTTCATACCCCCTGCCACAGGCAGGGACACTTCCCACTAGACCAGGTTGCTCAAAGCCCCGTCCAACCTGGCCTTGAACACTGCCAGGGATGGGGCAGCCACAGCTTCTTTGGGCAACCTGTGCCAGTGCCTCACCACCCTCATAGTGAAGAATTTCTTCCTTATTATTTAATAGAAACATATCCCCTTTCAGTTTAAATCCATTCCCTCTTGTTCTGTCACTACCTGCCCTTGTAAAAAGTTCCTTTCCAGGTTTCTTGTAGACCTCTTTAGGAACTGGGAACTGCTCTTAAGGTCTCCCCGGAGCCTTCTCTTCTCCAGGCCGAGTGCTTACAACACACACAGCCGCAACCCATCCACCTCCATGTGCTCGCACACTCGCCTGTTGCAGTACTGAACCACCTCCCCGGGACGGCGACTGGACCGGGGGTACAGGAACCCTTGAGAACCCCCCCACCCCTTCACGGGGCAGGAAGCGACAGGAGGCGGCCGCTCCCGGGGGGGGGCGGGATCAGGTGCGGGTGGCGGCGGGGGCAGGTCGAGGGGCGGCCGTTGAGGGGCGGGGAGAGGGCCGGGCAGCCGCGGGGTGGGGGCAGCCCGGGACAAACCTGGGCAGAGACGGATTTAAGGAGTGGTTCCAGGCAGAGTGCTCCTGGGCTGTGCTGTCGCTGCTGCTGCGCGCCGCCACCATGCCTGTCAAAGGAGGCACCAAGTGCATCAAGTACCTGCTCTTCGGATTCAACTTCATCTTCTGGGTGAGGGATCCGCTCCCGGAATGGGGCGCGGCGGGGCCGAGACGTGCTCGGTGGGGCTGCCCAGTAGGGAGCTGGAGGGGAGCGGGGCGGGGGAAGGACGAAGCGCCGGGAGCGGTGGTTTGTTTGGAGCTTTTCGTTGTTTGGTTTCACCTTTTCCCTTACTTCCCTGGTTCCCGGGAGGAGAGGGGTGGGTGCACGGCCCTTCTCCCCCCCCCCCCCCCCCCCCCCCCCCCCCCTTGTTGCGGGGGTTTCCGCAGCGTGCCCGCGATACCCGAGTGGGGCGGCGGCACCAGCGGTGTCTCGGTGTGTCTCTCCTCTGTCCTGCCCCGCCGGGCCGGGGGGGTTTTTTCGCTGTCCGGTTATGTGCTGAGTTTCTGCATATGGTGGTAGGACCGCGAGTAGGTAAGGCAGGTGTGTGTGTCCTGGCTCTTAACGTGTGCGGGGGGGTAGCGCTTCCCACCCTCGCAGTACACGCTGCGCTCGCCCTGAAACTCTTTGCGGGTTGTACTTGTTTCTCCCTGGTCTTCTCTGGCGCGACGGCCGTAAACGCGGTCGGGAAACCGGTTCCTCGCAAGTGTTTGTGTGTGGGAGCCTCGGCTGGAGCTGCGGCTTCTGCCTCCTATCTTCAGGCAGCGTCTTGTAAAGAAAATCCTGAAGTAGTTTAATCTGTAGGAGCACACTACCCCTGTAAGTAGGAATCATATCGCTGGGGCAGTTTTCCGCACGATTATCTCTTGTTTGCCAGGCTGTGTCAGAAAACATGGCTTAACTGAGAGGCGCTTCTCAAGCGCTTGGGGTGTAGATGTCTGAATTTGGCATCCTGTGCCTTATGGAAAAGTACACAAGGATGTGCCTAATACAGCAGGTGTGAAGTGAGAGGTTCAAAAAATGGATTTTCTTTTGGCTATCTGCTACAGTGGAGAAATGTCCATGTGACCACTTTTTACCATCTGATGTGGAGAAATTAAGTCAAAGCTGCAGAAAGAAACCACTTCTGGAGTCAGAATATTGCGCATGGGATGGCTGGAAGGTGCAATGCAAACAGATAAAATACTTGTGATCACTCAAAACTGGCTTTCAGCAAAGTACGGAAATGGAGCTGGGATGCAGTTGAGGGAGGTTGTGCAGAGGAACTTTACAAGGGCACAGGAAAGCAATCATTGCCACCTGAGATTCACCAGGAGGGTGAGCAGGGGAGGTATATTCAGAAGGTTATAACTAGTAAAAAGAAAAGCCTAACAGTGGCCTGGCTGAAACCTCTGGGTCAGGGAGGTGCTAAACGTCTTGTTGAAACAGGAGGGAATATGTCTTGCTTTCTGGTCTTCTAGATTTCTTTCTAAAGCTACAGACTTCCTACAAACTACGTTACACCACAAGAGCTATTGCTGTGGCAAAGGGATTGCCTCCAAGATGCTCTTAATGTGCGCATTGCCACTTTGTCTGGAGCTCACTGCTGAGAATAGGGCACATAATGGCTCAGGAGGTACCTGTTGCTTGGGGGGTGTCATGGTAATAAAGATTGGATTCTTTACTTGCACTTTTGGGTGCCCAGTAAATGTGGATGTTGGCTTGACCTGTCAACAGGGTAGAAGGGAGGAAGAATGGTGGTGGGGAATGGGGCCGTACCACATGTAGGCTGGTACAGCTGCCTTGAGTAGAGCTGCTGCCCAGAGCAACCATGAGGGTGATGCTTTTCAAGTGGCCCTCTCAGGGGGCCATATAGGATGTGGGAGAAGAAGAGAAAGAGTAAGAAAATAAAGAATTAAAAGGAGATGGATGCTTCTTTACCTATGAGTATCGCAACAAGTGGCAGGAAGCACCAAGAGGCAGTAAATGCAAGCAGCTCAGTTTAGCCAGAGATAGGTGTTTGTAGACTGGCTGGATTAGTCCTTGGCTTTCAGGGCATGCTACATGTATTTGTGCCCTAACAAAACTGCTGAAGCGAGTTGAGAGTATGGTGTTAGTGAACCTTGTGTCCTCTGTAGAGGAATCAAGTAGCAATATCTTGCGGTATTTTAGATTGTTAGGCCTTGGTGAGCAGTGTAAAAAGAAGGATGCCTTGGGGTGGGCAGCACTAGAGGGCAGGAACGACCCTAATACAAAGGCTTTAATGTTTCTTATATGGCACTGGAGATGTGAAAAGTCTACTAAATAATGGAAATAGATTGAGCAAAAGTGGTGTGCCTGAGTGCAATTCTGACCCTAAAATTTAAAGCACTGTCAGTGACTGTCTCTTGGCCTTGGGAACCTACCTTCCAAAAGGAGGAACAAGCCTTTGCTTGCTTCTGAGTTCCATGGGTGTGGGGTCCTATTGCCTGCACACTACTTGGGAATGGTGATGGTAATGTAGTTAGATTTAATGCACCTTTTGGAGTAAGAGACTCTAAAAGGTCCTGTGAAGCTGTGATGAAGCTTAAATGATATCTCCTTTTTAAAATAAGCTGCCCTAAAAGGACAGGTGAGGAATTTAAATAGTCTGCAGCAAACCTGCAGGTATTTATAGATTGTATGCATGTATTTGCCTCCATCAGTGACTTGGGCAAGGGTGAGAGGAAGCAGAAAGTGTGAAACAACTTGGTATTAAAACAAGAATTGGGAAACTGAAAAAGTTGAAGCTGTGTCCAAGAGAAGGAGATAAAGGTTGATAAATACTGGTGTGTCAAATACAAAGGTAAGATGAAAGCTTTAGAGGAATAACTTGCGGAAGCAAACCCAACTAAAATATCTCTCTTCAGACACGAGGACCAGGGACCTTCTGAGAGAGATCCTTACAGGCAGTGATCAGTCCAGGTGTGTGTGGGGAAGTGATGTTCTATGGGACTTTCCCTTACTGGGGATGCTTAGGGAATACCTTGGGGAAGTTTTGTGCCATAACCTACCTTTGATTCTCAATCTGATAGGCTTGAACTGACCTTTTGATGAAAAGGTGGTGAAACAACAACAGCAAATGCTGATTAACATCTTTGCAGGGTCACATGCATCAGTTACTTCAGAACCATAAGTGCCTTGTGATTAGGTAAAACCTTCTGCTCACCACCCACCTTGGTGCTGGAGGGCTGGAATGCAGTGGATTGGAGGCTGGGTTTTGTTTTATAATATCCTGGTGTATGTAGAGAGCAGCATACATGGTGCTTCTGGAAGAGGCAGAGGAGAAGATTCTTTAAAAGTAAAAAGTTGATGTCCACATGGAGCTGTGATGTTGGAGAAGAGAGAATAGCTACTGTGTGGGGAAGCTGGACTTCATGAAGCTGCTAAAGTCTTTAAATGCCTGAATCTTACAGGCAAGGGCTGGTTGATGTTAGTTCACTTGTGCAGTGTCTCCTGGAAATCACAGAGCTCCTAAAAAAGACTCGGCAGTTCTGGAGTAAGATACTGGTGGGGATGAAATGCCAATTGAGCAGAAGCAGGGCTGAGATTAGGTGAAGATCTGTTGCAGTGGAGAGAAGTAGCAGAGCTGGCATGGAGGAGTGAACTGAGTGTTGATTAGTGCAGTCCCACCTAATCTGGACAAGCATGTGAGGTAGCACGTTGCTGCTTGTACAGCATCTGTTCCAAGCAGTGCTGAAGACGGGTGCATGCTGATGTAGCAGGCTATGTGGCATATGCCAAAGGTAGGCATCGAGTAATGTGTGTTAGCATGAGTAGGAAGTAGCTTGGAGTTGTGAAGTAGTTGGTTCAGGGGCAGCTTCTTCAACAGAGCAATGATGATTTGGGAGAAAAGGGTCTATGATGGATTCACAAAAACACCAGGTGAGTGTTCAGTGGCAAGAGGAAAACTGCTTCACAAGTAAAAGACATAGAGAAGAGGGAAGGTGGTGCCACTGCATAAATCCATGGTGTGCTGATGTCCTGCAATGCTGTGGGCTGCTCTGGTCTTCTGTCTACCTTGAGGGGAATGTTGTAGAGCTTGGTGATTTTTTGGAAAAGGAAGAGGAGAGTTTCTGCTATCAGGAACTGTGAGTGAATTGGGATTCTTCAGTGTGGAAACGATGAGGAAAATGTGCTAGAGGTCTGTAGGATCACAATTGGCCAGGTAGTACCTGACTATTGAAAAAGTTGGTAAGAACTGAGGGGTGTTAAGTCTGTAAAGAGGAAGTTTCAGGAGAAAAGGGTATAGCTGCTGGGACAGTGGTTGTGCTTTATACCCAGCAGATGTTGTGGAGCATGTGGTTCAGAGCATACCTGGCTAACATGTTGTGCAGCAGTCTTATGTTAATTTTTCTTCTTTAAAAGTACTGTCTGTGTTTCTGCACAACCTGTTTAGTGCCCAATATGTGAACAGGGAGGCTAGTCCTGGGAAATGCTACTGTCTGCCTTTTGATAACCCTTCCTGAGGAGGCCCCTTGTATATTGCTGTGCTAGATTGTGATCATAACTGGTCTTTTTCTCCAGTTGGTAAGGCTAGTATGGCAGCCTCTGAAACTTTTGGATTTCCAGAGCTTTGGTTAGAATGTGCCTGTGGCCTGATTGGAAGAGGAAGGGTGCTCATGGATGGCTGCTACAAATGCTCATGAAGTCTGTCTAACCATTGCATTTGTAGGGAATGGTTTTTACTGGTGTGCTTGAATAGATCAGTAAGGGGATCCAGTCCCCTCTGAGGTGTGGGAAGGAGAGGTGGCAGCGTTTTCCTGTTGGTTCAAGTATTGCTGCAGACACCAGGCTCCTAGCTCCTGTTGTGCTTTTCTTGTCAGGGTGGTATGCTCTCATCTGGGTTTGCATACAGTTCTTGTGTTGCTAGTGCTGGCCCTGGCATCTTTGATTTGGTGTTATCTGTAATGAAAGCTGTACCAGTTCAGGTCTTTGAAAGTTTTGAGGTTGATTTGGAGTGGGGGAGGGAGGTGTTGAGGTTGGTATAGAACTAATACAAAGATTTACATATTTTTTTCTACCAGGCTGTCTCAAGCTTGGCAAGAAGTCAATGGAAAAGTCATATTATGTGCCTTAAACCCTAGCAGTGGAGTGGTCTTGGCAAAGCTGGTCTTGAACAACCTTAGTGTGTGCTTGATTACCTTGAGCAGTGTAATGAGTGACTACCTCTGGCTGAGCTCCCTTAACTTGCAGGGGTTGCTCAGGCTTGTTGGCCCTGGTGACAAAGTCTTTTCCTAATAAACACCATTGGCTCCTGAGTAGCTCTGTGCATGTTGGGCAGGCTCCTGGCGTGGCCACACATATGGAGCATGTGCCTGCGTGTTCTCCCACTGTCTTTCTGCTGCTAAACAAAAGCAAGGGCTTGCATCATTAAACTTAAATACTGTGTTTTTCCCTTTGTGAGTTTTGTAGAACACAGGCATCTGCTGCTAATATTTATAATTTAATGTATTAGAGGCAGAGGAGTGCTGTACCATGCAGTCAAAGTTCATGTTGAGTGTTATGGCAATTATTTTCTTGTTCCTTTACACTATAAGACATCTGTCTTGTCCTGGCACTTTGCTCTTCAGAGTGTTTTCTGCTATATAAACAAATGCATTTGTCTAAGGGAGTGCCTGCTAAAGTAAGAGTAGCAAGATTAGGCCTGGAGGGCTCTTTTCCTTCTGTAACTTGAAGATAACTGGTCACTTTGTTCTGAGCCATAATCTCATCTGCTCATGTTGCTAGCATGTCAGCCACTAGCAGGTTGGTGCTCTGGCTGCTGCAGGGGGTCTTCGTTGCTCAAGTAGAGAAGAGGACTTGCAGGATGGATAAGGGAATATGCGTGTGTATGTATATGTGTGTACGTATACGAAAGAAACAAATTAGTTTGTTTTATTTTCTGTAGTAGACCAATTTACTTACTGACTGCAGTGCTATGAATCAAAATGCTGCTTGGGCTCAGCACAATGTATTTTAACTCTTAAGTGCTGTGAAGTCAGGAGTGGAGTTGGAGGATGTTGCCTTGAGAAACCTGATGTGAAGCTACTTGTACTTAGAGTTCTAGCTCCTATTTGCAATCTAAATTGCAAATATAGTAGACTGGCTTCTGAATAGGAACTTGTATGAAATGGGCACTAGTCCTGGCTGTGGTTCAGGAATTCTGTAATGCTGCTCCTACTGTACTGGAGCACCATTTTATTGCAGTTAATGCTGTGACATTAATTTAGCCCACAACATTCTTGAAACTAGTTTAAGCAGAAAGGAAATCCTTTCTTTCCAATCTGTTCTTTTAAAGGAATTTGGGAATAGCTGCAATTTTTTATATAACTGCTAGTACTCACTACACATCTGTTAGGAAAGCTTTTTTAAAGAAGTTTGAAAACCTATGCTGTTAGTGGGTAACACTAATCCTGTAATTAAGGGTTTAGATTGATGTTGAGCCTCATCTGTACTTACTGTTTATAGTGTTTTATTTATAGAGTACCAGCAAGTAACAGGACAAATGGATAGTTCTGCTGCATGTAATGTTCTCAGTTTCTTTGTCCATGTGCTTTGCAACAATTATATATATCCAGCCCCGGTTTAGTTAATCCACAGTCTTGGTCAGTCAGGAAAAAGTTAGTTGTCTGTCTGATGCAGAAGATCTGAGTCAGATTTTAGCTAAAAGCTTTTACCAGTTTATGAGAAGAAGGGAGGATAGTGGCTTTTTTCAGTGTACTTTTGCCACACCCTGGGTAAAACCTATGTAAGGAATAGTCATGTAGAGCCTGACATATCATCTTCAAGAAAGACTCAATAACAGTATTGATAGATGCAATGCTGAGCTGACAGCACTGAAAGTAGTAGTTATTTCTCACAAACTGTCATAGTTCCACACATTGACTTACCTTCTGCTAGAGGTAATGCCATAAACTTGATAGAAGTTGGATATAAGCTTCACCTAATACATGTTCAAATAGAATCCATGATTTCCTTACAAAGGCCTTTTCTTACATGCTTTGATTATCAGGAGTTCTTGCAGTGTTTCATTTCTTCCATGTCCCTGCCTACATGCTGTTGAAGGTAACCTGGTGGATGCTGGGGACACACACCCCTTTCAAAGCTTTATCCGCCAGCTCTAAGGGCTAGGTAACTGCCTGGACCTTGAGCCCCTTTAGAGGTAGTTCTTTTGTAGTGTGCTGTAAGGTGTCTGCAGCAAGTGGGGTACTTGCCAGGGGATTGTCCCTAATGGGTCAAGGTGATAAAGTCCAAAGGAACTGTACAAAATGGTCCTTGCAAAATAGTTGTTAAAACCAGAATAAACTTTCCAGCTTTCCAGAGTACTGTCATGCACTGCTGTATCATGGGGTATGCTAATAAAGATTGGAATTTGTTTGAAAAGCAGTCTTGATGTGCGTTTACACCACTATCATAAAATCTAATTATTCCTGTGCAAGCCCTCTGCTAGGAGATCGTATCTGTGAAACTCAGGTGTTAAAGGAGGAAAAAAATGCAGTGGGAATTGCTTGATAGTGTGCCTCAGCACTGAATGCTCCAAGTTGATGCTGAAGTTGGTAAGTATGGTGAGGGGAGGAAGGCAGAGTGGCCTGTATGCTTCTGCCTCCAGAATGGACGGGTTATTTCTCATCTCAAGTATATAGTGACTGCCCTCTGCAGTGGACTGATCCTTTGTCAGTTATCTCTTGTCACAGGATAAAAGCAAGCAGAGTATTAAAGATAAATAATGGGACAAATCCTTAGATATGATCAGAAGAAAAAACGTAATTTGGAAGGGGGAGATGGAAAGGGCTGACTTTGGAGAACGTACTTGTCAGTGTGGGGGGCCTGAATAGGTAGGAGAAGGTAAGTCCTGCACAAGAGGCTTATTAGAGAAGGTGCAAGGCTGTGTAAGAAATGAAGATCAAGAAAAGGTTGGTTTTTTTTGTTCCTGTCACAGCAGGCAGGAAGATGCATGCAAGGGTAGAGCCTGTGAGGCAATGGGTCATGTTTGCGTGTGATGCAAAAAGCAACTAGGCATCTCCATCAGACTAGAGGAGGAATGACCCCAGGTATTTTTAACTTTGCTTGGCTTATGTCTGTTATGTATCTATCCTATAATGAAGTCAAGCAGAAGTTTGCTGGGAGCTCCAAGATGCTTTGTAGTGGTTAGGGGAAACACAAGGAAGCCTTCTTAGCTCGAGCAGAGATATTGGTAGCATACTTGTGCCAGGACATGCAGGAGAATCACTGCCACAAACTCTTACAATACAGGGAGTGAATAGTACCCTTCATGTTTTAGTCAGATTGGTAAAACCCTCTACCTTCAGAGTTCCCTTTCCTGTACTTGGTACTACAGAAACATACTACTTAATATTTCATAAGCACTCAAACCTGCTGTTTTCTTAGTTTTGTAGGGTTTTGCACACTAAGTGGTAAGTTTCAGGAAAACAGTTTTGTTCTTTTTCTGTTAAATTTCTTTCAGCATAGGATAGATCTTACTAATATCCTGTATTACTCAACTCCTATGACAAAACAGGTCATCTGATCTGTTAGATTGGGAAAACACTTGGGTTAAAAACCCGGCAGCCAGCTCTTCAATGGATATGGTTCCATGCAACCTGGGCAGAAGAGCTTGCACCCCCCCCCCCCCCTTTCCTGGGGAGGAAAACCACAGCTACCAAAACCACCCTGACAAAGCTGCCAAAAGCTATTGGCCCAGCATGAGTGAGCAAAGAGGTGGTTGTGTACCAGCCTCTACTGTAGCAGGTTGGTCTGAGATGCTGCCAATTGCAGTGGTGCCCATGGGGCAGTGCTTGCTTCTTTCTCTGATGCTGGTGTTGGTGCCCTGATCTCTTGTTGTTTTGATGGAAACTTGAGGCTTCAAATTACTTTCTTGCTTTCTGCTTTAAAAGTGCCTTTTTTTTTTAGTGCAGTGGCCGTTGTGGGTAAGGAGAGCATGAACTGAGAACACAAGTGTGCTTCCCTCAAACAGAAACAAAAAGTCACTTTTCTTCTTGAAGGAAGGACCTGTTTTTTTCCTTAGTCCGTGATGGACAGAATCATCACTTTAACCTTACATTTTTTAGTGATGTGGAGCAGATCCCTGGCACTACTGCTGTTCTATGATCTCGTAAGTCTCTTGCCTCCTTGTGGTCATCTTAACTTTTTCACAGATTGGCTGCTTTCCTAAGGGGAAAGCATGCCACTTAACCTTTCCCCCAACACCACCCAAAGTTAAGTTTGTTTTTTGAAAGGAGTGGTATTAGGTATGTTATCTCTCCCAGTTTGCTTTTGGAAGAGGTCATCAAGCAAAGCAGAAGGCTGAGACTTGTAAGATTATCTACATGGTTGTAACATAGCTTAGATTTTCTTCTCAGTTTGAATACTCTGTCTTTAAAGGTCTGCTGGCGGATCACCTCTGGGGTTTAGATTTGCAGACCTCTAGCTGTGTTGCGCTCAATGTGCAATGCTGCCCCTGAGCTCTCTATTTGAACACTGAGGCTTATCAATCCATAAACACAGGTAGGAGCAGACAGCTGCATGTGCTCAGACTTCTGGCTTTGCAATTCATGAGTTCCTAGCAAATCAAGCAGGGACCGTAGGTTTCTTCTAATGCTGCTAATCTGGATGCCTATAAAAGCTGAAGAGTGCTTGAGCCAGGAAAGTGAGTCTCAAGCAGAGTGTTATTCAATATTGGGTGACTTAACAGTAGGCTAGAAACAGTACATGAGGGTGTTTTTCCATCACTAGGCGCTTCTGGTTTCAGAACAGGGGCAATGAAGTGAGAGGAGATTGCAGAGGCAATGATAAGTGATGCTGTAGCAGTTAGTGCAGGTAGAGCAACAGCCCTTCTCTCTGCCAGTGTCCTTGCTGCACCTCTCCCTTCCCTTGGGGTACTGCTGTGGCACAGTAAATTGAAATAACGCTGTTGTGACATACTGTGTGCTACTGAGGTTCTTCAGCATAATTTAACATTGTTTTGTCGGTTCAGCCCTAACAAGGAGAGTGGCCGGTATATGCAGGCTTTTTTCTTGCTGTGTGCTTTGTGAGTAAGCCTGCACCTACACACCTGTGACACCAACAAAGTGCTTTTGCATGGGTATGGAAACCTCTGTTTGGGTTTGGCTCTTTCTGCATGGTGTATCACTTCATCTTTTTCCCAGCTAGAACCCTGCTGCTACTCTTTGAGGCAGGCTTGGGAGCTGGGTGCCTGCCACACAAGAAATGCTGGTTTTTCTGGTGCAGCTGGCCTATTGCTTTTCTTCACTGATACCTGAGCCCTTCAGTGCTTCAGCTGGGACCCTTTCTGCTGAGAAGCTATAAGGGATATACCTTCCCTTAAACTCTTTCTTAGCCCCTTGTGCTGTGTGAATCTCTAAAGCTCTCCCTATGGTTTCATTTGTTAAACAAGCTTAGGAGATTAGAGAAGACAGCCATGGGCAGCAAATCTATGTCCCTCCTTGGGTGTGATACTCCCACAATAATGAGAAAGGGCTCCCATGGTTGAGGGAGTTAGGCTTGGTGTGGAAGGAGTATACTCATGGGTGCTTTCTGTGGGAATGCCTTTCCATATTCTCACTGAATACTGACATTAGTAAATGCTTTCCAGTGTCTTGGAGGTAGATAAGAATGTTGTTCACTTCTTGAAGGAACTTATTGGAGAAGGCTTTGGATTTTTCTCTTCATAAATGCTTTGCCTAACCAAAGCTCTAGACTTACGAATCTTGTTGCTTACTCTCAAGTTTAAATTATAAATGTCTGCTGCAATGCATGGTGTTTGTCCTCATCTCACTTTTGTCGGGTTTTTTTTAGTTAAATGGTCTTCAAAGGAGAGAAGTGTGCTGAGAAGCACACTCAAACTTTCTAGTTTACCCTGGCTTCTTTTGCCTGCAAGACAACCCTAGGCTTTTTCCTTTTAAAACTGGAAGGATTCAGTCTGTTCAAAGCAAACTGTTGGTGTTCAGCTTACCAGAATGCAATCTTCTCTTTCCTGCAACACTTCTCTAGTACCTTCCAGATATTTCATCCAGAAACTAATTTATACACACAATGACTTGCTGCAAACACAGGCACCGATGTTAAGAGGAACCTGGAGACACACAGGCAGAGATGATAATAAAATAAAACTAGATATTATCTAAAATTTGATTGCATTGTTCCAGATCAGCACACAGCAATGTTCCTATTTCAGCAGCCTGTATTTTCCCTCTTCCTGTTAGTGTGGTAACTTACTGGCTTGGTTTTGTCCTGTTTTGCAAGAAAGACCACTCTTTCTAAACTCATTGCTGTACTGCACTGAGTTCTTACCAGTCTGTTTAACATGCTAAAACTTATCTGGCCTTGCATGGTGGGTTTTCTTCTGATCCGCTTGTCCTTCAGTGTGAAGATTTAAGATTACAAAGCCATGCAGTGTCATTGCAGTCACCCAGAATAAAACAGTGGGTGGAGGGGATATTGGAAATACTGACACTTGGCACTTGGATAAACTTCAGGCATTTTCAGTAAAGAATAAGAATGGTATTGTTCTCATGTGGCATTGTACTTTTATATAAATGCATCTGTCAACGAGATGCCTCCTGTCAGGAACTAAATATGTTCTTGTTTTGGTATCCCTGTCCTTTTATGCTGGTTCTTTGTCACCACCTCTTTAAATGACAGAGCTGTATCCTGTGTTTACTTCTGATGTTACTAATGCAAAAGTGAATGTATTTGTGTTATTTAACATGGCTTACTTGTTCTTACAGCTTGCAGGGACAGCAGTTCTTGCAATTGGACTATGGCTTCGGTTTGATTCGCAGACCAAAAGCATCTTTGAACTGGAATCCAACAACACAACATTTTACACAGGTAAGCTAGGAGGTGGCTTGTGGTGATAGATTGCACTTTTGCACCCTGATTTCCAGGCTGCTTAGAAACCTTAGCCTTCCTTGAAGGCTAAAGACATATCAACCCTGAATAGCCTCAGTAGGGTGGAGAGCAGCTTCCTCTGGCTGGTGCAGGGGGGCCAGCCATTCTTGTGAGCTCTTGTGCAGACAGCAGCAGTGTCACGCTAGCAGTTCCTTGGCTCTTTGTGTTGTATATCACTTCAGCTTTTTCCCATCTTAAACTCTGCAGTTCCTCTTTGGGTGCTGTTGGTAAGTGTGCTGTAATCCCAGGGACTCCCGCTAAACATGGAAGATGTCTCCTCTTGATGCTTCTCACAGTGAGTCAGCAAAGTTTCACTGTAAACTGAGTAGTCACAGATGATATCAATAACTAATTTTTTCCTCTCCAAGCTGAGCTACCCAAAACCACAACTGTCACTTCATCTCTCAGGAGGAGCATATTGTCTAACTCTTATAGCCCTATGTATGCTAATGTATATTGAATGCAATGGAAAGGATACACAAATATCTTGGCCTATATGAGCAACTATTGTAGGCAGCCTAGATCAATGTAGCTTTAGTTAGGCCAGGTGGAAGTTATTTCTTGATGTATTATATTTTGAAGGATTATGAAGTAGGGAACGAACACAGATGTTCAGCTTGCTATTCTCATGTTCTGAGAATTCCGAACTGAATCAGACCTTATCCTCAGTGTAAAGCTTTGACTTCTACATTTGCTTTTTAGGCTTGGGCAGAGGAATATGTGCTGCTTTGGTGGTTGCTACCTGTAGGTGCTCAGCCCCTTTTGTTGAAACTGAGTAGCTGTGTTTGAATACCTCTAACAATTGGGAAGAAAGCAAATCCAAATATGTACCTTATGTATGTGTGTTGTCTTTGATTTGGACAATTCTTGTGCATATGTATTTTGCATCCCTGTAGCACCTAGATTTGCAATGTCCTATATGGCATCATTTGGCTGTCCGTAGGGTAGTTAGGTTGGGATTATTGAAATGCTTATGTGACTTCATGAACAAGCCACAGCAGACAGCTTACCTGTGAGAGCTTGTATTTCACCCTTGATATGCTGGCATGGTAGTAAACTGGGTTCTTCCTGCAGCTGCCAGGAAGATTCCCAGATGCTATTAACTGTTCTTTGGAAAAGGAGCAGAAATCTAAACTTGGCAATTGAGCTGAGTATTTAAGAAGTCTTATTTTGGGTAGTGTAAAACAACTTTCACCTCCTAGAAAACATAACAGTTTTGTGTGATATTTAAGCTACTGGTTCAATGCAGCCAGTGAAACCTACTTGAAATATCTGTAGGCTAAAGCGAGTTTTAAAAAACTTTAATAGGAATTATTGTTTTAACATAACTTTCTGGGAGTAGTCACTGACTGCAGTTCACAATGGGAAATTGAATGAATCTGCCAATTTGTACCTAGTAACAAAGCAAGTTACTGCAAAAGCTTTCTATACTACTGAAATAAGAGGTTCTGATGGTCTCTTTTTTTCAAAATGGAAAATGTTTAAGCTGGGGTAAAAAAACTTGGTGCGGGAATTTCCTGCTGATAAGAAATGTCACCCTTAATCGCTTACATACACTTAATCAAGCAGATGTTTACTTTGGCAGCTAATCTTACTGGTTTGCATCTAGAAAATACTGTTTGCAAATGCTTACGTATGGCTTTCTTTAAATAGCATTGATTGTGTCTCTGAAGGCCAGAATTGTATTTCTGTCTATATTGATAGAAACGTCATACTGATTTAACATGCTTTGTGCTAATTCTTTGTCTCGTGTTTCACCACTCCAGTAATAGTTTCTTGCCATCCTCTGGGAGCTGTTCTGCTCACTACATCTTGCTGCTCTCACCAGCTAGCAGCTGTAATGCTTAAGCTGGCAGTTCCCAAGCCTGGGAGGAGAGGATGTGGCATAAATGAGGTCTCTTAGCCCAGAAATGGTTGCCCTCTATCCAACACACTACCTAAATTCTGGGTGGAATAGTTTATCTACATGGTCAGCCACTTGATTTGATAATGGTTTGAAGAACTACCTGCTTTTGCAAAGGCAGAAAACAGTTTCTTGTAGTTTAGAGGCTAGTGTAGACTTTTACCACCATGACTGGTGGAACAATTCAGTGTTTCCTGATGGAGAAGCAGGGTAGAAAGCATTTAAAGGCTTATGACAGATGATTGTAATACCTTTTCATAACCATTCTCCTAGAGGTAGCATGCTTCAAGAATTCTCTGATGTTGCTATCACTAGTTCCAGCTGTCTCTAACTGTAATGTACTCTTCATCTGAAGATAAGTTAATAACTCTGGCTCTGAGCCAGTTTTAAAATGTGTCTTAAGGCTTGTCTTAGGTGGCTTTATCTTGCCCATTGTCTAAAACCTGCGAAACTGCAGTGGTGGTACACATTAATTGTTGCAAGTTTAAACTTTTATTTATTGATGGGTTTTCCTGTAACTGTTGATGTTTGCTTTGAAAATGAAGCATGGCCCTCTGGTTTGGTTTGTTTGGGTTTTTTTGCTCGGAAGGCCTCAGTAAAAACCTGAAGCCTTATCAAAATCACGAATGTTTGTTGTTTTTTTTTTTTGTGGTGCAACTAATCTTACACCTTGCTGCTGAGGTCTCAGCCTGTATATGTGTGTCTGGTTTTGTCCCTAGGTGTTTACATCCTTATTGGAGCTGGTGCACTTATGATGCTGGTTGGTTTCTTGGGATGCTGTGGTGCATTGCAGGAATCTCAGTGTATGCTTGGCCTGGTAAGTGCTCAGAGTAGCGTTTAAATTTTTAGCAGCATAGTGAGGAAAAGAAAACATTACTGTGCAGTTAATTGGCAGTAGATGCTGGTTGTTTTGGCTCCACAGTGTTTAAACTCCTGGTCACTTACATAACACTGAAGTGTAAATATAGTTTCCATTTCTGACCCTAAATCCAAATGTTCCTGTTGTGTTTGAATACAGGATGACCTCAGGAGTTAGTGATGTATTCAGACACTGAAGTATGAAGACTAGGGGTATGTGTGGACACAGGACTGAGATATTGATGAGTAAAGCTATTGATTAAACAGTTTGCCCTGAACTCTGAAAGCTGTCTGATCTTTAATCTTTGAGACCAGAACTGTGGTATTTGATCCTTGAAACAACAAGCCTCTACTGTTTATAATCACAGGATGAGCTCTTCCAGTTGACAACTGCTCTGCAAGCCAGTTACTGGAGAGCAACCTCATTGTTTTCAGACTGGAGGGGCCAGTAGTGTTCACTGGGTTCATGTACATCTGCACACTTGTGGAACTACTCATCCAAATAACCAGATGTAGTTAATAAAAGACTACTACTATAGCTGGTGAATGAACAATTTCCCTTTTGTGTAAAGGAAGAAGTTGACTTCCTATATTTCTTGCAAAATTGTGTCTCTAGCCCTTTGTAATTCTGAATATATCTTTAAAGTGCCTTGTGTTTTGGACCTGGTAGTCAATTAAGTGTAGAGCAGACACTTTTATTTCTTTTATATGGGATATACAAAAAAAGTAGTAACCATTAACTCTTTAGAAGTTGATGGCAAGCTCCTAGGCAATGACTCCTAAAGCAATAGGAGTGACAAAAGAGAAAAGAATTGGTGTCAGCTGTTGATGTGCCTGAGTGACCTGAGCAACTTCAAAGTCTGAATTAACAAATGGTTGGCTTTAATTAACACTGATCAAAAAGGAGGACTTCTGCTTGGGAAACACTGCCAGGCTTTGTGATGTTCCTGGGGAGAAGTGCTGACCCAGTGCAATGTGGCTTCTTTCGTAGTCTTACCAATGTTTCAGACCTCCACCTGGAACCTGGTTGAGTGAGGAATCCTGCAGTGGTGGACACCTGGGGACTGGACAAGCTTATAGTATATGTGTATGATGCTCTTTTGTGGTGCTGTGGTCTTAATAATGTGATCTTTGTTTTCTAGTTCTTCCTCTTCCTCTTTGTGATTTTTGCCCTTGAAATTGCTGCTGCAATCTGGGGATTTGCAAATAAAGAAAAGGTAGGTTGCTGTGAAGTTGGCAGGGTGGTGGGATGCTGGAAGAGGTTGCCCAGAGAAGCTGTGGATGCTTCATCCCTGGTAGTATTCATAGTCAGGCTGGATGGGGCTTTGAGCAACCTGGCCTAGTGCAAGATGCCCCTGCCCATGGTGGGGGTCTAGAGTAGGTGATCTTTAAAGGTTTTTTCTGACCTCAACCATTCTGTAATTCTATGACTGTGCCCACAGAAAATTAGCTCTGTACTGAAATTTGTACTAGGCAAATCCTGATTACCCAGGGAATTTGGGGGAGAGGAAGAAGACTCATTGTAGCAAAACAATACAAGGAATTAAACTCTGCTTTTTAATAATGAGTCTGTAGCTGAGAAGCCACAATCCATGATGGTGTTGCATGCTAGAAATGCCCTTCAGGCAGTACCTGGTTAAGCTATGAAATGAAGCAGGCCATCACTGAAACTTTACCATTTCTAGGTATAAGCTAGGGCAGATACGGGCTGAATGTTTCTGCAGCTAAAACATAACTGGTTTGGGCTGTCCCCTTGCAAGCAGTCAAGATTATCATGTTTCAAATTAAGGTGCTTGGTGATCAGGGTTGCTTTTCTGCTTACATTATACAGGAGGGAAATATAGCAACTTCTGGGGTACATAAATGAATAGGGAATATCTTTATGTAACCAGTGGGCAAAGATTTGGTGTTTTCATTCATAGAACCTCAGAGCTTTAGAAGGGAAAATTAGTCTTATCTGTTCAGGTGTGGTTTTCTTATCTGTTCAGGTGTGGTTTCTAGGGTGTATACCAGTTAGGCTAACCTGTTCTGGGTGAGAAATATTGTCCACCTTCTGTTTCCACCCTTTGTTTCTACATCTCAAATGGATGGGTGTTTCAGGTTGCAGAATTGTTAGTGACAGTCTTAAAATGAGTTTTCCATAATTAATACTAAGGTAAGACAGTAGTACACCACAACTCTTTGCTCTCCTGTAGGTTATTGAAGAGTTAAAGGAGTTCTACATGGAAGCCTATGAAAAGAGATCTCAAGCACCTGCCCGAGAGACCCTGAAAGCATTTCAGTTAGCTGTAAGTATGTGGTTATACTTAAACTAGACAGTAATGCGGCTTATTAGCACTGTTTTGTCATCTAGTCCCTTTACATGTCTAGTACTGAACTAACTAGAAACTAGTTTGTATTAGTAACAAATTGCAGTGATATTTGTGTACTGTCAGTGAATTCAGTATGCCTTTTTGTCCCTCTGAACCTCTGAAATGCATAGAACTAGTTCTTGTTTTCCTAAAACTCAGAAGCAAGGTGCTAAACTCTAGATCTGTGGTTGCTGATCTAGAGGCACCATAGTATGCATACCTGCATGTCTGTGAAGAGTTCATCTTTGTAAGAGGTACAAGCTGTCACCAAAATGTCTGTGCTTTGAGATCTAGCTCTTTCTTTTATAGTCTTTTCCTTTTATGCAATAAAGGCTTTTTAAAATTAGGCTTATATTACTCTCCTGGGTTCAGCAGTAGCAGTCATTTTTCTCAGCAGCTGGTGCAGTGCTGTGTTTTTGGCTTTTGGCCTGTGAGCAACACTGATAACACCAATGTTTTTAGTTGCTGCTCAGTAATGTTTACTCTGACCAAGGACTTTCTGAGTCTCATGTTCTGCCAGGGAGGAGGGGAAGCTGGGAGGAAGCAGAGACAGGACACCTGACCCAAACTGACCAAAGAGGTATCCCATACCACAGCACGTCATGCCCACTATATAAACAGGGGGCAGTTACCCAGAAGGGCTAGATCACTGCTCGGGTCAGGCTGCGTATCAGTTGGTGGGTGGTGAGCAGTTGTATTCTCTTCCCTTGTTATTTCCGTTATCATTATTATTGGTGGTAGCAGTAGTGGTTTGTGTTATACCTTAGTTACTGGACTGTTCTTATTTCAACCCGTGGGAATTACATCCTTTCGATTCTCCTCCCCATCCCTCTGGGAGCAGGGGGAGGAAGGGCAGGACATTGCAGGACTTCTGACCAAATTTGCACAAGGTCTGTAATAACCTGATGTAATTTCTCTCCAAATGCAGAGCAAAAATAAGGATTATTTAACCTGGTTCTCTTCCTGTTTTCTCTTGTAGCTAGACTGCTGTGGTCTTACAGGAGTTCTGGAGCAGCAGTTCATGGACACCTGCCCAAAGAAGAGCATGCTTGAGTCGCTTTCTGTAGTGGTAAAGCATGACTTACTCTGCCCAATGAGTGGAATGAGAATCATGTTTCTTAGTAAACCCTTCTAGTCCTTGGGGAAATACCCATATTGCACTTAGCAACTTATGTCTATATTCAGTCTGGTTGTGGAAAATCAACATACTGTTACTATGGAAAGAACAAGCAGAGTCAGCAGGAAATCTGAACTTGCACAGGAAATGCATGGTCTGTGTGTCATTGGACTAGCCAGAGTGATGGACAGCATAAGACTTCATCTAAAAAAAAAAATGCTTGAAAGCCCTTCTGCTGGCTGCGCCTATTGCCAGAGCAACTTCCTGGTGCTACATGGGAGCTGTTGCCTCCCTTCTTGGTTAGGGAGCATGAGGTGGGAGCAGGTCTGAAGTTCTAGCAAGGAAAAGGGAGGGTAATGCACTGGTGGCCTGTTGAGTATGTCACTGTGAAGCCAATTCTCCATTATGATTCCCCTGTTGAAATAATTGCTGCGGAGGTGCCTGTATGCTGTAGCTGTCTGTGGCATCTTGTATAGTTCCTGACTACCCCTTTTCCTCTTTCTTATTTGTTGCTTTTGCTTCATGCTCCAGGACACCCTGTATGAGTCTTCCCATAGAAATAAGTTTCTTATGATGCAGGAATTAAAGTTAATGACTTAATTTGTTTTTTTATATTACTTGTGTTGTTCCTTTTGCTGCAGATGATTTTGTGCCTTCAAATAATTGACCACATGAAACACTTCAAATCTGTATTTAGACTGTATTTTTAGACTTGTCAATACAATCTGCTATGGGTTAGATTATGTGGAAGTAGCTGAGATAGCATGTATATTTTATTGCTTGGCTTTATTCTGCTAAATGTGTTCAAGCTTCATCTGTTGGCTTCATCTTGTGGTTTGTTTATGGCCTAGTCTCAACTGTAGAAAAACAGACTGAGATTAAAGGGATGTAATGGTGTGGCTCATCTGTGTGCCTCTACGAGGCACTGCTGTATTGATATTCTGATTTAACTGAGTAATTCTCACCAGTATATCCCTTTAGTATGTGATTCAGTCTTTCCTTCTGGACTTCATAAGGAACAACTAAAGAAAAAAGCTTTCAGCAGCTCACTGTAGCCTGCTGCTGGAGTAAGTAGGACAGGAGTTGGGATGAGACTTTGACCAGCTACCAGGCTTGTAAAGATTTGTACCTTTCTAAAAGTTCCTTGCTGTTTTCCGTGGCTACCATATGTCTTTGCTGGGGAAAGGATTGTGCTTGACTTTTCTAGTTGCAGTGGTAATTTGTTGTGCTCTAGGAGCTTCAAACTGGCATATCTATGAAACTACCCACAGCTTAGCATGTATGCATGCACTTCAAGAAATCCTGTCATTACCATGTCTGGAAAATTACCCTAGCAATTGGAAATATCAAGAGTGGCTTCAATCTGTTTCAGGAAGGGCTGAGCAATACAGCAACTTAAATGACAACAGCCAGTAGTAATAAGCCAATTCTAGTACAACTGGTGTTGGTCCTGATCTACCTGATCAAGGGAATCTGGCTGTAGCCAAGGCACAGTCAAGAGGTTTAGGTACTTGAAGAGTAGAGTTACTTCTCCAGTTTGTGTTGTAACATCCCTGGCTCTTTAAAGATTGAGAGAATTCCTTCACAGAGCGAGTGCTCAGGCATTGGAACAGGCTGCCCAGGGCAATGGTAGAATCGCTGTTCCTGGAAGCATTCACAAACTGTGTAGATGAGGCCCTCAGTGATACAGTTTAGTGGTGGCCTTGGCAGTCCTGGGGTAATGGTTGGACTCGATCTTAAAGGTCTTTTTCAACCTAGTTGATTCTATGATTGTGTGAAAATAAAGGCCAGTTCAGAGCAGTTTTCAAAAGCTTCATCTCTAATGCAAGCAGACTTGGTTAAAGGTGTAGCATCAGTTGGCAGGCTTGAGCTCAAACAAGCAAGCAGGAATGACCCTTCTGTATGTATGAAACACTAATGAATGGTCTGTTTCTTTTCAGTCGTGCCCTGCTGCCATTGATGATGTCTTCAATTCAAAATTGAATGTGATTGGAGCAGTTGGCCTAGGAATTGCTATAATAATGGTGAGTTTTCAGATTACTTAAAGGGTAGGTGTGCGGCCAAAGGATACTTGCAGCACAAGTCTGTTGAACAGTGCCTGACATGGCAGCCTACAAGCCCATTCCAGTAATAACAAGTACCAGCAGGACTGGGGTGTGTACTGCAGGGCCCCGAGGCAGCACAGAGGGTTGGGTGTCTTGGACCTCCCAGCTTCTGCTTTGGGTTAGGATCTGCCTCCTTGTAGTTTTAGTAATGGTGAAGTTATCAGTAGTGCGTGTGTGTATAAATACAGGGTGAAGATGTACTGGTCGTGTTTCCAGCCCACTTAATCCTAATATCTCTTGGGGATCCTTGCCTTTTTTTGTTCTCCTTTTGGAACTATTAAGGGTCTGCTAGAGAACTGAAATAACAGTGCTAGTAAGAAAACTAAAACATTTTTGTTTGACTTCTCTGGAGGAAAGTATGACATGGATGCGAATCTGCTGGGATGATCAAAGACTTCTTAGGAGATAGTGGTTTATAGCTGTTTATTTTGAAGTACTGAGCTTGAAGGGGATTCATGAGAATGGAGTGAAATTTGTGGGTGGAGAGGAAGGGAGAAAGGACATGAATTGCAGAATAAAGTCTTAACATAGCTACTTCTCACAGCCAACAGCTATGCTTGTTGTCCCCATGTTGACAGAAGAATGTGCTTTGGTCCCCCAGTTTCTAATGTGCTCACTTTCTTTACAGATTTTCGGCATGATATTCAGTATGGTTCTCTGCTGTGCTATCCGCAAAAACAGAGAAATGGTTTAAGAGCTTAAAAACCCAAGACTGCACTATAAAAATCTGTCATTAACTTTAGCGTTCTGAAAGCATTTCTAAAAAGTTATATATTTGTTACCTTTTTAATGCTTTATTTGGTACTGATGTAGGTTTGCTTTTTGTTATAGGTTAAAATGATAAAGATATATCTGACTCAAGACAAATATTGTACATAAAATATCTGACTTTCTTGAAACTTACATAATTTGGATGTAATTTATGTTGGAGAAGATTTGATACTTAATAAAGAATAAGATGTATTGTGTGTTTGGGGGAGAGGTTTTACTGTGCTTATTAATCATTATTTGATGTGTGGTGTGGAGTTGAACTTGCATAATGTGTCAAGTGTTAAATCACTAGGGCTTTAGTATAAAGCAGGAAATAACTCCTATGCCAATGCCATATTTGAAGGGACCAAGGAATGGTAGACTACTGTCAGAGCATGTTTGGGAAGGTGTCATCATTTTCCTTTCCTTGGTGTGTGTGAACAAAAGTAGCTCTTAATTGTATTCCTAAAATGGTACTGCCTTAACACTTTTGCTGTTATATTCATGCAGGATGGCAAAGGATGACTGTTGCAGTGGTGATATGCAGGCAGTGCATACTTTGTACTTGGATGCAAACAGGCTGGGCTGTACCCTGGAGCCAGCTGGGCTTTCTTCTATCAGCCTGTCTGCTGACATAACTGTGTCCCCTGACATTTGACATAGCCTCAGTCCCTTGGCAAGGCAGATTCCCATAGTGTAATGCTCAGGACTTTTTTCAGTAGCTGGCTTTGTGCTTTGTTTCTCCAAAGCCCCAGTGAATTACGATCTCAAGAGCTTACAGCACATGTGCCAAATCTCAGATTTCCAAGTGGAAAAAAGAGTTGCATGAAAAAGTACAGCTCTGCAGTTGCTGCTTGCAGCAGTTAGAGCTGTGACTATCCTTTTTCAGTTTAAAAGTGGATATGGGAGGGAACAGAGAAAGTAGTGTGGAATCCTTAGCCTAAAGAATTACCAGTTTGTCCTCTACTTCTACTATAAATGTGTAAGTGTTGGTTTTCCCTCTAAAATAACCTTCTGGTGGAGGCTGCTTATGGGCTCAGACCCTTAAGAGCAAGTTGATGTGTGATACCAGCATCAGGTGTTCACCTACTGAAATATCTCAGCTGTGTTCCTAGGAGCTTCTTGTCTTTGTCCCCTAGGTACTACAAATATCTACTAGTAGTCCTTGTTCCCATCTTTCTCTTGAAATTAGGTGGCTATTTATTATGAGAAACCTTAATTGTTGAGGGTCAGGCTCTAGTTGCAGCTCTGGACTAATGCATGAATGTATTGCCCACCTTTTGTGCTACACACTGTCACTTGTCTAAGGGTTGATGTAAACCATACACCTCTCCTGTAATGTATTGCAGTGTTATGTGTTAATGGGGCCTTCTTAAAGTCTGGATTTCAAAAAAAAAGTCAAAGGGTAATCATGCTTTTGTGTATCTTGGACTGGAATGAGTCCAGAAAAGAGCTGATCTGATTTTCCTCCTTGGATATATGAGAGTACAGAGGGAAAAATCTAATTGCATATGGGACTTTGAGACCTACCATGTCCCTGAGCTCCTGCCAAACAGAAGTAGCTTCATTCCAGCTGTGCAATTCTGGGTGTGAAACTGAACCTGGCACCTGAAAAAGCTGGAGTCAATTGCTGTCAACCATAATGGAAGTTTACTGCTGACTTCAACTATCCTTGGTTTTATTGCTCCATGATGATGGGTGCTTGTGTTCAGGTTGCCAGCATCCAACATGGCTGTAGTCCAGAAGTAGTAGTGCTTGTCAGGGTCCGAGAAAATGCAATGGGTTCTAACTATTATGGTGAGAAGCTGTAAGCTCAGCACCTCAGCTCACAAGATGGGTTTGGACAACAGCTATGGAGGAAGCTGTCAAACTGAAATCCAGATCAACTGAATATACAGAAGACTTAAGTTTATATTATCAGCTGTTGCTCCCTTCTACAGAAGCTGGACAAGGGCTTCCAGTGAGTTAGCTTTTACCTTGCAATACTGCTGCCTTAACAATAGTGTTTACTGCGACACTTCGTAATTTTGTGATGCCTGCCCCATTCTCCCCATATGCTAAGTCCTACAGCCCAGTCTTTAGCCCTTCTCTTTGAACACCCTATGTGTGTAGGCTGGTGGGTTTTGAGTAACCAACAGATGAGTAAGTTGTCTTTTTATTGACGAAGAGCTACTGTATATTACTTTCATTTTCGCAAGAACATGAACTACAGATTCAAAACATGGTTGCAGTCATGCTAGGATCTGCAAGCTAGCCTGGAATGAATATTTCTCAGTAATGAATATTGAATTATATGATGAGAATTCCTGCAAGTAGAGGTTGTGACCGAATTTCCCAAAGAATTTGGTTCTAAGCCATGGCAGCCCTAAGTCTGTGGCTGTAGCACTGCCTGTCTGAGCAGGGAGCAAGTTCCTATCTTCAAGTAAGGTCAGTATTGTCTTGAGGAAGTGAAGCTGTAGCAGAATATGTCTTAGTGAAATAACACACAGAGGTTCAGATGTACAAAAGGAATAATAGGTTTTTCTGTGAAGGAAGAATGAGGGAATTACAGAAGGGAAAAAGCTGTGTTTGGGAAAATGTCAGAGTGGGATTGCAGGATGTTTTATCTTATGGATGTGCTGTGACAGAAGTGACTAATGGTGGTGTAATGGTGGTGAAGGGAGAGAGAGTGAAGTGAGTCAGGACACAGCAATGATCCCTGTTAGGAAGAGGTCTGTCCTGGGTTGGTGGGGTCAGCAGAGAAGCAAGTACCAATGTTTGGGGGGGGGGGGGGGGGAATTGAGAGTAGGAAAAAACTATCCTAGAGGTGAAATTATCCTGGAGGTGGGATGTAATGTCTGTTGTGACGAACAGACAGGAGGAAGGAAAGCATACAATGGTATAAAATACTACTTTGACTTTTCTATGCCATCCTTGCTTCTTTATCAGTAAACAAAGGTGTAATGGTGTTACATTGCAAAGCCTGCCTGGAATGTGAGAAACCACTCCAGAAAGGAAAGGGGCTTAAGGAGCTCTGTTTCCAAGCACAAGCAGATTTCTTCATTTAGCAGAGGTGCTGCTAATCCTTTGAGCTAAACTTACTTAATGTAGCTGTGTTTTGTGGCAAAAGGGACACTATATATTGTACATCTATGTGAATGGTTTGTGGATAGCAAAGGGATCCCAAAACCACCTATGATCAGAGCAGTCCTAGTCTAGATTCTTGCTTGGATTGGGCTCGTAGAGATGACTGGTAATAGGAGCAAGTCCTGTGTTAGGCACAAACATAAAACACCACCTGTAATGCTGTCAGATGGATAAAGTTATGCAAAGATAGTATGAGGTGATGAAAGACATGGCAAAGTGGCAGAGCACAGGTTGCTGCTGCATTTTGGCTTGTGTAGATGAGGACTTATTGGTGGGCTCTTCACAGGATCACTCCAAGGCTGCTCTCAGTTGTGCCCCTTGCCTGCTGCTGTGAGGAAAACAAGGGAGGATAAAGCCAAACCGCTAAAGGATATGGCTATTTATATGTTGTAAGCTAGCCAGCCAAGGACAGTAGGGGAAAATAGAGTATATGCAGAATATTGCAGTTTGCACCAGGAAACAGTGTATCTGCTGTTGCAAGCTTATAAAATAAATGTTTGACTAAGGGGCAAGGACTTTACAGCTAAAGCCTGAGGAAGGCTGGATTTGGGGATCTCTGAGGCAGTTATGCCAGAAGAAAAATTGGCTGGTTGGTTTTTGTTGTGTTTTGTTTGGCTTTTTTGACTGACTAGAAGATCAGAGCTAGCCTACCTTGGAGTGGAGTCTCAGAGCTAGCTGCATGGGTAGCAGTGGCAGGAGAGCATCACCAAGGCAGGGCAAGCCTGATTTTCCCCAGGGACAGGCTTTATTGCTGGAAAACAGTTTCCTCCTTTACAATGGAGCTGCAAAGGTCTTCTGTGGTAGAGCATTGTCATTTTACAGGAATCCTAGCACACCAGCACTGTAACTGAGTATGGGGAAAAAATGACAGCAGCTCCATGAACCATGGGAAGGGTGTGGGATGTGGGAAGAAGGTGACATTAGTGGAAAGGAAGGTGGGAGCCTAACATATTTGTAGGAGAGTAAAACTATCTTCTCAGACACGTTAAAGACTTAAATCCATCATACCACCTTCTGAGTATGCTTCAGCAATTAATAGGCTAACTCATAAAGGGTACAGAGAAGACGTATTTGCAGAAGGGGAGGATGTAGTTCTCTGGAGGGTGACTTCAAAAAGAGCTCCTAAAGGAATTGCTCCAGTGGACAAAAAAGCCTGGGCTTATTTTATAGGCTATCTATCCCAGTCAGGGCTATCCTACACCCTCCCCACCCTTCTGCAGAAAAGAATATGAAGTGCTTGCTGGCAGATTTTTAGGACCTGCCTGTACATCTGTTTTTCTTGCTTTTCAGCCGAGTTTGTCAGTCTAAGCAGACTTTGCAATTGCTCCGAGGGAAGAGGAGGAAAACATCAAGTGTCAGGGACTAAATCCTGGTGGTGAGTCAGATGCAGTTTCCAATGGGGGAGGTGCTGTGTTGTTCAGGCTGAGCCCTGCCCTGTTTTCTTACAAGCTCTGAAGATGGGCACTTGCAAGCCTCTAGCTGTCAGCAGTGATGCAAGCAATGCAGGGGCTTTCTGTGTACTACAGCACTCTTGTTTTCATCCTATTTTATTATATTGTTTCACTGCCAGCCTGTTGCTGTGGCTGATAACACAAAAGTAGGTGCAGGCCAGAGGACCCTGGGTTGACATGGGTGTGCTGTGTAGCACTGGAAGCTGACCCAGGAACTTGCAGCAGAGTAAACAAGTCCATGGAGCAACTGCTGCTGCTGCCACCACCCATGAGGGACAGCCAGGGACAGAGCTGCTGTCCCTGGGTGCGAGTTGCTGTTTTAACTATGCCAGTGCAAGCACGAACTTAGCACAGCCCAAGCGGGGTTTTGTTGGGTTTCTATGTTTAGGGGGTGGTTGATGCTATGGCTAGTGTATAATTATGGTGATTATAAAATAGCCATCTCTTCAGTTTCTGCCTGTTGGCAGCTCTGAGGAAATGACCTAATTTGAACTGCCAGCAGTGTAAGGATCTTGAACCCTATCAAAAGTCACTTTAAAATGAACCTAGAGCATCTAGACAGTTGTCAGACTCTGCTGGCAATGTTAAAAATAGGTTAGTGAGATTTTTCCACTGCTGGACACAGGCTCCCACATGTGTGGTTCCCACTGAATGAATCCACAAGGCACCGATTCATGGCATCTTGAATACTTCTCTTCTCTAGCTGCCTGTGTGATGTTCAATAGTTATTCAGGCTGTGGCTGAGCAGTGACCTTTTATGCCTTGTTCTTAATGCTGGCCTTTAGTCCCTGACTTGCCACGCAATGGACCACTGTGCTTTCACTGCTCTTTCCCATCAGCAAAATCACTCTCTCACAAACACTAATATGGCAGGTCCAGCTCAATAAAAGGAGCTTGTCTCAAGATGCTGCCTCATGGCTGTGTATGAGGAAGGAATAGGGTGGAGGGGAGCTGGGGAAATTGCACTGCAGGACAGGTTTTTCAGCTCTGCCTTAGTGCAGCCTGATGCAAGCTGCAACTCCAGTTTCTGCCAGCACTGCCTCTGCTTGGGGGAAGATGGGGGAGTACCCAGAAGCCCTTTCCAACTCACAGCCTCACCTCAGTTGAGGTTTGTAATTAAAAGAATAGCTGTAAATGTTCTGTTGCTGCCATTTCTTGGTCCCCCTCCTTGCCTCAGTAACCTGAAGTATGGTTGTCCTCACAGTGGTATTTCAGGTCGTATACCACCATCAGCAGTATAGTAGGAACTGAGGAGATACAGCATTAATGTACAGCAAGTAATGATGTGTGACTAGGTCTACTTGCAGGCTATTCAGGGCACAAGGTAAATGCAGACATGTTGAAAGTGGCAGTGGGTGTTCAATAAAGTTACTCTTTTGCTTCTTGTTAGGGGACTGGCCACTCCTTTGCAGTTCTATGTGACTTTATTCTGCAGGAGAGTGAAGACAGAAAAATCTATATTGTTCAGGGATGCCAGTCTCTGTTTTCAGATGGAGTTTAATGGCTCCCATGTGCTGTGCCATGGCGCAGGTTTGTTGCTGTGCAGCACTGTGGCTGCCTCTGCTAGGCCTATGAGGAGGAAAAGGATCGAAGGGGCAAAGTCCATGTTAGCCACTACTGTGTGACATTCCTTGATGGGCTTTAGCACTATATTTGCAGAATTTTTTTATATCACAAGGCTGAGCAGGGACCTGTCATGTGTTTCACCAGCCAAGATGAAAAAATGCTGCCACTCTTACCATAGCTGTCTTTGTTTTAAGATGAGAAATTGCTTTATTTGCAATGTGAGTCCTAGGGGCACCTTCTCATCATGTTTTATAGTACTAAGAAACAGTCTGCATGCTTTAATTTTTACACCAGAGGCTGTAATAATCTCTAGAATAGACAAGCAGTAAAGCTGAAAGAGAATTTGGATCATAAAACTGCCCAATTTAGATGGGACCTCAGGAGGTCCAACTTCCTGTTCTGAGCAGGGTCAGCCATGAAGTCAGACCAGGTTACTCAGGGCTTCACCTCACCTGATCCTGAAAACATCCAGGGATGGAAACCATGCAGCCTCTTAGGGCAGCATGGTCCACTGCTTGGCTTTGCTTTGGCTTTCCTAGGAGGAAAGTTTCTCCTTAAGAGCTTGCATTTGTTTCAACCTATGCTTGTTGTCTCACCATGTTGAGGAGCCTAGCTTTGTCTTTCTGATCATCTCCTCAGAGCCACTGGAAGACTGCCATTAGCCTTCCACCAAAGTCTTCTCCAGGTCAGACAAGCCCTGTAACCCCAGCATCTTCTCACAGGGTACATGCTCTATCCAGCATGCTGACCATCTTTGTTGTCCTTCTCCAAGTTCTCTCCAGTTTGTCAGTGTCTTTCTGATACTGGAGGGGGATAAAACTGGTCACAATGTTCTGAATGCAGTCTAATGAGTGCCGGGAAGCAGGAGGTAATCACTTCTCTTGAGCCACTGATTCTGCCTCTGCTAGTGGAGCCCAGGATGTTGCTGGCCTTCATCACCACTGGGATACACTCCCAGGTCATAATTCAGCTTGCTGCCTGCACAGCTGCCACCCAGCTCCTCACCAAGGGCCTTTTCAGCAGAGGTGCTCCCCAGCCTTGGCAGTCTTCAATCTGTCCTGTTACTATGGGGTTATTTCTTCCTAGATGCAGGACTTTGCAGTAATTGAATTCCCTAAGGCCTCTGTTGGCCCATTCCTCCAGCCTGGATACCTGTCTGGACACCAGCTCTGATTGCCTGTGTATTGACCAGCCTCCCTGCACCTGGGAGGAGAGTGGGCTCCATCCCCTCCTTCTTGATACAGATGTTAAATAGGACAGTTCCCTGCAGACACCTCATGCCTTTTTGCACACCTGAAAACTTGCCCTGGTTGTGAGATACCCAAAGGTCCATTTCTGACAGAAACAAATACACTAAATGTATGGAAAATACCTCGCCACTCTTCTGGGGAAATCTTCAAGACTTACCTTCCACATAGGGTGGTTGCCTAAAAAAACATCATCACATCCATGGCTTTTGCTCTGCTGCTTTCAGAAGAGTCTGTGCCCTTGGCACTCCCTTGGGGCACTCTGGCCTGGTAGTAGCCAAGGTTAGAAAAACTATACTGATGAAAAGCAATCAACAGTTTCTTTGGTACTTTGTGAAGTACTTTGGGGGTTTGTGAAGGATAGCATGTCTATGCTGAAGGACTTTATTGTGGAAAAGGAAACAAAACAAGGTGGAAATAGGGCAGAAAGCTGAGCAACTAGTAAGCATGCCACTTGGCAAGTCATTCTCATCAAGGACTGCTAATTCCACAAGCCAAGGTCCACTAGAATGCAAGCTTCCCCTCTTTGTGAGGGCCAGCTTGGCTCCACCCTTGACTTTGACTTCAATGAGCTGACTTTTGCTGCCATCAGTTCCCCCTCCTGAGCCTGTTGGCATATCTTGCAAGCCACTTCCTCTGCTTTTCCAGCCATGTGGATGCAAATAACCATATCCCTTCCCAGAACAGCGAGCCCCGTGCTCACTGCTGATGGCATCTCCTCACACTGTGAGAGGAGCTCTCCTTCCTTGGCAAACGTTCCAACTTACTCCAGTGGAAGATTTCTATTAAAAAGTGTTATTACTTCTATAAGCATTTTGGTTTACAATGCATGCCCCATTTACCTGTAAAATCAGCCCTACAGCTGGTACTAGCTATTCCTCTGTGCTTTTTGTGATCAGATCCTGTTATCAGCACCTTATCACTGCCACAGTTCAAGTGTCTGGTCTAAAACTTTCTGTGCTGCCTGCCTCAAGTTGAATGGGTTTTTTGTGTGTATTGAAGTATGAGCAAACAGAGTCGAGTCGTTGCCAACAATGAGCTTGGAGGAAAAAATGTTGGTTTGCCAGTGTTTAAGAAAAAATAGCAACGAGTTATCTGAAGCACAGCCTTTTGTTCTGGAGGCAGTGCCTGGGAGCTGTGGATGCCTTTGCTTTTTGTTAAGGATGTGCCTATGGCTTTTTAGAAAGGAAAGAAGCACAAAAGTGTAAGCTTATGGGAGACACCTTCACCTGTGTAGTCCTGCTAGAGCTGGAGGTGAGCCCGCAAAAATAACTGGCCGCCTAAGCATGTCCCTAAGGGACTGACGAAGCAAAGCTCAAAAGCTTCACCCACGCTTAGCCCCACACGCACCTAAAATCCATAGATAGCCATCAAGTTTCTCCTGGGAATGAGCTCTGTGCTGTAATGCAAACCAGCTTTGTCAGCCCGGTCAGGGCTGAGCTGGGCAGCTCTTGCCTCGGGATGCCCCAGGAGAAGATGACCTCAGCTGCCCTGCTGGGAAGGCCTCTCCTGTGTGGGGAGGTCGTTCATGGATGCCTGGAGATGGGATGCAGTGTAAATACTCCAGAGGCAAATGTTTTCAGGACACAGTATGAGGAAGAGCTCTTTTATACAAAAGACTCCCCAGGAGCCCTTTCTCAGCCATGGGAATGCAACCCACCATCTTCCACACTCATCTCTCTAGGTGAGGGCCCAGATTACCTCTCCATGTTGCATGCTGGGTGGAGGAGAAGAGGCTTTCTCAGCCTTCTTAAGGCCACAGCACACCTCTGCTGTCAGCTTTGCGCAGGAGGAACACATACTTAAACCTGGAAGCGTAAGACCTGGCGCAGCCCAACTGTAGGCCGCACAAGGCATCTGGGCTACTGAAACATGTGCCTGAAAGACTGGTACCTCAGGACACCTGCAAATAGCCCTGTGCTCCAGTCTGCTGCCTCTAATTGGACAACACCCTGCAAATCTGCTTGTTTCATTCAGGTTCACCTCATCTTTTCCCCTGGCACCCTCAGGCTTCACAGGGAAAAGCAATGTATCTGCAAAGCACGTCCTTAGGCAGAGTGTGGGAACAAAAGGGTGCCAGTAAAGGAGACATAAAAGGCAATCGTGGTCGGTGCTTAACTTGCCTTATCCTCCCCCATTGCTCCCAGCCCGGTGCCCAGGCATTGCTCTAACCCAGAGTGCCCTGCTCTGTGGTGGTTTAGAGATAGGCCCATCAAAAGAGACAGGCGTTTTGGATCTTACTGGCATCCCAGGTGCCCAGCTCTTCATCTCAGGAGGCATCTGCTGTGTAAAACCTACTGATCTGGTTCTGGGTGCCCTGGTAGGCAGCCTTGAAGGTTTATCTCTAGTCAGCCCTCCTGGTTAACTGGTTCATGTTAATTCTCTCGGCTTGATGCTAAACATTCCGTGGCAGGCTTCACAGGCCCACGCTGTAAAACTCGCTGTCGTGGGTGTGTGGCCAAGCTCCTGTAGAAACTGCACACGACACAACAGCGAAACATGCCAGGTGATGCAGAAATGTCTTGCAGAGCTGCAGCTACGAGAGCAAGTTTTCTCATGCCCACGCCTCCATTGCTGCCGTGGTGTTGCAGTATGCAGGACAGCTTGGTGCTCAGTGAGACACGTGAATTCACAGCTCGACGGTCGTGGCGCTTCCTGGAGCTGGGAGAAGAGAAGGAGCAGTTCCAAAAGCAGTTATGCATTTTACACAATGACCTCTTTTATAAGGAAACAGCACAGCCAGGCCTCTGCATCCCCAGGATGGTACATCAGGGGTTTGATCCTCCCTTTGGGACCTTTCTGATTGTCCTTGTTTTGTTCCAACAGATGAATGAAAAATCCCAGGGCAGCCAGTGGCCTCATCCTTTGTGCCAGTCCTTAAATCTACCCATGCTTTATGTGCTGAGCAAGACGTGTCACGGTGTGGGATAACCCTTTGGTCAGTTGGGGTCGGTTGTCCAGGCTGTGTCCCCTCCCAACTTCTTGTGCACCCCCAGACACCTGCTGGTGGGGTGAGAGGCAGAAAAAACCTTGGCTCTGTGCAAGCACTGCTCAGCAATGTCTAAAACATTCCTGTGTTATCAACACTGTTTCCAGTATAAATCAAAACAGCCCCATACAAGCTATAATGAAGAAAATTAACTCTATCCCAGCCTAAACCAGCACAATTGCACTATAGATCTGCAAGATTTATGCTTCCCTTTTGGTGGAAGTTTGGAGGCTCTAATGAACAAATCGGGGAGCTCAAGGAAGAGAAAGAATATTCTTGTGATGAAGATATTCTGTGATTCTATAACCTTGATTTGGGACCAAAGTGATGTGAGGCAAGGCACGCGGTTGGGCTCTTTCTGTACTATTTTCCGAGTTCGCTTGGTAGAGTGCTTTTAGCTTTGCTGGGATCCTGGGCCCACATAGCAACAGTTGAAGTCTGTAAGACCCATGGGTTACAAAACATTGCTTCTCCTGAACAACTATGCTTCTATTGTCTCAATCCATTGCTGGTACCTATTTCTGAACTTAAACGTTTCTGTGCCTGAGCTCCCAAGCTGTAAAGCGAGGGTGTACAAGAGAACTGTAATAATGCCTCCTATTCCTGCAGGGTGTTATGTGAGTACTTTCATGTTTGTGGGACAGTGACAAACAATACTGATGAGCATCATCAAAATGCCACATGGAAATTATTAACTACTCTGTGAGAAATTAGGAGTACATGAAGTAAATATTGTTCCAGTCACACATTGGCTGAAAAGACTAAAAAATTCCAAATTACTACCTACCTACTCACTGGTTGAGACAGAGGTTCTGAGCTAAAAATAGGCCTTAATTACAAGATCATGTATGCGTAGGTACAAGAGACTGAATAAAAGTTGCACCTTCACAGCAGCATTTGCTAATGAATGCTCAGCTCTAGTAACTATTTTTCTACATTTTTTCTTAATAATATGCCATTCTACCCTCTAAATAGTGACTATACAAGGCCCTGTTACTGCTGCCTGTCTCTGGCTGCACATCAGCTACGCTCTGTGTAACGCTGGGGTTTGTTTTCTGCCTGCCAGCTCTGTTTCAAGCAGGGTATTTTCCATTTTGCATGCAATTGCCAGTAAGAAAGTCCTAGAGAATTCCATGCGTGCCTCTGCACTCCCTCCAGATAGCAGCTCCTTTTTATGTTACTGAAGTTATGTTGGGGCTAATTTTGTGCAAATACCTTTGAGGGCAAAAGGTGCTTCTGAACCAGGAACGTAATCTGGGGGGTGTGTGGGCTCAGAGTGCCTTGCTCTTTTCCCCCTGGCTAGGTTGGGGTTTGCAGATCCAGTAAATTACACAGAAACTATTCTTGATTTAGTGTTTTATTCAGCAGCATCACAGTTACATAGTCACTTTTCAGAGCAGAACAGGGAGTTCCCTCTCCTCCTCCTCCTTTTGATTTCTCTGGGCTTCCAGTCCCTCAGTGGAGCAGGACAAAGGGAGGGTGTTGATCTAGAGCCTGTCCAGCAGCACACTTGTTTACCAAGAGCCTTGCCTGTGGGAGGAGTCCTCCCCACCAGACTGGAACCCGTTCAGGCTCCAGAGAAAATGCTCCTTAAACCAGCTTTCACTAAAGCCAAACCTGCTCAGTCATTGCCAACATCAGCAAAAGAATGCTTTAAATCCCTGTGGGATTTGGCAACCTTCCTCTGGGCTGGAGGAAAGCCCCTCTCCCCCCCTTGGTTATCACAGATGTCATCATCCTCCTCTCAAAATACCAGAGATACTGCAGGAGACCCTCTGCTTTGAAATAGCCAAGCATTCTCTAGCAGAGGAACAATACTGCTGCATCATCTCCTGCAGAGTCTGCACCCACACCTCCAGGTTGTGAGCCTTATCCACCCAACCAGGCTGCCTCAGGCTAGGGGCAGAAGCAGTTTCATTTCACAAAGAATTAAATCAGACAGGAATTAATCCTGTTTCCCACTTTACTCCTAATCTGTAGCCACTTTGACTGGCCAAGTGCTGTGACGGGATGCAGCTGGGCACTGACAGTCCTAACAAAACTTGGGGATCCCACCAGCTTTTCCCCCTCCCTGCCCACAGCATCCTGCTACACATTGGATTAGGCAGTTCTGCCTCCCCTCCTGCTGCCCACCCATGCCTCTGTGCCTCTTCCAACTTCACCCTCTTTTCTGCCTTTATTCAGTCACTTTGTAGCCACATTCAAGAGAGACACATATTCCTGTAAGTATTGCTCACTCTTTCCCCCATGCAGAGGCTCTCCTCTGGGAGCCGTCTGGCACGGCAGGGTAAGCTTCCCCTATAGAGAGGCAGGGAGATGGGGATTCCCTTCCCATTTCCTCCCTTTGTAGACAAAGTTTAAACCATTGTTTTAAATCAGTGGAATGACTCAGTAAAGCAGCTCTGGAAGGGTGGGGAGCCTAGTTTGGAAAAGAAGAAAAGGCAATGACTTTTGCTTATGATCCACTGGCTGCTATTTAGTCATGAGTACACAAAGGGCTTTTCTTCCTAAGCCATTAACTAAATGAATCAGCAGAGAGCATGCCTCCAGATGCGCTGTTCTGCAGTGTTTCTGGAGTCACATCTTAGCTGTGCTCCACAGGCTGGGAGGGCATGTATTCCTCTGCCACTGCAGGAGCACGACACAAACAGGAAGGTGCTTTTCCAAATGCTGTAAAAATAAACTGTGACTCTTCTGCAGGGAACAGAAGAAATATGGGAAATATCGTCAGCCTTTGCTGCTGCGAGCAGTGCAAGTGTAAACAACCCAGCTGTGGGAACCAGCTGCCAGCATGTGTGGGATGGGGAGCAGCAGCCTGCGGCCTCCCTGCACGCAGCCGTGCAGCCCTGAAGCTGCAGCACTGGCTGTGCGCATCCTCAGCTCTCACAGAGTATTGGAAGGGTGTGATGAGAGGACAACAGCCCTGCCAGGTGGAGCTGCTGGTGCTGGGATGCAGCTCCTTGTGGCAGCCTCACAAGCTCCCCAGGGATGAGCTCCAGCTGGCCCACCACCCTGACACTGGAGCACAGAACCTGGATGCTGTGGGAGTCCTCCTCTCAATAGCAGACTCCAAGTAACCTTTAGTTTGGCTTATTCTTCCCAAAAAAGGCTCAAATTAAATAGGTGCCCAGAGGCTGTTGGCTTACCAGAAGGGCTCCTGTGGCATCAATATGGTCTCAGTCAGACTGAAATACTCCTCAGTGCCAGGCAGCAGCACCAGTGAGATTACATGGACACAAACACATCTGTAACGAGCCAGAGCTGCTCGTGGCCTCAGCATTCCCAGCACTGCCTGAACACAATCACATCATGCCTTCTCACATCTGTTTCTCCCCCTCTTTCTTATTATTGTCTCCCCTTGCTGCTCTCTTTTTTTCTCTGACCATCTCCCAGCACAGTTTCTGCACTCCTCAGTGCTTACAGGAGTTCAAAACGAGAGGCTCTGGCCAGTCATCACTGATCACAATGTTTCAGTTTACAACACCTGGAGCTGCATGTGGCGCAAAGAAGAGCCTGGGCACAAATGGAGCGTGCCCAGCCTTTGCCTGAACCTCTGGGCAGGCAGGTGGGACTTCATACAAAAAGCCCCACCCAGCTTCTCCAAGCAACTGGGCTGAGGAGAAGCAGCTGTGTGATTTCCCTGTTAAAAGTAAGAGAGAAAGACAAGGATGAAATCGCCTTCCCACAAACTATGTGGGTACCTGTTCCTTAGCCCATCTGTTGGAGCAAGGAGTGCTGGAAGAGCTGGATTCCCTCTCTGCCCCAAGACCAGAGGGAGAGGTGGACTTCAGAGGTACTTTGCAGGTAAAACAGGCTGCAGCTCTTTCTCTGTTTTCACACTTTGCTCATAATTCCTGAAAAGAAATTATGGGAGGAATTTCACCCCTTGTTCTAGGTGCTGTAAAAATATACAGTGAGCACAAGGGCACAGGAAGTATCCCAGGAGGATGGTTTATATGCCTGTATAACTGGAGCCTTTAAGCTCCTGGCTATTTACAGCTGCCTTGCCATAAAATCAAGCACTTTTCCACAGTTCATTTCTATAGCAGGCTGCTGTCAGAGCCCTAGTCTCTGTGAAGCTGTTGGCTTAAAGTTTAAGATTTACCACACCTTGTCTGATGGGACCACGCCAATGTGGGTTTATGAGACATACAAGAAGGCTGAGCCATGTCTCATGGAGTCCCCCAGTGTTGGAATTGATGACTTGTGCTGTGCACATTATGCTGTGCAGCCTCATCGGGTAGCTTTATTATTGGTTCTGAAGGCATGATTATCATTAAGCCAAATGAGGTTTCACAGGTGTTTCCATGCTCATCAGCATTTAGCTATGAAGATGCATAGCACTGTCAGTCATATAATGGATTTGAGTTTATGCTTTGGGGTTTTTTAAATTATTGTTCTTGTGCTTAGCACAGCTACTGAGGAAAAAAAAAATCATCATTTACCATTCAGCAATAGATTATTTTCTCATGCTATTTGTAGCAATCTTTATAATATGCAATGCAAAAAATACCTTGGGAATTTCAACTGCTATACTGAATAAATGTTGATACTTTCTAAATGTTGGTAGCTTTACAGAAACTAAAAAGCCTCTAAGAAAATATTTCTCTTTTTGACTAAAACCAAAGAGTTTGTTTGTGAGATTTTATGTTTTTTCACCACATAAAACAGGACTTGTTTGTAGAAAATAATGTCTCCTTGCTTGCTGAGGAACACGGGAGAAGGTTGATATACCAAATTTACCCATTTGTACATCAGCTATTTAGAAGTAGCGGAAGGTAGGAAGACAGGCTAAGAAAGTTGTGGCTGTTCAGCCTGGGGAAGACAAGCTGCATGAAGACCCCACAGCAGCCTTCCAGTATCTGAACAATGCCAGAGAGGGACTCTTTGTCAGGGACTGCAGTGGTAGGACAAAAGGTAATGGGTTTAAATTTAAACAGGGGAAGTTCAAGTTAGATATAAGGAAGAAGTTCTTACCTGTGAAGGTTGTGAGGCACTGGAACAGGCTGCCTATGGAAGTGGTGAATGCTCCATCCCTGGCAGTGTTCAAGGCCAGGTTGTACAGAGCCTTGGGTGACATGGTCTAGGATGAGGTGTCCCTGCCCATGGCAGGGGGGTTAGAACTAGATGGTCTTCAGGCCCTTTCAAACCCAAACCAGTCTATGATTCTATGAAGGTTAACAAATTAATTATTATGTTAAAATTTTAATAACAATTTTAAATAACAATTTAAATTACTTTTTTAAAATAACAATTTTAATTATGTTAAAATATACCGTACAGAGTACAGATATGCATATGAGCATGTATATCATGCTTGGCTGAAGAGCTGTGCTTTGGTAACTGGACAAAACCTTACAGTGGCTTTTCTTCTGTGGAAACGTGATTGCAACAATATCCTCACTCTTGTTTCCAGTCTTACAACAATGGAACTGAGTTAGTCTGACACAAATACACACATCCATGATTTGGCTTTCCACCTTGTAAACCTCCTTGTTAACTAGGAAAAGCCACAGCAGTACTCAGTAACACACACACAGCCATATCCATTTGCACCAAGTCTGACTCCCTTCAAAATTCTGACTCCTTGGGTTGGTACTTCCAATTAAAATTACAATAGAGAGGCAAAACAGCTCTTCACTTTGAAAGAGGCGATGCCACAGTCAAAAAGCCATGGCGTTTTGAATTTTGATCCTGCCACCGTAAGGAAGTGAGCCTTCTTGAGACTTCAGCTGCAAAGGAAATAGCTAATGGAATTGCCCAGGGGCTTCAACCCAAGGTGTCTGTGCAACATGTACCTAATTCCACTAAAATTAAGTTGCACAAGGAGACTAAGGAACGATGTGTTTCCAAGTTACTAGTGCACTGTGTATTGCAAGTGTAATAGAAAGGCTCACACAACTGTGCAAGCCTCTTCACCTTGGTGGGAGACCTGGCACATACCAAGGGCTGTTGCTGTTTCTGCCAGTGTCAGCACCAGGGGAAGAAAAGCCATCTGCATACCTTTGGAGTAGATTAACCTTGCTTTAGCTCCAGGAAACTCAGTGGACCCACAGAACGGATTAATCCAGCTCTCTGTGTACTCCCAGGTAGCCACCCTTCAGCAGTTAACAGTGGTAGGAAAGAAATCTCAGTTCAAAGCTTCAAGCCCGACTGAACTTGGCAAGTTTAAAGTACAAGTGTGGAAACAATCAGACCATTCCACTCAAACTATTCCCAGAGAAGCCTACATTTTATTCAAAAAGCTTGAACACAAAAGATTTTCCATTTCGAAAATCTGTCTGTGTTCATTCAATCTCCAAACTTCCTAAGATTGTATCACATAGCCCTTAGTGATTCTGAATGTCCAAATGACATGGCAATGTCATGGGCAGAATAAATAAGCTGGCTGAATGGCTCTGCCACCAGACAACAGCCAAAAGGCATATTTCTTAAAGTTTCTCAGAAAACACCCTAAATTAGTTTCTTTAAGAGAAGGGGCAGGAAGGGGTGGACAAGCTGGCATTCTGTTGTTGGTTTTGCCCTCTTCATCTATTGGAAGGACTGGGTTTGGATCCAGGCAAGATTCATAGCCAGCCTGAGCTATGAGGAATTCTGTCATTGGCACCACTAGCAGTTTTCAGAGTGCACTTGTAATTGCAATGAAAACTCCTATTCACACCTCTTGGAAATATTGGTTTAGGCTGTTCAGCTGTGGGGGAGTGAAACAAGTGTGAACTAATGCACATTCCCCACTGATCCTCAGCTTGTTACAGACAAGAATAAACTTCTGCTCTAGGAAATGGAAATTCCATAATCTCTACACAAATCTGTATATTCATGAAATAAATTTGTCCCTCACTATGCTACTTAGTCTTCAGCCACTGTCAGACAGGGTTTTACAAGACATGGGAGAAAGAAAAAGGAGAGAAGCAGCAGCATTCAGCTCCTGCCAGACGCTATGAATACACTATGGAGAAACTGAAACAAAAGACCTGGTAAAGCTTAATTTCACAAGGTACAAAAGGAGCACCCAAATCACTGTAAATATAAAAGTCATAGAATCACAGAACGGTTTGGGGGTTGGAAAGGACCTCAAAGATCATCTAGTTCTACCCCCCTGCCATACAAAGTTTTCACTTAATTAACAACAGCCCTCAGTGGGAACTGCTCCCATAAAGGAGCTGGCAGAAGCATGATCCAAATGGAGCTACTCTTGCTGACAAAACCTACCAGCTGCAGTCCATAGGGTTTGGGAAGCCTTGAACGTCTTCCCAGTGTGGGTCACAACTCCCAAGCCAAATGCAAAACAAGATCATCTAACCATCTATGTGATCTAGCCTTACAGACCACGTAACGCAGTCATTATGGTGACTCCCGCAATTGTTTATGTGGAAAGGTATTAGAAAGCCATGGTGGCATATCAGGTGGTTTATGACATTACAGCAGGAAAAAGAAGAGCCGTGAATGCTTCCCAACCTCTTCTAGTCCCTTCAGTGTTACTCTGCCACAGCTGCTATGATGGGCAGGACCCAGCTCTGTGCACACCTTGCAGCACACAGCTGAAGATGCACATATCTGCCAGTTTCCTAATAGTGCCACTAGTAAATGAACATAACCTTTTTTGATATACTACTTCATTTAAGAAATCCCATAAGTCTGATTCTAATTTATGGTAGTAGAGAAGATGGTGCTTGCTTTCTTAAAATAAAATTATCACTTATTACAGAAACAAAGTCAGCTTCTGTGGCAGAAGATCACTAATTTTTATTGACAATAAACAAGGACTGTCTTTTCAGTCCAAGCAACATGTTGAAAAGTCACCAAATCAAATGCTATTCTTTTCAGTAAAGAAAGGACTGTATAAAATTTACTTCAAATTATGAAAGTTTTCTTCAGCACATAGTATGAGGAAAACAAAACATTTTTGTTTCTTTAAGTAAGAGCTTGGAAAACTTCACACTCCCGAATTATCCCACTTGTTGTTTGGTGATTAAATCACTGTAAATTACTATATCTTAACCTCTGGTCTCTCTAATATCAGGAGAGAGCCCCAAAGCTAAGCAGCAGTGTAGGGCACTGGTGGTGCTGAGGACTTGGGGCCATCCCCCAGGACGTGGCCTTCTCAGCCCTGCTGGAAGGTGCAGGAGGAAGGGAAGCTCAGCGCAGGAAAACTATTCTGGCCTTGCCTGCCTCCAAAAGACAGTGGAAAGACGCTGATTTAAGCACAAATTATCAAAAGAAACATGCCCCCAGCTTCCTACAACACAATGGTCTTTTCTCATGAGGACACAGTGAGAGCCCGACATACTGTTTTAGCTACTTGTGTATCCCCCACATTTGGGTGGTTAAAGTTCATTTGTGAATCACAGTTCCTACAGACTGCAGCCATATGTTTATGTACCAGAGTAAACAATCTCTTCACTTGAGTCCTTGGCTACTGCTGCTGATGACTGATTTCAGAGACATGTTATATCCATTTCCCAGGATGACAGCCCCAGGTAAAGCGAAAGCTGAGACTTTCAAGCCAAGATTGCTTAGTCTACTGCACTACTCTTGCTGACACTGCAGTGTGATATTCCCACAGTAAGATTTGAGGAATGCAAGAAAAAAAAGCCAGTTATAAAATATCCCATCAGATTAAACTGCAAAACATCCAACACAGTGCAGATATAAATGCAAGGCATACCACTTAACTCAAAGACAGTAGAGAGCTTAACCCCTTTTGAGATAACTAAGCCACCTCAGCAATACCAGTTGGGTTAGTTCCACAGATGATGACCAAATAACTTAAGAAAGCAGTACCCACCAAATACTTCATAACAAAAATTTAACACAATCCTCAGACATTCAAACCCATGTACAATTCAAATGGGATGCTAAACCAATTCATACTTAGAGGGATCTGGTTACACTGCCAGCATTTATAATCCCAGTTTTGCTGCCATTTATTATTATAGTTTTATATTAAATATTTTTAAAGAAAAGTAATTCAAGACTAGTAAACACCAAACCAGTGCTGGACTTCCAATGATACTTCTTTCACTGTTTGGAGTCCCTAAGATTAGGTGTAGTTGCTGGAGCTCCTCTCCTTGTTTTGCAAATGCGTTATTCTTCTGGGGCTGTCTTCCCATGTATTCCAGGATACCAGTCATACCTTCTGACTCTTGCATGATCTGGAATTTCCACCTACTCATGGGGCTGTGGTGCCTGTATCAGAAAATTTCCTTGCTTCTTTCCTCAGCAAGAAAATAATCATAGCAACAATAAAAAAAAAATACAACACCAAAAAAGAAACAAAATATTGCTTCTGTTGCAAATATTATTCTCATCTCTTGTTTTCAGTCTCTTATTTTGCAGAGTTTAAAAAATGGCAACGTTTCCTCTTCCTTTTCTTTTTTTCCCCCCCTCATAGTGCAGCATCAATCATTAGTTTCTTCTTAATTTCTGAAGAAAAAACAAGCAGATGCATAAGAAAACGTGATTTCACATGACACAATACCTTAAATTTGAACAAATTTTTATATTTCAAAGTTAGGCACACAAAGAATATTTAAGGCATATGACACCTTTCAATTAATTCAGAGTAAGGTAATTCTGTTTCCAAAATAAAAGTCTGCAAATGGCAATCCAAACACAAAGTTCTCCTTTCGCCTTCCTCTCTTCTTATTCAGAAGTTCTGCCTTCAAGAGAGGCATCTATGCCTATGGAAATCTTAGAAATAACTGGTCCTGTATAATCATTCAGCTTACAACAGATAGTATCTGACAGAGGACAAAACTTTGCCATCTATATAGGTTGGACAGAGCCTTGGGTGATATGGTCTAGTGTGAGGCGTCCCTGCCCATGGCAGGGGGGTTGGAACTAGATGATCTTAAGATCCTTTCCAACCCAAACCATTCTGTGATTCTATGAGTCTGTATTACTGCCCTATAAGTCCCCAATTCTAAAAGCAGATGAATCTAAGAACTAGATATAGGAGAACAGGATCTGTCTTGGACAGCAACCCAAGAAAAAGTTCCATTCCCATTCATGCCTCAGTTTCAGTCCTGTATTCAGAGGAGCTACTGCTGTCTTAGAACTCTTTCTTTATCCCCTCCTTCTCAAAAAAAAAATCAGCTGGCCTTTTAGTTACCAACAACAGTCTCTTCTTTCTTGCTGCTGCTGCTCTCTACTTCCTCTCTTTCAGGAAGAGGTGTCATCTCTGGCTCTTGTTGGTCATTCTGATATGAACTCTGGTCTGGTGGTGTCCCTCCCTTTTGTTTTTCAGCATGTGGCATGGATCCCAGTGTTGTTCCATTGGGCACTTGAAAATGGGGGGAGGAGGGTAGGCAAGGTGGCTGTGCATAGGAAGTCTGCTCAGTGAAGTATTTTCCTCCTGCTGTGCTAGAAAACGGCACTCGTGAGCACAACTGATTTGAGAATGGAGCTCCCTGCATGTAGGAATCATTCCAGAGGACAGCTGGATAGGCAGGGATGCCCGCTGAGGAAAAAGCAACAAAGGACAGAATAATGAAAATAAGAGAAGGAGGATTAAAATCATGTATATAAAAATATGTATGTATGTTGGGCTTAAGAGAGCACGTTCAATGCAAATATGGCTTTGCAGACATCACACACATGAAGGTAAACTTTGCTGTATACATTGCAGTGTATTTATCCAAAACATGGTTACGAGAAGGAAAAACTTTGGAAGTTCATAGTGTTATTATAATCTAAAAAAAAAACAAAAAATGAAAAACAACGAACCATGTCACTTCAGTATATATCCTGAGTGCATGTAATAATATTAGAGACACACACCCCAATTGTTTCTCCCCCACTTCTATCTTCCAAGTTAGCTCTGCAAAGCAGAAGCTGGATGCTTAATCTTCACTTTCATTTATAAAAGCTGCCATCCAGGAAGCAGGAATTTTTTTAATGAATATGTATAATTCAGCTGAACTGCTCACTTGCTTACATGCCGAGGAAAAATTAGGGGTGTGTTTATATTTACAGATTGGTTCTCTCCCCATTTAACTTCTGGAACCCCAGGCCCTGGTTTTCGACACTGCGCAACAGTCAGAGAGGATCCCTTCCTTGAACAGAAGAGCCAGGCACTGCTAACTGTGCTGTGGACATAAGTATAGCATAAAGGAACATCATCTCTGCCTCTGTTCCTTCAACAATCCCCCAGCTTTACCAGTCCTAACAAGGTTTGCACCTTTACACATTCCTTTATGCTCACACCACATGCCTTAAGGCATGCAAGCCACTTCTAGCATCATGCTATACAAACATTAACACAGTTCACTGGGACACAGCCCGCCCCATTACTTCTGGCACTTCAAACTGTAACACCACAGAAAATAATAATTATCCCTTACAAGCAGAAAGGGGAACCCTTTCTGTGCTAGATAGCATGGGTGCTGCCAACCTGTTCTGCAGAGTGCTAAACATGAAGAGTGTGAACATGAGCCAGCTTGCACCACCAGCCTGTGAGTCAGACTTCTCTCCCCAACAAGGTCCACAAAACAGTGGAAAAACAGGAGCAGCTCTGTGGTCTGAAAACTCTTTGCTCTTTTATAAGATGAGAGATATTTTTTTTTTTGACTATAAGCTTAATTTAACAAACCTGACAGTCCAAACAATAAACTGCAATAGTTCACCTTTTGGTTGTATCTAGACTTGAACAACTTCAAAAATACAAATCCCTGACATAAAACAAGGAGACTGACAATGCCATTTTTACCTAGTTGTTTTTTTACCAAATTTCCTGAAATGCTTTAATCTAAGTGGTATTACAAATTCATATCAGAGGAAGAAAAAGAAAGAAGCTATATCCATACTGTTATCCCGTCTCTAACTCTCCCCTTTTGCACTACCTTTACCTACACAACATTCTTTCAAAATGGTGTCTGCAGAAGCCCAGCAGTTGGAAGCCTGGTTTTTTTTTTGCTGTCTACATACCATTTGCTGTGGCACCTTTCTCACTTTGCACTCTTGACCCCCACCCAAATACACCGAAGGCATGTCAGTCTGCACAACAGTACACTTGTGAAAAATGAAAGTTAGCTTTCCATTCCAGACAGAACTATTGTAATACCTGAGATACTCACATGGTAATGCTATCTCTGACATGAAGCCAGTGTAGTAACTTTTGAATCAAATTAATGGGTCACTCAGCACTTTTAAAAAATAACATACTATAAAATACATAAAAGGCAGCATATATATCTATATAGATATATTTTTGCATGTATATGCACATTCCTTCTTTCTGTCACAGTCATCAGTAAAATTTCTGGTCATCCTGAATGTTTCAGTGCCCTGTTTAGTTACTCCAGAGGAGCAGGATGCCAAAAGATTTCAAAATTTACCCGAGTTTCCACTTGGCTGCTGTAACAAGAACTGTTCCCCCATGTGGCTTTGTACGTATGCTTGTGTGGTTCCTGGTGCCCCATGGGTTACAACTCCACTGTTACCAGGTAAGGCAAGGAAAGCTGTATGGGACTCAATGGATGCTGTAGGACTGAGGTGGACACTGGAGAGCACATTGCTGGTCAGGTGAGCTGGCAGATGATGGAACTGGGAGAGCTGGTGCTGCTGGTAAATTCCATCCTGGCTGCTGTATGGACAGTATGTGTCCTCTAGGTTACCTGTTGACTCCAGCTCCTCAGGATAATTGAAGGGAACTGATGAAGTCAAGCTGAAAAGAGCAAGGAGAGAGGCAATTCAGAGATACAAGTAGGGTCAACAGCTACAGCAACCTTTAAACAATTGCATCTTCCCCTTGACAGCTGATATGACTCCAGCCCTTCCTCTCAAATGCCAGGAGGGAGGAGGGCAACAGAAACCACTTGACCCAAGGGCTTTCACAGCAAGATTCTTTAACAGTTGCATTAGTGGGAATTACCCTTCCTGCGGTTCTTCCCACTCTCCAAAGCACACCCTAATGCTTAAAACATCTGCACTCAAGGATTCCTTTTTACTGTGCTTCTGAACCATGCTTTCACTTGACAGGCATTCAGTTCTAAAAACACTCTTATTAAAGGTATCACTTTTTCAATAGCAGGTGACCTGTCCACAAATTATACATTTTATTTCATATTCCATTTAAAGGACATTTTAATTCCCATGTCTGACTTTAAACTTATGCTCCCACCTATTTCCTTGTCCCACGTCCCACCTTCACCCTCCTACGGTTCACTTTTTTAATCTCATTTTTCCCTACCCTTGATTCTGGGTGCTGTACATGAAGGTCTCCCTCGAGCCATTTTGCTGACAGGAAAAGCAATATTCACTGTTGGGAGTGTCCAGCATCAAGGGAACAACATGATTATGCAAGTTGACGGCCAAACTGAGGGGCAGGCTGGCCCTGCGGATGGGTGGAGGGCTGGGAAGACTAGGGAAGCACTCCATTCTGCTGAAACTGAAGTTGAGCTGTGGCAATGCCTTTGTCTGAACTGCTTCACAGGATGTCACCATTCCTACCACTGACGATACTGTGAATAAAAAGAGAGACTGTCACACTATGCTTTCATTCTGAAAATTAAAAGAAGCAAGGAGAGGGAATGACAGAAGTGGCAGAACAGAAAAACAAGATGCCAGTGAAAGAGTGGAGGTTAACTGATGGGAATAAAAGTAAACAAGCACCAGCATTGCTGCTGGGAAGCAAAATGGAGTAGTAGCAAGCTCCATGGAACATAGAATGATGTTTATTAGTTAAATAAAATTACCTTCATGATTTCAGTCTCTCCATACTAGATTTATTCTGCTCTCAAGGCAGCCAAATGAAGCAGAGTACTTCCTGGAAAAAAGCCAGGAACAATCCCCCAGCCATCTTCCACCTCTGCTGTCCTCTGGGAAGAGTGTGCTGCATAGATTACTCTTTTGAAATATGTAACTGTGGTTTGAAAGAAACAAAAATGTGCCTGTAGAGATCCACTGCCTGGGCCATCTTTTAACCAAATTTTCACTCCTGGTTTGGCCTCTGATGAGTCATGAAAAAAAAATAATTAGGAAAAAAATAAATAAAAAAGCAGATATGTCAGCTGAAGGGCCTTGGGAAAAAGAAGCTGGGAGGTGGAAAAGGAAACCAACACCATTTGGTTGCTAGGATGTTGTTTGGTGACCTGTCTCCTCGGTCACTGCTGGAAAAGGAGAGAGGAACAGAACAGCCTCTGTGGAAAGAGGACAATATAGGAAATGAAAAGGTCAAAATCATGTATGCTGGTGTCCAGAGTAACATATACACGGAAGTTCAAGAAGCTTGCACATGGTGAACAAGATTCTGTTTTATTGTGCCAACTGGCAAGTGATTTCCCTCTTGAGAAGTGTAACGATCAAGTGTGCATGACACAATTCGAAATGATTTTTCAAGTCTGTGGCAGGGGTGTTGGAACTAGATGATCTTTAAGGTCGCTTACAATCTAAACCATTCTGTGATTCTATGAAGTCTAGCTCGGCTGAACCAGCAAAAAGATGAGGTAAGTAGGCATGAGAAAGTATCACTGACTGTTCAAGTAAAGTTGGTCTACTCCCACACACTGTAAAGTATTCAGGGAAAGCTAGTAGCATGGGTAGTTTACAGTTGTACTTCACCCTTGCAGGCATATAGAGTAACATCAAATACAATCCACGAAATGTGAATCAAAGGCCCTAAACATAAAACCTAAACATAAAGCTGCCCCAGCAAGCAGAGCAACTTTTAGAGAATTTTGGAATGCATGCCCAGAGAAATGACAAGGAGATGCCACTTCAACATCTTGCAGCATCAATTCTCAGATTTGCCAGTGCACTGTGCAATTGTGTCTATCTTATTACACCTTCACACATCATTTTTTTTTCAGCTCTCTGCAACTGTGGACAGAAGGAGTTTTCATTTCAATGAAAATGTGAATAGGTTCACTTAGAAAACTACAGCAAGATCTAGGGTGGCATTTCTAAAGCATTCATGTGCCCAGGCATGGTTTATTTTTTCTCTTTGAACATATGATTTCTTTATGTCAGGCAGCATTTATGACGTACCTGTCACATTCCTAGGTTTTGACACAGCACAAATCTATTCCCCGCACAAACAAAGCACTTGTCAAGACAACATTTTATTTCCTCAAAAGTCAAAATGGCTTAGCCAGAAATGAAGCTGAAGATCTCTTCTGATTTTTTTTTAAAAACCTCCATTTGCACTGGTTCTCCTAACTATTTTGTCACAGAATCTAGTTCACACAAACATTATGAAACAGAAGCCATGTGAGGGACAACTTACCAGAAAAAGTCTATATCCAGATAGAACTTCAATAATGACAGTGTGATTAGCTATTCTGCAGAAGGCCTTGGTCTTGCTCAGGATGAATACAAGCAGTATTAACACCAGAGATAAGGAAGTTGCTTCTAAACCCACTTTCACACCTAGTAAGAATTAAGTTCTGGGTTTGAAACATTTTCAACACTTAGCACAGACAATCTTTGTGGATCATGGCAATAGGACACACAGGCAAAAAGATGGTGAAGACAGCACACTTGGCCTCCAAAGAGCTGGTTCAGCCTTTTCTAAAGTTGCCCCTACTTCTCTGCCCTTTCAAAGACAGACACGGAATTTGTATCTTCTGAATGAAGTCACGAATGCAGTAGGAATAAATAATTCCCAGAGAAGTAATATCTGCTAAATCTGACACTATATTTACAGATCTCATTCAGTGATGAATTCTAATCACTGGCTTGAGATAATACTTACATTTTGCAATTCTGTTACTCTTCCTGATATTGATGTAGAGAGATACAATAACCTCAGAGGCTTTCCAGTGGACACGAGAATGCAACAGTAGGATCTTTGTTTATCTCTTCCGTTATTTCTGGATTTTCAGTCCATAAGATAACCTTGGGAATTTATTGAGAGCAACATAGTAAATTCCAGCTTCAGATCTCTGAACCAGTCCTGGTGCTACACTTGTCTTAACGTAAGAATTGGTACTTGAAGTCTTCGGCTACACAGATGTCTTCCGCCTATATAGCTGCTTCCTCAACATCCTGGCAGTTAAAAGACCCATTCTTTAATGCAAATAGCTTCTAATTAATGGGACAGAGCCTTAAATTAACGAAACTGGATGTGTATATTTCTGTCAGGATGAATTTGATGTAAGTCTTTCACCAATCCTGAAGGAGACTTGAGGCCTATTCTAGAAAGGTGCCCATGAACTTACAACGGGATGGTTCCAGCTGAGAGAAAGCTCCTTTCACTGTTGTTAACAGACCAGATCATGTGCACAACAGTTGTTACCTGAGTGACGCCTCCCTGCACTTGAGGCCTTCCTCTTGACATCAGCCATACATGACTTTCTTAGTGAAGCACTTATGCTGACTCCAAGAGTCTTTGGCGTGAGACACCTGCAATGATTCTGGCAGTTAACTATGCAGTTTGGGAGGCCAGAGACCATGACTGTAACTGTTTAACAAGACCAGTACCGGGCACAATGCAGCTGATGTTGATTAAAGGCTGAACAATCACTCTAACTAACCTCAGATAGTCTATTTGCTACGGCTACTCTTTCAAGTGTCAAATCAAGAGTACAGCAAAATGCTCTATTAAGACGAGTCTCTACGTCATACGCTATCAAATCCAGTTTCTTTTAATGAAACATGCCTGTGTAATTGCAGCATTTACTGGAACATTAAGGGCCATCACAAAGCTTTTCATCAATACATCCTCTTCTTGAAATCACAAGAAAGGACATTTCTCTGTAAATGACATTTTGAAAGTAGAAAAAATATTAACCAAACAGAAGCAAGAGTGTTCTTAATTTAACGGACTGAAGATTAGTAAATCAGCCGCAGGCTCTAACTGCATTGCTTTGAAAAGTTTGTTACTCTGATCCTCTCCTGGAACCTACCACTTGTTTGAAAAGTATGACTCTTTCTTGCCATGGCTGCTACACATCATCAGCTTTAAAGTAACTTGTTCAAAAGCCAGAATCCTTTAAGTGAAACTATTAGAGCTTGTCATTTATTTACTGTTCTTTGACAGACGATATCCAACTTCATCCAATTGCTCCCAAGACTTAGATTACAAACCCATCTTTGCCACTGAATAATCATCTTGCTATTTGCATCAAATCTACCAGCACAGACTGGGCTCCTGATGGGTGCACTTGAGATAGCCACATGAAACAAAGTAGTTCCTGCAAAAGCATCAGTGGGGCAGAAAAATCTCCCATAGACCAGGGGCACAGAAAGGATTTTTAATTTCTAAAGTCAACTCTAAAGAAACATAAGCCAATGTTTTAAGTCAATGACTCTCTCTCACACACACACACATTTATATATCCATAAGGAATCTCAGAAAAATAAGAAAAATTTCAAATAATTGCCAATGTCAGAAAAACCTACATTAATTTAAAGCAAGGTATCTGTCTAGCAAAAAGCAGCAAAAAAAAAATCCAATTCAAAGATCAGAATAAGGCCAAGATGGAATTTTTGAAGCACAAAAGGCTCTTAGGGCAAGTGGTGTGGCTAATACCAAAACCAGAAGCCATAACTTCCAGTAAGGTAGAACACATCTCAAATACAACATTTTTAATCAGCCTGTTTGGAGAACTGTACAGAACAGTGGGACATAAAAGAGACCCCACATCAGACAGTCAGAACTACTGTCTAGAGCAACAGAAAACAATGGAAAAGACAGGACTGAACACTCTCCAAAGGTGTCAGGTAACAGATCATACTGTTCTCATGCATTTAAGTCATTTCCTTGTCCGGCTGAAAGTGGTTAAACATATGGCTACCAAGGAAAGCACCTGAATAGCCACTCCATTAGGCCACAGTCTCCAGGTACAACAGCACCATTATGCACAGGTCACAAATTATTTTGCTGAAACCTGCCATGAGCCGTTTCCATAAGGGTCACTTCTACCAAGCAATTGGTTTTGCCTCGTAAGTTGATGACTTAATTCATTTGTTCCCTCTTTTATTTTGCTTCTGTTACTTCGGATTTTATCCTATCAAGTTTTATTTCCTTCATTTTCTGAGATCTTCAAATAAAGAGAGCAGGTGGACCCTAGATGGCTGTATTTATTGGCAAGCCTTTTCTGAACAAGGAGGCTGACTGAATTAAAAAGTCAGACACTCTTTCCTTTTTTTCCATTTCAGTTTCAGCTTTCATTCTTAAAGAGAAAAGTCTGCCTATGCAATGCTAGATAACAAAAAAAAAAAGCAAGTTTCATTCCCCACAGCTGTGTTATTTTGCATCCAGTAAGACAAAATTGCACCTGAAGCTTTTCATGCAACTGTACCATGCAGATTTCTCTTCCATGAGGAGTCTCTACACCTAGAGGCAGTCTTTTCCCTCAGAGGGAGCATTAACTTAGGTCTCTACTCTGCCTGGGTACCAATTCTTCCATGACTTGTAGGAATGTCATTTTTAAGACTTCCACCTTCCATGTACACATTTGGAGGGCAGGGTGGTTTTCATAAACAAAGTGTGTGTGTCTCATAAACACACCATATTCCTCCCTTCCCTCAGGCAAGGAGGTTAAAAACCAATCACCAAACCTCGCCATGCAGCAAAGCATGCCTCCTCTCTGAAAAGTGATTTAGAAAAGGTACTTTTTTTTTTTCCCCATGCAGATCTGTATCTGGAAAGTATTTATCAGCTTTAGATGACACAACTAGATTTCATTACTCCTTGCCCAGCATGATTTAAAGAGAACATGGGGAAGCTTGTTCCCTCATACAAATGCAGTGAATGAAGTACATTCTCATCTTCACAGATCCATTACACTGAAGATATAGGGGTTTCAGATGAGCAAAGGAAACATGTTTCATAAACACTAGGTGCATACACAAATGCAATAGATGTCAGTCAGCTAGAAGTTCAAAGAACTCAAGGAGTAAAAAAAACCCAGCTATCTTTGTTGCTTATTTTCTCACATACCCAGTCCACTCTCAGGGACACTCACTTGCCCTTTTTCTTCCTTACACATTGCACAAAGAATTCACAGGACATTTCTTTCATATCAAGAAGATTGTTGGTGTTTTCCACACAGAGAATTGCATCCCACTGTTCAGATTCCCCAGAAAGAAATCGCTCCATACAGACAGATGACAAGATCACATCCCTGAATCTCTCCAGCATATTCTCTCTTGACTAAATAGTATGTCTGCAGATGTACTTTAGGAAGTGGGAGAGTTCTGAATACAAGAGCAGAAAGATGAGGATATTTGGTTTGTTTCCTTTAAATTAATTACTTTGCAAAATCTTGGTCTTTATCTAAATAAATACAGGACTCAACAGACTGCACCACTACATCATTCTGGAAAGCAGTGAATTATTCAAACACTTTGCCCATATTTATTCTGCTACACAAAAAAACTGAGAAATTGGAACTAACTGAATTACAGTCATAGTGGTTAAACAGCTCATAAGATTGACTGCAGTAGTCCTTTGCCTTGCGATTATGGCAGGCAAATTTAAACAAGTCCTAAATGATGGTATCAAGGAAATATCTCAATTAAGTACTTTTAGCATACATATCTATATATTGGCATCCTAAGCTTATTGGTACAATCTTATAGTTGCTTTCTACTGTGCCAAAATACTTTTCAGGTATCAGCACCATTAAAAATACATTAAAGTCTTTGAGTCATTATTAGAAAATGACGTGCATTGAATTGCCCTTAATACTGGTAACACTGTAAATTTAGAATATAATGACCGGGCAGAAACGATGCCATGAAATTCAGAAGAATGAATTACACTAGGAAGCAGGAAAATATGCACAACAGTACCAGATGTTAGTTCATCTACTGCTTGGGATATCTGTCCCTAAGGTAGTGGTGAAGTCCTCATCCCTTTGGAAATATTTTCAAGTTATGCCAACTTGGAAACATAAACATAAATAGGAAATGCTCTAGGGAACATTCCTGACTCTACGGAATGCTCTGGTACTCCATGCACGAATGCACAAGTGAACAAATCCTCTCTCTTTGGTTGCCACGTATCTTTAAAGTCTAAATACAGCTCAGGTAGAAAAACGGTCAAATAGCACACCCCACTGACTTTCAACAACACTGCACCAGCAATTAAGCTGTACGCTTAAGCACTCAACTAGTCTCACTTCCTCAAGGTCTTGCACAAAAACTGTACTGGCTGGAGAAGTCAAGGAACTTCCTTTGGAGATTTAAAGGTATGGAGTACCTGAGGGAGGCTCTACAATCCCAATAGTTTATATTTTATCCAGTGCATGTTCCTCAAATACCTCACTTGACTACAGATTCAAGCCAGGATGTTATAGCCTAAACCAGAACATGGGATGTGTGTAGCTGCCATGAGGGACATAATAACCAGAAGAATACTTTCATCATAATTCAGAGAAGCAGTACTAGTGTCAAACAACTTTTATGGAGGAATGCCCCAGCCATGTATGCTTATGAAGTCATATTCCAGAATTCCTTAATGGCTTGTGCTAGGACATGAACAAGACTGCAAGCTTGGTACAAAACTGATAGATACTCAGCAGAGAGCTGTTAAACCTGGTGTCACTTTTTGGACTGACGACATAGGGATCTCAGATGACAGTCCCTAAAGTGTTTGAGAACCTACCAGTACCACCAGCTAATGCTGCAGCTCCACAAAATACCTGTGCTGATATGGGGTCTCACCTGAGGAGGAGGCAAGTGGTGCAGGATATCCACTGAGCAAGCTGGAGTAGTTCCCACCTGTAGTGTCAACGTCCAGCACAGCAGACTGGTCTTGAGCAGTGTCAGGCAATGGAGGCATGGGCAGAAGAGGTGGCCTGGAGATATACATAAAGGGTTGAGCATGGACCAAAGGACAAGACATTACAACAAAGTAATCTCTTCTAACTATCCTACGATGGGCAAATCTTAGAGCCAGAGCCGTTTAAATGGTTTTATTCCAAAACAATGCTCCAGGTTAATCAAAAGTGCTTTTAAGAGGGTCCACTACAATTTGCCCATAATCCGACAGGCTACTAAGGTCTAACTGAACAGTCAGTTCTCCATAGCTTAAAAGTAAAGGGGAAATAGTAAGGGAAAATACTTAGTTCATTAGGTATCTATTGGAGAGAAATGAGAAAACAGAGTTAAGTCCCTCACCCATAACGATCTGACCCAAGGCAGACTTACAGAGCTGAGGATGTTGGATGCTTTTTGTTGCTTTTCACACTCAACTTCTCCAATTTCCGCCACTTTGCCCTGCGATTCTGAAACCAGACCTGATAAATGCAAGAAAGGATGCATTCAAAGAGGAAACCATCTACATATGTGGGGACAGGCAAGGAGGCAACAATGACTGCCTCCACACATAACCAGGTAAGAAACCTTTCTTCCTGCAAGATTCATTGCAAATAAAAGAAGAATAACAGCAGAACAATATCCCCTGAACACCAGCTTCCTTTGTTGCTCACAATCTTCAAGGTAAGAGATTAACTCCAACCTCATTAACCTCTTTTACCTACCATGTGTCTCATCTTAGGAAATGGGAAGAGTACACAAGCGCAGGCTCCATGAATGGGGTAGTTGGTTGTGCAGTGTTCATCCTTGTGAGGTCTTTTCCTTCTCCTGTCACCAGTGGCAAGTGCAGTCTCTATCCTGCTGCTCATGAGCTTCTCTTTCCTTCCTATTCAAGCTCTTCCTCCCTGCCCAGTCCCTCTCCCATTCGTTTCCTGCACAAAACCCACACACTGTCAGCACCGTTACCCACGCAGGCATTACCATGATACGCTGTGGTGTTACACCAACCACAGCTGCAATCTCCTTCCTCTTCTCATTGTCGGGATAGTGGTCTTCCTGGAACATCTTCTCCAACTCTTCTAACTGTTCTAGATATGGTACATTGTCCAGAGAGAGAGAGAGAAACAGAGAGTATGTGATAAGAAAACAAATAAACAGAAAGAAACAAGACAGGAAAAAACAAAATAGAATGCTTTTTACTATACTTAGAAATACTTCAACAACATAAGAGATTTTTTTGTTTGGTTGGTTTGGGGCAGTTTTTTTTTTAAAGTAAGCAACAAAAATAAAAATCTTCCACAGTAAAACAAAGAGCATTGCTAGTGATGCTTCAAGTATAAGATACTCAGCAGCCTTTATTTGAAGAAGTCTTCACACATCTAAGTGTAGAATGCATTGCAATACCATTTAGAGGAGTTCAGCACCCCTATGCTGTGCCTTCAGTATGGTGAAGGAAACATCAATGCCACTGACACTACAAGTGTCACTGCCAGTGGGTTCCCCAGTACCTACCAGCGTTATAGAAGGTGCGTAACTTCTTCCTGACTGGTGGCAGAATTACTGGATTCTCAAATAATTTTTTCTTTCCCTTGGTCCCATCATGGCTACTTCCACATTCTAGGACTGAAGACATGTTGTAGGATTGCTGATCTACAACGCTGCCTGAAGTACATTTGGATGACCTGTGAGTAGCTGGGCCACACACATCCTGCCTGCAGAGGTCTCCAGGGATTGCACCAGGTGCTTTATCAGAGCACATCCCACTTCTGTTTTTACTTTTCTTCTTTGCCTCCTTTTCAATCCCATCAGAGCAATATCTCTGACACTGCTCATGGAACTGTGACTGTGCTGTGGGCTCCTGTGCAAATTCAACCACAGAAAGTGGGGGCACAGCCTTTGTGTCACTGAGGAAATTTGATAGCCTCCCACATACTGAGGCAAGGTCAAGCTGGCCATCAAGGGCCACTGAGTCTTGGGAAGCTGATCCAGTTGCCTGCAGGGTGCAGTACCTTCCATCTTCCTCCACCTCCTTTATAATGCTGATTCTGTGTTTTGTTCCCAAGTTATCCTCAACTTCCTTTATAGCTGTGCTTTGGAACACAGATGGCATACTGCTCCCTGTACCATTCCCACCAGCAGCATCAGCATGTACCACGAAGTGCTCTGTATTCAATGATGCATCCTCCTTCTTGTTGTTGCACTCTACAGGGGAAAAATTGAAAAGAACACCCCACAACCCCCCACATGCGTACTGTCTAAGCCAGATGTTCTGTGCCTGGATGGCATGAAAAAAAAGAGTGTGCTGGGTTAGGGGGTGCCAGTTATGGGAGAAGAAAAAAACTACACAATAAAACCCAACAGTGAAAAGAACTAGAGTTCAGGATAAAGACTGTCACCATACAAGTGCTGCTAGGAAAGCAACAACAAAGAATGGGATCTGGTCAATATGGAGCTATTCAAACATCCGAGACAAGAAAAGCCTCATTTTGAGAGTGAATATGCCTGCAAAACCAACCAACTCTGAACTACAGGAAGAGTTAATTCCAGGCTCAGAGAATAAAGGAAAGGTTGTGTGTTATAATGACAGTTGTGGGAACACAACACTGAGGATAACAGAGGTCTTTGGGATAAGGAACAGAAAATGATATAATGACTTACCAGGACACCAAGTGTCATCTTATTAAAATGAGCAAAAGAAAAATACAAGCAAAATTATGGTCTATTGTATGAGCAGTGATTATCTGACAAATTACTTCACTTTTTGATTTATAAAGGTTTCTGTTTCTATCATGCTCAAGCTGACCAAGTAAAACACTCCAAAACTGTATAAACTTCAGATAAATGCCTTAAATTAGTTTTCTGCAGCTTCAGGCATAAGTTATGAATAACGGGCAGGTCTATAAGGCTAGCTGAGAACAAAAGTAGGTGAAAAAGTCTGACCGAGTTTAACAAAAAGCACAAACTGCATTAAAATAAGAGAGCCTGGACAGAATAAGACAGGTCAGAAAGAACACTGCAAGAGGAATACTTAAAATAGGTAACAGAATAATAAAGCAGCATTATACTTTCCCATCTGGGATGTGCATTTCCAAAAGATTATATTAGAATGTGTGAGTCTGTGATTTCTGCTGCTTAAAAATAAATTTAAAAAAAGACAAGTTACTTTTGCTTAAGAATAGAAAGTAGAATAATAAAACCAAAACCATATATCTGTCTCTGGAAAGACAAAAGTTTGAGCAGGCTGGTGGCAGCACTTGAGTTGTATGTACCTACAGATAAATGCGGTTGCTCAATTTGGGGAGCAAAGTATCTTAAGTAATTTCATTTCACTCTGTCCTACTTTTGATATATATGCCAAAATAGAGGACTTGCTTTCTGCCTCAGTGTTTCTTTCTTAAATAATTGTTTATCAAGAAGGAACCCCACAACACCAGTCAGATGGGACAATCTTTATGGAAGTACAAGGGGATGTCAGGCTGCTTCCAAGACCTTCTAATTTGCTTTTTATAGGATTAAGAGGACAGAATTAGTTGCAGGGGAAAGAGCCAGAAGCAGGAAACTATGCAACTGTAACAATTTGATCATGTTAAGTAGCAACAGTTTGCGCTGCTGTTAAGTGAGATGAAATATCCTGATGGGGAAGGTCAAGCACTGAGCGAGGCAGAAGCTGGCTATGCTCTATATAATTCATTTTTCCCATCATCCTTCTCACTGCTTCTGAGCTCATCTCACTTGTTACGTGATAAAGGGAAAATTTCCACCGGTCATCCATTCAGCTCACTCCGTCTCAAATCAGGAGCAGCATTTTCAGCTTAGTGAATTGATTTTAGAAGCCTTTTTACTTCTTTTTATGCAAACACCAGTGTGTGCTTACATCAGAAAATACATTTCAAAGGCTTGTATATATACTTTGTATCTGCAGCAGAGAAAGAGATTAACACCTGGGAGTTTTGTGTCATCCACAGAAATATTCCTTCAACAGAAAGTAAATTGCTGCCTCTATTCCTAAAGCATATAGCAAAGGCTTGACAATATCTTGGGTTTGCCAGAGAAAAATACTGAGATGAAAATAAAGTCTGAAGGTAGGCCTTCATGGTAACAAATAGGGAGTTACCAAACCATTCCTTTCTTCCATCACTCATATGACAAGAGACCAGACCAAACATCCTACTTTGTTCTACTTTTTGATAAAACACAGTCGTACATAGAAGGGATTTTAACTGACTGGGAACATCGCAGGGTCTGGAATGCCTGAGCTGCTGAAGGTGAATGGGCAGAAAGTGAAGTCCTCTTTTTCTTCTCACTGCCACCTCTTTAGATGCTTCTTGGAGCGAGAAACCACTTGGCACAGTAACAGCAAGATTTTAAAGGTTTTTCTGGAGCCTAAAAGCAACCTGAACACACACACACACACACACACACACACACGATGAGAAACATCAGCTTCACAGGTCGACTCACAAAAGCTCAGACAATAGGGAGAAAAACTGGACAGTGGGGAAAGTGGTTGAGTGCTGGCAGCCTAGAAACCCAGAGGCAGCATGAATCCCTGCATGGTACAAAGGGATGTGAAGGGACGACCACCCAACCCTCACACCGGCTCCTCAGGCGCCTTTACAAGCCATGGGACACCAGGACCACGCAGCCATCGCCTCAATCCACACCTCAAGGCACCCCGGGCTAAACAGCGCCTTCCCGCCAAGACACCGAGGGCCGCCTGCCTGAGGCGATGAGGCGAGGCTGCAGCTCATGGCGAAAAACCGCCGCATAGATAACAGCCTGGACGAGGTGACAATCATTATCCTTCACCGGGGCTGCTCATTATGCTCATTGCCGGGTACCTCCCCCCGGCCATTAATGAAACTCAGCGCCTCGGCCCCATGGCTCGACTCTTACCCAACCCTTCGGGCGCCCGCTCCTTGTCAGCGCCCGCCTCGTCCATGCCGGCTCGGCGGAGACGCGCCCGGCCTACCCCGGTTAATGTCCCGCCCAGCAGCGACCAATGCGCGGGCTGCAGCCGCCGGCACTGGCCGATTCATCAAGGCCACCTGGCCCGCCAGCGACCCCGGCGGGAGAGCGGGGTCAGGGCTACTTGGGAGCCTACCTACGGCCGGGAGGAGCCATCCCCCGCGGGCCACTGTGCGGGATGGCGCCTGCCCGCCCTCAGTCACAGCGCGGCTGAGGGGGGCCGGAGCCGGTCAGCGAGGAGGGAGGAACCAGGTCCTCGCATAGAGAGAGTACAGAAGGGCTTCTGGTACGTCTGGGGGCACCTGAAACACCGTGAGCTCCCGTGGGGAGAGGACTTAAATGTCGCTGATAACACACCTTAGAAACCCAGATGCTACAGAATTGGGTCATTTAATACGAATGAGATGAAACTTGTTATTTTTTCTTGTGGGCGGGCAGGAAGGCAGATTCATTATTTCTCTCATGTGCTCTGGCCACAGCTATTTGGCAGTGCTTGTCATTCTCTATAAAGCAGCGGCTGCAAGAAGTGGTGCTTCCTGACTTCTAGGTCCTGTATCTTTTCAGTGCTTAACAATTCTTAGACAAAAGAAGGTTCCTAACAGTGGTACCAGGCAATTGGTGATCTCTTGACAACTGCAAGTGTTGTCATCTGCCCAGGTAACATTTAAACCAGCTCTGTGCGCTTGCAGGTGTCTACATGAGATGAAGAGCAGGTGTGAACCAAGCCTAGTGACTTTTTTCTCACACTCAGTGGATGGAGAGACCCGTGCTGTAGCTTGGGTAGCTATGAGAAGCCAGACTCTCTGCTCTTGCACCCTCTCTGTACAGCTTTCCTAACCACCAAGTGAAGTGCAGCTGGCTGTGAATACAAGTTGTGTGCCTGCAAACAGCAAAGACAGTGCTTGCTGGAAGAATGTGATTTGCTTAATTGCATTCTGCTGCACGAGGACAGAACATCCTTCATCCTTGTCTTGCTGCTGGCTCAGTATCTCATTGCTGGCATGGCACCATTCTACATGTGTCTTGTTTTTGTTTCAGGGTTCCCTCCAGCATCAAAAGTACTGCTGCTACAAATGCTTTCACCTGAGAGTAGTTTCATTATGCTAAATGAGTGTAACCTGAAACACATGTGCCAGCATTTTGGAGGCAGTATAATGAAGATTATCAGTGCACCTGGTACAGCCACCAAATGCAATGGGATGTTATTGTGGCTAAACTGGCATTTAACTTGTTAGCAGCATTCATCTGACAAAATACAACTCTGATTTTAGAGGGAATGGGACCTCTTCAATATTAGATAAAAGCTCAAAGATAAAAATCACTAACTGGTTTAGAGGTTCCTGCTTCTGAGCAATGTTGTGTTTATTTACTTAACTCTGGTCTTAATGTCAGCTTTTTCTAGCTTTGTGAAAGAGAGTAAGAACTGTGGAGAATACTTTATTTTCCTTTAGGAGAGACCAGCAGAGGTCTCCAGGGCTGTGAGTTTGTGGTTGGGTTTTTTTTTTTAGAGCCACATATATATTTATGAATGTCATTTGATTTTCAGACATAAACCATTAATTTTTCAGACTCTCAACATAACTTCTTAAATGTAGTTCATTTTGTATTTCATCTTTGTTCTTACCACGAAAAAGAAATGAGTGTAATTGCCCTCTGAAGGCTTTCACTTTTTTCTACAGAAATACTGAATTCCTTCTGTTCAGATACACTATATACCAGACTCCACAGGTTCCTGTGGAAGCTGATGGTTTCTTCATGCTTCAATTTACAGCCAGCTGTTCAAGATACACTGGTATCTAGATACCAGCTGTTCAAGATACACTGGTGTCTCTCAGACAGTGGTCCTATTCTGTGGACCTTCTTTGGGGATTTTTCTAGAAAAGTACGGGCATTTGGCTGACAAACTCTGCTTGTATTTCTGCTTTAATAGTGATTTTCTGGGAAATCAGGTTATGCACATTAGATAATGCACAGAGAGATCCTGACTCATAATTAAAACCTTAATAGGATGCAGCGGGTACTCTGTCAACTTGATTCTTGCCTCCTGAAGGTGCAGTTATAAGCGATACTGTACTATTAAGTTTGTACAAACCAAGGAGATGTTAATCAGTTCCAAAAGTCATGAAGCAATTCAGCAGATTTGTTTATGGATTTTGGTGGTGGAATGGTGCTGGTATAAAAAACTAGTGAAAAATTGAGGCCTACCTGAAATGTAAGAAGTTAAAGTAAACAGAGTGTAAGCACTTAGAAGCATAAGCTGATCTTTAAAGGTTCCTAAGTATACAAAAACCTGACAACAGGAAATAAAGGCTGTAACTGTGACAGGAAGAAGTTAACCTTTGAGCTGACTAGTTATACAGTATAGAAGTGCTGTCAGTCTTAACAGTGGCCTTGAAGTTTCTCGCCTGTCTCAACGGATGAGACAATTAACAAGAATACATGGAATTTAACATAGAAACCACCTTGGAAGTCTCTAATGAACAATATGCCAGCTAGCTTTTGAGAGCAGAAGTTGAAAGGGTAAAGAATTCCCGACTTTCAAGTATTTTAACAAGATGACTTCTGATTGAAAATAGCAGTATGTATGGCCTGCCTCCTCATGATACACATGGCAAAGATGAAGCTGATATGGATATGGGACGCCTCAGGTTGGCACTGGGCATCACCGAAAAGAGTCTGGCACCATCCTCCTGGCACTCACCTTTGAGATATTGATATGCATTAATGAGATACCCTCTCAGTCTTCTCTTGATTAAACAAGCCCAGCTGCCACAATCCTTCCTCATTAGACAGATGCTCCAGACCCCTGATCATCCTTGGGGATACTGGACCCTCTCCAGTAGCAAATTGTACTGAGGAGCCCAAAGCTGGACATAGTACTCCAGATGTGGCCTCATTAGGGTTGAATAGAGGGGGAGGATCACCTCAATCTGCTGGCCACACTCCTCCCAGTGCACTCCAGGATACTCTTGGCCCTCCTGACCACAAGGGCACACTGCCAGCTCATAGTTATCACTTGTTTTCATTTGAGGTAGGCCTTTGCATTTTTTCTCAGGTAGGAACCAGCTTCAGTTGGTCAAGGGGGAAAAAAGTGTAGGCAGACTGTAGTCTGGACCAGAGATTTAAAAGACAATCTCATTATTGCATCCCATCTTACTGATATAGTGGACTGGAATTCCATCTTCTGTAGGTCATCCCTTTAGGTCATCCGTCTGCAGGTCATCCTTGATATATTAATGATAACTAACACCACTATAGAACCTGTAGCAGCAGCTACTTCAGGGCTGGTGTTAATGCCCTAAAGAAGCTTAAGGTATGGATGGTTAAAGCAAGCTTTCTTCACTGCCTCTACTAAGTATAGCTATTTGTACTTAGTATTCACTTAGAGAGGAAATTTATATGGAAAAAAATAATGAAAATACTGAACATATATTCAGTAAATATTGAATTATATTTGAGATGAAAACCTAAGTAACAAGTTTATTTTAACTGGAGAAGTGCATGAGTTTATTAGGACTGAAAGCAACTGTTTTTTTAATCCAGCTAAAATAATTGATATAAATAGGCTGTAACAAGCTATACTAGATACACCATAAATGGAAATTAAAGGCAGAATGTTAGAGAGAAAGAAAGCTGGAGATGTGAAGATAACCAATTCTTCAAATATATTAAATGCAAGAAGGCTACACATTGCTTTCTTTGGTGTATTGATTCTTATACTTGATCTTGCATTGACTGAATGCAAACACTTTAACAAAGAAACAGTATTTTACAGTTGAAGGCATATCCTCAAATAGACAGGTTCTGCACAAAAGCAGGACTGCATGTAAACTGGACTTAAAACCAGAGAGTTCTAAAAAAGAACAAAGTCCCCAGTACATATTTTGACTTTATCTACAGTGGCTAAATATCTCAGTGTTTTCTATAAGTGTGCAAAATGGTGCATGCAATACCACATCAGCTATCAGATTAAGAGCAGCAGGAAAGTGCCACTTCATTGCATATACCTAGTCATGGTCATTTTGTACAGGGCATGTACCAACACATAGAAAAATCTTTGTCAAAAGTCACTGTTACACTTTGAGTGGGACACGGAGTAAAAAAGAATCACTTCAGATGGCTTATTGGGACACTTGTTCAGAAGAGAGGTGACCTTTGTGAAACAGATTCTTCAGCTTGATACCTCTTAAGGTGGGGGAAGTCATCACAGTGGCTTCCAATAACTTTGTTTAAGTCCAGTGGATTTTCTAGTGCTGTCAAGGACTCTTTAACAGTATGCTGAGACAGAGTTAATTTTAGGTACAAAGAAATGTTTGCCTATCTAAAAACCAGTAGACTTGCACGATCAAATAGATAAATTGTTCTAAGTGGCAATTACACTACGGAGATCAATACCATCAAGATATCAGGAGGATTTTCAAATGAAAAACTCTCAACTCTGTTGTGCTTTGCACTTAGCACCTTCCTTCTCAGGAACTCAAAGCTCTTAGTATGCTAATACTAGCGAATTTAGCCTCACAACATCCAGTGAGGTAGGTAAGTTTACCCCCATTTCACAGATAGGAAAAATGAGGCAGAATTCTGAAGTGACTTGCCCAAGGTTCTGCAACTTGCCAGTGGCAAAACCAGGAATATATTTTCAGAGGTGCAGATCCCAGACCTCTGTCCGATTGAAGTCCCTCCCTGCTACCACAAAGCAAGCAATACATGCAACTTTTTTTCCTCCTCCTGCTGCCGTAGTCCTGATGACACAGAGGAAGTGAATGATTTCTCCTGAATGAATTCCCACTTTCTTTGGCAAAAAGCACCTGATTCTGTCAAAGTGCTGTATTATGCTCTTCGCAGAGGTGTTTCTTCTGAGGCACAATAGAAAAAAAGATGGCTTCCCCATGTCAGGGAGACTGTACAGGTCCAAACAGAGTCTTATTTCTTGCAGAAGACCTGCTGCTTGGCATTCTTCACACGTTGTTCCTCCTTCAGGTTCTTCTGCCGTGCATGTTTGCTGGAGATGAGTTCCACATGTTCCGAGGGGAACCAGCCTCTCTCCCGGTCTGAGAGCTTTACTCCTTCTATCCATCCTACAGTGAGGGGAAAAGCACAACATGAGGCAAGAGTTAAACACTTTTTTCATTCTTCCCAAAAAGCCCCCTCCAACAAGGCCCTAACATCAAAGAAAGAGACCCCCTTTCACCTTCCAAATAAAGTGCCGTAATGAAAATGAAGACTCTCTTTTTCTTCTGAACTCAACAGTCAGGAAGGAGGCGCTTCTTCTGAAACCTGGTTGTGTTGTTAAAGGTTTACACTACTAGAGTAACTTCCAACCCATAATTTAAGATATCTATTGTTCATTCTGCTCACCATCATTGCTGTACTGCATAACCATGATGATATCTGCTTTCTCCAAAGCCAGCTCATCATTTTCCCGAGCCTTGTAAGTCTTTATGCATTGAACCTGTGGTGCATCTAAAAGGGAAGAAAGATATAATTGTACACTAGAAAGCAACAGTAAACGTGTGTGCATCAGCCCCAGAGCAAGTAGGATATAAGGGACTGCCCAAACACTAAAAAGCAGAGAACTGTAAGGGAGGTTACAGGTCTTCTACCTAGTAGAAAGAGTAAAACCAGCTAAAATAACTGACAGAACCTGGCACTGACAGAAAGCCCATGGGTATCTTCTTTATTTATATAAAGGCAAGTATTTTGCTTTGGAATCATTCTGGGATGTTCCACCTTGCAGTGACTCCAGCCCACCCCCACTGCTGTAGCAGCAGAGCAGTCTTACCAGGGCATTCCAGAAGGTCCAGTTCTCCTCGTGGAGGAGCCAAAGCAGAGATCCACCTCAGCTTCTCACTGCTGGAAAACATCACCAGAGAGGTGTCAGCATTCAGTGTGATGGGTAACAGTCTGACAACTGGAATGGCTGTGTGTGCATACATGTTTGCTTACAGGAGGGGTCAGGGAGGGGGTACTTAGGGGAAGCCAAGAAAGTGGAAGTGGAGAAGGGAGACGGGAAAAGGCAAAACCATTTCTGGAGGCTGATGTTATGACATAAGATGGTAGTACTACATGAGCAGCCACAATAAGAGAGGAGCAAGGTGGTTCATTAGGGGCTTCTTATGGGAAGAGGTTGTTTTTTCAAGTCCTCTGGTCAGCAGCTGTATTTGATATTTCAGCACTGGGGTAGCTGAGGGACAACCACCAGGCTCCTAGGAGGTGTCTGGCTATGGTAACAGGGTATACTGAGGGTAACCTTGAGCTCTTACTGTGTCTCTGTACGAAACAAAAACTCCACTCTCTTTCCCTGGTAATTCTGAAGTAGAAAGAGACGGAAAACATTTTTGTTTGTTCCATGCAGTTTCATCTCGCACTTCTCCCCACGCACATCTGAGAAAGCGGCATGATCAAACACAACAAAACGTCCACCCCTGCAGGTAAAGAAGAGGAACAAAGCAAGAGGTTTTAAAGTGATGAGAATTACAAAGTGAGTTCATGTTGTTTTCTGATGTTAGAAAAGCAAAAAGCTTTTAATGAATCCTCATCTGCTCAGGCCTTAAGCTTTGTTCTTGCTAGAAGTCTCAGAAGGCCAAAGAAGAGAGAGAGAACTTAATGAAAAGGGTAGAAATACCAAGCTCTGTCCTGTCAGATTTTTTTCTTTTATAGCTTACAGCTTAAAAATAAAACCCACCCCCATAAAACCCAACATTACCAACCACTCTTTTAGTCTCTTGACAAACCAGTGATTTGCACATTCACTAGTCTTCATACTGTCCTTTAGGAAGCAATTTTTTACCAAGTAAAACTAGAATAAATGTTTATTATTAAAGTGTTCCATATTATATCCTGCCTTTCCATCCCTATAAGTGTTGCACTTGCACTAGGGACCAGAAGATATCTTATTAGTATGTTGTAATTAAGAGTTGGTACTATCAGTTTCCACATACTTGTGTGATACTCACATAATGTAGGGTTAGGAGAGTGAGTTGACAAATGCTGCCACTTGCTGGCAGGCAGAGGGAGAGGACTCTCACCAAAGCACAGAGCCAGAAAGAGACAGGTATTTTAGAAGGGGTAGGAAGAATTGTGTTGAAGCACTCACTCCTTGGGCCGAGACAGGAGCAGACAGTCATTGAAAAGATGTAGGTAGATGGGACGGGTGGTGACTTTCCATTTTGGACTCAGGGTGTTGAAGTCCAGTGCTGTCAACTCGCCACACTTCACAAGCCGCCTGGACTGCGAGATGAGTGGGAATATCTGCAAGGCAGCAATAAACATTTATATCAAGCATGTAAAAGGAAGCCCGTATCCATGAGTTTTGGATTTGCATTTTCGCCTTTCTCTAGAGGAAGTGTTCTTTCACCCCTCCAGCTAGACAGGTATAAGTCATGGCAGGCACCTTCAGCTGAAGGCTGACATGAAGAATTGGGCAAAGAGCTGACCTGTTATGTCATTTATGATATTCTGGTTCGACAGTTCCGTGTGTTTTGGAGAAGAGAACAAAAAGTCAGTGCAAGTGACTTTGTGAGGAAAGAGAAAATAAACCAGGATAGAGCAAGGCCCAGGATGAGCTCACCTTGCACTCAAATTCAATCTTCTGGCTGAGGTAGATCAGCTCTTCAGTGCTCTTCATGCGCTGGACATTTTCATTGCAATCCTTGATGAGCTGCAGAGGAAAACAATCAGTGAGGTGAGACTAGAACTGCCTGGTGGGATCAGTACTACTCCCAGGAGCCCTTCAAGGGTCAACTTAAGTAACAATTCCTTAGGCATCCTCCTGCAAAAAAGTATTTTTCCAGGCGAGCATACTTAACTCCTTCATACCTTCTTTCTTAGGGAAGGCATTCTTTAGATGAAGTCTCTGTAGTTAGTTTTAACTGGGATACTGGGGGAATATGAGAGACATCTCTCAGGTGAAAAAGACTGAATTGCTGGTCATTTGGAAAGAGCTCTTACTAGATGCTCCACTGTAAAAACAGGAGGCCAGTTAGACAGACATCAGCCCTGATTTTCCATAACCCAGAGCTTGTTGCCAGTACCTCTGAGGACAGGACACAATGGAACAGAAGTACTTCAGCCTAGAAGCTGCCTACATAGCCATCCTGAGGTGTTACAGAGCAGCTATATAACAGCAACACTGGCTTGAACACACCCAGAGTCTAAGGATTTCAGCACAGGACATCTTGCCCACCCATCTCAGACTGTAGTGTATGCTGAGTATAGTGGGACAATCACTTCTTTCATCTGGTTAGGTATACTGTGCTTAATGCACCCCAGGATACCATTTGCCCTTTTGGCTACCAGGGCATGCTGTGACTCATATTGAAGGTATCATCAACCAATACCTCTGGATCCCTTTCTGCTGGGCTGCAAAGTGGGTTGACTGCCTTACCTTTTCAAGTGCATCATATGCCTGTGTTGCTTGTACTTCCTCCTCAGATCCAGGCCGAGTTCTCTTCAGGATATTCTGTATGAGAAAAGATGTTTTTCATAATGCAAACAGGAAAAGCTGGACATGTGTATCTGGGAGGGGTAGGAGAAACATGCCAGCCTCAAAGAAAATTAAAGCAGTGGTAGGTGACGAGATATGGAGATAGGAAGGCCAGAAAATTGAGATGTAGAATGTCACTGACGAGCTGCATTGAACATGACATCCCTAAAAACCTACATAATATTTACTATCATGTACAAGTTACATAGCACAGGAGGCAACCACTAGCCCAAGCACTAACAGCTTTACAAACAGAATTGTTCTTTGCCTGATACTCCTTTTCTCCTGTGAAAATAGGGCTCAAATAATCAAAAAAGAATTTCAGAGAAAGAGATCAAAATTAATTCATTAGGAATTTGCAGGTTCTTTGTCTGGAAGGCTCCTATTAGCCAATGTTGCAGACAAAGAGTAGAGACAGGCTGCTTTCCAGAGAGCAGCCAAGGAACCCTTGCTTTGTTTTCCTAGCAGGAAGTTAAAAAAAAATCAATACAACATAAATCAAATGTTCTGAGTAGACTCCATAAATTATTTATTGGAGTACAACTGATGTAGTGTTGCAACAAAATTCATAACCAGTATACAAACTGCATTGTCTCACACAGGTTATCATATTCAACTCATGGTGCTGGTATAATGCACAACAGGCATAAATATGATGACAAATGGGTTTGGTTTTGCAAAGGCATATTCACAATATACACAATAGAGTGGTTTTAGAGTATCTTGACAAAGTTGTCACAGATGCAACATGAAGGGCTATATGCAGTCCTTACACCCCATGCTTGGACTTTCAAACTTGAAGAAGGGTTATAGAATCATAGAATAGTTAGGGTTGGAAAGGACCTGAAGATCACCTAGTTCCAACCCCCCTGCCAGGGGCAGGGACACCTCCCACTAAACCATGCCACCCAAGGCTCTGTCCAACCTAGCCTTGAACACCACCAGCGATGGAGCATTCACAACTTCCCTGGGCAACCCATTACAGTGCCTCACCACTCTTACAGTAAAGAATTTCTTCCTCATATCCAGTCTAAACTTCCCCTGTTTGAGTTTGAACCCATTACCCCTTGTCCTCTCACTACAGTTCCTCATGAAGAGTCCCTCCCCAGCATCCCTATAGGCCCCTTTCAGATACTGGAAGGATGCTGTGAGGTCTCCATGCAGCCTTCTCTTCTCAAGGCTGAACAGCCCCAACTCTCTCATCCTATCTTCATACGGGAGGTGCTCCAGTCCCCTCATCATCCTCGTGGCCCTCCTCTGGACTTGTTCCAACACTTCCATGTCCTTTTTATGTTGAGGACACCAGAACTGCACACAATACTCCAAGTGAGGTCTCACAAGAGCAGAGTAGAGGGGCAGGATCACCTCCCTCGACCTGCTGGTCATGTTCCTTTTGATGCAGCCCAGGATACGGTTGGCTTTCTGGGCTGCAAGCGCACACTGCCAGCTCATGTTCATTTTCTCATCAACCAACACCCCCAAGTCCTTCTCTGCAGGACTGTTCTGTATCTCTTCTCTGCCCAACATGTAGCTGTGCCTGGGATTGCACCGACCCAGGTGGAGGACCTTGCACTTGGCATGGTTAAACTTCATCGGGTTGGCATCAGCCCACCTCACAAGCGTGTCAAGGTCCCTCTGGATGACATTGGTTCCCTCCAGCATATCAACCGAACCACACAGCTTGGTGTCATCAGCAAACTCGCTGAGGGTGCACTCAATCTCACTGTCCATGTCACTGACAAAGATGTTGAACAAGACCGGTCCCAACACCGATCCCTGAGGGACACCACTCGTTACTGGTCTCCAGCTGGACATTGAGCCATTGAGCACAACTCTTTGCGTGCGGCCATCTTGAGAGAAACAGTAAGAAAGCAGAGAACCACCACAGTTACCTGTAGGAGGAGTTTGAGTCGAGTGATGCGCTGGAAAGGGAGGATGAGGAAGGATTTTAGTGAGAGGCGCTGGCATACTGGATCACTTTCCAGTCTCTCCAGGACTTGCTGGAACCCTGCGTTTCCATTTCTGTGGGAGTGGTAAAGAAAGAAGACATCCAGGCATCAGAGCAAATAAGTTAAGTCTTTCTACTATCATATTTCAGTGAGTGCTGGAGTACTCCCAAGTAGTCAGATTTTGTCCCTGGGGCAAGAGATGTTAAGAAGCTGCACCACTGCTAGTGAAGAGCAAGTATGGGTTTCTAACAGCTATAGGACAGCAGTACAACTGTTACTATACCTTTCCTCTTCCTGCCATAGCCCTCTGGAATAAGACCCAGAAGTAACAGCTATATTTCAATTCCCCTGTATCAGTATGGCACCTTTCAGAGAGACAGTGGTGGTTTATATTCTTTCCTTACACTGAACGGTCCACCTCCAGGGGCTGTGTTCAGGGTCTGGAACCAGCTGCTTTCCCTCTCTTGCTACTCCTGAGAGGAGCTGCCTTTCCCCTTAATGTCTCTCTTACCCCTTTAGACACAGCCACTGCCACCCAGTTTTCCATCCTGGGCAGTAGCACATTTTTATCTGCTAGTGATATGAGAGTAGCGCCAGCCACCAGAATAGCCAACTACATATCCTTGAAAAGACGGGGAAGAAGTTTGTAGGCCCAGTAAAAATTGTTCTAGACAATATCCTGGAGATCCCTTCTGTGTGGAACTAAGCCTTCCATGATGGGGACAAATTGTGAGACTACATCTTTCCCCATCAGCTGCACCCAGAGATGGTGCCTGAATAGCCTGTTTGGAACAGTGTCTCCTAGAGTTACCATAGTTTCATTGGGATTGGGTTGTTATGAAGGGAAGCAGCGCAAGGAAACCTTTTCCAGGGCTGGGCCCATGCCTGATGAATGCTTGGTTGTGCCACTGGGTACAGAAGAGGAGGGCAAGAGATGTTCCACTTCACAATCCAGAGCAAGAGAGACTGATGGTGTTCTCTGGCCCCATTTTAAAGACTCCTGGATAGCCACTTTAAACTTTATGGCAGCAGCCATATTTTTCTTAATGATAGTTAAGTTTGGAAGTTTCACTTTATCACTTTCTGGTTCTTACTAGTCTGAAAACCACAGCCTGAAAACCATTATCCAAGACAGTCTTCAGTAGAAGGTAGACAGAGAGAATAGGCTGCAATAGAATCAGGTATTAAGCTTTCCCTTTCCAATGCTATGGGAGAAGAGCCTGCAGCAGCTCTGTCCTACTGTCCCAAATACTACTGAATTGAAGAAGGTTCCTGCCTGTTCTGAGGGTGTAGTAAAAGCAATGCCCAACAGCCTGTGGTCACTTGCATTCCCCATCATTTGAAAGAGTGGATATTTGAGGTGCAGCAAGGAAGTAAGAGGGGAGAAAGGTGCAACAAATGAGAAAACTCACAGTAACCGCTGGAAGGTCTGCTCCTGGTATGTCTGGTTTGTTACATATGGTAGATACACCCTGCGGAACTCGGGGGCATGCTTCAGAGCCACATCGCACACATGGAAGGTGAACATGTCCTCTTCAAATTTCTCCTCCAAGTCAAAGAGGAAACTGCAGCACATGGTTGCGGTGACATAAAAGGAGAGGGAAATACCAGTGTCATTCAGTAAAGCAGGAATGGCTTCAGTCCTCCAAAATCCTGACAGCCCACATATAAGCACAAGATAGCTCTTTATGTCTAGAGACAGCATCATGCCTGTACCATGACAATTTAAGGTCAGATAGCAAGAAAGAAGCAGAGCAAAAGCCCTCTGCTCTTAAGAGTTCACACTTCTAAAGAAATCGTCAGGAAACAACTGAAAATTAAGATATCACCAGAATAATCCCACTAGTAGAAACGGAAAGGATAACAGCAAACCTTACTAGCTTAGCAATATGTGTAGCCAAGCCTGCAGAAGAAAAGCATAACAGAATCCTACAACATACAGGATTCCTTGCATGTGGGGTCATGTCTACATTTTATGGCTTATGCTCAATTGATTCACATTAGGTTCTGTCAAGTGACGGCTGCAACTTACGTCTTTTTTTTTTCTCCCCTCTTTTTTCTTCTTCAGTCAGGGCTTGTGCAGCTGCTTCTTTTGTCATGTATTTGTCAGGAGCTGCATTTGGTTCGGACTGAGGTCTAGTTAGTCAAGTTTAGTTGCAGCTGAAGCCAATAGCACATGGCTACAGTAGCATTTTGAACATTTTGATCTCCTGCAATGAGCTCTGTGCACAACTGCATCATAACATGCAGAACTTAACACCAAGATTTACATTGCCCTGTCACCTAAAGAGGTGAATGTTCCTTGCAGGGCATCACTGATATGCAATCACAACATGTTACATGTGTGCATCTACCTTTAAGGCCAGTGAACACACAGAACAGGAGCGAGAGATGTTATTGATGGACATGATGGGCTGTGTCAGTGCTTCATGGAGGGTGTTAGTCCTGGAAGCAAAGGGCCACATCTCACCTGGCACTGACATCGCGTACATCCTGAAGGCGGGAGAAGAGCCACTGACGCTCTTGGTTAGTGAGCATTGCCTGGAGCTCTGCTGACCGCTGGAAGTGGTCCACTGCCACATTTAAACTGCGCAGGTATGAAGCCTCAGACATTATCAACTCAAACTTGGCCTTGAGAGAGAAAATCAGGGAGAACAGCATCAGCAGACTACATGAGTCTGTGAGGAATCTTACAGAGAGGAGACAGGGGCAAAGCAAGAAAACCTCCAGTGCATGATGTAAGTAGTGAGTAATTACAGAAGAGAGGCTTTAGGAATGACAAGCATGCCATTATATATAGTCTGTCTTTCTTTAGAAGACAGACTTGTGGTGTGACTTAAAAGAAATACAGCTACCTCCTCTCATTTTACTTTTTATTTCCTCCCCCAACTCTACTTAACTAGATTCCCACAGATTTTCCACCACCTGCATCACCCACGTTTTTTTCCTTCCTCATGTTTCCCATGCTGTTTTTTTGCCTTTCTCTGGGTCCTTCCATCCACTTCTCAGTTCCTCTAATTTCCCTTACCCAGTTTCAACATGTATCATTTTGCTGAATGCATCATCTTCCTGTTTTCTCTCAGCCCTGTAGCTCATACAGGTCAATTCAGTAAACTCACACTCTACCACAAAAACTACAATTCACTGTGGTTTTATTAGCATCTCTCATAAGCTTGTGTGTGGAGAATGATGGAGGTCTTCCACTTTAATACTCTCTTTTGCATTCAACATGCTCAACATTCCTTGTTTTATCTCATTCCAATTCCCCATGTCTGTTTTCATGAAATTACTGATATAGTCCAGAGTCCTTCAATGCTCCTTTTCTCTACCATTCTGAACTTCAGCACCGTACAACTCCACAAACACTGGTACCACATCCTCATACAGCTTACATGGGTAGAGGTGACCTCTGCATTCAACCACCTTCATTCCCACCTCAGAATATTTGCTCTGCACTTTAACACCCCCCCCCCCCCCCCCCTTCTTGGGACTCTTTTTTCAGTACAGACCACCCATCTACCTTGTGAGATGTGTCCATTACCTCTTGCAGCTTCTGCTCATCACGGGACATATTGAGAAGCATTCTGCTGCCCCGTATCATGGGGATGTCCTGCCAGAGGGACGCATTAGATGAGATTGACAAACGTTGCAAATACGAGTCCTGGGGAGACAGTACTTTCCTCCGTAGCCGTGGGGAACTTGGAAAACTTGACTCTATATCCTCTGAGAAAGAATCCACTCTCTTCTGGCTTTGAATGGCCTTGTTCAGCACCACATCACTGTACTCCTGATACAGCAATCTTGCTGTGAATAGAGGCATATACATTCATAATTTTTAAAGCAGATACTCAGCCCTCTGCTTCAATCTGGAGAAAACTCTGTTACTGTCTCATATTAGGATAACTGAATACGTGAAACCACATGCACCTGCTATAACCTGCCTGAGCGTACTGCAGGACTCTGGTTTCACTGCCTCAACTGACCACCAGGCTCTAACACTCTCTCCTTCCTACCATGTGGCAGGAGACCCTCTCCTTTATGCTCACTCCAAGGGTGAGAGTTGATGGAGGATAGGAATCTGCCACACCACTTCAGGCAGGAGGTACTTACAGGAGTTGATCAGTTTGGAGTGCCGGCGTTTGAAGTTCTCCATTGCATCTGCAGGTTTCTTCTCTCTATCAGAGAATAAGGATTTGGAAGCAAAGAGCGAATGAAGAGCATAGAGTCAGAGATGGCTTATCCAAATCTTAGTAACAGATCTGTCACAGCAAGAACCTCTATTTCCAACAAGCTCAAGCCCCACATGCTTTACTTAACAAAGTTTGGCTTAATGGAAACACTGTCCTAAAGGGACAGAAATACTTCTGTTGCAATGGGTTCCTCACCCAGAGGGTATAGACTGAAACACAGGCCTATGTCATTTTATTATAGTTTTGTACTCCTTATCATCATCTTCAGACCCTCAGGAACAATGGAGAGTGTCAGGTGTCCATGCTACACAGGGGTGGGGCAAACTCTAAGGGGTCCTTGAGAAACTTACCGCAATATAACTGTCTCTGAACTGATCGGTGGCTCCCTGTGTGACTTGTGAGCTTCTTCCTCTGAAGGAACAGAAGGAATTTCTGCAGATAAGGCAAGTAGAAAGAAAACACATAAGTCTGTTTTTAGAGTCAAGCTTCAACCCAAATGATATAGAGATACCACTCATCTATACACTGCCTAAGTGGTGGTTTTGGGTTGGAGTACTGGTACCCTCCTGAACTTTATTTCTGGGTCAGAGACATTCCAGTTTTAATAACCCTTAACATTATTTACACTTTACATTTGTTACTTAGCCACATTTGCTCTGCATATAAATAAAACGGCTGCCACTTTCAGCAGTGACAGTAACTCTAAGAACTTCCTTTTCCAGTTGCCCAAGTGAATACACTGCTGCAGGCCTTATCATCAGGTGCTGCCTTTCTTTCCCCTTTCAACACTTCTGGCCACACATCAGAGGATCAATGGACCCAAAGTCATTAGTCATATCTGAGTCTTGGACTTTCTTTTGTAGAAGTTGAGCCCCCAAAAACTCGTACTGACTTCTGGGGCAGAAATGCTGGACATCTAACAAAGTCACTCCTATGAAGAGTCTCACAAGGGATGCAGCCTAAGAATGAATGCTGCAATCCAGTTCTCAGGTTTATGTACTATGTGAGCATTCACAAACTGCTGCTGAGTGATCTTTTGTTTATGTAAAATGGGGATAGTGTGGATTTTTCTTTTGCTTTGTGAGGGATTTAATTCAATAAGATGTGAAGAAATTCTATATAAAATTCGTTGGAAGCAAGAGGAGGAAAAAAGCCCAAAGACTGAGCTGCAAGTATGGGTCAGCAGAGAGACAGTACTGTTGTCTTGAACGTTTTAAAATTTGGAACTAAAAATTTACAGGTCAAACACATGAACAAATTTTGATTCAAGTGCTGCCAAATCTTTTACACCCCTCCACGCTCCCCTCCTTTTCCTCTGTGCCAAAAATCTAGCATGTTGTACAACTTGGAAAATAAGCTAAGTAAAAGCTCAGAAGCAGCAAGTATTAAAGCTTTTGTAAGGTATAATAAAGAACAGACACACATCATGACAGCAAGTACTGTCTGAATAAGCTGCATTACAGAAGATGCATGCTGCCATTTGTGACGTTGGTGATTTGGCTTCTATGCAAGTTGGGGCCTTGGATATGACAGATTCGTGCTCTTATCTGTAATCTCAAAACCCACGTTCTCAGGAAGAACATTTCATTCAGAAGGTCAAATTGGAACCTCAAGGTGCCCGTTGCAAAATAAAGGGAGGTAGCAAATAAACAAGGAACTAAAACGTAGTAACAGACACGGGCTACTGAGGGTGTGTGCATGCGTTTTCCCTACTGCTGGGAAACAGGCTGCTACAAGTGCAGCAAAACGCAACGGCCATGTGATGGCAGCAAAGATGATGTGCAGAGGCTCTGAACCGAGCCGCACCAAGAAACCCACTCCTGCAGATAGGTGAAAATAAACCCGTGTTACTGGGTAAGGGTGACAGATCACAACACAAGGAGGTGGGACAAGAGGAGAAACTGGATGCGACATTGAGGGGTGAGGGACTGGTAAAGTGTGATAAGCTCTCTGTTGCATGTTTCAGAGCTAAACGAAGGGACTGAACCCCAGAATGCAGCCCTATTGGAGAACAAGCAGGATACACTGGCTACAGGATAGCAGAGAGGAGCTAGGAGAGAGCTGGGATGGGGGAGCTTGAGACAGTACAGCAAGGGGGCTACAGGAGTATTACCAGCAAGGCATAAGAGCAATGCTGAGCGCTCAACTCTCATGCCTCTCTATCATATTGCCTATTTAATTTAAACCTACATTTCTGGTATCTGCAATAAGTCTGGGGAGTATGGGGAGGGAAATGGAGGAGAGGACTCACCCTGCAAAATGTCTGGTGGTACTGACATCCTCTTCAGGCCCTGACGGTGCCAGTCCTTGCTTTTTACCCGGCGTTTAATTGGGTTTTCTTGATGGGTTGCTGGCTCCTGTGCAACAACCCCAATTGGTTTTTTGTCGGGCCAACTTGATGATTTTTCCAAGGGTGAATGTCTGGGCACTTCCTCCTTTGGCTGAGCTACCAAGTGGCGTCCTCCTCCTTCCAGCCTTTGTTTGACCCTCCTCTCACCTTCCATTTTCTCTGTGATTGCTAATGGAGCTTGAATGTTCTTTGTGTCCATACCAAAGATGCCTGCCTGTTGTTCCCATAGCAGATCCCCAGAGATGTCCTCCTCTTGGCAGGTCCTTCTGGTGGTTGGTGGTGATGGAGGGCTGAGCTGAAGGAAGTGGATTGGATTGGTGAACGCTAACATTGGAAGCTGCTGTGCAGAGTTTCTGTTCTTGGAGCCTGTAGATGTTATCAGGCCTTCCAGCGAGGGCCATGAAGGGCGGTCAGGTGGGGATTTTCCACACTGCATATCCATGGGCTGGTCCACTATTTCAGGGTTGGCGTCAGAGCATCCAGCCAATGCTTCATTTCCAACAGCAGAAAAACTTTTGGCTAACAAACTGACCCCTGAGTCATAAGAAGTCTCTGTATCATGGGTACCTGAATCACCAAGCTCCCACTCTCTAGTCAATGGAACAAGGTCATCTTCTGCTACATGTTCTCCATCAGAAGCAGAGGCCACAGTGGTAGAATCAGACACAGAGGTGGCAGCCCGTACAGAATGGCTTATAGCAGGGTGAATGGATAGTAACTTATTATCCTCCATACCACAACTGAGATGTGGGATGGAGTAGATTACAGGAGCCAGCGGCTGGTAACTTTCAAGGGCTGGAGGTTGAGTAAGGTGATTTGCATCAAGTGCAGGTGCCTGAGGTTGACAGGGACTTTGGACAATGGAAGGAGGATGAACAAACTGTTTGGCATCAGTCTCAGACACCAGAGGTAGGCTTGAGTGGGACACACGGGACAGAGGTTGTTCTGGCTGGTTCATGGCATGCACCATATCTTCTTCAGAAGGCCAAGTGAGGTTGCTCAGGACTCTGGAGATTCTGGATCCAGGTTCTTCTTGGTTTACACTGCAGTCAGACTGATCAAGTAAAGGCATTTGTTGATCCACATTTGCTCCCATTTTTTTTTCTTGGATAATGCCACTTTTTTCTGGGGGGTTTTGCTGAACTGTCCCTGGGTGGTTCAGGGGAGTGGAAGTCCTGCCTAGTGTCTGGAGTTGTTCCAAAGGCCCTGCAATGATATCCAGAGTCCTCCTACCCTCAGGAGGGATTCCCTCTAGAGGAAGACAGCTCGTGCATATTACAGAGAAAGAAGATGGGCCACTAAGGTCTTCGTGAAAGCTTTCCTCAGAAGTAAGGAGGTGATGTGAAGCATCAGCCTCTCCTGGATCAGTACTCCCAACAGCAGTTTCTGCCCCTGATGTTGGGTCCTGCACTTGTACAGAAGCGGCTTCTGGCTTCTCTACTGAGTCTAGCAGTTTGTTCAGGTTAGAGCCAGGATGGTCCTCAGGGGTCACAGAAGCTGTTCCACTACCACCCTGTTGCTGTGGGCCAGATGTTGAAACCACAGAGGTGAGCTCGGAGGGTAAAGCTGGAATGAAGCTCTGGAGCTCAGCTTTTCCCAAATTTTCTGTAATAGAATGAGGATCTGTGGGATCAGGTAGCTCTAAATTCTTGGTACCAGAGGAAGGGTGTGCTGTAACAGAAGCCTCTGGGTCCTCTGTGCTAGAAGATGCTGCCACTCCTCCATGGGGTGGTGCATCTCTTTTCTCAAACCTTTGGACAGCCTTTCCATGCCCATCACTGTATTCATCCTCCTTACCTAGTCTTGTCCTGTCATCCCAGTCAGCTTCTCCAATATCCTGACCACCAATGGAAAAGCGGCCAGAGTCTTCCAGGTCTTCTGCATGGTCAGAGATGTAGCATGTGTGTGGAGGCACCACTGGAGTTTCATCCTCTGGGTTCAGGTTATTTGAGGACAGAGGGCTAACAGCGGGTGGCTGAGATCCAGAACTTGCTTCTGCAACATGAGCTTTCAGCAGTACATCACCAGAATGCTGATCCCCAGAGACAGGTTCCCCAGGAGGAAATGCTGATATTTGCTCAGCCAAAAAAACATTCTCCAAACCACACAAGTCCATATTATGCCTGTGAACAGACGATATCTCTGACCCAAAAGCTGATGATAAAGCCTCCAGCTTCAGCTCTTCCCTCTGCTGTTGTTCCTGCTTATTTTGTTCCTTGTTTTTCTGATCTTTGGACTCCAAAGATCTTCCTCCTTCTGGCAAATTCTGCTCTTTGCACTCTTTCTTCTTTTCCTGCTGAAGTTCTGACACTGCCTCCTCCTGTGCTGGTTCCTTATGCTGTGAAGTATTCACTTCCTCATTTCCTTCAGCAATGTCCTTTACTTCGAAGGCACTCTCTGCTGGAGAGTCTGGTCTGCCCTCTGTTTGTCTGTGATCATTTTCAAGATGAAGACATTTGGAAGTGGATGAGTTTTCTTCAGGAACCATTACTGTTCCCTGATTTCTGATGATGCTTCTATTTCCTGTTTCATCAGCTGAAATGTGCTCTTCTGCTTGTAGTGAACTTTCTTGGCTGTCATCTCTTAAGGTGGAAGACAACTGATGGGAAGAGGAAGACTCTCTATTCTCTTCCAAACCCTTGAGTGCTCTTACACTTTCCTGAGCATCTTCAGAAGTGTAAGGTTTAGCCATGTCCTCTACTGCTTCCTCTGAGGTAGGCTGCTCATCAGTTGCTGGTGCCACTTTTTCGCTGCTTTGCTTCTGCTCTGCACCAGCATCAATCTCCTGCAAAGAATCCGTGGAGACCTTATCCAGAAACGGTTCAGCCTTATAATGCCCCTCTGACACAGTTTTACACACCAACAAGCACTTAGGTGTCTCCCTCTGAGAGGAAGTGGCATCAGCCAAAGGAGATTTCAGATGCTGGGCTGGAGGGTCTGAGCCATGAAAAGCCAGTTCTGCCTGGCACTGAGGAAACTCAGTGCTGAGGTCCACAGCCTGCAGGATGGCATTGCCAGTGGCCAGCCCATCCTGGACTGTGCTGAGAAAGGAAGAGTCCTGGTTGCTTTCCAGGTCAACCAGCTCTACTTGCTGACGATTCAGGGAACAATGCAGTCCACCCTCCTCTAAAAGCATTTCTTCTTCCAATTCTGAGACTCCCTTTTGAGGCTCTGCATCACCTTGCTCTTCTTCCAGTCCTGCTGGCATTTTTTGCACAGGGTTAGAGGGTCTGCCCAGCATCTCTGCTGCTTTCCCTGGAGCAGCAAGGCAGTCTTTGGGAGTGCTGAGCTCTGCTCCCTTTGCAGAGTCAGATAGGCTGGTGTTCATTTTGGCTGAGGCACAAGGGGCATGATGCTCTCTTTCGACTGCTGTAGAATCCCAAGCTTCCCCAGTGGCGCTGCTGGCTTCTGGGGGAGTGGTACCTCCCTCACTGGTTTCTTCAGACTCCATCAGTGACACATCCTCCTAAAAAAAAACGCATTTTTCTGTTACTACTACAGAATGATATAGTGCACCACATTGGCTTAAAGAGACTTTTAAAAAGAGGTACCGATGCATCTGAGAAAAAAAAACAACTAACCAAAAACATACATAGTGGGTCATAAGAGTTGGGAAACAAATACCAAGACCAAGAGTAGGTGAACACCCAATGTAAGCTTGCGGAGTAACAACACAATAAAACTACTACTGTCTTTTTACTTTTACATGCCAATCCAGAAAGTGATTTTGGTCAAAGAGCAGAGATGGTGACCTCTCTGAAATGGCTGCAGTGCAACTTTATTTATTAAATTAATTATTCAAGTGTTGGCAATGACTAGCTATCTCAAACTCAAAAGGGGATACTAGAAGACATTCAGAGAATGAGAAAATCAAAGTCTCCATTAAATTTTGCTGGGGCATGGTGGATGAATACTCATGAACTCTTCCAGTGGCTAGCTGAGTCTTAAAGATCTCCGATTTCTACAGGGAAAAGCTTATATGCTGGAGCTGATGGCTCTCTCTACAGACCTCTGTGTATGTATGTGCAACACATGGCTTTATTGCAACTGATCACAGGAATTGATTAACAAGACATAGGAATGTAAGAATTTGATTAACAGATAACTGAGACATATCACAAAACATGAGATATTTGAAGGCTGTTAGAGACATGGTACCTCTGGTGTGTGTGGATATATCTACCGACTACAAAGAAAAACTACATCATTTTAGTCTACTCTTTCAAGAAGTGGAGGGGGGGAAAAAAAAAAAAAAAAAAAGGAAAAATGTCATCTCAGGATTGTTGGACAGGTTCCCAAAGGATATAGTGGAATTTCCCATCCATTATTGCATTTGAAGTCAGACATGACAAAGCACTGGGGAATGTACATTTGGGAAACGTCTGTGAAAAGGATGGTAGAATCAGATTCAGTACTTTAATCTTTCTGCCTTCTACCTGTACTATGACCAATAGACCATACCTTAAAAGACACGAGAAAGAGACAAACCTTAGTGCTTCCCCTCCCTTTTCTTCTGCCTTTGGAACACCTTCTCTAGTATCCCAGCCTGTCTTCTCTATTCCTTATCCCCTGCTTATCAGAAGTGGCTCATAAATTGCTCCTTCAGGCTGCTTCACATACAGTGGCAGTCATACCAGAGGTTGTAATTTAGCCCTGAAGAATCTGCTGCAATGTGCAGCCTCAGTCAGACTTCCCCTTGGAGAAAGCTTCAGCATTCTCCTCCTTCATCCTCTCTTACAGATGTCAAAGGCTACAGACACAGTGCTGCATCTTATGGTCAGAGAAACCATTCCACATTTCTTCAGGCAAAAAGCCTGCTAGCTGTTTAGTAGCAAAGGAAAAAAAAAAAGCCTCAAGGCCTGGCTCAGGACCCTTCACATAGCTTGTGCAAGAAAATATTCTTTTTCTTGCTCAAAACAGAGAACCTAATCTTTCTTCCTCTGGCATTCCTAACTTCCCTACGATTTTAAAGATAGCTTTTTTCCCCCCAGAGTTTTTGCTGTTATGGAGCATGTGGGACAATTTCAACTTGGGAGACTCGCAAACATTGAAAGGAAAGTGAATGGAAACATAAATCTTTGAGATCAATACTGATTTCCTTGTGCTGAAGTGGCTCTATAATCACAGCTTTTTGTGATCCCACACAGAAAGTAGCAAGCAGCTGTAAATAGTTGTAATTTCAACAAACAGCATGTTTCAAAGAGATATGTTCATTCAGAAAGTTCCCACAGGGCTTCTGCCACATCTTACGCTGTCACCTATTAGTAAACTACTGTGGTGCTGCCAAGCTGTCTTCTAAAACGGTTGAATGTGGGAAGGCACAGGACTGTCAGGAAGAAGCTCCAGCATAGAAACAGGAGAGCTTGGCAGAGCACAGAAAGCAGCAGGGTCATAAACTTGTAGGCAGACACTCGTTCAAGACAGGATCAACTTTACTTATGTTGACCCCTCCTTTAACAAAGGCTCCATGATCACATCAGATTACTCTCATGCTACACTGCTCTTTGCTCTTCTGGCTACCTTAGCCTCTCCTACTACCCAACTAGAAATATACTACTTCTCACACCTAATATAGACGGCTTTCAAAAACGGGCTCCCCAGGAGCAGAAAGACTGTTTAGGGACACTGGTGATCTTGGACGTGCTGATGGCTCAGAAAGGTTTACTAGTGCTAAAGTCAGGATGACCCATAAAGACCTGAACAGCAAGATCCACAAATTCAAGCCCACACCGTGAGAGGAAGAACAACTCTTGCTCACTGTGCTGTTACGGATGCACACAACACTGAGTTTCCTCTAATTAAGCTCAAAGACCCAGTTTCTGCTTCCCTGGCTCTGTTGCAAGGGATTTGGACAGGTGAAAGGAGAAGCTTAAAGCTGCATTTGGATTGATTCCATGATGATACTAGGAGACAGAGGGAGGTGCACAGCAGATCAACACTGGAAGCTGCCAAGTGAGATTTGTCTCATCATATTATTGCCAGGTGTTTTGCACACCTCAGGGAGCGCAAGAGAGAAGCTTTGGGAAGTTTACAGGGACAGGCAAACTTTCTGCAGAAACACTGGGGGAGGACTTACACATCTAGTCAGGGAAGCAGTTCAGCTCCTGCTTGCAGGCTGGTGCACTGCAGTGAAAGATGCAGTTGTCTCTGCAATAAGGATTTTGTGGAGATGGGAGAGGAAATAGTAAAACAAGACTGACTGTGTATGACTTCATATACAGAGGAGCTATGTACAAGAGCCCAGTAGCTACCAGAAGAGACTGCCTGTGGAGCACTGCCATGCTAAGCTCACACTGCAGATCAGCTTGGTGCTCCACCACATGGGGGCCCAGGAGACCCCAGGAGCTGGGTTAGCCAAAGTAAGCTTTCAACAGCATTTGCAGTAGGGCCAGTAACGTGACAGACAACCTACAGGAACCCATCTGGCAACTGCCAGCCTCTACCAGGCTACACAAACTCTCCCAGAAACTTCACCTTTATCACTGCTGGGGCTTATCAATCTTTCACATCTCTCTGGATCAGATGTTGAGCTTGCCATCACTCCCTTGTATCCTGACACTATTTGTCAAATGAGGTGATCTGATGTCCCCCGTTAAGGTGAAGTTAGCCATGCTCTTCTTCCAAGAGGGCCTGGAAATCCAGGACATCAGCTCACATGCACCTAGTCTGGGTGATTCTGGGTGCGCAAACTCACTGCAAGTTGGAGACATGAAAGAGTATCGCTGGCCACGTATCAGAACGAAAACAAAGGGGCAATGCTTGGTCATACTGCAACAGGGCGCACAAGAATGCAGAAGGGAAGGATGCAGAATGTGGCCAGGTGAGCAGAACAGGACAGCAGTCAAAGTACTACTGGACAAGGCAATTCCTGCAATGATGCACACATCCATCCACGGCTTTCCCAGATTACAAAAGGCAATGTCATACTTCCTTCCAGTGTGGGTTAATTCACCTGAATGGAGATGACAAACACTTCTGGTTTTAAATAGAAAGTACCTCGGCTTCCCTCCCCCACCTCCTCCAACAAACAAGAAAGGAGAAATAACAAGTGCTATCAAGCACAGACAAGCCCTTCAGCTAGCCAGGAAACAAGGCAGCACAGAATTAAGTGGAGCCTCAAGATCTTTCTCCTCCAAAACAGGGGACAGACCTAGCTTTTGGTATGACATCTCCACCCTCCCCATGCAGTACTGGGTAGCGTGGGCTGTGCTCTCCATCCCACTCGCCCTGCCCCAGGCACTGGGGAGGTCCACACACCCAGGCTGCTGTGAGCACATTCCCAGCAGAGAAAACCCTGCCCTGCATGTCACTGGAGCTGCAACAGCAGCCAGAGACACTCCATAGCCCACTGGGCTGCCCATCAGTGCACCACGCATTCCTTTTCACCAACATAGCAGCAAGAGCTTCTGGCTGTGAGAGGAGAAATCCATTCACAACCTTTGGGCAGCATGGACAAGGGCATTGATTTTCTTATGAAAACAAAGGCCTTCCCAAGCAACCCATTGCTTGGGCCTGGAGAAGAGAAGGCTGCGTGGAGACCTCGTAGCAGCCTTCCAATACCTGAAGGGGTCCTACAAGAATGCCAGAGAGGGACTTTTCTTCAGGGACTGTACCAATAGGACAAGGGGCAAGGGGTTCAAACTTAAACAGGGGAAGTTCAGGTTAGATATAAGGAAGACGTTCTTTACTGTGAGGGTGGTGAGGCACTGGAATGGGCTGCCCAAGGAAGTTGTGAATGCTCCATCCCTAGCAGTGTTCAAGGCCAGGTTGGACAGAGCCTTGGGCAACACAGTCTAGTGTGAGGTATCCCTGCCCGTAGCAGGGGTATTCGAACTAGATGATCTTAAGGTCCTTTCTAATCCTGACTATTCTATGATTCTATATCCTTTCTGGTGTGGCCACAGCTTATTACAGAAATGCCAAAGCCAGGTTTAAGTGCTGCAGCTCTGGCAGGAAAGAGCTCCATGCAGGCTGTAACAGCCACACAGAGAGCAACAAGGCCGCCCCAAGCCCCTTCTTGCTATTTCAGCTCGGCTTAAGCATCTCAGTCACACGGTTCAGATACACTTTAAAAGGAGTTGGGTCAGTGGGGACAGCCAAGAACCTGCCTTTCCAAATTCAAAATCCAGAGCTCCCCGTGCAGGGGAATTGCTACCAGAGTTACCATCTCTCTTGGGAGGACACAATTGCTTTCTGATTTGTGAGAGACTCAGGAAAGGGGCTGGTGCAACTACTCTAACATAAAGCCTGTCCTACCACAGTTCTAAATTTTAATTTGATAGAGCTACTCACGCCATGCTTAGGCCTGCTTTCTCAGCTGGATGCTCCCTCCACATGAGAAATGCCCACTGCATGTATTCCTCTGCAAAGAAATGATTACCAGTCCTTACATACCACCCCTGAGCTGCTCTATCACTGTACAGCCCATTGAGAGAGGTGAAGGAGTGGGGTCAAAACTCTCAAGCTCAGGAAGAGATTACACAGGGTGCTACAGATAAGAATGAAGGAGGGAAATAATGTTATGTGGCCACAGCTCTCAGGGTATGGAGAGCAGATGGAGCTAGCTGAAGGAAAGAGCATACAGGATAAGAAAAGCAATCTAAAAAGGTATGTGCTAAATTAATGTAGGATGTACTGCTGTGCTAAACTGTCTACATGCTGTTACCATTCTGGGAACTAGGAGCTGCTGCAAGTGTTTCAGGAAGGAGAAAAAAAAAAAACCCAAATCTCTCAATAGTACCTGATCTGGAAAATGCATCTGAGTTGCTACTGAACCTTGGGAAAAGTGAATGAGACCTGCTGGTCACACCAGTGCAGACTGTTTGCCTGACTGCTTAACACTCCCAGTAGCATCTCACTAGCTTTCACTCACAGTAGGCACACTCAAGCTATACTGAGCCTATTAATTATCTAATGATTCACTAACTGAGGAAAAAGAAAATACAGATGCCTTTCCTGCACTTGCTTCCATTTAAGTAGATTATAATACTTAATGATAACCAAAAAAAAAAAAAAAGTGCCAAAGAAACATCATTTTGGGCTGAACAAATTCCACCTTGGAAATTGCTACAAAACATCTGTCAAACAGTAAGGGAAGACTATGGCCTTGATTGCACATTGCACTTCCAAGAGATGCAGTAAAAATGATTCAGTCTCAAGATAAAATGGGGTCATCCATCTATCAGAAAACCCAGTTCACTTTAAGCAGAGCTTAAGTATTATACTCCAAGAAGAGCTTAAGTTTTATACTCATAAAAACAGTGATAAGCCTTGATATTCTGCAGTCTTCGAGCACAGGACCAAACAAGAACGGTGCATGGTTCTCACTGTTGTAGCTCAGTAGAAAGACTACTGACACTGCTGGGCAGAAAGGCTAAGAATTCCCACAGTGAAAGTAACAGAGTCACTGCACGTTGTTGTGTGCAGGTCTCTGTACAAACCCTGGGGATGCAGAGATGACCAAAAGAAAACACCTGGGGCACAAAGGGGGCAAGTATTTCCAAGATGTGTGCTATGATTGTGCTGGCTGCTAGCAACCAGCTATACACATTCCTAGAGAGCAGGTTTGCTATAACCTAGAGTTCCCAGTTTCTCTTCAGAGTGATTCAGGGCATAGATGGGAGACATTCTCTAGTTAGCAGGAGAAATTGCGCAGTCTCTTACTATGCTACTGCAGCATGAGCCAGAATCCCACGCTGCTGTTTTTGAGTCTCAGATTAAAGAATGCTAATGTTTGCACCAAACCATTTTGACAGATGCAAATGCCATTAAAACATCAAAGGGCTTGGAAACACACTTGAAAGCTTGGCCTTGCCCAGACTGCACAGTGGAACCATTGCTGAGCACAGTTGTTGTCACGTTACCTGTAGCAGTCCTAAGCACAGTTAAGCTACAGACAGATAAGGATAAACAATATTCAGCAAACTGAACTGGGACAAGCTGTCCTCCCCTGCAGAAAGGGCCTCCAAAGCTATCCTGTCTGATGTTCTTGGCAAACATGTAACATAACCCCTTTCACAGCCGGATCAAGTTCTAGGTTGAAATCTGCAAGATTTCTTGCTGCCATTACCAATAGCTGTTACAGAACAGAAGATACAAAGGTGGAACTTTTCAGCAGTATGGGAAGACTGATAAGCTAAACATCAAAATACCCAGCAAAATGCTGCTTTTGTATCAACAGGTAAAGATTATCCTATGCAACCAAAGCAATACCTAAAATACCAACAAAACTGCACCTGTATTATCATACCGTGCTAATGACTCCTACCAGCACAACTTTATCAGCCATAACAGCTATACCTACAGCATGTACCGTGTATCTGGCTTCAATATTGTTAGTACCATCAACTGCAGATAGCAATAAAAAACTGCTGAGATATCAATATACCATCAGACGGCAACAACAAAAAATCTTGAACACATTTTGTGCTTTTAGAATGCATGTTTTCAGCCTTAGCTCCCCATAGCATTTTTAATTGCCTTATGACTCCGGTAAGTTAAAAAAAATAAGACTTGCATCATAATCACAAACACTAGGTAATATTGTAACAGTGATGAAGCTTTGTACTGAAAACTGCAGCTAAAGAAAAAAGAAAACCCATCCAAAAGAGAGGCAGGGATGTGTGTGGGAAAAGGATTTTGGTACAACTCTCCCCTAACCTAGCTTTTCAGGGAACAAGCCATTCTTTCTTGGAAATTTAACTGCTGTGCTTAGATCGAAGAAGTTAACAAGCACAATGAGACGTGTTTGCTATTGGGAGCAAAAAGTATTAGATATAAATAAAATGTTATAAGAAATGTAAATGTGGGAAAGCACCAGCAAGGACCCCTTCCCTCTCCCCGTGGAAAAATAGCTTCACACACCCAAAGCCACAGGAATTGTGTGGGTGCTGAATAGGAAGGTACTAATGCAAACACATGGAAAACTTGTTGTTACTCACAGTGTAATGCCTGCATGGCCAACTGGCATAGGTTTATTGTGCACATCACAATATTTTCTGTTTTTCATATAGTCCCACTTCCTACAATCGTGTGGTTATGTGAGAATTCTGGCTTACAATTAAGAAAAAAGTATGTCTGGCCTTTAATGGGTGTGGAAAATGCCTGAAAAACAAAGTATGACTCAAAAATTAGGTCTTATTGTCTGATTTATCTTAATTTTTTAAGCATATGTTAAATGTTAAACCTTAGCTTGTGACCAACGAGAGCAAGGCCAGCTTCCCTTTCCCCCTCTGCCTGGTCACTGGTTTTCAATAGTAAGGACTGATGATACTGAACTTGTCTGCAGAGTATTTAGACATGATCCAGTGAGTTACACGAGCTACGAGAAACTAAAAGACTGGCAAAGAAATACACTGTGGTACAAGTGGGTTAACAAAGACAAATAATCAATTTTATCAGGCCCAATTTAAGCATTTGCAGGTATTCTGCAAACCCCATCAGTTCATACCCCAGCCCTAAAAAAGATGTGGAGCTCCTTCAGTTCCTTCTGCCACTGCTGACTGTACAAAACATTCAACCCACCTGGAATCAGGTCCTAATAAATTTTGATCAAGACTTGACGTGGTGCCCTGAAATCCAGAACAGATTAAGGCAATGCCCATCCAGGTTGTTGCCATCTTATCCCATGTGACCATACATGAGCCAGCTCAGGGAGTGACCAAGACAAAGAAACAACCCAGCAGCAGGGTGATGTGAACACCCAGAAAGGCGTGACACAGGAGGAAAAAACAAGGAATAAATAAAGGTAAGTAGGAGTGCTCCCTGAAGTAGCTGTATGTGCAGAGGTACGAGCCATAGCAGCAAGTGGAAGGAGTGGACAGGAACGAGAGGCGAGCGGGAAAGCAGAAACCTGGACTTGGACCTAAGCTCTGGTAAAACCACACCCAGGCTCTACATGCAAGCCCCTGACGCTCCAACACAGGTGTCTTGCCGAGGTTGACTGCCAGGTCCTGGTACAAGTACACCCTCACCAGCCCACGCAGGATTCACCTTCGCGGTACCAGCCCTCTTGCTGCCCTTCCAGGTTAGAAGGAGGTACTACAGGAAGCGGGATATTCTAATCAGACTGACAACCAAGGGAGACATTAGTTTACAGTTTAATGTTTCCTTTTCTCATTACTACCACTCACTCTGCCATTCCCGGGAACCCATATACAGCCTTCCCTTCTCAGCAAAGGACTGGGTGTCTAAGAGGACACTGCATGGCAGCCAGGTGAACTCAAAGGAGCCAGGCCCTGTGAGCAACTCTGAAAACAAGTAACAACACGAAGAAGCAGCTAGGAAAAGCCCTGGAAACCTCCTCAAACCATCTGTGAAGTCTAGCATGGAAATACTGCAAATGGAAGGGGAGAGGAAGGCATTTTTGTGACCCTGTCTTCCAGAATGAGCAGTGAAAAGTTGTGTAAATCAGGGTTTTAAATGGTGTAACTGATATACATCAATCTTATGAAATGCTTTTTATAACTAGCTTCACCAATTACCACTACCTTACTTCACAGTTTATAGTAGTAATTACAGCTTATAGATGTTGTAGTTAAGACTTAGCTTTGGTTCCTAATACTGTAATTAACACAGCATATTATAAAAATTATTTATAAAGGAAAAAAAAGAAAAAAGTAGAACCCTACAGGTAAAACTTAAAAAAAAAAAAAAAAAAAAAAAAAAAGAGAGGAAAAGGAAAAGGAAAAGGATTATCACAGCCAGATCAACAATACTGATATTCCCTATTTCAGCAATATTTCTTCTTATTTCTAATGGGCAAAAATTACTACCACCTATTTTTACACACAGTACCAGCTCCAAGTCTGTGTTAGTTTATAGATTTTATGCCAACCTAGAAATACCACTAGCATTCCATGATGTACTAATTTCAATGTCTTGTCCATGTTAATAACTGAGTTCAAATGCAGATGGAACAATTACAGATATTTTAATCCTTCCTCCCTCTGTTTTTATTTTTCGGCATATGAATGAGGGGGCAGAGTCTGCTTCCCATCATCACCCTTCAAGATGTCCTAACAGTAGAACTTCCTTGATGGCTCCATGGCTCTTCAGGTATTAGCTGAGCAATTTAAAGCCTGAGATTGCCCTTTGGCAGCCTTTGAAGACATCAACTCTGACTCCTGACTGGTCTATGAATTTCTTCTCCTCAACCTTGTGGCACATAAAACTACCTCTCTCTTTACCTTCCCAGGTTCCACTCTATCAGATGGTCATGCAGAGGATCAAAATAAGGTATGCGTACCTTAAACTCACCCCAAGCTCATGATTTCAGTGTGCTAGTGAGAAATTAGAACATGAGGCAACTTAACTCCTAACAGTCACCATGACTAACAATGTAATACAGACCCAAGACAATTTCCTTTACCTCTTTATGGCATGATCACAAAATAATGCCAGCTCTGGCCAAGGAATGCAAAGTCCTCGGGTACACTCACATCCACCACCCTATGCAAGTGTGCATGCTATATTCTAACTGAAGCTGTGCATACTTTAGCATGAATAAGAAACTTCCCCTGGGAAGCTATAGGCACCCATTTAATGAAATCTAGGACTCGGCTCACTGTCTTTCCCATTACCTGCAGCACACTTTGATCAGTGGGGCATAAACAAACACATAAACATCCCATCTCTCCCAAGTTCAGTGAGATACAGCAGTTTCCCCAGTTCAGCCTCACAGGCAGCTCACAGTCATAACTTCTGACACTGCCCATCAAACTCACCTAAACAAATTTATCAGACCTGGCACACAGCAAAATGCTCTGCTGTAAAAATAAATATCATTACAGACAACAAAGAGTACAATCACTGTAATTTGGGAAAACTAAGAGCAACAGAGGTGCTTGAAGTGGGAAGGGTTGGGAGGGTACCAAGAAAGTGGGTGGTGTCAGCGGACCATGCCCAAGATGGAGGGAACCCGTGAGAGCTCTCCTTCTTAGAGTCTTCTTCTCAAATGCCGCCACCATATGGGAAATGGGTCCTCAGTGTTACTCCTTCCAGACTGATGCACTTGAGGAACCCAGCTTTTGTCACAAATACTGACTATTACTGAACCCAGCCCCTTGCCTCTTCCATGTGTGACAGACAGCTGGTCAGCACATTAGTGGACCAGCACAGGCACAAACTGAGCAGCTTTTCCAAGTCCCTGGCTCAACAGGACAGAACTGCAAGTGAAGCAGAGAGCTTAGGACAAGACAAGGGAGGTCCCACCCTTGCAGCAGGCTGATGCAGTGGTCCTTGCCTAGGAGGGGCAGCAAAGCAGGAGGGTTTAACACCACAAATGCAGTTACTGCTTTATGAGCAATGGCTCTGCTTTTGCTTGGTGGCAGATCCTGCAGCACTCACAGTTGTATCTGGCTTCGACTCATTGCCACAAGACTGTTGAAGGGAAGAACAGTGACATACGTCTTGATGTGACAAATCTACTCTGTCACCCTTGGCCATGCCTTACACAGGACATATGACACAGATGACACTCGATGGCTCCCAAGAAGCAATCGCATTAAAGAACGTGTAATTACAGCTATACCCACAGCATTACTGCTTTTGTCATACACATGGGAAAACATCCTGCACTCCAAACTTTTGGCTATTCCTGCTCTACTAGCATTTACTCTAACAGAAGGCAATGAAGATGCATCCATAGGACCGCTGATTTAAGTCTTGCCTCTACTAACAGCTGTAGCTTATGGACAATTAAACATGGTTGCAATCACCTACAAATTTCAAGCTATTGGGTCCACAAAGAATAACCGTCATCATCAGTAACTAATATAAGATGGATCAGGACCATACATGTTATGATACTAGGCGCTCTCCCTCCTTCAATTCCCCACTGCAGTCATTCATTAAAACAAGTATCTACAGAAGGCTTAGTTTATAACTAACGTTTTTGAAGGCAACTGAGAACTGTGCCTTCATCCCCAGACCTCATCTAGCAGAATTGTCACTTCCAAATGCTGGCAGTCTCCAGCAGCTCCTGCCTGACCGAGGGTCATCCGTGCAACTGAGGTAATACTGACTCCTCCCACCTCACAGACATACTCTCAGGATTAGTCAGGGAGGGGCTGCTCAGCACACTGAATATGCAAAGCCCTATAACAAACTTTGTATCTGACTGCAACCCTAAGCGAAGAGTTATTTAAGCAATCCTTTCACCAACAAAAATATACTGACCTCTCAGCCTGTTCTCTCCTCCTGTGTTTTTTGCCTCCAAGCTCTGAGATACAAAAGGCGATCCCAATATATTTTCCTTTTGTGCTGCAGTTGTTTAGTACAAACAGACACATTTCAGTAGACACAAAGTAGTGTCTATAACTAGTTGTTTCAGCTCACATGGACCAGTGCTGCTCTGGGATCATACTTGTACTACAGGGATCTCACTGCCCAGTCAATGAAATCCCCCACCCCATAACCTCACATATGTCAGATATTCACAGTTGCTTATTTCGCACTGTGTCCACCTTCAGGCGAGACTCCTGAAATTCCACCTATTTTATGAGCTTAGGACATACAGCATCAGATATTGTTTTGTTACCCCTAAGCACAAAACTGTATCTCTTTACCAAACCGTTCTTTAAAACCAAGTTGGTGGTTTTAGAATCATAGAATAGTTAGGGTTGGAAAGGACCTTAAGATCATCTAGTTCCAACCCCCCTGCCATGGGCAGGGACACCTCCCACTAAACCATGCCACCCAAGGCTTGCACATTCTTACCTCGACACTTGTGTATTTGGCTCCTGCATCTGTTAGTACTTTTTTTTTATAATTATTTAAATACACTTCCAGTCTTTTTCCATTGTCACAACCAAACTGTGCGTAATGCCATCTTTTAAATTAACTTTTCAAAGGCGACATTCACACAAAACTTAACACATTTCAGGGCAGATTTTCTTCCATATTGCCTTGAAATTTCTGATCATGCCAGACTCTTTGCACATGCAATGCAGCACATCTCACCTTTTCTTGTTCTGTTCTTTTTTAAAGTCATTTTGCTACAACTGTCAGAGACAGTCAATCCATTTTTCCCCTTTCACACACAGATGCCTATTTTCATGCTTTTGCTATTACTGTTATTACATGCTCAGCAGCTGGATAGGTAAAAATTATGCTGCATACAGAATGAAGGAAAAATGGCTCTGTTATGCCTGATAACAACCCCTGGGCAACTCGGCTGTCATGATTTTTCTATACACACAGCTACAATTTTAGGCTGTTTTATATGACCCTGACTCTCCCTTGTGACTGGTCAGAGCACACACTACTGTGACATAACTGACATGCCTGGCCTTGCTCTTCCAGGATAAGGCACATCTCATTGCTTCAGCATACGTCCAAATTGCTCATCTTCCTTTCTATGCACCTCTCTGAAGTGACACAGCTCAGTTTACTCATTGTGCAGAGGCAGGAAGATAAGATGGACTGCCCAAGCAATGTCAAAAGACTGCCTTCCCAGATGGCACAAGACTTGGACCCAAATAAGCAGTGTTGACCCTGTGAACACCTTATAGGTTTCCCTTCAGTCCTCTCACAAGCACTAAGAAAGCATCCCCTCTTCCCAGTGGTGCTCAGGGATGAGGACGGAAGTGACAGTGATGCATTTCCCATAATTCAACATAGCACCAGATGTTGTTAAGAAATTACTGTGCGACTTGAGGGGTAAACTCATCTCTATCACTTGTATGTTTAGGAAAACATGCCATGACCCATAATTTGCTATAGAAATAGGGATACTCCCACTTCACCTGTCTCCCCATCCTCTCTCTGTCCCGTAGAGCCTTGATAGGGTTATGTGCTGTACTGCAGCCTATACAGTACTACCCCACTGCCCATCCTGAGCCTCTTCTTGCCTATGAAACATGCCTTTCCTGGAGAAAAACACCTTTCTTGAGGAGAGGTAGACAAGGGAGAGAAAAATGCATCTTTCTGAAAATACCCATAAGATCCATCAGCTATATTGTACTCAGTCTCAAGCCAGATCAAGCTCCATGTGTGAAGTGAGTTACAGAAAGAGAGATTCAGAGAGGCAACAAACAATGGGAAGAGTTATGTGAGCTATATTCAACACTAACAACCACCACCAAATCCTCACTGTTCTAAGTACTGTGTGGTGAGACAATGTTCCTGCCCTGCAGGGCTGGCAGTATACTCAAAACATCTCTTCTCCTATAAATCCAGCAACAGAAGGGAAATAGATACACACTGCACCTACTCAACTTCATTGCTATCAACATGATGGTCCTCGCCTCTAAAAACAAACAGTGATCTCAGAGCACTTCAGAAAGGAGACCAACTCAAATGCTGCAGCTAGATTATGTTTAAAAGGCACAGAGTTACCTCAGATGCCTGTACTATGGAATACCTACAACAAAGTTTCTGCATCTGAACAGAAGCTCAGGGTTAATCCATGCCAAAAGGATTTTGCCTAGAGACTGGATGCACTAAAGACACAGCTACAGCATCAGAGCATCCCCAGGCACTGGTATGGCTATGGCATCCTTTCTTCTCTTACGAAATGAAGTATACCAACAAAGCTATACTCTTAGTGGTGTACTTTTACTATTTCCACTAGCATCTCCTCACAGGACAGGAACCTGTAGTAAAGTCATAAGGGCTCAGTTACTATTTATGCTATTCAAATAATATACAAAGACACTTTTGACTATTACACCTGTAAGCTTTTATGAGCAAAAAGAACACATACCATAAGGCTTACACATTTATTTTTCTGTAGCTGCCCAGCAACGCTGTGGGCAAAGCATTTTCTTGCCACCTCTTCTCCCACAAGTGATGCATGTGTTGGCTTAACACTGATCTGGGTATCTATTTCTATTATTAAATGAATATGCAAGTGCAGCCATTGCAGCCACCCTGTGGCAGCTGTGAAGGGCGCCCACTTCCATGTCACACTGCTTGTAACCAAGACTCATGCCTTGTGCCACATGTCCCCTGATTATCTCAGGGCTTCTGTGACTCAGATGAATTGTGCCCCAACATGGGCAGGATACTAATCCCCTCCCCTATCGAAGGTGTATTTTGGATCCATCAACTCTACTGTCAGCTCCATCGATGAAGCAGGGGCCATTCCTCACCTCTCCTTCTCCAGTCACGCCCTGTGGTAGGCTGGGTCAGCTGACCTGCATGTGACCCTGCTCTTCTCACGGCTGCCACGTGCAGGGGCCTGCCAAGCTTGTGGATCCCACTGGGCACCACCTCAGCATGAACCTGGTGAGGATTTGGGAAGTTTTGTGTATGATCAGCAGCAGCAACTCCAATGCTGAATGCACTCTGAGCACCAGAAAGGCCACAGGCAGGAGACCTCACCCGCTGAGCACCTGCATACAGCTAGACGTTCAGTTTGAGACTACAAAGGTATTTTGACATCTGAATGTCACACACCTCTACGTGACTTACTGCAAATAGGATACCTTCTCAAGAAGCGAATTTATGGCCAGTTCTGTTTTAATGCAGTATTCGCTGAGCAGCAGGTTCATATGCTTCCTCCCACTTCAGTTCACTTCTTGTTTACTTTTCAATTACAGTTTCTATAGCCACTCCTCAACCTCTCCTAGCATCAGAACACCCTTTATTTTGTATACATTTACATATGCATCTATTTACATATGTACATTTGTACACATGTAATTGTAATCACCTTCCCCCTCCTAAATTTTTCCCACTATCAAAACCCAATAGCCCATTCCCTGACCTTGCACTGAACTTGTACTGAAGTCATGGGAATTTCTTCCTTGACTTCACCTAGCTGTAATCCAACCACCAATCCATGAGTTCAAAATGAGTCTCCACCACAGGTCCCCAGAAGTGTTCAGCATGGCACTTGAAGGAATAGTGTTTAAAACAACAGATGGGGAATGGATTTTCTCTCAGCAAACTAATTCCACTAGAAGAGCAAGAAATCTGGAGTTACTTGCTAATGGGAGCAACAAGATTAACAAAGCTTTCCCAAAAGGGTACCCCACCTTGCTCAGGCACTGAAACCCACCAAGAACTTCACATCTAGTACACACAAATACATTAGTTTTCAGCTTTTCTGCAATGGTGAACCTCTCAGAAGTATCAGTACACCACAGCCAAAGGACAAACCTTCTTTGTACGTCAAATACTCTTTCCCACACAAAGCCTAACTCCAACACATGCTTCTTGACAAAGACATAAATGCAGCTGACCTAAACCCAGTCCTGGCTAAACTGAGTTCTCCCAAGTCACTAGAGAGTTAAGCTGGGCTACTGAGCACATCAAGGCAGCTACTCTCACACACCTGCTGCAATGGGAAGGTGAAAAAAATACATTAGCTTCCATCAAGATTTAAGGTAAGGTATGCTTGTGACAATTCCTGTGTCCCCAGCTTTAGTTTCACAAGCTCTTCAGCTTGCCAAAGAGTTCCATCCTCTGCCCTTATTCCCAGTCCAAGAGTGCCCTTTCTTTTCTGGCGGTATAGGCACGTGTGTGGTCTCACAATGCACCAGAGCAGGGAACAGATGTGGATGAGAGCAGGTAGGCATGACAGCTTCTTTCAATAGCAGTGCCAGCTGAGAGGATTTGTGCAACCACAGCCTGTTTATCCAAGCATAGAAATGTAGGAACCCAATGTATGACTTCCTCTTGCATCCAGTCCTGCACAGGCATGGGGCTGTTCCTGAAAGAGGTAGTCCCTCTCCATGTTACTCACGCCCAGTGGCATGCTAACCTTCTGCATCAGACCTAGCACTATCTGGCCACCAAGCAGGCTGATCCAACTTCCAGATCACAGTTTTTGTTTAAGGAAGTGGGTTAACTTTCAGTTGGAGCAGTGACTGAACTGATCTGAGGCCACTTGGTCACTAGATCTGTTCCAAGGGAAGCAGCAGGAGCTTGCAGTCAGGACTGGATGAGAACTGATTGTTCCTTCATCAGCAGCCTGTAGTTACACTGGATTAACCATCATGTGAAGCTGTACTCCAAGCAACACAAGTTATTCAGTTACATTTCTCAGAAAGCCCTGAGCACAGACACCATAGACAGAAACACTTTGCTGCTCTAAATCATACCAGTGACCCTATGACTACAGCTCTTCCCAGAAGCAAGAGATTAGCACAGGTAACAACTGTAAACTGCCGGTACAATAGGCCACCTTTTTGCTGGAATGTGTCATCCTGGCAGCAATAGGCTCTGTGATCTGGCAGGAAAAATTTGTAGCAAGACTTTGTGGTTAGGAACCAGGCTGGAAAGATTGAGATAAGAAATTAGCGAGGGTAATCAGCCATTGGAATAATTTACCTGGGGAACCAGTGCAGTCTATCACATCGTATCTTGAAATCAAGACTGGGTACTTTTCCAATAGAATTTTGGATTTGATGCAGTGATAACCAGCTAGGAAAGTAAATACCTGACAAGGGTCAGAACAAGGCATCTGTCTCCAGATGGTTGACACTATAGAATCATAGAATAGTTAGGACTGGAAAGGACCTGAAGATCATCTAGTTCCAACCCCCCTGCTAGGGGCAGGGACACCTCCCACTAAACCATGCCACCCAAGGCTATGTCCAATCCAGCCTTGAACACCACCAGCGATGGAGCATTCACAACTTCCCTGGGCAGCCCATTCCAGTGCCTCACCACCCTTACCGTAAAGAATTTCTTCCTCATATCCAATCTAAACTTCCCCTGTTTAAGTTTGAACCCGTTACCCCTTCTCCTCTCACTACAGTTCCTCATGAAGAGTCCCTCCCCAGCATCCCTATAGGTCCCCTTCAGATACTGGAAGGCTGCTATGAGGTCTCCACGCAGCCTTCTCTTCTCCAGGCTGAACAGCCCCAACTTTCTCAGCCTATATTCATATGGGAGGTGCTCCAGTCCCCTCATCATCCTCATGGCCCTCCTCTAGACTTGTTCCAACAGTTCCATGTCCTTTTTATGTTGAGGACACCAGAACTGCACACAATATTCCAAGTGAGGTCTCACAAGAGCAGAGTATGAACATCAACTGTTCATCTCTCAGAAAAGGGAAACAATTTCTCTCTGTACAGCCCAAGTGCCTAAACAATAGAGCGCAACTACACTTGCACTAAAGTCACTTCTAAGTACTTCATTAAAAGATACAACAGCGAGGAGCTGCAAAGCTGAAAGACCAGAACTTACCAGGCATGACTACAGAAATAAACTAGCTACGTGTAAGTTAGCTAAACAGTAACCAAGCAGCCAACATCAAACTGGAAAGAGACCGGATGACAGAAAGCATGGTGAGCTTTCGAATCAAATATTCTTGGAAAAAAGTCGATTCCAATTATGAATTTGAAACCCCTTGCAGGCTGTTTCTTAAATTTTGTCTGGGATAACCATGGAGAGTGAATGTAATTTACATGAATACAAAGTAATTAAATATAACAGCCACTTTAAACCAGACTCCCGAGGAGAACATGTTAAACAAAAAAAGTTTGGCTCTACCTCTAGAAAGCACTTGAAACAAGTGAACTGTAAGATTAAGAGTCAACAGAACAAGATTAAGAACGCCTATCTAAAGTTAACAGGATGAAATAACAAAGAAAAAAGGTCCCAGGGAACAGAGTCTTCCCAGAAAAATCTCTCAGGATGCACAAGAGGTTCCCAGAGGAAGCATTTGGACCCCAGTATTTCAGACAGCAGGAACAAGGGGCTCCAGCAAGAGCACCAGCTTCAAGCCTGGCTGACTGTTGTCACTTGCAATTACATTGTATAACCTCACTCACAGACTTACTAAGATCGCTGGGCTACTGTACAGACGGTTCAGTGCTACCCTCAATTGAGAGCTGGCAAAATACAGAAGCCAGCTGAGCTGTTCCCAATATTAATAATAACTAAGAATTAAGAAGAATTCAGATTCGGTACAACTTCATGTCTGATTTGCAGATGCCTCCTCCTCGCCCAATTCAGTCGCAGTTCTGAAATCTGGGTCACCCATACATTATTTCTCCAAACCAAGCCACCTCCCTCCTATGCAACCCTTTAAAAGGATCTCTGCCCTTATCCAAGCCATCTCCAACAAGCCATTCAGGGTATGAGAAACTCCAAAGCACCATGGAATCAGGTCACAAAACTTTAACATGCTACAGATGTGGTCTGGTCAGAGGATCAGACATGCAGCTCAAGGAGAAGCCAACAGCATCCCCATCCAGCAGCTCTAGACTTGGCCAACTCTGCAACAAGCCAACGCAGTTTAGTTGAGCTCAGATCGCCTTCCCTGGCCCTGTATTCCCTACCAGGTTTGATCCAGGTCTTATCCAACCTCTGGGACTAGAGGAAGCACCAAGTGGTAGGATGACATGGGTGCTGGGGGTACATGGGTCAGGCCAGAACCGTGGGAGCTCGGAAGCCCCCGCAGCATGTTGTTCGGCGCGCTGAGGCTGCCACCAGAACTGCTGCAGCGGCCGGGGCTCCCTCCGAAGAGGCTGCAGGAAGGAGATGGGAAGAGAGTCTCTCTCCTTTTCGTTCCCCTGCCTTCCCTCCGTGACAGGCCATAAAAGTCACGAGGCGCCAGCCAGCAGAGCAAGGAAGAAAACAACACGGCGTCCAGAGTTCAAGCTCTGCCCCGGGACTCCCAGAGCTGAACCCCCAGCGAGCACCGTGGAACCTCGCTCCAGCGTGGGAGGCACCATTTCTGGCCGGCTGCTGGCAGCTGCGCCTGGGAGCGGGCCTGCGCGCCGAGCCCTACCTGCTGCCGACAGCACAAGGAGCGGGGCGGGGAACGGGCGCTGCCGTCCCGCACAGGCCTCCGCGAACGCTGCGGCCCCCCCGGGGCCTGCCCTGGGCCGGCGGGAGACGCCCCCGCCACCGCCCCCCCCCCCCCCCCCCCACCTCCGCAGGCACTGTCCCACCGGAGCTCACGCAGCGCCCCGCCAGCGGGAGCGGCTCCCCGGGACCCGACGGCGGCCTTCCCCGCGCACCCACACCTGTGCGCCGCGGGCCCGGCCCCGCAGAGGACCGCAGCAGGCCCGCCACAGGAGGGGCGAGCGCTCCCGTCCCTGGAGATCCCTCCGCCCAGTCCCCCTCGGGTCCTAAAATGGTGGGCAGCCCTCCCATCTGCTCCCCGAAGCCTGCCCGCCGCCCCGGCTAGGGGGGGGAGCAGCCGCTACTCCGGCCCGGTCCGGGCTCCGCGGGTATCCGGCGCCAGGCCCGCGCCTCACCCCGCCTCTCTCGGGAACACGGCAGCGCCGCTCCCGCCGGGCCGGGCCGCGCCGCCCCCGCCGGCCGCGCTTACCTGCGCTGGGCTCACATCGCCGTGCCGGGGCCAGCACTGCCCGCCCCGGCGCCGCTGCCTCCGCCGGCCCCCCTTGCCCTCGGCAGCGGGCCGCCGTCTCCCCGCCGCCCGCGGGGCCGCAGGTATGTCATGAGTGCCGAGGCTCCCAGGTGAGCCGGGCACACCTACAGGAAGGCAGGCGGGCCGCCCTGATTGGCGTGCGGGGCGAGCCCGGCCGGCAGCGGGCCGCGCTCCGACGGCGCGGGGCAGGGCGAAGCCGCCGCCGCTGCCGAAGGGCCGGAGCAGGACGCGGCGGTGGCTCCGGCCGCTTGTACCTGGGCTCTGTCCCCGGCTGGGCACGGCCCTCCGCACCCTCTGCCCGTCCCACCGCAAGGTGTTTAGGTAACTTTCCTCTTTCAAAATTAACTAATTAATTTATATATTTATGTTGAATTGCAACGGGGACGATAACTGTGCCTTCCCTGGGGATGGGGAATAGGGCACTTACCACTTGGTTACTTTGCCTCCAGGGTGAAAGCAGAGCGGGTACGCTTGACCTGCTGATCCCAGGTCCCCGAATTGGCTCCAGAAAAAGAGATTTTTTTTTTCTCTTTGTTTTGTTTTTGTTTTTGTTTCTGTTGTTTTGGATTTTTTTTTGGTGGGGGTTTGGTTTTTGGGGTTTTTTTTGGGGGGGGAGGAAGGGGGAGGATTTGCATGGTTTTGTTTGTTTGTTTTTCTTTCTCTTTACCTGAGCCTTGTATTCCCGTAAAGTCACTCCTTGTCTTTGCATGCCTGTGCCCTCCTGTTTTGTATTCCCTCCAAATAGGCAGTTGGGGTTTTAAGTAAAAGTGCCGGGCATTGGGAGAGTTGTCCCTTCGCCCCACGTGTCTGGGCTCCGAGATCCCAAGATCATGCCTGAGATCTGTCAAATAAATGTAAATGGATTTAACACTTGGATTTAGAAGGTACTGAGTGGGATGTGGGTAGAAAAACTCTATTAAAAACCTGAATCCACAGCTACCATTCTCAGGCATCCTGCCTCTCCTAGGTACACAGGTAAATATCCTGAGGAGCTCTGCCTGCATCAAAGCTTTCTCTGGTTGCTGTGCTTCGATGTGGACTGAAAAGGGCACAGCATATCAGTTCCCTATATGGGAAATTCTGTCCCTGTCTGCCAGTTTGACTGCAGCAATAGGAGCACACGGTCCATAGAGAGACTTCCCTTGCATGTGGTTGTGGAACAGAGCATGGCAGAGAAAGACATATAAATAAAGGGAAAAAATTAAAGGGGAGGACAAGTAGATAAAAGACAACGTGTGTTTGGGAGTAGCAGGAAAAGGGAAACCTTGACACAGCTGATTATTGTGCTCATTAAAAAAAAAGGGGGGGCCAAGTTCAGAAGTTTTGGGGTTTTCATTCCATGGCAGAATAAACAGAGTAGGTTGCTTCATTGTCCGCTGCCTCAGTTTTGTTTTTTGCAACATAGATTCCTGGATTTGCTTAAAGGAATACAGAACTTATATGAGAATACACTTTACCACAGTATAGATGTTTGCAAAGAGTGCAAGGTGAGCAAAGAATTATGCAGACAGGTGACTGAGGAAGGCATTGCCTGTATTACATACTCTTTCTCCTCAAATTGGTATCTGGTGCCACCTCTGCTGAGCCTTTTTCTCCTAATCATTTAATGAGGCTTGCAGGTGTGTATCCTCCAGGACATGCTCTGAAGAGTTCAGCAGAAGAGGAGAAGGAGCTGGAACCAACCACTGGAGAAGCCCTGTAGCCCACACCCAGGCAGTCCTCAACCCGTCCTTCCCTGCATAACCTGTGTGGGGTCTCCCAGACAGGAAAACTCCCCGCAAAAGCAGCACAGTGAAAGCTCTGCCCAGCCACCAGCAAAGTCTTACTCGTGCTTGCTGCTGCTTTCTGATTCAATTAATGCCTTCATTCATTTATGTGCATGGATTATTTCATCATAGCATATCAGCTAATGCAGTTGAGATTCCTATTCCGCTTCACTGTGTTTACTGTCAGCAGAGAGAAAAGGGATGCTTCAAATTCCCGCAAGTCAAGAGACTGGGGAAATCAGCTCTGGATCATGTCTCTCTTGGGTTGGTGCTCAAAACCTCTGGGACATTACATAAATAGGCGATGCCTCTTCCTACTGCATTTTCTAAGTTCCTAGCAGCAGACAGCAGGCTGGAGTTGGGCATCCTGACTGGAAAATGGCACCTCTGACATTCAGAAAAGGACAACTCATTGTCTGAGAAGGGCTTAACCTTTACCCTCCCATTGGCACCTCCAGCAGCTGCAGAGGCAATTTTCTATTTGCTTTTGTGAATCATATCCTGAGGTACCTTGCTTTCCCTGCCTGTTGCATAGGAAGTTTGAATGCCTAACTTTTCTTTTTATATTACATAGGGTGAAGAAGTGCCTGAAGTCAGAATGTGCAGCTCTCAGTATCACAATAGCTAAATCCTTCTGTGGGCCAAGATCTCCTTCCCTAACTGGGTGGGAACTGGACTCCTAAATTCTGTGTGGATCCATGCAAAATTACTGCAGAGGTGTCCCTTTGTCTCCAAGGAAACATATTCCAGTGAGACCTGGCAGCACCAGGAGCAGGGTGCTGTACCCTGATGTGCACCTTCTTCATGCAGTGCCCCTGTACCGACTGAGCACACTGCAACCTCAGTGGGCTGAGAGGCAGTTCAGACGCTAACCTCCCACCGGACATTGTCCTGGTAAGCATCCTGTCCAGCTGAAGTCCTGCCTTTTCCCATCCTCACCACTCCATAGCACACATTATTCTTGGTTTAACTTGTACTGTATGCAAAGAATGTGATTGTAAATGGAAAAAGCCAGGCAGACAAGAAGACAGAATCTGGCAGTTTTTAGTAACACTTAGATAAGATGCTGACATATCAGAAGGGGGGGGTGGGGGTAAGGGGAGGGAAATCTGAAGCTCTTCTTAAAATTAACTAAAATCATTTGCTTGGGCCTTCACTCCTTGGAAAACCAAATAACTTCCTGGGCATCTTTAGTAGCTATACCTTACTCCAAGCAGATGCAAACCAGTGTATGTGGCAAGAAAAAACATCGTAAGAATGGCAAGAAACACAATGCTGAGTTTGGAAGCTGAACCAAAGTTAAGTTTATGCAAGCAGCAAGTGAAACACCCATCCCCAGTGAGTCAGGTCCTGGCTGTTTCCTTCATTTCCTCCAAGGCTTGCTGTGAACACCCAGCAGTAACAGTCCTGAAATTCAGTCATCTCCTTTCCTGCCCCTTATTTATAGCTTGCTCTCAGCAGTTAGTAGAGTCCCAGCATACAGCACTGCATTTTCACAGTCCCCTCTCCAGCACACTGGGAGGAGTTCAGGCTTTCCCAGACCTCAGCTCAGCTTTGGTACCACAGGTCCCATTCTCCTGTTGGATTTGTAAGTGCCAGTGCCTGTTGAGCGACAGCAGGTGCTGGAATAAAAGAGGGGACAAAATGGCAGATTTGCACAGTTCACTCATGTTTTTTGGTTTTATTTTGAATACAGCCTTAGGGAAAGTGGTTGTTCCTCTAACTGTCCCTTTGGGTTCAGTCTGGTAGGGCGGATGATACAATGGAATATTAGGATGTGTCAGTGTGTAAACCGTTTCTCAGAGATATAAGTTTAAGCCTCCCTGATTCAGGCTAAGGTGTATCCTCTGATGTCCCCCTTGACAGTAGCTAGGAAAGAACAGTATTTTTAGCTTTTGCTTCTTTGTTTACTTACAGTAGTTCTTCATTTGTGGGCGTGAGCTTGGGCCTGTCTTAGTTTGGGAATCTGCTTCAGTGACAGTTGTGGATGCAGTTGTGAACTCCTGTTGCTGTCTAGCACTTATCCCAGGGCATTCAAGAGACCATGGACTTCACATAGGCAAGTACTGTTTTCTGGAAACTTTCCTGAAACTTGTTACAGCATATGTCCAGGGATAGGTGGCTATGACAGAAAGGATTACAAAAATGCAGAACTGGGGAAGTCCTTCAGGTAATATGGCTGAGATGCTTTCATATGTGAAACTAGTTATAAACCCACATTTATACAATATAATCTGAGTTAATAACAGTAGCTTCAAGACAAAAACACACTGTCAAAGAGCACATGCTGAAGATAGCAGTTACAGACTGAAATGGGCTTTCTCTCCGGGGAATTCCAACTAGTCTGCAGTTACCTAGACACAACTCTGTGTTTGCTCTTACAGGATAAAACAAGGAGAAAAATAATTCACTTGAATTATATATCTTTATAATCCTTATTCAACCTCATCCTTTTATTTGTTTTTTCATACAAAAAGCAGCAGGGACTCTTTGTCCAAATGGATACCTATTTGCCACGGAGTCATAGTTTTACCAATGAGCTATGTGCCAGTTACTAGGAAGATCTACATTGGCAGGATGAATTAAGAATGAATGGCCCATTTAGTGTGTTCTAGAAATTTCTCCCAAAATAATAGCAGTGGTCTTGCCTGATGTGCAAATAGGGCCATTGTCCTAAATGGGTTGCTTGTTAAACCCCACTTCCTTACAGGTGCTGCCAGGAAAATATAAACAACAAATGGATGAGACTTCAGGCTGACAGCCAGAGACAAAGGCTGCTGTTAGAGGCACAAGGGTAAGGGCTTGTCTGGAGAGTCCCTGCCTGTCAGCCATAAGATGCAAAAGTGTATTTTGTTTGCATACAGTCATTCAGCCTGATGCTGCCCAACAATTTACTTGATTTTAAGCTACTACCTGTTTTAAAAGGCAAGAAATTAGTTCTTTCTTTGAAGATGAGTGCCTGGTGGAGGCTGTTGAGTTTTCCCAGTTACAACCACAGCTACAGCTCTTTCACTGAAATCTGGACTGGTGTCAAGTCATGACTGCTCATGGCAGGGCTTCAGAAAGGTGTGGGCTTCGCAGTGCAGGTGCTGGTTTCCTTGACCTTCCCTGATTTTGGTTGAATTGGAGCTAGGAATGGCAAATCTCCAATAGCAGAAGGAGGCAAAATAGCCTCACATGTTACAAATATTATCAGCTGAGCAGAAGGCAGGACAAACTAATGTGAATGGCTCACAGCATTAGGTACAAACCAAAGAAAGTAGAAAAAAATCCACACCACATGGCTTCTGCACAGGTTTTCATATGATTAGCTCCAGCAAAGCACAACCTAAAACTTCAGATTTATTGCCTTACATACTGTTCGAAAAGACCGAAGGAAATAGCTTAAAGCTAAAGTCCTGTTCAATATTACATCCTTTTTTTTTTTCAAGATTAATAAAACATGGACTTCTTGTAAAAGCAGAAAGCTTCTTTGAATAAATTAAATATATAGCTCATTTTTTTTATTTAATTAAATATAGCTCCTTTTTATTCCTTGGGGAAAAAAGGACCTATAACTAAATGGGGTATATTCTCTGAAGCCACTGCCCAACCTTTAAAGGTACATACCACGGTCAAAGTCTTTGCATTTCCAGAAAGATTTTCCTTAGCCAAAATTGCAAAAACTTAACATTTGATGCATCTAATGCAATAGGACATCACATTCCTTCCTGTTGAATATATGGCTTTTCAAGCCCTGTTCACACCTGACTAATATGTGGACATCTATATGGGAGTGTCCCTACAGCTAAATAACGTGAGCTTGAGAAACACTTTTTTTTCCAAAATGTAGATCTTAAAGTAGTGCAGGGAAAAGTTAGTTTATGACCAAGAACAGCCATGAGAGCATTCCTTGGTACTTTACACTGAATGTTGGTTTATGTGTCTTTTGCTGGTTAAGACTATTGCAGTAATTTCTGGTCTGTTGTCCACACACATCAGGAAGTCCATGGGCTACCTGAAGAAGATCTACAAAAGGGAACTAAGAAACACAAAGGCAATATCTGCAAATAAGGATCCTAAAAAAAACCCCAGCAGATGAAAAAATGGTGCTATGTATTACAAAGATGCCTCCAAAAGGACTAAAACACATTATGGAGAAAAACAATTTGTACTGGGGAATGAGCAGTCAGACAAGGAGAAAGATAGGAAAGCTTTTAATGGGTTTTGCCTCTGTCATCAAAAGTGTTAATTCCTGTTAATCCAGAACACACAACATTGGTCATGCTATCCAGAAATACCACAAACAAATTCTGAAAAATCTTAATGAAAGTCAGTTATGCAAACATTTCCAGTTGTTCTTTTACACCACTTGACACAGGAAATTTCTAGCTCAGTCACGGTTTTAAGGAAATCTTTCAGCTTACACTTCCTCCTCACTGAGATGCTCTATGCAAAGGATATTCCGGTTATTGCTTGTTCCTGGCAGGTGCCTCAGAGCCTGAAATCCTCTGTTGTATCTCCCAGGGAGGCTTTAGGAGGCAGCTCTCAGTTTCCTGCAGCGCTCTCAATTTCTGTGTGTGTGATTCTGCAAGAGGAAAAAGCTATTTTTTCCCCAAATCCTGTGTTGATCTCCACTACACTTGGCCTTCAAAGATCTGCAGGAACGGCTGAGAACATTGCAGGCTGCAGTGCAGGGGAGTAGCAGCTTCCTGAGGATACTGCGAAGTCTGGTCCAGACAGTGAGGCTGCAGCTGCCTGACTGTGATCCAGTTCTTAAAAGCCCCATCTTGGTTATTGCCTCTCCTGAATAGGAGGCTAATTTGCTAACAGCTTTGCTCTTACATGCGTTTTCTTCCACAGCTCTGGGTACATGGCTGTAATTCATAGCCTGGATGCTTCAAAAGTGTAATTTTCTCTTTTTACTCCTGCAGTACTCTTGATCTCTATCTAAGAATTAGATTCTCTCAGCAGACTGGCAGGATGGATGGCCTGTGAACTTGGCCTCTTGGCATGGAGGAAATCAGTGGAGATCAGCATCAGCAAACAGGCAAATGGGAATTTGCCAGTGTCACGTCCAGCTGTCCTTCCTGCATGGTGGCAGCAGAGGGCAGGGAGGGCAACTGTGCAGAAGTTAACTGCTTGAATTGAATTTGTTGTGCAGACCTGAATCAAAGTCCTAATGCTACGTCTTGGTGCAGTAAATTGTTTCCCAGCCCACTTCATACGTGTATCTCTCACATACACATGCAGTAATTGCTGGTTTGGAGTCTCTTACCACCCTTGCCCTTTACCTGGACTTCACACACTGATGTTTCTCCTCCTTCCTTAGGAGTAAGAAAAGGCATATGCAGAGAAGATCGGTGACAGTGGCTATTTTCCCCTTTTCTCTTACCCCAGCGCCCTTTGAGAAGCGCAGGAAAAGGCTACTGGGACTCTTAAGATACTTCCACTCCTTTTGCCGAGGCAAGAATTTAAGCAGAGCCTTTGCACTATTCTCATATGGCTTTCATGGCAATAACATAAGTTAGGGGGGTGTGTGACGTTAAAAGCCCTCTGTGATCATCCCTGCTGACCACAAATAAATCAATTTGCTACCAGAACAACTAGGAAATTTCATTCCTCTTTTCCGTTCTCTTCAGGTTCAGGTAGGACAGCTAGTCTGTGGTTGGTTCTTCCTGCTTTCTGTGCAACTGTGAACTCCAGAAATAAATCACTGTAAGGGAAAGGTGGAATACAGACAAAGCCACACCACTGCAAGCAATCTTTCTGTAGTCCAGAGCTGCTTAAACCCTGCAGTACAGTTAGGACCTCAGCATGAAGAGCAAAAATGAAAGCAGAAGCATGCTGCCTCCAAGGGGCTTGCCAAATAATCTTCTGGTTCAACCTGAAAGGGAGGATCTTGCTGCGTAGGAGCTGGATACAGAAAGCACTGCACATGCCCATGTGCAGCTTTTCACCCTTGCAGGCAGCTGCAGCACCTTGGTGTGTGCAGTGCAGGTCGGAGGATGACATTCTAAAGCCTTCCCCTGTGCTCCAAACAGCAACGCTGCCTCTGCCCCAACCCCACCCTACCCGTCCCTGCTCACTCGGAAACCACTGTGCTAGGAAGCTACTTCTTCTTGGCTGAGATCCTCCTACGATAATGTCCATGTGTTGTTGCTTGTGGTATAGGTCAGTAGTAATGACTCAGACCAGCCCTTCACTTTCCTTCCTCTTGTTGGCTAGACACAAAATCCAGCCCACAAACAAATTAATCTGTCCCATGCACCAGTAAAGATGATTCCCTGTTAATTAGCGAATTGCACACAAAAGTCCCTGGCTTGTATTAAGAGACTCTTGAATGCCTGTGAAATCAAGCACTTAAAAGTTCGGGAACTCTGAATTCTCCCTGCAACCTTGACATAGGGTTTGTGGGTTTTGTTTGGCTATTTTGGTGGATATAATTACATGTAGTAGTGTAACTTCTAATGAGAGAAACGAAGTAATTTTTCATCAGCTTTTTTTTTTTTGTTTGTTTTTGTAGGGGAGGACAAACAAAGCTGAAATGTACTTTGCTCCACATTCAGTGTCTTCGCATTCAAGGAGTCCTTGAGGTGGAGATCTTCAAGCCTCTATATGTAATAACGTAGTGCCCCCTGTTGGGAAGCTGTTCCTGTCTGTCTCCGGCTGTGTCCAGGTGAGATTACCTTAACACAAATGCTACACCGTTACACGTGATCCTGTACACCAGTGAAGTCTGTACAGCCTCACACCAACACATTTAAAAACACACTTACCTTTTCCTCCCTCAAATATTTTTTGTTGGGCTTGGACAAGCAGTTGCACTGGGTTACTATTGAAGCTTTCTGTGAGAGCGTTCAAGAAAGATCTACCGGTTTATTATAGTTTCAGCTTTTTAAAAGCAAAATCTCTGTGATTTCAGCCACAAGAGATAAGAGCCCCTCATTCAGCTCAAGGCACACAAGTCAAACTGGCTCACATCAGCAGGGAGGTATGTGGGGCTGCAGACTGGCTGCTTACTCTGGATCTGTGGTGGTTTCTTTAGCCCAAAGAAACAGTCCTCAGTCTTTGTCCGGACAGAGAGGTGTTGTTGGGCACAGGAAGCAAATCCTACTGCCTGGGATACCCTCTCCTGCAGTGCAGCAATTATTTCTCCCATTCCTGACAGCAGCAGGAGAAACCTCTCTTCTCTGTGCTTTGCCTGATCCCTCTTTCTCCTCTACGCTGCAGAAGCAGGGCCAAGGTTGGCCCTTTATCTCCCACCCATCCTGCCACCCTCATCATGCAGTCCTAACCATCCCCTCACCCTACTCAAAAAATTGCAGTGAAATTTATGCTGTGGTTCTCCAAAACACCTGCATGGTGTTGGCCCAGGATAACATCCCTTGTTAGGGTCTACCTGGAGAGCACTGCCCTGTTCAAACCCATTTTCTGAGGGACCGAACCCTTACTGTAACCCAGCTCTCACTGAGTTTGTGATCCTTAATATTAGTGACCTTGCTAGGCCTTGAAAATGCATGTTCTTTTTTGGCCCATGGTAACACAAGACCAAAACACAGCCAGGCCACCCATGGTGGCTTTCCTGAAAGCCCTAAACTTAACATGAATCCTATAATGGCCCACAAACTTAATAACAAAGAATGAGGTTACTGAAATCACCCCCTCAATGGTGACGTGGTATAAAACCCATTTTATACCAGAAGAGGATTTCCCCATGGCTCTCACTACACTCAGTCCTGGAAAACTAAACTTTTCCCATATGATGGGTTGTAAATATGGATGTGAGCTTGCAGATTAAAATACGACAGTCCACTTAGGGGTGAGGAATAGTTGTTTGTCTGAAGCAACGATGCTGTTGTTGGAAGGGCAGACTGAAGAAGGATTGTTTTCTGTGAGCAAAGGCACATTTTTCATGAAGTAAGCTTTTGTCCTTTACACACAAAAGAGCCTTTTTTGTAATTTACACTGTGTGGTATTTTTAGTTTTCTTTGCATTTAATTAAGAATGGCACAAGAATAATACTGGAAGTAGAACATAAAAGCAGAGTGACCCTATAAAAAGAGTGTTTTTTTTACCTTAGAAAAAACCCTTGCTACATTACCTTAGAGGCTTAGATCATAAACTGGCTGAGGTAGGGACCATACACCTGTCCTGTGTTGGCCATGCATTTGTCGCAGTCAGAGTCTCTTTTGTCTCTTCTGAAATTTTCACATCTGCTGGTGAATTCCAAAGCATCTAAGAGAATAAAAAATCGAAGACCAAAGACAACAAGTTGCTTAAGGGTTAGCTTGTTGGAGCTGTAAACTGGTAGATATGAGATCTAGATATTCGACTCCTGTCAAAGGACAGAAGTTGAAGGAAACAAATCCTTGTAAGGTCTTACGTAGCCTAGGATCTGAAGTACTTATAGGGTACGGCTAACAGTGACTAATGAAGTGCAAATAATGATTCTTAGTAACTCCAGAATATGTTGTACCATGCTTTTTCAGAACAGAACAAGCATAAAATTACCTTCTTTCCTGTTTTGGGCAGGTGCTTTCTTTGCTTATCCAGCACCCAGATAGCTTTCTTAACACCCCAAAAGTGCCATTTGCTGTCCTGTTGACTGCACTCAATCTGCTCCTTTTTTTATCTCTTTCTGTATCACCACTTCAGGGTTCCCCCTTCCCTGGACCTTGTCCTCCCTCATTAGTGATTCTCAAAGAACCAACATGACCTCCCAAGGCCCATCTTCTTAATAGCATACTCACACCCAGCTACTGTTACTCCACTGCACTGGGGCACTGTCAGACTGTTCTCTGTAGTGTCTGGGGTTGTGCCACGTATTCCCTCCAAGGCTCCCAACAGTGGCTTAGGTATCTTCACCTTTATCCCATCTCTGGTGCAGGAGTGAATGCCTGTCTTGCAGGACGCACAGCACTCCACTCAGATGTTGATTTCTTGCTGAGGTGGGTTCAGTGATGCTGAGTAAGGAATGAATCCTGGCTCCAGCTCTTCCCACATGGAGTACCCAGATCAGGCTTCCCTCTGGTGTGAGCCAGCTGATGCTGTCAGGTCGGAATTCCCATCAAAACCCTTCCACTGTCACAGCACCTAAGGGGTTTCTCTCCCATCTGGGCCCTCTGTTCATGCATGTAAAGGTCAAAGTGTGTTCATTTTCATATGAATTTTTAGATGATAGGTCTCCTTATTTCCATGTGGGGCAACACCATCAGCTGGAATAGAGGGGGTAAAAACTCATCAGATATGATTATTCCCCCAAACACTGCATGAAGAACAGCATTTACGAGAATGAAAGCCATGAACCAATACATGTAGCACTGTGCTTGAGCTCACAAGATACGTGGATATCGAAGCACTGGTGAGACAAGTGTCTCAGCAGGTCACCCAAATCTCTCTGAGCCAGAGCCACCAATCCCTACCAAGCCTATTTAGTCATTCCATTGTCACTGCAGCTTATTTCTCAGCAGAGGAAATGACTTGGCAGTGTCAGGGTAGTTTACATTATCTGCATGGGATGGCCTGAGGATCACTTCCCTCGTATTCTCCAGGGACTGCCAGCAAGCTGCCCAGTCAGCATGTAGCCCTAACCAGGTGTGCCATTACCATTAGCTGGTTGGCTAGTCAAGCTTTTCAGTTACTTACTGGTAGTGGGATCATTTGGTGGTGAAAGGCCAGACTGAACTCAGTATCTGATTAGACGATTAGCATTAGACGCCCGTGCAGCATCTCAAGAAACTCCCCTCTATAATTCTGTGTGGTTTAGGTAATGAAGATAAGATGTCCCAATGGATTAATATCCCCTGATGGACTGGGAATGTCTGCGTGCCTCAGTATACTCTGTATGTTGGGATTATTCTGCACCATGATGGGTATCAAAAGAGCCACACAATCTGGTTTATCCCAGTGCCTGAGGTATCCTATGGCCCCATAACCTCAGATGGTGGAGAGACGACTGCAGGCATTTCAATAGGAATAAAAGTGCCCCAAGAAACACAGAAGTGGCCAGTGCTTCTCTGCAGGACACAACCCTGCAGGATGCTGCATGTGAGCAGGAGATAACAGAGGAAAAGGTTCGGTAGCACAAAGGAGGTGTGATGAGGTAACTCATATGACAGAAATAGTGCTAAAAGACCTTGCTGGTATTTACCTCCCCCAGAACTGCAAGGCAGTTTCTTTGAGAGGAGAGATCAAAATTTGCTATCCAAATGTTATCTTCAATTGAAATGCTTGCATTTGTAGTAGTAAACTCAGGATCTGTAAGTCCAAATGCTGAACTTTTTCTTTATCACCCATACATTTAATGATCCACGTGATATGTGTGAATGGACTCCCACTTTCCAAAGTCTGAGAAATAGCACGGTAGTCCATTCTTTACTGAGAGAGCACAGTGACGTCTGGTTAGCTTCTTACAGGTTCCGGTGAAGTGGGTTTCACAACCTCCCCAGCTAGTAATCTATTGCAGCTCTGCCTTACTCAGAGACAGCTTTTGCAACATCCAGCGATTTTCTTTTTTCCTTTCTTCTTTTCTTTCCTGAAAATTAAACTGATTAGATCTTATCTTTGTCCTTCTAGCAATGCAATCGCTGCCTCTCTTCACAACAGCCTCTCATGCACTGCAACTGCATTATCATGTCCTGCCCTCCTTCCAGCCGTTTCCTGTAGACTCAACAAACCCAGTTCTCCCTCTTCTTCCCAGGGACTGTTTTCCAAACCTCTTATCTCTGCAGAGGTGCTTACTGCCTGGGCCAGCCAAGCTGCTTGCTGTTGCCCTGCGTGGTTTCAGCGGTGGCTTCCTGCTTCACTCCACCCTGTAGCTCCCTGTCCAGGGACCCTGTTCCACAGAGTGGGGCTGGGCTGGCTGGGATGGGATGGGATGGGATGCCTGCTGGGGCCAGGCGAGGGTGCTGCGTGGGTGCTGAGGCTCTGCTGTGCCAGATGCTGGGAGCACGGATGCCAGGCCCCCAGGCCCTGCCGAGCGCAGGAACCGGCATGTGCACTTCACTCCTCTTCCCTGCCGGGAAGCGGCCTCCTTGGCTTACAGGCTCTTCCTGGATTCCCAGGTTCAGGAAAGTCACCAGCTCTCTCCTCAGCTGCTCTCAGATCATAGGAGCACAGAATGGCTTATGTTGGAAGGGACCTTAAAGCTCATCCAGTTCCAGCCCCCTGCCACAAGCAGGGACACCTTCCACTAGACCAAGCTGCTCAAAGCCCCATCCATCCTGTCCTTGAACACTGCCAGGGATGGGGCAGCCACAGCTTCTCTGGGAAACCTGTGCCAGTGCCTCACCACCCTCATAGTGAGGAACTTCTTCCTAATGTCTAATCTAAATCTACCCTCTGTCAGTTTAAAGCCATTGTGCCTTGTGCTTTCACTACAGGCTCTTGTAAGAAGTGTCTCTGCATCTTTCTTATATGTCACCTCTGCATATTGAAAGGCCACAATAAGGTCTTCCAGGAACCTTTTCTTTTCCAGGTTGAACACCACCAACTCTCTCAAACTGTCTTCAAGAGAGGTTAATTACATTTCTGATTAATTTCTGGTAATTCTCTTAGGAGGCAGAATTCCCCATGTTCTGTGGTATGTAAGCACTCCAGGAACTCCTAGAGAGAATGGGCTACAAAACCTAATCCTCTCAACAGCACCAGCTTCCAGGCTCAGTTGGAGTTGCGTAGCCCTACATTTAGCTCTTGACAAATCTTGTATCAGCTACTTCAGTAGACAGCAGTGGAAATCCTGGTCATGTGCAGCATTACAGAACCAAATCCTTACTGTCTAAAGATCTCAAGCAGCATATAGTTAGCTTTTTATTACCAGTGTTCCCATTAATAACTTATTAGAAAAGTGGCACATTCTGCTGTTGGTTATTAGCATTCCCTCTTCCCAGCAGCAATGTCCCTCCCAGTAATCCTTATGCCCTTCTCACATTCCCAATGGACTCAGTGTCCCTAAACCAAATATTTTGACCTGCTGCCTGGACGAGATATGACATAAACTGTCAAACAACATGGATAAGGGCCAGTCTCTCCCTGCTGATCCTCACATGGGGTACCAGTGAGAGAGCTCTGCTGTAGCCATCTTCTGATCTCTGGTATAGGAACATGCTCATTTTTGGTTCTTCTATGTGCATGTTAACTTTGATTGAAACAAGCCAGTTCATCCCTAAGTGACTGATGGGGGACTGACAGTGTGATAAAAAAGCCTTATTTCCTCAAGAAACTACAGAAAAAAACTTCCATGAGGCTGTCAAAAGTATATAATGAAATTGATCCCCAAATCTGAAAATACGTATTTTAATAAAGATCAGATAGAGCGTTTGAACTGCCTTCTGATTTTGAGACTTATGTCTCGTTTTGAATATATCTAAGTGGAAAGCAAATATAGGATGAGCAGACTGACCCTGTGTTCACAGGGAAGAGGGGGTAGGAAAACACTTTTTCATTTTTTCTCATTTCATCCAAAGCCTCTTGAGGGGAGGGATGGGACAGAAGAGCTCTGCCTGCTTGCTGCAGCAGCTCTCATTAAATGCTTCTCATGAGAAAGTTGGAAAAGGGCAGGTAAGCAACCAAAGGCACCAGGCAGAGCTATTGATCTCCTTCCGTCAAGGGCCTGCTTCCTTGGGATAGTTCCTGCAGAAACTGGGGTGCATTTGAGGCCGGCAATCTGGGTGAAGACTGGGGGTGGTATTTGTTTGCCCACGTCTCAACAGCTGCAGTATGGGCGTCTTCACCTAGAGGTGTTCAAAAACCATGTCAACAAGGCCCTTAGTGACATGGTTTAGTGGTGGACTTGGCAGTCCTGGGGTAACGGTTGGACTTGATGACCTTGAAGGTCTTTTCCAACCTAGATGATTCTATGACTCCATGATTCTACAGTTCAGGCTCCCTTCACAGTCATTGGAGAGAAATGGACACTGTTAGGCAGTGATTCATCTGACCTATTTTAGATGTTCACCTTATGAGTAGGTGAATCATGCCCTAGAAATGCTGCTTGAATATTTGAATAAGGAGCTTTTCTTGTTTTGTTCAGTGACTTATTCTCTGTTATATGCAAGATGTCTTGCTCTTAAGTAATATTTTTTAATTCTCTTCATTTTTAGTAGAGAGTTATTTTTTACTCCAGATGAGGATGTGCTGATAAGACATCTTTCTCTGAGAGCTGGGGTTTCAAAAAATCAGCAGTTTCACTCCTGTGGTTTTGTGGCTTGTCTCTCTGTAAAGGGTGCATGAAATAGAAATGATGAAGTATTAAGACCAAAGAAGATAGAAGCCCAGAGGGGAAAAAGATGAGCAAGTCAGAATCTGAAACAACACAGTCAGGAAACACAGATGATGTGATTTCTGTAAAAAGCTTGTTTGTTCAGTTAGAGGGGAAGGGAATTCGTGTATGCATAGCTGCAGTTTAATTAACTGTAGGAATCACTGTGTATATGCAAAAAGGCAGATTTATTTTTTTTATAGACTATCCAATATCATATTATTATATTGGACACTATACAATGTAGAGATATACTATGTTTAGATTGGATATAAGGAAGAAATTCTTTAATATAAGGGTGGTGAGGCACTGGAATGGGTTGCCCAGGGAAGTTGTGAATGCTCCATCCCTGGTGTTGTTCAAGGCCAGGTTGGACAGTACCTTGGGTGGCATGGTTTAGTGTGAGGTGTCCCTGCCCATGGCAGGGGGGTTGGAACTAGATGATCTTCAGGTCCTTTCCAACCCTAACCATTCTGTGATTCTATGACAGATTTTATGTTTCTGTGTGTGTATATATTGTTGTAGATTCCAAATCTGTCTGCATAAGGTGGCAGAGGAGCTTAACAGAGAAGGGTCTGCGTATGGAAAGTGGAAAGTGATGGAATAAACGATTTTTTCATTAACTCAAATGATCCAGCTAGGTCTTCAGTTTTAAAGTTGCTTTTCCAACCTTCCAGTATATCTAAGAAACACTTGAAGATGGGACCTAGCTTCAGAAACGGTCCCCAAATGTAAAGATGTCTGTCTGCAGAGGTTAACAGTGGCTCATTTCAGTTGTCTGAGTTTTCCATCTAGATCCCTTCTGCACCAGGGCAACATGTGCAACAGGACATCAGCAGCTGCTGTGTTTTGAAATCAGTACGAAGGGATTATGTGCTATTGCTCCAGCCCCTCTGAAGGTGTCAAGAGTTTGGTATTGCTTTCTTGTCTTGCTTTTTCTTGCTTCTGGATTATTCAGTCAGCTTAGGAGCAATCAAGTAGCAATGTGGGAAGTGGTTTAACTTAGATGGGACATACACCTGAGCTCTAATTCATGTTCCTATGTAAACATGGTTGTCTCACAGCCACAGGCCAGGATTAGAGGTGCTACATCACGGGCACTTTATTCTATTGTATTTGCTTTGCCTCCCATTGAGCTGTTGTCAAGAGCTACCAATGAGCTGCATTAACTGTTCTTTCTTGTATGTGTTTGTATGAAAGCTGTGTTTTAAAGTATGGCACCTAAAATGTAGTTGTATAAAATGTGTTTATAAACTTGTTTATAAACTTTACTTATGAAAAGGGTTATAGACTGAAGTATAAAAGACTGGTTGGCAGTCTTGGGCAGTTGACAGAACTTCATTTGTGATAGATAAATGCATTGTTGTTACTCAAACTAAGCAGCATTCAAGCTATTCATGGAATGGCATTCATCTTTAATAAATATTTTACATAATACATGCAAGTTATTCATGGAATGGCATTCATTTTTAATAAATATTTTATGTAATGCTGACAACTTGGGACTCTAAGGAATTAAGTTTCTATAACAGCGTGGTCTGTCATCTTCCTTGATTTTGATCTCAGTGCTATAAAAGTGGTTGTAATGGGTAGTTTTCAGTTCCAGACCCCTTGAACATTTCCAGTGTATTGGTCACCTGCTGTATAGTACATGCAAGCCTATTAACAGATCTTTGCTTTTCCTTGTGACCTTTCATAGAGTCCTTAGTACTTTTTTTAACACACACCCCCTAAAAGTCAAAGTGGCTTCTATTTTGGGGGGTATAGGATGCTATTTTTAAAACATAATACAATTGAGGGTGCTTTCCTTGTTGCAGTTACTGATGGCAAATCACTCTGGACCCTTCACTAGTTCAAACACTAATCTTTGGGAAGAGTGAGTGCCGGAAGCCTGGTTAAGAAGCTGTGGGGCCATTTATCTGCTGTACTGACACTTAGCTTTTGCTGGAGGTAGGTGTGGGGCATAGCAAGCTCTGGCCAGGAGGAGCAGAAGATGTTTTACATACAGAGACATGGTACAAAATGTGCTTTTTAGAATTATTTACAGTGAAATTAATTGTAAGAATGAATAAGGTCATTGGTATTTAATCTGAGGTAGAGTTGTGAAACTTCAGATGACTGTGCAGGAGTTTTAGGTTGCTTTGATGACGTGTTTCATCCAGGGCTACGCAGCTCTTCTAGGCAAAACATGTCTTTGTGGTTACACCTTTTCTTGTATTTCTTCTTGCTTATGTAGAAAACCTGTATGTGTAATAATTTGAAGAATTGAAAGAGTTTTAAAATTTCTTAAATAAAATGCTTTCTTTATAAAATTTCTCAATGAAAATATACCTATTTGATTATCAATACGAATGTGTAAATGTGTAATTAGAAAACAATGTCATGGTCCATTCTCAACTGTTTTATCTCTATAAGAGGAAGGAGTATTCTGAACTGAGTTTTGTGGTGGCTGAGTTTACAATAGTATTGTGTGCAACATTTTGGTTCATACTGCAGGGCAGGGGCAGGAACACTTTCTTCTATTTTTAATGTTGTGTTTTAATGCCATGGATAATTCACAGTACTTTCTTTTTGTATTTTTCTCAGTTGATTGTGCCTAATGCATTCATGTCATGAAATAAGTATATTATGGTGGGATGAGACCTTTGCAGCATGAAATAGGTCATAAGTATTTTAAATCTGACCTCTAGGTTTGACAAAAATCTTCTTAGATCAGGTGTTACCCGCAGTGTTAATAATATGTTACATACAAAGCTGAGCTTTTACTCCTTCTATCAACTTTGTAATTACAATGTTCTTAAGGGTTTCTTGCTTTCAGAAACAAAAACTACCTGCTGTTTGTTTGCAAAGGAAAATGTGAGATTTACAGATTAAATGGATCATAATAAAGGACGGGAAACAGACCCAAATGCGGAAAACAGACCCAAATACACCATGCAAACTAAGATGGTTTACAGTTTGATTCTATGATCTTAAAAGATCTTTCCAACCTAAATGATTCTGTGACGGGTTGGGTTTTGTTTGTTGTTTTCTTTTGGTTTTTTGGTTTTGTTTCTTTTTGGGGGGTGGATGGTTTTTTCCCCTTGGTTTTAAAGTATCAAATTCTCCCCATTCCAATTCTGTTTTTTCCCATTGCTGACGAGACTGAATTGTTAATCTAAACGTGCAGAATATTAAATTTCCTCTGCTGGTGCCAGGTGACGTCCCAGCTTTTGACCTGTGCAATACTGGAAAAGGCCACAGGAGGGATGTTGCAGCAAGGTCGTCTAGGTCCTTCATCACAAAGCTGTGTGATACTGGTGGCTGATGCTGGGTCTGGAAGGGTCCTGGCAAAAGTTCATATCAACTCGAGCTAACCCATTATACTTTAATGTTGTTATGCAAAGGCTTAATTAGGTCTCTCGTAATAACTCCAGAGCGCTCACATAAAGCTAGAAAATGACCCCATGTAGTCATTAGAAGCCACAAAATACCTGTGTGAGTCAAAAAACCTTACCCAAGGAAGGGAAAACTCTTCATCCACGAGTAATTTCTAAACGACTTTGCATGAATGTGGGAAATAACTCATTTTTCCTTGGCAATCTCTGAGAAAAGTAACAAGTATCTGCAGTTTCTGTTAGACTAAGAAAATAGGTGCTGCAGATGATGGGAGGGTCTCTGCTAGAAGATAATGAGCCATTGGAAAAGATGGTGAGCAGAATGCTAAGCACACAACACAGAACAAGTAAATAGCTGCCACATATTTCTGGCACCAGCCGTTTGGGTTTTAATGCTTTTTTGTTGCTGGAAGAACAGATAGAGCCTTAGGCTAGTGAGGTATGCTTTAGGTGTGACTCCTACTCATGATTCTGTTTGAATTGACTTCATTGTAAAACTTTTCAACTTTTCAACTTTTATTTTCAATTAATAGGATAAATCAAGAGTTAAAACAAAATGGGGTTTTATTAGACTCAGCACATTACCTGGGAAAACATGCAGGATTAGGCCAGCCTGCTTTATCCTGCAGGTAAACGAATCAATAGATCCTCCTGTGTGGTTTTAGCAGCACCTAAATGTGCTGAAGGCACTCCATAGAGGTGAATGAACACAGTCAATTTATTCCTCTGACCTAAAAGTAATTCTGGGCTGGTTTACCTTTGTCTGTCAACCTGGTTTCTTGGGGACCATTTTTCACCCCCTTTCCATTCAGTATGTGACAGGGGCTGTGGCTCCATGTTACAAATTCTTCTGCAATTTAAGAGTTTCTCTTTTCAGTTTCACCCCTTTCCTCACATTCCCCTGCCATGTTCCACAGCTGAATGCTCTCTTAGTTACAGTCACTCAGTGGTCAGTATAACTGCGCTGTTGTAAATAGTTCCCCGTTGAACCATGTAGGGAAAGAACGGATGCTGATGTGCTGTTGCTCAGAGGTAGGAAGGATTACTTGAGGTTAGGTAAGGACAGAAAGCTTGGTGCCAGAGCGATTGCACCATAGAGTTCACCTTCAGAAACACCAACATATTAAATAAAAAGATGCCTCATGTTTTCTCTTTTAATCCCATTTTGTGCCTGCTAAATCCATAATAAATCACCTAAAGAACAGGGGATCACCTTGGATGCCTTCCGCACTAGTGCCTGCAATCAATCCAGCCCCCAAACAATTGCCATGCCAGTTTTCTGCTTTGTCTTTGCTCTGGCTTCTCCCACCTATCTGTGACTGAGCTCTTAGCACGACATTTTCCTTCTGGCTCTGCCCAACCAACCCTCCAGCAGCCAGGCAAACAGTGGTATTCCTGCACTGCCAGCTACTCCTGTGCTTGCTACAAGACCCCTCTCCCAAGAGACAGACTGCGTTTCTAAAGAGCATGCCAGGATTCCTCATAATTTTTTCATTATCTTCGTGGGAAACCTTTTTCTTAACAGGAAATGAAATCATGGGGTTTTGCATAACCTTTTTTCTGCAGTCTCAAAAGCAAATGCTGTAGGAGGTCAGATGTTTTGCTGAGCCACCACTGCTGCGGCGTTTCTTCTTTGGCAGACAACTTGACATATTATTTTGAGTGGAATCTAGGCAGAAGTCACTCCTGTTGCATGAGATGGTGGTGAAACACTGGTTTCCCAGTTCTCAGGTTGCCCAGAGAGGTGGTGGATGCCCCATCCCTGGAAGCATTGAAGATAGGCTAAGAAAGTTGGGGCTGTTCAGCCTGGAGAAGAGAAGGCTGCGTGGAGACCTCATAGCAGCCTTCCAATATCTGAAGGGGGCCTATAGGGATGCTGGGGAGGGACTCTTCATTAGGAACTGTAGTGAGAGGACAAGGGGTAATGGGTTCAAACAAAAAGGGGAAGTTTAGGTTGGATATAAGGAAGAAATTCTTTAATATAAGGGTGGTGAGGCGCTGGAATGGGTTGCCCAGGGAAGCTGTGAATGCTCCATCACTGGCGGTGTTCAAGGCTGGGCTGGACATAGCCTTGGGTGGCATGGTTTAGTGGGAGGTGTCCCTGCCCCTGGCAGGGGGGTTGGAACTAGATGATCTTAAGGTCCTTTCCAACCCTAACTATTCTATGATTCTATGAGGCTCTGAGCAACCTGGTCTGGTTGAAAATGTCCCTGCTCATTGCAGGGGTGTTGGACTAGGTGACCTTTGAAGAGTCCTTCCAACCTTAGCTATTCTGTGATTCTATAAATCCTTTCTGTACTTGTGCCTTTGGGTGGGGCAAAGTCTTCATCTAACAGTATCCATCATTCTTTGCCCACATCAGCAATTGCTCAGGCACTGTATTGGAGAAGCATGTCATATAACCCAGCAAGTGATTTTAATTGACTAAGGCGTCTTTTTTTTTGTTTCTGAATTAATCTCTAAATTGTTAATTATACTTTTCATCTTTAAATTATGCTTCAGAATTACTGTCTTTTGGTAGTGGTCAGTAAATAGCATATGTCTCAGGCATGTTATTTGACCATTGTATGATGTGCCAGCAGGAGCTGGCTAACTGGAATTTAAGCTTTGTGTGTGTGTGTGTGTATTTTGGTATAGTAACACTACATAGTATAAAATCAGCATCATGGTCCACTGATTACAACTCTGGACTCATGCTTAGGTTCTGTCAGCTCTTTATTTTTCCCTCAGCATTTTGCAGTGGAACAACTTCCCTCCTTTTTTCTTTCAGTCTCTGCCTCCAAGACCACAGAGGCTTTTGTCACCTTCACAAGCTTTCTATGAAAGCCACAAATCAAAACACATGGTCCATCACATATGCTCTATCTGACATGTTTTCACTGAGTCACTCCTCCAACCAAGGTGAGTGCACTGCAATACTATACTCCAGACACAGGACCTAATTAACTCCCCACTTCTAGGTGCTGGAGGATGCACCAGCTCTCTGATTTTAATCTGCTACTCCAAACGCAAAAAGAAGATGCTTTTCCCAAAGCAGGCAAGATAACGCCAGGGCAACAGTCCCCATAGACACAGGAGGACATCAGCCCTGACTCCTCATCCCTTCCCTTGTGCTGTCTGTCAGAGCATGCCACTGGGGAAAGACAAAAGGAAGTAGGAGAGAGCATCCCAGCAGCATAAAGCTCAGAGAAGAAGGCAACAAAACCAGAATCTATGTTACATCAAACCACTTGCACCAAGAAAAATAAACTTTCAGGTTAGGGCAACAGCACATGAGAGAAAGCCAAGCTGCCATTTGGTAAGGGCTTTTCTTTGTTTACCCAACCTGCAAGTGTCTAAAATGTGTACTAGATGGAGGAAGGGAGCAGGAAAAGAGCTTGAAGCAGACAGGGTTACCTTGAGCCCCAGGGTATGAACCTGAAAACACCAATGTTTTGCAGAGCAGAGAAGGTGTCACTTATGTTTTGAACCGCAATACTTAGCAATTCAAAGCAAGCTACATGTTGCTTTAAAATGCCAGCAGATCATCTCTAGAGCATTTTCTAAACACATTTTGCACACTTCCTGATAACTGGTCATGGCTGGTGTCCAAACAAACTACTCATATGGCAAACTTTGATCTCTGCAGGACTTGACATTTCAGCACACAGGCTGGCAAAACAACAAGCAGGTAAGCAAGCTAGGAAGAATCCTCGCTGCCTTGCATACCAGCAGACTTGTTTAGACTCCCTGCATTCAGCTTCCCTGGATTCACTGAGAAAGGTGCAGCTAAACCAGGCACAATGCCATTTCGTTTCCGTGGCACAGACTTGTGAAATTCCCTAGGCCTTATTTCTTGCATAAGGAGTAAGGCAGGTGGCTGTAGAGAAGCTGAAATGATTGTTGCTGGGCATTTAAAGCAATCATTCATGATTGCAGTTTCCCATTTGGTACCAGTGATGATTAAACTCAACTAATCTAAGCCTCTCTTCCCTTTCCCTCAAACATTTTCTGGCTGTCATACTGACACAGCTGTTTGTGTGTCTGTACAGTGGATTGGATCAAGAACTGATCTGGCTAAAAATAACCAAGGATAGAGTGGAGAACTATTACTCTTCAGCCACTGAAGCTTTCCAGTCCGCCTCATGATGCAGTTGCACACACAGCTGCACCGTCACAGTGAGCACAGCATGGGAGTACAAGTACTAATACTTTTTAGGAGGGCCTGTAGTGACAGCAGAAGGGGGAATGGCTTTAAAGTAAAAGAGGGCAGATTTAGATTATCCAGTAGGAAGAAATTCTTCACTATGAGGGTGGTGAGACACTGGTACAGATTGCCCAGAGAAGCTGTGGCTGCCCCATCCCTGGCAGTGTTTAAAGCCAGGTTGGGTGGGGCTTGGAGTGACCTTGTCTAGTGGAAGGTGTCCCTGCCCATGGCAGGGGCTTGGAACTGGATGATTTTTAAGGTCCATTCTAACCCAAACCATTCCATGGTTCTATGATTCTATGAGTAAATGACCAAGAGGACACACAGAAGAGGTGAGGAGGGGACAGTTATGCTGACTTCGAAAGAAAAGCAGGGGGAACCATAGCTTCGGTGGGATGAGCTGGGTAGTACAAACCCGGCAGCTTCACTCCTCAAAGATACTTAGCAAGAGATGAGCACTGATTCCAGCTGCATGAAGTACATTTGAAAAAGATTAATTTCCTGGTCCTCCTCTGGAAGTACTCCTTGTGTGCAAAAAAAGGTGGATTTCTGTTTAATGCTTTTGTTCTGCTTTCTCTTAACTCCTTGCTCCTCCCCTGGAGCTGTTGTTTCATGGAGTGGATTGTATGGTGGCAATACCAATTTGAGGAACTGCTGAGTTCTTTACATGTTTGTTACCACCCGCCCCAGACTGCAATTTTCCCTCCCTTGTGCCAACCCCGCTGTTTGTGGAGCTGTGCTGAGCGCTGGATCAGGGAAGCAATCCGAGTTAAAAATAGCCCAGGGTGGCTGGGGATAGCAAGAGCTTCAGCCTTCCGATGTAATCTTCTGTCACAAGTCAGCGAGAGCTGCTTGCAACTGCTGGAAGACATGAAAGCCCAGCCTCGGACACATATTTGCTACAAAAAATATGAACTTTTCAGCCAGCTGAAGGACCCTTGTGAACGACGAAGCAGGAATCCTTTGCTTGTGCTCATAAGGGACAAGAGAGCAAACGTCACTGTGCACAGATGCCAGCAGAAAACCTCTTCACACAAGTTTACTTCAGCAGTTCATATGATGAGCTAATGGCAGTGTATACTATTCAGCTGAGGTATATTGTTTATTCTGTGGGTTAAGAAGGAAGTTACCAGGGTTTTTAAGTGCTGTAAGGGTACTGCAGCTATGGGGCAGTGCTAGCACCAAGGAAGAGGGTAGAATTCTTCACAGACATGAATTTAACAGCTTCGTGGTACAAAGTGAAGTACCAATCTGTGCATGTGTTCCAGAAGAACACCTCTTCTCAACTCTAGCAAAACAATACCACTGCTGCGATGCACCAGCACTAACCTACATGAGCACAGATGCAGTGACATGATTTTCACCTACTCATAGGCTTGGAGGGGAGCATCTGTAATTATTTATTCTCTCATATTCCAAGCGCCAATACCTGGGTTTTTTCTGGCTCCTCTTTTTGGTTCATGCCTCCTGGGTTGAGTGCTTCTGAATACCAGTCATTTCCTTCTCCTGTCCCTCCTACTTCTGACTTGGCACTTCGCTGCTTCCCTCTCCAGGAATGCGCACTTCGCTGCTTCCCTCTCCAGGAATGCCCCCGCTGGGAGCTGGCTGGCTTGAGCACAATGGCAAAGAAGGGGAAGCATGAAGAGCCTCCAAGCCTGAGGAATTTCAGGATCTTCTCAAGTTACATTTCTTGAGAAAGGAATTCACCCTTCCTTAGTGATGCTGTACACACTGAGGTGAGAGATGCAGTTCAAACCCACAATTACATTAACATTAGCAGCTACATCACATATTAGCCATATGAAAGCAAGTGGCTGAGGCTTAGGGCAGGATGTGGCTGCCCTAAGAAAAACTGAATGCTTCCACGCCAACCTCTGAGCTTGGAATAGGCCCGAGACATAACATTACTGTCAACCACACCAGGTTCCTCCTTAGATTTCAAGGGCCCAGAACAAGTACTATTGTATTTTGCCACCTTCTTTCACCTTTCTAAGAATATGAGGACTCATGTTCAGTGATTTTAATTCTTTTCTCTGTACACACAATGAAAAAATGTTATGTTCCACCCCTTTGCCCCCTGCATTCCCGTTGCTGCTTCCTTCTTGTCATAACTATTACATTTTTTTTTAATTTATTATTTTTTTAAATAAAAGAGCTTAGGGCTCCTGTTTGACCCCAGGTTCACATAAAGGTTTGATCATATGTCAAATGAATTGGAAAGATACTTGCAATCTCTCTAATGCATACTATATGCAAACTCTGCTTTTCGTGTTTTGCTTGGTATTTCTGCGGGCCTGAAGGCACAGAGAGTAATCAAAGGTCAGCTGTTAAAGAAATCAGGAAGGAAGAGGAAGCAGCTGACCAGCAGAGGCATCTTCTTAAGCAGGACAGTGAGGTGCAGAGTTGTGGGAAGCAACTTTTCAGTCCCTATCCTAAGAAAGATCTGCTAAGGCTGGGAAAAGGCAAATCAAATTACACAGGCCTGTCAAAAGCTCTGCCTTCTGTAAAGGCAGATGCATGTTATATGTGCTGTGGGCTGGTGTGGGGTAAGCAAAGAGAGACTGCTGTTTTGTGAGGGGAAACACTGACAGAACAGGGACATAGAGAAGCCTCCTCTCTGGTTCTGTGCCTAAAGATGACATCTGAACCATAGCTAAGTAGGGTTCAGCAGTATTGTGGTGAAGGTCAGCTTGAGGTAGAGACATAGCAGGCAATGGCCAAAAGTAACCTATGACCAGCAATCAGCAGCACAATTGCAAGAGTTCTGGAAAGCAAAAAACCCCAAGTCCAGATATGAGGGAGCAATTATTTGGGGAGGGGGCTGGACAATGGTGACCGTTCTCCTATGCAGCTTTTACCACCTCCAAATCACCTTGTACTTCCCAGCAGCTTCAGGAAATCCAACTCCTCTTTCTTCCTAGCTTTCCATCCCATTTCAATCTCTTCTGCACATCCTTTCCCTCACATGGTGGCCTGGTTCAACCATTCACCTTTGTGATGGCAAAATGCCTTGTAACACCTTTACTTTGTGTTTTGCTTGCACTATTACCATAGAAACCTCTCCAGGGAAGCTTTGTCAGGTATCAGACCAGCTGCATTCCCAAGCAGCTTACTTGGTCAGGCCTCCTGAGACTTGCTGCAAGTTCTGTGAGTAGCTTTGCTTTTTCAGAGGAAGGTTGCTTCAGTCAATTCTGAGACGCTGTGCACTCAAGGTGTGCTGTGGTGTGGTAGTTATTTTGAGCTGCATGTCCATTATGGCTATTCAACAAGTCTGTTGTGAGCAATGCTAACTTACATCCAATCAGGCTGTGCTTTGTACAGTGATTGCCAAAGGGAAGGAAACAAAGGAGTTTGCCTATCTTTGCTGCACTCTCTGCATCCATTAAGATGTTTGGACCTGGTATGGTCTGCTTTAATCAATGGGTGCTTTCACTTACCCTTGAAGGGTTACTGTGCACTGTCCCACTCAACCCAGCATGTCTCCCAGGTAGAGTTAGCTACCATCACCTACAGATACCTCCATAGCAAGTCTCTTCATAGCCTCCCTTATGAAGGCAGTCCCTGATGCTCTCTGGTTCTTAGGCTCTCACATGTGAGAGCATCCCTGTCATGTGAATGAGCATCCCAGACAGGCCAGGCCTCTGAGAAGAAAACCAGACATATGTCAAAGTCCATTAGGACTGCAAAAACAGTGTTATCAGGTGGATTCATGTATTTTCTACTAAGCAAGCTAGCAAGGACTTACATGAGAAAAGGGAGGGGACAGTTGAGAGGTGTATCAGGTTTGGCATGGAAAGGATAAAGGTCCTTCAGAGTTCAGGATATGAACGCATAAGCAGCAAAGCAGACTATTCCAGCAATGCCTCTTTGGGCCTCTGTTTGCTCCACCTCCTGAAATAGCCGTATTTTCCTTTTTTCAGAGGTGGGGGCTGGTGCTGTTGTGTCTCTGGCTATTCAGATCACTGTTGTGGTACAGGGGAAACGTGGACAGAAAGAAGTTTGCTGTGCAAGCAGGAGCACTTTGACAGATCTCAAAAATGCTTTAGAGATTACACATAAAATACTCCTAAAGTTTTATTAAGCACACAAAAAACACCTCTTGTCCAAGACCAAAAGCAGTTTGGTTTCCCGGTCATACACAGTGAAGAGCAATGTAAAAGAAGTCGTATTTCAGTCATCACTATTCAACATCTTCTTTTCAGCAGGCGACTGGAAAACTGGACCCCAAACAACCCAAGTGACAGAACTAGTAAAATAATTTCAGACCAGCTGCAGCAATGCTAGAACCAGGTTCATCTACCAGCAGCACAGTGTGTCACTGCACAGTAAGGTTCTGTCACTTTCTCTCATAAAGGAATAGTGAGCACTATGTGCCATCCTCTGGCCTTTCAGATTCATGCAGAAATGTTACATGAACATGAAAGCCCATTCTAAGAATACCCCTCACCTCCAGATTCTTATCTGCATTGCACAGCATCTGTGCTAAGTATATAGTCATCCCTCTGTGAGGGACAACACATGTATTTCCAAATCTGGTCCTGCCAGGGGCCAAGAAACTGATGCCAGAGAGGTCACTCTGGGAGAAAGGAAGAAAAAAAGATGGGATAACAGACAACACGAGGGTGAAAAAATTTATTTGAGAGATGTCATTCATCCATTTGCCTCAGGTATTTCTGAAGTGCTATAGTCTTACTGCACTATCTAAGCACCATTAGCACAGCAGGAATTTACAGTAAGTATTCTACAGAGCACCCGCAGCTGGCAGAAGGACCTGGGCACCCACTGGTGACTATCAGTCTGGGATGGAGTGTGCTAGGGATGGTCTGCTGGAATTTTAATAGCCAATAAACTTTTTATTCCAGCTTTTTTTTTCCCAGTGGTCTCCTACCATAATCCTAAGGGAGGAGATGGCTGGTAAAACACCAGTGAGCCAGCTGCTGTGAAAGTAAACCTGGTTCTTCACTTTTTGCACATGCCTGTACCTCTGCCTTCTGAATTTGGCTCACGAGTTTGTGCTGCCTATAAAGCAACTAAATTCCTGGAAGAAGAGGCACATACCCTGTAATTTCTGCAACAGCAAAGGAAGGGTGGTGCCCAGATTCTCTTCTCCAGCTGGATGATCACAAACAGTAAAGGGCACTCAGGCTAGAGGAAGTGAATTATTTCAGCCAAGTGACACTGAACAGGGAAAACTAACAGTGGCTGTGGAAAGGAACTCCAGAAATGTGCTTACACTGGTGAGCAATCCAGTCCTAGCCACTAAGACTACTGCACTGGCAATGTGCTGTGAACCCTAAGGCCACTTTGAGTTGACATACAGTTTTAAATAAGTTCATAGAGATTAGAAATAAATACATCTCAACCCTTTCATTTACAGACCACTGTTAAGTATACACAGCACTTCACAAAGCATGTAGAAGGAAAAGAAATGCTCTGAAGACTGCTGTGAAGGCATATTCAGGGGCAGCTGGCTTCACCTTCTCAAATCAGAGTCTTGATGCGAGTGTTTCCCTTTGAGTTGTGCAACTGACAACTACATAGTTGAGCTATGTGCAGACCTGGGTTTGATTTCATTGATCTGCTACAGCGACTCTGTTCAGACTGCCAGAAGAAAAGCTGCATTCACGAGATTCTTTTCCTTGGCAAACAGGGCTTCTCAGCCAAACGGTTTTAGTGCTGTAGATTTCCTTTAGGAAATTCAAAGTGGAATAGGACAGACACACACAAATTGATCAGTTCAACAGCTGGAGTGCAGCATAACCTTTGAATTCAGTTAAAAATAAGCCTACCAACAGAGAGCTGTAGTATCCCTTCTGAAAGTCTGCTAGCAAATGAAAATCTTGATGCTTCTGGAACCAACTAGATGACCATTAGTCACATTTCCAAACCACTTTCCAGAAGTGGGCAGAAATCAATAAGTCATTGGTTTGAAGCTGTTCATAAAACAAGAAAAACAACAACAACCAAACAAAACTAAAAGCAAAAATGTGCATTTGCAAACAAAGGCTTTGGTTCCTGTGTAAACAAAGCCCACCCCATTTCTGAAAGCTCCTTCTACTTCCCTGAGCAGCTGCACATAAAGGTGCCTTGTTCCTCTAGGAGCAGCAATTAATTTCATGCTCCCCCTACAGCTCCTTTTTATTAAACTATATGAAAATAACATTTTATCAGCAGTTGAGTGTCAAGAAAGTGGCTTGGGGCTTACAGAAAGGACCTGCAGTCTCCTGGGGAGCAGCAAGTTCTGTAAGGCAAACCATTCACAAGCATCCGTGGCCAACAGCTGCTCAAATCCATGGATGTTCTTAGCATCTTTATTTCCTTCATCTCTTCCCCACCACAGCTCCAGTCCTTTCACTGGCTTCAGTCTGCAATCCTTTTTCCGGAGACCTACTGAAGCCAGCTGCAGGATTAGTAATGTATATCACAAAACCAGAAACCTTTTTCTAAGCTCTAGCAGTGCTGATGAAACACACCAGTCAGTACCACCACTAAAATGATCAGCAGCAAAAGTCAAACATATAAACAATGTAAAGTGTTGCACTGCAATTCCTTGTAGTCAAAACATGAGGGGGGGTACATCCTACAACTGCCACCAGTATGTACCTGTGTAAAACAAGGAGGAAGAGTACCATATACTGACATTTAGAAGTCATTACTTGCAACCATAGGAGCCACAATTTTTTTTATAGATATATAAATAAAACAATTCAATTCCAGATCTTACACACACACACGCACACACACAAAGTATTCAGTGTAAAACTGAATGTCCTGATATGAAAATTCAGATGTTTTGGTACAAAACCTGTATCTCCCAGCTTCTTATTGATAAATGCAAGTGTATACAGTATGTTTCATGTTTTGAGAAGTACCGATATGGTGTAGTGTTGTAAAGCTGGTCATTTTTACTACTGCCATGGTGTGTGCATACACGATTGCTCACATGAGAGTGTGAGATCCACTTAGTATGAAAGCTAGTTTGTATGTATGCGAATACATACATATAGATGTTATTTACACACTTGCGCACACACACACTGGTCAAAACAGGGAGAAATACTGGTATGGGATCATGTCAGTCCTAGTACACTGTTATTCTGTCCCATTTTGCAACCCAGCTTACACCAGCCCACTTGAAACATACAAGTGAACCCAAATTCTGCCGAATGAGGATGCTACCAGTACAAACTCACAGGCGACCTCCATACGCCTGTCAAGTTGCGTACTGCAATCTCAGCAGCAGCAAGTATAATTCTGATTAATGTTTTCTAAAGTCTTTAGGTATGACAGTTTTCTACATCAGTTACCCACCAGTTCTGTGATTCCAGAACAGGCCATGCACCTATTCTGCAGCTCCCTCATTCCTTCCATCCAAGCAGCATCTTGCAGAAAACCTTTCCAGGTATACCTTCCTTCTCTGTTTCAGGGTATGTCTACATGCCCAAGGTGTGTCGAGGGGAGGAGCAGGTGACTGAGATGAGCAACATGGGCCAAAGGCTTTACTTTGACCAGCTGCCTATAATCCAGGGGCTCTGGTATAGTCACATCCTTGTCCCTTAGGCACATTTTAGACAGGCCCAGACCAGGAGCTATATCCTAGATCACTCCCAGACGACACCTAGCTGCCTACCACACATGTACTCGCTGGTGCGAGACTAAGTAGGAGTTGCGACTGAAGCTCTTCCCACAGTGGGAGCACTGGAAAGGTTTCTCCCCAGTGTGGGTACGACGATGACGGATGAGAGTAGAGTTGTCACTGAAGCAGGTCCCACAGTCAGCACACTTGTAGGGTTTCTCCCCAGTGTGGGTGCGACGGTGCTGGACAAGGTGCGAGCGCTGGCTGAAACTCTTCCCACAGTCAGGACACAAGTATGGCTTCTCACCTGTGTGGACACGCCGGTGGATGACCAGCTTGGAGCTCTCGCTGAAGCACTTGTTGCAGTCAGCACACTTGTAGGGCTTCTCACCTGTGTGGAGCCGCTGGTGGGCAATGAGGTTGGAGCTGTCACTGAAGTGCTTCCCACACTGCGAGCACTTGTAGGGTTTCTCGCCTGTGTGGAAGTTGGCATGGCGGAGCAGGCCTGAATTCTGGTAGAAGTTCCTCCCACACTTGGCACAGACGTAAGGCCTCTCACCAGTGTGGTTGCGCTGGTGCTGCACCAGGTGGGTGCTCTGGCTGAAGCTTTTCCCACAGTCCTTGCATTGGTATGGCCGCTCACCCGTGTGGACACGCTGGTGCTGGATGAGGTGAGAGCGGCGGCCGAAGCTCTTGCCACAGTCAGCACACATGTATGGCTTCTCCCCGGTGTGGATCCTCTGGTGGCGGATCAGGTCGGAGCTGCGGTTGAAGCTCTGACCACACTCGACACAGATGTAGGGCTTCTCTCCCATGAAAGCCCACTGGTGCACCACAGTCTCCTTACGCTTCCGGAAGCCACAGCGAGAAGTCTTCTCCAGCCCTGTGTCTGGGGAGGGAGGGTCTGGCCTCAGATGGGACACTTCCTGCTCACAACCTGGAGAAGCTTCCCTTATGAAAAAGTCTGAAAGGGTCCCACAGTGCTCGGCTGCCTCAGGCCCATCTCGCTGGAGCTCCCCCTCATTTTCTTCACTCATGCTCCCATCACCTACAGAGGCAGAAGAAGCCAAACACAACCAATGCGTTTAGTCACAATCTGCACGCCTCCCTTCTCCACCCAGCCGGGCCGCCCCACACCTGTGCCTGCCCGCCTAGCCCGGCCGCACCGCTTCCAGGCGAGAGGCGAAGGTGTCGGGATAGGCTCCATCCTCCTTCGCTGTCACCCGTCTGCGCGGCCCCCCGTCACCCTCGACCGACGCGGGCGCTTGGGAGGGGTGACCCCGCGCCTGCTCGAGGGGGCTGTGGTCGGGGCACTGGAGGCCGAAGCGCTGTGTCAAGGGAAGGGGAGCCAGGAGCGGGGAGACCGGCAAGCAGCTGCGGGGCCTGGCGGCAGCACCCAACCGGCCCTCCAGAGCCCCGCCGGGGGGGCAGCACAGCCGGCAACGCTGCGAAAACACCATCCCCCCCCGCCCTGGGCGCACCCCGCAGCCCAGACCCCGGAGCCTCAGCTGCCCGCTCCCGAGGCCAGCGACCCGCAGTGCCCGCCTCACCTCCGCCCGGCGGCACGGCCGCAGCCCGGCCCGGGGGGGCGGAGGGGGCGCCGGGCACAGCCCCGGCTGGCGCGGCGGGGCCACCGGCCGCGGGAGGGAGAGTTCCCCTCGCGGAGCCCGCCCCGCCAGCACTTCCTGCGGCTCCCGGGAGGAGGCCGGCCGGCCTCTATGGTTGTAACCCTTCCGGCCCCGGCCCGCTCTCCCCTCCGCGCCTCACCGCGGCGGTCGGAGGTTCCCCACTCCCGGCCCGGCGCCGGGCTGCAGGAGGCGCCGGCATGCGAGGCCCGGCCTGGTGGCCGGTGGAGCTCCTCCCAGCCCGGGCGTCTGCCGCCGGCCGCTCCCGAGCTGGGGGGCACCTTGCGGCTCCCCCCGGGGCGGCCGCCACCCTGCGAGGGCTGACCAGCCCCGGCTCTAACCGCTGCTCGTCTGTGCCCGCCGTGCGGTGTGACCTGTCCTGTGCCCCAGCCCTGTTCAGGGACTTGGATGTAACCACCAGAGGCTTGAATGGGCCTGGGCATGGCACAAGAGATACAGCTGTGCTCGCTCGAAGCGCAGGATCTGCGTTTAGATGGGGGCAGTGGGTAGTAGGAAACAAGAAGGACTGAGGTTTTCATGGGCCTCCTCAGTTGGTCGTCCATCCTGCCGTCTTGTGCCATGGCTTCCAGTTCCTTCAGTTCTGCCCCACAAGCTTCCTCACACTACCACATTTTGCTGTTGTCTCAGTTGTTTTCTTCACCTGACACTCCCCAGTTTGTCTTGTATCACACCTGGCTCAGCTTGCTCCCTCATGTTTCTTTATTCTGGCTATAGAATAAAGTGAAGACTCTGAAGAGACCTTATTGCAGGCTTTGAGTATATAAAGGGTGTGTATAAAAACCAGTTATTACCAAGGCCTGTTGTGACAGGACAAGGGACAATGGCTTTAAACTGAAAGAGGGTAGATTTAGATCAGATCTAAGAATGATTTTTTTTTTACCATGAGGGTGGTGAGGCACTGGAACAGGTTGCTCAGACAAGTTGTGGCTGCCCCATTGCTGGAAGTGTTCAGATTGGACAGGGTTTTGAGCAACCTAGTCTAGTGCGTGATGCTTCTGCCCATGGTAGGACTACATATTTGAAAGTCCCTTCCAAACCAAACCATTCTGTGACTCCAAATTTTAGCACCTGATGTGTTCCCAAACTGCTCTATAAATGAGGACGTTGGTTGTTCTGATTAAAGGAAACTTGGAGCACACAGGTCAAAAAAAAAAGGGTTTACCGAAAGGTAAGAAAGAAGTCTAGATTTTCATGAGACTTTTGTGCAGTTGAGTCACATCTTTTTGAAGTACCAAGCCAACCAAGAGAACAGGGCTCACCTACTTTTGGCTCAGGATGCAAAGGTTTGCAGAACCTAAACTGACACTTGTCTCTGTATGCTTAAATACTGACAGGAATATTCATTTAAAAATTGACTATGATTGTTAAATAATCAGAGTTAAATGGTAGTATTATACACAGTTACTCAAAGCAGAAGAAACAAAAGACTTTTTTTTGTGCCTTTGCGGCCCTTGAACAAATTTACCACAACTTTTCCTTCTGAGCACACATGGTGGGAAAACAGCTCTGTTGTCCCCACTGTATATCCTGAATTATTTTCTGGTTTATTCCCAGTCCTTTTTAAACAGCTCTGTCTAGTAATTGTTCTACAAACCTTATACCCAAATGTTGCTCCACTGAGATAAGTGTTGTTGACCAGGAAAATTAGCTATTGCAAGAGAGAAACTAAGTTGTGTAAATAAGATAATGTGTTTCATGAGATGGAAAAACAAGAGGGAGGTTCAGTGAACTACATACCCTCAGAGTGCCTGGTATAGTCAGCTGGAGGAGGAGAAAGCATTTGCTAACGTCTTTTTCACAGGGGTTGCAAGGAAGCAGAGCTTAAAATCTTGAAAAATAAATTTTAAGGAGCAAATGGTAAATGGGGAGAATGTGGTAGCGATTGTGTTCAGCCTGTTGTCTGCAAGCTGGAGATCTGGTACTTGGGATGGATACCTGGAAAATAATCACAGGTAGGGAAGAGGAAACCTGGGATCAAATTGTCAGTAAGGCAATTAGGAGTACACCACAGAGAAAGGTTCCATTAATATTTATATGCCATTGCAAAAGAAGATGCTGGTCTTAGGACAGAACAACATCAACATCACAGAGGGTGGAGGCACAAAGGAAGTGGGTATGAAAAAGAAAGAGGACCTACAGTTGTTTGGGAATGTGAGTTTTCTGTTGCTGAGTACTTCCATGTCTTTGAAGTGGCATGGCTGAAGGAAATGGAAATGAAGCCAGTCACTCCCTGGGTAAGGAAAAACTGGGAAGATAGCCAGGGACACATTGCTAAAGCTTTGAAACATAATACTTACAGAGGTGAGCATCATAAGAATAACAGCAATAAAATGTTGGAGGATGACAGCAGGATGGTTTGTTGTGAATAATTTATAGTAGTTTAATTCATACCAAAATAATTTATAATATGGATTTTAATCATACATTAAATCACCAAGTGAGCAAATTTGGATTAAGTTAGTGATGTTAATCATATTTTGTAGGCATAATTTTAAAGGGTTTTCTTCCCTAAAGAAAACACTGATTCTTATTGTTTGATGAACACTTAGAAATTTTAAACTAAGAGTAATCTTTTCACAAAATAACCCCTTTTTTTTTTATTGAGGAGGATACATATACATACAATTAGTTGTATAAGTTAACATGTGTTTGTTTATTTAACTCATATAAATTTTCAGTGCCATGATTGTAAATCGTTGAATTCCTATTTATTAAATAAATCCTTTGTTTATTCCAGGTCTGACAAAATGCTTGTGGAATTGGAATAGCTGAGAAGAAAAAAACTAGAATTTTGAATTTATCTTGTAAGTGAAATATGATGACTAGATCTAAGAAATGCTGTATGTTTAAAGTTGTGATATTTATTAACCAATGCTTAAGAAACTGAGGTGGTAATTGTAATAGGTCTCACACCTAATGATTATTCAGGTTGGAAAAAGAAAATAAGCTTTAATATTGTATGTTTGTAGATGATCTTCTGTAAGACTTTTGCAACAGGTATACTGTGCTTCAATTTCTTTTTTAAGCCAAATTATTTTTATAGGTTACTGTAAATCTGGGCTTTAAAGTGGATGGTCATCTTTTCATGTGTAATTTAAATGGGTTTAACCAGGGAAAAAATGACATTCAGATTGAAGATAAAAAAAAAAAAGCAACCCAAACCTAAAACAACCAAAACCATTAAAATATTTCTAGTTTAAAATTAAACAGAACCACAAGAGAAAATACTTATTATCAACTTGGCTGGATGCTTATGCTTTCACACTATTCCCTTCCCAGACTCTCTCCCGTTTCAAGTGCTGTGTGTCCTCCAATATGTTGACAAATAATATGCAGCCTTCTACTTCCCAAACCAAACTCTCTTGTTATTAAGATAAACTCTTACAGAAGGACTGGGTCACAGACACTGGCTTCTTGATAGCTCCCCAAGTTCTTCCTTTTTCTTTTGAAATGCTGTGCAGATTCCTCTGTCTTTCCTTTCAGCAGTTCATACCATGTCATATGTACCAGTCTGAGGTGGTCTGCCATGGGTCCCAGAGTATGATCTATTACAGGTTCATGGCCATCAACGATATTGAGATGTGACTCTTCAGGTAGCACAGACTGTGAAGAATAATGGTCTGCAAACCGTTTTCCCTTTTCTGGTTTGCGCTGATGGAGAATTTCCTTCTGCCCTCTGCACTTCTGGTTGCATTGGAAAGTGTCCTGTTGGTTCCCTGTAGACTTAGATGTCTAATCACCTTTGAGACTTTGAAGTCAGGTGACAGTTGAGGCTTTTTCAGCACTTTTTTTTATTTTGGCCCAAGTGCTTACTGCTAGTACTTTGCCATTATCCATTTTTGTCCCAGATTTATATGCACCACTTGCCCTGTGTTGGTTTGCTGAAACTGTGGTGCTTGATGGTTACTAATGTAGCTATTTCATGGTTATATACAGATGTCGCTCATCTGTGCATAGTGTTTTGGATCTGTTGATACAGAAGGCACCCTAGGTGAGAAAATTCTATCCACCCTGTGGTATTAGCCTTTAAATCTGTGTGGATTAGTGATTACTCCTCTTTAAACAAAACCCCATGTTGGACATACACTTTTTACTTCACACAGAGGAACAGGAACACTTGCTCCTTACCATAAGGTAGAATGAAAAATGTGTAATTTTAGTCAGTATCATCTCATGCTGTTTGAAGTGTGGTCTCTCACATCTTGTCATCTTCAGACTTGATGACTGAGAGTCTTTCTTGTGCCTGGGTTCACTCTTCACACCCAGAGTTTAGCTGATACCATTATAGACAAATGTAGCCAGTAAATGATTACCAGCTGCACAGATGTCTTATGTAGCTCAGGATGACAGTTACATTTTTGATCTCACAGGCAATGAACACTTTGCACCACATACACGAGGTCATGTTTTTTTTGTCAGTCCTTGTCCTTGTTTCCGCCCTGGAAGATGGACATGGAGCCTTACTGTGCATAAGGTAAAACACTCAAGAGTCTTAGATGAGTTACATTCACAATCTTAGACAAATTACCTCTTCCCTGGGAGGTAAGGAAATGTGATTTTTACTAATACCTGACTGGGGAACAGAGGCTAAGGTCTAGTTAAACCAGTCAACAAATGGCAGATGGTTAAATATCAGCGGCTCTGGCACTGCGCAGCTTATGCAACTACCACTGGCAGGACAGGGAAATGAAGCTAGCACTTCAGAACCTGGAGGGAACATCCCAAAACATTTATTTAATTTGTGGATATGAATGTGTCCTGATTTCAGCTGGGATAGAGTTTTCCTTCCAGCTGGTACAGTGCTGTGTTTTGGCTTTAGAGTGGGAACAATGCTGATAGCACACCAATGTTTTAGTTGTTGCTGAGTAATGATTACTCTGATCATGGGACATTTCAGGATTCTCCCATGGCTTCGGTGTTGGCTTTTTTTCCTGCCACACCCAGCAAGACTGAGAGTGATGTTTCCTAGACTGCCTAGGTGGTGGCAGATTTGGAGGATATTAAACCAGCCTTTCAACCTGCTTTGTGACAGAACTGAATTCTTTCTTATGTGGTTTAAAGATGCCCTCTTCTGAAATTTTACTTTCATATTCTGAAGCCATTTAAATGCCTTTCATTTAAACCAGAAAATCTCTGCTTTTTAGTGTAATTGATCCTTAACACAAGTGTTACGTGCTGTTATAGTTCTTATTAAATTTTTGCTAAATCAAAGTTTTAATGACTAAACTTGTTGAGAAAGGGCTTTTCATTAATTTGTCTACTTACTTAAACTAATAAAGTGCTATCGATTTACAGAGTGTATGTGTAATTAACTCCTGCATCTGTTGTACCACCCAGAAAACCCACAGACTTTTTCTCTTAAAGTTTCTTGTAGGTCAGGACTAGCTGCTAGAAGGAATTATCTGCCCACTGGTGCTGGGAATGCTCCCTGAGACTTTTAAATGAGAACCTCATGTAGCCACACAATCTCCCAGCCTCATTCCTTGTTTCTTGTAGGCAGAACTTGTATCTTTCTGCATTTTCACTCTCTTCCTGCTCCTAAAGTTTATTCAAGCCTTTATTCAAGGTTCTGATATTCTTTACTAATATTTGTATTTGTAAAATACCAAAGCACAGCCATGTCTTCGTCCACTACAAAGTGACCAAGCAGCTAGCGTATAAATGGAGTGCAATAGTAGATCTCCACCTGCTGGTTTTTTTCATGCATTACACCTAAAATTGGACAACCAATGAACTTCGAGAGGAAAAAAAATATTTTGGCTGTAGCTTCTGTTTTTTCATTTAAGGAAAGAAAGAATTGTACATAATACTCAAGCTGCCAGATGTGTTATCCTCTGGTTACCTGACAGATGTCACTGAGATCCTGGGCACCTGCACATTCCAAATAGCTCTGCACTGCTGAGATGGAAAAGCAACCAGATGAGCTTTTCATCAGGTAAGATAATGAGTTGCAACAGTTTTGATTCTGTTCTCTATTTAAGTTCTGTGTAAGCAAAGAGCAAATACATGGATATTTCCCTTGTGATTGTTTTAAGTTTTATGTGGGTAGAAAAAAAGTTTCTAGGTTACAGCAGAAGAATCTGTGGTGGCTGTTATGGCCATAATTATTTGAAGGTTACTTTTGGATTGGTTCTCTGACAGGTCACTTATGATCTCTGCTTACACGGTGGATGCTTTATTTCTTATACAGTCAGTGTTTGCCTTTCAGAAAGAAAGGAGGAGGAACTGTATGGGAAGAAAAGGCTTCTCTGGAGGAAAGAAGGATTGTGAGCAAGATTTATTCTTCCTCTGTACCTCTGCCTTGAGAGTAAGGTGAACTGCCACCTCTTGGGAGAATTCCTTATTTTTTTTTTCACTGAAAATGAGGGGATTAAGAAATGTGGTAGGAAGGCATTGGCATTTAACTGTCATGGCCTTTGCAAACAAATACAATGGTATTTTATGTTTTAACCTGATTTTTTGATTTAGGCAATTATATTTGACTCTCAGGTATAATTACAAAGAGGGGGGTTTACAGCAAGTATTTATTTTTCTAAAATCTGTTTCAACAAAACCAAAATACTTATTATATCTGTTTTAGAATCATAGAATAGTTAGGGTTGGAAAGGACCTTAAGATCACCTAGTTCCAACCCCCCTGCCAGGGGCAGGGACACCTCACACTAAACCATGTTACTCAAGGCTTTGTCCAACCTGGCCTTGAACACCACCAGGGATGGAGCATTCACAGCTTCCCTGGGCAACCCATTCCAGTGCCTCACCACTCTTACAATAAAGAATTTCATCTTCATATCCAATCTAAACTACCTCTGTTTAAGTTTGAACCCATTACCCCTTGTCCTATCACCACAGTCCCTAATGAAGAGTCCCTCCCCAGCATCCCTATAGGCCCCCTTCAGATACTGGAAGGCTGCTATGAGGTCTCCACACAGCCTTCTCTTCTCCAGGCTGAACAGCCCCAACTTTCTCAGCCTGTTTTGACAGACTTTAACCATCTTTTGTAAAAGAGTGGCTGTTAAAAGCAAACAGAATATTCTGTTGTTATGTGTGTGTTGAGAATATTTTGTTTCCATATTCGAATGGGAGGGTGAGCTGTTGATCTGTGTGTACATGGTATGGAAATGAAGGTCAGTGAGAAAGAACTGACAATATCCCAAGGATAAGATGGGGAAGCAGAACTGCAGGGCAGTTTAAGGTGTGGAGAAGTCCAGCTTGCGGAAAAACTGGATGAACCTCAGTACCCAGGGAACCCAGGAAAGGAAGGAGCAGAACCCAGGAGTCACTTCTCCTGCTCTGCTCTGCTGTGAGCCTGAATCGTTACATATGCAGCACATGCAAGTCCGTAAAACAACGCCCATCCAGGCATGTTTCTGAGGAAACGTGCTGCTAGGGAGGTGTGAGTAATTCTTGCAGCTCGAGGGAAGGGTGCAGAGCCTTCCAGCATGCTTCCTTACCCACAACATGTTTGCCTTCCAGCATGTTTCCTTAACCACAGCTCCTGCCTGCCGGCGAGGGAGCTTGGGGGCACAGGCGCTAGTGGGCGGTTAGTTGCTGAAGCTCCATGTGAAAGGGTGACCACCACGTCCATCTCTCCGTCGTTTCTGAGCCTTTGAGAGCAGCGCCCTCTTTGCCGCGGTATCTGCTGCGTGTTCTCCGTTGCAGCAGGGCAGGTCTTCTTCTTTGCCTGTCTTCCTTTCTTACCTTGCCAAGCTGCACCCCAGTGGGCATTAAAGCCTGTGGAGAAATGCTCGCACTTCTACAGGGAGACACTGTCCATTCTCAGAGCCGGCACGATGCCCTGTTTACACTCTGTGCCACACAGGCGATGAGCAAAACAGCCCCACTCACAGCAACGCCTTGGTGAGGGCTGGGTGAACCCAACGAGCGAACACGGCCAGAGTGTAAGGGAATGGAATCGCAGTCACTCAACTCCCACCACGGGACGATTAAGGCGAAAACCCCGCCGTATTTTGAGGGGTGCCGGCAGGGCAGGGGACCGGCAGCACTGGCCGGGCGGCAACTCCAGGGGAGCGAGGCGGCCCCGCGTCCGCTGGCCCCATGCGGGAGAGCGGGGTGGGCGCACCTCTACCCCGGTGCTGCCTGCCTTGGGCCAGGAAAAGCCAGCGGCGGGCTCGGGGAGGAGCAAAGCCACGGTCTCTGTCGTAACAGCCGGCTTGGGGGCCCGCGGCAGGGAAGGGACGGGACGGGACGGGGCCAAGCGAGAGCAGGCTCGAAGGTGCTGCTCCAAGGTTTTGGAGAGGGGTAGAGCGGCTCTGGAGGGAAGTGGCGGGGGGGGAAACTGATAGCGGGCGGAGGTGCTCCTTGGAAGAGATTGGGAAGAAGCGGGAGGTGGTGAGGCTAAGGAAATAGTAGGACCCTGGCCCTCAAACAGACCTTGGTGCTCCAAGGGAAGTTGAGGTTAGGTAGGACCACTTTTTATCACACTGATCTCTCGATTAAGCTTCCCAGCTGGCAAGTAGCTGAAATTCAGGATTTTCTGTTAGTCTCATCACTCAGTTTTGATGGTGTTCAATAACAAGTGCAGGTGGCTTGTGAGTTCTGCCAAAATGCATTACACCTGTGTCTACTCCTCCTGTTCTTCTGTCTCTGCTGGAAAGGTTTCACACTATACGACTTCTTCTGCTCTCCTAGATGGAGCCAGGGGTAGAGTCTGTATTCTGTATTCTCCAGGAGGCTGGGAAGAATGATACTGCAGGATATACAGGTGAGGTGTTAAATTTCAGAAGTTTGAGGCTCTTATTCCTTATTCTTACCTGACTACTCTGTCCTTGGTTGCTAGGATGGTGTGGCATGCTAGGTTGGGGCAAGGTGCTCAGTGGTATTTTGTCTGTCTTTCTGCTTCTGGTGCCAAGCAGCAGTTTTAAAGTAAGATAATACAATTAACTTGGGGTGAAGGAAAGCTAGCACACTTCTATTCAGGCTTTTTCACTGGTGAGGAAGGTCTCAGGGAGGTGCACAACTGCATCTGAGGAGTGTGACTCCTCAGCACTAGTTATAGATGGGAATGGAGGGTTGTTCAGTTCCATATCACTGTTAGAGATCTGGGGTCTTCATGGGCCTCTGGGAGCAGTCAGCTGTAGAATGAGGGAATGACTGCTCCTGTGAGATGGAGTCATCTTCATCCCTCCAGGAGAAAGCTGTCTCTTGGATGTGATTCCTTGATGTAAGAGATGAGACTCCCTCCGTAAGTGGGTGTTTTTGTTTGTTTTATCGCTGGTATTTATGTCTTGGCGCATGTGGCCAAGTAAATAGCATTTTGTCTTTTGAAGGCCATGTTACTTGTAGAACTCTTTCTTGGTGTCATAGAGGTAGGACTGAAATTGCACAACAGAGTTTTACTTTGAAGGTAGAAAGCCTGGTTTTTCTTAGTGGAATAATGAAACTTAATGTGTTAAGTGGATGTATGTGTAGTGTGAGTAACTGAATGTTTTAATGCTAGATCAGAGATACTAAAGGCTAAGTCCTGTGCTTGAGTTAGTAATAAGTATCTTAAGATGCCTGCAGAAATCGAACTTAGATAAGCCTGTGTCAGGTGATACTTAGAATTAATGATGAAGTAAATATAAAATTTAGTCAGAAAAGTAAGATAACTAAAGCTTACTGTGGGGTGCATGGTCGTACAAACTCATTTGTGAAATACCTAGGTTGCATTTTTTAGGAAAGAAAGGACCATGTTTGAATGTTTCTTGTGAGCTTCCTTGAAATGCCTTTTATTTAGCTTGTCACTACAGGAAAAATAGGTGTCATGCTAGATCTAGATATTAAAGACATAGTTATAGTTAATTGGCAATTAGGTTTTTTTAATCAAGAAATAACTCCTTTGACTTCTGATGCATGGTGGTTTCCCTGTAGTAATTTCAACTGATCTTGTTTAGGGAAAAAATCCTGCTGTGCCAACTTGTAAAAGAAGTAGTTTAAATGCTGTTAGTAAATATTAACTAACACAAGTGGGAAACAGCCTAACTTCCCTGTTAATTTTGCCTAACGAAGGTTAAGGGGACTTACTTTGGGTTGAGCCATCCCCACCCAAACACACTTTAAAACAGAGCGTTAATGCTAATTTAGCAGGCTATGAGGCATCTGAACTAAGTCTGCAGGAACAAATAGCTAAAAGGAGGTGTTTGTGATAGGTAAGGTGTTTCAGCATGTTCCTTTGCCTTCCTTCATTTTGGCAGTCTTCCTTTGCCATTCCCTGAGGGCAAAAGGAAGACTGAGGAGAGGAAGAACAAGGAAATGGGGAGGGAAGAGAAGAGGTAGGTTTCTTACCTCTCTTCTTCCTTGTGCCACTTCTCCTTGTCTTTTTGTTTCAATCTTTGTAATTTCCCTTTATCTTTGAAGAAGGGGACTCTGGTGCAAGTTGTTGCTAGGCCTGGAAAAATCAGTTATTTTACAAGGAGCAGCTTACCTGCATTAGGGAAGGAGGAGTGTCAGATTGCTCTCTTACTCCATCAGGGGACTGCATTTTGAGTAACTATGAGGAAGAGGAAGGAATCCCTGAAGACCTTAAGCAAGATGTACTGCCTCAGCTACCAGAAGCCGACAGCCCAGACGTGGGGCCAGCCAGTTTGCAAAGGCAGCAGAAGGAAGCCTGTAATAACCCCCCTCTCCAAAAAAGAGGCTTCAGGAAACCCGCCCTCATTGCTGATAGCCAGAAAGCACCCACAGAAGAAAAACCCTACAAGTGTACAGAATGTGGGAAGGGCTTTAAGGGGCGTCCCAGGCTCCTGAACCACATGAGAACCCACAGGGGAGTGCAGATGTTTGAGTGTGTAGAATGTGGAAAGAGCTTCAGCAGGAAGGCCAGCCTGGTGGCACACCAGAGAGTCCATACAGGGGAGAAGCCCTACAAGTGCAAAGAATGTGAGAAAACCTTTGGCCGTGCCTCAAACCTTGCCGCTCACCATAAAACCCACACAAGAAAGAAACCCTTTTCCTGCACTACATGCACGAAAAGCTTCAGTGGCAGTGCAGCTCTCTTCCACCATCAGAAAGTCCATATGGATGAGAAGCCCTTTAGGTGTACCGAGTGTGGAAATAGCTTCTGTCTATACTCCAACTTCATCAAACATCAGTGGATTCATTTAAGAGAGAGACCCAGTGAACAGACAGCAGGTAACTGAATTAAGATCTGTTGAGTTTTATTTCAAGCTGTGCAGATTCACAGGGGATATATTGGATACTCTGGTCTCCATTTGTTCCTAACCCCTTCTCCCTCCTTGCTATGGTTATGAGTGTTTTCTGTTTGTTTGGTTAGGGTTCTTCCCTCTCCCCTACTTTTTTTCCCCTTCCTGTATTACATATTTATCTCTGTCATTTGAAGAAGTGCCTTGAAAATGCCAAAGTTGAAATTTAGGCTTTGCCATGAAGGCTGCCTGGGACTTCAGACTCTCTAAAGCTCTTGGATGCCACGAATTCCTGCTTCATAGTGTTGCCTGTTGTCTAGAAATAGATGTTCAGAAGTGCTCAGCTAACAAAATACTAAGTTTAGGGAAGCGGAAGGAATTTAGGCAAAGAATCGGGGCCTTGGTAATCTCTATCAGTTATTTTGTTATGTGTGGATATTAAAAGAGCAGCTTTTAGTTGTCTGCTGGGGGAAGTCTCTCGTGGCTACCCCTGTGTAATACTCATGGTATAGTGCAAGCTGTCAGGCAAGGTGATTGATTAAAGTAGAGAATTTTTGGGATTTTGCACTATTCCACATTTTTGTAAAGACCTGAAACTCTGTGATAAAAACTAATATTGTGGGTTGTTTTCTGTTATACCTTTACATGGGTAGTCCCTTAATACTTGGTCAAAATACTTGGTCAAAAATGTTTTTGTTTTTAATCTTGGGTCTTGCGTAGCTACCCATAGAATTGTTGTGGATGTTGGGATCTCAACCACATCATGTAACAGCATGGCAGTTGAGACATGAGGAGGTATGTTTTGTGTGTGTGAGGCTTTTCAGATTTGGTTTGGTTTGTTTTCATTAGTTTTATTTGAGTTTTCCTCCTGAAAAAAATTCTGGGCAGGAGGACCTTTTATCTTAACAATAGAAATAATAATGAACTACTGAAATGGCAAAACTGAATTCCTGAGGTAGAGTTTGAGAACACTCAGTCCATAGATGTAAAAAGATGGCCTAGTAACTTTGCTAATGAGCCCTAAAGATGGGACCTTTCACTTCAAATGCATTTTTTCTTCTGGAAATTTTTCTTCTGTCTTAATTGTTTTTTTTTTTTTTGTTAGATTGAGGAGTTTATAATTCATAAGAAGAAAACAGACTCATTTTTACAATTAATATCAGATCAGCCTAGTAGGATACCTGCATCAAAAGAAAGTGTATAAACTTATTCTGGAGTACCTACTAGCTACTGCATCATTGTAATTGAAGCTGTATGATGAAATTGCTTTTGTGATCAGCCTTGTAATGTGTAGATTTGGAGTGAAATTTGATTTCTGTATCTGGTCCTATTTCAAAGAAGTTTATGTATTTATAAATTGAGTATTTTACTGAATCTCAGCTGTCCTGTTCCTTGCAGCTCTTGCTCCAGCTTTGCTTCCTTCCCCTGCTTTCCCCCCAGAAAATAAAGGGGAGGAGAAGGAAGAGGAAAGTATCTTGATTGTGATAAAACCCAAGCCTGTGACGTTTCAGGGGACTATACCTGCCTCGTCTTTGTTCTGGTTTGGTTTAATTTGGGCCAACATCTGACTTGAAGTTTTAAGTTTAAAATGTGGGTGAGAGGAAGGGTTGTTACTGAGCTGCCTTTTCCTAGTGTGCACGCATATTTGAAATGCTGACCTAGTAACTGGCGGTAAAGTGGGCTCTTGACTTACACTGTTTTGCTTTTAGATGCAAACTGTTCTGGATTTACATCTCTGCATCATAAAGAAGAGCAAAGTTGTGGTACAGGGAAACCTGAGACGGATAACTTGAATCTTGTTCTTGAAGAGTGTAAGTAGAAGGAGGCTTCTAAATTGTTACGTGAATTATTCTTACATAGCAGGCATTAACATTTTTTTCTGTTTGTACAGTGCAGAAAATGAGAGAAAATACGGATATGCTGCTTCTAAATCAGCAAAGTCAGCTGCAGGTCCTGCAAGAAATTCAGAAACAACTGAAGATACTTCTCTCGGGCAATGATCTCATTAATTCAAATGTTTATAACTTAGGACTTCTGCTAGAACGGCAGGCAGCTGCAGCAGCATCTCTTTTATTTCCCCTTCTTAATCCCAGCAGTCTTCTCCCTGAAAATGCCAGTCCCTTATCCCAGTCATCAGCTGGAAGTCTGCCTACCACTCCGTGCTCAGTCTCTCAAAATCCTGCCTCTTCTACAACTTGATCAGCTTTGTGCTGTGAATGTATCCAATGTTGACAAATGTGACTATTGTTTTGTACTATCACTCAAACATATTATCTCTTGTGTTGTAATGTTGAAATTGTAGTAGCTGTGAAGATGCTGACCATGCACTCAAACCTGGAAAGATACATGCCTCGGATCCATCAGCAAACAGCAGCTGACCAAATCCACTGCCCGTTCATTTGTTGCAGCGCACAGACATTTTGACCAGTAATATGTTTTGTCAGGGCAGCTCGAGATCCTTATTACTGTGTGTAGTTAAGTGCAACATCCTTATATAAGATAATGCATAAAACTTGAGCATATTTTTCTACCTGATATGCCTTCAGTATGTACTTGGGCAATTGGACCTCTCCTAACAAGCTGAAGCTAATGATAAAATCATCATGGGTGCTTTAAGCAGCTCCTGCTAAGTCCAATTTATGTAGAAGTAAGCAACATGCAAGAAGTTCAATTTAACTGCACTTCTGTTCTCAGCATCCATTTGTGAAAGCTTCCTTCATTCAGGAAGGCTTTAGATTAGGTGTGTATAGCTGTGTTTTAGGCCAGCATCACTACTGAAACTACAAAAAATATTTTATGGGTTTTTGCTTAAAATGAACAAACGCCCACCCCTCTCTTCCCCCCCAAAAAGCCCTAAACCAAACAAAAACCCACCAACCAAAAAAATAAAACCAACCCCAAACAAACCACCACTCCACCCCCCAAAAAAAAAACAGACCCAAAACCTCAACAAAATACCACCATTCAGGTCTACTTTGCTTATTAAGAGTTTGAGGAAAAGCCGAATTGGCTTATAGAACACTTGTTCTTTTGTTCAAAGGTGAACTCGCTTAAGTCTGTTTTTTATATATTCTGTTACAACCTATTTGGATTATTGTTACAAATTGTTAACTACAATGTCTTAGTTCACTGGTGTTAGGACTCTGTAAATAATTACCTGTTGGGGGGGAACACCGGGAAGCTCAGGTGCACCATCTTGTCTGCAGAACAGGTGATGATGTTTGTTTTTCGCTTCTGTTCCTGCAGGATTCTGACATGGGTCCTTTTAGAGGCTAATAAGTGTAGGGTTTTAAGAAATGTTAGTTCTTTCTACCCTCTTTGTCTCTCAGTGACTCAGGCTAGTAGCAGTGTCAGTGTGTTTTCCCTCAGTTGAGCATATTAATTATGTGGCTCTAGACTTAAGAGCTCCAATAAGAGTTGCTGATGTACTATGGAAGCTGTTGGGATGCCTGCCATTCATAATTTCTTGAATGTTTAATTTAATTTTGCTTAGAAGCTGAATCCCCTCTTCAAAGCAAAGTTAAAGTTTGTATTTAAGTGTTTTTTAAGATGTTCAGCATTAAAATGTTGCATTTTTGTTAGAAATGAGTCTTTCCTGAGTGTCTGTCCTTTATAAAATAGCACCAGTATTTAGACTTTGATACGCAAACCAAAGTTCGGTTACTCTAATGTATGTGCCTAACGTATGTGGCTTCTGCTTTTCTCTATCTTGCCTAGATGCAAGAAGATGTAATGGTATCTCCTTGCATTTCTGTCTTTGGAAGTTCCTGAAAAAGAAAACATAGCTAAGTCTGCCACTTCTGCAGTGTAGATCAGGTAGGAGGAATCTCTTCAAGGGCTTAGGTTTAGGAGGATTTTTGCCTCTAAGGAAGGAGTTTGTATATGATGTTTTTGTTTGTAGCTCATAGGCTTTGGAGCAGTTTGTAGCAAACCAGAGGTGAGCTGCATCCTTTTATATTGGTACTCTCTATAATGTTTGTTGGATCCCATCTGAACTTGAGGATTAAGTCCTGAAATACCTCTCAACTGCAGATGTTTTGAGGACTGAAGGAAATATTTATAGAGAGAAGCACAAGAATCCAACATACTTACTATTTTTATTTTACACCTCTTTCCTGTCTGAGAGTGGATGCTGGAAGTCTTTTTCCTCCAAGTACTTAAGTAGTTCTGAAAAGCATCTCTGATGCTAAAAATACACCTGTTCCTAGGTGGAGTGGGGCTGGGGTCTTCTTGCCCATGTTGGAAGGTATGTAGAATGCTTCTTGCCTCCTTTTCTCCCTTGCAGTGCTCTGGCAATGATATAAGAGTGTGTGGGGCAATATCAGATAGCATGCAAAGGATACTAGAGAACGTTGCAGTGTCCAGGAATATGTAAGAAGATATCACAGATGCTCTCCTTGTGCAGGTGTACTTGATGTTGGTATCTGGACAGCGTGTAGACAAGTGAAAGGTAATCGGCAGAGATGCGACCTCTGACAGCTGTCAATTCCTAGGATTGGAGGTTCAGTATCTTACATCATAGAATACTTAGGATTGGAAAGGACCTTAAGGTCATCTAGTTCCAACCCCCTGCCATGGGCAGGGACATGTCGCACTAAATCACGTCATCCAAGGCTGTGTGCAACCTGGCCTTGAACGCTGCCAGGGATGGAGCATTCACAACTTCCTTCACAATCCATTCCAGTGCCTCACCACCCTTACAGTAAAGAACTTCCTCATATCCAATCTAAACTTCCCATGTTTAAGTTTTAACCCGTTACCCCTTGTCCTATCATTACAGTCCCTAATGAAGAGTCCCTCCCCAGCATCCTTATAGGCCCCTTTTAGACACTGGAAGGCTGCTACGAGGTATCCATGCAGCCTTCACTTCTTCAGGGTGAACAGCCCCAACTTTCTCAGCCTCTGCTTCTCTTAATACATGTTAAAAGAAACCCAGCCTCCCCCTCCCCCCCCCCCCCCCCAGTCCGTATGCAGGGAAAGGTCTGGAATTCATTTATTCCATGCTCAAAGTGTTGGAGTACTGTGGGCAGGAAAATACAGTCTTTTTTATAGTCTGCTTTCCAAAAGAAAACTACTAAAACATCCTGGCTTAGCCATGTGAAGGAAGTGGGAGTCTAAGATCACATTTAAGTATTTCTATTCCTTTCCATTCCAGCAGCTTGACACCAGTGAGATGTATTTGGAAACACAAGTGATTTCAGTGCTCTAGCAGTTCTCTTCTGACAATAAATAGCTTGCCCAACCCTTGTTAGAGTTGGGGATCTGATGTTTTCCTCCACCGCAGTCTTCTGTGATTAACTTGTGTGACTGCTCAGATCTTACTGCTTTAATCAAGTCATGATTTTTGTTTGTTTGCTTTTCCTTAAGCTTTTGTTGGTGGTGTTTTGTGGGTTTGTTTGTGGGTGGGTTTGTTTGTGGGTTGGTTTGTGGGTTTGTTTGTTTGTGGGTTTGTTTGTATTTTTTTACTGGTGAAAATGCTAATAGTTGCCTGTCATCAAGAAACAAACAAATCAGCACAAATCAAAATTCAGGACCTAGAAGGACCAGAGCTGTTTCCAGTAAAGTCTCAGAGCAGAGATGCCCTGTGTGCAAAGTCCCTAAAAAAAGACCCCCTGAAGGGTGTTATGTTAGAATTTAGACACCTTTTTGTTTGAACTCCTGGGAGAAGTTCACTGCCATATTCCCAGTGACACTTGCACCTGACTTGTACCTGATCTCTGATCAGGCCTGTGATGAGTGAGTAATCCTGCTGTACAGTCACAGGCAGCATGAATACTGTTGGCAGTGCAGTAGAGAGCAGTAAATAGCTGACCTAAGTATGTCTCTCACCGTTTTTTGTGCAGGAAGGTATGAAATTGGTAGAGGAGGTGAAGAGTGAGAGTGGGTAGGGCTGTGGCAGATGCAGAGAAATAAAGACAAGAAAAATACCAAATACTGATGGTTTAAAAAAAGCCAGTTAATTATGGGGAACAATGTCTTCCTGCTTGACTGGTCATCGGGCCACTTTCCTCGCTGCTTCATAGCTCAGGAACAATCTCTGCTCTGCTCCTTATTCTGAACTATTTTGGGACTATGGTTGTCCTTTTTATTAAGTTCCATTTGTAGAGTGCCAGAAGTGCATTAATCCATCAGTCTCATTATCAGTTTCTCTACCAGCAAGTGGACTTGGCACACTTCCTGCAATCTGAGCCTGGTGGTATCCTACAGATATTTCGGAATTGTAGTCTCAGGGAAGTGAGGGTGATGGCAAGAGCCTCAAATATGATCCATTATTCTCTCTGAATTCAGAGTTACCTAACAAGTAAAAAAAATAGTAGCTTTAGACCCAACGGTAACTGTTTTCTGTGATAAACAGAATTTACTCCACAAGTTACTAACAGCGCTCTCGCTGATTTCATTTCTATAATCTGTTATTAAGATCAGTGGGTAACTTTTATCACCATTACACAATCCCTTGGTGACTTATCTGGAAATTGGGAATAATATTAACATATTGCATGTCTACATTTTACTTGTATTATTCAGACTGGATACCACACTTAATATCGTAGTCACTACCAGTTTTCTGATGAAAGCGATGTTTTTGATAGGTGATTTTTGCATAATCTGAAGACAGTTTAGTTATTGCATGTGAACTATACTCCAAGACAGACATGCCAGGGTAGGTACTAGATAATCTTGAGGGCCTTCTTCAGTCTTATTTTCTGTAAGGTTCCTCAAGAACTGCTGCACTTTTGTCTTCATCAGTGTCTGTCTTCAGGAATTCTATTGAAGGGCAAAAGAGATGCCTGTCTTATGTTATTATGTGAGTATTCTTTATAGTCTAGCTAGGTGTTAGTGCTTTACTGCTGTTCTTACTACAGCAAAACTGGCAACTGGTTTGCCCCCTTTTTCTAAACTCTACAAATAATTAATAAAAACAGTAGTTCTTGTTTCGAAAAGAAAGCCATTCCTTGCAGTTTTGTAAAAAATCATGACAAATTAAGCAAATCTGGGGAAAATGCATGTTCCCTGTTGTGTACAGCAAAGCAAAGAAAGGAAGTGAGGGAAGAAATGGGAGAAGGCAGCATAGGAACAATGAGCTGTTGCAGTGATCTTTTAAGCTATTACTGGCACAGCCATTACTGATGTTTGTATCACAGAGGGTCATTGACCAGACCTGGACAGGAATGTAATAATTCTGGGACTATTGCTGGAAATGTGGGCTACAGTAAATTCCTGACTGATCCAGCCACCCCAAGGAGGAGCATGCCCCTTCTCTCTTCTTTCATGTTAGGGGATGGTACGCTGCCAGTCCTGGAGGCTGGACATGGTTAGGGAACATTAAGTGGGCAATTCAACAGCACAGATCCTGGGGGCACGCCTACTCTCAGAGGTAAGAAACTCCTAAGGTGTTCTGAAATGCAATTCAAGAGACCTCTGGACAGTGCTTTCCAGCTGGGTCCTGATAGCTCATTGCGTTTGGAATGAAGGATTCTGGCAGGAGTCACAGTCCTTATTTCCCAGTCCCACAAGCCCACCTCTCCTGTGCCAGCTCTTTTCTGCCCTGTGGAATCATGTCTGATCCTTGCAGCCTTTCTCTCTGTTTACGTACAAAGCACTGCCATGGTACAGCTCTGCGATGGGTGCATCCTGCAGCAGAGTGAATGGTACTGTTTCTTCTGCTTCTAGTAGCAGCTGCCCCTTGGTGCTGCTCTAAACTAAGGGTTATTGTTTTGTCCAATTTCTGGTTTTCAGGGCATTTTCCTCTATTTGTCAGAATAAAGTTTGAATTGTGGAGGATGTCACTCGTTTTATGGCAGCTTTAGGTGCTGCTCATCAATCCAGCTTTTCCAGTCCCATTTTCTGAAGTGGCTAATTCCCTGTGTAGTTTAGAGGATCTAAGTATCCCATTTAAGGGTTGCAGATGCTCCTTTGCAGTAAAACTGTATTATTTTCCCTGGACTTCGTAGTGTATAATATAGGTATTAGTGAGTGGTGCTGGACACTTCAATGTGTCTGGAATTGTCAAAATTATTAATGTTTCCAGTATCTCATTGAATCTAGCCTGTTGGTATTACAGTAATGACTGTCATAGAAAAATGAATAAAGAAATTAGTTATTTTATTGGCTTAGTGGAATTTGAGCTCTGTGGCATGATAGCTTGTAAGACCACATGTACGTAGCAGAGATGCAAGAAAAACTTTCAGGTTTCTTATTCATCTTTCAAGTTCACCAAAGAATCTAGTGGTTCTTCATGCAAAAATCATATGCAAGTAATTAAAGAGCCTGTCATAATGCATCAGTTGGATAGAAAGCTTTGATATGGCATTTTTTTCTCAAGTTTGGAAAATGAACAATGTTCATTTATATAAAATCCTTTTAAAACTGTTTCTGAAATTAGCATAGTAAGTCTATATTGGATGTCCATGCCAGTACCTTTAATTTGAAAGGCATGATTTTCACTAACCTCGGTAGGAGCTGTGTGTTCCAATTTAACAGGAATATTCAGAGTTCTAAGTAACTCTGCCCTCTGCAGTGCTTGCAGCCTTTCCACCTCAGGGTTAGCTGCATTTTTAAAGAACATTCTCTGTATCCCGTCTTTCAAATCATTCATGAATCTGTCAAATCCTTCTGGAGTGTGGTAACACATAATACAGTTTTCCAGGTTAGCATTAAATTGCAAATAAGTATTGTGATTTTCTGAAATGTTTTGCATTAATTTTGTGGTATTCTTGCCTCAGCAAGAGAATAATCATGTGCGATAGTATCAAAAACCTTTTACAGCATTGACTGTATGCCATGTTCAACTCCTCTGTTTTTAACAATGCTTTTCACTCTATTGTAAGAGAAAAATTGATACGACATAATTTGACTTTGGAAATCTATACTGTCTATTATTCTTTTTAACTGCTATGTGACTGCTACGTCTTGTTTCAGTAGTGTTCTTGTACTGAAGTCAGGCTCACTAAAAATAGTTCCCAGGTTCTTTTTGTATTTCCCGCAGTCTGTCTTTTACAATCCTGCCATCCTTCCTGAGCGATCTGTGACATCTACCAGCCAGCCTCAGCTTGCTCAAGTCTACGGGTGACATTAAAAAAATCTAATTTAAGTGCTCTGTAATCTCTTATCTGCCTGCTCTAACCTGAGTTCTTACCCTTTTGTTGTTGATATTGTGCTAATTATGTCATTTCTGCTGGTCTTTGTAGCAAAGACACGCATCTTTATTTCCTTTGATGATGCTACCCCCAGCTTACTGAACAGTCAGCTCTTCCTATAGTCTTTGACTTCCAATCAATAATACAGAATGCTTTCACACTATTCTACTTTCCATTTACATTACCTTTGTTGCTTGGATGTCCTTGCAGTTGCCTTTTATTTTTTTCACATTATTTTATGTAATCTGACCTACTTGTCGCCCCCTGTGTGGATCCTGTGTGTGACTGCAGACCAGTGGGGAAATTCGCGGCTTGTCAGATTTACTCTCTTCACGTTTTGTCCTTCCTCTAGTTTAAGATAGCGCATATTTGTGCACTTAATGTCATTTAAGAAACTGCTAATGTTCCCACTGCCTGTTCGCTAAAGATTTACTTGCCTTGGGGTCTTACTGCCATTCTCTAAGCCTGCAAATAATTGATTTTTGGAAATAACGTGTCCTTTACTTCATTGTTCTCCCTCTCTGTTGGTTTAGGCATATTTGCAAATATCACTCAAGCTCTATAATACCTATAGTGTCGGCTTAAGAGAGACAAATAACTACAACCTTCTGGTGAGGGAAATGCAGGTGATTTCATACGCCTTGGAAATGAAAAAATAAAAACAACACCACATAGATAATTTTACAGTACAACACTTAAAGACAACATAAACTGTCCATGTAACAAATACAGCATCTAGTAGCCGACTTCTGAGATGTCACATGAAGATACAAAAACTTCCCATGCTCTAGTAGCTTAGTAATCATTATTTCATTTCCATCTTCCTACAATGTGCGTTGGATTCTTTAGATATGTTTGTGTTTTAAATGCTTGCTATGTTATTTCTCTGTATGAAAATACTTGCGTGTGCTACACCTGCTCTATTTTCCCATATCCTTATTTGTATATTCATTATCATGCAGCCAGATATTCAAATGACAGCATCTTTAAATATGTTCCGAAGGCATTTACACCATATTACTGTATATAGTCAGGCATTTACACCATGTTTTGTGTGTGCATACATATATATACGCACAGAGAACATTTATAACAACATGTATATTTTCCTTTTATCTGTTTTATAGGGAACACTTTAATAATACAGTATTTTCAGTGGCAAGTTTTCCTTTCCCAGATACCTTTCTCAGTTTGTTTTGCATAAGATCTGCAAGTGCAAATAAAAAGATCTTAAAAAAGAAGGAAAATAGGCAGTGAAATAACTATTTCTACTAAACATATTTGAATTCTCTTCTATTTTGCCTTTCATTTAAAATCCACCAAAGTGAGGCAACATAATAATCTCTGGTTATTTTTAGATTAAAGTAGACTGTTTATATAATAATGGCTGATGCCAGCATTGCCTGATGTGTTCACAAATGTGTATGAAGTCTGACATATAAAGGCAAAATATAGCAAGATTAGGCAATACAGAACTGTCAAATCTTTTAAAATGTGTATTACCACAGATGGACAAATGAATACCAACTTGTTAGTAACTGTGCTGCTTCTGCAGCTGCCCGGCTCTGAGCTGTCAACCCAGGGTGTTCTTGCCTGCTCTTTGCAAAATATATCCTCCTTGTATCATCCTGAACTGGACAAACTAACTTCTCAGAAGGCTGCTTTCTGTCCCCCTGTTCTTAAATGCTTTCAAAATGCTTTGGAGAAAACCAAAAGTAGTCCAGCTGCCGTTTGATAGGGAAAAGCTATGGGAAAACAGCCCATCATGATTCATTTCCTGGCCCTTTTTAATTTGGCTTTTCTCAATGTTCAGCTCACTGGTTCACAAGTATAAATGTTGAGGTTGGTTTGAATTTCCAAGGTCTAGAATTTTGAATAAGGAAATTACGATTTTTGGAAATGTGTCATGCTTCACCTTCCCACCTCACTTCATAAATTATTTTGTTTTTAAAGTCAAACATTTTTAAGTCCTTTAAGATTTAAAGAATTAGAATCACCATTTTATAAATTGGTCACTTTTTGCACACAGTGCCACAAAGTCCCTCACCTTGGCAGAACTGATACTTCCACAGAAGAAGAATGTCATCTTATTAAAAAAATAAAGCACTTAAGGCTAAGGAGTTCAGTGTGTAATCATGACTGTACAAGGCAGCATTATCTCTAATTTAGGCATTGGATCAAAATTGAAATTTGAAATATTATCAGTACATTTCTATAGTTCTACAAGCCAAGTAGTACCTTAATTTCTTCAGTAATAAATATAGATTTATATTTAAAAATCAGCTAGGTTTTTAGAATTATGAACACTGACTTATTCTATTGGCATTGTTCACGTTTTTGTGACGATGGTGATTTAAATCTTGTTCACAGAAAACGTTTTTGAAAAGGTCCTTCCCACCAGCTATACACAGCTCTTAAAAAGCAGAAAATTAAAAGAGAAAAGGCGGAGTGGGAGAGGAAGAAAACCATCACAATTACCAGATAAGCCTTGACATAGAGCAAATAATTCATGCCAGATTTAAGATTCTGGAAGGCATAAAGGACTGTCACATCAAGGACTTGATTCAATTCACTCATTCGCCTTTGCAGTAGGAGGTCGGTGTCAAGCAGCTCTTGCTTTGGTGGATATGCTTTTTGTGTAGCACATAAACATAACCCATTCACTGCTGAAGTCGGTGGGAATTCTGCCCACTGTGTAGCTGCATTAAGTGTACATGGGTGTAACTGATTACTTAGCTGCAATCTGCAGAAAAAATAGCTTTAAAAAAATAATCAATTTGACTGCCTTTCACTGTTTGTGCTCTTTGAAAGTCCTTTCACTATAAAGTTTGAAAGATCATTTTATATGTTTGCTTTTTATAGTAATCCCCTTTTCTGCTGAGCAAGTGAATGTCTCTGAATATTACTGGGATTATAAGAGGGCTCTTGCTCAACTCATTTTGTGAGAATGATCTCCTGTATTCCTTATCCCTCAGTAGTTCTCTCTATCACTAATACTCATCAATCATTCTCTGTGTCAACTGCTCCCTCTTTTCTACCATACCACAGGAAAAGACAACATGCCATTTTCCTATTCCATAGCATTCCTTAGCCATGTTATCCATTTGCTGTATAGATGACAGCTCATGTAGGAAAGAGCATAACTCAGTGTGAGACTATGGGAAGGTAGTTTTCTGTTGGTTTTGTTGGTTTACTTTTTAATGAACTCTCTAAGCAATTTGCTTTTGCTCATTCACATTAATTCTTGCATGGATTTAATTCATTCATATCCTCACACACCACAATACGCGTGTGCATATGTGGCCTGGCCCCAAGAATGTGTGCTCAGCATGGAGGCAAAGGGGTGGTGGATGTCAAGTTCTCATCATGTTTCTTGGGTTCTTCTTGTTGAGCAGAAGTGGGGAATGCCCTTTTGACTTGCCTTTTGTGCCCTGTGGCAGTACGTGTTGCCTGGGATCGCTTCACTCATTATTTTGTCTCACTTCTCACAAGTCATAGGGAAAATTCTTGATTTTCACAGTTCTCCTGTTTTTTATGTGGACATCTGGTGAATCCAGTCGTGTTCTCTGTTTTCTTGTTGCCTCATCTATAGGTAAATTTGTTCCTCGTCTTTTGGCTGTCATTGGCATGAAAGCACACAGATGGCGCTCTTTATTAAAACACACCAAATGTAGATGAGGAGGCGTTTCAAGGACCTAAAATTAAACGAATGCGCAGAGTTTTTAAAGTAGTTTTTTTCTGGAAGTGGCATTATAGCTTGTTACCATGCATATTTCTTTTCATGAGAAGGTGGCAGTATTGGTGTGTAGCCTCAGGAGCGATGGAGTGATGTCAGCACAGAGTCTTAAATCTTCTAGTGAAGGGAATGACAGGTTTTGATGTAGTGATGTAGTTTATCTACATCATGCAGGTCTGCTCTGTAAACCTGACTGGTTCCAATAAGTTTTTTCTTGCACCTGCTTTGTGGACAATACAATATGATGGTGTCTAGCAAGAAAATCATAATGCTAAAGCAGGTGTATTTCTTTCTCAGTACCATTGGCTGGGTGCTGAAGTCAGGAGATTGGGGCGAGTCCTAAGCTATGTGGGACTTCTTAAGGCATATGATATGTTAAAATCTTACAGGTGGTGGACAAGATAAACATTTGCTGTTCTCATTTCTCTGGTAACCAAGGAGATGAGAGAAGCAATGATGTCCTGGTATGTAAGAAGAGTCTCCTTTGTGAGGCACTTCTTAAGTTAATGGTCATAATATTCCAGCTGACTTTCTGGACAGTCACACTGTGCATCTAGGTTCAACACCCTGAACTGTGGTGTCTGTCAGCTTTCTCAGAGCAGGGCCATGTTCACAATCTGGTCCATTTTTCTTCCAAGGTGTTTCTGTACCCCAAAGTGTTTGCCAGTTATAAACTAGACTGATCCCTTTCCACTCTGTGGGCAAGCTGGGTGTCATGCAGATAACCAGAATACAAAAGAGCATGAAAGTGTTCCCATTCCCCTCTGTCACTTCCCATTCATCATAATAAGCATTTCTGAAGGAGGAGAAGAAGATGTAGGTGTTTGGTCTCTGTTACACAGCAATGGTGCAAGCTCAGCTGGGGAATGTAGCTGGTTATTCAGAATGACTATCTAAGAGACTTGGGCTGACCAGCATTTACTGTCTGGTGGAGGAAGCCAATTACCAAGATCACCTTCAAGTCAAAACTTGCTGAGTACTCTGCACAGAAAGCCTAGACCCTTTGCTGAACCACTGGCAGCAGAAAATTACAGCAATAACCACACTGTTGTGCATGTGAGGACAGCCAGAAGAGATTGTTATAGAGGGTTTACCCTCCACACAGGTTGCTGTGATCACAAGCAGGTGCTAAGTAGTCTCTGTGGCATATACAGTTGAGGAGGAGACCTGGAAATTCAGTTCCTCTGCTTCCAGTCAAGTCTGATGTCTTGACAGGTCACTGTAGGGCCTGAAGTGGGTGATTTTTAGACATGCTGAAATTTAGACATGCAGCTGCCAATCTGACATCCCTACTCAGCAAATGCCTCATTTGGAAAATGCCATAACTCTGTAGGAAACCCATTAAGCAGTTACCAAAAAGAATGAATAAGTAATAACACAGACTCCTCACTGCTGTATCTGAAGCTCTGAGCCATCATGCTGTGAACAGTGCCTTCATTATTCCTGCTTCCCTCCATTGCTTTTCTTGTGAATCCCTGCTGGTGTCATAATGACACAGACTTTCTTTAGGAGTGAAATCCTATCCCATCCCACCTCTCATTGGGATCAGTTGACAGGAGGTCATGTAAAGTGAGGTCATTCTTGAAATGTCATTACAGTGTCTTTGGGATTTATTCAGTTGTTAAAGTAAATCATGACATAGGGTGGTCCTCAGCATTGCTGAACTCCATCAGTGGCTTCTAATGTGCTTTATGAGTCTGGTAGGTGTGGAGTAGATGCAGATCAAGAGATGACAGCATGTTTTAAGAACAATTAAAACTTGCATATTTCCTGCCTGAGGGGAGGATGATGAATTATGTACTTCCACTTACCATATTTGCCACAATCAATTCATAATTGTTCAGCTTTTTGTTAGTGATTAGGGAATAAAAGATGGGCTTTGCCCTGGAGCTGTGTTCTGGTAGTGGACTGCATGTTCTTACTAAGGTTTCCACCTGCAGGTAACAATAGACACTCTTTTCCTTGCACCTTCATTTCATTTGTGTATGGACAAGGTTTAATCGCAGCTGACTGGCTACCTGCTGCTGTTTATTACCATCTTAGAAGAACTTACATGTTCAGGCAGATTTTTTCCCCCCCTGGTTTCTTTGTAACATTAAACAATATCTCTGTTTTTAAATGCAGTGCTTTTATTACATTATTTTGACTTTTCTAGTTAATTATTAACATATCTAAGTAATACAGTTTAAAACTTAGTTCCTTGAAATACTTTTGTGTATGTTTGTTTTGTTTTTCTCCTATAACTTGTTCCTCAAATACCTGTCTATGATTCTGAATTTGTGTCAGTGAATGAGTAGAATTAATGCTCAGGTAAGAAATACTGGCTTATAGCTTTCCTGCGGCTTTAAGGATTATTCCCTCTTATTTAGCTGTATGAGAAATTGTGGGCTTCATGGATAAATCATTCAACTGATTCTCTTTTCTAGGAGAAACAGGTAAATGTTCTTCATGTTGTAACAAAATTAATTTTTGTTCTCAGTGAGGAACTGATTTTGCTTTATATAAAATGGATTAAATGTAATTTTTAAAGTACTAGGCACATAAATGAAATGAATGAAAAATAATGCTGCAACTACATATACGTGGACATTTAAGGCGGAAAAGATGCAAATGTAAGGATCTATTACATAGAAAATTCTTTGTGTAAGAAAAAGGATGCAAGGCATATGCCTTTGATATTTTTATAGTGGTGACTGTCGTCTTACAGTTTCCATACATTTTACCAGAGAAGTGTGGGGTTAGAATGGATAATTATTGCCAAGAAATTTTGATCTTTTAATTTGGAATGCTGCAGGCTAAATGATATTATAGAAGGGAATTAGTGCACAAAGATCTTGGAGTTGTGCCATATAAAAAAATAGAAGAGGTTTATGATGCCGAGATCAGTATGCTGAAGTGAGTTTCACTGTTATCTAGGGGTAAATTTGCAATTAATTGTTTCATTTTATGATGACACATATGCAGACATTCATGAAGGTGCATAACTAAATTGTACAGATGGAAGGTAAGATTCTGATGGCAAAATATCCATCCAAGATGAGATTTAATGCCTGGTTCCCCAGAGTTCTGCCATTCAGCCAGGGCAAGTTTCATGCACCTAGTCAGGCCTATCCTGGCTGGATAGTAACATCTGGTTGTAGCATCCTCAGTCAGTTTTGAGTGTGTGATTCCGTGCTGTCTGGGGTTTGAAGACTGTCTAAGCCATAATAACCTGTAAAGTCGTGTTACTTTTCAAATTCCATCTCCTATGAATGTATTGTTCACTCATTTTTTGCAAGTGGCGGCAATGACTGAATCTTGCAGTATTTGTATGTCTCAAAGCCTGCTTAGAAAAATCTGATCCGTCTTTCCATGGGAATGCTATTTCTGTCCTTCTCTGAATTTACCATTGGATCTAAAACTTTTCTCTGATATTTTCAGTGGAACTGGTGTAAAAAGGTGTGGGTAGTGAGTATCCTAACCTCTAACTGAAGTTCCTGCATTTTTTTTGGTGTAACTATCTTGGTTGTTACATGATCATGGAAGATTGCCAGTGTGCGCAGAGTCAGAGGGTTCATGCCCGTTTTTGTTGCTGAGAAGTAAGTAAACCTGATATATGTGTCTAGTTTAGTAAAACTTTTCAGTGCTCCAGTTCCATATTTATCACAGAACATAGCACTTCCAAATAAAATGCCAATTGCTATAATAAAACAAATCCTGCAAAACAACTTAACAGCAGCAGGCATTCTTGCTTTACATACCAAAATGTTTTTGCTATTTTGTATTGTTTCACAAAAAGAAAGGGAATAATATAGAATAACGTGATAAAGTAGAAGGACTGTGTCAAAAATGTTTTTCTCTCTTTTATTTACCCAAATAATATAAACAGGACCAAAGATGCCTTGTACAAATGTAAGTGGTTGGAAATGCAGTATTTTGATTTGAGGGGGAGGGTTAGCTACCCCTGCTTATGCATTATGAGTACATTTTAGAAAATGGGAAGCTTGTGTTAAAATCTGAAGGCTGGAGTTTTGATTAAAGGATTTTTCCTGCTAAAACCTGAAGTTAAAACCTTCTGACAAAGAAAGTGTCAGGAGGGCCTGGGGGGAGGCAAGGTGGGATGTGGTGTAGTGATGACTGGGAAGTGGTGCATCTGCAGCAGTGGTGGTGGGGCTGCTTGCACCCATGAGTGGCTTTGCAGGGTGATGTCATCTCATATGGAAGAGAATAAGGGTTTGTGCTTAGCCTATAGCATTGGCTATCACAGAACTGTTAGGATTGCAAGGGACCTCTGGAGACCGTCTGTTCCAGCTCCCAGTCAGTAGCAGTTGAACACAAGCTTCCCCATGAAGGACGTGAGGTGAAAGGGGCAGGGGATAAGGAACAAAAGGAGCAGTATGGGGAAATTAGAGGGTTTGGCATTGCCTAGGAGTTGAGTTTAAGATCTAGATGTTGGCATGCAGTGTGTGCTTTTCAATTTTGTAGATGGCATCAGGCTGGCAGTGAGAGCTGAAACATGAGATGATATGATTAAAATTTGAAATGACCTTCATGAATTTGGAAGAATGCCCTGAAGACCTCAGAGATAATTCAATACAGAGACGCTCAGGCTGGCTGCTGAGCTGGAAATAATAAGCTGCACAGCTTCAGGTGGGGAGCCGAGGTAAGGAGGCCTTGCCGTGGCTCACAGGGGAGAGAGCATGTGACCAAGGTGGAAAGTGAGTGCGGTGGAAGGAGAGAAAGAAAACCCTGGAAAGGTGATTACAGTATTTGGTGTCTCAGGGTAACCTGAACTGAACTGAAGCTTATTTTCAACATATTGTCACCCCACAAGCTTTATTGTGAAGACAAGTGGGATGGTGGATAAACCGAACATAAACTAAATCCATTTGCAGATCAGGTGGTATCACAGAACTCAGTTTCATCAGGGTTTGTTAATTTCAGTGTATAAACATTTGACATGTTTACAAAATACAGATTTTCCCGTGACAGCAAAGGAGAAACTTTAAGCCTCTAATATCTTTCTCCATGGTAATCTAATTAAAAATATGAATCAAAATTTCAGCAAATACAAAACCCGTGCAAGATTACAACATTCTACTCAAGACAGCATACTCAAATGTGTGGCTCACACTGCCCAGAAGCAGCCATTTAACTGACTTGTCAGGCTAGATACAAATAGATGTAATTTTCTTTAGAGCTGCTGCCTAGCTAGTTATGCATGTGAATGTCTTCTGGGTCCCAAAATTGGCTTGTGAGGTTTGTCTAAGGAGCTCCCCTCTAGAGGATGCAGGAATATCTATGCAAAGTTACTCTTTGAGTGCTTTAGTACTGGGTGACCGTTGAGTTTGGGAAGTGCAATCCTGCCTACTTCCCAGACTACAGTTTGGTAATGTGGAGGGAGGGTCACAAGTAAAAAGGGGTGTTTGTCCTACACAGCTCCCCGGAGGTTCCTTGTTAGTGCTGCTGAGGCAGGTATCTGGCTTTCTAAGACCCGAAGAAATTGAAGACGGTAAGGGCTGGAGGGATAGTCTCCAGGAGTGGAGCAAGGGGTTTGGAGGAGGTCTGTTCTTGTCCCTCTCTGTGGCACTGCAGGATATAAAGGTATCTGGGCCTAAAGGATTTCTTCTGGCTTCCCTTCCTTCATTTGGTCAGCTTGGATGGAGAAACATGTCCACTTCCCCAGTAGTTCTGTGAGGAGTTGTTCAGATGTGTTTGGGACATAATGATGAACAACACTGCAAATTGTCCTGTGCTCTGACTTGCTTATAAATGAGTTCGCTTTCATTTGAAAGAATTATATTTGGGTTAGTGCTCTGCCAAGACAAGCCTAGGATTTACTGCCAATGGGACTGAGGGCTCTTTTAGAACTAGGTGGTGTAGTCAGAATCACATAGCCGGCTGGCCCTGTCTCCCATGGAGACTGTGCTTTCTTAATTAACCTGTGTGGTAGCAGAACTGCGCTCACCCAGCTGCCACTCAGGGTGGTTCATCTGAAACACTGACAGCGCATCTATGGGGCAGATAAACTGTGTGTATGGAGGTTCGCTAGGGGTGGCTTCCCAAATTAGTTGTTTCTTACTGTTGCAAAACCCAGAACTTTTAAAGTTTTGTTTATGACACCTTGCTCATAAGTGTCACAGCTAATAAAAGGTCTGTTGTCCAGCTGGGGTTAAAAACTGGCACGTGGAATCAATCTGTGTTACTTGAGTTTAATAATAAATGGAACTGTAAGTCATAAGTAGTATGGTTGTGTATATCTGCTTTCTTTCACTAGAGCAAGATGAAAAATTTGTTTATTTCTTTTACTTTCTAACTTACTGTATTTGGCCCTGCTTTAGTGTAATAGTTGTCCTGACCAGCAGAGTGTCAGATCCCTGACTTCAGCCCCATTTGCCTTTTCAAACTAGCTTACCTTATTAGTCTGAATTTGCCCTCACTGACTTAATCTTTCATAGTATTTTTCTTGGCATATCATATCTGGCAGCCCCTTATTTATCAGCTGTTTCTCCATAGGTGTTAAGTGTGGTAGCAAACTTTCTACAGACCTCCGTAGGCAACTGATATTTCTCTTTTCCCAGACCAATTGTCACATCAGCCTCTGCTGGGAGGAGAATAATGAACTGTGCTAAAATGATCAATAATCATGGATTGTAAAGACAGGACTAACTCAAGGAAAGATTTCCCCTCTAAAATCAGTGTTGCATAAACATAGTCACTGTTGAATAAGTTACTGTCATTCACGCTTCGAACTAGCCAAATATTTATTTATTGCTCTACAATTACAAACTCTAGTTTTTCTTTAGTTCCCCAAGTTCCAAAAGGTCTTCGTTTTTGAAGGCCTGAGGCAATGGGAAGGAATAACATACACGTAAATATATCTTCTTATCTCAGCAAGATTGTGCCATGCTGTAGCTTTCCATTACTTTCTGGTCAAGATGTAACTGGCAGAGAGACTGGTGTGACTTGCCCATTCTTTGGGGCCTTTTCAGTGTCTTGTACAGCAAATACTGTCAGAAACAGTGACAAATGACAGTGGGAAGGGACCAGCATTACAATTAGCAAAACATTTGCCCTGTGTTCTTCAAATCTTGCCTGTTCTGTATTAACATTTACTGATCTAAATACAGGTACAATGTCTTCCTACAAACCTCTTTGCTGGCATTTTCACCAGCCCTGATTTCTCTAACTAGTTTATATACACTTAGTCCAATAATTACATGGCACTTTGGCAGCAGCTTTCCCCAGATACCTTTCTAAGCCAGCGATTCTCAAGGGGTTGTGCTCTCAGGGGTGGTTGTAAGCCCAAACAGCTCAGTTGGAGAGGAGGAGCTTGCAATGAGAAGTGAATCAGAAATATGGCATTTGAGTCACTACTTACTGAGGTGGGAATTTCTTTTGAAAGCCTTCTGAAAAGCTCTCTGCATACCCTGTTCAGAGAACATTGGGGAATTGTGGATTTTGTTGAGCAATGGTTTTAGAAGTCACTTTCTTCCCTGGCCTTGGATCAAGTTATGTTCAGGCTGATCTCTACAGGTACACTGTCATTTGTACCCCTGTACCTGCAATTGCTGTCAGTGGACCTTCATCTATGATGTTCCTTTTTCACTCTCTCCTCTTTCTCTGTGGTAGCTGGACACAATATCAGGACATAGACAAGACCAGTGGGTAGAGATGCAGAATAATGGTTTTAGGAGATTTGGTGTGGTTTCCCCTGTGGTGTTTTGTTTTGGCAGCCTATTGAAATCACTACTAGGTGGCTTTTCAAAGGCAGCTTCAGAGCTATTGCCTTCATGCTGTCCTGTCTAATCTTCATTCTGGGTCATTGTTCTACAATATGCAGATCTTTGATGTCTACTTTTGTTGTGGCTTTTGCATCTGGGGCTGGGTGAAGCTCATGTGATTAGCGGCTTAATGTGTCCTGTCTCCCCAGAAGGAGCAAGTCACCTATGAGGTTGCACTGCAAGGAGTTAAAGGAATTTGCATCATCAGGTCACTTCTGGCAAAAGAAGTAGGTAAGGTGTGCCTGTTTCATGGCTCTGAATGGGATATGGATTAATTCAACTTTCTTTTCTTTGGTACCCCATTTGAGAGGTAGGGCATGAATGCTGGAGTCCAGAAATCTACTTCATCACTGTGCCACAACAATTTTCAGAGTCAAATAATCCTGATTCATGCAGTTATGAACTGGGACCTGTGGGGTCTGTTCTTAATGAACAACAGTAAATTCTAGTTGTCCTTAGTTGAGGGAGATTGGTTGGGATCTCTTCCCCTTGAGACATGGTGTTTATTCTGTCATCTAAGTGACAGTCTATCAGCTAAGGATTAGTTGTCCTACATTAAATCATTTTCCACCTCCCTCTTTTGCTTCTATTAGCAAATGAATAGTAATACAATTTCCCTAGTTTATTTAATTGATTATTTGGCTTGATAATACTCTGTTATCAGAATTTCAGAAGAAAAGCTTTAAATATTGAAGTCTGCAGGCTGACCTTTAAGTCTTTGTTCTTTAGAATGAATTTGCACTTTCTTGCTGGTGGCTTTAATTCATTGATGCATCTTAATGGAAAATCAATTTCTTTTTTCTCCCTAAAGATCACATTTACATTAAAAAAGTGGAAAATTATATTTTAAGATAAGATTTGCTAACAGAATGAAAACAGTGTCTTTGTATGCCCTGAGTTTCAGCAATTTAAACAGTTTTCATTAAGGAAAGGCTCATGATATCGCTGTGTCTGTTTCTCTTATTAACGTCTGGCCTATTGCAAGGAAGTAGAAGATGATTACTAAACATTATCTATTTTTATTTTACAGAACACCAACATAATGAGGTGTGGTCTCCATCCTTAGTTTTAAAAACTAGTAGGGCTGAATGGCTTATCCTCTGTTTGTTCTCTAAGGCCAAACAAAACCCAGAAACCAACAAACAAAAAGCCCTCAACATCCTTCTCTTTTCTTATTGGATTAGGATGTGTAGTATAAATCTTACAAAGCCTGGAGCAAGACTTCCAAAATGCTATTCTGATGGAAGAGTATAATTATAAAATCGATACCACTAAGTGTGCCATTAATTTGAAAAGAAGAATGAAATATATTTCTATCTAATCTGAACAGCAGGGGTCAGATTTTGTTTTTCACGCTAAATGCTGTTGGGCGAGACTGGAATAAAGTTGCAGTGGCTGTAGCAGTAGCAGGAAGCTTGTGCAAAGTTTGAGACAATGCCACTCCTTTTGTCTGGAGTCCTTCAGTGCAAACTGGGGCAGCTTTGCTCTTCCTTCTCTCCTTTCCTTCCTACCTGTGCTTTAGCCTGCATCAACAGCTATGGACCATCAAGTGGATATTCTGGGGATGAATAAACATCAAGCTCAGCCCTCTTTCTTCTTACAGTGAAGCTGTGACAAGTCAGTTTCCTTCTAATCTTGGACCACAGGCATGCCAGGGCCTCTCTGGACCCTACTCTCTCTCTTCCTCATCTCTAATAGAGAAAATGATTTTATCATAAATGATTTATAATCAAAATGTTTTGAGATGTGTGTGGAGTGTGAAAAGAGAACAGATTATTAGGAGAGAGGAAATTTTGGAGCTGCATGACTTCTAGAAGAATGCAAAAAATGTGATGTTGGGGTATCAGAAATATTGTTGCAGATGGGGACAACAGAACAACAGACAAACCAGATGTCTTGGCAAAGAGGTGCCTTTGAGAAACATAGGGTGCGGATTTGGCTCTAGTGCTGGTGTGAGTCAAGCTCCCCTGCCTGCAGCAATGGATTAGACCTGCAGAATCTATGGCACCCACACTTACATATCTTTATCTAAAGATACACATAGATATATGACATGCACGCACACATACATAGATATATACACACACATACACAAGTGCTTTTATGTCGATTTACCCTGTGTTGTTGAAAAGAGGTTGCTATCTTGTTTTTGGCAGCACTCTGCATGCTGTCGACAAGGCCACTTCTACCATAGTGTTTAGGAGAAACTGGCCAACTGGTGATGAGTAACAGGCTACTTGCATGATTGTTTACATGGCAGGAAGAAACACTTCTCACCTGGAATTAGTCATAGTTGCTTAATACCACCTCAGTCTTCATACCTCTTTTTCAGAGTTGGTCTGGTTGATTCTTGTTTTGCTTTTATCAAGGTATATATCTCAAGTTTTTCAATTAAAAACAAAACCAAATCCTTTTGGAGAAATTTAAGGGGAAATATATTTGTGATTTGGTGAAATGAGTCCAAGATGAAAAACTTTCTACAATAGATACGATTTTTGGAAAGGAGCTAGTAAAATGATTTCTAATTCTTGACAAGAACATTTTTATCAATAATGCCTGGTGCAAAATGTTTTGTAGTGTGCTTTTTGGTAAACAATTCTTTTGAAAACTAAGAAATTTGTAAGTATTTTTTAGTTTTATGACAATGAAATGCTTCTTCTTGAATAGCATTGGACAGAAACTGGAAAATTCCAGTCCATCCACATCTACCATCTCCAAGTCTTGGTCCCTGTAGCCCCCTTGGAATTTAACAGCAGGCATTTTTAAAAGTAATTTAAACTTCTACCATTCAAAATAATGTCTGGGGGAAAAAAGGTAAAGTTTTGGTCACTGAGTATGTGTGACTTTAAAAATTAGGTAAGGCATATCTTACCTTTGTACTGAAATCAAGGCAGCTCTGGCTATGCTTTCTGTAAAATCAGTTTCCCATTACATCCATTGGCAGCTTATAGTGTGCCACTGTTTACAGCATGCTTGCACGTTGTTACCCTCCTGTTACACCTAATTGTAATAGCAATCAATACTAAAGCTCCATTCCTCTCCCATTCCAGAAACCAAGCTATGTGAGGATTTGGCCCTGCTCAGGTTAGATCTGCCCTCTTTCCCTCCCTTCCAAAATTATGTGTCTATGTGCACTCGTATGTTCATCCATAGATACATAAATGCCAAATATTTTGACAAGTCCTGTCTTGAGACATACGTTTAATATACATATTCTACACATGTATCTAGAAATATCTACATGTTTATAAGATTTAAAGTTTCTGAAAATGAGGTTGTTGGAAGGCTTTGCAGTGACTGGAATTAAAATGGAAATACAGAAACACAGATCAATTCCAGTTTGTGCTCAGCACTCAGCGTGTCTGATCCCGCTGTGTTCCTGCTGAGCACTGGAAGAAGCCCAGATAATCTGTTTATCATGAATCTTCGTGAAGTTCGGAGAATGAGCCAAGATCCAGCAGACCAGCTAGAGGAGATGCGAATGGACTCATGGTAGGCTCTGCTGTGCACAGGCATTTGAAAACATAATTGCTGCAGCAGCCAAGAGACTGGAGATAGTTTGATTTCAGGCTCTTCCAATGCAGATGGCTGGAAACATTTACTGGACTTAAGCTTTAATGTTAAAATCTAAACTCCCCCTTCTGAATATTTGACAGTGGAGACTTCTAAGGGATGTGACATTCTCTCTGTCTGCAAATACACTGATGGAGTGCCTGAATTCAGACCTTGAGATAGTGTCTTTGCTTTGGGCTGCTGGAGATTATTGACTCTTGAAGTTCCCAACTGTGAAGATTTTATTTCAGCAAGAAAGACTTTTTTATTAAATTATTTATTTATTTATTTATTTATTTATTTATTTATTTTCCCCAGAACTGGAAAAGGCAAGAACTGTTCTACTTGTAAAACAAGCAACCAACTTTCTTGTTATTTGTCAAAGTGATTTTATTATCTTACTGCACCACTGCTTCCAAACAGCCTTACAGGCATCATTTAAAGTACAGTGAAGTATTTGTCATAGAGTCAGAATGTTCCTGGCAAGCCTGAGAACTGCTAGATTAAGAGCTTACCCAACAGCCCGAACTATTATTGTTTACACTTTTTAGAAACACATCGAAACCATTGTTACTCCCACCTCTCACAGATGCCAATGCAGTAATATCCTTAAACTTTTCTTGCTATATGATGGGGTTTTGAAACAAAACCATATCATATTTCTGTGGACTTTAAGAGCATTATGGTGCTAACACCACGTGTAAATTAAAATCCTTACCTTGTAAAACTAAGAATTTTGGGGTAGCATTCTCATGTGGATATAATATGTTGCTCAGGAAGATGTTCAGATTATGAGCAATTTGTCCCTGCTGAAGACCTGTCCCTATCACTTTCTGGAGGACACATATCAGAGATGGACCCTTCCAGGTCTTATGGATCTGTGTTAAAGACTCACGAGTCATTGCTTTTAAAGTTTGGGGTTTCTCCCTCCTCATGTCCCCACTCCTTGCCTGGCTGGTCCCTATGCTGGCAGCTGCCTGTAGATGGGGCTGCCGTTCCACGTAGGCCGGGATGCCGGCAGCTGTCCTACAGATGTGGTACAACTGTGGTGCACATATAGTCTGCGCTGAACTGCAATGGCCGGCAAGTAAGCACCTCCTTTAGCAACTTAAGCGATGCAAATTGACCATAGTTTTAAAATACTTGTTTTATTAAATGTTTAAAATAACATAAACATCATATTAACAATTTTATGGCTGAGGTTCTCATAATTTGTGACTTTACCATTTTTATCTGATTTGAGAGCTCAAAAGATTACATCTTAACATTAGAAACTCTGTAATTAAGATTTATAACAGTAAGTTGTCTCATAGCTAACAAGAGAATAGAAATAGCAGATAGAACCATATAAACTTTGGACAGTGGGAGAATACGTATTTTACTATAGACTGGGGTCTGCCAAGATTTTGTAAGGACAAGAAACCTTTTATAAGTAGTTTCATGTTAATCTGAACAAACCACTCAATTCATAGTAGACTTTTAAGCAGTAAAGTGGGATAGTACATCTTTAATTATTTCCCAAATACGCCTTTTTAATTATCTTATTTGTTAAGTAAGTCTGTACCACCTTCATACCAATATTTAGCACCATGTAATGGGATATTCACCATTTAGCTTCTGGGGAATGTAGAGTATGTTATTTACTCTGCACTAGAATAAAGGGTCCAATTGTTATGAAAGTTCATCCTTGTTTTCTGTGGTAGAACGTCAGTGCTGGAAGAGCAACAGCATGCTTTTGACCATGAAGCTGTAGCTTATTTACAAACAAAAGAATATCCCTCTCCCTCTTTTCCCAGTTGCTTATTCATGATGGTGATTTGATTAATAGTACTACAGGCTGGGTTTCCTTTACACTGGAAACCAGGGCAGGTTTTAGTCACTTTGTCTTAAACTGAACTGGACCAGTGCATACCAAACAAGCACAGCCTGGCATTTCAGTATGAGCCCCACTACTTGTAGCATCTGTGTATGCTGTATGAGAATACTGGTGCTGAAAGATGTAACTATACACACAGGCACATATAATCATGTTTTCTTGGAAAATGGAAAATAACACATTCTTGAGGGGGTGGGTAATGGACCAAGAACGTGTAATATACCAGGATGTCTGTTACCCGCCTCCTACCAAGAAAGAATTGTATTTTCTTAACAAAGTTATTTGGATAGAGGGTGTATACGTGGGAAATTTTGGGGTTTTTTTGTAACAGACATGCTGGAGAGAAACAGCTTTGGTTGTCAGTCAAAAGGCAGTTTAAATTCAGATTAATTTTAGGGATTTGGTGGGTTTTTTTTGTTACTGCAATTTAATTTTAAAAAAGATACTTCTTAATTGCAAGCTGATACCCACTGCTCATTGACAGTAAAATGATATTCAGTGTTTCATTGCTTCGCACAGCGTTTCATAGCTATAGCCTACAGACTAGTATATATGCATAGCATTAACAAAACATTAGTACATTGGGTTCAACAGTGGCCCGTGTTATTTCTGAAGCAACACTGCAGGCTTCTGACACCATAAGGGTGTAGATACGCTGCAAGTTCATAGGGAGCAAACAAATAATCCCATTATACAGTCTTGTGGCAAATACTGTCTTTTGTGGCTGTGCCGAATGACTGCCAGTATTGTTCTCTATGCTGCCTGCTGGTAGCTGGGGGAAGGACGGAGGAGCCTTTTAGTTCATAGGTTCTATTACAAGAAACCAAACTGACAACAAAACACTGATGGAATTCTTCCCCCTATTCCTTAGGAGGCAGAGTCTTGTGAGCTTGGCAGCTCATACTTCTCTGAATCCTTGAGTCTCCCTTACCTCGTTGAACCGGATGCTCTGTGCCTAGCAATGCTTCTGCTGTCTATGAGCAGAGGCTGCAGGAATGCTCCTCCTACTCCCCTCTCCTCCCCATAGCACGGACCATGCTACCTCTGTAGGGGAAAAAACCCAACCTTGAATCCTGCCTCAACCTCACAGGTATTAAAAGCTCTAGCCTTCAGCCATGAGTAATATCCACTCCTGTTTGTGTTAATTTGTGCACCACAGGACCTCCTATTTAACTTAATACAACTGTAATTCTCTTCTTTTGTCAAAGCTTGTGAGTATACATGAAAGAGTATGAGAGAATAAGGAAGAAAAGAAGTGGCTGTCACTCGATGTTTCTTTGAGATATTTTCCCCAAGGCTTGGGTTTCTTCAGAGCACATACAAATACACTGAGGAGCACACATAAAACATCAAAGATAAGTTACTGCTTGAGGTGAGAACAAGTTCTTATGCCAGTTCTAGCTCTCCATGATGACAGTCATGACTGGCACCCAAAGGCCATTTCCATGCATCAGTATCTGCATTGAGGTTTTTCTGAAATATTTCTGTGGTTTGATCACTGGGAAACATCTCAAGCCACAAGAAAATGGATTAAAGATTCAGCTTTCACTGCATGTTATGTCTGCATTAAGAAAAGCTAACAGTTTGATCCCCCTCAGGCAAGGCCAGAGCTCTGGAGCCAGCTGCTGGCAATGCTGTGTGGGCTATGAAAGGTCTCCAGAAGAGCATATACCATCTGCAACGGCTATATGTCTGTAACATCCCAAGCAGCTCCTGCTGTTCTTTCAGGGCTGAGTAGCAGCTTTGCTGTGGCTGTTAACTTTAGAGCTTTAAAATGTGGTATCACCATTGTTCTGAATGAAACTGGAAGCATCTTTCTGCATGTGCTGAAAACAGGTCCAGATATACTCAGGTGAGCAAAGATACATCTCTGACTTGTTCGGACAATATAACCTGTGCAAATAGCTGTGAATGCATACAGGCGTATGTGAGGAATGTGTGGCATGACTAGCACTGGGAAAGGGAAGGCAGGACACTCTACTCATAGTAGAACAGACTGATGTAGACCAGATGTTGTAGGTGTAGCAGGTCTGCAGTATTTGACTTTTTTCATGAGAGCCAAGCTTTTGTCTGTCATGTGCATAGCGTAAGACTTATGATTCCTTTAGCTGTTGCTTCTTTGTCCATAAGGCAGGCACTTAAAAAGACTTTCAGGATATGAATTAAAATTATTTCCTAGTTTTTTTAATGGATTCTTGTTTCAGAATATTCTGCAGTTTTGTTTTGGTTTTTAGGCTTTCATATGAGAAGACTGGAAGCTGGCTGATGACCTGATTATGTACTTGAGGGAATGCAGTCTTTCTAGAGGAATCCCTACAGCAACCTGCCTCACCCCACCAAGGTAGCCACACTCCCTGCACAGCCAACTTAGCAAAGTATAACACAAATAACCTTCACCATGTACACTGCTGCAGAAGCACTGTATGTGAACTATCTGGTCCCCAGCACCCAAACTCATATCTCCTAGTTTCCCAGGCAGTGACACCTTGCTAATATGCAGTGCACAGCACATACTGCCAGCTTTCTGAAGTTGTAAAAAACATAGCCAACAACCAGCATGGTTTCATTTTGAATATATATTTTCAAGGCAAAAGCTTAAAAAATGTGCATCTTTCTACACTGGGTGCTTGACCTAATTAAGCATAGATCAAAAGCAATGTGTGACATACAGAGTGGCCTTTGCTAGGGAGTGCCAAAGCCTTGCCACTCTGGACAGCAAGTTTCTGGTCAGATTCTGCTGCAGGCATCCTTTGGCAATTGCTTGAAACTAGACATCTGGGGCACACGGGGGAAGATGAATTCCTTGCACCTCAAGAAAGACTTCTGAACTAGCTTGGAGACCTAGGATATAAATATACTGTCGCCATAACTTGTTCTTGCCTTCACTGCCAAAACCAAGTATAATTTCTTGAAGAATGCCAGCCTTGTAAATACTCTGCTATTCTCAGCTCTCAAAAGAGCAACTGTGTCATTTTTTTGTGATGTAGCATTACTTTTTCTGACAGCCAGCATGATACAAGACTAGAGAAACGGGATGCTGCATCATTTCAAAACCTGGCTGCTTAAAAGTCCGATAATCTTAAAGTGCTTATTCAGTGTTATCTGAATAAAAAATATTCCAGTATTAGATTTGACTTTGAGAATCCGATAGCATGATAAATTTGTTGCTGTTGCACTAAGGCCATTGTTGCACCAGCTACTTTGAAGAAGGCTCTCTCTCTCTCTCCTGCCCCCAGGAATTCATACTTCACTAGGTGAAACAAGTACCTCCAATAGCCATAAGCATTAGGAGGTCCTTGGCTTCCTTTCTAAACTGCAATGTAGGACAAAATGCATTACCTTCACAGCACATGACTGTTTTTACAGAGAAGTCATAGAATCATAGAATTGGTTAGATTGGAAAAGACCTTTAAGATCATTGAGTCCAACTGTTAACCTCAATGGAATCAGATTTCAGACGTCTTAATTCCTACTGACTGGAGCAGCAGCAGAACTGGCCTGACGGGATTTACTCCGTACATGTCTTTCTTTACCCTTTTTTGCCAGGGGAAGTGATCAACTGTAAAGTGATTTGGCTGTAATGAAAGCATAAAGAACAGTATCAGGCTGGTTTTGAGCCACAGGAAGAAAGGTTTTCTGCAGACAAATCCAAGGGGGAAACAGACCTACTCCTCAAAAACAATAAAGAGTTTCTGAATTCTTCTTCAATATTTTAAGAAGCCTTCTCTTCATTCTCAGAGTAAATAACAGCAATTTTTCAAGCCCCAAAACTGTCCCAAGCAAATGTGGTAAATGCAAGAGCAGAGATTTTTCACAAACTGCAGCCTTAACCACAGAGAGAAAAAATACCTCTCCATAAGAAAGCAGCTTGTGAGTGAGTAGAGTTAACACAGGTACATGGATTTTATGTGTGTCTTCAGTTATGGCTTGAAATCAGTCCTCAGTAACAATATAAGACAAGATCTGACAACTGTTCAGTGTGGTCACTGACTTAGTGAACTGACCTTTTTCCCTCTAAGTTTCAAAAAACTGAAAAGGTAAAATCATGATTTTCAATAAGGTACCATTTCACTGAATGAGAATGAAGGAAAAGCCTCTTTAGGAAGACCTCTTACAGGTTAAATTTCCTTGGCTGGGTCTTCCCTGATAGTATCCTTTTCTTTCTAAGTCTGTATGCTTTAAATTTACCTCTTCTGAGGAAGAAATGGAATTAAGATACCCTAAGTAGTACATGGGAAGAGACTGACTTTGGTTAATCCTTACTTCTGCTCATCAGACTCTAGATGAATGGTTCCAGCTTGATCTGTTCCTAAAGCTTCAGTTATGGCTTTAAAAATTGGCCTGGTCCTATGGAAGAAAGACCACCATGTATTAAAGCATTAGTTGAAATTAAAAAGGTGAACAATAAATGCACAATAAATGCAGGCTGCTGTTGGAGGGATTGGATTTTTCTGCCACTTTCAGACCCCGATGCCCATAGTTGCTGATTAGAGGAGATGGAGGGTCCTTCTGAAAGAAGCTGGCTGCTGATGGATGGCTTCAGTGCCTGAGGGTGCTGGATGCCCTGAAGTAGGAAAGGAACTTGTAGCAGAGGCTCACCACAAAGTACCAGATGTTTCGAGCCATCTGTGACCTTGCAATGAAGATGCGCCAGATGATCACAAGAAGGGTGGTGTTGAATGCATATCGGATGTTCCTCAGCCTGAGAAAGAGAAAGAGGCATCTTATGGAGGAAGACATAAACAACAAAGAGCTTACCAGATTGCTTCATTTGCTACAGGTAATTCTGTAAGAAATCCTGTTTACAAGTGGACCTTGGGCTTTTTGCCATTCCTATTTTAGTGAAGACACCATGCCTAAGATGTCCCTGCCAAGGACAGTGTTGAAGTTTGAGTATAGTGAATAGTTATTGGTATGGGTGGAATATCTGTATTGCAAGTCTCTCGTGTTCTGTGCACTCTCAGTATGACTGTTGTTCTGGTCTGAAATGAGCATTTTTATTTTATGATAGTCTAGGTCCAATACATTCTACTTTGATTTGGTATATTGGGTATTTACTACTTTGCAGGATTGGTAGCAGGCTAGAGGGCCTTTGCAGGAGATGATGAATAAGGTTCTTCCACTTGGGTAGAACCTTGTTTTTAATGTTGGGAAATTACTCAATAGTCAGAAACACTCTTCAGTTTCGCAGTAACTGCAGCACTAGTGTTTTGAGGAGGGTGGTTTACACAATATATTTAAATGGAATTACTGGATCGCTAAGATGTTAATCATAGACCTAACTAGGTTGGAAAAGACCTTTAAGATATCCCAGCACTGCCGAGTCCACCATGTTGTCCTCTTTCTGTCATGCAAAGTTTCTGCAGTTCTTCAGTTCTCACTTTCTCAGTGTCTGACCAAGGGAAGAAAGCTTTGTACCTAATGTCCCCAAGACTAGTTTTATTTTTGTAAGAGTCTTTCTTTTTTGGTAAATTTTCTCACTGCACTATACAACACTGCTTGTTTGGACAAGGTACTGGCCTATTACAGAGGTTCTTATAAATCCTTTAAAAATTACCCATGAATGAAGAATGTGTTTAGGATTCCTTGTTACACCAATGGACTGTTTTATGCTTTTAGCATTTACAGTGCACTAGAATCGTTTTCTTGAAGGAAGCAACCATGCTCTTAGATAAGACAGCTGCTCCTTCTGCTGTTGCCTGCCCTTCTCAGTAAAAGGGCTGGAGGAGACAGGAAGAGCATGATCTTTAACTGAATAGAAGGACAATCTCAAATTGCTCATTCAGGCTCTCTTAAACTATCACCAGGCATTGAATGCATAAGCAGAAACTCTTCACTGATTTTGAGAAGTTTTGCCCATTCCCCTCGAGGAATTAGAAATTTCAATTTTATAATGAAATTTAAAATCATACAAATGCTTGACGTTTTTATGCAATGTCTTTACATTGCTAAAAACGTCAAGGAGCTTAAGAAAACCTAAATCTCACCCTTATTTTTTCGCTATAATTCTAAATGACCAAGATCATCTGAATTCACGTATTCCTTTTATGCACTGTAACTTCGTTACTTCATCATCTGCTGGGAAGACATAATATCTAGCCCCTGATCATTAGTGTCATCCTCTTTTTCTTACAGGAAGGAAAAACGAAATCCTGACAACACTCTGCTATAAGAAATAAGCTATGCATCATATAATTATTATATATATTATAATATATATAATTAATAGTAATTAATTAATAATTAATATAATAATTATAATATATAATTATTGCAATGTAAGCAAAATAATTTTTCTCAAAAGCCATTGAAGGTAGCCAGGAACTCTTGTCCTTGTCACAGGGTATGACTTACTTTCGTAAGTGCTGCTTTGCTGCTGGAATGCCAGCCATGTCCTCATTTAGCAAGTACTTCTTAGCACCTAGGCAGTAGCTTTCAATGTATTCTGACCAGTGCAGCTGACGAACATCAAAGTTGTATAACTGGGATTTAAAAACAAAGAGCAGAAGTTAAATGGCAGAGTTCAAAACAAGATCACTTTAAGCACTTCACTGACCTCTGTTCCTGACAAGGCCCTCTCTCTGAAGCTCTGAAAGCCACCAAGTTTCCAAGAAGACATGGGTACCAACAAACTATATTTTACAGCTGTCCATTAACGTCTTAACCAGATAGGAATCTGGGCAAAGTAAGCAGAAATTTAGCACTAGCTGCCAGAAAATAAAGATAAGTTTGTCCTTCAGGTGGCAATTTTTGCATAAATACATGTATCTGTACACACACACACAAAATTGTGGAAGAAGAATGGCATTCCACTCAGGTAGATGGATTTGTATGAAAACCTCCATGCAGTTTTTAATGTGTCACTAGAATTATGTGTAAATAACCAAACGACATTGCAACAAGAGGTGCCTCCACATCAGTATGACTCTCTGCTGTGCTGCATTCTCAGGAGCTAGATCGACAGAAGACCAAGAAATGGTTTACTCTGGTGTTTGGCATGAAGATATCTCATTGCAGAGCTGATTAGCCCAGTTAATTTCAGATGATTATGCTGGAAAAAATGTTAGCAAGCTCTCAGGCGCTTGTCTGTCCATTAAAGCAAAGAAAGTATTTGTAAAGAGGAAGAGTTTTTGTTGCAGATTTTTTTACTATTATTATTATCATCATTATTATTTAATAAATGAGTGAAGTGAATGGCATTTCTTATCTACAGGGTCTTAAAAGGGAAGATACTCAGAAAAATACCTTCCTTTCACTCCCATTCCAATCCAGGGTTAGGTGCAAGAGCTTTGGTATCAGACCAGCAATAGCTTGAACAGAGGGGTACTAGCAACTGTGTAGATCTTGGTGCCTCTGTCAACTATGTATAGACATGTGATCTGCCCATAAACTCTCTAGCTTGAATACTGCTCACAGTGCAGCAGTGCCAACACTGGATGCGGTGCATCTCACAAAGTTCTCAGCTTGGTAAGCTTGAAACTTGTGAGCTTGCACCAAGTTCATGATGCTGTTATTTTTTTATTTATCTGACTCAGAACTAGCTCCTATCATAGCACTGAGGTTCCCTCTACATCTGCTGTAGTTGGAAGCAGTGCCACTGCCTTTAGAAGTTAGAATTTACTGCATGGGCTTTCTCTGCAGACTAGGGAAGAAAACTCTTGATTCTACTACTGGGAGTCTGTGGAAAAATTTCATTATGTAAGTGAGACCAGTTTGATGTGACTGCCTACGTGTCTCTTTGCAAGGACATACTGACCAAAGGTGCATTCAAGCTTATTACAATGCTACTCTGTATTCCTTCAGCCTTTCCATTAGAATCCCATTGTTAAGGAGTCAATAGTTTCAAACCTTTGACTACAACAGAGCTTGGCATCCTGCAAATTAATTGCTCTCTGGGGACTTGAATAAAACAGGAACTTTTTTCCTACTGTTCAGGGTAAGATACTATGTGTTAATTAAATTTCCCTGTGCAGTGCCCATTAAAACCAATGTGGATAAAAATGTCAAAATCTTTCAAGTCATTTCCATCTAGATCACCCATCACAGTGCCATGTTTAACTGGAAAGACTTCAGTGATTGATCTGTCTTGGAAGGAAGAGCAATACACCTCAGGAGAAGACATTCTCCTGTAATAAATGGAAGGTTCCTAATAAGATTTTTTAATGAAACAAGGAGGAAATAAATTATTTCGGGTTAAAGTCAATTCCAGTTATCTGGATGTCATTTGAAAGCTCCACAATACACCAAAAAGAACTGCTGCAGATTAAAAGAACTGGAGATTAGCAATCCATATTTGGGACATTCTTACCTTTTTGTCCTCTGTGTTAAGGTGACTCATTAACATATTCATATTCTCTGAAGACCAATCCCAGGACTGGGTGGAAAAATACTGCAGGAGTGTCATAGACTTGTGCAGTCGATTGATAATCTTCATCATTCTGAAACAAGAGGGGTGCCAGAGGTGGACAGGAAGTCTGACATTATGCAAATGCTGTCAGTTTGCTCTGTAGGTGTTTTCACCAGTCCAGGCTAATAGACATTTCAGTTTCTGATGAGAACTGCACTGGTGCTGAGAACTTGGCTCAGCAACACTACCTGCTCCAGCTGAGGTCTTGAGCCTACAGCTATCCAGCTTTTATTCTTGGCTCAAACATGGGTGCAAAAAATGCATTTCCCAGGGCAAGACTGATGCCTAACCTACTGAACTAAACAAGGGTCGGAGGCCACGTCTGCAGCATGTACCATGTGTGAGATGATGAGCCCATCTGAACTAGTATGAAGTCTGCACAGCAGACAGCAAAACCACAAAGGTATACTGCTTGCCTCCTGAGGCAGCTACTTCTCTTTCTACCATGGGCCCATCCTTCTAGGCTGTCAAGGTCACTCGTTCTGAACAGCATCCCTTCAATCTAGAATATCAACCACACTACTCAGTTTGGTGGCATGCTTTTCATGTCTTTGGGCTTCTTTGATATCTTTCTCTCAAAAAATAACTTTTTATTAAAGGGCATTCCCCTCCCTGTATAATATTGTGGCAGTTTGGAGTATTATTTGTGACCTCGAAAATCATGCAAGTCCATTAGATTTTATTTTTTGGGTAGGGTGGGGTTTGAATGTCTTCCTGGAGTGTGAGTGTCCTAGTAAAGATGAAAGCCGCTTTGGGGGCAGAGCTGCTTAACAGGGACTTTGTAAATGTAGCTTCAGGTCTCATGTGTCTTGGCCTTTTTTCTGTTACTCAGTTTTCAGATAAAAGGGGGTGACAGTAATGCTGTCCCATCTTCCAGGATTATTTTAAAGTTGTCCCAATGGTCATGAGTATAAAAGGCCTTTGGCAGTTGTGTGATGTACAGTGCTCAGGCAATTTTGAGAGACCACCACATTCTCTCAGACTGGATATGGGCAAGAGAAAGCATTAAAAGGCTGATTTCTGTGGAAAACAGAGCTGCTTTCATGAGAGGTTTTCAGCTGCCTGGAGGGTAACACAGTTGCTGTTGACAAATAAAAGGCAGCAGTCTGGCTAAGAATGGTGCCAGGCTGGGCTCTCGCCATGCAGATGTGACTGCCACAATGATAAGCACTAAGCACAGCAGAAGACGACACAATGAGTACATCAGTTCAGAGGAGAACTGCTCAGTTTACCCAAAGTGAATTGAAAGAGCACTAAAACCTCCTAGGCACTCCTACTCAGCATTAAAGTGCTTTTCATTTTAGAAGCAAAGCACACCATCAGATTAAGGGAACCTTCATTCTGAATAATTATGTGCACATTGATTGAATGCAGTTTATCTAAACTACTTTAAAATTACCACAGACTAATCCTCCTCATTATGCCTGTGTAGGCAAGTAGATGAGACAAAGCTTTGCGAATATTTTAATACCTTTTAGGAACTTGGGAAACAAAGTATATGACTAGACTGCAAAGATCTGAAGTTGCCCTTCAAACTGCCTTCCCAAAAGCCATGAGTATATTTAAAGAGCTTAGGGGTAATGGAATCTGTCAGAAAGAAATTATAAGAGAATCAACTGTGTGTCCCTACTTATGTTTTGAAAATAGGTTATCCACGTGGCCTCCTCTCAATGTGGGCAGAATAAGCTGTGACTGTAGATCTATCCAAAGCAACATTTCTGGGTGGCTAAAAGTAAGGGTCAAAAAGAGAAGTGAAGCATCTGAAGAGGCGTGTATGAAACCCATGTTTTGTGTTAACTGAGCTCAAATGTGACCACATTCAAAATACTGACTAATTTGGATGAAGGAGTGGTCTACAGAAAAACATCAGCTGAGTAGAAACATGCTTTTCTGTAGCTTCAGAGAGGCTATGGGAAAGATTTCTTATACAAAATCTCATTCTCCACCATGAAGGAAATGGGAGTATTAGTTGTCACTTCACAGCCTTATTTAGTTACACTTTGAAATGCATCTTGTCTTCTAGAAAGCTGTTGACAGCAATTATTTCTTTATCTGCTCCCATACTGAGCCTTGCATGAGCAGGTTCTCAGGTGCAACAGACTGCCCCAGGAGACTACTAAGGATATAAACCACATTATTTTCCATGTCGTGGATGGATGCGCAGCAATAACAGTAAGCCATTCAGGGAAGTTTTGCTACACATCTAGCAATTTATGTGAAATGAGCTAACGCTTTAAGTAAGCTTCTCAGGAGAGCCTTCTGAAGCTGAAGGAGATGACTCCTGTACCTACTCTTTGGTATCAGCATGTGATAACCAAAGATATGAAGATGACCAGGGACTCCAGGCTGAGGCAGCTCATTCTCAGAACTTGGAGATCTGCTCTCCGTAACAGTGGCAGGCATGCAGGAGGCTGAACGCGTGTGGTTTCTTACCTGGGCTTTCTCCCCGTGAGCCTCATGTACAGGTCATAGAGTATGGCTGGAGCCTTGTGACTGACAGTTATCCAGTACTGGTTTATCAAGTAGTTGGATGTCAAGTGAGCATTGGGTGTTCGGAAGGCCTGCTCCAGCGGGTTCCTTTTGAATGTGGACATAACATACTGCTCTGTAAAAGAACAGGCATTTAACTTAAAATCAGGGACTTAGTTGGGCACAACCATACCAACATGCTGGAGTAAAGCCCAAGTTACAGAGCTTAACATCTTTACCCTACAGTTCCACAAACTTCATAACCAGGGATTGGACAAGGTCATCTCATGGTCCCTTCTGGCATTAAAACTGATGACTCCATCTATTGCCTATTTGAAACACAATCTAACTCTAGACTTAGCATCAGCAAACAAAATTTAATTCCTTATCAAAACACCAAAACATAATGGAAAAAAAGCAGGCAGTTGTAGCCTGAAATGCTTCAAAACAAGGAACTGCAGTTCTGCTTTCACCTGCAGCAGAGCAAATTGGTAAGTGTTAACATATCTTCACATCACTGAAGGCAAACGTTGATCTTTTAGCATAAAACAAAAATGACATTTCTAATTTTTAATCTAATTTTCTAAATGGCTGATGCCAAGATTAGTCTGAGTCAGAGACCATGGTTTAGTGATGGACTTGCACACATAAAGTGCTGCTTCTAAGAACTTCACGATATCCTTTCAAACCACATCTGACCCACAACACCAAATACCTCAGCCTGTGTTCAGATGGGCTCTGGATGCACTAAAGCAGCAAACTGTCTTGCATTTTTAACTTAAAAACTAATGATAGAGTAGTAATCTTTCATTCCCTTTTTATGCTGAGGCACTAATATGTTGGGTCCGATTCTGAGCTCTTGCAATGGCACAGAAGTGGCATCTAGATGCGCCTATCTGGGGCATTTACATATTGCAGAGGCTTAACAGAACTGCAGTATTTCAATATAAGACTATCATCCTAGGGACTGATAAACAGATGGTGCTCCTATTCCTGAGCACCAGTGAGCTCAACAAAGAAGAATATGTGGGCTTTTTTTACTTAAAAAAAAAAAAAAAAGAATTTGAGAGTTACGACACCAATCTGTGCTCATATTCTAGTTTACTCTCTAAGCTTATGTTACAAATAGAAAATCAGATGAAAATTTGCAAGTCACAAGAAACATCCAGATCATCCTCAGATAAGCAGATTCCAATCATAATATTCAGACAGTAGTCTCATGTATCTGTGGTTGGCTCATTACTGCACTTTAAGTAGTGACTTTTGCTTGTTTCAAGTAACAGCAATTAGAGGAGACTTTTTAGCTGAGTTTAGACAAACTTTTAAAATAATACAATTTAGTTTTAGTGCAAATTCATCCTTATTTTTTGTGTCCCTTATGCTGCAAGTTTAATGGCTGAAGACCAATTCTGAAACTCATCTTGCAACTGAATAGCAGCACTGACTGCCATTCCTCCTGACTGATGCAGCCACACTGCAATGGTGTGGTTATCTTGTGGTCATCTTGCGGGCTGAGGTATGGAAATCTTACCCTTTGCAGCAGGTTCTCTCAAAATGGCGAGGATTAGCTAAATACTCCTATTTAAACTTTTCCAGGTAGTGTGCCTGGCAGGGAGGGTCCGCTGGAGCAGTTTTGGATGTTTTGGAAAGGTGTTTATTCCTGGCAATAAGCAGTTTGGGATGGGCTACTAGGAAGGAAGCCACTGTCCTGGCCCAGCTCTTGCAGAGTTTGTGTCTGTCAAAGCAGAGTGTGAGGAGTTCCTTTTCTCTGGGTTAGCAGCATGGCTGTTTACTATAATTATACTTTGCCAAAGTCATAGCTGGCTTAAATGTAGAGATATGCTCTCAGTTTGGAGAGGGCTGTGTATCTGTGGTCATTCAAGTAGCTCATGGATCAGAAAAGCACTCTGCTACTCATTCCCTTAAGGAAGCTTTTCCAAGAGTCACTTGAAATCCCAGTTTATTTATAAGCTCTCATCTGCTTATCAATATTTAAGTTAATTTAGTTTCATTTGGTCACTTCATTCCATAATGGAACCCTACTAGTTTAACAGGAAACCACTGATATATTTTGGAATTGTGGTTGGTTTGATGTTGCCTGCAGCATATAGTTATAGCTCTGTTTATTCAAATCCTGATGTTAATATACTGCAGATCTACTTTTCAGCTGTAAACTGGTTGAGGTTTTCCTTTGCAACCATGTTAAAGACATTACTGACTCCCTTTTCTCCTTGCATTACTGGCATTCTTCTCCAGGACTGCAAGAAAGAAGTAACCAGTAAGTAGAAAACACAGCTCTTGTAATTTCAGGTCATCAGCCCTTACACCAAATTCACATAAATCAACAACATCCTTATCATCTTGGCTACTTGAGACTTGTAGCAGAAAATGCAGGTGTAGTAAAGCAGCTGCAGTATTATGCAGTGATACTACTGTGTGAGAGAAGCACCTATGTCAAGAGCAGATGATATATCTGCTGAAAACTCAAGAAAAATTCTGTAAGTTAGGAATTAAAGTGGTTTTGTTCTAAAATACACATAAGAAAGCAGTGAGACCAACTTGAAAGACGTACTAGAAGGAAGTTGGGAAAACACCAGCATTGCGTAACTTGGAACAGTTAATGCTACAGGCGTTTTCTTTTATGAACCTCCCTTATCCTGGCTTGCACTGACTTAGCACAATTGCTCTATTTCCTCAATTCTGGATATTGTTCAACTTCACAAGCTGCAGTAGTTTGTATTCGAAGGAGACAGACAGAATCAAACAGACAGACAGACAGACTGGGCAGGGAGGCAGAAAATCCCGAACTAGAATCATACCACCTCCAGGAGCAAATTCTACAGCTCCAACAAAGGCAGATTTAACAGGGGGAAACTCACTCGGACACCACTCTCGCCTAGGTAGATTGTTAAGGATAAATTAAAATTATGTTTTCCCATGCTGAACAGCGTTTTAAAGCCTGCTTTATGGTTTACAGTAGAAATTGCAAAATGTATTTCAGAGAGTCATACCAGCAAGCCTGCCACTGCAGCAAAGCAGAATACGCTTCTTCTTCTTAATACTCAGTTGTTTGACCACATTTTTGTAATAGCAGGGAAAGTAACAAGAAAGCCAGAAAAAATCCCAAGGCACAGCATTATTTGAAAAAGACACAGGTCAGTTAAAGGTTCCTTCTAACACTTGAGGTTTGTCTGTATCTGGAGATCTGTAGAATAAATCGGTTTACAATGGATGTTCACGCATGAACTCTCAAGTAGACATTTATTTTTCAAATAATTATCTTCTAGATCTCCTTCTCCCCCCTCCCTTCCTCTAAGCTCATCATCTTTGTGCTCAAAATGTTCTCATCTCAGCACTTCTCTTTGCTACCCAGGGCATCCTTAGCCCACTCCAATCTCAATTTCTCTGTTTGATCTTCCTCTTATTTCCTTCTCTCCCCCTCAAAAAAGAAATCTACTCTGTTATGTTTGACTGTCGTTCCTACAGCTGGTCCTGGTGTAGGTCTTCCTGACCACATAGCCCAGGTTGTCCCTTCTGCAAAACCCATGTTTGACTGGCACTAAAACGCTCAGTCCCACACCAGATGACTCCATTCCCCACCCTTGTTTCTCAGCAGCTTCCAGTCTCACTCTCACAACCCTCTACCTCAATGACCGCTTACAGACTCTGTGCCAGTCTGGCCTTCCCAGACTCCCCTTCCCTCTGCTGATCTTGTGTCTCCTATATATTTGGATCAGCCAGTTTCCTTCATGCTGGGGAACAAGCAAATTCTGAAGAAGCTGAAAAACCACTGGAGTAGAGACCTGGCTTCAATTATTTCAATCTGAAAGGCTGGCAGAACTGAACACAGAAAGAGACAGGCTTTCAAAAACAATAGGTGGCAACTCAAGCAGCAGATGCTGCCCCACTGGGAAGGAGGGAACTCGTGAAATTTGGTCCTTCTGCGCAAGGGGTGGACTACTTAGTGGTAGCTCTTATTTAAGAGAGATCATGATGACTCTTAAAGTCCTGTTGGAGTGCAAGCCATGGGACTGGCTGCCTAGAAGACAAATAATAGTTGAATAGACAGAGAAAGTAATATGAATGGGTTGTGAAAATCTGTCATATATATAAAGATTTTAGGATTACGAGCATTTACAAAAAGAAATTGATAGACAATTGAGAATTTAAACAGGATGGCTGCAGGTGTAACATTCCAATGCAATAAACTTCCCCCAAACTCATTTCTTAAAACATGCAACATCTTTGAGGACCAAATTTTGCTCTTTGATACTCCATACTAATTCTCCTTCAGCCTGCTGCTCTCAGGAAAACTGTGGATACAACATGTGGTACAAGGAGTTCCACAGTGCCACTAGAGGAGAAAATTCTGTCTTTAGTCCCATCACACAGCTGAACTGATTATGCAAACTTCTGCTGCACCCAGATTGCTAAATCCACAGCTATAAGCAAAGTAAAAGAATAAGACTGATTATAATGCATTAATACATTGCTGTTTTCATCAGTAAAATGATGAAACCCACTGAAGATGGGTTAAGAAAGGCAAACCTCAGGTAGTAGTGCAACGGTGGCTGTTGCGTGAAGTCACAACCTGTGAAGAGCTTTGCATTTACTCCTGTGAAAAAGCCACAGAAGATCTGTGACTAATCACAGTGTTGTATCTCTCATCAAAAAGAGTTCCAGGAACTTGGTGTGATGTACTCACCACTCAGCTAATTGCTGAAACCTCATCCCTGCTAGATCACTTGATCAAGCATCACAGTTAGGACATTAGTAGGACTTTCACAGAAGCCTTACTCTGAAATGCATTATACAGGCTGAGAAAATTGAGGCTGCTCAGCCTAGGGAAGAGAAGCTGCATGGAGACCTCATAGCAGCCTTCCAGTATCTGAAGGGGGCCTACAAGGATGCTGGAGAACAAGGATGCTGGAGAAGGACTCTTAATCACTAGGACAAAGGGTAATGGGTTCAAACTTAAACAGGGGAAGTTCAGGGTAGATATAAGGAAGAAGTTCTTTATTGTGAGGGTGGTGAGGCACTGGAACAGATTGCCCAAAGAAGTGGTAAATGCTCCATCCCTGGCAGCGTTCAGTGCCAGGCTGGACAGAGCCTTGGGCAACATGGTCTAGTGTGAGGCGTCCCTGCCCATGGCAAGGGGGCTGGAACTAGATGGTCTTAAGGTCCTTTCCAACCCAAACCAGTCTATTATTCTATGTTCTGATTCTCTGCTGACTGTTTGCCACTTAAAAAGTGCAAAGACAAATGAAAAGCAAAAGCTGAGAAATGAAACACATAGCAGTGACGTGCCAGCTTCCTGTGTTTAAAGCCCAAAGATATGAATGAATGTATAACAGAAAGCATCTCAGGCCCTATGGGTCTGTCCAATGCACTGACTATATGTAGTATTTTACAGCTGAGCAAATTCTGCTGCTTGGCTTCAGTAAGAGTTTTTCACTGTAAGGGTGTTGGGATTTGTCTCCCTCTTCCTTTACCCCTGCCTTGAAAGCATATCCACCTGTAGAAAAGTCAGCCATGAAAAGAATATGAATCCTTCCACTGAAAGATTCATAATCAAAACTCCAACTGTTCTTGAAGCACACCAGTTATTTCAAGATTTGCCTTCTCAAGTCTACACCAATTATTTCTGTTTAGAATTTTCTCCATAGAAAGAGGAAGAATGGCTACTTTATTTCCATAATATATGAGTTTTGACTTACTATCAAGGTTCTCCAAGTGATTTCAAAGCACAGAAAGAACCCCAAAACTAGCAATCAGAAAAGGAAGATGTCCTGCTATGGCTACAGAGAGCATCTTCTCATAGAATTAAGGGGCTGGTACGCTATTCTTTTCTCCATCACTTTCATACCTCTGTGCAGCAAAGCACATACTTTGCTGGTTTGTTCTGTGATTACACCCACAATGAAAACTGAATAGATGCTTTCCTGAGCTGAATGCCCAGCACCCGCTGCTTTTGCTCACTGGACCCTCACTGTCTGCAGCTGAGCCTCCCACATGCAGCTTAAATGGCACTTAAATATAGGAAACCACCTTTTCAAAGCCTGGCAGAGAAATGCTATTGACGTTTGACATGTTCTAGATTTAAATTAGACCTTACCCATTTCTCCCCAGAAGAAAGGGTTGATTCCACCTGTTGTGCAGTTGTACACCAACATGTTTTTTGGTCTGGAAAAGAGAAGTATTATTTTAAGCTGTATTAGAAAAGCACCCACAGCTTTAAGTAACAGAACATGAAATCTAACAGCCCAAGGAACAGTAACATCAGCTCATAAAAAATATATTTTTCATAAACATGAAAATGCAGTATAAAATACAAAGTTTTGATAAGATCCAGTCAGATTCTGGAAAATAGATGAAGTTAGTAAAGACAGTTGGGGTTTAATAAAAATAATCCATATATAACTCATGAAAAGTTAGAAAACCAATAAGGAAAGTGTGCATACTGACAAATTTCTGATTACATTTTTCCCCCAATAGTTTCTCTAAGTATATTGTAAATAATTGGCCCAAGCCAACCTCAGGGACACACTGTATTTTACAATCATTTTCGTAACAGATATGATTTTTGTTACTTTTTAAACTCCATTTGTTATGGTGGTGATCACGAATCAATCCATTTCATCAAAATTCTCATTTTAATATCAAATACAGTCTGGTTGTTATTTGGGCATGAAACTAAATATTGATTAGACTGGTTTCACGTCTTCCTTTAATATAAGACGTGAACAGCTTTTTCGACCTAAACCTGCCTTGCCAAGGGTGCAAGTGATCAACACAGCATTTTTCTTACTCTGCATTAGCAGCTGAAGCCAAAATGCTAGAAGAAGTGAGATCTGGCCTTGAACACGGGATAGCAGCTTGGCTGGAAGATACAGCATCTCAGTGCGTCTAGGGTGCCTGTTGTGCTCAAAGCCTTTCTCCACGGGAGGAGGCTGCCCATGATGAGCTCTCTTTTAAAAACTCCTGTGACTGAAGAGACCAGGAGAGAGAACCCCTAAACCTGGGATAGGAAATCTCACACAGCAGTATCTGAAAACTGCATTTGGATAATGCAGTTTTAAAGGTGCTTTTTTTTAACAATGCTTTGATATCATGGCATTAACTGTGTATTAGCATTATTATAATCCTCAGCAGGCTTCTAGGGGTGGTTAGTACTGACAGACATGTGTCAGGCTCTGAATCTATGATCTCCCGTAACTTTGAATTACTGAGTAGAAGTCTGATAGAGTGTTAAACATAAAAATGCCCAGTAGTGCTTTATTTGGGAAACTGCATCATTGAAACAATCCAGCAACTCACTAAGGATTAAATCGGTAATACGTGCCCATGTAGAAAACTCACCTAGTACTACACACATAGCCTGATGGAAAGTGCACTGAAGTGAAAGCACAGACTTCCATTAACTCCAGTGGGTCAGGGCCATTAAACACCTTGAAGAGGCTTCCACTGAAGATTATCTCCTTGTTGATTTTATTCCCTTCTCCACTCTCCAACTGAGTCAGTGACCTTGGTAGAGTGCAGAGCTTTGCAGACTTCTACACTATGTACTGAACATTGCAATTCTCTGCTAAGTTTTAGAATCTAATTTCTGTTGGTAATGTCACATGCCCTGAAGGATACTCAATTTCTGATTAGAAGATTGGAAAAAAATTAAAAATTAAACCATACAAGCTATGTTTCAAGACAGCACCTAAACCCAAAATGCTCTGAGAAATCAAATTTACAGAAGACTCAGGCTCTTGATTTTTGTATACAGATTGCTAACCTTGGGGTTGTGCCTAGCTAGACAAAGCCTTAAATCAAGTTCTGCAATTGCTCCTTTAGCCTATAATTATTTGTGTGAGAACCAGATTAAAACCATGTATCTTTTTCCAATGAAAAGTTAGAAAAAATGGCATTTCTTCTACCATGGCCAGAGCCAGGAATTCTGCTTGTGTGCTGATACTGCTCATGAACATGTGTTCACCTCCTTTTCTGGAGCCCTCTTCATCTAAAGGCTCTCAGAGGTGTGTGTGTGAGGAGAAGCTGTATTTATTTTTCCCAGTCTATGTTGCTTTGGCTGTTGCTGATGGACAGGCACAAAGCAATGAGATAAATCTGTAGAGCTAGTGAACTGCCTTTTAAGACCCTTTTAGGATCCCTGTATTTAGGTTACTGTATGCGGCTCTTCCTCAGCTCAGAGGGCTTACTCTGTCTTTCAGAGTAAAATACTTATGCCTTTTATTTGGCTGGTACTGATTTCCCAGAACTGCATAAACATCCAGAATTATTCATGTGGTTTACTCTGCAGCACTTCCTACCTAATGATTTAAGGTCAGAGTCACAGGTTCACAGGAAAAGAGCTTAAATCCTTAATGTCACTTACACATACCCTTCTAAACAATGCCAAGAATGAAGGTTTTTTAGATCATGTCCCCTGTCATATGAACTCACATTTATATTGTGTTTTCCAAGGAAAATGCAGTGCATTTTCACCAAGGAAACTCTAGGGGAGAAAACGTGCACCAGAAAATGAATCAACCAGGCTCTCACACAGGTTTTCAATTAGCATCTGGCTCCCTTTAGAGTCCCAGTGCAGGTAATGCTCAAGTCTGCCACAACAGGAGTGCCTTCCCACCTGTGCACAGCAGTGTACCACCCAGCTGCAAGGGTGAGGTTGATGGCGACGTCTACTGGGATCATATCTGCCACTGCTTCATTGTTGGCAATGACAGTCCGCAGAATCCCTTTGCCTGCCTGTGGAACAAAGGAAAACAGTCACTAACGTAAGACCATGGTAAAATTTCATCAGCTTGGACTAAGGAAACACTGCCATGTTAGCACTTTTCAAGCCTGGCACCTGCTGCAGAAGAGTATTTGGTTTCTGTGGAAACAAAGATGGATCCCACTATTTTGTGTTTCAAGAGGAAGTCTGAAACATGATGACAACTGTGCTGCATATAATAAGAGAAGCTGTGACTCTTATTTAACTCAGTATGAAAGAAATACCTTAGGAAAGAGATATATTTGAATTTAATGAAGTAAAATTCCCAGTGATATCTGAAGATGCATTTTCTTCAATGACACAGGCTGACAGAGGTCTGAGTGCCCTTCAAAGACAGTAGTCACTTTGGAAATGACACCAATAGACTCTTTGAAAAGTTTACTCCCTTTCCTTTGGATGTGTTCACATCTTCCTGTTCTCAAAAGCTGTGTCTGTTAAGCACAAAGATACAGTCAGGACATGGCCCCTGCCTTGAAGAGCTTGCAACCCAATGACTCAGAAAATGGATGAGTGAAAATACAAAGTACTGACAACCAACATTTTGCTTTGGTTGGAAGTGCATTTGTGAGGGCATCAAGTCTCCCCAGTATGTATATATTTAACCTGAATGTTTATGAAGGAGTTTCCCTCATGACCAACTAGTATTTGGAGGTTTAACAGGGAGAGAAATGGCAACAGATGGCAACAACATGGCAGACTGAACGTAAGAAAACAATTCAGCAATACAAAAACATGGAGATGAAATGGGGTGAAGGAACTTCACCTTGTGTGGCACATATGAGGACTGAACAGAGCACACAAAAAAAAGAACCCCTCAACAGCAAAGTCAAGGTTGCAATCAAGTTACCTAGCACGTGGGAAATAAAATGCAGTGAAGCTGAGGACCCAATGAAAAACTTGGGAAGATAAAAGTGCTAGTGAAGCAAGGAATTTTCATGAGCTAAGACTCCTGAGCAGTCTCATCGCATCCTTGGTGAAGCTGGCAGAGGGATCATAGACAGACTCAGAAACAGGAAACCATGTAAGTTTTCCTGTATGACTCCATCCTCCTCAAACCCACGGCATGCAGTTATCTTCTGCTGCCCTAAGCTGAACCTCAGCTGAACCACATATATGCTTAGAGATTGAAACTTTAACCTGTAAAACCTGGAACATCCCCTTTTTTTGTTTTTCTTCCTACTTACTACTGTTCTAACTATTACCTAGTTAGTTACTATTACTAACTACTAATAGTAGTTAGTAGTCTACTAACTACTATTTTTCAAGCAAAAAAAGCAAAAAGAACCAAAGGAAGCCATCAAACTATAGCCATGAATTTTCCACTTCTGTGAACACATGCCCGCTGAAGAGCACTGTGTGATCAACTATCACATTTTCATAGGTACACTGATGACCTGTTTGAGGTCTTCAAAACTAGAAAGTTTGATGAATGTGCTGCAGACATGCCTTTATTCAAGCAGCATGTGATGGTAATATACACATGAATGAATTAGAGATTTCATATATTGTGTATTTACCAAAGGCTTCAGGTTTGAGTGTTTTAAGTTACTTTATACATTGGAAATGGTTTGGTGCTTCTTTATCACGTATGTCTTGATTTCTCTTTATAGCTGCTGATTTTTTTCTCTTTAGTGAAGTAGAAGCTACTGCAGCTGAAGCCTCCAAAATCATTTCCCAATCTGAGCCTGATGTTTCTGGACAGCCTCCCAGCTGAAGTGCTTTAGGGCAAGTCACTGTCCAGAACATGACTTAAATCACCGTTCTGCCTTACAGAGCCACTGCCTTGCAGGGAAGAAGGTCTTTACATGCAATATTGGAACAGTGAGACAAAATGCCTCAATTACAGTCCAGTGGAAATGTAATTAATTTCATTTTGTTCTTCAATCAACAAAGCTTCTCCTCACGGCAGCTGAAGCAACTGTAGGCAAAAGAAACATAATTACATTACCCAGAACAATTTGAACTCCCATATTTCATGAATATTTAAAATAAATATATCTATTTATGGAATGAAATGATCAGTCTCAAATGTTGTAGTGGTGGCTGATGAAAAAAGTCTTCACAAGGTCTGGAGTTCAGATTCTTCCCAGATGATCCCAAAGACCATCTGAACCAAATCTGAGTCTGGGGGTTGTTCTCCATATAGGATGAGCTTGGGTAAGAAGTTGAAAGTTAGTATTTTGGTATGGGGGAGACACCTTAAAAAACAAACAAACTGACAACCAAAACACTTTACTTTTGCTTTCTCCATCCTTAATTAAGGCAAACAAAACTACTTGAGTAATAAATACAGTCTGAAGCCAAGAGAGCTGGTTGTAATCACACAAATTGCAGGTAATCAAGCTAATGCATAACTCAGATGTTCAAGGGTTAATTTTCAAATTACCAAACAGGAATTATCAATTCACCAAGCACATTTACTCAAACCATGCATTTATTTCCCCCGTGCCCTTCCCCAGAAGAGCAGAAGTGTCTTGGAACCCTAATAATAAATACTTTTCACTTCCAGATACCTTGTACCAGTCCAGCTAAGTTCAGTAGCAACTAGAGATGGTACAAGACAAATACTGTCTTGTCAGCACTGGCAATCCCCACTTGCTTCTCCACATCACGGAGTCTCTGCTCCTGACTGATGCTAGCCAACACTGCTGCCTGTAAGGCCAAAGAGCTGCTGGACATAAGCAACAACCTGGTGTGTGCACCCTGCACCTATCTTCATTGCTCTTTGTTTTTTTTTTTTTTTTCTTGGTTAAGTCTTGGTATATTTACATATCAAATCATCACATTTCATCACTGGAGAGCTTAGTGCAGATGACATGAATTTCATTGTATCTTTTATTTCCTATACTGACGAACCTCAAGAGTTTCAATCCTGAACCAAAAAATGCCATTTCTGTTTCAAAACTGTTTCAGTGCAAGTGAAAGCTTTTATATAAAAGGGAAGTTATTTACTACACTGACCCTAGAATCTCAAAACCTTTACTTTCCACAGAGCTAATCTGGAGATAAAGGTACAAGCTGGCATCTGTGTGTGAAACGTGGCCTGAGTGAAGCAACCATTAATTCTACTGTTGCATTCAGCAGGGCTAGAAAGTTTTTGCTTTGAAGAATAGAAAATACTAGTTACTGGTATGTGTGGCAAACGATAAGCATATAAAATATATGCAACCTCTAGTGTAAGTACTTAATGCAGACACTATTAAAAACCTGACATATGGACAAAATTTCCAAATACTTAACCATTAGTTGTTTTTTTACTTGTTGGCAGATTAGAAGAAAATAAGAGGGGGGAAATGCTTTTTAAATGACAAAGTATTTGATTGGCATGTTTGTATATGGCTGAAAGCATACGAGTTTGGCCTGTGTTTTGTAACATACTGGCATATGATAACATCTATGACAGCTAGCTGCTGTAGTTTGTTACTTAGGTCATTCACTTGTGGGGAACAAAGAGCAATGCAATTGAACTTTTTTGTACAACATCCATCTTGCAAACCAATTCTGGATGAATTTTTGTGACAGACTAATGCTCAAAAGTAACCATAATAACATCACAACTCACAGATACAAAAGTTAGAACCTATCACATAAAAATATAAGGAGTGGATCTGCAAAATGAAATAACTGCAGAACTTTATCATGATGAGAACATCATGGATGAAACAGTGAAAACAGTGCAAGATGCTGTGAGTAGAGCAGAGCAACAGTACCAGCATATGAGCAGTCAGTAATATGTAAAAGGCTGATGGATAATTATTTTAAAGAAACTGTGACATGAATAGAAGCTAATAACACTTTGTGAACACAAATGATGTGTTTTTGGGGCTTTTCAATGTCTCCAAAACATGGGGTTTCAGATAAAAGCATTAGCTGGGATATACCCACTAATTTCACCGGCCCTGTGGATGCCAGTATTAACTGTAATAGTTTCTATTTATGCTCTACTTCAGGTATAAATGAGCTTTTCTAACAAGATGATATTTGGATTTTATTCTGCTCTCCTATCATTCTAGACTATTAATCCTTTTATACACACTGCAGCAGGCTGATTACAATAATTTTTTTACAAAATAAAAAAGTTGGACAAATCATACATGAACAAAAATATCTGTCCATAACTACACAGCACTGTGTAGTGACAAATAGACCCAAGGCAACATTTTTAGTTCAGAAACAAATACAAGCCAGGAGAAGAGGCATACAACTTTGTTGTTTTCATACTTTAAATTGTAATGATTGTTTTCATATTACAGGCAATATTTTACCAAGTTATTCATTATTTATCTTATGGGTTTTGTTCCTCACTATTTTGCACAGTAGTTATTTACACCAGTGTTAAGCAAAGATACAGTGAATTATCCATGTGACTGGCAGCATATGAATTGATAGTTACACATATTATTTGGATGTACTCTGCACATGGGCAAATGCTGTATAACGCAATGGCAGGTGAGACCCAGAATCTTTGTTATTTGGAATGGTCACAAACTATAGCAATGTACTTAAAAACAATACATATGACAATAAATGAAAGGATAAATAATGTTGCCTTGTATTGATGGTATGGTAATCTGGCCTGGAAAATGAAGTTCTAAGACAAGACTCAAGCTTTAACACTTGTGATTTACCCTACTTTCAAGGATGCATCTTTTGCCCTTTCTTTGAAAATTTGCCCAAATTTGTCCAAAACTTCACTTTTTTCAGAGTTTTTAGAAGCTGTAATTCACATTAGTGAACCAGCAACATGAATACTCTTTCAATGTCCTTTTTTGAGCACAGCATAAACAGACAGTCTTTTGGGTCCTACATGCATAAAAGTCTATGGCAAGTGTGTGACATCTTTCTACAAGATTCAGAAAACTGCTATGATCCTTTTTCACACGCCGTTTCTAAGTGGGGCTGTAGAGTAACTTTACAGTTGCTATTTTAGGCACTCAAACTCCACTTTAAGGGGAGCTTAAATAGTAACCAGACATACCGCAATAAATATTCCACTTGTGCCGTTGAAGTTGTCAATCCAACCCTGCAAAAAAGAACAATGATTACTACTTCTATCAATGACACATTGCTTACAGAGGCTTTGAAATAGTCAAAAGCTGTAATGCTGTGGTGTAGACAAAGAAGCAACAAGACACCAATTACAATGGGTGCCAGCCTATCTGGGACAGCTGCCAGGAAACTAACCAGTACAAAGTACCTAACTGATTTTAAATAGGGGATGCATTGTACGATACCCCATTCTATCTGCAATTTACCAGTCAACAACAAAATCTAATTTTGTTTTTAGAAACCACTTATTTCCTATTATAACTTGGCTACAGGAATAAACTCTGGCTTTAAACATTACAGTGTCGTGGTGCTGTCACACTTGCTGAAAATGGTCAGTGTGTTATATACCCTCTGACATACAAAATGCAGATGTCACCAAGACTGATTTAGTTACTCCAGCTAATATCTAAGGCAACTGCCACTTGCGGGAGCTAGAGTTAAAAGCAGTGATGAGCTGTCTGGCCCAAAACAGGTTATGACACCTAAGAGAATTCGCTTTGTCTTTCCAAGATGGGAGGCTTGGCTTAGAGCCTTTGCTGTATCTGAGCCATCTTTGGCAGACTTCAAGCTGCATGAAAGCCAAAGGTGACTTTATGTTGCCTTTGCAATTTGGCTGCTATGTTAGCACACATTATTCTTACCAGTATATTTAGCTTAGTAAATTATTTCAGTCCAAAAGTACTGTTGTATTTAATCACTGTGTGGCTAACATTTGTATCTGCAACAGGCCTATGCAAGTGTGAATCCAGCGAATTCAGTGACTACCAACATAAGACAGAGATACGAGATCCTGCACATGACTGTGAAATGCTTTCAATGACCATGTGAACTCCTGTGCAGATCAGGATCTCATTAATAGGCTGACTAGACCATGGAAAGACTCAAAGCAGAATGCATCAGGACTACGACCGACCCTCATATCTTGTGTTTCCCCATCTAGTACAGAAACTCCCCTGTGTGCTTGTCTGGGCACAATCCTCTGCCTGTAAGACTGTCAGCTGCAAGTCCAACATTCTGCACCATTATTATCCCAGCCTTGTTATTGTTATTATTGCTTAAATGTGTTCTTGTGACTTGGAGACAAGAGTTTTTCCTGAAGATGCTGAAGAAGTCTTGCTGTTCTACTCCAGCACAGGTCTTCTACCTCTTCCACATGTTTTCCTGTGAACTGGAGTACCTGTTTCTCAAGCAGACAAGTAGGTAGACAAGTTGATACAAGTAGGGAGAGATTCCTGACAGTGCTGCAGCTGCAGCAGTATCACAGAATCATTGAATACTTAGGGTTGGAAAGGACCTTATGATCGTCTAGTTCCAACCCCCCAAAGAGCTCTCAGCAGAGAATTGGTACATATTAATGCTTACCGGGAAAGGCTCATGCCAGCTAGCTCCCACGATGGATGGCCTGATGATAGCAATATTCAGGTTTCCTTTCTCTTGCTGAATCAGGTATTCTGACAAGGCTTTGGTGTAGGTGTAAGTGTTAGGCCAGTCACCAAGCAGCTTGGGCGTGATGTCTTCAATGATAGACTCATCCAACCACCTACAGGAAACAAGGAGATCATCATTATCTGCCATACAGAGAGAGAAAAGACAGGAATCCTCACCTGAAACAAAGGATAAGCCAGTCTCAAAGCCATTTAAGACAAAGCAAGGAACAACTGGTTTGGATTTAGAACATCTCTGTTGGAGAAAGGTTACTTTTGTCCTCAAAGTGCAAAATAACCCTAGTGAGCTTCATGCTATGCTGTCCAGCTCAACTTCAGGCATCTATACAATCTCATTGTAAAGCTGTCTCTTGTGTGCTTTATGCTTCACTGCAATCTGTAACATAAATACAGCCGTGGTATGATTGAGGCTTCCAGTCGAGCACTCTAACCAGGCAGTGCTCAACCGTAGCCAACACAGTCCCTATATACTCCCAAGTACATTTCAGGAGATTCCTGGTAACCTTGAGTCCCTCAGTTGAGCAGCATTACAAAGGTCTCAAAAGCTAGAACAACATACTAGAGGGATAGTATTCTAGTAGCGCTATTAACAGTTTAAATGCTTCATCCTACTCGTTTTCCACAGGCTTGTTCCTATAGGGAGTTAGGAAACTGTCAGTGCTAGCTATGTAAAAAAAACCCAAACTTTGAAACAAAAATATTTTGGTTTTTTTGAAACAAAAACACCCCAGTGAGTACTTTTTTTTTTTTAAGGTACTCAGGTATCTAATCCATCAGAAGAAGTTATGCATAGACCTTTTAAAAAGTGGCCCTCACCACCGCAGTGCTGCCTGCAGTGGTGGCCTAAGGCTCAAAGGCTCTTCCCTGGCACACTGTCAAGGCATCACTGGCCCTGCCAGCATTTGGGTCTAAAGGACAGGAACTGGCCTTACTTCCAGAGCCCTTGCACTCCGCTGCCAATCCCTGACAGGCTTTCAGCAGTCTGGTGTTACACCACAGAAACAAAGATTAACTCCTATAATCCAATTTGTAATTAAGTCAATGGAGTTCAGACTGAACTGCTGTGTTCTTCCCAGGGGCATTGCAAGGATACTGTTCCCTGCATATCCCCACTTCACCCCTCCTTATCCTGAATTTCAGAAGCAGGTGGAGGTCAAGGGGAGAGGAATGAGGTTGAAACTGGCACACTTGATCATATCACCTTAAATGTGCAAACACCTGATGGCTCAGGTGGCACACGACTTTTTGGATGGCTCTCATCAAACACAGATGGAAATACTACAGGAAAACTGACAGACGAGAAAACACTGATTCACTGAAACTGCCAACAGTTCGCATGGGAGGGTTGAATTCAGTGATCTTTCATTTTTGGAGCACATTCAAAAGACTCTGACAGGTTTTAGAATACAGATTTTTCTTTTAGTTAAAAAAAGGCCTTATGGAGGCACAAATACGTTCCTTTGCAACCCTAGTCCCATGCTTCAGAAACACACATGGCAGAAAAAATGTTCAAGCATAAAATATGGAGTTGAACTACACTGAGGCTTATAAGCAGCACACAATATTGACTTAATTTACAAAGCCTGCTTAGGCAGCCATTGAACCCAGCTTCCTCAGGGCCTCAGCTAAATTGCACTTGTTTGAATCTGTTGAGTAATTAATTACCAGGCTACCAAAAGGAGACGTCTATTTCTGCAGAGCCTGAAGACTAGGTTTATCTGGGAACTCAGACTAAGCTGCAAAAAAGCCTTTTTCTCATTCTCTTCCCTTCTATTTGTATATTTTTACTTAACTAATAGTTGCTCACCTGTTAGCATTCTCATGAAGCAAAGGCAGCTGCAGAAGTACAAGGAAAAGCAACTTCCCCTACTCCTCATCCTTCCAGGCAGGCCTCTGCATTACTTTCAGTGGCCATCAAGGGAACCACGCTCCTGCCTGTCTCAGGGTACCATCCTCCCAGGTGATTTCATCTACCAGCATTACCATCACAGGAGCGCTGAGCTGACAGTTCAGTGAGGTGAAATGGTCTTCTTTCCCTGTGACCTACTTTGAAGATTTTGAAATGCTAAATCACAAAGCTACGGCTTTTGCTCACTGCTGCAATTGCCCCGTAGAAACAAGAGATGCAAATGAAACCATTAGTAACCTCTTCTTTCACCATGTATATGTGCCAAATTACACTGCCATAGGAAAATATAACTCTCTGTGTTAACCACTTTGCATTAGTAAGACGCTGTCTTTCTTGTAAGTAATGATGGATCTACGTTTTCTGCAATAACAAACACAGTTCTTCTTCACTGTGTGCTCTGTTCCTTACCTCAGCACACCCTTCAAAGCTGATTTCACCCAGCTTTAGATTAAGGCAAATCTTGCTTGATGTGGCAGATTATATGTTTCCTTTATTGGCCTGGCAGCACTTAGAAGTGTGACTTCTGGTTTACACAGATTAAGCCTAAGGCTTCAGTTGCAGGTTAAATATCAAAATACAGGAAAGCAGGGATATAATAGGAGGATAAGAACAGAAAAAAGAAACAGCTGGGAGTCCTATTTGAGACTGTGTAAACTGAAGAAAGAATCATAAGCATATATCAAGTGCACGGCCAAAAGCATGATAAAATGAATCTGTTATTGCACCCATTTGTGTGATCATACCCCCTAATGTACTTGCAGAAGAGCACTTTAAGACAAGAGTTGTTTGTGAAAATAATCTTTCACAGCTGGCTGATGCAAAGCATGACATGCATTTCTTCCCCCTTTTTGAAGGGAGTTTGTATTTTCTTGTCTGCTTTATTTCCTCCCCCCCTTTTTGAAGGTAACATTCTGATACCTGTTCATCTTTCTCTTAAACCTTCTGTACTCAGATATCCACACATTACTTCTTCCACTTACATGGAGAATCACTCCACTTCTGCATCCACTTACAAAGGGGCATCACTCCAATCTCCTTCCAACCCTGCCTTGTCTTCTCTCTCTCTCTCCAAGTAATCCTCTGCCCTTTACAGCCTCTCAGTTTTCTCTATCCCATTCTGCCCATGTTCTGTCATCCCAACATATAATCACAGACTGGTTTGGGTTGGAAGGGACACTAAAGATCATCCAGTTCCAATCCCCTGCCACGGGCAGGGACACCTTCTACTAGGCCAGGCTGCCATCAACAATGGGTGCTCAACACCCCAAGGGCTTTCCCCATCCTGCTCCTTCACACACTCTATGGCCCAGTGCATCTCTTTACATGTTGTCTTTGATTTGCAGAACATTTTCCAAACCAATGACCCTGGAGACAAGTGTCAATTTTCAACAAGGCCCACCTGATTTCAACACCTTTGAAAGCAGTGGTTTCACTGCTGTGTTGTTGTTGCTGTGACAACACTGTAAAGAAACAGATGTCATCCTAGCTGAGGGCATGCTGTGATTTCTCTCTCACTAAAAGTATCTCAAGGTGGTGAATTCTGGAGTATGAAAAACAGGAGAAACAGTAAAAAAAACCTTAAAATATAGCAAAAGAGCAAGAACCGTAATTTCTAAGTATGTGGCTGAGAAAAAAGCCCTCACTACCAAGATAAACGCATCAAAGCACACTCTGACAGCTCATACTCTGTCACTCAGCCTTTCTTTCAAACACCATCCTCTCGGCTGCACATGCAAACTACAATAAATAAATTCTTAGTGTCTTACATGAAGTAGCTGGGGTAGCCAGGAGTAACCTCTGGGGTAGCCAGGCACTTCAACACATTACTGATTAGCATTCAGACCTTTGCTGGAGTCTTATGTCCAAAGTTGCAAGTAAGGGTAAGTTTTTGGGAACAGTGAAATGTATTATTGATAGTGATGAACTCCAAAGGACACTGTAAAACTGAGTCAGTGGTCAAAAAGGTGGCAGATTAGCTTCACTATAAATAAAAATAAGGTAATGCATTTAGGGAAAAGCAGTCTAAACTGGTCTTAGAGGTTGCAGAACTCAGAACTGGCAGCTGCAGCTCAGTAAGAGCTAGCTGACAGCTCTATGAAATCTCAGAAGTCAGTGAGCAGCAGCAGACAAAAAAAAGTCAGAGACATGTTGGACATCATCACGTACCAAGAACAAGACCAATGATGCCATTCTGAAACTGTTTAAACAAAACTTCGAGTTACCACACCTTGAGTACTTCATGCAGTTCTGTCTGGCCTCTGCACCTCATGGAATGAGTAGAATCAAAAAAGAGGCAGAGAGGAAGGGCAACTAAAATCATCAAGAAGATAGATTTGTTGGCATATGAGGAGGCAGTATAAAAATGCTGAAACTCTGCAGTCTGCAGAAGAGAAGGTCCAGGTTGAATGCAATACAGATTTACAGAACTGCAGAGGCAGTAAATAGGGCAAATGCTGCAGATACTGCAATGCTATGGCTATGGGACATGCAACAAAACTACCAGCATGACAGTTTGCAACAGGTAAAGAAAGCTTGTCTGTACACAGCAGTTGGTTAATAAACTGGAACCTGCTGTCCTAGGGGTTGAAGAGGCAGAGTTCAAAAAAGTTCAAAAAGGGATTAAATGAATTAGTGGATTCAAAAACAGCTCAGAAAAGATGAGGACATAACACCCCTCATTCATACAACAGTTCTTGTTTCTGGGAGGCGGCAAGGGGAATGGGCTGCAGAAGTATCCAGGTTGGTGTGGTTACTCTAACCAGCATCTCCCAGTGCCACTGTGCAGAGCAAGATATTGGGCCAGGCAGTCCATTGCTCTCATGCACTAGCGCATTTCTTATATTTTTATCATGCTCCACTTGCAGAATAAATGATAGACGACTACTAGCTGGAAGTAAACATACCAAAGAACAGAGGCTACTGGAGAAGCTCAAGTAGAGAACACTGATTTCTACTAAATTTTCTGGAGTAGCACTTAGGCAGTGAAATTATTTCTTTAGACAAACATTTCCTTGAAATAAAATCCCAGTGCTTTTCTTATTGGACATGAATTAATCTCATCATTAACCTCATTACTGTAAATGAAGGAGAAGAAAGATTTTATACCAGCTCTTTGGGTTATAGTTCATGGGTCAGCTGCTTATATCACGTAAGCAGCATATCACTAGAAAACAAATGAAAACAAAACTACAGCTGTGGGAAAATTCTCTAAGGGGAAGGTTTCCTGGGGCCTTTATCAGTAGATTTTGTTATTCTTTGTAATTATTCTTCATTTCAGTAAATTCAGTTACACAAGCTTTTTTGTTGTTCCCTCAAAGTCCTGGATTCTCACACTGAACTCTCTTAAGAAACAGCCCTTTTCTGACTTATTTCCATGTAACTCCAGTTTAATACCACAGGATTGTTGAAATAGATGGAAAAACATTGGGAAGCTGAAGAGATAAAGGAATAAATATATAGTGTATGAAAAACATCAGTTCTTCCTAATGTAGCCTTACAGAAAGCAGCAACACAACTCCATTCCTTGTTAGCAAATACACTTGTGTGTTAACACACTCAATTCTGGACTCCCATGAAATCACACGCTCTTTTTAAAACTGTGTGAAAATATTCAGAGGTAGCTGGAATTGCAGGGTTAATAAGTGTGGTTTATGCTATTTCCTAATATTTTGTATCTGGAAAAGTATTCTTAAGCTCAACTAAAAGTTTATAAAGCATGACTTCAGCAGCTCTCCAGATATAAAAGCTCCAAACCAGAGTCTGTATTTCTTCTATTTTCAAAAAACGAAACAATTCAGTAAAGCTAGTTTCAAGATAAAACACAGAAAGGACAGATTTCCTGGATGACATTCTGTGGACAGTACCGCCCAAAAGCATATAGGACAACAGCTCTCTCTTCGGTCTCACCATCATAGAACCATAGAATCAACTATGTTGGAAAAGACCTTTAAGATCAACAAGTCCAACCATGACTGCCAAGTCCACCACTAAACCGTGTCACTAAGAGCCTTGTGTACACAGTTTGTGAACACTTCCAGGGATGGTGATTCCACCAGTGCCCTGGGCAGCCTGTTCCAATGCCCTTTTTGTGAAGAAATTGTTCCTAATATCCAATCTAAACCTCCCGGGCACAGCTTGAGGTTGCTCCCTCTTGTCCTATCGCTTGTTACACGGGGGAAGAGACCGATGCTCACCTCACTACAACCTCCTTTCAGGCAGTTGTACAGAGCAATAGGGCCCTCTGAGCCTTCTCTTCTCCAGACTAAACAACCCCAGTTTCCTCAGCTGTTCCTCATCAAATTTGTGCTTCAGCATTTCTTGCTGGCATGGGTGTGTGCAAACAAGGCCATACAGCAGTAACAGCAACTATGAACAGAAACCTCATCAGTGTGGGTGATGTGAACAATTCAGAGGTCTTCTGCAGAATGGAGCAAAACCATTGTCAGAAGAGGTGAATCCTACTTACTCTATTAAATCGAAGAGCTTCTTGGGTTCAGCTGGGGGTGGGTAGATGATTTCATCTATGCATTTCCGGACACAGTTTGCATAGGCAGTGGAGATATGGATGAAGGCCTCGAGGTTCTGCATCTGCCTGGCCAGCTCTAGAAGCCGCTGTGTGCCCAATGCATTCAGTTGCAGGGCATGTCTAAAGAGAGTGGGGGAAGGAAACAAAATGTGTTACACCGGAAAGAATATATGGAAGCTGAGCACTATCCAAACCTCAAATAATGAAAATGGAAGTAAGGGATCACAGCAGAGCAGAAAGCATCGATGCAACGCAAGGGCTAAACCAGCTTCCAGTTGTGTTTACTGTTCTGGACACAGGAAGTCTCTCAAATATTTTTACTCAATTTGAAAGATCAGAGGTAACATTCCTCTAACATTGTTAAATCTGATGTATTTACCACCCCTTTCTGGAACAAATATTTACAAAACCGATGACCACAGAGGTGTTATGGTTCTTATGGTGCTCTGACAAGTTTCTCTTTAAGGGAACACTGCTAAACCAGATAAACATACGGTTTCAGCAAGCAGCAAAAGGTCCTTTAGTCCAGGAAAACAGGTTCATACTGAAAGAAACTCAATTAAGATAACGGCTTAAATTCCTGAGGAATGGGGAAGACAGCTAATAAGCATAAGAGAAAAAGAGTCCTGGTTAGCTAAGTTGACCTTGACGCACAGAGCATAACCAGAAGTTGTCCTGGACCTATCTGCAACGAATCTCAGTGAACAGATATACAACTCCGTTGCACACTTTGTACTGTAAGGAAGACACTTTCCTGCACAGAAGGGAAAAGGCTAAGGAACATGCAATCTGTTCAGCACAGGAGTATAAGCTTTCAACAATGCATACAAGATTATAAATAACGCTATCAAGTACAGCGCATACTAAAGAAATTAATTATACCAACATTGAAGGGAAATTGTAAATAGTCTTGATGAATGAAAACAGCAGCTAAGAGTATGATTAATGTTTGCATCACAATATCTAAATTCAGAGATACTAATTTTTTTTAGTATGACACTACTAAGAATAGAGTTTTCTATAGATTTCTTTCTCTTCCTGCTCTTCTAGCAGGATGAATCCTTCTACTTTAGCTACACTTCATACGAAAGCTACTCTTCCGTGTACATTTCTATTCAGTCATATCCCTTCTGAGAGGGGAAGAACAGAATTGCGCTCAGAATACAGCCCAGCACAGATTTCTGCTGATATGTTCAGAGTTCCTTTAGCCTTCCATGGGAATTTCATCTAACCCTGGTGAGTTGTTACCCTTTTTTTTTTCCTATTTATATTAAAACTGCATCTACTGATATTTCAGTATAACACAGTTTCTCAGATTTCTACCCTCAAGAGTTCCATCTGCAGAACCCCCTAAATGTACTGAATGTTGACGCCAATAATTCATTAGTTTCTCTGTTGCAGCCTTTCTAGTATCTTGATAGCACTGCTTTTGCACCTCCCTTTTCTAACGGCTCTACATATTCTGTGGTAGGCTTTGGGCTTCTGCCCTGTTTAAAAAACATTTTCATTTTTTTGTGCTGTTAGCAAGCTGTTGCTCAAAACTCTTATTTGAGCAGCAATATTGTGCTTTCACATTTAACTTGTTAGAGCTTTTACCCATGTGATAGATATTATTACTCAGCTAGGAATAATTTGATTTTAACAACTTCTTGTATTTTGCCATTTAATCAAATCGATTTTCCTTGTTCTGTTAGAGAGATTGTGACAGATCACAAGCAGTCAGCCTTTAAATAGTTTCTATGCTGCTTGCAAGCAGATGACCATTTAAACTTTTTCTTTTAACTGCTTTCTATCTATCTTCCTTATTAAAAACGTAGCTCCCCTTTGATGCCACTGAGACATATTTTTCATAGTATTTTCATTTATGTATTGATTTAAAATCATTTATAGGTATTAATGCAGTGCAATGCTTTGCTACTTATATCTTCATCTAGGTTCTACACATGGCTCAAGATTATATCAAGAGCTGCTTCCTTTCTGGTGGATTCTCTACTTGTTGCAAAACACATTTATGGTGGACACAGTGGATATCTATTTAGCCTACATATGAGCAAATGAAGCCTGATATTAGTAATTGTGTTTTCTACTCTCACAGTGTTTTCCAAAAAACTGTGAAGATCTGACAATCCAGAGCATCCACCTTGATTTGTTAACCTTTATGATTTGCACAGAGGCGCTCACACATCTAATCTTGGTTTAGTGGCTTATTTCTGCTCTTCTTTCTTAATGGAAAGCCTGCCTGCACAGGCATTCCCAAGGGAGCTCCTTCAGAAACTGAGCATTTATTGTAAACAGTTAATTACTCTGAGTGTTGGGTATGAGAAAACTTGGGATAGGCTATTTTCTTAAACAACATCTTATTTCCCTCTCAGTTTCTCAGTGACAAAGAAAGGCCATTAACACTAGCTTTAGAGACAGACACAACATAGTTTCACTTCAAGCTCTCTCCAGCTAGTTCTGCCAAAATATCTCCCTCTTGACCTAAACCACACTTCTCCCTATCCCAATTTTAGGTCATACTTAACTCCCTTACTATGTTACAACCCAAGCTTGCACTACTTCCTTCTGTTCGCAGGGAAAGCTGCCAAGACACTTCACTTTGACATGCATATGCACATGACATTTTCAGAGCATTTACATTGCACATTCAGCACAGAACCACATGTAGCATGGAAACATAAGTGGAGAGCTATTACCACAGCTATACAAGAGATACATTGAATGTTGTATTATAAGCTATCATACACTCTGAATTGTGCTCAGTGAATACAGAAAGAAGAAAGCAGGACATACTTCAGGGGTTCATCAAAGCGGACTGTTGCTGCACAGTGGAAGACAATATTGATCCGGGTCAGAAGCTCCTCTTCATCTTCAGCACTGATGGCCAGCTTGGGCTGAGTGAGTTCAGCATTAATAGGCTTAATCTTCTCGTGGAAATTAGGGCAATCTTCTCGGACCCTGTCAAAGACCTTGATGCACAAACAGAGAGAGATCAGGTACAGAATTAGGCTACTGAGATCATTTTGATTAGCAGACAGTCTGATCATGTCAGTCAAACGAAACTGTCAAGAAAGAGAATTCCTGGTTCTTTCAGAGGGAGGACACAGGTGAGATGATAAAATAGTTAATTCATTTGTTCCCTCTCACGGGAAAACCTCCCAGGAGAAAACAGAACGAAAATACAGGAAGTAATGCATTGCCTGAAAGAGACAAATAACTCTTCTCTGCACCACTCATTTCCTGGGACAGCCACTGAAAATCCTGTATTTCCACATCTCCTGCAACCACTTGCTCTTTGACCTCAAAGGCTGCCTGCAGGACCGTAACAGGAGCTAAAGAGGAGGACTGCACAGTATGGAGTGGGAAAACCAGTGAATCATTAGACTCAAGCAATTTTCTTGGTGGTTTTACAAAGGACTTGAGCAGAGGAGAAGAACAGGGCACATTCTGGCTTCCCCTCTTCCTTTGCTACTCCTTGCCCACTGTCACTCTGTTCATGTCAGGTGAGTCAAACTGCCTTTAGGATGGAAAGACTGGGAATCTCAATAACCCATGCTGCTAAAGCTGTTAACTGCCATCAGCAATTTTGCAGAACTGGAACATGCAGCTAGTTGGCCTCTCAGGCTGTCTTCCAGCCCTTTCTTCCTATGAATATGATCCATAGCTCTTCCCAATGCACATTTTCTGCTCAGCCTTCTGCAGAGTGACAAGACTGCATTTGTCCACTAAAAAGACCCCTACATTTCTATCTACTGTTCTGTCTGATGACTTATCCAACCCAGCTTTTGGCACCTTGCTTTGCCTAAGATCTGAGATGGCAGGTACCCTGAACAGTGAGACAACTGTGCACAAACCTTCTGAAAGGAAAAGAAAATCAATACTGTCATCACCTGTCAGTACCTATATGAAAACAGCAGTTTCCCCAGTTCCTATTTTTACTCTGAGTAGCTCAGTCACTGATAACAGTATAGCAGGTCTGGGTGCAGTTCTGCTTGCACTGTGAAAGCAGATGCCTACTACAGGCTCCATATGGAGACCTTTTAGTTGGTCAGTCTCATAGAGATGAAGCCTAAATTTCAAAACACTACATGAGCTTGCTGGAGTAGTCTCTGAAAAAATCATCTTAAGTTTTAGAAGCGTTTGTTCGAAGAGGTTTGTATTGCTGGCCAGCATTACTGCATTAAAGTTCCTCTATTTGGGGGCAGAGTGACAAGAAGAAGGGTAGAAAGTATGAACAGAAAGGAGAGGCTGTGGGATCTGAAGAAGTATAATCTAGATTTCAAAGGATAACCACACTTAAAAGGTAACTAGCCTACTAACAGGAACAAATAAGTACTGGGAGAGGTTGCTGGTGGACGCTGTGCGCCACTACCTTTGCATGCATTTAAGAACTGTCTAGATAATAAGCATTGCCAGGAAAGGCAGGAAATATTGAACCTGCCTTGGGTTAGGAGGACGTGCCAGCTGGCTTCTTGGTAGCTCTGTTTTCTGGGTGATTCCTCTACTCTGTAGCTTACTCAGAAGTAACAATGAGTTTGTAAATCTCTTTACTATCATGGCCTCTTGTTTTTCTAGAGATTGTTCTGTCTTTGATTTGCCCAGTGCTAAACGTAAGAGCAAAAATGGTGTGACATGAATTAAACATACTAAAAGAAAAAGACATATGAAAGATTAAACTGATACTAATGGCAATATTTTCTTGTTTGACTACGGGATTGCCATCTTCCTGCTTATCTGACAACCAAATTTAGAGAAACCTCAATGTTCTTAGGGATAAAGAAGTGAAAAGAAAATCATTAGCCTTCCTCACTATACAGCACACTCTGTACTTGCCTTCATGTGTTTTTCTTTAACACAGCTGCACATCCTTCATAAACCTGAAACTTGAGTAAGTTAACAGAAATCAGGACACGATACTATTTCATTTCTCTCTGTTGCACCCAACTACATGTGTATTCCTGTAATGTCTAGGCCAGAGAAAAGACTTCTAGACAGAGAAAGCTAATCAGGGACAAAGATGTTGGCGAGAGCCAGCTGGACTGTAGGAACTCAGTTCCCAACAACTTATGTTCAGAACAAGGTACTAGCAGCATTAACATCTGTAAAAAGCTTGTCTTCTAACAAGAGTGTGCTAGATTTGCTGTCCAAATATGCATCATCTCATGAGAGGTCACACATGAGCAAGCCCCAATGAGACAGAAAATCAAAAGGTTTCTCAGATAAAGAATGTAATGAAATGTAAGACCAAAGCTACCTTGTCAGAGTTTTAGGAACAATTCTGCATTTGTTTGTTCAATTGTAAAGAGAATGTAAAACTCTACTCAACGAGTTATTTTATACTGGGTTTACTTTGGCATAAATAATGCAAAGACAGAGGAAAAATGAATCAGCCCTTTCTCCACTGCAGACATGGCATATAAAAAGAAGTGTAGTATTTCTGCTGTGCCAGCCTTGATCAAATTTGGACAGTTATATTCTGCCTACGTGCCATCTTCTCCTGACATTCTCTTTGCAGATAATATCTCCTTCAGTTTCTGTGCCTACTGCTAGGTATTTCCTACTGCCACATGCCACTTAACAGCTGTAGTTTTTCACCCCCTCTGATGATTCACTGCATTTCTCTGAAGGATGAAGGCAATTTCTAAATGCAAGCTCATAAATCAGCATACTGCTTTGGAAACCTTCTGGATCACAAGAACATTCAGTTCATTGTCACCATGAAATCAGATAACAGGAGCAGCTACGTAATCAAAGTCTGCACCCTCTTTTATGGAATTTGAAGATTTCAGATTTGTCAGTGCTTTGCAGGGAAGTGCAAGAAGATTTAAAGACAAAACAAATGCAGCTTATTCCATACTGTTTCCTATAGTTCAAGGATAGCTGAACATGAGGATGATGCTTAGTCTGCAAGTAAACAGTAATTTTGATTCTGCTCTGAATTCTGATTAGCTCACCCACAGCATGTATAATAAATCTCCCGTAACTGCATGAGGCCTAATGATTGTTCTATCTCTTCTTTTTAGAAGCTGTCTGCTGATGCAAAATATAGTCAACGGACAGAAGTGGGCTGGCATGCTGTACTGTTGGAACCGCACAAAAACACTGGCCAAGTCAGCAATACTCCAGAAGTGATACATGAATTGCCACAGAATTATAGTGAAAAGATGTTTGATTTCAAGTCATCCAGTATTAAACTGAGGGAAATCAATAATAAAATATCCTGATTTCAGGTCTTTGAGCATCCTAATGCATTCCAGAGGCAACACTGCTGCCTTGACCAAAGCACAATAAATAAACCTAATAGCTGTTATTCTCACTTTAAACCTCACATAGGATGCATGTTTTGCATAGGCTGTGCTGCCCCGCAACAGAGGTGAGAATTTCACTCTTAAATTTGCTGATTTTTTTCTTATTTTACAACCAGTCAATTCCCATTTATAGTAATAATCTAATCTCTGTGATTTCAGTGTACATTGTCAAGTGTTTACTATGAAAGCAGGACATCTAGAATTATTCCAACATTATATCTAAGTATGTTTGATAAGCATCTCTTTCCCTATTCTTGCCCACTTAAGCTTTGACCTCCCTTCCCAAAGGACATCTCCAATGCTGTGTTCTCTCTGCTCTTGCATTAAAGCACATAGTAGTTCAGAGAGATTTCTGCTCATCAATCTTTCAATTAGAAATTTTTCATGACCACAAAGATACAGAAACCTCAAAGAAAGGGCAAATTGCTTATCTATGGAACATCGCAGCTGAACAATAAAGGAATCACTGAACAATGTAAAATGCCAAAGGCTTCTCATCTTCCTCAGGACACATTTTCAGTGAAGCAAATACAAACTAATGAAAAGTAGAGTGCCTAAGCCATGGTTTACTTTAAAAAGAAACTTGCATGAGTTTGGTTTTATAACTGCCTTTCAAAGAAGCCTTGGTAGTCCTTTGTCAGACTTACTAGTCCACATCTCTAAAAAACACCACCCAAGTTATACTGTTTAAACCAAATGTTGCCAGCTTTTTTGTTAATATGTAAGACCAATAAAGAATAGTCTTCTCTGGCGCACAGTGAGACTAGGTGTGTTTAATAGGTGCTGCGATAATAGGCTTCAATAGGAGGATTATCGGAAGATGGTAGCTTACATTAAAGTATGCACATTTCAAGGCATTACTGTATGAGGACATTTAGAATGGAGAAAAATGAGAGCATTCCCACACAGTCAATCTCACATATGAAAAACTACTGAGAAAAGTAAGGTTAAAGAGTTCAATTAAAAAAAGGCAAAAAGTTTCTGTCCTTTCAGATAAAGAAATGGAAGGGATTGCTTAGCATAATTCAGGACAATATAAGCATGAATTGCTTCTGTGAAGGACATATGATTTATGCTAAGCAAGACATAGGCCAAGTGGTAAAGCATCTTAACAGTTCCTTTAAAGAACAAGATATTCATTGGGTGCCTGGAATAATTTTAAAAAGAAGGTGTTTGAAATCCCTCTTCTGAACAGAGCATTGGTGTATAAATGCTAGGGAACTGGCGATATGTAGATACACAGAGTAACACCCTGGCGCATCCATCCATCCCTCTGTGATTTCAGAGGCAGTATCATAAATGGATATGAGTGACCATCACAAATTTAAACTACTGAAGTGGTTTGAAGTCATAAAAATAACTCTTAAAAACTACCTGATCTCTGCAGTTTTATTCTGCTGAAAGAGCTTAACCAAGTTGTATTTCTTCTGATAAAATCCTCCAGTACAGTCCGGAAGGAAGGAAGGTACAGAACTATTTAAGAATTGCCATTGTAGCAAATTTACAAAATAATTGGGCAGCTTCTTGACATAAAGTAAATAGCTTGCAATTAATTTTTCGCCTGGTACGTTTCCAGCAATAAGCATCAGGATTGCTCAGTCAAAAAGTGTGAAACTGCAGCTCAGAAAGCTTTAATGGGGATAGAGCCTTTTTTTCCCCTCTCTCTGCCTCATTTCCTCTTCAGAAAGTTGCTTTTAAGTACGGTTCTTCTCAAAGCAAATAAAGCATAATTCATCTAATCAGTCAGAAGGCATGCCGCAGAGTGTTCCTCATTATAGGAAAACAAATGGCTTATGCTTCAATCTAGAGCTATTACTTTCCCTTGACTAGAGCTAATGTAGTAGAAATACAGTACCCATGACCAACATCTAGTAAACAAACCAGCTGATTATTTAAAGATAAAGACTACAGAAACAAAGAGATGACAGACAGTAAATTTCAATACAGGTCAGCTAAGGCTAATATGTATAGCCAGCTACTTAGGATGTGGTTTTAAACAGCCAATTTCCTTGAAAATTGGCTGCTGACAAAGCCTGCTGTTTTCTAGCAAGAATATGCGGGTTACGTGTCAATTACTCTGGAACAGTAAAAGGAGCTCTTTCAGAGGCAGGCATTGTAGACAGGAACATTAGGGACTTAACAGACATGGAAAAGCTTTTTGTGGTCCCAAGTACCATCTTACAGGTGGGTGGACAAGTCACAGACAGAATATGGGATTTTCTTACACTCATCACAAATGTTTCTTGTACCCCTGTGTGGTGCTTGGACAGACAACACTACCAGCATTTGATGGTACACTTGACAGTTAAAATGGGAAGAATTTAAGTGCAGGGAAAGAGAATGGTAACACTTGAGGCTTTTCCTACAGGAACCATTTAACATGTTTCTTTCCATGCATATTTGAAAACTGTTTTCCTTCTCATCCCTCCTCCACAGCTGTGCCCCAGTGTGGGCATCTGGGCAAGGGGAGTCAGTTGCTAAAGGATGGAAGGAGCACTTGGCTACAGCCACAGTCCTGTCCATCTCCCCTTCCTCTGTTCCTGCCATGTAGAATTCACTACAGATTACTTAGAGAATCTCTGTATGTACTCAGGAACACAGTTATCCAGACATAAGATCTGAATCCGCTCTTCCACACACGTTGCCTTAATTACAGACCTTTGATGTTTCACTGCCAGATTTGATTGGGCACCAGGGAACATCAAGACTGTTTGCTGAGTCTCCAAAGCTAACCAGCCAGCAGTAAAGGATGTGTCAAACATAGATGCCTACTTCTTGGAGACATTTAAAGATTCAAAGTGACCAAGAAAGACTTTGAAAGACATAGCAAAAAAAAAAAAAAAAAAAAACAAAAAACCACCAAAAACAAAACCAGAAATTACTTTCCCATTTGAAAGTACCTAAAAATACCAGTCTGATTTTTAAGCACCTGTGGAGTTTGGCATTGCAGCCAGACAGTGTGATCTCTAATGCGTTCTCATTATTTCATTAAAAAATGTACCTATCACAGGCACAGATAATTCTGAGGTTTCTCCCCTCTGAAAATATAAGCTTCATGTGTATAGTCATGCAGATGGTGTGGAATGGAGTTTTGGGGAAGTGAAGGGACCACAGGTAGGCAGCAGCTGCAAAGTGTGCTTTCAGGTACAACTCCCTTTCACATGGATGCTTAGCAGGGACAAAACAGACAGAGCTACCCAAAACTACATACCTGGCTGACCAGGGATACTGCAGTCATTAGATCACACATAATGAAAGAAGCCCCAGAGCAGCCCTGCAAATGAGTGAGATGCAGTTCTGGCTGCAGAAGTCACTCTCAGTTGTGATGCTTCACAGAATGGAGTGATGTAGGAAAGAGGTGGCTATCACAGGCGAAAACACACCATGATGGCATCCTCAGCCAGCTGCAAAACAGCTGACCCAGCATGATACAATGGCACTCAAGAATAGAGAGCCAAACATCTGGGAAAGGAGAACAGTAACAGAATAGGGGGCCTATAGGGATACTGGGGAGGGACTCTTCATGAGGGAGTGTAGTGAGAGGACAAGGGGTAACGGGTTCAAACTTAAACAGGGGAAATTTAGATAGGATATGAGGAAGAAGTTCTTTACTGTAAGGGTGGAGAGGCACTGGAATGGGTTGCCCAGGGAAGTTGTGAATGCTCCATCGCTGGTGGTGTTCAAGGCTGGATTGGGCATAGCCTTGGGTGGCATGGTTTAGTGGGAGGTGTCCCTGCCCCTGGCAGTGGGGGGTTGGAACTAGATGATCTTAAGGTCCTTTCCAACCCTAACTATTCTATGATTCTATGATTCTAAGTCACTCTTTTAGCATGAGCCACCATATAAGATTCTGAGATGTGAGGAGCAGGCAATCAGCAAATGGTTAAAAGCCTTGTGCTGAACTGCCACCACCCAAGAGAGCAAATTAATCCCATAGAAATATCTATACATGGAAATTAAACTGTGCCAGGTTATGCCCTGGCACTGGATCTCAATCATCCGCATTGTTCCACTGTAAAAAGGGTCTTACCACAATTTTGGCCTGAACCAACTTCCAGAAAGATGAACAAGTCCCTGGTCACAAGTGAGGACTTAGCCTGGGACACAGGCTTTTCCCACATGTGGCCATGATAAAGGTAAGAAAGCTAATGTAATGAGTGCAAGCTATCAAATGAAGTGTGACGAGCAGGTCAAAGGAGGTGATTCTTGCCCTCTACTCCATTCTTGTGAAATCCCAACTTGGAGTCCTGCATCCAGCTCTGGGGACCCCAACACAAGAGGGATGTGGACCTGTTGGAGAGAGTCCAGAGGAGGCCACAAATGTGCTCAGAGGGCTAGAGTACCTCTGCTATGGAGATAGGCTGAGAGAGTTGGGCTTGTTCAGCCCGAGAAGAGACAGCTCTGGGGGGACCTTAGAGCAGCTTCCAGTGCCTAAAAAGAGACCCTCAGGAAATCTGGAGCGGGATTTTTTGCAAAGGCGTGCAGTTATAGGACAAAGGGGAATGGCTTTATCTGCAAGAGGATAGATTTAGATTAGACATAAGGAACCATTCTATGATATACGTGGAAAAATTTGTCATGTAACTGTTTTTCTTTTGTGTTCACATCCCATACAAATATTTTGGCCTTATGCCATTCCACATACTTTTTTGGGGGGTTTTTTTTGGCTCAACATGACAATGTAATTTTTTTGACTGGTGCTTAAAAGAAAAGCAGTAAGTGCAGGTACCTCAGCCAGTCAAATATCTGCTAATTTCCTTGCTATCACTTCATAGAATCATATAATAGTTAGGGTTGGAAAGGATCTTAAGATCATCTAGTTCCAACCCCCCACTGCCAGGGGCAGGGACACCTCACACTAAACCATGCCACCCAAGGCTATGCCCAATCCAGCCTTGAACACCACCAGCAATGGAGCATTCACAACTTCCCTGGGCAACCCATTCCACTGCCTCACCACTCTCACAGTAAAGAATTTCTTCCTCATATCCAATCTAAACTTCCCCTGTTTAAGTTTGAACCCATTACCCCTTGTCCTATCACTACACTCCCTCATGAAGAGTCCCTCCCCAGCATCCCTATAGGCCCCCTTCAGATATTGGAAGGCTGCTATGAGGTCTCCACACAGCTTTCTCTTCTCCAGGCTGAACAGCCCCAACTTTCTCAGCCTATCTTCATACAGGAGGTGCTCCAGACCCCTGATCATCCTCGTGGCCTTCCTCTGGACTTGTTCCAGCAGTTCCATGTCCTTTTTATGTTGAGGACACCAGAACGGCACACGATGCTCCAAGTGAGGTCTCACAAGAGCAGAGTAGAGGGGCAGGATCACCTCCCTCGACCTGCTGGTCACGCCCCTTTTGATGCAGCCCAGGATACATTTGGCTTTCTGGGCTGCAAGCGCACACTGCCAGCTCATGTTCATTTTTTCATCGACCAAAACCCTTAACTATAATCATATTCTCATAGTAAGGCTACATGCAGCACACACAGTAAGTAGACAAACTGGAAAATTACTGGGAAATGATAGGAAGGCAATGCTATTTATGAGACTAACAGGAAGAGCAGGGACAATACAAGAAGTGAATGCACTTGTGAAAAAGAGACCAGTTCAAGTGAAAAAGAAAACAATTGAGATTCTAAGAAAACGTCTAAGGAAGGATGACTTAACCATTATTAACTTATTTTCTGTAATGTCACTATTCCAAGCAATCCATGAAGAAGAGAGTTACAAGTAATCCTTGATTTCCATCCAAGGAACCTTCAGCTTAGGGAATTTAAAACTTCTTTAAGAAGATAGAACCATCTGTCCAGATAGTGTCCAGCTACTTACAACACAGTGTGGGTCTGCAACTACTGCTCTTAACAGAGACCAACTGTAATTAATGCCTCTGATTATGGCCAGTTCTTAGAAGAACCCATGGAAATCCTGCAGAAATGGGTGCAGAAGCCCACATGCAAGCCTGACAGCTGGATTCACAGATCAGACCTGCTCTCTGAATCCAACCTCTTGAAATGTTATACAAAATATGGACTGCTTTCTGTATTTGAGACCTCTTTTGACAGTGCTTGGATCAGTTTGGTCTGCCCATAATAAACATTCTTAAAAATCACCTCTTCCTGGCATGTTATAAATTAATACAAGCAGTCCCACTGAACTGTGTCCAAACCTGATGTAAGGGAAAGGCAAATTTGGCCCATGAAGTCCATACCAGCCTTTTGGCATGTCTATTTCCTTTTGTACTGGCTTGAGTCTCATCAAGCAGGAGTTGTAGCCTTCTTTCAGAATAGATACCTGTTGTTAGGAGAGCCATTTAACGTCAGCTTGTGATAGTAACACTCCTACAAGGAGCAGATGCCGCTCACTTCCTGGTACAAAGATCAGAGCGTTGCCACAGATGGCTCAGTTACACCATGCAAAAATTTTCTCCCTGCCCTGCCGTTGCAGATATACCTGACTAGAGTGCTCTGACAGGGCTGAAGGTGAGAGACAAGACATGATGTTTCACGTACCCTGCAAGACTTTTCTTCTTTAAGCAGTAAAAGACAGAATGTTTTGTTTGCAGTCAAGTAGGAGTTATCTTTTTTCTTTTCTTTTTTTTTTTAATGGTAGAGAAATCCAGATATGTCAGCATGGAAGGAGACACACACACATTTTGAAGAGGATGAGGAAAGCTGTATCAAGTGTCCCTAAGCCAACATCAGGTTCTGGCTCGCTCTGGCATCTCTTGGAGACTGTTGAAGGGTAATCAATCATTCCAAGCCCACTTACCATGTCTACTAATTGTTCCAGCTAAAGTCATAATGTTAAAACTTGCTGATCAGTGGACCTGTGACTGTAGACATCTTCTACGCTGACACGCAGTTTTCATTTATTCACAAGATACTCCAAATACTGTCCATCTAGTAATAGAGAAGTTACTTTTATCTGCAAGTGCATTCTCAGCTCATACTGAGGAGTCCGAAGAAGAGAATTCATGTACACTGAAAAGGGATTCATGTTTCATGCATGCCCTGCTCTTAGCTTCTATGTCTAGATTGAACCAATCAATTTTATATGCTACTCAGTCCATACAAGGCAGAAGAGTGAGCAACTGGGCTAATTATGCTTCAGGTATAACAAATCACTTTCCCATCTGTCACCAGAATGAGCAATGTTTCCAACTAGGTTGAACAACAAAAAGTTGTACACAAAAGTCTCCCCATCTGTCTGAGTAGGGATTACTGTTAATAAGCCTGTGTTCTTGGCCCTAGTCCTACAAGGTTATAAATTACTTTAATGCTTTAATCTACTGGTGAAAAACCCTGGTTGAACAAGAGGAAACAAGAACATCCCACAACCAGCCACCCATACTGGAATGCACCTCTCATCCCACATAGTGGTTTCACAAATACGAAATACACAATGTTCTGCAAATAGTAGTTGTATGAGACTAATCCTAACTACATATTTAACTGAGGGAAGTACAACTCATCTCTAACACTAAGTCTCCACCTGTTCTGCCATACTGGGTAGAGGCAGCTCATCTGTTTCTCAGATTTCCTGGGGAAAAAAAAACCCAACAAACAATACTTAAATTAGCTGTCCCAAACTACATGGACCATAAAGCTAGCATCTTTCATACAGCTTTCTGCAGACACTACTATAGGATGATATGCTGTAAGCAGAAGGTCCTGATGGAGCATTACTTAAGTGCTCTACTGGGAGAGAGAGAAATGATTATAACAGCTCAAAGACAACAAGGATGCATGAGCACAAAAACAGAATGTGAAAAACTTGTTACTCTGGTGCTGTGGTATGCATGCTGTGCACAAGATAAGGAACTGCTTGTGCTTAACTGGAACTAGGAGAAAAGACAAAGGTAAAATAAAATGATTTCTCTTAGTGAGTGTATATGGTAAACAGTATGATGCCAGTATGAACTGGATACTGGAGAGGAGTTTTGGGGGGCAAAGTCTTCCGAAGTCACCTGTACCTAGGGAACCATATAAGTAATGCCACACAAAGTCAAGATTGTCCAAGTAACAGCACTGAAAAAAACCCACCAAACCTGGGTATGGATGCAGCAATGGCACCAGCTAGGAAAAAAGTAACTGAGGACTATTTCTTTGGGAGAAGTCTGGATGGAAAAAAAGGTGCATGATGGTGAAAAGATGCATCCAGAAATAGGAAACTGGGAGATAAGATAAAAAATCAAGTGCAGAATAAAGGAGGATGGGATTTTTTTGTCAGTAGGAGTGTGGACACCTACAGATGGTGATGAAGCTGATCTTTGAATCCAAGTCTGCAATGATGCTGGAGGAATCCCTACTGGACAACCAGCTAAAAGACCTGGTGAATGAGAGTGCAAAAAGGAGGAATAGGCTTATAATGGAAAAGGAGATAGAATTGCAATTCAACAGTAGTTAGGTGTGATTCATAAGATTTAAGAATGATAATTAGTAGGTTTATAGTTGTCTGTGCTTTTAATTATTATTTAATTGCTTTATTAGACTTTTACTAGTGAATTGCTTAATTTAAAAACATCACAGTCTTTTAATTCAGTTCTGCCTGAAGCCTACAACCTGAAGAGGAAAGTCAGACTTATAAAGCAACATACGACAACTACCTCTGGCTCACCAGCCTGAAAAGACCAGCTCCATCCATTAATCAACCGGGGCAGCCTTCCCCCCACCTCCAGATGGATGCTCAAATTTGCACCCAAGCAGTCTCTGTCTCTATCCTTCCACTAAATGACACCTGTAATCCACAGGTTCCAAAGCACTTATAACAGAATGAGAAAACATAGATCATTATCTTTGCTAAATTCCTGTGCTCAGCTCATGACACTTGTTTCTCACATCTGCATAGGAAAATGGCAAGCCCAGTGCTATATCACGATCTTGGAGTTTCTGGAATTGCTTCATGGTGTCATCCCTGTCAGCCTGAGGCACCCTCAACAGCATGAACAGATCTTGCCCACTGAACTCCTAACTGTGATGAAGAGACTCTTACTCCCTTGGTCCCTGACTTCCCCTGTGCTTTCCTTTTGCAGTATGACTTTCCACCTCTTTGGGACCCCAAGTACCACATGCGAGTTGTGATCCCTGGTGTGCTCAAGCAGGAAAGTGGAAGTACTGCTGTGCTACAGGTGTGGAAAATGATCTCTGAGGTGGCACACACCCTAACGCTGAACCTGTGTCTTGGGATCCTCCAGTAGAAAGCAGGCTGGTGGCCAAGTATCTCATGTATGGATTCCTCTAACTTCAGACATATGCTGGTTTCAGACTCATTTTTTTTTCAGCAAAAGTGTTTTTAACTTACCAGGTTAGTGGGACTCTGAGGAAAGAAAGAGGAAAATCCTAGTCCATGCAATTCCTTACATTGAACGCCTTATAGCAGCTCGTCCTTTTCAAATGAAAAGCATGCAGTTTTGGCATCTTCTCTCCAGGGATAATAGCACAGCTATTACGTCCCTGTCATTTACTCAATTCATCACACAGAGCATTGCAATTTTATCTAATTCAGAAAGAGTAAAAACGTACTAACCCAAGAATATCTTCTTCCCTTTTACACTGGAAGAGATGACTCTCCAAAACACTGTTTCCTTTCCTCCCACATGCCTAAAAGCATCTCCCGAAAAGGCTCAATTTATATAATAATATCTGTTCATCACTCTCTGAACCAAGAGAAATAATGACTCATGAACAATGACACTGACAGTGTTGGAGTCATCTGTGTCATATGAGGTATAGAGATCAACGATGTGCCACTATAGAGAAAGAAGCTCAGGAGATCATCTCCAGGATTAAACCCCACTTTTGAAGGGATGCTCATCTGCGTTTGGGGTTGCAGGCATAGAGACAAGCATTTCCTTGCATGTTGCTCAAAAGACCTTGCCAGTTTACATATGATTTTACAAGTCCAGATGACAATTCTGAAACATTACTGCAGGATGTTTTGTATGGATAGCCTTTAGCTCTGCAGCTAAATATCAGTTATTGTAGCTAAGAATGGTTCAGAGCACATATAGTCATTTATTTTAAAAATGGATATCTTTTCTAATGCCAAAGGGAAGTAGAATCAAGTCACAGACTCCTTAGTACTGCTTATATTAAACCCAAGTGAAACTCTGTCTTGTCAGCTTCATAACTAGTAGCAGCAGCACTGTATCTTGTGTGTCTGGTTAAGAATCTCCCACTACACTGCAGCCAGCACTAAACGAAAAAGTTCACTGTAGATATGGACTTCAACATAATCTCCCCGGGGTGTACAGGCCTAATAGAACTGAAATTGCATTTCAGTCAATATAGCAATCAAAAGAGTCCTGAAAAAATACTGCCAAGTAAGAAGGGGCCAGTTATTTAACTGCTTTCAGTTCTTGCACTGGTAAAATTGAGATGCTGTTTATCTAATTCCCAGCTGGTGGGATGTTTAAACACCCTGAAAATGAAACACCAACGTATGAAATGGCTGGCAAGGAGCTCTTAAGAGATTATTCATGACTGAGCAAATAGCACACAGTACTGGGTACTTCTTTTGTAGGGGAAAATCCCTTTCTTGGGGAGAGACTTTAATCCACCCACTCAGCAGCGTGGTGTCAGAAATCATTCTGCGTTGACCATGAAAGTCAGCAGCACTGACAATTAAACCATGACTTTTAAGGAGTAAGTACATTTTTATCAACACTAGTGGACTGAATTGAGCTTAACTGAAGAATTTGCCATTTTAGTCATATGTCTACCAGATGATGGTTTCTGAAGTGTTTCTATATGCAAACTACCACCTCCCTGGGGAGCTGCAGAGAGGAGCATTCTAGCCTCACAGGCACGCAGTTACTATCACACCTTTGTGGTTCCCACCACTCTGCAGCAGGACACATCAGGGACAGATACTCTGCAAGTCTCCTGCTGCTTCAATTCCTCTTGTATCTGAGGACCCACATGCAGGGCAGGTGCCTAATGAACAGGCCTGTGCTGCTGGTCATAGAAGGCTGCCCAGGTAAGGCAACCACACATGAATAGCTACCAAAGGCTCAAAGAGTGATACTGGTCATCCCAGGTATGGTTTATCACTCTTGTTTTTTCTCTCCAGACCTTTGGAGATGCCATGTAAAAACAAGATGTACGTTGACCTCCAGCAGAAATTCTCAATGGTTTCCTACATCACCTTCAAGTAGATAGGAGTCAATGTGGAAATGCAAAAGTCTTTATTTTCATTCTAAGTTTTGAGTGCCTGGGTTTCTGCCTTAATGTGCTCAATGATAAATACATCAGCATTTTCTAAAGAAACAGCTCAAGAGAATATTTTCCATAGAAAAGCTATTAAAAAGCAATTTCTATACCAGGGAGAAATACCACTGTCAAGTATACAACAGACAGCCTTGCTTCACAGTTCATTTTTCTGTTTGTATTGTGGTTATCTTTCATATTCCTATTCTTCAGCAAATCAGCTTGATAGATTAATCCTTTTTTTGATAGTCGGTCTTAGTCACTAGAGTCTGTTCACCAAGAACCATCTGTTCCCCAAGATTTCCCTCCCACACACCATGGTGGAATTACGCCTACAATGAGTTTCTTCTATTAAGAAAGCAATGACTATAACAAGTTTGGTGACATGAGTCCCTAGGGAGAAAACACAAGTACTCATGTCTTTGTTCATAATTATTATAAAGCATTAACATACAATACCTGTTACTCAAGGACTAACTCTAGAAGGTAAGTGAATGTGTCTACCCTTCCCTTACAGAGTCAGAATTTAATACTAGAAATGATGCTTTAAGCCATGGTGGTATTGTCACAAGCAACAAATGAGAAAATCTGTCAAACTTGTGTTTGTCACCTGAGAAACATTTAGGAGAGGAAACACTGCTGTGATTGTCTTCCCCATGACGCATAATGGAGACAGTCCAATCGCACAGCCTATGTCAATGTTAGGTCAGAGCAAACACGAATAGCTCCACTGACACAACATATTTCAGCTGAAGACATAGCTCTTATTTTTTTTTTTTTCATGTGAAAGTTCATATTGAAGGCTTCCTTGCAGTAAAATATCCACATTTCAGTTAGGGAGGGCAGCTGGCCCAGAGGTTAACACACTGACCTGGGATTTAGATATGGATTTACCAGCTTCAGCTCCCTGCTCTGTAGTGATTGCTGATTCCCACTCTCTTTCTACAGTACCAAAAGCTCAAGACCCGTGCAAGAAGTGGGGGTGGGAGTGAGTGAACGATGTTGTGTCAGCCTTTCTTCACCTTCCACAGCCTAGGCCCCAATTTCTTAATCTAATCGAGTGTGTTCATGTGTGAGTTAGGGGTGATGCCCCTCAGATTCCTTCCTCTGCCTCTGACCTTTTCCTGTTCACCCTTAAGTCACCTAATCTTTCCGACTCAGACTCATCCCATCTACCTGACCTAAGTGTCTGGGAGAGCTTAATAAGATTAAAATGAAAGAGCTGACAGATCTGTTATGAAGGTATCATCTCTCATCAAATCTGTTACCTCTGACAAATAACAATAAAGCACGGGCCTTATCTTGGGGACCTCATCCAAAGTGCAGGATGTAGACAACAGACAAAAAACTAGGCTGCAGCCTGTGCTACATATTCATGCTTCACCAAATACCAGGAGCAAGAGCACCCTGGGTAGCTGTCACCTTCACTTTCATCACTCAAGCCAGACTGCAGTGGAGAAGTGAGTGAGCAAATACATGCCACGCCTTCAACAGAAAACAAACTGGGAAGGAGTGAGAAAATCAGTTGCTGTTTTCTCATTAAAGGGGATACTATTGAAGAAATAGCAATTCTCTTCTGCTTTTTTTTCACTCAGTCCCTGAAGCGTCCAGTCAAAACAACCCCCTGAAGGTGGCTTTTTGTAGAGAAAATCTAATTTCTTTTAAGAGGATGTTAAACTTTTCAGAATACAAATGGCATTTCTTAGCACTTTCTCTTTCCAGGGTTGCAGCTCAGGAGCCCTGGCATTTTACCAGCGCACGGGCTTGACTATGTCTTTGGAGCTGAAGTACATCTAGCCTTTCTGTCTGAATGAAAACTAATGAAAAGAAGGAGTGCTGAGCAAATTAAATGCAGCTCCTGTCAGAGGACAGGAGTACAAAACAGTATGTAGGCAGAGAAATTATCCAGGGGCACAAGAACTACCATGCAGGAGCAGACCTAAGGTGTATTTGTTCTTAGCTGCTGCTTGAAAAGAGCCACAAGGGATGTTTCAAAGAAAGATTTCAGTAGTTTGCATCAGGCAGCTGGGAAATCACATCTTCCCAGTTAGGTCTCATGATGGTTTATAGGAGGAAGGGATCAGTTTAAGTGTTCAAGTTATGCTATATATATTTATTTTACTTGTAACATATTTTTTATCAATACAAATGTTTAGCTTGAAGACTCATTTCATTTCCTGAGTAACAACATACACGATTTTAAAATCTAGATACTCTTTAGTACCATAGACTTTGCTTCTTCAGCACTGAGCTTGCTTTTGCTTTCACTGAACATCCCTTTTTCTGGACACTGAGCTTATATCATTTTGGTTTTATTTATTTTTAGCACAGATGTCTTTGGCCACCCTGGTTTCATGTTCTGCTGATTCTCCTGATGCCAGGGATTTGAATATCCATTAGTACATAAGCAATCTGTAGGCAAGCATACAAAGCTCACTGCTTTCCTAGAGAGCATCTGCATTCCAAGGAACTCACTGTTTCCATAGGCACGAGGCCCACAGAAAATCTAAAAATCTGAAGAGGATGGTCTCAAAGTCATTTGGGTGGCCAGGGAACGACACTGGTTAAATGGCCCTACACCTTCCAGATTAGACTTAAGACAGAAGGGACAGAAGGGTACCTAAAAATCTGCGGACATATCTTTTGGATTGCAAATAGTTTTTTTAATAAAATATACCATTAATACCTCACTATTACACAGCCTTCTCCTTTATAAAAAAGAGCCATATATTTTTTCAGGGGAGGAAACAGACACACAGATTTGATGTAAATTACCCAAGGTCACATAACAAAGCAATGGAAGAACCGGAAGGAGCATCTAGCTATTTTAAAGCCCTTTAAGAGGTGATACTCCTTCCTGAACTAAGTACTTCTTTTCTGAGAGCTGACACTTGAGTGTCAAATCCACATTAAAGTTATGGCACTGGCTCAAGGTTAAACTTAAGGGTTTTGGGTTTTTTTGGGTTTTTTTTGTTTTTGTTTTTTTTTTTTAATACAGAACACACATTTTAAGATTATGAATATTATCTCTTTGTACCCAAAGCATAAGGAATTGTGCTTAATGAAGGCAGGATACATTGGGGTGAATAGTTACAAACTTGGGTGACAGGCCTATGAAAGTATCTATTCTTTTTGTAGGTATCATGTGCTCTCCTCTGTCACTGTTCTTTACTTTTCTTTCCAACTGCCGAAGACCATGGGCCCCCAGGGAGAAGGAAAATGGAAGCACCTGGGTGAGGCAGAGTAATGCCAGTCACAGAGAGTATCAGCCCCTGGGGAAACATCTGAAGGTGATATTAACTGGAGAATGCCTCTGCTTGTCACCAAGCAGGCTGGGAAGAACACTCTTTCCAGCTGCAAGCTTACAAAGAAAGAGAGTACCAATAACTGCTTTGCTTTCCACACCCCCCCACCACTCATAAACTGGTTTTGACCCATTCTAATCAGGTGATAACATTTATCTGGAGCAAAACTGCCTAGAAATAGCAATTCTAATATGTCCTACAGTGTTAACACAGTTTGGAAACATGGAAATTGCCACTTGGTGATCCCGAGGTTTCATCCAAAGAAAAGGACAGTGGTGAAAACTGTCTTCAGAGTACATATTAGAAAAGAACTAAAGAGTGACTGATGTGTGACTGAGTCAGATCCTGCCAAATGAAATAATACATAGCAATTAACATAGGAAATCACAAGAATCTTCTCTGCAATTCACAGATCAACACAGAGGCAGCTGTGTCAACCCTCCTTTGATACAGCACAGACCCCAAATCAGCACTGAAGTAGGAGCGCAATGGTACATGAAAAACATTTACAGAAACAATCTCAGATCTCGAAAGCACCTCTCCAAGACTTTTTCATATTGCCCATTTTGTGTAAATGGACGGATAACTTTCCATTGGATTAGGCTAAATGTATGTCACTGCTATAAACAGCAGCAGGGAACCGATGCCTTAGGATTGCCAGAGCATGTGTTTTCATGTCCCCTTCAGCAGGAGGTTAACCTTTGCACTTTATTACAGACATAAGCAAGGCTTCAGTTTAGCCACACCTTTGGGCCCCTAGCATCAAAAATATTTGCTCACTCTTTCGACAGTTGCTCAGCCTCTCCCCTCTTACGATAAATAACGAATCAAGCACATTCTCTAACATACCCTTTGGGAACCTCCCCAGGACACTAACCATACATTTTATTTTGACAAATTTCACAAGAACGCTTTTCTACTGCAACTGATTCAGTCCAACATAAAGGGTAATTTTACAGTATGCATTTCTGTGTAAGAGTTATCACTGCTACTTAAATTACTTGCTTTCTCCTACTGTCACTGGGGAAACGTTCACCTTTGAATCAAAGACAATGTAGAGATTCAGAGAAACACAAAAACATGCCCCCATTTATATACACCTACTTAAGGTGTTCAGCAGTTATTCACTGCTATTCAAAATACACAATGGCACACATGGAGAGCTAATATCATGTACAATTGGCTTTTCAGTTAAATTGAAAATTTAATAGGAGAGAATCTGGTTGTCAGCCTGGTTTCCAAGGAAACATTTCCAGCTACTATTGGTGGAGTTTACAAGTTGACTTGTCAGGCCCATGATTTCCTTTGTTCCTGGTCCATCAGTTTGATTTCTTTTATCATCTGGTCTTCCCTACTGAAATACATGCTAATATGGGGGGAGGGGTTTCTCAATACATGCAAAATAATCACTGTTTCTCAAACAGCCTCCCCAAAAGACAGACACTCAAAAAGCAGTATCAGTGATTAAAGGAGAATAAATTAAATGAATACATTTGAATTAATTTCAAACGTGATATCCAGATTTGTATATGTACAAGTTTGTGCAATGTTGATAAATATCTACTGGAGATAATCTAAAATTTTACTGTTTATCTCTAACAAGCAGATGGGCTCCCACATTGCCATTTTCAGGAGTACAAACACATCCCACAACCATAAATGGAACAAGGAAGAGTTTAAGAATACGTGTGCAGGTTTTTACCAAACATGCCCATTCATTACTAAAGTGAGATTTTATAACCCGTTAGGACACCCACATTTTCTACAATCACAACACTAGGAGATGATGAGAACCACAGAAAATCAATCACCAGTGTCACTGCTTTTTGAAGACAAGGGGCAATACACACTGGAGTGCATATATAGGACAGAAAACAGGTCCCAGCCCCACAGGCAGGCACTGATCCAGGCCAGAGGCATGCTGGCTTGGTCTTGTTCCTCCCCAGCTTTGTTTCTTACCAAAAAAGTGGTCGCTACAAAAGAAGAGAGGGCAGCTAAATATTTTCATGCACACAGAAATGAAGCTTTGCTCATAATGCTTAATGAAATTATACAGACTCAAAGATACCACTGCTGCTGTCTCTACTTTTGTCCTTGTGTTTCTGCTTGCTCATTCTTTGTACCTTTGCAACGAAAAATATGGGGAACTATGGTGTTTTCCTCCTTCTTCCCGGGTGGAAGGGGTTGGATCTCCCCCTTCCCAGGACAGTCACATAAGCCCAGAATGCAGTATTTTTTCCTCCTCTTTTACCTTTTCCAAAAGTTCTGTAGTTGCAGAAGGCTACTACGGCTTTTTTTAAGGACACTATTAATATCCTTCAGACATGAGAGAAGATCTCTCTCCGCCCAGGTAAAACCCAGTCTGCATCCTAAGCCATGTCAGTCACAAAGTATGACATACAGGAGGGTGTTGTTTGTTTCCTGGACTGCATTATGCTCTTTTCCATAAATGCCTTGCACTGCAATTGCCCCAGCCTATGCTTTCTTTACTCTTTTCCTTTCCTCCCATCTAAACTGCATAGTAGTAAACACTTTGCCTTGTATAGTACACTTCTGTCTACATTTGGTTTAAAAGCTTAAAATTTCTCTTCTTGGCATGCACATCTCTAGTGTCCTTCCATCCTACTTTCCAGGATATATTCATCTCATGCACCCTGTAACAACCCTGGCAACCAGGAGCAGAGATTAAGAATTATGCTTTATGCTAATAATTGGGTGATGAACCAATAGCCTCCAAATTTGAGCAAGACATGCTCTGCTTGTGTAAAAGCACAAACACCAATGCTGCTATTAGCTGAATCTGACCTTGTAAAATGGCTGCCTTAATTCCTACAGAGCAACATGTACTATGTGATTTTTCCCTTCAGACATTCATAATTTAATAGTAAGTCTGCTATGACAATTTCCCCCTAACTTGTGATCTAATTTTCCATCCCTTCACTCCTATTCTATATAAACAGATTTAATTCCTTCCTTTGTAGTCTACACTGAAATTAGGAAAGGAATGGAAGGGGAGACAGATTAATATTAATTTAATTTCTGCAAAAAGTTGACGAAGAAGTCTTCCTCTGAAGACGTGGTCTTCAGAAACAGTGTCTGTGAGACACTGAGGGAAATACAAACAGAAATGCTGGGTGCTCACAGGAATATGGCTAAGGAGGTGCAGGCTGGAGATGCCAAGGGAGTACCCACTGTTGGCACTTAGTTTCACGGGATGCTTACAGAATTAGGACATCGCTGTAGCTTTGACAGCAGAGAGCACTCATTTGGGGGCAGCGCTGAAGGAAGGCTGCTTGTGACCTGGATGGGGGCTACTTCATGGCACCACTCTTCCCACCTTTTACCCTCCTGACCTGCACGGGCCCAGGAGACTGGGGGTTGACCAGTCCCACCCCTGGCACTTCCCCAGTGTCACCCTGACAGCAACAGCTCCTGCAGCACAGCGTGCTGAGACACCCAGTACCCCCGCTTATGGGTGGTTATTGCTTTATTTTTTGTTGTTCCAGGATACTCCTCCCTCGCTGTCCTTGTTACTGCTCTGTTTCAGTGGTAATAAACACTATTTTATTACCCATTTCCTTTACAGCAGGTGTGTGACGGTGCTGGAAAGGCAAGGAGACACAAATGAAGGTCAGCTGGACCACAGTGATGATGTGCGGTTAGACACTGCTCCCAGGACTTCAAGGCACATGGTCTTGAGGGAGATAAAAGCAAGGGAAAACATTCGATAGACAGGATCGTCTATGGTTTGCTGAGATATTGCTTACAAACCTTTTCTCTTTTAACTGGAGTACTGAAGTTGTCACTAGTAGTGCTTAAAGCTTGATTTGCTCATTTGCACAATGAGCTTCAAGCAGTCTATGTGGGTCTGAGGGTTATCTACCAAATTTTGACACAACATCATGGCAGCATAATTAAAAATGGATGTCTTGATAAATTCTAACATTGCTGTATTTTTATTCTAGCGCGAATCCACCCAAACTGATCCAGTTTAGTTCATGTCAGGGATAAAGACTAAACTTTCCAAATCATGTCATCTAAATGGGAATGTGAGAACATAGAATCAGAATCATAGAATAGTTAGGGTTGGAAAGGATCTTAAGATCATCTAGTTCCAACCCCCCACTGCCAGGGGCAGGGACACCTCACACTAAACCATGCCACCCAAGGCTATGCCCAATCCAGCCTTGAACACCACCAGCGATGGAGCATTCACAACTTCCCTGGGCAACCCATTCCAGTGCCTCACCACCCTCACAGTAAAGAACTTCTTCCTCATATCCAATCTAAACTTCCCCTGTTTAACTTTGAACCCATTACCCCTTGTCCTATCACTACAGTCCCTCATGAAGAGTCCCTCCCCAGCACCCCTATAGGCCCCCTTCAGATATTGGAAGGCTGCTATGAGGTCTCCACACACCCTTCTCTTCTCCAGGCTGAACAGCCCTAACTTTCTCAGCCTATCTTCATAGGGGACGTGCTCCAGACCCCTCATCATCCTCGTGGCCCTCCTCTGGACTTGTTCCAACAGTTCCATGTCCTTTTTATGTTGAGGACACCAGAACGGCACACAATGCTCCAAGTGAGGTCTCATGAGAGCAGAGTAGAGGGGCAGGATCACCTCCCTCGACCTGCTGGTCATGCTCCTTTTGATACAGCCCAGGATACATTTGGCTTTCTGGGCTGCAAGCACATCATAAGGGCTTGCCTTCCTCTCCTGAACTAAACTAGGGGGAGATATTACAGTATTATGAAAAAACACACTGGATAGCCTCAGAGCAGTTCTGATACTAATCAACACTGAAATGGCTTGAGAAATAAGAAGCTGCCATTTTGCTTAAGGCCTGCAGCAAAATTTGCTCGGTTGATAGTAAACATTACACACATTCATATAGTTTATGCATTTCAGTTCTCAGCATGACACACCTTCTATCCAGAGATGTGAGTGTACTGGCAGAGGACCTCAGGAGATGGAAGCATGACTACCAACAATTTGCCTACTTTAATTATGGCTAATATTTTACAGCTAATTCACATTAAATACATTTCCCTTTGATAAGATACAATCTGAGGGCAACACCTTCTCTCTCAAGGCTCCTAATCAAAAGATAACCTTTGAAACATGCCAGCTGCCTGATGTAAAACCTGAGAATTGTCTCCATCAGTCAATTTAACAACTGATCTATATCTTTATGACTACAACTTCTCATTCTAGATATATACATGCACCACGTAAACCATGCCCAGAAAGTCACAAGCAAAAGTGAAAAAGTTGTTCTGTGCCCTCAAATGGGCTTAGCTTAGCATATCAAGATACCGATGTAGGTCTGCTGGGAAGTCTTCCTAACTGGACAAACCCCAAAACACATAGGATTACCCTGGTTAGTATCCATGGGCTCCATGAATACCATACCTGCAGTGCACTTCAGCTATGTATTTGTCTTGCTGTTCTATTGCTTTAGTTTCTATGGGGCAGTAAATTTTACAAGTTCTAGTTCTCTTTTTTCCTTCCAGAACTGCTAAGGGCTCTCAGATTGATATTATGGCATTCAGGTAAGTGACACAGCATCTTGCATGGGTAGCTGTGGCCTCAGTGTGCATGTGTTCTAAAAAAACCCCTTTTTTATCATTCACAGACAAAAATTAACAAAAACAGAGTTGGAAGTGACCTCATAAGATCATCTGCTGTCCCAGTGAGATTCCAAGGTCTGTTTGACACTGTTGAATATGGGTTTCGTGTTGCAGCTGTGGCTGGAAAATACAAATGTAGTTAAACTGGTTGATTCATGGAGATTACAGTGCTAGCTGAAATTTCCCTCTAGTGTGAAACATCACTTTGGATGCTTGTATTCTGTAGTAAAATACGTAAACACAGGAGATAACCAGTTCATAGAGGCTACGCAGACCCAAAGTACAGCAATTAAAACAGAAATTAAAAGATGATGAAAAAAGGTATATCTAAACAGGGCCCTACAGGAAATCTGGAGAACTTTATACAAGGGCATGTAGGGACAGAACAAGGGGGAACTGATATAAATTGACAGAGGGTAGATTTAGATTAGACATTAGGAAGAAACTTCCTTGTGAGGGTGGTGAGACGCTGGCACAGGTCGCCCAGAGAAGCTGTGGCTGCCCCATCCCTGGCAGTGTTCAAGGCCAGGTTGGATGGGGCTTGGAGCAACCTGATCTAATGGCAGGTATCCCCGTCCATGGCAGGGGGTAGGAACTGGAGACAAAGGGAGTAAACGGCTTTACTTCCTAAAGGGAGACAACCTTTAAGGTCAGCTGGCCAGGTCCTCCTGGACATTCTGTTATTGGGTCTATATTTGTTCAGTATCCATGAGAGTTAGCATAAGATGAGTTAGCACTGTCTTATAGAAGATGCTTGATACTGCTGTAAACGCACTATTTTAAGACTTTGTTTCTAACAAGGGACTGCTGTTGAACAATGGAGGTAATTACTCACCTCTACTAAATCTACTGCTTCACTGAAACCTCAAAAGATATTAATGAAAATAATGGCTGCCTCTTGCTTTGCAAACAAGGCTATTAGTGTTGAACATTATTCAACATTTGCCAGGGCTTGGGCACCTAGCCAAAGAGAACAGTACAGCAGTCTCTCAGCAAGGTGGACTCTGTAAGGTGTAAGGACCAGTGGACAGCACACTGCCTGGCAGCATGTTTAGTGCCATCACTCAGTCACCTCATTTCAAGCGTGACATCTGTCTGGCCATATGTGTGGAGCACACCAGTTGAGACAACTGTCAAGTTAGGATATAACCAAACATTCTCCTTCTGAGAATGCAGCCATTCCAGCATATCAGAGTCAGGAAAGCTCTTTGGGGAACCCTCTGGGGCAGGCATGCTCAGACTGTCTGCCCTCAACTAAGCAGCAGTGGCGGTGAAAGCTGTCTAGCCCTAAGTGCTTCAGGCAAGCTGCTTTATTTCAGTTTTCCAGACTCTGCATGCAAGGGAACAAGCAGGTAGGAGCAAACTATCAGCTGTGTATGATGAATAGCATTCTTCAGCCTGAACCCAAGACTCAAGACATACACTCATTTCTTCCAACCTTCACAAAGACTGCAGTCTCCAGGTTAGGGATAGGAAAGAGTGCAGTTCTACCACCCTATTTAAAGGGTGACCTTTTAAAGTGGAAAAAAGTGAGCTGTGGAAGTATATTGGTGGGGAAAAGCAATCAGGAAGCATTGCTGGCCATCACCCAAATGGGGTGATGTCTCACTCTCAGCAGACACATGCAGTCAGCAGGCCCCAGATCTCAGCAAATTCACCTCTATTTCCACCCCCTTTCTGCATCTGCAGTGACATGCTAAAATGACAAAGCTTTTACTTACTGTTGACTATGGTTGCTGAGGTTTATGGGAGGGACAGGTGACCTGACAATACTAGGAGCTGAAGGAGATATGTGAAGAAGGAGCTGAGAAGACAGTGGCTGTAATGTTCTACAGATCATTACACAGAAAACAGAAGTAGAGCTGGACGCAGGATTTGGGTCAGGGTTGCCTTGGAAATGCAATGGTGCAGCTAGAATTGCTGATGTTCTACTGATGTTGTGACCAAAACCTTCCCTGGAGATTTCTGCGGCTAGTGGAAGGTCGGAAAATGGGTTTGATAGGCCCTGAAGCAGAAAACTCTGCCTGTCAGAAAGAAATGAAAGAAGTTAACAGGGGAAGGGCAGAAACAATAATAACCTTCCAAGCTGCAAAAGGAAGGGCCAAAAGGAGGAATTTCAGAAGGATGACAAAATGATTTACTGCTTCCATGCCCTACTGAAGCTCAAGGTCTCTGCGCTGCTAAGAATGGTTACTGTCCTCTCAATGTACTGTGCACATGGAAAAAATTGACAGGGTAGAATCTAATTACCATTACCTAAAGGCTCAGAGACTCTCCATTGATAAAACTCTGTCAGAATCACACAGGCTCTACATTAACAATTCTGAATTGCAGTAAACTTGATTTATTCTTTATTTCTTTGGTATTCAGTCTACGGTATAGAGTCCTGATGCCCTTTGGATGTCAGTACCAAAACTAGTCCATTGACTTTGATCACAGTTTGTATTTCTGCTCATGCTGAAACAGAGACAAACAAAATCAGCACTCAGGACTTGTAGCAGACATTAAGCTTTTAAAGGATCAGATATACTGGGTTAAAAATATTAGAATGAGAGTAATATCTACAGAGAACATACCACAATATACTTGTGGCACATTTAAGTCCCCCACATACAAGAATTTTTCCCCATTTTGGATTTTCATGTGTTGATCCCTTGTGCATCCTTTCTTAGTGTAAATTCTTCAAATGGACTATATTTAAGTAGCTACTTTTTTGATGTTTAGAAGACATGCTAAAGCAATATTTTGGCATGTATTTATAAAGTGATTAAAATTTCCTATTTATTCCATGTAGATAAAAAAAAATAAATAAGATGGTCATATAGTTTGATAATGTATTACATGGTAAGGACCAGTACTTTAAATCAGTGGAAAGATAGAAATCAAAACCTGTCCTTTCTTTAACGAACATAGCATGAGACCTGTGCAGAGAAAATCCCTCTCTTGAAGAGCCTGTATGATAACAACATGCAGCATATGGATTAAACTAAAAGGAGGTAAGAGTCAGTGCATGTGTACTTGAGCTACCCTCATTCTTTATGAGAGCCAAGTCCAACTCCACGCTGCCACTGACAGTCCAAGCCTCTGCCCTGCTTTCCCATCTGCTGCTACCAGTGTTTGATGGCCACATCAGGAGCTGAACTGGCACAGGCAGGAGTTATGATTTTAGCCAGAGAGTGGCTTTTTTGATTATTGCTGCCAGGTTTGATGCCTGGTTTGGTGTGGGGGATGGAGAGGGTTGCCTGTGGGTTTTCAGTCAGACCAATTGTTTACCTGATTTGCTCTAAAGATGCGTAAGGGCGAACAGTAGCATGAAAGAAGTAGCCAGATCATGTGGTGAAACCACCCTTTCTGGTGGAGTCAATAGGGACTTTGACGGGCCCAGGTCAATCATGAAACTGCACCCTTTAAGTAAATCCCTCTTTTAGAAGCTAAAGGTAGGCGTCGTGGTTTAAGCCCAGCTGGTAACTCAGTACCACATAGCCGCTCTCTCACTCCCCCCACCTTCCTCCCTCAGCTCCTGGAGGGATGGGGAGGAGAATCGAAAGATTTTAACTCCCACCAGCTGAGATAAAGACAGTCCAGTAACTAAAGTATAACACAAGCCACTGCTGTTACCACCAATAATAATAATGATAAGGGAAACAACAAGGGAAGCGAATACAACCACTCACCACCTGCCGACTGATACTCAGCCCGACCCAAGCAGTGATCTAACCCTTCCAGGTAACTACCCCCAGTTTATATAGTGGGCACGATGTGCTGTGGTATGGAATAGCTCTTTGGTCAGTTTGGGTCAGGTGTCCTATCTCTGCTCCCTCCCGGCTTCCCCTCCTCCCTGGCAGAACATGAGACTCAGAAAGTCCTTGGTCAGACTAAACATTACTGAGAAGCAACTAAAAACATCGGTGTTATCAATGCTGTTCCCAGGCCAAAAGTCAAAACCACAGCACTGCACCAGCTACTAAGAAGGAGAAAAATGACTGCTGCTGCTGAACCCAGGACAGTATGGAGGATTAACCCTGCTCCTAAAGGTTTAGGGTTAAAGCCGCAAATCGAAATTCATGAGACAGAAGCTCCGTTGCTTGCTTTCTGCTGACTGGTCATGGAGCTTGACATAGGTCAATTAAACCTCGCTTTGGGAAAATACCTAAGCAGGTAGTTCACTATGGGAACTTACTGTGAGTTTTACTTTTTCACTAAACTCACTAAGTTTAGGTCACCTTTTGACATGCTGGGTTCTGGAATCTGTACATTTGTAATGCCCTTCATTAACATTGGGAAAATATTAATTTATTTGATAGAAGGGGTAGACTGAAATTATGATTCATCTAGATATTTAAATAGTTGTCCTGAAGGAAGAACATGAAGTTCTGTTATGTATCTCACATCTCTAAATTAAAGCAGGTGTATACCCCTTCACTGAATCAGACCTTTAATTACACCAGACTTTTAATCTCATCAGGCTTCCAGTACGCCACTGACACCTTTGGTTGGAATCTACATATAAGTATTGTTAACAGCACTTTATCTGTCTGACTCCTGCTGCTGCCAGCCGCTTACTTGCCTCACTATCACCAACTTCAGTAACTCCTGTGACTTAGAACACTCTGCCAGGATATGCCTGATGCAGTTGGAAGCACTAATCTGACTAAGGATTGTTTAGTGAGTGACCTCTTGCACACAGAAACTTCCTTGTACCGAACACCGCCCATCAGTGGCAAGAGAGTTAAAGCCAAGAGATGTATAAAAAGATCAGGGAAAGCTACCAGCCCCCAGGAGCACAGAGATGCAGAACAAGGTTATTCCTGTTTTTCAGCTCCCTAAATTAGATATTATTTATGAAAGCACTGCCAGTTATCAGTAGCCTGGCATAAAGAACACAGTATAGCCTGGAGGGAATTTTTTTAAAGGTACTAAACAGGGCAGGTCTTAAAATAAACCCCTAAAGAATTCTGCCTATAACTGGCCTCTGGGCAGAGCAAGAACCATTAAACCCTTGCTGTCTGACTGTCCAGTCAGGGTTCTTTTCCCCATCTTGACTGTAACATCCTAATCTGGATGTTGGCATGCTGTTAAGAGACTGTATGCTGAAAGCTTTGCTGATGTTGAGGTAAATTATATTCCTGCCTTTCCTCTCATTCACAGATTCAGTCATTTTATCACAGAGCACAATCAAATGAAGGATACCAAGGGTAAATCCATGCTGACCATTCTCAGTCACCTTCTTCTCCTTCATGTACCCAGAAATGTGCTCCAACAAAACTCACTCTTTGACTTTTCCAGGGACAGAAGTGAAACTGCCTGGTCTCCAGCTGCCCGAATTGCCCCTCTTGCCCTTTCTGACAATGGGAGCAACATTTGCCTTTCTCCAGCCGTAAGTGTCCTCTAGAATCTATAAAGCCTGGAGGCTTCACAAATAAATGAAATATATAGTTTTTCAAACTCTCTTTGCCCCTGTGGCAAAGTTTTTTGCGGCAAAACATGCATACTTTTAATAGTCAGCTTCATGGAGATCATAGCAAGGACAGTGGCTTGGGAACTGTCCACCTACAATAGGGATTCAAACATCAGGGAGATAATTTGCCTTCAAGCATGGATACAACACAATAAGTAACAGATTAGGTTTCTAATAGGCTATTTCCATTACGCAAGCAACCTCCCCAAAGAGAAATCTACACGTTAAATTGTTTTTCCCTGCTCCAGCTTCAATGCAAAAGTACATTTTGCTTGTCCTTATCCATGTTTTCTTTGCCAAAACACATGGAGGGGGGGGAGTTTTTTTTCTCTCCCTGGTAGGAAGATACTGACTGTTCACCATAAACATTTCACTATATATATGAAATGCTCACAGTATTACACACAATTGTAACGCCCAATAATGCCCAGCTTGGAGCCAGATTCAGGCTTCTGTTTTGCTGAGCTCTCCAACAATATGAAGGCTTGAAAATAGAATTTAAGGTTTTGCAGGTACAAATCCACAATAAGAGACCTTATCCCTGAACTGAGCTCTGGAACCCCACTTACAAGACAAGATGGCAACAAAAGGACACAACTGGCTGAGTAGTCAAGAGAGATGAGAAGAAAACAAATACTAATGCAGATCAAATGTACACACACAGTTAGCTAGTATCAAAGGTTTGTTTGGTTTTTAAACAAGCAACATGTCATTGCTTGTTTTTGTTATTATTATTTGCTATTTATACTGCAGCAGTGCCCAGAAGTCCCATCTGGACACACCATGCTCAGTCCCTGTCTTTAAATCTTGGTGCAATCGGACATCAACAAGTGAGTAGAATCAGTAATAGCTTATCTCAGATGTACCCTTCCAACAGACTGGGAGAAAAATGATGACCTTAGATTTTTGGTAAATTCTGCCACTCCAGCTGCCAACCTTGCTTCTTGTTATCCCAGGTACCATGCATTGTGCATCACAGGCAAAATACACCTGCCTTGGTCTCAGTCCAGAGCCTTCATCTTTTGTTAATTCTCTTTGGTGCATCCTCTGTCCCTCTGCTATTCTCCAATTCTATGTTTTAATAATTCTGTGCTTTTTTAAGCATTGCAGTGTGCTGCCAGAGCAGATTAGTACTGGCATCAGCTGGTTTCCAAGCTCTGATTTTTCCTTACTGTATTTAACACTGAACAAGCTACTCATTCCCCAACCTTAAGCTTTTGACCCTACCAATTTATTCTTTGGCACATCTGAACTCTTCCAACACCACTGCCCTCCACATGCTTGCTGGGATAATTTAGAAACCGCCAGGCAAACCAGTTACTTAATCCAGGGATTATCACAAAGATTCATGTATGAGAAGATCATTCTAAATTTTCTCTCGTCTAAATCACGTCTATAAGTAATGAGCCATACACTTGGCAAAACTCACCCAGTTCAGTCTATATCAATGCAAGGCCACATTCTGTTAACTCTTCAGTATCACCCACTTCAACACAACCTCCTTGAGTTTAGGATAAAACAGACCCTAACTACAGCACAACACTGATGCACCAGTGAAAGAAGCACCAACCTCCTTGAAATAAAATGCAAAAGCCTGTAAAATATTTGTCATCACAACAGCCAGACCCTTCTTCAGGTACTTCAGCATCACAGCCTCCACCACCACAACCCACATCAGTAACCACAGCAGCTGTAGGTCATACTATACTTGCTTAGAAGTCACTGTCACTTTGCTTGCTGCAGGTTCCTGGTAGACTTGCAGGCATTTTGACTTTCTGTGGTAAAGTGACATAAAGATGCAGGTCCATAAAACATCAAAATAACATAATTCCATCTCAGGAGAAGTACAGTACAAGCTGTGACAGCCAGGCAGGAACAGAGATGCGTGAAACCCGATCAAACTGACATAAGTGTCACCTGGCATGGCATGACACTAGGTGCTGTGATGCAGGAAAACATTCAATCCTAAAAGTACACCTTGGAAGAAGTCCTCTTACAGTTTGGATTTCTGAGGTGGAAACTTATAGTAACTAAACAAATATAGGATCAAAAATCAGTCTAATGATAATTTTTGACAGTGCATAAGGCATGCCTTGATTTTAAATATATTCAGCTAGAACAGTAACTCCAGATCAGCTCCAGATCAAACATAAGTCTGGTCACAAACAGGCTCTGGACAGCCACCTTCATGGGCAGTGAATCATACCTGTTCACAGAATTAACAGGGCTCCCCTCCGCAAAATCAGAGCAGCTCACTGAATGTTTGGCTGCAGTCAGTCAGCTGCTGTTCACAGTCACACCATCATTCACATTTAACTATGAATGGAAGAGCTGTTTCACCATAGCAGTTTTTCTTTCACGAAGCAAAATTAATTTACAACAGTGTAACACTAATAATACTCTCACTCCCTTAAAAGAAAACAAAAGGCCTTATATAAGCCCCCAAAAAATTGCCAGAAGATTTTCACACTTGGATTCCTTGGCACAATTCAGACATTTTGATTTGGGTATGCAATGATGTGATTCAGAACTTCACATTTTTTTTAAAGCATTCTTCCTAATAATGTTGGAAGTCCTAATGGGTTTGGCAAATTAAATAAAAGCAATAGACTGGATTTGCTAGGGTAAACTGCAGTCAAAGGTGACCTTCAGCCAAATTTTAAGCTGGCTGGTCTTCTGGAGGATCATTTTTAGGGTCAATTGTTTGGTACATAATGCAGCAGACAGTACCTATATAAACAGCCTTATGAGTGCCTTCTGGCAACCATGGCATTCTGGTGTAGAGGGACACCTTGCATTTGTTTTCACTCTTCCAGTCATAGCTCAATGCCAGGGGCTGGGAGAAGGATGATGAGCCAGAGATTTTTCCTTGCAGGCAGGACACTTAGAAGATCAAGTGCTCTGGATCACAGAGCACTTACATATCAATATGTATCACAGTGGGAGCTCTCTCTTAGAGGTCCCTAAGGCTCAAGTATTCCCCCACCATCTCCCTAGTATTTTAACAACTTTGTTTGTAGAAAGTATTATCCAGTGATCATATCTGAGGGCTGTGATCGGAAGTCGAAACATACATAAGATTAAAGACATTGCCCCGTTATAGGATTTCTTCTTAAATTGCGGTGATTTGTTCACAACAAACTTTATTTCTTTGCAAGGTCTTTCTGACATAAGATTTGTTTTGGCATCTATCACTAAGTCATAGTTAGCTGCCAGATAATAAAAAACCACAGGTAGGAAGGACAGGGTCAATAGAAAAGCTTTCTTTAAGAAAAAAATGGAAGCAGCAGCTTGGGAGAGAATATAATAAAATCAGACAGGAAGGATGAAACATGAGTTCACTTCGTATTTTGTTGAATGACCGAATAGTAAACTCTGCTTTTTGAGTGCTGACTGATAACACCATTATTGACCCATTTAAGAAAATGATAAGCCTCCATTCTTAACTATGATTTGTGCAGTCCAAGATGTTCCCAACAGAGGTTGCCTAAGGTTAGGTGTCCTTATTCAGCCCCAATTCAGAGCAAAGAACCCAAGGCTGTGTGAGAGTTTTGGTACATGAGCGGCTCCACTGGTGTCCTGAGTGGTGCTGAAGTGCAACAGCCCAAAAAAGAATCATGCCAACTCGCACATGTCAGGAGCCAAGTCACAGGCTCCAGCAAAATGACAAACATTGTTTAAAAACATGTTTGCTGAAGGCCTTCTTGGTGAACAGGTCACTTGGCAAAATTGTGAACACAAAGCATGCTGTGCAGCTGCCTAAAAGCTCAGCTCTCCTGTGTGCCTGCGCAAAACCAGGATATAGGAGAAATCGGAGGGTTACAAAGGATGCCCAACAGGACTTCTCTAATTATGCTGTCCCATCGCCTTGGTGCCAGCAAAAGCTGCTGGGAAATAGCTCTAATTTCTGTTACTGATGTAAACTCTCAAGCCTTCAGAGTGGAGCTTTTCCCTTCAATGCTCTTTGTACTTTTCCTGTCCTCTTTGAAAATGCCATGCTGAACTTTTTACCTTCACTCTACCCTGCACTCCATTTCTTCCATAATTTCTTCTTCTAATGCATGCTGTCTCACTTCCTTGACTTTTAGCACTTAAGATATGCAGACAGCAGTGGTAGTGATGCCGAAAGCTTTCTGCTGTCAAGGAGGCTGACATCCAAAAGGAGAAGTTCTGCAGGGAAGGATCTCCAACTAGCATATAAGTGCATTTTGTGCATTAGAGAATCTAAATTTTCCCTTTACTCACTTGCAAAAAATCTAATATTAGGATACTCTTTTCATTTCCATCTTGACCTGCAAGCTCAACTTCAGATGCAATCACATGGGCAAAAGTGGAGGAGAGTCAGCAGTACCAAAACCAAACTGGTTTTGGTAACTTCCAAACCCAGAAACTGTCTAGCTTGCTTATCCCTCCAAGGCTTTTAGGTTGGAGTCAGAACATATTAGTTTCCCAGATACTGAAGAGTGATTAACAGCATTTGCATTCCTGTATGAAGCACTTCTTACTACGTTTAAATTGCTGTCATCTGAAGTTGAAATATTGTCAGTGAAATCAAACTCATGCACGCCTTTCTTTTCTATAAGAAACAAAATTATCCAAAGCAAAAAGAAAATCCAACACAATGACATATAATTGAAAGCACAACTGTAAATAAGTTATTTGAGCCCATCACTTCTCTGAAATACGTAGTTCACAAGATCATAGAATCACAAAATAATTTTGATTGGAAGGGACCTTCAAAGGTCGTCTAATCCAATCCCCCTGCAATGAGCAGGGACATCTTCAAATAGATCAGGCTGCCCAGAACCACGTCCAAACTGACCCTGAACATCTCCAGGGATGGTGCCTCCACCACCTCTCTGGGCAACCTGTACAGTGTTTTACCACCCTCATTGTAAAGAATTTCTTCCTCACATCCAGCCTGAATCCCCCCTCTTTTAGTTTAAAACTATCACCCCTCATCCTTCCGCAACAGGTCCTGCTAAAAAGTCTCTCCCCAATACTCAACCAAAGCTAAATCAAGATACGAAGAGAAATTTGTCTGATTTCAGGAATGGGGCCTTGGCTTCAAACCAGAAAGCACATACGCATAAATGCAAATTCAAGCAATGTTATGAAGATCTCTTAAAGTTGTGACTCGACTGCAGCCTTAGTTTGCTAACTCCCTGATGTGATTCCCTCCTTCTTCGATAAGACACCCTTGCACATTAAAGAAAAAATATTTGAAACAGATACAGGCCAAAAGTGTCCCAAAATATCACTGCTTATTGAGAATTGAACACGCATTTAGTTTTAGATACAGGAGTAAAAGCAGCCTGACTGCAGCCTCTAGGCTGTTACTGACAAGAGAAAAACCTTACTTTTGAGGCTTTTTTAGATCATATAATTCTAATGTTATTGCCTGCTCATTTGCTTCAAGGGCTGAACCTTTGTTTCGTCAGTTACCAGCTGGCAGAATTCTCCACTGCAGACATCATCATCAACATACAAATCCACCACTAAATAAAACAAAAATGGCTAGCTTGGAACAGAGTACCTTTATGCATATATGTGCATTTGTGTGTATTCAAATGTGCATATATTAACTGGACTGCAGAGCACAGTCTTATGCTCACTACATGAGAAGCTTGCCCATAATGTTCCTTGGATAAACAGAGGTCCCTGACCATCAGAGTTCTCAAAGAACTGCATAAAATTATCCATTATGTCTTTACAAATATAACAGAATACTTGAATATTTAAACTCATCCATAAGTCACAGAAGCATAGGATCATAGAATAGTTAGGGTTGGAAAGGACCTTAAGATCATCTACTTCCAACCCCCCTGCCAGGGGCAGGGACACCTCACACTAAACCATGCCACCCAAGGCTCTGTCTAACCTGGCCTTGAACACCACCAAGGATGGAGCATTCACAACTTCCCTGGGCAACCCATTCCAGTGCCTCACCACCCTCACAGGAAAGAATTTCTTCCTCATATCCAATCTAAACTTCCCTTGTTTAAGTTTGAACCCGTTACCCCTTGTCCTATCACCACAGTCCCTAATGAAGAGTCCCTCCCCAGCATCCCTATAGGCCCCCTTCAGATACTGGAAGGCTGCTATGAGGTCTCCACGCAGCCTTCTCTTTTAGATATCAAATGTGAAACTGAGAGATTGTGCCTTCTTTTCAGCTTTTCTTTTTTTTTAACTATTGCATTAGCAACATGTGCATTAGCATACAGTTGGCTGGAGGGATGTTTTTGGAATGTTTGTATGTAAGGCTCTGCATTCTCCCCCGGAAGTGTTGCTGTTTAAATCACGTTCTACTTAACATGTTTAAATCATGATCTACTTAACATCATTAAGTGATTTTAAGTAAAAACCCCAGCCAATTAAAAAACCTTTTGCAATCTGCTGATTTATTGTGATTCCAGTCCAGCCTGAGCAAAAGTTGTATGAAACCAAGAAGGAGAGATAAAAATGAAGGCCAGCTTTGACATACCATTCTGTAGGTGTTGGGTATTTGTGCAGAGTGACATGAAAGACAGAAACCAGTAACTCCCTTGCTGTTGCAGCCAAGGGACTGGCACATAGAGGGCTCAGCTCCAGAAAGATGATTGTGCCAGACCCTTTGCACAAGATGTATTTTCTGCGCTTGCACCTACCAAAGATCACAGGCACCTTGTGATAAGAGGCTTATCACAAGGTCAGAGAGATGACTCTATCTCTCTTACCACAGGCTGGTAAGAGAGATGGAGCTCCCACACAGCAGGGCTACAAAGCAGCACCCTGCTGAGATGGCAGCTGCTGCCAGGCAGGTGGCCTCTGGTTAGACAGTGATGGTGGGCCACCATGTTTCATGCTGGGTTTGTGTTGCAAGTGCCTGAGCACCTGGACAGGTACCAGCATTACTGTCATTCTGCTGGTCTCCATGGATGTGCCACATCAACACCTCAACACCCCTAACAGACGTTCTGAGTAAAAGATGAGGAAAATGATCAGTCATGTTTTGAAACCAAAATGTTTTAACTCACAAGTGAAAGACAAAACACTCCTGAAATGAACCATGAAGCATTTTTGCTTTCAAGAAGTTTCTCACTTGAGAGTAATTCACCTTTGCTTCTACAGTTTCATTTACAACTGTGCCCTTGTTTTTCATTTAGTATTTTATCTCAACTAAACAATCCTAATTTCATGGTGATTTATTGTGTACCCATTGCAAGTAATGTGTAACTGGAGTAAACTGAAAACTGTGGTCCATTTAAAAATAAAAAAGAAACAAAAGTTGACTTTACCACGGCAAGCACCCCCAGAAGCTGAAGTACCGAAGACAGTTTGTAAAGCTGGAGCACTAAGCTGTGAACTCTCCTTGGCAGTGATAAAACTTCAGGTTTGCATTCTGCATCACCTAGCAGAGCTTGAGACCAGTAGACAAAATGGCAGACCCCAAGGCTCATCTATATTTCAGCAGTACCACTTGTTGTAATAAAAGACAACGCACCACACGATTAGGTCCATAATCCTTCCTAGAGCTTCGAGGTACTTTGAGTGCTGCTTTTAAGGGATGACATCAACAGGAACCATTTTGATGACACTGGAGAACTGCATCTGTAAGTGAACAGAGCCTGATGCTTCAAGGAGACATTCAAGCAGGCGTACAAAGAGAAGCCATGTAATAAGGGACCCAACTTCTTTGAGTGGGAAGTGCTTTTCTGAAGAGTTTAGAGCACAAGTCTTATGAGGAACGGCTGGGGGACCTGAGGTCGTTCAGTCTGGAGAATGGAAGGCTCAGTGGGGACCTTATCGCTCTCTGCAACTGCCTGAAAGGAAGTTATAGCCCTCATTTTTTTAATGAAGCTGGAGAGAAAACGTGAGCAACAGGACGGTGATGCATTACTAAGATTTCCACTGGTGTCACCATTATGTCATAAACTTATCCCTTTATTCTACTCTTCCTGACCCACTTCTCCCTCCCTCTGCCATCCTTGAACTTAGCTGGTATTTCTCCTTTTGGATATCTTGATGTTCATTGTAACTTCTCATAGCCAAAATGTAAACCCTTTCTTTAGCAGTATCACCAATGCATTATTTAACTGCTTCTTCTCTCTGTCCCTGGTTGTCTAATTTGCATCACAATGCTATCATCCACATTTTCTCTCCAGATTAATTAAAAAAATGAGGTTTAATCTTTTGAGAATAGTGTATAGATACCTCCCCACATTTTTTTCATGCCTGCTTTTGTGTGTACATAGAACCTTACAGAACAAGTTTGTGGTCCTAAAAACAGGAGTACAGACAATATGCAAGCATTTTTAAACTGACTGTTGATCTGAGGTGCTCCACTTCTAACATATCTAAATTAAAGTATCCCAAAAGGAATCAATCTGTGAAGGGGCACTAAGATGAATCAGACTCAACAGACACACTGGAAATGTTAGGCAAAGAATATGTTATATACACGAAAGTATAGTTACCATTATTTCTAATACTGTCATTAGTCACATATAATGTAACAAAACACATACAGCAAAGCAGATTTAGGGTTGTTCTAAATCCGTAACACTGAATGTATCCCCAATCTATTTATGCAGTGCGTGGAGAAATTATGAATTACTACGCAGCATACATGTATCCTAAGTAGCGATGGAAACTACATTATGGCTATGAAACTGTGCAATAAGCCTCTTTTCTCTGGGAATTGCCCCAATCACACAAAGATATTGTTTCTTCCTCAGCAGATCGTGGCCTGAATTTATTTGACTGATGCAATGGAGGACATGATTTCAACCACCACGTTTCTTTCCCCCTTCCTCTTATCACGGTTTTTCCTCTGACAGCTGAATATGCACTAAAAATAAACAACAAAAAGACCCCAAATCCCTGCCATTTCTACCTAGCTGCACTTCCAGCACTTCTGCAGAATGCAGTCTATGCTGACAGCTGCGCAAGAGCAAAGGAGAAATGAGGCACAGGAAACCAAGTTCTGCTGATGCTAATTAAGAGTACTTCTCAGCTTCTCCATCAGCCTCCTGGTAGGCATGGCTTTACACGCAGAACAGATGAAAGAATATGTAGGGCTGCCAGATCTCCAACTCAGCTGAAAGCTGACGGGTGAGAGTCTACTCCCTGAGTCATGACACAGATCGGATATCCAGCAAATAAGGAGAAGCTGTCACCATACGAGGCTGCAGCTTCGGTGCAGTACCCAGAAAAGGCAATGCTATTGCCTTTGCTTGTTCCAGATGCCCAAGTTCCAGCAGAGCCTAAAGCCACAGAGCAGCAGCATGACTGCAATCATCCAACAGCAGAAAGTGACACCAAGGACATTTGAGTGAGTCTTGAGCTCAGGAGTAATGTTCACTTCTTCTTTGTCCAGTGTGAAAGGTTATCTTGCTGGAGGCACCGGCTGTATTGTTGGCCCTTCCTTGTGCTGTAGGAACCAGGCTATTTGCTAACACGTAAAGTAAAACCTTACCAGGCTTCTTCAAACAGAAGCACAAATTGGAGAAGAGAAAGAAATGAAATGAAACAAAGCAACAGATGGTGTTAACTTAGGAAAGAGGAACAGAATGGTTAAGAGACCCTTGCCTGAATTCATGTAAGTTATGTTACTGCCCTTAAGATTTAGTTCCTCTCTACCATGCAGTTGACAAATCATGGGGTCAAGTAAGAAACAAGTTCCTGTTAAAATGCAGATTTGTTCCTTTGATATACAAATACTGCATTTATTTCTGATAATCTACTCATAAAAGTGAGGCAAATCTAAATAAGAAATAAACCAGAAAACATCTTCAGCTGTTTCACTCCAATTAGCAGTTTCCAGACCTCTTACTGAGCAAGTGGGATCCAGTTCCATCAATCAAAAAAGCTCATTACTCTGCTCCAGATACTGATCCATGCACCATTGCAGTGGTTGCAGCAGATTTAGGGGGTGCTGTTCCAGAGGGAGTTACAGTGCACTGCACTAGTTTGGTGGGGAGAAGCCTTACTGCTTATGGTGATGAGCAAGACACATGAGCAAGGGTGTGGAGAAAGGGATAGTCAAGGGAGGTGTTTTGAAAAAGCAAAATTGGGCTTGCCTGTATATTTGCTGATAAGCATAGCACACTCGACAAGGATATACTGAAGAGGCAAAGGTATCTGATTTAACATTGGGCTTATGCTGTTCTCAGCGGTCAGTCCCATCATAATGTGTAGTTCCAGAAAAAGCTTTGCAGGGAATAGAAGAAGGTCTGTCTGTACCCATCCACTGTAACTGTAAGAGTTAACCATAAGGGTTAACTGTGGTTGGAAGATATGAAAAAGCAGTAGCATTTTACAGCATTTCTAGCCTCACCAAGCAGTATCTGCTCCCCATTTTCAGCACCCTCACAGCTTCCCCTTTTTCTCTCTAAATTATCAGAGTCTTTTCCACTCCCCAATTTGACTGATCTTTCTAATTAGGAACACTGAACAAACAGATCTGAGAAACAGCCTGGCAGCAGCAAGCAATCTGGGTTCACTGCACACAGGGCATGGAAAATGCTCTGCTCTCCCGGGGACAACGTGAAAGCTACAACCAATGACTCAGCATTAGCCCAGTAACGCCCCTCCAGGGAATCTGAGACAACCCCTCCAAGCATTCCTGCCTATTTCCTGCGCACAAAGGGATCAAACAACAACAAAAAAAATCCTTGTAGCAATTCCCTGTCTCTAACAAATATACTGCTCCCATCAACTAACGATTGAACAGTGCTTTTAATCTTTGCCTTGTGATGCACATCTATGAACACATCTAGGGTGAAGCCAATACTGAAAATCGTGGGGTTTTTTTCTATCAGCTGCGCTCTGTGCCATGCGGACACAGCATTTCATTAAGCACAGTGTAATAGCTTGACTCCCTTAGGGACTTTGCTCCTGGAAAACAGAACATCTCCTTTCATAAGTAGGCAAGGTCACGATGCACCACACATTCCTCAATGCACATGCTCATTTTGGAGTTGATGCTGAGATAATTGAGTATCTGTTCATTATACATTTCATATTAACACAATAAGGTATCTTCATGTAAAACGAATTTTACAAGATCTGAGGAAAAACAGCATTATATTACATTTCAATGCCATCTGTTCAGCTACGCCAAAAGCAGTGGAAGAATTCTGATTTACATCCGAATTATTTTTTATATTTTACTCTTCATGTTGGATGCAGGATTTGAAAAATTCCACATAATAAACACCTTAAAAGCACAAACTAAGGTATTTTTCCCTTTACACCACGTTACCCTTTTGTAACTTACAGGCGCTTTTTTATTTAACAAGAGTCATCTTCCAGCACATTCACATGTACACACTGTGAACAAGACAGTTCATAAATGCGACACCTCAAAGTTTAAAGCCCTGAAGACAGAAACCCCTGTCTACAGAGATGTATGAAGAGAGATCAAAAAATGATAGGCAATTTCTTTCAACATGTTAAGTACTACCGAAAATCAGAAGTCCTGAGAGAAGCTTACCTGGAGAACCTAAGATTATGCAGTGCAACTTAGTCTAGCCAGTCTACTGCTTTCATTTGTTTTAAATCCCAAATATTATTTTTATCTGTTTGTTTAGAAATTTGGAAGCTGGCAACCTGTTTTTCTGTACTGCTCTGGTTCCTGGAATACTCTTTTTCTGGGTGTGAAAATGAGAAATTCCAGCGTATAATACTGGGTTGAAGCATAATGGAAAAGAAGAAAGAGTTACTTTCAAGGTGCATGTGTAATCGGTCAGTAGAGGTTACATATGGTAGAATACAAAAGTAAAAATAAAGTATGTTCTCCTAAAACCAGGTGCAAATACTGTATTGCATTAAACAACAGTTCATGGGGGAAAACAATAATTATGCAGGAGAGGTGAGAATTTATATGTGTACACATGAGGAAAAGAAAGGATTTTATTCTGAGTGTTCCTGTGCTTATTCAAATATATATATTCTTAATCAGAGATCAGGAATATCAGAAGCAAATATTGCCTTAAGATTTGGCATAACCTTTTGCTGTATTTTATTTGTTATATAGCTCAGGGATTTCTCAAACTGAAGCATGCATACCCAACTGTAAATCAAAGCGCAGCCTCTGGATTGTGAATGCCTGATTGTGTGCTTTAAAGACATACAGCAAACTTAACTGGAAACAATCCGCAAAAATGTTACGAGTAATATTCCCTTCCCTCTTCACCTGCCATGAAATTACAGCTACTGGAATTAACAGTTTCACATCTAGCAAAAATACAAAGACCATCAACATTTTCACATGGAAATAACCCTTGAAGAGTTGCGGTTTTGCCTTATGGAAGCATTTTCTGCTGTATTTTAAAAGATTAGAGTCAAAAAAACACCTTCTTCCTTGAGGTGGCCGGAATGAGTTGTGAGCATTTTCTCTTTTCAAGGCTGCAGCAGCCTAACTTAAAGAGACTTGCCACCTTCTTTTGTTCATCTGCAACACGTTGAAGCAGGCTGTCAAAGGTTCAAGGAGAGGTTTCAAGTCATATTTGCTGTTGGCGTGTCTAAAACTGCTGACACACGCTAAGGAAAAAAAGGTGCGCCTAGTACAGATGCAACAATGAAACAGCTAGTAGGGAACCTCACCTAGAGCTAACAGTAGCACTAAGCTGGGCTGGCCAACTGAGAGATAAGCCAGCAATATGCAAACAAAGCCTACTGAAGTCCTAAAGTATAGGTAGGTTTATCATTTTCTTAGTGGTTAAAAAAATGGGGGGGGGGGGGGGAGGAAACCATGCAAACACATCACATTTGGGATTTTGCTTTTTGATGATGAAAACCATTACCCGGAGTCTTTAGTGATGAAAGCTGTAAAAACAGCTGAAAAATGTTCACTGAAAGGAAAAGTAATGAAAAACAGTACACTTGACAGACTTGCAAAAAGCAACCAATGGGATGGTTTCCTTTTATATCACTCACAAATTTTCCTGAACATGAGAATAACCTGCCCTTCCGTTGAAAACACACAGAAAAAAAAACAAAAATCGAAATCAAACTCTGTTTTTGGACATACCTCAGATTTTTTATAGTTTGATGCCTCAGAATATTAGGAGGAAAAATGCATGCCTTCTCCCAGTCCTACTTGTCTCTAAGTTATCTATAAACCTATTTTACTCCAGTAGAAGGAACAGAAGTACTTTCCCAGTCAAGTCTTGTTCAAAGTTTTAGACCAATACTCTAAAAATATGTTGACATTTCTCAGATTAATTCCAAGTAATTCCTTGCCTACTAAGGCCAGATCTGTCCCATCCCCTTATTTCACATCAGCTATATACAATTTCACACTAGCAGTAAGCATCAGCTTGAACTCTGGAACTTGTCATAACTGGAGGTGTCTGAGCAAGTTCATGACCCCACCAGCGTCCTAAGCTCCTGAGGGCCTTGAGATCCACAGGCCAAGTCTACTCCAGATAACTTGTCTGGCAGTTTCTCCTGACAAATCTATACATTAAATACAACAAAGGGTTTTGACACCAGAGATACGGATTTCCTCACCGAGGCGGCAACCTAAACGCTCAACAGAAATAAGCCCCATGGGCGGAGGCTGTACAGGTCTGTTGTTCGACTCACAGGTCTGTCTTAGCCTTTGTGTTCTGCTGTGAGAAGCTTTGGAAAACACCCTTTTCAAATGCAGCAGTATTTTATCATTTCTTAAGTAAAGTTAAACTGGAGCTGACATTGACATCAGAAGATGGCAGATGCCCTACTATACTGCAGCAGTGCACAGCCCAATATACATTGTCACTAGGCTTTGTCTTATGAAATTAATTTAATGCCCCAATAAGGGGGGGCAAGGAGTAGGGCATGATGGGCTCAGCTTTATTTTTGGATACTAATGTTCCAATATTAACTTTTGAATGTGGGGGAAGGAAAAGAGTCCATGAAAGCAAAACGCTGCTCTTGTGGCAAAAAAGGAATTTGCTAAGTGAATGTGCTTTTGAAAAAATTCTCAACAAACAGCAATGCAAAAAGGAAGACAAACTTACATCACTGCAGCATAAAATGCTGCATCACCTACCAGAAGCAACTGGATCCAGGTTCATTCACGTACATTATTTTGGTTTATACACAACAAAAATATACAATGGCTACAGCAGAATTAATTATAAAAGAAGTCCTTTGCTTCAGCCAGCTCAATAGATTTCACCTTAGACTCCAGAATACGTAATAGAAACTTACCTTGCATTTCAACATGTTGGCCACTCTCTCTTGCATCGATTGTCCAGCCTTTGGTCTGACAAGTATATAAACCGCTTTCACGTCAGGGCTGGAGCGCAGAAGCTTTTCCATCAGTACTTTGCCCATGAAACCTGTAGCTCCTGTGATAAGAACGTTCTTTCCATTGTAATAAGCTGAGACTGAAGACATGGTGCTGATTTGTTCCGTCCTTCAACTTCCTGCACAAGATACCTGGAAAGGTGCAGAAATAAAGCTTTAAGGGCTTCTGAGTTAAGACATAGATCAGTCACTAGGGAGCTATGTCTGACCTAACCTTTCCTCGTCAGCTGTGGCAGCTCACATTAGTTCAGTCAGCTGCAATATTAAAGATGATTTTTTAAGAAAAACCTACAAAAATTAAACAGGTTAATCTGAGTAGCTTAAAAAAAAAAAAAATCAAGCTCAGCCTTAGCCAGCAGTCACAATTTGAAACACAGCTTGTGCTGTCAAATGCTCCTAGCAGTAGATGCTCACTGCAGTGTTGAACAGCATTTCTCCTACACTGTGAAGTTGCAGTCATAAAGATATGCAGTTCTCTGTACAACGTAAAGAACAGATCTCACAAACACTGCAGGTGCAAATGCTCTGTTTTTCCCTTTAATTCCACTGTGCCAAGCTGTTGCATTTCTGGTCAGCCACCACTCAGCAATGTGCTCAGTCTTTTCTTGTTGTTTTAGCTTGGAATAAAACCATGAAGAAAGCTCTCCTTCACAGAGGATACAGTGCAATGACATTGCTCTGCAAGACTGCCATGCCACGCTCCTGTGTGTAGGTCATTACCCATTATTGGCTGTTAAGGCCAAAATTCATTCCTCTTAACTCTAAGGAGTATAGATGTCATACGCATTCTCTGGAGAACTTAGGTTGTCTTAACAGCACTTTGGAGATCCGCTGACTATATAAGGGGGCTGACTAGACAAGGCTCCCACATGGAGTGTCCCAGTTAAGTATGTTAATTAGATACAATGGTTTCGGGCCTACATGTCCCCAGCCATCTCAATCCAAACTCTAAGTTGATTAAAGGACAAGCAAGGCTGGGTTGAATCCAGCCTCAGAATAGCCCCTCTCCCTATTAGACTAACAGAAAGAAGAAAACTCCTCCTATCTTTGTAGTGCTGCAGATCACAGCATACACAAACCACTTACATTGCAAGGAGAAGGCTCGTGAAAAACATTAACTGTTTTGAAAAAAGCCTATTCAATATGAAACAAAATCAAAGAACAGTGCAATGCTGTTGATCGAGTATTCAAGAACCAGAACAATGATCTTCAAGTACCCCAGAAAAACTCTTCCTCATGCAGAAGCTTCAGATGCAGTCAGCTATTTCAAGTTTCTCAACATGACATCAGCCAACTGTACGCTAATAAAATGCAAATACATAAAACAGAAATACAGCATTAGCTGCGTTTTTGCAGTCTTCCAAGATTCCCTGTTCTCACCAGCCCTTTTGCATTTCTGAAATCTACCATTCAGAAACAGTGAAGTGGCCTAACTTAGAGCAAAATTTGCAAGCCTTCACACACAGTCATCTTATGTAATGAGTCCTTGACTTGGGCCAACACGAATTAACAACATCGAAGAGTCTGAAGTACCATGGGAACCTTGGCTACGTGTGATGGTAGGTTAAATTCCCTTCACTGCATGGGGACCACAAGAGAAACATAGCTTGCCCTACAGCCTATGCCTTCCTTAGGATGGACGGAGGTATCTTATCCACAAAAAAATGGACCACCATCAATGTGAGTCAACAGTAGCACCACAAATCAACTCTTAAAATGTGTACCGTGTTCCTTGCACGACTCAGGAATATACTCAGCTGGACTGCAAGCCCCAGTCACAACAGTGAAAAGTTATCCACAGTGTGTAAATGTGCTGTCATTATCTGGGTCTACACCTGATGCATCTACCCAGACCTGACTTTGCATTCCTACCAATCTGCCAGTTTTTACAATCACCGTACTGCTGCATTGAAATGCTAAATGTGTATTTCTAATAGGCACAGACATACAAAGCAGGGACTCACACCCAGCAAAATATTGCTCTTCTTTCCCAGTGCTGCGTGGGACTGCCTTACATAGCATCAAACGAACGAAAATAACCACATTTTCTGATCCATAATGAATCATCAGGTGCACCATCCAATTGAGAAAGTGGGTCACGCAGAGTAACTTCTGAGGGACACTATTTTACAAACTAATAGGTGTGAGTATTCTGGCTCAGCATTAGGTATTAGCCTACTTTAGATATGGCCTAGATTACCATTTAAATGAACATAGCGGGCATATCTTGGCCTATTAAAAACCTGTTCTTATTAAAGAGTTGGCCACTTGGGAAGTTAAACAAACAGGTTAAACGATTAGATAATTAACTTATTTATAGTAAAATGTCATATCTCATTCAGGTTTGGAAAAACTGAGTGATACTGGAAGACAGGAATTTGCAGAAACCAGAGGTTTGTGAAAGGATATACGAGTACAAAAGTAGATATTAATTTAGCCAGATGAAGACAGATGTGACAAAAGACTTAATAAATATGGTACAGCACATTCCCTGCAGATAAGAAAAATTAATGGAGATGTCCTTAGTCTTTAAAGGCCATACAAAGTCTACTGAACAGAAGGAAACAAAAAGATGAAATACAAGACCACTTCTAGTCATGCTTTGGAGTCATTCACAGGTTATATCCACCTAACCTCTCCTAATATTCTGCTAGGAAAAATGGTATATTTTAAAGTACTTTGCACCACAAACTTGTGAGATTACAACAGTGCTTAACAGGAATTACTCTCTTTCCCACACTTCAGTAGTGGAGAACATTTCCAACCTGTATCAATAAACATTAGTGCTTCGCATTACAGTTGTAGACTACTGCAAAAATAACTGTTAAGATTTCCAAATGTGGACATCAATTTATCATGTTGTTTAATTTTTTATCTGTTTCCCTCTTTTTTTATTTTTTTCAATTTTGTTTCTCTGTTTGAGTTATCTGAATGGGGCTTCATTTGGTTTGGCCAGATGCTCAATGCCTACTAGAATAGTAACAAAAAGCCCCCAATTGTATCTCCTAAACCATTCTGGTACAATGAAAATGGAAACACCAAACACAGGCACAGAAAAATGAACTTCTAGGGCAATCTGCTGTTTTTCTTGATTACTGGCTTAACTCCATGGGTTAAGAATAAAAGGTAAGAAAAATCACATCCTTTTGATTTTCTACAATCCAAGTCAGGCAGCATTTAGTTCACAGAGCCAGCATCAGAGCTGGATCCAGTTCCTCAGGCCTCATCCACAATAAAAAACCATAAGGATGGAAATGGTGTTTGTGTCTTCTTGCAGTACCTTTTCCCTTTCCTTACTTAACTTTAGAAAAATATACAATAAACTTGTATCCATCTGATGCTGTGCTAATTATCAGCAAAGAAAATCTGTGTATTTATTTAATATGCACAAATTGTGGTTTTGAGACCATGATGCAAAAGCTACAATGCTGCAATCTGCTATGTTCAGGCAGATGCCTGTATTTCCACCGCTCAAGCAAATTTCAAGAGGCTTTTATTAGGTTCCAAACTCAGAAGCAGGTTCCAGTTTTTATTCAGGAATATGAAGATATTTCCCTTTCAACTTAGTCTTGACCTGTCTTCTTTATTTTTCAAAACCGTTTTTGGGGTTTTATATTTTTAAGAGTGTAATTTTATAACAGAATTTATTCTTCTGTGTTTTAATTGATTTTGCTTGGCTGTTGTAAATAAAGTACTGAAGAAGTTATGGACATTTTAAGGAAGCAGAGGATTTCTAGGATCAAAGGGTGTGATCCAAGTAATGCCTGCTGACTTGACCCCTTAGATGTCTCCTTCAAAATACAGAGAACAAGACACATACCTGTTTGACTTTTTACACTAAGTCAAATGAAAAAGAAAAATGTTTCCTGCAGAAGGTTATATTTTGCTTTTCCTTTTAAGGAATAAACAGTCAATACAGGGCATGAACTATTTCCCAGTAAATTAGGCTGCAACAGATTCAGTGCCTGGAAAGAGAAAAACCTTCAAAGTCCGAACCATGGTCAGCAGTTGCAGTTAGTTGACCCTCACTGAGGCAAGGAAGGATAAAGACTATTTCAATCCCTGAGGTTCCTGTCTCTTCCAAAACAGACTGGAGGTGAGAAAGCCCCTGAATTGTGGAGAAAAGCCCACAAAATGGCTTCTTGAAGCCTAATTCAAGTGAATAATTACAGGCAACTCTGATGGTTTAGGCACTAATAAGAGCAGGAAGGTAATCACTGATGCCACCTGAATTACTGAGTGCAGCATCTTTGCAACCCTATACTCTCTCTTATGCTGACTCATCTCTAACCGGAGCATGAAAAAACCACCTTTTGGACAGCCAGCCAGGAATCACACTGAGTATCTCTGCAAACACAAGTACACCAGCTGCTTTAAGGCTAAAGCTCTGCTACTGATGCCTGTCACAGTATCCTCTGGATCAGACATAAAGGACAATCTACAGTGCTGCATTACAAATGAAGCCATGATTTTGTGCAGGGGCATGTCCCAAAGGACAAGCAAAGGGAAAGGTGGGAATCCTACCAATCTAATACTTCCCTCTTGAAAAAGAAAACTCTCATATCCTCAGTAGAAAAGGAGAGCTTTCCCCAACAAGAGCAGATACAACCGAGCTAATATTTAACAAAACAGTACACTGTCCTCACTTTCACATACTTCAGTGATGACAAATCTGCATTCTGATTACAATGGTGTAATGCTGACAGTAAGACTGCTACCAAAGCCATAGCAATGGGAAGAGAAACACGTAATCTGACTACTGCTACTGCCACTGCCCATCCATCGTGGCAGGGTGCTAAGAGAAAGCAAAATGGAGCACAGGGAATGAAGGATGGGTGAATTGGAACAGGTTAATATTCTACTATGGTTTCAACCACTACTAAGATTTCCATGCCCTACTCAACTGGGACAGTGGCCATTTCAGAAGCTTATCTGTTGAGATATTTGCCTTTTCAACAACATTTTATATATACATATATATATATACACACATACTTAGTTATGTGCAAGAACAAAGGACTGTTTGCTCGCAAATATATATCTAGATTCACGAATGGCCTCTCTGGCATCTCTTTCTATTTAGCATAGTTTTAATGAGTTTTCCCACGTCTCATGCATTTTCACAACCTTATGCTGGGATGTAATTTCGGTAAATAAGAGGGCCAGAGTGTTCAGATGAGTCTTTTAGACGGCATATTAAATGTACGTAACCAGCTTCCACTGAAATTGCAATTAATGACAAATAACATATTTTCAAACAAAGCTACAGACAGCAAGAACCCTTTAAGACAAAATAATTTTTGTCCATTTTCTGAATATAAAATTTAAATCTTGGATACAAAAGTCCAATCATACATAAGACAGTTTCCTGTAATCAGTATTCCTAAGGAGTTATAATTAACCTGTGACATGCAGAGAAAGAAAAATTCCTCTGTCGCTTCAGAGAACATGTACAGCTGAGGTCAGAAGCAGCAATATAAAGTAGTCACAGACTATTTCAATCTCATCAGTTTGCTTCCTCAGTCTATTAATTATTTTATGAGTTTAAAATAGGCTGAGCACTGGGGATGCCTGAACAACGTATCTTCATATAATTATCTTCTTTTTTATTTTTTTGTACCAGGATGCGTGACAGAGACTACACAAATTATGCATGTGATCATAATGCATAAAAGCAATTCTTCCTAATACATGTTCTTTGACTGAAAGCATTTGCATATAACTTCTTGTTACTTAATAATCAGCAAGTAATTAATCCCACGACTATGACTGTAGAAGGAACAACCTGATCTTTTCACTTTGGTGGCTATTAGAGGTAGATACTTTAACAACAAGCAGCTTTCCTCCAATGATAATGCACATACAACCACTGTATAGTTTGAAGCGCATCAGTATAATCCAAGGAGAGCATGCAGATGAATGAATAGGCAGGAACAGTGTTAAAATTTCAACACCTGCATACCATCTCCTATGGATGATGGTATTCAAAAAATTCATTCTGAAACAAAGCAACTTTCAAACCTTCTGATTCCTGTATTAGCAGAATGCTCCATCCTATGCATAAAGAATCAAAATTAAAGACAAAGAAATATGCAACAAGCATCTACACGTCTCATTTACATGCTGCCACTAGAAACATGGGCATCTGTGAATTCACAGTGATCCTCTCAGGTGTACGCAGGTGCAGTAGCTCTGCATGCTCTGCCATTTGAGATGCTTTATATGAATGTCAAAGTTTTGTTAAGCACCAGGCTCTGCTTCAGAGATTTCACAGATTATTTTTAGCCCCAGGACATCTGGAAGTAATAGAGCATGCTGTGGCCTTACAGTCACAGAGCAGCATCCCACACCATGCATGCTACCAATAGCTGAAGCAGTGACTTGCTTTTCATTGTAGTAACTTAACTCCTGGCTTCTCAGTAACACTGGAAGGAAGCGTATGTCACTCTGCTCCATTGATTTGATTTACCGGGCCAAACTCACAATCAGGGTAGTTCCAGTACAATTACTAAAGTTTCATATGGGATTAACATGAATTAGCTTACATTTAAACCTTTATATATAAATATTTTATGAATTTTCAGTAATTAACAACAGTCACTCAGAATGGAAAAGGGCTGTAGTTCCATGCTGCACAACGTTTTTAACAACAGTGCTGCTAACATGAGCAAATAGACAGCACCAGTTGAAGTTACACAGTTTATTTTCATAGATGTTCAGGCACATAAAGTTTTGTGCAGTGCATGATGCTTGGGAAGAGGTAGAGAGATTTTACTGATAGCAGAAAATGAAGCAAAGAGGATGTTAAAATGGCTGATCTAGGGACAAGTTAAAAGATCCCTATGGTTTGCTAAACTTTCGTAGTTATTTAATAGCACTAACAACCCAACAACAACAAACAACTGGTAATGGTAAACACTGTCTCACTCAGAGACAGAATTAAAAGGAAGATCATAATTCATCCTTTGTACAGGCACTATAGATGCTAATACAGCACAAAGAAATAAAATCCTGTGATTCAAAGATGGGCTTATTTACAGCCAGACTGAGCTCCTGATGATAATCCTCTTTATAGAGAGAGATTTTGCTCCAAACAATTTACACCAAATATAAATATTTCTGCTAGAAACCAGAAGGTTAAATCACTTTTGCCCAGCTAATCTATTTCAAATAACTTTGTTTGCCAACAGTACACATTCAATCCTGAAACAGCATACCCAAGTAGCAACAAGCAAGGAGAAACTCTTGTTGCTCCTGGAAACCCTTCATGACTTGAAAAATGACACCAGTTTTGCAGTCTATTTCAATTTATAACAGTTAAATCTAAAGAGACAGTGCAGTTGATAGCATAATTAAGAGCTAGAGACAATGAGCAGCATGTACAGCCAGATCCTGCAAACTGCTGAATGTTACATGACATACAGGCAGAAGCTCTCAATCCTTTGGAAACCACTGGGAGTCATAGCTTCTGGGATAGAGATCTGCCCACAGAACACAACCCAGATGTAGGGCAAAACCTAGAATTTCAAGATTTGGTCATCACTTAAGCATTACCTGTACAGCTCCACAGACTGACTGACTCTCCTAATTAGTCTAAACAGTTTGACCACCGTTAAGAATCAGTGAAGACCAAATGAAGCACAAGGGCACTGATACAACACAACCCAGGAAGAGCTTCTTGATATTTTTATTGAAACCTGTTAGTCTGTCTCAGTCTCACTATGTTCTCTCTAAAAATTATGAAAACAAGCTATAAATGTTTTACAGCTAAGACGGGGCAACTGTGCTTAAGGACATATCCCTGCGTGTGATATAGGATTTTAAAGAATAAATAGTTCTCTTCATCTCATGGATGTATCCTACCTTACCCCTATTAGTCACTGGTAAGAATGGTAAGAACGGTAAGAACGGTAGCTCCCAGAGACACCAAAGGAGCAGCTTCTGCAGGCTCCTTTCTGTATCACATAAGTCAGCATCTGTACCCACTCTCCTTCCTTTTTAGCAGCACTCAGAGTTAGTTGTTGCAAAGACATCAAGCAGGTTGCAGGATCAAAGCTTAGGTGCTGTGCATAGAAAAGAGTTTTTGCTTTGCCTCAGCATAATTAAATGCAGACATCCTACATCAGAGCATTTCTGCAAGCAATCCTTCCCCTTCTCTTTCCAAGAGTTCACTTTTCAGAGCCGTTACCACCTTGCTTTTTTCCCTTTAGCTGCGACTGGGACCTCTATCACCAGCAGCTCTCTCCCAAACTCCTAAATCAAAACACTTGCCATTGCACACCAACCACGCTGCATCTTAGCACCGCAAAACGTAGGTCTCTCAGTCATTAAGTCAAAGGTCTATGAATCCCTCTGCGATAACGGGTTGCTCTGGCACATTTATCTTCTTTTAGAGATCTTAACTGATAACTTTGTCATTAGCATCCAGCATGTCTTAGCACAGAATTCGAAGATTTTCTGTCCTTTTCCACACTGACACTATCATTTACAGCATTTGTGGGAAGAGTTGGATTTGGAGACATCAAGTTGGGTGGAAATGTTGACCCGCTGGAGGACAGGAAAGCTCTGCAGAGGGATCTGGACAGGCTGGATCGAGGGGCTGTGGCCAGTTTATGAGGGTTGATAAGACAAAGCGCCGGGTTCTACACTTTTCCTTTACTGTCACAACAGCCCTATGCAATGCTACAGGCTTGGGAAGAGTAGCTGGAATATATCGAATATGATGTACCAGAAAGCAGGCAAAGTGATGACCCCTTAATGATCACGTTTTTAAAAAATGAACATTTATCTAAGCCACTACATTCCTATTGTTACAACTTTTTTTTACAGACATGTCCAGGGAAAGCTGTAAATAGAAAATAGATGAAGCTTTGTACTCCTGTGCAGATTATCAGAATGCATGTATATTTTTTGCTTATACTAAGCTTCAAATCAAATGCAAGATAGTTAATAATTGACTGAATAACAGTAGAAGAAGGAGAGGAAGAAGGAGAGGAGAGGAAGAAGGAGAGGAGAGGAAGAAGGAGAGAGCTGTAGGATTCAAACATAGACATTTACCCTCTCCAGTTTCTGACAACCTCAGAATACCCCATTCAATCTGTCTGGATTTCCCAGGCATACAGGCTGTTACTGAAGAAGTAACGTGTATGCATGTACTTGTGTACTACATGCACATATGCACAGAAAAACATTTTTAGGTTGCAGACACAACAATCTGTTAACCGCTTTTTTCCTCAGTCAACCACTTTCGCGTCATCAAGACCACAGCTATCTTTTACACGGTAGTGGCTACAGAATACCTCTTACTGTAAATTTTTATGAGCTGCAACAGCAAACATTCCTTTTCCTCCATCCTTCCATAAGGTCTAAATTTGCTAATACCTTCCCTATAAGACAGAGGTGAAACCTCTTGATGAGCTCAGATAATTCAGTAGCATTGTTTATGCTGCTTAACAGAAAAATGCGGTGGCTATACCAAGAAGTCTAGCAGTCCTGTGACAGCAAGCTAAAATGAAATTTCACACTTCAGATCTCAGATCTAACAGACTGGAAAAAATTACCTGCTGTGTTTGGACTCAGATTTAAGGTTATTTCATTAATTGTAACTATTTTTCTTTCCAATAGAAAGCCAAGCTCAGCAATCTGAGTATTATCATATTCCAGTTTTATTAAGAAGTGCAGCCTAGAACACCGCTCTTGCCTTGGTTGGGGTTGAAAGACAAAAATGCTTGGAATATTTCCCACCAAGAGAAGTCTTCTTAAAAGGATGATCGGATGGATATTAGAGTCTATACTATCAATTTCATAGCAAAACACATATAAACACACATATGTTTTCAAAATCAAACATATAGTCATTATATTGAAATCTCAAAGAAAGCATTGTCAACGGAAACACCACCGTTTTGACTTTAAAACCTCCTCATCACATCAAAACTCAGACTAAATACAAACAAAAGGTTGTTTGGTTGGGGTTTTTTTTGTATTATTTCTCCTATATTTGTCTATTGTTCCCACTTAGAGAATGAAGCACCTAGCAATCCATCAGACACAGCAGCAGTCTCATTTGCTCTGTCCAGCTACTGAACTAGGACAGAAGTTACCCAGGCTTTTGCTATGCAAAATTCTCCTGTCAAGTGAAGTCCTCAGCAGACAGCAGGATAAAGCTTTTCAGGAACAGGGAAAAAAATGCAGTCAAAGCATATTTTGTTCCAGGAAGACCACAGGGAATTTTATGCTGCTTAGTGCATGCTGCTAGCTGCAGCAAGCCAGAAAATCAGCACCAGTGATCAGTTCTCCAATAATTCCCTGTATCCCCCGTTTTGTTGAGGACACTTCTGGCACTACCCAAATCACAACTGTGATACACTGACATATTTGCTGCTAGAGTCCCTCACTAAAATAACATCTCACACAGGCAGCATCAGGGTGTATGTGCTAAGGTAGCTACAGCAGCAGAGCTGCAGCGGTGCCAGTTTGGCAGGTTGCAGCCCTGACCTGACTCTCGCTGGGCAAATGTGATCAACTGACAGACATCTCACTCTTCACTTGGAAATGCACAGAAACCACAGTGAGGAGAACGTAGCGGGCCACTTCCTCTGAGGACCCATGCAGAGAGTGTTGGGCAGGGGATGGGGAGATACTGGTATGGGACTTGACTACTTCTAAAGAGGATGAGGAAATGCAGTGGAAAAAAAAATTAGAAAAAATATAAAGCATACTAGTTCTTGAGACAGAAGTCAGTGAAACAGAAGACACTTTGGAGAGATCCAGTGGTGGTTCTGCCTCCCATTTACACCTCACCATTCCTCACTTTTCCCCTGCGTTGTCTGACTGTCTCTGTGGGGATGCACTCGTTTGGAATCTTTAATCCTTCATCTGTTGCTTCTAGCAAGACAAGAGAAGCATGGAGTTACAATGCACAGCTGGCTCCTGCTGCTCCTCCCAAGGCTGTAGCATAGCTTGGGGCCAGGAGATGAAAGCTTCAGAGGTTACATGTGCTGGTAGTGAGACTACTAATTTTGCCTCTGCCCCTTCTGACAGCAAATGTCATCCTAAGAGTTTGGAAGTTTGGTTTTTTTTCTTCCTTGGAATCGACAAACACAGCATGTTGGCGTGTTGCTCCAAGGTAGCCGCCAGGATTTTCAACAGAGTAAACCAGTGTTTTATCAAAATAGAAAAATGAAGGAAATCTGTTGAACACAGGCAGGCTAAGGGTGAATGCATCCTGAATGCCAACTGCTACCAACAGAAAGATGAGACTGCAAATTGTACTTTATTTTTTAAAACAAAAAGGACAAAGCAAGACAGCAGCAAAAAGAAGAGTTTGTAGAACTCTGTGATTAGTATCTGAGTCAGTCTGTTTATGGAAGACTTTCCATTCATCTTCTACCAGTAAGCCTACATCTCAAAATGAACTAAATCTGCAAATTCCAAAGACCTCCTCACTGTGCTATGCCCAGAATTAGCCACAGCAGCTTAACTTACAATAGTTCTTGGTCTTCTGTAATTTTCCTGATCTATTGATTTAGCCTTTACCAACAGTGTTATCTTTAAATGGCATGGGATAGAAAAATGAGTTAGTTATGCTTTTATGCTTTTTTTTAATAGTAATTGCAATTCTTCATTTTGAGGGTGGTGAGGCACTGGCACAGGTTGCCCAGAGAAGCTGTGGCTGCCCCATCCTGGCAGTGTTCAAGGCCAGGTTGGATGGGGCTTGGAGTAAACGTGGTCTAGTGTGAGCTATCCCTGCCCATGGCAGAAGGTTGGACCTGCATGACCTTTAAGGTCCCTTCCAATCCAAACCATTCTGTGATTCTATGATCTCTAAAAGTACTGAGCCAAATTACACCTGGGTTATATACTAACAATCTTCAAAACTGATGATGTGGAAACTGAACTCTTCCAAAAAATAGTTTTCTTAAGACTGAGACCTATAGCTGAAAGACATAAAAAACAACTTACAACGGTTTCCTCATGTGCCTTGGAAAACTTATACTTCTCATAGAATTTGCCAGCAGGCACGCTGTGGCTAGCCGGCAACAGTCTGCCAACATGGGTGCTGATCAAAGCTGGCAGAGAAGCTAGATATGCTTTTGTCAGGAGGAGCTAGTTCAATAGGAAATGGACTGACAGCCTCTCGTTCCTGGACATCTAATAGCCAGTGACATAATATTTTGAGATATAAAGGTGCAGTTCATAAGAAAGGATCAACAAAACACAGAAATCATGGTGTTATTTGCTCTTACAGATGCAGTAAAACTTATTTTTCTAGCCCTCACCAGCTGTTCCCTTACTTGAAACACAGCTACGAGCAAGCAGAACTCATTCTACTAACAGCAAGAACATGTCCACAAAATCTTTCATAATTCAACTGATTGCACTCATGATATTAAATATTATCTTAATTTCTGAGAGTTCAGTTGCTCTCAGCAGGTAGTTTTGCTACCTCCTGATAGTCATCAGATGGCTTTAAGGATATCCAACTCTTGTAATTAATACATCTCTCGTTTTTCTACCAGATAAACAGATTGAGAATATAGAAATGAAACTAAAAAGCAAATGTGAAGTGAGTCTGAGTATGCTGCCTTATAATAAGAGAGATAGATACAACATTCTGAAACATATATGATCTAGCAGACTACATCCCAAGCCCTTTGGGATGGGAACTATGCAAGTGCAATAGTACCAGTCAGAACAGGTCTCTGATCGCAGCTGAGCCACATAGAAGTTACTGGAGTGGGAACATTTTGTCTAGATTTGTATATGTAAATCAGTAATACAGCAAACATAGTCACAGCAAACACAACATATCGGTGTTTATTCCTCCTTTGTGCTCTTAAAAATTCTTTACCAGTGTATTTGCTCATACCCCATTTTATACACATTAACTAATGATCTCTGAAATTCCCCAGAGAAACAAAGTAGATGTGTATTTTGTTATTTCCACGATTAAAAGCAAGGCAATTCATAGGGGAGGTTAATGAATTAGAGTTAATGATGCAATGCCAAGCAGCCACTTTTTTGCTCTTTTTGTGTGTTTTGTTTAGCTCTTTGAAATTGTTTTAGTCATAGTAGAAGTAACTTCTATTTCACAAGCCAAAGAACATAACAGCAAGAAAGACCATATATGCTGTAAGATACACTGATTTTACCAAAACAGTTGTTGCAGTATTGCAGTTTCACCGGTATCATGTTGTCATGGATTCAGCAGCAGCAGTCATTTTTTTCTCCTTCTTGGTAGCTGGTGTAGCACTGTGTTTTTGATTTTCAGCCTGGGAACAGTGCTGATAACACCAGTGTTTCTGTTACTGCCTAGTGACGTTTTGGTCTGGCCAAGGATTTTCTGAGTTTCATGCTCTGCCAGGGAGGAGGGGGAGCCGGGAGGAGGCAGAGACAGGACACCTGACCCAAACTGACCAAGGAGCTATTCCATGCCACAGCACATCATGCCCAGGATGAAAAACTGGGGGGGCAGGAACCCGGAAGAGTTCAGTTCACAGCTCGGTCATCGAGTGGTGAGCAATTGTATCCTCTTTCCTTGTATTTCCCTGATCATTTTTGTGGGTGGTGGTGGCAGTGGTGGTTTGTGTTATACCTTGGCTGCTGAATTGTTCTTGTCTCGGCTAGTGGGAGTTGCATTCTTTTGATTCTTCTCCCAATTTCCCCCCCCCCCCCCTCGGAGTGGGGGGGAAGAAGGAGGGGAAGTGAGTAGTCGGGCTTTGTATTAGAAGGGGTGAGCTATTGTATCCTTCCCATGTATTTGCCTTGTCATTACTGTTATTGGTGGTAGCAGTAGTGATTTGTGTTATACTTTAGTTACTAAACTGTTCTTATCTCAACCTGTGAGAGCTGCATTCTTTTCAATTCTCCTTCTCATCCCTCTGGGAGTGGGGGGAAGAAAAAGGGGAAAGTGAGGGGAGAACGAGCTGCGTGGTTAGAGAGGCTTAAACCACGACACATGTGAATATGCAAATTTAAGAAGTCTTCAAAATTATTTTGTTGGCTTTTTTTTCATTTGGTTGGTTTTGGTGGGTTTTGGTTTGTTGATAGAGTTATTTATTCCTCTTACTCAAGAGCTCACAGACCAAACTGCATTCAGGAGAGAAATGATAATTACATATGGAAGAAGCCAAACTAGAAGATAAAAATAATACCCTTCCAAATTAGATTTTCTCACAAACTGCAAGAAAAATACACTCCTTAAATCTCCTCCTTTGGTTTCTGGAGAAGATAGGGAGCACAGTTTGCAGCTTTCTTTCCCCAAAGCCCTCCAAGAAACACAAACATTTACTCTTCAGATAAAGGAAAAAGAGCAGGAAGAGGAAACAAAAGAAAATTCCCTGGAGTTACCAAAAGCTGCATTAAGGAACTTTGCTCAGCACACCAGTAGCTCTGAATAATGATGCAGCAGAGAACTTTGCAGCACTGGGAGCTTTTGAAACACTTTTCTAGAAAGAAGAGACAATAAAATGTCAATAGCAAATGCCTCCTGGCTGGCACATACTGGCACAGAGAACATTTTTCCTCCTTCTCCACATACAGACTAGTTTTTTTCTTACCCCCTTCTCCAATATTTAGAAGACAAGCTGATGGAAGATGACAAGGCATATTCATAGAAGTTCCAAAAAATACACTGAATAATTCCATTGAATAAAAAAGTGCAGCATCAGAAAAGGCTGGTCAGGCTGTACTAATATCATCTATGGCATTCTCTGTGCACTGAAATGCAAGGGGGTGGAAAGAAGTAATTTAATCATGATTTGGTTCTAAACATCCAAGAAAAGTTTGAGTTAAGCACTTGAATAATCCTGTCGTAATGAGTGCCAGGTACAAATTAGTACCCGTGTTTTCCAGAATCAGAAATTACCTTCTCATCCTTAAGAACTGCATTCAAAATGTACATGCTCCTATAGCGAATGAAGTTTTTCTTCTCTTTCTTCCCCCACCCCCCAATGGCTAACAGTTAAAATATAAAATTATCTTGTAAAGAAAAATATCCACAAATTTTGTAATGCTGGCTCTACATCCCCCCCCCCTTTATCCTAGCATGATCTGTAAGATCAAGAAATCAAGATCAAAAAATATAAGATCAAGAAATGATCTGTAAGATCAAGAATTCCTATTTCCAGGGAATTCCACAGAGTCCTCTTGAAGTCAACCCAAGGTTTAAAATTTGGAGTAATTTCAAATTAGCTTAGTTAAAAACCCAGGAACGTATCCTGAAAATTAAATACCTGCACTGACTTCACACGGCTCATGAAGTACAGCCCTGTGTTGCGACTGCACGAACATTAATGTTTCACCAAACACAATGACAAGCCATTGAGGACCCTTCTAAAAGGAAGGATTTATCCATATCATTTAAGAAAAAAATAACTCACTGACTCAAGTCCTGTTTAGAATTTTTTATTATATTTTCCAAGAAATGATGTTCTCTTTGATTTCTGAATGACCTTGTGATCTTGGAGACAAAGCTCACAGCTCAGGTTATAAACATCAAGTAAAAGTTACTACTTCTGAAACTGAAAGGCTGCCAAGGTGCTTTGGTGATTTTAGCTCCCTTACACTGAGACAGCCAAAGCAGGCTAGCCTATCTTATAGCTCTCTCTTTTGTATACTTAGGATTTTGTTATTCCGAATAAGCTCAACCGCTTAAGCTCAACAAGCCAAGCAGAGCACAAAGATTCACATCTAAGTCAAGTCTCTCAGGCTCTGGACCTTTGCAATGCACTGGAAGTCCCATGTAGGTTCAGACTCTGTCCTCAGCCCAAACCCCAGACATGCTGTGAGAATAAATATCTAGTGACTTGGTTTAACAATATATGTGCATGGAAGGCTACCTCTCAATAAACAAGCTGTTATCAGTTCCTGTTTCTCTAAACCACAGCCAAAATGTGCAATGTCCTCTTGAAGGTATCACCAACTGCATTACTGTCATGATTCTTCAGACACAAATTATTCACCTCTGAGTCTTGAAACACTTGCTGTATATCCCCCATCTTGGAATTTTTGCTGCTAGTCTTTGCTCCAGATAAGAGTCCTATTAAGAAGGGTTGAAGTGAGGTACATGAAGATTGCCAAACTGCAAATACTTTGCCAAAATACACAGCTTAACTGGGAGGGGACATAATAAGTAGCATGTATCTGCACTGGGCTTGCCACAAGAAAGAAAAATGTTGTGTTATTAACAGCCAAAACACACAACGACCTTGCCAAAAACTAGTCTTTGAGGCAGGACAGTTCCTGCAATACAGAGATATTTATTACAATGAGCAAGCAAGTAAGGCTCCCACTCAACCCTGTTAGGGAAAAGAATAGTAGTGAACATGCCTACAGGGAATAGCAACCATTTTTTATTCCAGTTTAATAGCATTAGAGTGGTACACTCTGCTGCTTGTGAAAGCATAGCATAACAAAACAGGAGAGGTATTTCACTCTGCACAAAATTTTATTTCTTGAAATCTCTGTAGCATAAAAACCTGGCTTAGGACAACCTTTTTTTTCCCCCTGGCAGTGCAAAACAGCCTGAAACTCAGCATGTTTGGTTTGCTGAGAATTTTTCCTGGCTGAGTAATCACAGCTTACAGAGGCTCTCTGTTACATTTTTTGCCAGTTCCCTGTCTTGACCACTTTCCAATAGGATGACCAGAGAAAACAGGTGGCAGTCAGGGTAACATGTGTGACCCAATGATCCTTATTTTATCAGAAGAGTGTTTGAAGCCACAGAAAACAATCCACAGAGGTGGCCTTAATTTGCACTAGAAGACAACATAGGTTTGGGGAGATTTAATGGTTTTGCCACCACATCCATCCTCTTTCATCTTATATTGAACACATGCCAAGAAATATGGACCTTAACAACTGAACGGCATTGATGTCCTTCAAGAGATACAGTACTAAATAACCAGAGGGGGAAGAAATCATGCCTGTGAATATGTAGTCTGAGTCTTGACAGAAGGAAGCTTAACCATAGATACAGTAGGGATATAACAGGTGATTTGTGCTTGGAGAAAATAAATAATACAGATGATACTTACTTGCAAATTACTTGATCTAGTTGAAATCTTCTAATAACACAGAGAATAAAAAGGTTGCTGTCAAAGGGCTAAAGAATAAATGCAATATAGTGATCCTATACTACAGGATCAAAACTCAAACAGTATAAAAAGACCACTTCTGAAGAGACTGGACGATCTGTTTCTTATAACAAAAGTCAGGCATTTTTAGATTTTCAAGAACTTTAGAAAACTTCAGTATGCAAATTTGGGTTAGGAAGTCAAAGTGTTTAGCAGGAGAGAGAGAACTTACACTGAGTATTTCCTAGAACAAGTAGATCGTCCTTAAAAACATGACGGAAAATGAAAACTACTGTGTATGACCTAAAAGACAAATGATGAACTGAAAGAGAAAGTAAAAGAAAGGCACCTTCACAGTGTCAAGCTTTCCAACTGGCTGATATGCCAGGTTTGCCAGGCATCAAATGCTCCATAGGAGCTCTTAGTGCCACTAATCCCTGTATAGCACAGAGATGCCTGTAAGTGATACTAAAGCTCTTAGATCATCTTTGCACTACAGGAACAATTTTATTGGTTGATCCTACCAAATTTACAACACCAAGGCAGAGCCCAAGCCAATTAACTTGCTAAATGTGTACAATCATAGGCCCGAATTACAACATTCTTCAGTTCTGACAGCAAGATTGAGACAGTCAATGCAGAGTATTGCTCAGGGAAAAACCATTGCTGAACCTCAGTTACTCTCAGGAATCTCTGGAGCTGCACTGAGGCTAAATGCAGAGGTTTTGGCAACAACTTTAGTTCTTTAGAAATCCTTACCTTTAGCAACTCAAGCTGTATTTTTCTTGCCCTTTCACTTGTGCAAGAAGAATTCTTGAGGGATCAAGTTCTGAGTTAATCAAATTCACTGGACTGGTTTATGATGTGGCTTGAGAAAGAGTTGTGTCAGCACTGCTGAGGGCGTTGTGAGACGGTGGGATGAGAGGCAGGGGCAGGAAAGAGCAAGAATTCATTTGTCCTGTATCATTGCCAAGGCCCTCACACTGTGAAACTCTGGCCTCTCGGCAGGAACATTTAATCTACCTCTTTTAGCAAGTACTCCAGTTTTAAAACTTAATCTTAACAGTTACAAACAACTTTCCCCTGGATTTGCATGAAGTCTCATTTGAATAATTTCAGGCCATCTCTTTAGTTAAAGTGGGTGTTCTGCTATTCTCCTTCAAAGCCCTTTTTTTCTTTCCCCTTGTTTATGCTTCAGTCCAACCTGAAGTGTTGTCTTCTGAACTGGGAAGCTTAGAATAGGAACAGATCCTCCACGGCCACCAAACAAGGAAGAGTAAAACAAAACCCAAGCCTTTTAGGTTGGCTAAACCTAATAGGTTTAGCCTTAATCCACAATCCATCAGCCTTAATCCACTGCTTCTTTGAGAGAGTCCCATCTGAGGAGATGGTAACGGAGAAGTGAGGACTGGCAGGGATCACTTAAAGGGAGAATCCCAATCCAGGATGGAAGAGAAGGACTAGCACACCAGAGTAAGGATTTAGGAACATGGCATACCTGAAAAAAATCTGCTATTACAGCAGTTTATCTGCATGCAGTTAGTTTAGTCAGGAAAGTCAGCCAAACTCTCTAGCACCATGGAAAACTTTATAGCACAGCACAGGGACCAGTTAGTCCCTCCTTTCTATTTGCCATAACAGAGGTCCTGAAAGGTTTGCAGGAAATAGAGAAGCCACTCGTTATTAGGAAATAAACCAGCTCTAAGGTACATTGGACACATAGACTGTCATAGCCACTATAAAACATGGCAGAAGAATTGCAACAGCTACAGACAAGTTGTCACAATAGCTAAAATGAGGCAACATGACCATTTTTTTTAAGTGACAGCTATTTCTAGAAGATATAGCATGTTCTTTGTGCAGCGGGTTTAACATTTTTGTTAATTTGCAGTTGAATGGAAAGATGAGTCACTTTATCATAATACAGCTTCATCATAACTCAGGTTTCAGCCTGTGAGAGCAGAACTACTGTGCACGCAACACAATCTATTAGGACAATTTAGTGCTCCTTTCCCAACGCCTAGGAAAAAAAAGCCCTCTTATTCCAATTTGTTATATCTTGATTTTCACTGAAATAGCCTCATACAATGCTATCACATTTTCTCCACATATCAGAGCAAACAGATTTCAGGCTGTCATTCTTCCTCATTGCCCTATCCTAGAGCAAGATCATTCAGTCCAGCAAGAAAGCCGAAGAAACTCAGATTAAAAAGTAAAATTACTTTCTCTCTCTCCACAGAGGATACACCTATCTCAGCTATACCCAATATATTTTCTTGAAAAGCCTGGTAAAATACAAGTGAAAATATGTATGTTTTACTCATATAATCTGTCCTCCCACTTACAAAGGACAATATTGACACAGTCATGACACAGTAAAAGCAACAAGCTCCTTATACATATAAGGACCTTAAACCACAATCCTAAGCAAACAGACTGAGTAGCTTCTACCTCCTATTGAAACAAGCTTTCCTTGACTCACAGGGGCTTGTAGGGAGGAAGATGGGAGGAGAAAGGTATGAATCACCTTGAAAAGAAAGGAACTCAGTGATCTCCATCCTTGCTCTCCTGTTCATACTACCCATTGACATGCAGAACCTCCCTGCTCTGAGACCCAGGAAGGACCCTCATTTCCTATGGGGCTCCAGAAAGCTGGTGGAATGCTGGCCCACTCGAGCAAAGCTGTGTATCAATGGACCAGCTCTGACCTGTCTGCACTTCATTATTCCTCACCATAACTTCCATTTCTCATACAGGAGTCACTTTAGCCCACAGGCTTAAAAAATAACAAAATACCAGTTTGATATCTTTGCAGCATGATGCCTGAAATTACCTGTTTCCTTTTCCTGTCATTGTGACTCCTAGAGCAGGTGTTTTATAGACAGCCAAGCAAGAGAGACATTTGTGCTAGCTACTGTGGAGCCCTTTTCTCCCTCAAAATTACATAAGGACCATCCTGATTAAATATTATCCTGCATGAATAAATAACCCTTCCACAGAAGTATTCATTGCAGGGTAACAGCTGATGGCTGTTATACAGCTGATGGATGAAGTACACATGCTGATCATGACAAAGCTGAATTAAACCTTAACTTTGTAAAGTGTTGCATAATGACATAGAATCATAGAATAGTTAGGGTTGGAAAGGACCTTAAGATCATCTAGTTCCAACACCCCTGCCAGGGGCAGGGACACCTCACACTAAACCATGTCACCCAAGGCTATGTCCAATCCAGCCTTGAACACCACCAGCGATGGAGCATTCACAGCTTCCCTGGGCAACCCATTCCAGTGCCTCACCAACCTCACAGTAAAGAATTTCTTCCTCATATCCAGTCTAAACTTCCCCTGTTTAACTTTGAACCCTGTTACCCCTTATCCTATCACTACAGTCCCTAATGAAGAGTCCCTCCCCAGCATCCCTATAGGCTCCCTTCAGATATTGGAAGGCTGCTATGAGGTCTCCACACAGCCTTCTCTTCTCCAGGCTGAACAGCCTCAACTTTCTCAGCCTATCTTCATAGGGGAGGTGCTCCAGTCCCCTGATCATCCTCGTGGCCTCCTCTGGACTTGTCCCAACAGTTCCATGTCCTTTTTATGTTGAGGACAACAGAACTGCACACAATACTCCTGCTTCTCTCTCTATAAAACCTACTTGCCATCTCAATAAGCTTCAAGAAACTATTTTCTTTTCCTTTTTCTAAGTAGACCACCATAAGTGCCACCATTTTCCTTTGAGAACACACAAAGCTTCCTCAAGCTGTTATACACAACATGAAAATATTCCACCATGTCACCACATACAATAACTGTGCTGATGCTACATTTACATAGGAAAGATGGTTTGGGAAGTAATGGGTAATTTTATCCTCCCCTTCCCCCGTTTTAATTTACAAACATATTTTTAGTCATTTTACCGAAATATTCATATTTCTTTCCACCAAAAATGCAAAATGTTTCTCCTGGAGCCAAGGTCACTCAGAATCAACTGGGAACTGTCATTTTGTCAATGAGGCAAAATCTTGTCTCATTTTGACATTGATCTGTATCCACCTGTGTTGTCACTATGCCAAATGACAGTTCTAGCTTACGTAAGTCCTGCTCTCATTGTCACTATCAGTTGGGACTCTTGATGTTCCAAGAGACAGACACTCATGCAAATCCTGGCGTATGCTTTGACCTCCACTCTGCTACAGCTCTTTGGATGCAAAGCAGGAGGCACATAAATGTGATTCACTGAGGCAAAAGTGCTTGGCCACTGACACCGGCTTGTGGTAATCAATGAAGATATCTCTGAATTGCTGTTCCCAGGACTGATCAAAAGCAGTGGAGGAAGATAAAATGTCAAATTGGTCTTTAAAAAAAAGCCCCACACCATCCTTTTGAAAACCAAAATTTTTCATAAACCCCATTTAAGCACCCAAAAAAAAAAATTGGGGTTTTTTTGTGTTTTTTTTTTTTTATTTTTATTCCTGTGCAGCATAAAGATAAATGCTCAAGTTAGCAGAATTCCCTGAGGGAAGGAAACACAGAGTTTTAAATCAGCTCTAGTTATTCCTCCTCTTCCTCCTTTTATCTCAATCAGTGCTTGCTATGTATTCTGCTATTAAATTTTCCCTCATATATGTTTCCCAGCCAAATCTTTCACTTAATCTGTTCTTTAAAAACTTTCTCTGGTTTGATGACTGTTATCAGATGTAGATGAGACAGAGCATCATGACTCTCCCTCACAGGAAAGTATCCCTGTGTCTTTGCCTGAACAGGTGAAACTATATTGGGTTCATCTCCATTTCACACTTTGCTCTCAGTAGCCTGGGCATTTCTCCTGCCCAGTTATCACTGAGCTGCATTTGCCTTTTTCTCACCCTTCCTCCCTCTTTCTCACCACTATGCCACAAAGCCAAACTTCATTTTATTACCTGCTGTCAACCCTTAATGTCTTTGGAGTGCCTGCATAGGAAGTAAAATTGTTTCAGGTTGCTCGCAAAATCCACTGCTCATTCTCTCAGAGCAGCACCTCCTCTCTCAAGGCACATAATGCACAAGTTGGAGAGACTGAAGAAAGCTAGGGCAGGAGATGCTCTGAGCACTGAACTCTCCTGGCATAGCACAATCACAGAAGTAAAATTAGCCAGAACTGCAAAGTGAGATTAAGCTAAAAGTCTTCGCCTTGGAAGTAAAAAAACCTAGCTTCACAAGCCTTTTTAAACCACTTCAAGTTTCCTGCAAATTAAAGTTCAAATAACATTCTCCATTTTGCAAGCTTCTTTACACCAACTTCAGACAGAACTGTCTATATTTAAAATACAGTATTTCACATTGCATATATTTTTATACAAGATGTGAAAATACACCTAAGGTAAGAGGTCTTCTTTCTCAAATTACCTTTGGTTTTGTTTCCCCTTCTGCCTTCTCGTTCCCTTTTGCTTACACACTGCAGCAACCCACACATTACATCACATTCCAGTATAATGGGAACCTTTCAAAAAAACTGATGAGTAACAGCTAAGTCTTTTCCAGTTTGAGGAGAATAACTCAGGTTATTAGCAAAAAATGTCACGCTCTAATGCATGGGATCTGAGAAACTGGAGTTCCATCACTTTATTCTTTCGTTTCTTGCTTAATTACTGAAGTCCTGATGATCACGCACAGATATTCGGATAGCCAACTGGAACTTCAGAAGAGGAAATACCCTAAATTTCTTTTAAGCCTCTGGAGCAAACATAAATTTACAGTCTTTACTTGCAAGTTCTGCCCTCAGACCTCCCATACATCTGTGTCTCACATCAGAATGTGGGGGAGCAAAGTGTTACCCTGTGTAGAAAAAGACTGAGTGAGGGACTAGGGCATAAGACAGCTACACAGCTATGTGGGACTGGATGGGATGCATCCAAGAGGGCTGAACAAACTTGCCAATGTCATCAGGAGAAAACAGCCTAGTATGCAGGCCATGGAGTCTGAGAACAGACCCATGGGCAGTAAAAGGCAAATGTCAAGGCATTCAGGATGCGCAAGAAGAAAGAAACTTCTAGAGGTAGAAGAAAAATACCATTCTATGTTTCTTTAATTATTAATTATTCTGATTAGAACCACATTTCATACCATTTTTCCTTCAAAGAGACAAGGAAGAAGAAAACAAACACGTAAAAGGGAGAAGTAGAGCTTGAGAGTAGTTTCTTTGCTATGCTGGCATTCAGTTTTACTTGCTGTAAATGGTATGTTAACCTCTGGCAAATATCCCTGAGGTGCAGGCCTTGGAAACAGTCTTCATTAACATGTGTGAAGATGATGGAAGAAAAAATTAAAAAAATCAAAATACAAATTATCCTTTAGTTTCAGCAAAACCAACTTAAGACATAATAGATGGACATAAATGCAGGTAATTTTTCCAAACTAGATAAAGAACTCTTTCCATAAAAAAACAAAAATACCTTCAAAAGCACAGAGTTTCATGGAGTTATGCAACTTCTCTATACCTTTTTTTTCTTCCTGCACTAATCAAACACCTAGCTTCTAAGTACAACACTTCTGGTTTTAGGCAATAGATTACCATAGAGCCTATTAATTAGTTTGGCCAAAAAGGCTTTCCTGAGATGTTTCAGTCTCCTGCCCCAACCTGCTCCCCAGAAAGCAATTCTTTTTCATCAAGGTAACACTGCCTGCTTAATGACAGGCTTATGAAAACCCAAATGAGATATCTTTATCTTTCCGGCATTCAGGAAAGCCTCCAAATAGCTACTGAATGACTAAAATCAGGGAGTGCCCAAGCAGGAAAATTGATTCAGAAAGAAAATGGCTTTGCCTTCACTCTCTGGAAGCCACAGCCTGGCTTGTTCATTCCTTTCACTCTGGAAGGAGATTGTTGTGTCTGTTTTATCAGAATCATAACCCAAATGTACTCTTACTACTCCAGACATATTTCTATGCAGGTTTCTGTGGGAAGCTGGGATGAGCAGTGGCTCTTCTGCCTGTACAGTCAGCGCTCTTTCTTTTTCTGGCTGCCCATGTCAATAACTCTGCTTGCTCCTGCAAGCTCACTAATTGGGAGAGCCCCTAAAATAAAAGATAGCAAATGCTGATGGAAAGAGACTCTGACTCTCCTTATTGGATACTCCCACCTTCTCTCCACTGACTATATAAGGAACAAGAACTAGTTGGTCCTTAACTTAGACGTGCCTCATACGTGTGGGCAGAGGGTCTATATCATACTACTTCTACTGACACTGGCCCCAAAAGGGCCGAAAAGTGAAAAGAAGGAGTACACAAAGTAAGAAACCAGGACCTCTGGGCAACAAGCTATCACAGAATCCACCAGTGAAAGGCAGTTTCAGACACAGGACATTTGAGGAGGTTTGTCTCCCCAGTTCTGCCCAAGCTTCTCACCAAGAGCTGGGAATGGATCATTGCTCCTCACTCAACATAGATGTTAAAAAGGAAAGAACAAATGATATTTGGCATAAAGGAAATCTTTTATATAAAGATAATACTATCAACAAAATTGCCAGGGAACACTGACCTCTAACTGCTAACAGAAGAAATAAATCAGGTTTTGTCTGATAAGTAAGAGTTTCAGATAGATACTATATGAATAAAAGAGGTTTAATTCAAGATACTTTGATAACAAAAGCAAAAAGGTATTGGCCATCAAGGTTTTTTCTGAGTAGTCTTGAGACATTTAAGTAAAAATATTTTCCTGACCAGTAACATATAAATAAAAAGGTATTCTGCCTTTTCTTCACGAAATATTTACCAGATGTCTTAATCATTCTCTGTCTTTCTAGGGGCCACCACACTTCTGCCGCTTTGGGCTTCTTTTCTGCAGATCTCTTTCCTTCTCCCCTGAGTGCTTTGTCTCTTAGTTTTGCAATATTCCACTTTCAAAATAAACATAGAGAAACTGCTGCTTCCCTAGAGCATTCCCAGGGGCAGTCTCAATGAAGTACTGCTTCCTGGGTCACCAGCCTGACCTGACTTTTTTTTTTTGTTCTTTCATATTTTCTTTTCTTCCTAAAGTCAAACCCAAAAAGTTGCAGCATTTAAAAGCCTGGTAAATTGGGAAACTTGCATGGCTGAAACAGAACTGTTGGACTCTCAGCAAAAGAAGACTGCAAAGAAATGGTACCATAATGAATTATGAAAGCTGAGTGTCCAGGTAGCCAGAATAGCTTTGGTAGTCTTTAATTAAATTACTCAAAAATGCACAAAATGCATCTTTGTTGTTAAGAAGTGCAACAGCATACACTGAAATGAGGTATACATAAAAATTCTGCCATATCACTCCACCGCTTCAAATTTTCAACCTCTGACTTTCCCGCATACTCCACAAAATTTCATAGTTAAGAAATAAAGGAAGGTAGGTCCGTCTATTTTCAGAACTGCTAAAGGTGCAAGATAGCTGGCTGTATTTATTACAATATACACTGTAATCATTAATTTAACCTCATGATATAGGCTTTTATTTCAATAATGGCCACTGCTAAACTAGACCCTACAACAACTGGGTTCTAATTCTATTCACTGCACACTTTCTGGACAAATTTACATAAAGCCACATCCACAAAAGCTTCCAAATTTTACTAACTTCTCCCATAGTTTGTTCTTTTCTAATCCAAGCAATACAAAGCACTTTCCAGGTCACTGCACCACTGCAAGACAGAGAAATAGTGTTGTACTTAATTTAGATTTAGGCACTGGGAAATTAAGGGAAATTAAGGGATTTGATCAAAGATGCACAGAAATAGTCCAGAAGATAGTTGAAAACCAAATGGGAAAAAGTAGACCAGAAAATATCTTCTATGGTGAATTTCATTCTTCTACAGGATCCATTCAGTGCCTGGTAATTCAGGCAGGAATGAGGATGTACCTGATTTTGAGTGCATTCCCTTTGACATATTAGGAACTCTATAAAGCAAGTAACTTCTGCAAAACATAAGCAAAACAATTTCTTACTTGCTGCCCAACTAGGAGCAAGTCGTTGTTCCTAGCTGCTCAGAGAAAACAAACTGTAAACAGCTGCTGGAATTGCTGCAGCTGCTAAGGAATTGTTGGGTAAAATTCTGATGGCAATTAATAACATCAGGCTGCATTCTGCATATGCAACAAAAGGAAGCCAGGGGGAAAAGTACAGAAAGAACTCAAAGAAAATTTTAGTCAAAGTAAGTGTGCTTCTCTGTATCTTTATTCCCAAACTACAGCTGTGAATGGGGTCCACAGAAGACATCGGAGATGAGGAAAGAAAAAATTCCAACACTGTCTGTAGAATCAGCTCCACAGTGACCCCTCATAGTGACCCTCCACAAATATGAATGTAGGCAGTTTTTTGTTGTTGCACGTGATATTAATAAAGGAAGGAGGTTATTATTTCTTCACATACATGTCCCAGATGTCCACTATATCCCTTTTTTTTTTCCTCTACATGACTGAAGATGCCCACCTTTGGTCAAAAGGCCAAATGGACTTTGATTTCCTTACAGCTTCTGTAAAAGGATGGAACCTGCCCTATTAAGAAAAATCTGAACACACATTTTCCAGTTACTGTAAATCCAGGCTTGTTGTTACCTTTTACAGCCCAGACAGAAGACAAGTCTGTGAATGTATAGCAGTAAGGACTGATACTGCAGAAAACAAAAGTTTGTGGACAAAGACTGAGCTTAATATCTAGCTGGGGGGATGTGGAGTGAAACTGGGAGCCTTTGGGCAAAAAAAAGGGCCTGGTGTTCAAGAAATATGGTTTTAAGGAGGGATTCCAGAGTAAACTGGAGAAGAGACAAATCTGGAGTGAGAAGCAGAGAACAAGGAAGCCTTAACAGGGCAGACAGTTTAATACAGCAGCTGTGTACTTTGGGGAGCTGCGAATAGAAAGGGCAAAAGGCTGTAGAGCAAAGGAAGAGGGAAAGAAAGGTGACTGTGAGTGCAGCCAGAGTTTGCTGGGGACTAAATTAAGTTCAGGGTTTAATGGAGGGTACGTAAAGTTACTGACCTCCGAGGAGTGTTCAGTCAAAAGAAAAGGCATTTTTCTGTGCACTTGAAATTCTGGTTTTCTAATTGTACAAAGACCAGCTAAAGAGCCTGTCCTGCAAAGTTAATAAGCTTAACAGGCGTCATGAAGGATGTGGCTTCTTATCAGTTAAATCTCTTTGGAGGGAGGAAAATGGGAACAGGATGATAACATGACTCATGACTTTCCAATATTAGGTATGACGATTCTGTAGCTGTAGAGGCTGAAACTTGTGTATCTTACTTCTAACTCTGAAACTGAAACAGCCAAAATTGCCAGTGCAGCTGAACAGCGCATGTACTGGATTGTCCATTCTTTCCCCACAGCCACACTTGGCTTAGAACGGTAGCAACAGGGATCAGTAATCAGCTGCAACCTACACTGGATAATTATAATCTGAAACAGGATTTCCTCACCTGTCCTTCTGCCACAGTCAGAAAGCGTTGCACACACTTAAACCCAGCCATCTAAAATAACATGGTACATGCAGCTCTTCCTACTCAGGGAGGCTGCTGGTACTCCCAGGTACTTGGCATACAAAGAGATTTTAATCAAACTTAACAGTGGCAAAATTAAAATCTACAGATACTAAAAAATAACAGGAAGGTAAAGCGACATCAGAGTGGTGTCTCCTTCAGACCACTTGTAGCTCCAAACCTGCTCTTGGGCTGCTCCTCTCTCCAGTAAGTATTTCTTCCAAGCATTGGGAAGGGAAGCACTGATATTACATTAAGTAAGTCCATGGAGGAGGAAAGGAGCACAGAAGGATAAGGAGACCAGGCTGCAAGGTGGGGAGATATATGAGAGAGAGAATAAGAGTGGTTCACTTCATTCACCTGGAAACTCAAGAAGATCGAAAAGCCTTATGTTTACTGCCAGTGAAGCTGCTCTGAAGGTGCTGATCCCAAACTCCCCTCACGTGATGCTCCCCCCCATCCACAGATGAGCTCCAACCAGGCCTAGGAACACTGTTGGAGTCAATGACTCCAACAAATCCAAGCTTAAGTTTACAGTTGTAATTCAGAATTCAGAAATGCATATATTTAGAAATAAAAATTTGCTGGATAACCACATCTGGCAGAATCTGAAAAGCCTCAGACTGCCTCCATGTGAGTACTGAAACCCTGTACCAGGGTTTTTCGCTGTCACCAAGTATATATAAAAAATATTGGTTTTAATACTTCAGTAGTATTAAGGGAACCTTTTTTCTTAATGGCCACATTCATTTACAGTTTTACATAGGAAGAGTTAAGTAGGGAGCTCTTTGAGAACCCTAATACAGTATAAATATTTAATCCTTAAGTGAAGAATTTGGACTTTGCTCTGCTATTCTCAAACCTAGCATCTACCATATAAGCTCACAGAAATGCAACAAGAGGAGTTGTAAAGGTCTGTCCCCATCCCTAAAGGAGCTCCTCCACAGACCAAGTGTTTAGCAAGTGCACTTGCAGACACACAGGAGGTTCGGAGTTCAGGACACTCCATGCACATCAGCAAAGGTTGGTATCTGTGTGCAGACATCTGTGGGGTGCACTGCAAAGGTTTGGTCAGCAGCAGCATGTTTAAGCCAGTGAGGTATATCACTTTTAGTAGTACTTTCAGAGATAGACAGGATATGACTGCTTTCAAAGAAACAATTCCAGTGCTGGAGAGCTCTACTTATTTCATAACAGTACAGTATTTATCATTTCACCTGAGCATGTATTCTCAATCTTTCCTTGAATTTATCTATTCCAAATATCACTGCAAAACAAAACACTCCTTACCTCATTAAAATAATCCTCTTGCTGTGCTTACAAAGGGATAGAAATAGGATAAAATCGTATGGCAGGCCTGATACTTATTTCCTAACTGAGTGCTTACTGTATTCCTTGTTGATTAAATGAGAACAGTAAGAAGTTTTTGATCCTCAAAATTGTTGATTTCTCTGACATGAAAGTTAAAGCCATTAAACATGGTGATCTGGCCACACTACCTCTTCAAAGGGGCTTTCCAAATTTGTTTGTGCAAAGGAACATCTGTTCAGGCAGGGCAGCTTTCCAAATCTGCTCATTTGTCTGGCTGCTCTAACAGCTACATTGTCATCCATCACCTGCCACCAAAGCTGCGAATGACCAGGAAGTTCATGAGAGAAAAATCATCTTTTCTTACAGCTGCTCATGGACAATACTCAACTGTAACTGAAAATATTAGCAAAGCTGTCTCTCGCAGTCCCTTCCTGAGATTAACAGATGATGAAATACACAAAGACACAAAAATCCTGGCTCAGATGCAGGCAGTGGTGAAGGACTGCTCCCTTCAACAGGACTGAGGATTCATGTTGTACCTCCAAGCCACCTGACATTTGCCACCACCACCACCTCCTCTTCAGTCTTTTTCAATGGCCTGGAAAAAAAAGGCGTGGATTTGCCTGTTTTCAGTTGCAACAGTCATCTAATTGGAAGGTAACTTAAAATCTTTGTTGCCCAAGACAGCTCATGTGGCACTGAAGGTGTCAACTTCCTTCTCTTCAGTGAGGCCCTTCTTGATCCACTGCGGTCTTCAGTCAGCGCATGTCTTCTTTGACTCTTCCGCAGCACTCACTTTGCCGAGCACCAGCTGCGCTCTTCAGAAATCAGATGTCACCAAAAGTGCATGAATTGCTGTGATTCTCTGCAGTGAATCAGCTGCGGTCCCACACAGCATGAGAGGTATGGCAAGACCTGTGGAACTGCATGCAAGGAACTGCCATGTTGAATGTTGGTTGGGTCACTGGCCAGTTTTAAAATCTTTCATGCAAATAGAAAAATGTGACCATTCAGTCTGTCCTCTTGCTACTGGCAACCCTGACTCCCCTGACAGCATACCTGTTACCTTCCTTCCTTCTTATTTCCCAGGCTTCTTTACCTGCCCCAGCTGAAAATATAGCAGGGTGTGAAGCAAATGTAACAAGAAGCACCCAGCAGCTCTGGGTGACTGCAGAGCTAAGAAGGAAAGCACAAGCTCCCTAGCAGTGAACAAGGAATGTTCTAAAATATTTCTAGAATATAGGAAGAAAGGAAGAGTAAAGGGGGGTGAAATCTGACCTTCCTACTTCAAATGAATCAGCAGATTGCAGCTGGAGAGGAGAGGCATGTTTGTTTTCAAAACAATAAAATACCACCAGCACGCATCATTCCACATCTACCACCCTTACAGCACTCTTCACACAATGCTCTTCTGTTATGCACAAAGATCAGATCCACTGTTTTTTAACGGAAAAACAGAACACCAGTGTAAGTAAACAACAAACCAACCCAAAAAACGACAATCCCTTCTCCCCACAAAACAACAAAAATGCCTGAAAGCTATCCCAGTATCCTCAGCACTCTAAAGACACTACACAGTCACCACAGCAAAACAGCTGGCATTCTGTAGAGCTGTGCTGACCAAACCCTTTCACTATTAGCACCCGAACCAGCAGCCGAGGGAAGAAGAATGGCTACATCCCACTGAAGTGACCATGGAGCAGATCTGTACCTTACAGCAGAAGACTGCAGCGATGCCTTGGTCTGGCTATCACCAAGCTGCTTCCAGAACTGGAAGTGATAAAATAGGCAGCACCGCTCCTCGGTTAATTAACCTCGCTCCTGCAACCCATGTGCAGTGCTGTCCAACTGACACTTCTGAACACACCTTTGGAGATGTAAGCTCATAACGTCCCACGACACTGCTGTGATACAGACATAAGTACTAATCCAACAACTGCTCTTCATATGGTGTAGCACAGACGTACTCTTAAGTAACATAACCTCTTCCCTGTCTTTTTTTTTTCCCTATCTTGATCTGACAGTGATCTCCTTGCACAAGGGACAGAGCACCTCAGCAAGCAAGTGGCACAAAGGTAACAGACTTGGAGCAAAATGATCTTCCCACTTGCCTGAAGTCAAGTGAAGCAATGGATTTGGATGCACACGGTCATTTTGGATCTGTGTGAAAATGCCACACTGACAGACAGATGTGATTTGAGGGAGAGAGCACTAATGTGAATAGTGCAACTTTAAGGGCTGCAAATGACTTAGAGCTGTGGGCGGCACCTTAATATTTTCACTATTTTACATTTAAGGAAATGGGTCTTTGCTACAGAGAGACAATTTGTCTTCCTGACCAGGAAGACCCTTAAATTTCCTTATTTTAGTCAAAGCAGACTATGACTAGTTGAAGCTATGTTGCCCTACAAAGACATCAAAATGAACTCCATGCCTCTGCCATTTCCTGGGCTTAGCTGTTGAATGTCAGCATACCCTATTCACCAGCAACACCGAAGAGCAAAGTTTGGAAAAGACAGTTAAAACCCCACACCACTTCGCATTATCAGGATAGATTTTGTCAGCAATTCAGAGAAAGTTTAAATAACAAAACTTCTTTTTGCTTAGTCACAACTTCATTTGAATCTGGTAAATGTTGTGAAGAGGAAAAGTGTGTGACTAGGCAGCTAAATTCTGCCTGCTAGGAAGTCTTTCCACATGGGTATCAGTGTTTGCAGTGGCAGTGGGACTGGAACAAAATTCTCATAAGAAAAACAAATGTAGGTTGGTTAGGAGAAATCATCTGGGAAAAAAGAGCAAATAAATAACATTAACATCAGAAGGGATTTCCAAACAACCCAGTTTTACTCAGTGCTGGTATTTAGAGGATTTTGGAAAACCTGTCCATAACCTTTTCCAAAGTTTATGGTAATTTTAGATAAAACTATTTTTTCATAACAAAAAGAAGTAATATTATATTTCTTTTCTGAAATATGTATTTAGGGGGAGTCTTCCCATTGGCTGCATTCCAGTTAGCAGCAGCATAAAGTGGTGTTAGTACATTAAGCCTAAGATAATGTCTATTTACAGTCTATCAAGGGCATGGTGACAGGGGCATTAAAGCTTGTCACTACAGGTCAGCCCTCATAGTAAAGGCTGTCTCCTACTTGACTGACCTGGAAACAGGTATCTCAGCTATTGAGTCAAACCTCAATGAAAATGGTCTGATTTTGGCTTCAGAAATTAGTGCTTTAAACATTACAAAGTAGAACTTCACCAAAATTGACTTAGGACCTTTTTCCTAGATTGGTCCATACAGAACTTTAACAGACTGCTCTCAGGAACCAGTGCCCTTCTGAAAACACAGCAGGAAGGATCCCAAGCAGAAGGAAAGGGGTGATGCTGTTTTGCAAGAGAAAGGGTGTAGGAGCAGAAAGACAGCTATGATGCACTCTGTAATGAAACATCATTCAGGTGCTGGGAGTAAGCCATGAAGTCTGTTTCTTGGCTGGCAAACGTGTTTCCAGCCCTGAGGGTTAGGACTGTTTTTCAAAAACAGCTGGCTGGCTATAGATGAGGTTTTCCTAAGTTCAGGAGAATTTTTCTGAGGCTGACCACAGAATAGAATTGGTGCTCCTGCTCCTTATCATCTGCTGGGATGAATCAGGTCTACAGGCTTGATTCAATGCAAAACCTGGATGATGAATTTATTAGGGCAGCTATGGCTGATGTGGAAGGAAAACAGACCAACAGGTGATATTCACACAAGACGAGGTATCTGCTCCTCAATCAGAAATGGAGAAGCAAGCTAGAGTAGATTATAGTGTAGATTTTATACAGTCATAATTTCACTTGCAAAGCCAAGATAGTCAAGCATCTTAATTGCCACTGCAATCTCTGTAAAAAATAAAGAGGTAGTCTTGGAAAGACCTTAATTATGTGCTGTAGGTTAATAAGTACCCCAGAGTGATGCAAAGACTCACAAAGGCTAGGGAGGTGGAAGAACTTACAAAACAGATGATCCTAAAATGTTGTGTTGGAAGAGGCCTCTGTTGGACAACTAGGGACAGGCAGATATGGCAGATGAAGGGCTGCAACATGGAGCTACATGCATAATTTTCAGGCTTAACACTTTGATTTAGCTGACTGATGTGCCCACTAGAACATGCTTTTATTGTGTGAAACAGGCTTCTCCTGCAGTGCTGCTTCCTTATGGTATGAGTGCAGTGATAGGACAAGGGGTAACGGGTTCAAACTTAAACAAGGGAAGTTTAGATTGGATATGAGGAAGAAATTCTTTACTGTAAGGGTGGTGAGGCACTGGAATGGGTTGCCCAGGGAAGTTGTGAATGCTCCATCACTGGCGGTGTTCAAGGCCAGGCTGGACAGAGCCTTGGGTGGCATGGTTTAGTGTGAGGTGTCCCTGCCCATGGCAGGGGGGTTGGAACTAGATGATCTTAAGGTCCTTTCCCACCCTAACTGTTCTATGATTCCATGTTTTGGTGAGCACTATACACACACACATTGAAACAGCATCAATGGTGCTGAGCTCAGGCATCTTACATTTAAGAATAATCTAATGCACCCAGTGACTTCTACCCATATTTTGTTATGGAAGTTGACAAGGAAGTGCTATTAGAGCCATGCAGGAACTTGACTGAAATTTTCTTGGTGTAGAAGATCTGGGTGATATTAATGCGTTTTGAGTTACATCACTTTTGATGTGAGTTTCATATAATTATTGTGGGGGAGATAAGAAAGCTCCCCAGACCCTGAACATCTCATTTCAAAATTTTAAAAATTGAACAGTTTAACATTTAGCACTATTGTTTATCACTTGAACAGTTAACTTTAACCAGAACAATCTTCCTCCTCAAATTCATAGGCCAGTGATTTTTCCCCTCTGATATTTTAGATCTAGCACTTACCTGAACATTGCAGAGCCTGAATTCTATGAGCAAATAGTTCTTATCCAGCAACTGCACCTTCACCTGTGTAAACTGCCCGGATAAGCCACTTTTCTTTCATGTTTCAAAATACTGTAGAAAACCACCCTCTACTGCTTATTTATGTATGGAAAAGAACAAAATAACTCGTAGAAATAGCTCCTTGCTCTGCCCAGCTCCCACCTGCACATCAGACATTACCAGGAGCAGCACTGGGCATATTGGCCCAGAACAAGGAATGGGAAGTTTCCAGCCTGCACCACAGCCACCTACATCAGAGTTGCAATGAGTTCCCCTTCTCCTCCCTAGATGGGCGAGAAAATCAGAATATGGAAGAACTGCTTGGGCTCTGGCTTCTCCCAGATCATCCGCATAGGAATACAGCCTCTTCATGCAGCTGCATGTGTTGTTGGTCTAATGTGAAAGCAGTGATGGCACAACTCACCTGAACCTTCCTTGCCTGTTACACCTTCTGCTCAATTATCTGAAATCAAAAACATCTTTTCTTCTTTAGTTTTACAGGTACTGTTGCACAGACTAGATGGTCTCTGGGGGTCATGCAGCATGAGGATGCTCCCATAATGGTGTGCAGCAGAGTCCCATCTAGACAGACCTTACGAAAACTGAACCAGTTAAGTACAGAACATAACCAGCTTTCTCAGGTAACAATCAAAGAAAAAGACAACAAGACTCATTTCCACTCAAACACAATAAAGCATTACAGGTATCTATCCATAGACACTCATTTTGACTTGTACACTGTGGCCCATGGGTTAGCACACCAAAGGAGAAACCCATTTTTGGTGTATCTCAATTGTTGAAAGATTAAGTACTTCCTCCTACCTATTATACTTAACATCTGGGAAGCATCTGCTGATCAACATGGTTGGCTGGCTATAGACCACCAGAATAATACAGGTCTCCCAACAATGTGTTCCTCACTTGGCATACAGGTCTGCACAACCTGAATACGGTAGCAAGAGGAGCATTTCCACCGGAGGCTGAAGGAAGAAGAAAATGCTGGAAGCAAGTTCCTTAGTTGAGTTGCTTCACCATGTCATCATGCCTGAAACACAGCTTGTAAAAGAAAAATAAACCAGCTCAGGCTGAACCCTTCATGTTGCATGTGGAAACACAGAGCAAGGGAATGATGGTGGCACTGCCCTGAAAAGTACTAGCGTGGCACATATACTATTCCAGAGCTCGTATTAGTGTATGAAACGTGTCTGGTCTGCGTGTATATTATAGTATTTGTTACATCCTCCAGTGTTTCACAAGTGTCCCAAATTATGTTAGGAACTTTGCCTTATCATGGGTGTGTGCTGCTGCACCCACAGTAAATGGACAGATGGAAAGGCAATTTTTTCCAAGCAGTCCCAAGATGGGTGGACTGAATCCATGCATCAGTGCCTCTGTAATGTAGAGTTTCTAGTGCGCAGCCTAATTACAATTGCCTTGTCTTACTGGTGTCCAAGGATGAGCAGCTTCTTCCTGACAGTGATACCTAGATTGCTTTCTCCCTTCATGGAAATGGAGGGTAACAAACCCTCCTGGCTGCTGTTACAAGGGCTGCCTTGAAGCTCTTGCCTCAAGGAACAGCTACTATCTTCATCTGTACTGCTGCATGACCCCATGTCATGCACTTCGCAAAAGGAAAGCACTAGGCCATGGAAAGATGCAAGCAACCAGTACGACCACATCAAAGCTGCAGATTATTTTTTTGAGGATGATATAATGGATGTGATGAAAGAGCTGATAAAGGGATAGCATGGTAAGACCATGCCTAACAGTGATGGCTATGAAAGGATGAAGGACAACAAGATGAAAGGTTTACCCCTTTTTATTGCAGCTGCTTGCCATCAGGAGGAAAAAAGTGTGGAAGAATATATTATAGATATCTGACACAAGATGCACAGTCTCTCTCACTTTACACCCCCTGCAACCTTAATTCTTAATTACAGTCTTACTAGTAGACTGATCAGGTGGGAAAGGAAGATGGAAAATAGCTGGCAGGCAGAGTCTGCCAATATTATAAGAAAACATACATGTCTAGATACTTCATATCTACCAGTACTTTAAGAAAAAAGAACAGAGAAAACAACAGAAAGAGATGGCAGTTAAGCATACACAGTGTTCGTTAAGCATAAACATGCTTTCTCCCAGGGAAGACCTGTAACTTGTAGCCTCTTCTTGGAGTAAAGAAAAACAACTTACAGCTCCAACGTTGATATTTTTTTTGCAGTGATTTAAGAAGCTTCCCTTCTAACAGTTTGGTATTCTGTGCACATTTGGGCTTCACTATCTAACAAATGGAGATACCTGTGAATCAGGTAATCTCATGTGTGTGATTTAAGACTGTGATTTTTTTATAGGTACATTTACAGAAGTGAAACTATCCTCTCCAGGGGTGAAAAGGTGCGGTTCTCAGCCCAGCTAAGAATCCACACAAATCCAAACCCCAAGGAGATAACATTATAACTGGCAGAAAATGAAAACCTGTTTTTCCTCAGAGAAAGTTTTTCATTCTGCTAATGTGCTTCACAAAGTTCACCTGCTTGGTGCAGAAAGCTGATTTAAACCCACTATTTTCCAATCACATTGGAAACTTGCAGCCATGGGCACATCAATTCAGCCTGTACCAACATAAAGCAAAACACAGTTCTTGACCAGAAGAACCCAACTGTTTAAAGTAGTGGCTGGAAGGAAGTTTTGACAGTGAAAGTATGCATATTTGGAAGAAAATATATTCCAATTGTCTCTACTTAGCTCCTTTACAGCAAGAACAGTGATTTCTATATGGCAGTTTTTGACATGAATTGTGTACCTATTTGACACACCCAGTGTGACACAGTGTCACTTGAGCTTTTATAATAGCTACCTGGGGGGAAAAATATCATACCTGTAAATACCATGTATTTGTAATCTTCTTTTGCTAGTAGGGAAACATATACAAGATGTGAAAAATCTCTTTAATATCTGCTGTTCAATAAAAGAAGAGCCACAAGCTAGTAATCTACAGTACATAGGCTTCCACTTATTTTAGGACATTGGAAGGGAGGGAAGGAAAATTTCTGTAAGTCTCATTTACGAAAAATATGGCTTTACTTAAAAAGCCCATCACAGCAGAATTCCTTCCATTTCGTGGGTACCACGAAATGCCTCTACTCCATGTACCTGGACAGGCAGAATTGGGAAGTCACATTAAGAGTTACTTTGTAAGAAATATTTATGACTTGTTAACGCGTTCTAATTAAGCCTCCCACTCCTCTACAGTGTTGCTATGAAACATCTTAAAACCAGCATTCATCGAATGCCTCCAAGCTGTCCCTGTCTGGCTGCTTTTTAGGTTTCATCTTTCACAGAGGTCCGCCAGCTACTATGGAAAGTAACTTAGTTTAGCCCTCAAATTTAAAAAAGCAATCACTCTTTTTCCCTTCCAGCTATGGACAGACATGACAGGAAACTGAAACAGTTAATTTCTTACCATCTCCAGTAGCTGGATTTGTTATGTACATCTCCTATGCATCGGACAATAAAACTCAAAGTAGTAGCAGCCTTTCATCTCAAAAAACAGTGGGTCTGAAGGACAAGCCAGGAGAGAATAGCTGCTCAGTCTTCTCTTCTGGAAATCACTCTTTGCAAATATTACAATAAAGATGTTCTCAGCCTGAACTATCAAATTAGCAGACAAAAAACACTCCTCTTTCATGACATCTCTTTCCTGGTTTTCTGCCACTGATTCAGGTGCCCTAGACTGTGGCCAAAGACTATTTCAAGAGGTGGTCTATGAATGACTGCCAAAATCTAGAAGTAGAAAGAAAATATAGAGATGTTTCTATCTTCATTTTCACAACTCAGAAAAGATTCTTCTCCTACCAATTTCATCTATTTACTGCTCGGGAAAGGAGTGAGCTCATACTGTATACCACAATAGGTGGTGAGATTGGAAGGCAGGCAAGAGTACATGAGATACCAGTCTGAAGAGTTTATAGATGCTGATACTTTCTGTTCTTTTCCACATCATCCTATCTTGAGGCAACATGAAACACATAAAACGGCCAGTAAATTGGGTAGACGACAAGCCTTGGCACTTATCTGAATTTCCTGTATCTTTGCCCTTAGGTTTTACGTTGTAGTTCAAGATTGCTATCATGTTATCACTCCTACATACTCTATCTAAACATAACCCCCTCCTTGAAGTTTTTGTGCCTGCATTTATAAATAAAAACAATGAAAATAATTCTAATTTTCCTATTTTGGTAGGTGCACAATAAAACCAGAGTCCAAGATGAGAAAAAACCCAAACAGCTACCATTAAATATAAATACAGTTATACTTTCAAGCTCTCTGAGAGAGAGGTCACAACAGCCTTGATGTATTACCACCACTGAGACACAAGATAAAGCTCCCATGGTGTTCCTATTGTCACATGCAGTTTGATTCTGTTAAGCCTGTCATGCTGGGATGTTGCATACAGATTAAGAACTGCTGCTTTTCACTAGAAAGGTTAAAATACCATGTTTGGCAGAAACAGAGGCAATTCTTACTGCATAATGCTTGGGGCCTTACTCCTTCTTTCTATGGTGAAAATTCTTCAGAAGCCAGTAAAAGAGGGCATTCTTGGTGATGATCTCTTCTGTTCACCAGTACAAAAAAAAAAATCCCATTATAAATTAAAAGATCTCAGGAAACACAAGATATATAATATATAACATAACTAAATAAAAAATCTGTATACACCTTTCCTCGTTTATTGACCCTTGTCTATTGTAGCAAGTACGTTTTCATCCCTGAGACCTGCTAAAGAGCAAAACATGTGGGAGGATACTGGGACAATTAAAGTTTGACGGCGATTTTAAAGAAGAGAGACAAAGCAGTATGCCCCAAATGGCAGCATCTGATGATCACTACTGAAGAACAGACAAAAGTAGTTAAGTCAGCCTGAACACACAGTCATGCCTGCACTGCAATTAAGTGCTACATGTCTCCCAAATCGCAATAACCATTATCCTAACTGTTCAAGTGAACCAAAACCCTTTTTGTTCAACCTTTAACAAGGGTTAAGGTTAACCTCTAACCTTTAATGTGAAAACTAAAGATTAGTAGCCTGTTAGGGATGTAACTCACACACACACACCCACCCCCCCACCCCCCCACCTCCCTTCTATCCTTTCATAGATGTTAACTAACCAGGGAAGAGGTGTTAAGCTTACACGCAGGTGCAAATATACATTGTACGGTCATGCTGTATTCAGTGCTAGTTTGCAGCACTACTATGCTCCTGTAGGTGGATAGTCAGTAATTCCTAGGCAAAGATTTTTCTTTCCTAATTACTTGTAATTACTACTTTAATCAGTATTTGTATTCAAAACCACTACTGTATATTCATAACAAGATGTAAGGAACACACAGCAGCTCTCGGCTGCAGTGCCCTTCCGGGAAGACTAACACATAGTGCCAGGAGCAAAACAGCACCCACAACCCTTTAAAATAAAATATTACAAAAAAGGACAAAAATAATAACAAAAAAATAGATTATGCCAAAAAGCTGCAATTTCAGTTTTTGACTCACTGTGCCCCTCATAAGAAAAACCTACAAATATCTTAATACAAGTCAAGGATCCTCAGCGAGGACCCGCAAAGCTCTCCACTCCTTCGCTCCATGTGGGGGGATGCCTGCAAACTGAAAGGCTGAGATCACGGATCTTTCCCTCTCTAAGACAAAGAACCCAGTGTCCTGGGGCATGTGATGCCAGTGCTGCCCACAGAGCAACGATTAGACACTGCAGATCCTTCAGAGGCAGCAGAAATGTGCCAGAGCAGACAATTTGCACAACTTATGTTACTGGAATCTTCCCAACTAGATCTGATCATCAGCTCTCCTTCTACCACTTATGAAGATGCATTGGCTCAGGCTATAAAACACAGCACCTGAGTGCACAGCCAAGTGTCAATACAGTTTCAAAGGCACCATTTTGAGTAACAGTAACTTTGAAGGTAAGGTAGTTGTTTTGATTCCCCCTAGCACTTATGGGGAGTAGGTCTGTGTCAAATGAAATGTCAGACAATTGTCTGATGTTTCTGAATTTGGAAATTGTTCAGAGTTAAAAATCAGAAAGCATGACAAACCAGGTTACTGTATTCTCTTGAAGCCAAACTTAAAACCGACCTTTCTAAGGAATTCTTCCTTCTGCACAGTTCCACTTAGAATTAGTGAAATACAAATTCCTAACTTTGCTATCTCTTTTCAGAGCCTGACTTGTGAAATGAATTTTTGAAAGTAGCTGTAAAAATCTGTTCAGCTGCCTGAAAGGAAGCTTTTGAAAGATATGACTATGTCCCATAATGTTAGTAGGTTTTAGCTGTTCTTATTAATCCCAGAAATAATACAGTAGAGTTCAGCTTCAAACTCATCTGGAATTAGATAGAGGGTGCTGCCCTTTCAAATTTCCAAATGCACAATTAGCAGGTCCTTCTCTGTTCTCTTATCTTCTCAAAAACAGCTTTGAGAGCTAAGCACGTGGATTTTGCGAAGTGTGGCACTCTCATCTTCAATTTACATCAGCTGTTCAGCTTTGAATAGCAGTTTGGTATTCACCATGTCAGCAGAATTGCCCTCCAGGAGTTCCATCTCTAGCCAAACCTCAAAAGAAAGAATCACTTCTTGGCATGCACTGCTCCTCACAAGCGTGCTCTGCTTCCTGCCAACCGCTTTCGGTTGAGCCTCAGCCTCCAGCACTCAGCAACAGAAGATGCTGCCGGCAGGAGCACAACTGATGCTCTCAAGCCTTCCAGCTCCTCTCTTGTCTCAGAGCCATATCCATAAATAGCTGCACAGATCTGCAGTGACCTAGCAGAAGAGCAACTCATGCTCCAGTGGGATCTTTAGGGCTCTGATCAACTGGAAGGCACTGTCTTGCAGTCCCTTGACTTTTGCCGTTGAGGGAAATGCTTGGTGGAAGCTGGTTGCTTTTAACACCCATTCCACAACGTTGTCTGTGGCACCCAAAGTTTACTAACTCAACAAGCACAGCGCAAAATTCCTCACTGGCATCAACCATCTGTTTGACTCAGATCACACTGAAGCATGTTTTGCACACATGTGTAAAAGATTGGGATAAAAGTGGTTTTGCTTTAATGCACTGCTTGGCAAGGGGAAAAAAGCCAAAAAACAAACCCCAAAGCAAACCACATCCAAAATTAGGCTTAACCTCCAATTAGCGAGGACATTTGAGTGGCAATTAGTGCAGCCACTATTCAAGGAAGGAGTCAGTGGTTCACCAGAGACTTACCCAAGATACATAATTGTGTAATTAATGAAACTGTTTTCTTAATTTTAGGGTACAGTGTGTACCACTCTTCCTGGAGTGAAACACAGGCTTTGTTTTGTGGTTTTATTCAGGCACATTGCTGACCACAATTAAAGGACAAGAAATTACGCATATATATTTCCTCTAAACTATTTTTCTTTTTCTTTTGAGAAGTCTTCCAAGCTTCCCAACTGTCAGGTTAACAAATCACACACTATAAGTAGGTCAAGCATGATATAGACTGTACACTACATAACAGCATGCCACCTATTAGAGGAAAACCAAACCAAAACAGAAAAACCTTGTCATCAGGTTAAAGCAGTTTTCAGTGCAAGAACACAGCAGAAGCAACGGAAAGTGGGTGAAGGCTTTGGGGAATAAGTGGAAGGATGTTTTCAAGTCCATCTTAAGATTCTAAGCTTAGCCCCAATAAAAGCTCACACAAGCTTGGGGGTGGGAGAGGTGGGAGGCAAAAAGGCAATACATTATGGGGATAAAGCCCTAGATCTGTTGAAATGTGTGCTGGTAGTCTATGACAAGAGAATACTTAATTCCCACAGGTTCAGCTGCTGCACCAAAACTATAGCATCCCTTAGCCAGCTTGGCAAAACCTTCTTTCTCTTAGAAATGGATGTTGTTTAGTTATTTCTAGGCAGACTGCCAATCACCTTTAAGACTGGTGGCACTATACACAGCTGCTGTAAATGCTCCACTTAAACTGTTAGGATGGCTTCGCACTTCAAATATTAACTTCTGCACTTATTTATTTTGAAGGAATTAATGCACCTGAAGTTCTTACATCTGGAATCAATGCTAGAGCGTAATTTTTTTAAGCTTTCTATAAGGACAAGTACTTTAATAAACGTCATTACAGAAAGGACTCTGCTAGGAAACCTCTTCAAAACAATTACTGAGAAATTTCAGAACACTAATTTTTGGCACATACATTCTCTTTGCTCAGCTACACTTCACAACCTACATATTGGTTTAATTTGTCTTCATATCTGAAAAATCACTGCTAGACTCTCAGAATTAATGAGCTAGTAAGAGAATTACAAGGACATAACACATGCCATAATATAGCAAGAAATAAATCAGGATGACCTCATTAAATCCATGATTTTGGAAAACACTCCTGGTCCAGACAGCATCCTTTCAAATGAATTGTAAGGTTCTAAAAGGTTATCACTTCAAAGAGATTTAGGACTCCATGTACCTGCTTAGACAATAGGATGTCACCTGAATATAAATCACAGGTGCAGACAGAAGCCACAGAATAGTCAGAAGTCCAAGTACCTTAAAGATAAAATATTAATAAATAAAATACAATGCCCTCTTTAATTCCTGTGATAATTCACACTTTGAATGAACATAATCTTTGCACTTCACAATCAGATATAGGCAAATACCTGCACAAGTCTATATGAAAAGAACAACACAGACACTGAATGGTGGCTGTTGTTGTGCATTCCCCCCATTATTCCCTTCTTTTCCTGCTGATGAATGCATGCCTGCTTTCTCTTAGAGGAAACTTGTCAGACAGCAAAATCAAGATGTTCCAAAACATTTAATTTCACTTGGGCTGTGGTAAATAGCCAAAGATTACATCACTACATGCCAGACAAATCTGCAACTAAAAAAAAAATTACACTCAATTATTTTATATTTTTTTTTATGAAAAAGAAAATGCAAATACCTTGTTTTGTAAATCAAAACACTACATGTTAGATGTGGCAGTTCTTGGAGCAGACAATAAACGTACCCTTCTCAAGAAACAAACCAAACCAAATCCCTCAGGAAATGCTTACATATAGGATTGCCAGATCATAAGTGTAAAGTTCATCATGACTGTGTTGAAACACATAGTTCTAGGAGCTGTAAGAGTAATTAAGATGAAATCAGCAGCAGCTGAATGGTGTCTATTAGAAAATAATATTGCACACTGCCTACGATCTTACACAAGAAGCCACATAATCTGGTTTGAAATGTTAACTACCCAGAGCAAATTTGCTAAAGGATCCATAGTTCTTAAATCTGAAGTTGACAGATGATTGTCTCATGAGGCTGAGTAAAACTTGTTAAATTTCCCTGTTCATTTTTGGCAACATCCAAAAGACAAGCTCAAAATGAAAACTGAGGAAAACAAGAGGTTGCAAGAAGACTGACAACTTAAGATTCTTTCTCATGCATGAACCAGTTCACAACAGCTAGCTCTTCTCATCCCTTTCTACTTCTAACAGAACCAAAATCTAGGATGCAAAAGAGCAGTTGACTGCATACTCTAAATAACACTGAATTTTTGGTGGTATCCGCTTTGAGCTAACAGCAGCAAGGCGAGGTACAGTGTGCTCAAAGGAAACTAGGTGCTTAAGTTTCCCTAAACCAAACAAACCAGAAAGATCAAAATGAAAACAATATAGAACTCAGCTGTCCCTTGTCATGATCTTTTTGGGTCAGCTGCATTTTGCACCAAGAATAGCCTAGAAAATTTGTACCCATACCATAAATCGTTTATTGCAAAAATTGTACTGTGATTTCAGTGGCTTCTCCCCTCAACTAAATTAAAAAAACCAACCAACCAACCAAACATAGAAAAAAACCAAAGCCACCAAAAAACCTCACACACACAAAAAACCAATACCAAAACATCCTCAAACTTTGCCCTGCTTATAAGCAAAATGAACCGTCAGCTTATGCTTAAAGTTGCGCAGTATTTAAGAACCAGTAGATGCCATCCAACGTAACATATATTGTTTAGAGCTTCTAGCTTAGTATCTGTTATAGACTACGTCCCATATTATAATACTCCAGCCCTTTGCAATACCAGAACAATCTTTGCAGTAGTGTTTTTGTTGAATAGCTTGTACTCCATGATTATGAGTTCTGCTTTTATAGCTTCAATTACTGCAGTGAGAAGACTAAAGATCCTGAATTCAAACAGATTTGCTCATTTGTCCTATTGTTTTCTTATTCAGTACTTTCTCATGGTTTTTGAGGACATGATTTATGTTTTCTGAATAGATGAGCCTGGCAAAACCAGAGCACTTGAGGATAACAGAACCCAAGGAGAATCACCCCTGAAGCTAAATCAAAATATCTATGCGTCAGGCACAGCAGAAGAGTGCTCCCAACTCATCTACTCAGTTTACAGGCTTCGTTAAACAAAGCAAAATTTACAGTGGACAAATTTAAAAAGTGACAGTTTAATGCCCTGTTGTATTTATGCAGCATTTGATACAACTTCCTCAAGGCAGAAAATGAAGCATTTTCAACAACTTTTAAAAACCCTAAAATCTACAGTTGACAAGTTTAATACCTGAATGAAAACCATTTACTTGAACCACTTACTAAAGTCACGTCCAGGACTGTAATGTATTCCCCTTCCAGTCCACAGCAGAGAGGAGCTATTACCTACTGACATCTGGAGGAAATGCAAGGTGGTTTTGAGGCATTGAATTTACCCACTTAACTACCAGTTAGGACTGCACACTCCCCCTACTGAGCTTTTGAATTATTCTGGCTCATAAAAACATCATGCTGACTGCCTTCACAATTAGGAGATTTAATAAGACAGTAAAACAAAGAAAAAACAAAGACATTTTTGTCTTCAAACTTGCCAAATTCTGCTTCTGCAGTTCATTGCACTTGCAGTGTGCAGACTGACTCTGTTTTATCGTAGGAGGTGACAGAAATGCAGACTGCTGATCTAATAATGCTTTGTGGTTTGGGGTTTTGCTGTTGCTTAGCAGTTATGAAAACACTCCACTTGACAAGGTCAGAATTTGTGATCAAGAAATGTGGTGAGCAGAGCAAAAGTTACATACACAGCCCTATCTTTCGAAGTATGAGCTAAGGGCTCTAGAATGAATGTTGTGATAGCAGTGATATTAAAGCTAAAAATGTTGTATTCTCTAGTAGGTGTCAAGACCCACTCCTGAAGAGCAGAGGAAAAGGAAATCAGAACATACACTAACGCTTGTTTATTTCCCTAAATCATCCTGCACTGCTGCACAAAAAAGATTTCTGTAGCCTGGTTACCAAGTTATCTCCAACTGTAGTTTTCTTAAACACCTTTGTTAACCACATGAAAAAGTAAACCAAAAATCTTCAGTTAGCATAAACCAATGCAGATAATTCATTCTGCTGAACTTCCACTGCAGATATAATCTTTTGCTCCTAAAATAACAGTAAGATTCTACATGATACCATCCATGTTATTACAACATCAGCGTGAAAGACTCTGCACTAGCACAGAGAAAAGATGTGATACATCAAGGTGCTGTAATGTATGCATTAAGTTTTCAGATCATGAAGAAAGCGAGCATTCAGTGCTCAACATCACACACATGGGAGGCAAAACCTGTAATGATGCCTCTCCAATTCTACCAACTCTCACCATCAGGTGTAGCCTGGAGTCAGAAAGAAGCCATTCTCAAATACAGAATTTTAGGGAAGAGAGACCAATGTCTAGTAGGTGGCTTGCTACCTTTAAGACCCACTTTTAGGTATGTTTTTGCACATAAAAAGTTTTGCGTGCAAATGCTGCATTATACTTTGCAATCAATCCCATGCTAGTATTTATATAAAACTTCCATTATGAGCAGTGCTCCAAATACGAAGCAAACTGCACACTTACTATACGTATAAAGTCCATCTTGACTCCTGTGATAATTAGCTTGTAACTAGCTTAACTACAAGATTTAGAAACACTGGTGTGGTTCTGTTCTCAGATGTCCACACAGTGTTTTCACTAATCACACAGCAATCAGCTTCGTTTAAAACATTTCAGGTTCCAAAAAACATCTGTGCTCCCTGATGATGAAGTGTAGCCATATGCTACACTCCTTCTCCTCTCCAGAGACACAAGTGATTTTACTTTTACTCTACATGTTTTTATGGCATAACAACAGTCTATTTTTCCTTTATGGTGTAGGACACAAAGCACATTGAAAGGTATTGGTGGGGCTCTTCTGACGGGGCAATTTCAGGATAGGAGCGACTAAGTTACAGCCCTAGCTTAAGATGAGTCTGTTCTCAATAACTCACTGAAAAAAGAGAGGAGCGGTGGGAGCATATTAACAGTGCTACTTCTGTACAAGAGGCCCGGAACACTTCTTACCTATACTATGTGGGCAAAGGTCCTTCAGTAAACTGAATCCACATCACAGCTTAAGAGCCTTGAATATTCCTAATAAAACCCAGTCCAAAGTCTTAAAGTAGAACGTAAAAAAAACCAAACCAAAAAGCCATATATTACAAGACAAACAGGAGCAAGCAATCTAGGTAAAATTACATTTTTTTTCAAGGCTACATGCCTATCACTCATGACTGTAAACCCTGCTTGGGTTTGCATCATCTGGACCACTCAGAGGTTGAAGAAACCACAGATCATATCCAAGGAACTCCGACAGTTTTACGCTTTTGTTTTTGTAATAGTAGCTCCTCAGCTTCGAAGTGAAATTCTACTTACACGCTGTTGCACTCTTACCTTAGCTGCTGTCACTCTGTATTTTTTAAGTTCATTTCATAAATGCCTTTAATGAGAGTTTAAACAGGGTTTAATTAGAGTTAGGTTTTTATATTCTAATTTCTAGGAGCTGGGGGTTTACGCATGTAGTCTAAACAATGAGATTTGTATTTGCTGGCTTCAGTTACATACAGTTCACTTTCAGGCAGCATATCCAAGGTGATAGGTAAAAGGCATATTAAGGACAACAGTGCAGCTACTCAAACAGCAGGAGAGGCAGCACAGATGAACTAGCCAACCCAGCCCAATGCAGGCTGATGCTTGCTTAAGTGACTGAGCTGCTTCCAGCTCTGACTTACTGAAAAGAGACTTGCCTGGATGTAATGCCAAGCCCCAAGCCATGCTATTATAGCCCCCAGGACCCAGACCACAGTGCAGAAGAGCACGAATTTTGCTGGCTGAATTTACTAGTCCCCATTAAATGCTGACGACATGTGGGTCAACACAAACAGTGGGAGATCTTCCACCTTTTGCCCCTCATCCCCTCTGTTCTCATGCCTCGTAGTATGGAAACTTCCCAGCTGGCAGAAAGCTCTTGGCTCAGACTGCAGGGGAAAGCTGAAAAGCAGTTTTGGGCTAGCACTAGCCCCAGGGGTTGGAGAGGTGCATCAGCATGGCACTGCAATGAGTTAGCACACATGGGAGCCAGCACACCTCTGCAGCATGGTTTATCTGAAATAGATAGCCTAGTAATGCAGCCTTCAGAGAGGGTTGTCTCACTATGCTATTGGTATTGCCACTGCAATACTGAAGCCCACAAGAAAACAGCCATTTCTCAGCAAAGTTATCACTGCCCAGGCCTAAATAAGAACATCTGGAAGCCCCAGTGAAGATCACCAGAACAAATCTAATCTCTTGGTGCTGATTTGCTTCCCACACTATTTAGACAGCTCTTGTGCATACACTTGCTCCCTATCACACGAATAATGAGATTTAAGTTTACACAAGAAATGTTTGTCAGTAACATATTCCCTTTGAAATATATTTTCAAGCTATTCCACATGCAAATCATTTCCTTTTTTCATATTTGTCTCCTCAGAGACCAAGACTTGGTCCTAATTATCCTCTTGTGAAAATTTATCCAGCAGAGGCAGAGACATTCCTGCTAAGGATCTTTCCAGTAAAACTGCCACAGTGAATGCTGATGCTTAAACGAAGCTGCAACAAACACAGTAAATCCCGAGAGTGAAAATCCATGTTCATGTCTAGCAACAACTTCCTGAAAAACTGATACAGAAAATTACCTAAAAATAAAATGGCTTTGTTGAAATGAAAATCAAGGTTTGGTGGGGGATGAATAGGAAAAGCAAGTATTTATTTCATTTTTTTATTTCATTTATTCCTTTTAGGATTAGGATGTATGTTGCTAAATACAGATCAATTTACCACCCTAAAAGATCAATGGCAACTTTTGTAACTACAGTCATGGTTTGGAGGGAAGTGTTGCTATAGCAATATCAACCATAGGAAGGAAATCCACATCTACTCAGAGCATTATTTCTACATATCATTATTTTTTATGGCATAGCGCTCTAGCAGAAAAGGGCACAGTAGATCAATAGCAATGCCTATTTTAATCACATAGGCGTAGTCTGGAAAAGTGTTTTCACAGAAACACACTGAACAAGGAAATGAAAGACCATGACCACACGTTAAGTAAGGTTTTGTTTGTTTTAGTTACTTGAGTGTTGTTCTTTGAATCAGCTTATATCAGCTGAAGTCAACAGTTTAAATCCAGGCTTTCACAAACTGACTCTTCCTGGATGCAGAACATAAAATGTTTTGTTGTTGTTGTTTTTTCCTGTTCTCTACAAAATCACAAGCAACCTGAATGAGATCTGATACACCTTAAACTGGTTTGACTCCCAGCAACCTCAGGTCTGCAGGGTTTCTTGGCTCAGGCATTAAGTGAAAGAAATAAAACTGGTTTGGGATTGGAATCAGGCCTGAAGTGATACAGCCACATTTGCATGGCCCTACTCCTGATGCAGCTGTCACTGATGTCAGTCTAGGAGTCAGATAAACCACCAAGAATGACCAACATATGACTGCAATACCTTTTCCTGGCCAGCCCCAAGGGAGGGCTCGTGCCCAGGGCACACTTCGTGATATTCCCACCCACAGGCTTCTGGCCATAGGACTTTGGCTGCGGGTTTGGGGAACTGGGGCTTTGGGTGTTTTGTTCTTTCCGGTGCAAAGTTTGACCCCATTCTGTCTGTCTCCACTCCTACTTTGGATTAGTGATAAAATCATACTCCCAATTATCCTGGCTTAGAGTTGACTATTTTTTCCCCTTTCCATGAGTTGGCTTCTTCAATTATGTCTTGCAGAGATCACAATCACAGTCAGATTTAAAAGGAGGAATCAATTCAATTGAAAACAATCATCCAAACTGATCTGTGAAAACAGACTTCTTATGATCCTGACAGCTGATCTGTCTTATGTCTTTTTTATTTTTGACAAATAACTTTGAACAACAGATTTCTACACCTTTTTATAGCTCCTACCACACCTAGAAAGAGAAGGAATGGCTAAAATAGATGTAATTCTTAATAAACAATCTTAATTCAACTGCAATACAAATTACTTGTACTCCTATGGATCCACCATTGTAGACACAGGAATGTTACCACCTCACAAAATTCTCCCTCCACATTGCATAATCCTGCTGTCCTGGGCATACTAACTTCTTGGAAGTTAGAATCATAGAAAAGCTGGTAGGAAGTGACCTCTGCAGATCACCAGTTCAGCCCTCTGCTTGAAGAGGGACTGTCACCAATGCTAAACTTAGGTCATCAACAGCTTGGGACAGCTGAGTCTTGCAAAACCTCTAAGGACAGATTCCACCACCTTTCTGGGTGATGTTGAAAGTCTTGCACTACCCTAGTGAAAAACTTTTTTCCTAATGGCCAGTCTGAACTTCTCAAGCTACAACCTGTGACAGTTGTCCCTTGTTTTTACAATCTGCCACTAGTAAGAGTTCAGCTCTACAGTCATTCTAACTCCTCTTCAAGCAGTTACAGACTTCTATGAGATTCATAGAAGCACAAAATGCTTTGGGTTGGGAAGGACTTTAAAGATCATTCCGTTCCAACCCCCTGCAATGGACAGGGACACCTTCCACTACAGCAGGTTGCTCCAAGCCCTGTCCAGCCTGGCCTTCTGCACCGCCAGGGGTGCAGCAGCCAAAACTTCTCTGGACAACCTGTTCCAGTTTCTCACCACCCTCACCGTGATATACCCATATCACTATGATACCACCAAATAGCCATATCAATATGAAACCCAGAGAGACTGCCCCTTAGTCTCTTTTTTTGGACAGAATAAACAAGCCCAATTCCCCCAATGTCTTCTCATTGCTTATGGGTCCATGGCTCAAATCATCTTAGTAGTCCTCTGTTGCAACCTCTCCCCATTTTTCAAACACTGTCCTTTTCATCTGAGGAACCTCAAAACCGAGTGGAGAAGCTCAGTACTGAACAGTGCTGAGAACGGTAACAACTTCCCCTGATCTGCTGGCCATACTTTTCAGTTAGACCACAATGCCGTTTGCCTTATTTGCAATGAAAATGTATCACTGGCTTATTTTCAATTTAGCAGCAACCATAATATCCCACTGCCTTCCCACAGATGTTCTGTTCAGCCAGTTGCTAATCCAGCTTGTACTGTTGCGCAGTGCTAATCTGCATAGGCACAGAACTTCACAATTGATCTTACTGAACTTTATGAGGTTTCTGTTGGCTCAAAGCTCAGATTTCTCAAGGTCCAGCTGAACTGGATTTCTACCATTAAGTGTATTAAACTCTCTCTCCTGCCAATTTAATGGGATCTACAGCTTTTCTCAGGGTGCACTGTCCAACCGTCTAGATAACCAACAGAGATGTAACTTCACCAGCCCAACACCTTACAGTCCACTTGTTATGTGTCCCTAATGAATCACTGAGCTATTGAAGACTATCCTTTGAACCCGGAAATCCACACAATTTACAATCCATCTAACAATCCATATCTGCCAGCTCATACTTCCACAGCTTCTTCAATGAGAGATGATAAAAACCTCACTGAAGTCAAAGTCAAGAAATACTATATCCACAAATGTTCCCACATCTACATTGTTGGTCATATAATTGCAAAAGACACTCACGTTGGTCAAGTATGACATGCCCTTGGTACATCTGGGCCACTGTTTTTGAATAACTTCTCATCCTTCTCACATTTCGAAACAAATTCCCTGAGGCATGATACACAATATTTCCAGAGATTGTGGTAAGGCTGACTGGCCTATATTCCCTAAACTCTCCTCCTTCTTCTTCTTCAAGATGAGTGTAATGCTTGTTTTTCCTTAGTCTCCAGGGAACTCTATGATACCTTTTTTTTCATAGAAAACAGAACTGCAATTGCAGCATCCTAGCATAAATCCCATCCAACCTGATGGATTTGGCTATAACCTGGTTTTCTAGGTAGTTCTGAAGAGTACAATACTCTTTGTTTCCTGAGCAGCACTGCTTAATTATGTTCTCCTAGGCAACCTTTGCTTTTGTACAAAATTGTATTTGTATGCTCAATTCCACACTGCTTGGGCACCGAGAACTCAGTATTTATCCTCATCTCTCACCCTTATACAACAGGAAAGTTGTATAAGATCTCTACACCCTGATCTGAATGAGCAGACATCTAGCAAAAGGTACTTTTTGCAAGTAGCCAGTGGTATTTTTGAAAGAAGAGAACCTAAATCTTCAAAGCACTAGGACTCTAAATACTGATTAAGGGACAAGAACAGAGAGCTGAGAAATACCCACAGCACGAACAGAAAACTTTTGACCCTACCCTTAACAGTATCTCTAAAATAACTGAAGGAATCCAGAAAAAGAATATCTCACCTTTCTGACACATGACCTTAAACTTGCTTAACAGGACTAAAATTACTAGATTCCACTTGGATTCTGATAAGATGTGGCTCCTTCAAGCGAGGGAGGGAGATCCAGTAAAAGTTCCCTTCACTCATATTAAAGATCTCATTGCTCTTTTGATAAAACGGCCAGGTTACCTACCTGAATGCTCAGTGCAAGACCGCTACTTACCCTTTCCTCTGAATTTACCATGGACCTATGATCTAATGCAAACTTCTCATTACTTTCTTGAGAGTCGAGAAAAAAAGAGGACCCAAATGTTTTCTTAGTGCAGCTCTTCCAGGGGTCTTCAGGCAAACCCTACTGTGCTGCTGCCAACTCTCAGTGCTAAGTTAGAACAAAAGAAGGCAAGCCATTTCCACCAGAGTTTTTAAACATCACTTCCTACCACATGTGGTAATATAAACCATTTTTACCGTGTTAATCTCATTTTCGTTGTTAACAGTGGAATAGGAAACACAAGTGCAAAGCGCTATGTTGCTCCTCTTCATTCAGCATATGGTGCACTGGCAAGCCTCTAGATCCAATTTGAGATCTGCCACATTTATGTAATTTCTACATACCTTGTACCATAGATTATCACTCATGTCCTTTGCTATTTTCCTTTGGCTTTCAAGTACTAATGCCACACTATTAACAAGGAAAATGCACATCTCCAGTCAGCATACAACTAGACACGAAGAGCAGATACAAGAGACACATTATACCTATAAAATAATTTTCTGGTGGAAAACATTCTCAAAGTGATAGCGATGACTTCATCAGTGCTCCAGCATATTTTGTACTCATATCATGAAGTCCTGGTGGAGATATATAATTTTTATGTTTATTGTAAGACATCAGAACATATGTTCTCTTGCTAGCACTATACCAGATATTCATTTGCAATACATTAAAGAGATGATTTAATCAATGGAGAAACACTCAAGATAAAAAAAGTGGCTTCTACAGTTTTAGGCTTACAACTTATTAATAGGAAAAGAAAGGAATCAGAAGCCTGAGATATTTTACCTTATTTTTTCAGTCAGATTCTTTAAGCATTTACCTTTTAAAGAAAAAGTAAATTTCCACAAATTATGGAAAAGATAGCATTTTAAAAAGATAAGGCAATGAGATATGACCTTTTCCTCACAGAATTACAGTTATCCTTAATGTATTTTCCTGTTCTTAATCTTCCTGAACCTTCAAAACAAGTGCCAAATACATGAAACATCTCTATTGGTGCCAAGTGGAAAGTTCTGGTTGGTAAGATTTTTGCACAATGCTGTACAGAACAAAAAAACTACCTATGGGACACCCTCATGAAAATTCTATAATTAACTTAAAGCAAGCTGCTGCTGGCAATTATGAGCACTTGAGATAAAAGTATCCCAAACAGGATATTTTGGGCTCTATATTTTGTACGGACAGGACACAAAGTTGCACATAGCAGAGAGGAATTTCACAGACAGACAGAGAAGAAAAGGAGTGCAAGGAGGTGTCCATTTTATTTTATAAATGAGCCAGCAATATGGGGTGATATTTATACAGAGCTACATGGAACAAAGTATCAAATGCTGCCAATGCTACTCTAGAGTGAAAATATAGACAACACATTGAAAAAAATATGTTTAGAATAAAAATACATAAAAGGATTTGCATGCATCACATGAAAAAAGGCATCTTATTTCCTTGATTATTTCCAAGTGTCACAATAAATTTAGCTCAGTTTTGTTACCCACAAAACAAGATACAAGTGAATGCTATGAAACCTAGTTCTATAATTCCACTTTTTTATTTGTATAGCACTTTAAAGGCTCACAGTCACAATCACATTAGTCACATTAGGTGCAGGAGTATGTGGAAAATAACAGAAATACTCTCTTTGAAAGCACTCTGTCATTTAATGAAAGATAGCTTTACTTTTACAGTATTGTGACTGTTTTCACATTTCAAACACATGAACCTTAGATCAGAGATGAGTTCCTATGAAGGGCTCCATATCACCTTACTTCATTACCCAGAACAAGAGTTATGTAGGTTGCCATGGAAATTAAGTGTTAGTGATAAGTAGAGCACTGGATTTCTGATAAAATGCAGATTACGTTGCTTCAAAAAACAAGAACTTCCCCATCTTCAAGGACGTGATCTATGATCAGCAATGGAAATTCTGGCATATCATATTATAGCTTTTCAACAGGACTATCCAATTTTTGAGGATAGTCCTCAAAATACTGATAGTTAGATGTGCCAGCCTGTAACCTTTAAGACTGGAAGTTTAAAATCATATTTAACTTCAAGAGCAAAGCAGAGGCATTAAAAAGCAACCTGTCCTCATATGTATGTCACTATCCTTGCCTGAGGGAAATCTAGTCTTTCAGAAAAGACAACAGAAATGTATTCAGTATTAATGCAACTTTAGCCTGTTTATGATTCAGCAGCAGAAAGGTGGCTATTGAATTACAACCTTCTGCTACTTGAAAAGCAAAGCTGTAGTAAATAAAACATTAACAGGTAAAAGGTTTTTGAGAGGAACCTGACAAGGAAGACCCTCACACTCCTAAGTGGTGTAGTATGAGCAACTAATGCATCTCTATGCTGTGATTGACCTGAAGTCAGGTCAGAGCTTAGTTTTGCATATGCAGCTGGTTCAACAGTATTGCTCTGTTGGTAAGTCCAGAGACCTAATCTTTAAGTATGGAACATAATCACACCATCTTGGAAACATATAGTTTCATCTGACCTCTGGCTTGCTTGCTGGAAATTCTCTGTGCAGTAAACAGTGCCTAATCAGTTCCTTAAAAATAATGAGCAAGCCAAAGCAGTAGGCTTTCCATTGGTAAAGAATTCAGTGTTACCCTCTGCAGACAAACAACTGCCTGGATCTCAACTGTATATGGCCTAACACAAATACTCAGCATAAAAGAATACTGGACCCATGTACAGAGCATTCCAGGACCCAGATGAGAAATGCATCAAGATCTAACATTTACCATCAAATCAATATATAGTTTATGATGCCCTGAGACCTTGAATTCAAGTACAGTAGAAACCAATGGGCTGCTTTGAGGTTACACAGGAAAAGGCAGCAGTCACTGAATACAAACGTAGGAATGAAGAAAAATTAAAACTACAGCTAGACAATGTTATAGTTATTTGCATGACACCCAAGGTTTTCCTCTGAGTTGACAGGTCTGACCACTACATCTAGGTGCAAGATTTGATGGTTGTTTTGATACACACAGCAGAGCATGGCATAAACACCCTGGTACCCCATAGCTCCTTGCTGTCTTCTCTCCGCAACAGTGTCATCAAGTTTATTTCAGATGCAAAGAAAGGCACAAAGAAAGCACAGAGGGAATGACTGACATTTTGTTCCATACATACTAGGAGCATATAAGCTTAGTCTGTTTGCTCTGGAGGATCTAATTCTAATAAAGATAGCAGCGATGAGGGCCTGAAGGAGGTCACTGGTAGAAGACAGCATCATTCAATGTCTGTAATGTCTTGATCTGGGATTTCACTTCTTCCTGCAGATGGGAAACTGAAGTGCTCCATAGGGAAGTACAAGCAGAACAACATCAAAGCAATAATGTACATTACTGGAGAAAGGATCATAGGGCATGTACAGAGCTAGGCTGAGAAGTTTCAGCTGCAGTCACAGGAATAAAGTGGAATTTACTGCATGCAATGTTAGACTACATGGCTGTCAGAGCTCCAGATCTGCATAAATATATATTTTGTCTAAAAAGCAAGCAGACTGTTTCTTTGCAGTCTCCAGGGTCAGAAGTAAAGCAGTGAGGTTGCAGCTACATGAAGCAAGGGTTAACTAAGGGTATAATTCTGTCTGCCACATTCAATTTAGAAATGTGAATACATGAGAGTTTGGGTGTCTTATTAATGGCCTGGGGACCAGCAGTCTCAGTCGCTTCAAAAATGTTTCATCCAACAAAGGAGTTGTCGGGTGACATTCAATTAAACAGCCAAAGGAAATCCAGAAACAGCCCTGGTCTGTGACGTTCCTCTTGACTTAAAGCTAGAAGCAATGAATATATCAGTGCATGCACAGAAGTTCTGCTAAGGGCTCCTTCTCTAACAAAATTTCACCCTCAATATTGTCCTTAAAATGAGGTTTAAACAGAATCATGCCATCCATTTCAGACCAGCTGATAACAAAAATACATTCCATTGACAGCACCGTGAAAACGTACAACATCAGAAAGTGGTTTATGTTGGGCACACAAGTCCTTTTCTTTCTCTTCCCCTCTCCCACACAACAGAGCACTTACATAGTCTCCTACTTGAGCTATGGGCATATAAAGGAAGAATTTCAGCAGAAACTCATTTTTATACTTAAAGAGAAAGATTTTTAATACTAATGCCCAATAGGACTGCTTGTTTGTGAATAAGCAGTGACATGTGGTAAAAACAGATGGTTTTGAAAAGATCTGCAGCAGTCCCTGGCTCCACTATCCTGGTGGCTCCGCAGGATACTGGCAGAAAAAGCAGTTCCCCTCCCCTTTTTTCCTCACCTCACTCAAGGAAACCAGCAGCAGCTGACCCTACTGGTTGCCACAAAGACAGGATAGGACTGACAAGGCTCACTTGCTCCCATTCTTCATTCCACCTCAAACTGCTTCTGCGTCGCTGCTGAAGCCCAGACAAATGAAAGCCATTGACACAGACTAACCAGCCAGGAGGTCATCTGACAGGAGCCACAAAACCACCTCTGTGTTTGCTGGTCCCAACCAGGAATAGGTCAGGCAGAGCTCCTGGTTTCAGCAGTCTGGCATTGGGGTTGTTCATCACAGATCATGACCACTCTGCTTTTGTGAGTTGCTTCTGAATGCGTTATTTCTGAACACACCAGAGAGCGGTATCCAAGAGTGGGCATCACTGAATGCTCCAGCGCTGAATCCAGGCACAAACACCTGCCTTCCAGCACAGACCTCTGCTGAAAGCAGTAGCTCTTCTTCCGGAAGGCCTTAGTGATGGCAAGAGGCATCTCAGATGCTTCAACCCTGTGTAACCAAACAAGTGTAACCAAACAAACTTTCACAAATGGTGAATAACCTTGCATCATTAGTCATGGAGTGATTCTGCAATGGGGCGCAAAGCTCAGAGAAGCACAATTATTCACATTATATCTCAAAACAGAGTGAGAAGGCAAAAACATTATTTCATAGGACAACAAGAGCGGTAACAGAAAAGTATATTTCCAAATGAATGCTGTGTATTTGGTCAAAACACTGCTGATTGCTGCAGCTACAACGCTCTCCAAATTATTGTTGTTTGTGCTTAGGGAGCAAAGAGCCACTACTAATGGGGAATCAGCGCTAGCTTCAGGCTGCTGTTTTCTGCACGCTGCATCACCTGCAACACACCACTACTTACAGTCATCTGTAACTCTATTTCGAGTCACCTGTAAAGATGACTCCGGCAATTTCATATACCACCAATGAATCTTTAAATGGTACCACCTCTGGCTACTATCAAACCCATCTGTACAGCCCACTGTTAACTCCAAAGTGCACCTATCTCAAAGAACCTTTTAAAAGACTGCTGTACTCTGTTAATACCCACAGTTTGTGAATAAATTAAGAATCTCTCTTTTAGGATTTGCAAAGGTGTATTGTAGGAATTATGTTCCCAAAACAGGCCTGTACCTTTTCTATGTAGCATCTGTTTTTCAGATTTTCCTCAAAACCAGGTCTGCCAGATTGACTCAATGTCAACGTAACATTTACTCTTGATTTCCAGGTCTTTAAATAGTGTGTGTACCTTTGTAAGAATCTTCTCCTTGTTGTTAATCTATGGCATTGTTTGCAAAATTGCAATCAACTTACATTTTCACAATTTCACACACAATATGAAGGTAGTTTCTGAAGGAAACAAGAGAATTCTAGAGAGGGCTGTGACACTACAGTGCATTCAGCATCCCCTGAATAAGAAAAAGGCCGTCCTGAACCATCTAGAGCACACTTTTTACACAAAATTCACATTCTTTACATGAAATCAGGGAACCTTTCTTTCCTTTAGTCAACAAGATTTATGGTTGCTTTCAGGAAGGTAAAACATGAAAAAAGGAAGCTGTCACTCCAGCTGGCTCCAGTTTCATACAGCATTGCAGAAAAGCAGTGAAAACTGAATTTGCTATAAAGGTGCACAGGAGCCATCTGAACCTGGAATCAGAAACTTATGGAAACTCATTTCCAGAGAACACCCCATGGTAAAAATGACTCTCACCTTTGGGTACAATAAGCTATGGATCTGGGATTGGATAAGGCAAGGCTGAAAGACAGCTTTAGAAACTAAATTGTAAGCATCCAGATTTGTGACCAGTCTTGCCATTCTTGCATGCAATACAGTCATTAAGTTTTGCGCTTGTTCTGTTAACCCCACAGGAAAACTTACCACTTCTCAAAGCAGAGAGAGGTGATGGACACTGGCATAGTAAGTTAAAATTTATATGAAATGAGGAAACCCTATAGTATACATCTCTTCTAGGCACAGCTGTTATTACTTCCAGGAATTACTGGAATTTATTCACAATTACTTCCAGGAAGGAGAAAACATTGGAGTTAAACACAATAGCATATTTTTGTGACACAAGGTATTTTCTTCTGTGAGCACGGGCAGAAGAACAGAGCCTTGTGCAGTATCCAGTCACTTGAAACTGCGTAAGCACAGGTACACACGAAGAGGGACACACGTAAAAGCAACTCGTTCAAACACCAGCTAATATAAGCCTAGAACTGAACACAATTATAGTTGAAATACAGGCATTTTTGCCAAACCTTCAGTATGCCTCATGCTTTAACAAAAATGAATGTAGTGAGAGATTTGAGGGAGAGGGATTTCCAGTTTCCAGTAATTACCAGTAGAACACTGATTATATGCCTACACACAAGACCCCACTATTGATTATTTCACTCTGTGAAGGTCTAATTAGGTGTAATTTTAACACTGTGTATCACCCAAAGACAACTACATTTTCTAAGGAAAGCCTGAAAGTACTATTTAGTTCGGAATCTAAAACAAAAAAAAAAAAAAAAAAAAAACAAACAAACAAAAAAAACCACCAAAACCCCCTCAAAATGTCTACCCCTGATGGTGTCAAGAAAGTAAGCCTAAGTTACAGGCCCTCCATTCAAAAGTGAATGGAAAAATATAATAAAAGACAAAGCATCACACTCGTCCCTGTGATAACAAATGAAAATGAGCTTTCGCCAGACACAGCTGCATACAAAGAGGTATGAGATACTAGATTGTGCATGGTGAATCCACAGTGGCACTACACAGCAGGGACCAATTCATACAAGTCCAAGAGACCTCACAAGAGACAATAAGCCAGAGAAATGCTCCCCCATGCCCGCCCCCCATGGCTACAACCATCTCATGCTGAGAAATTTATGTGGTTAGTATCATCATAGCAACAAAGAACGCATGCCACAAACCTGTGCTTTATCAGCTCAGGCCATGTGCAAACACAGAGCGAAAAAAAGACTGTAGCTGATGTAGGTAGCAATTTAAATACAGGATAGGCAGGCGTGGTGACGAGGGTATAAGTCAGGTCAGTGGCTGTTGCGGATGCAAAAAGAAAAGAGGGGTATTGTTGGGGAATGGCTGCCAGAAAATGGACACAATAGGATCATAGGCCAAACGATGGAAAAAGCCTAACAGTAGTGAACCAAAGGCTTTGAGGCCCTAGCTGAAGGTTACTAGAGAGCGTGTGCGTGAGAAGAGATTGAGGGAGTTGGCAGAGGAGCCTGAGAAGTTGGGATGTGTAGGGAGGAACTGATAACTGCAACCTTGAAGCGCAGCTGCAAGCTGGAAACTCCCTGGGACATAACTAAGAGGAAAACTACAGGGGGAGGGGTGGGATGTGAATGTAACCTTTGAGCTGTGACCAAGCACATACCAATCATGTAACCAATCATGTATCAATTAGTAGCATGAATAGCCAATCATATATTAGCAAGTGTGCCTTCATAGAGTATATAACTGGAACCCTCAGGTGAAATAAACTGAGTCTGATGAATGATCATATTGATTGTCTTCATTCTCCCACCACGGAGAGCAGGCAGGGGGGCCTGCCGCAGGCAGAGGAGCCTGCCGCAGGCAGAGGAGCCTGCAGTCGTTGCCTACCGCACAGGCAAGAGGAGCCTGTGGGCCCCGCCCGCGACAAGTGGCAGAACCTACCCCAAACCTAAATACAGAGCTCTACATCCTGAGCAGAGAGAGGTTAAGTTTTTAGCATGGCAGGGTAAGGCCTCATCTTCTTCAAGAACACAGGTATTTAAAACAACTGTTTGTCTTTCAAGTTGCCTCTTTTTCTCAGTTCATCAGGCTCTTAAAGAGTATGTCTGCACAGGTGACTGGAGACAGACATGTACCTCTGCTCACTCTCCAAACTGGCCAGCTACAAGCCAAACTAAACCTGGAAGCCATACAGAAGTGTTAGCACTGAGTGAGCTCATTAGGCTGTAGGTCCATCAGCATTTTAATTTGGTCCAAATGGGACTCTTACTGAGTGTGATGAGGATGGGTTTGCTCTTCCCCCAAGTGCACGTCTCTGCTGACTCCTCAGTGCATTTTAGTCATACATTGAGTCAGACCCAGGAACTCATCCAATTGAAAACCAGGCCAACAGCAACAAGAAGAGCGGATTTGCTGGTACCACGCTTGATAGTACCAGCGCAAGTGAGAGATCAGGAATGTGTAGCCAGAGGTGAGGCGGGCAGGCTGACCCTTTGGCAGGAACACACATTTATGGCAAATTAAAATGACTGCTCAACCACACCCTCTGCCTTGGAAGAGCTGCAAGTTTCGGTTAGCTCCAGGACAGCTTCACGTTTGTACGGGCAAACAGCTCCTGGACAAGGACTACCTTTGTGTGACAGTTGGTTGAGCCAGGGAAGTGAATGTGCTAGAGATACTTATTTCTAGGTATATCTGGAGATGCCTCACTCTTTCCATGACTTACTGCTAATAACTTAGATAATGTTAATCTCATTGGACAGCATTTAAATATTCAAACTTCCATTTCTTAAGCCTCCTTTATGGACATATGACCCTTAGGGAACAAGAATGCTATATTTCTGATAGTAATAATGGGATAATCATGCAGTTACACAGCAATGCCTACATTATTCTGTGCAGCAATTCTCCCCAACATTTTCCTACAAACACAGCAAAACCAAACAATATCTGATCAGTTTTCCCAACCCCCGAGTTACTATCCACTGCCCTTCAGCTTCTATGAGCCACTCAAATCTGTAGTTATCACACACACAAAAGGGGGTCTCTCCCCCTTTCCTGTTTCAAAACATGTATTCTCTTTCTCCTTCCCTATGCCCTCAGTTACGTGATCTGCTGCTTGTAGAGATAAAAACTACTCGTCACCGGGGGGGGGAAAAATGGCAAATTGATCAGAATTAGGAGCTTCCTAGGTGGAATGTAAGGAAAAAAATTTGAAAAGTGTTTCTTATAGTGACAATCTAATGCTGCCGACTTCCCCCTTGGAAAAAGGATCTGCGCTCTGCCTCAGGACTTGAAGTCAACTGTACATGAGAGATTTCTGGCCACTCATTCATGTTCCTCTACTGTACCATGCAGACCAAATGTCAGTCTCTGTGCCTTTGGTCCTATTACTCATATTCTCTGCCACAATCCTTCTACCCTGTCATTACCATATCTTCCTGTCAGCACCCCCACCCTTCCATCCAACCCGAGATCCAGGTCTGTCAGATCTGAACAGACTTTGGTGAAAACACAAGAAGTTTATCAAAGCCGGCTCTGTAACAGAGCCTTGAACTTTGTGCCTCTGTTAACAGGCTATGCCCTACTACTTTTCTCGCAGACTGTCTCCAGATCCTTTTTTTGCCCCGCAGACACGCTATGGGTTTTACATAATCAGGCTTTACTTACATGGTCTTCAAGATGTTATAAAACTACATTTTACCACCACTAATTTAAACAAGACTTAATAGGGATTAGAACTGAAACCCAAACTGGCAGAATTGAGGAATTTGCACCTTTGTTACAGTATCAGATGCATCCTCAAACATCCTCTAAATATAGTAAAAGGTTGGCCTAAATCTGCTATTGCTTCATGTTTAATTCAGATACCTTTGAGTGACTGTATCTCTTCCACCCCACCCCCACCCCCCCATTTTCTATTCTCATCACTCATGCATTGAAGTTTATGGTGACTTCACTTAAACAAACAGTCTGAAACATGGAGAAAATGTTCCAAAAATTTGTTTCTACAAATCTATAGTTTATCAGAGGGAGAGAACACAGCAGATCTGGAGCTTAAACCACTACATTATAAACAAGGACTTTACAACTTGCCTAGAGCAACCACCAGTGTGATCTTCTAAACTATGTGCTTACTTCAAAGACGAGTATATTATACAGTAGTGAACAGAACTTGCATTTTCCTATTCAAGAACATTACAGGTAAGCAGGAAATTATGATGCTTTTGATACAGTAGGTGCAAAAGAAAACAAACTCCAGTAGCAGATCTCTGAACTGCCACCAGCTTCTTATCAAGTGGAGATAAATGTTCCCAGAATGCCAGCACATGAAGAAAGCTACACTCCAAAGTAATGTGTCAAAATAATGTATTGGCCATGGTATTGAAAGCCTCTGAAAGGCCATGCATTGTATTACACATTTTAGGATAACCTATTAGTTCAGCATTACACTTACCTTAACACAAATTCAACTGAGTCAGGATTAGAGCAGGTATGGATTTTGGAGCACATTTTTCCTAGCCTAATAATGACCTTCACAGATAGCAAAATCTCAGTCTAAACCAAGATGCAAAACTAGTCTTTTGACTGAATTTATCGTGCAGTATTTGTGGCTAAAGTGGCTCCCATTTAGTTTAGCTGCCCCACTGCAAGGTAATGGTCTGTCATTAGCTATTCATCTCCCTAGTTATGCCCTTAAAAGGCTCCGAGGCAAACATGTAAACGCAAACTGGTCTGAGTAACAACGTTACTGTAAAGGACTGTGAAAGACAAGATAAGGTCACGTGATTCTAGTTTCTAGAAAACCAAGGCTATCCTCACGGGATCCTGTAACAAATTTTGGGTTAAATCTTTGTGGTCCCATGTGGGAAGCAGGGATATCCAGTAATTTCCCAATCAAGTGACAGAAAACAGCGCCAAGGCTCAGAATAAGGAACCCTCCTCCTATCATGATAACTCTACTGCTAATACTACACTTCTTAAACGAAAATAAAGACGTATGGGCCTAGCAGCAGGGGAAACAAACAGGCAAGCCTCCCCTGAAAACGTATCAGATTTTTAGTTCTGTTTTGTACCATCGCGCTGGAGATTGTCCCTTACCCGGAGCCAGCCCTGCGGTGAAAGGGCGCAGGAGCCGCTCCCCACATCCTGTCCTCATTCACAGGGTTGCACCGTGGCTACAACTCTCCCAAGCAGACACAGAAGCGCCAGCTGGGCTGGGGCCGCTGCTCCCGGGGCACCGCCCAGCGCCGGGAGGTCCGGCCCGGTCCCGCTCCACGGCCGGATCCCCGCTGCCCCGGCTTGCCCTCGGGCAGCGGTACCTGCCCGGCACGACCAGGCTCGGCTCGGCGCGGCCCCGGCGGAGCCTCCCGCCACCCCCGCAGCCGCTGTAGCCGGCCCGGCCCCGCTGCCTGCTCCCCTGTTCCTCCCCTGCTGGGCATCATCCTCCACAGCAGCGCCTCCTCCTCTTCCTCCTCTCTCCCCCCTTATTTCGCTTCCCCCTATGTCCCCCGGCGGGTTGTTACCTTCAGTTACCGTTTTTCCGAGCAATTCCTGTCTCCAAACCGCTGCCCCCACCTTCCCTAGCACACAAGCAACTCCCAGCAAAGAAAAAGAGGAGGAAAAAATAAATGAAAAAGAAAGGAAGAAAAAAATATTACAAGCCTCTCTCCTCCTCCTCCTCCTGTGGGTCTGGTACTATATATCCGGCCGGGGGAGGGAGGAGCAGCGCTTCTGCTCTGCCTTTCCCTCTGCCGCCTCTCGCACCGAGCGGCTGCGGCCGCGCGGACCGGGGGAGGAAGGCGGCCCGGGGATGCGGACCGGCTCTTCTCCTCCGCCCCGCCTGGTCCCGCTCTGCTGCCGTGCGGCCGGCACCCGGCTACACGGCAAGCGGCGTGTCTGCAACGGGAACCGCTAGCACGCCAGGCACACTGGTGGGGCCCCCTCTTCCTCGGCCCCCGGCAGCAGTCGGACCCGTGTGTCGTCCCCCCACCCCGCCCCAGACCGCCCCTTCTCCCACGGTCCCCGAAGCTGCCGGCATCGCCCATCGAGGCAAAGCCACGTTTCGCTGCCCGCTCCCTGCGCAGCCTGCCTCCGTTACCCTTGCCGCAGGGTACCCGCGCACGCCGCCGCAGCAGCTCTCGGAGGACGGCAGAGGAGCGAGCGAGAAAAGGTTCCCTCCCTCCCGTCGGTCTCCCTCCCTTACCGGGGTGCAGGGGCTCCTCCACCGGCACGGCCGCCTCCGGGCTCCTGGGGGCGTGCGGCGGCTCCTCAGCGCCTCTCCCCGAGCCCCTGCCCTCGGCCTCCTGCCGCTGCCTACCGCGGAGAGCCGGGGGCTGCGGAGCAAGGCTGGGCTGCAGCCCCTGCCCGCGGCCGGAAAGCGAAAGGGGGGCGGGGGGGAAGGGGAAACGGACCGAGAGCTTTCTAAACCCAAAACGAAGGGGCAGGGCAAGTGGTCCCCCGGGTGTCCTCCAAGGTTATTACACCTCTTTCTCTCCAGCTTAAAGCAGAATTTTACCTCTGTGTTTAAAATGGTCAGGGAGAATGCTGTAAACGGAGCTATAAAACCGGCATGTTAAGCTAATTACATAATTTGCCTTACAAGCATTGGCAAAAAACCGAGGCATGCAGCATACCTACTCAGCCACAAATATCTCCCTTTGCCACAGATACTAATTTTCTCACTTTGGCTATAGAAGATACACCCTTAGATCTTTTCAGCCCAACATGAGAATCAGCAAGATGTGACGCTTTCATAACCTGTTATTACACTAACAGTATGCACAAGGTTGTGTTTATCTAATTACTGTCTTCAGTTTATTAGCGCTGAAAAAATGTCAGCCCCAGAGAGGTTGGGTAAGATGCCCACTGATGACTGAATCAGTATCAGAGCTGTCAGGATAACTCCATACACAAAGGGATTAGGTGCTACACCCATAGTTGCGGTTCTCCAGCCTCTAGTTCCTTTCCCGATAAGCTTAAAGGCTACAGGTGCGTGCTGTTTCCACATAAGAGCTTCCTGTGTGCATGTCTGTTTGATATCTGGGCAGTAGTAGTTACAGTTTAAGATTAGGCGGTCCCAAGAGCCTTCACATTTTCACCTCATTCTGGCTAGTGTCCTTACAGTACACATCCCACTATCCTTAATGTGACACCATGGTGCAGGGCTGTCACACCAATGTGCACCATAAAAGTCAAAATTGCCCAGAAAACAAGACCATAAAATCATATAATCACAGAATGTTTGGGTTGGAAGGGACCTTGAAAATCATCCAGTTCCCACCCCCTGCTAGAGGCAGGGACACCTTTCACTAGACCAAGTTGCTCCAAGCCCTGTCCAACCTGGCCTTGAACGTTGCCAGGGAAGGGGCAGCCACAGCTTCTTTGGGCAACCTGTGCCAGTGCCTCACCACCCTCATAATGAAGAATTTCTGCCTAATGTCTAATGTAAATCTCCCCTCTTTCAGTTTAAAGCCATTCCCCTTGTCCTACGATCTGTCAACCACACTACACCTGCAGAGTTGGAGTAGGGTCAGATAGAGCTGTTTAGGGAATTCCACACAAAGAGGTGGGATGTGGAGTACATTGACTTCATCACTCATATAGGTGGAAGAAAGACTGGTGCCTTCACAAATAACTCAGTGCTATCTCAATGGACTGAAGCACTCAATAGGAGAGTGGAAGCTTCGGCTTCAATTTAATCTTTTCCTTTACAAGGAAAACCAGCCTACAACTTCTTTTACAGTTGGACTTGATGATCTTAACAGTCTTTTCCAACCTAAACGATTCTATGATTCTAACAAAGCAGTTTCAGATTCATTAATTAAAAATGTAGCAGGAGGGAGCTTGCACAGAAACTACAGGAAATGGTTCTTACCCAAGGAAGTCTCAGCTATTTGCAGACAGTGACTGATGGTTGCTGGGATAATTCTGAGTAAACAGGGGTTTGGTTGCCTACATCTCAGATGTATTCTTTTAACATAAATGTCTGCCTCGACAGACTGGCCAGGCCTCTGTCTAAACTGAAAAAGTCATGCCTGAACTGCCAGCTGAAGGCGAGTAAGTGGCACCAAATGGGGAACAAGCAAAGATGTGAATTAATAGAAAAGGCAGACAGGGGTGGCTTTCTTCAAAGACCATGATCTTGCAGTTTGAAAAATAACCAGAAGGGAAGTCTTCTGGGAAGCACAGAATGAGAGAGAACTATTGCTAGCATTACCTTTCTAGAAAGCTTGGTAAGCATCAGTTCTTGCAGGAACTCTTTCAGGAGACATTGCACAGGAGACAAAGTACATCCCCATCTACAAACCTATTGAAATCCCTTTGTGAAGTTTTGAAAAAGCAGGCAAGCTTGAAGAAGAGTTCCAACTAAGAGCAAGTTGGGACATTAAACAGGTAGCATGTCAGAGACAGTATATGACAGCTTCCTAGAAATCTCTAGAAAATAGTCAAGGGAATAATTTGGTCAAGGAGATGAAGAAACAAGAAAGAATCATTATAACAGTGCCAACCTGAGAAGGTTACCCTCTGAACTTATGAACTGGAGGTAGTAGTCCAGCTCTAAAATATGTCAAGAGCTGGGGGAAATCTAGAGGATTGGCTGAAAAAAATGCCTTTTAGCTAGTAATAGTAGTATATCACAAATGCTTCAAAGGAATAAAATATGTAAACTCTCACGGGCACTCTGCCCTCAGGGAAAATTAAAGAGAGAAATTAGCCTTTACAGTTCTTTCTTGAGTAACCCTCTTAATTCCATCATTCATTGCAGTCACTGAGCTGGAGAAAGAGCTGTTGCAAGCCTGGGACTTTAGTGCATATCACAGGGATGAAGCATGAGTTTGAAACCAACCTTGACAGAGATTGCATGCACCTAAGCTTTTGTCTAAAGCGCTATGAGGAAGATGTAAAAGTAAGAAAGTTAAATTTTACATCAAACCACTATTAAATGATTTGATGCAAAACTGCTTAAGGGAGGATGCCTGGTAAATGTCCATGAAGCTAGTATCGGAAGAATTGGAACAGCACTTCACTCACTTCCTTTGACAATGTGCCCTAACTCTACATCTAATGGATTACTGAAGGGCAGAAGATCAGGAGGAGAATTCAATGTTTGAAATGCATAACTGAGTATCTTCAGAATAGACTGGCCTCAGTGCAACCCCCCCTCATCTTTTACACATGATGAACTAAGGAACTTCACAATTGCTTCACAGAAATTAGGGAAGGTTGAGCAGCTTAATTCCTTCAAGCTCAGTCAATAATCTCTGTTGCAATTTCAGATTTGTACCAGGCGCAATGATGTCTTACTGTAACCTGTTGACATAGTCTTAGCGTCTCATTTCAACACGGGTCAAAGCACAAACATCACCTGGTGAGGACTTGTGGTTCTTTCCCCCTTCCAATGCCAAATTCAGGAGTAAGGTTTAGGCATGAAAAGTTTTGTTTCAAATAGCCTATGGATTCAAATGAAGTGCACCTCTTTGGCAGGTTTAACAGCACTTACTATCTCCTTGAAAAACAAAAAGCCAAAACCCAAGAAACTCATTTTTCCTTGAACTTAATTTACACACCTTTACATCATTAAAAAGTTAGAGACCTCAAGAGGACTTCAACAAAGCCTTAGGAGTGCAAAACCAAGGAAGCAATTACACAGAATAATAACATGAATACCTAACAACAAACCTAAAGTCATTCACAGGCCATTAGTGAAAGAATCCTATCCTAGCAGGGGTATAGTTTCATCTAAATGCAAGAGTGAAGGGCTACATTTGCTCATTTACACAAGAAAATGAATTGTATACAGTTTCTTAAGAAATTAATTCATAGGCAAGTAACTGGCCTAGATGCAGTTTATCTGTAGTATATCTTAGTTGTGCCAGCAAAAAAGATCACACAACAGCTGATTAGCTTAAAAGCCACTCTGTGACACTGATGTCTTTTAATAGATGAAGAACTTCAGTGCTGTTAAAACAAACATCACTGGCAGTAACTCTGTATGGTGCCCACACTTGGTTGAACACCAAAAATCAGTTTAGTACTCATCTCAAGTCTTAAAAGGCTGGATGGAATATCTGTGACCAGCTCGTGAAAAATATTACTGCTTATTTTGAGGTTAGCTGTTACCCTGAACAGGGAATTGCTATTAGCCACAAAAATGTTTTCAGCAACTTCAGAAATAATAAGCGTAGATATGGGGGTTTGGTTGGTTTGGTTATTTGTTTGATGCTTTAATTATGAGCAAAGCGGCTTAGTCTGAAGAAACAATACAAGAGCCTATAAAACCTATAAACTGGAAAAAAAAAGATTAAAAATCACAGTCCTTAGGGCTATCAACTACCAGAAATCTAAGGGAATCTAAGGTTAAAGGTTCATTTTAATGCTACTGTTTATATTCTCTAATAGTAATTGTTCAAGTTGTCTTCACTGTTCAAATTTCTGTTATCCCTGCTTTTCAGTTGCACTTAACCTTGTTCAACCTGCTTGTAAGCTTGCCTTATTTTAACAGAGAAAAATAGTTTTATTGAAAGCTTGAGGAAATCTAGTTGGATTATTCTGAAAAGCGTGTATACTCTCAGATATGAGTACTTCACAGACTGAATTAGGTGTTATGGACATGGACCTCAAAACCAGTAGAAACTGGGGTCTTCATCCTTAGTTTATCAGGAAGATCTGATGCCCTTTACATCAAACAAGGAAGTATTAACATCTGCATTCCTACTCAATAATGTCTATGTGAAGCCTATTTGTTATATCTGAGTTTGTACCGCTTCCCGTATCTGAGACCAGAGCTGAACACAGGAGGCCTCCACTTTAACAAGAGCATCATCAAGGTGAGAAATGTAAACTACTTTTCTTCCCAAGTTCAGCTACATTGAGGGTATGGAGGCAGATCTCTGGTTCAAAGACTTCTCCAACTCCTGGCTTTAGCCATGGTACTAACCAGCATGCCTAGTTTACTGCAGACTTGAGAATAACCACTTTGGCTTTTGACCCATAGACAGAAAAATGGTTTGCTTTATGTGGGCTAAGATATGTTCTAGTTTCCCCTTAGGTCACGCTTACAGGTAAAAAGATGCTGTCTTGTGTTAGATTCAGTGAAATCTAAGCATACAGTAATGACGTCAGGGAAGAGCTTAAAATGTTGCACACTTCTGGGTTTCACAACTGTCTTGCAGAGAGATTCACTGTCTGCTAGTTAGTAGATGGGAAATCTGGAGTTCATATCATATCCAGAGGCCCAAAACAAAACAACTCTTCATTCTCCTGTGGCACACTGCTAGCAAAGGCTCTCTTAACCAGGATGAAGCTCTAGTCAAAGAATATCTCAAGCGATGTGAGAAAATTCAGGTGGGCAAAGATTAGATCAAAACTTTCTGCTCATTAAATAGGCACAAGCTTATACAGTTCTAGCTCCTCATTGTGTTCATGGCACAAACCTCTAGGCAAGAAAGAAGCCCACACAACTCTAAGATTTCATGGCCAGTGTGAAACACCCTTCACTCTTTCTCCAAGCAAATAGAAAAAATACATTGTAATAACATTTCTGGTTTTATATTTGCTTGAGAAATTAAGCTTTTGTCAGTGATAAATATGTTTGAGTTCACAAGGATTGATGCATAACATTTTAAAGAAATTATTTTCCTAAGGGTATTTGATGCTTGATTTTGTGGCCTGTCTTTTAGTTAAAAGGGCTTCTTTAACAGTATCAAACTTATGCAATGAGCACTATTTCAAAAATACCCTTTAAGAACATTCTGTCTTGGTCTTTACATTATGCTTCCATCAAGACAAGTTTTAATGCCACCTTCCTCTCTCATGTCAAAATGATATTCTTCAAGGTCTCTTGAGTAAACCAGAACATGGAGAGTAACTCAGAGGTAGGCGCAGGTCCAGCCACTGCCCTGAAGTATCTCCATGTGTGGCAGGGTGTCCATTCCCTTTTTAGGCCAACACCTTACCTGATGCTAATTTATACAGCTCTGCCAATTGCCTTTTACTGGTGTAATAGAGTGGGAAGGAAGAAAGGCATCTGGCAAGATGTCTGCAGTATAAAAACATGAATTACAGAGACTGCTGCTGTCATAATCATACAGTTATTGAAGCAAGACCTTCACCTGCAGAAGCACCCAGGAGATGCTAAGCACAATGCACACATGCAGTCTCTCATGTACACAGGGTTCAGCATGGGCTTACTAGGTTCATGACTGAACTTTCCCAGCTGGCTCTGGAGAATCTCTTTAACCAGATGTTTAAAAGGACATGCCTGAAATACTTATTTCAAACTCAGTTTTCTAGTCATAGAATCATAGATTGGTTTGAGTTGGAAGGGACCTTAAAGTTCATGTAGTTCCAAACCCAGATTTTTGTTACATATTTTATATTTTCCCATATATTTTATGTTGTATCTAATATAAAAAGAAAATCAGTCTTACTAGGAAATTCATCCTATTCATAGCAATCACATTTCCACCTTTAAGACCTAAATCGTTAAGTCTATTCTGAAGGTAGTCTTATTCCTTTGTATTTTCAGTAGCTAGTCTGATAATTGACATGGTGAAACTTGGATCAAACAATGATTATGACTGATATAAATCACAAAGTTTATCACTTACTTAGAAAACTACAGCATCTCGAGTATACTGCCTTATTCTGAGATTGTATTTCTGTCTACAGTAAAGAACACCAAGAGAGTATGTTAATGTCTCAGATACAGTTGATCCACAAGCAATATCCAGATGCTTATCAGCTTGAGAAGCAATAATAAGCTGTCTAAATTCTTGTGGGAATGTGTAAGAAACAAGCGTTACGTGTTTTTTCAGCTTAAGATGGACAAGGATGAATAACAAGAGAACAGTAAGCAGTCAAAACATCTGAAGAAGACTGCAAGAACTTTGATACACTAGGAATCTCATGGTGCAGGTTCTTGAAACTCTTGAGCATCATTTTTGTTGTTCTGTTTTAATTTTATTAACAGATAAGCTTGCTTTGGCTCCTTCCCAGACCTCAGTGTTTCTCTGAATTCTTGCCAGTGAAAGCAGTTCAATCTTTGTGAGGTACTCCAAGCAAAGCAATCACTTTCCATTAAGTATCCAGAGGTGAAAACAAATATAACAGAAAGCATGCAGAATTAATTAACCTTGGTTTTTCCCCCAGAAATTTCTACCTGCAGCTTTAAAAAGTTGCAGCTTGATCTATGATATTTATGCTGTTTTGAGGTATGAGCTGCCTTGTTATCACTGCAATGGAGGAAGGCAACTTCTGAGAGGAGCTGATTTTAGGCAATATATAATTCCACCCTTATCTTTCACTTGCATTTTGACAATATACTGCTTATTCAGATGAAGATTCTGATCCACAGCTAGCAGCATCACCTGTTCTGAGAACACATGTATAAGACAGACTGCAGAGTAGCACAGAGGTAGTTTAGCTGTCATGGAAAACCTAACTGTGGGTGGAGGCCTATGGGAATAAAAAGAAATAAAAAATTAAAATCCAATAACTACTAAGTTTATTCTAAGCCCTGTGTCATGATGCCAGAAAATCATGTCTTTATTAGAATAATTTTAACCAGGCACTCACTTCTACTTACAGCTGTACAGCTTCATTGATCTGAGGGACTAGGTTGAAATTTCTTTTGCATAATGCTTATTTAACAACCAAATGTTAAATGAACACCTGTCATCTCTATGGCTTCTAGTATACTGTTCTGAAATACCTGGCTTAGCAAGTCAGATTGCCCTCTAATCTCTTCTCCACTATGGCTGGTATACCATCTGCAACTTTTATAAGACCCGCAGTTACAACACGGCCAGTGTACATACACATTGCACACAACTATCCTCCCATGCAGCTTTACAGTGCTGTTAATACCATTTTTATTAGCTCAGAGTCATTATCTGTGGTGTTGAGTGATGGCGCAAGTGAAGCAAAATAAAGCGCATAGGACTTGTTCACCTGAATTTCTCTTTGCTGCTGCCCATGTGGGACACTGGAAGCACACAGTGCTGCCAGCGTGGTCTTCTTCCAAGGCTGTGGGGACTCCAGACAACTTGTCCTCACACAAACACTGGCTGGGTTGTGGGTGTGCTCCAGTTCTGCTGATGTGACAGCAGTCACACCAAAGCACAGCCCGTCTTTCCTACCCACATACCCATCACTATACCTCATCCCACCTTTACAGCTGGATTTGATGATCTTAAAGGTCTTTTCCAAAGCAAATGATTCTATGATTCTGTAATATACACCAAGTGCATGAAGAAAAATGAAATGTAATGGAAGATATGTGTTTTGAATCATCTTTTAGACAAATCCTAAAATTCTGATTCATGGAGTGTAGACATCTGAAAAGTAATAAATGAGTCAAACTCCAAACAAAATATTAATTGGCACATATTACAAACAACTTTTATACAATTATTTGATGCATTTAGCTTTTTGTTTGTTTGTTTTGCTTGGGGGAGGGAGGAAATTAATTAATTTAACTAATGCTGCTTTTATTTTCTTAACACAACGAATCCACATTTTGCAGTTTCACTTTTTTTTAGTCTTCACCCAAGACACAGGTGAAGATTAGGAACTCTGAGAAGAAACTTAAAAATTAAGCCTACAATTAATGTTTAAAAGTGTGAAGATTATATTAACAAGTCTTGCCACCTGTCAGTCTGAAGGAATGTAATTCAAACTTAGTGTTTATGATGAAGGAAAATCACAGCTATGTAATGGAAAGCTGCTAAGAGACTTTGGACAGGTTGATTTCTTAAATAACAGTAATCTAGCCCACTTACAACTTCCTCATGTGGTCACAACACCTGAGGAGATGGCAAGTAAAAAAAAAAGCGAATGTTGATTTTTTAAAAGAATCCTACTAGTGCAAGAACTACAGTGCACAGAATTTTAAAGGTTAAAAGGTTTCAAAGAAATCCAGAATTTGAGAACGTCAGACTAAGATACCATGATGCATTCTTGCTGCCCATACTATTTCTGATACAAGCCAGGATGTCACTGGCCTTCTTGGCCACCTGGCCCCACTGCTGGCTCATACTGAGGAGGCTGTTGACCAGTGCCTCCAGGTCCTTTTCTGATTGGCAGCTTTCCAGCCACTCTTCCCCAAGCCTGTAGTGTTGCATGGGGTTGTACTGACCCAAGTGCAGAACCCAGTACTTTGCCTTGTTGAACCTCAGACCATTAGCCATAGCCCATCAATCCAGTCTGTCCAGATTCCTTTGCAGAGACTTCCTATCCTCCAGCAGATCGACACACCACCCAACTTGGTGTTGTCCACAGATTTACTGAGGGTGCACTCTATCCCCCCATCCAGATCATCAGTGAAGATGTTAAACAACACTGGCCCTAACACTGAGCCCCGAGGGCCACCACTAGTGACTGGTCAGCTAGATGTGACAACATTCACCATAACTCTTTGGGCTCAGCCATCCAGCCAGTGTTGACCCCATGAAGAATACATTCATCCAGGCCATGAGCAGCTAGTTTCTCCAGGAGAATGCTGTGGGAGACAGTGTCAAACGCTTTGCTAAAGTCCAAATGGACAGCGCCCACAGCCTCTGTCCACAGAGTAGTGAAATACCACTACTCTGATTGTGTTTTCACTTACCCGGTGAGGCGGGAGGGCGAGCCCTGAAGGGGGCTCTCACTTCTGGCTCCAACCCCAACCCACTCGGGGGACAGCGGCAGGTGGGGAGTTTGAATGGAGCAGTACACTTGTCAAAGAGTATCACAGGTGTTCTAAGGTGAGCTCAGGGAGGACGGAAACCTCCTGCAGAGCAGAAGGGCAAAAGCTTGCTTGATCTTGATTTTCAGTATGAATACAGATTGTGAAAGCAGGAAGTGACAGGAAAGTTACCACAGGGATAACCGGCTTGTGGCGGCCAAGAATTCACAGTGGCATCGCTTTTCAATCCTTCAATGTCAGATCTTCCTACCATTGTGACACAGAATTCACCAAGTATTGGATTGTTCACCCACTTATAAGGAACATGAGCTGGGATTAGACTGTCATGAGACAGGTTTGTTTTACCCTACTGATGATGTGTTGTTGCAATAGTAATGCTCCTCAGTATGACAGGAACCACAGGTGGAGACCCCTGGTGCATGCACTTGGCTGAGAAGCCACTGGTGTGAGGCTACCATCTGCGGGCTTATGACTGATAGCCTCTAAATCTGAATCCCACCTAGCTGTAGTGATACTGCAGCACCACGGGTGCCTCGGTGGGCTCACGACAGCCGGCCACCCGTCACATATCGCAAGATCATGGGGCACCCGACACAGAATCATCTGTAGACGACCTGACTGTGGGTCAGGATTTCGTACATAGCAGAGCAGCTCCCTTGCTGTCATCTATGGAGAATCAGCCCTCAATGCAAGCTTTTTTTTCCTACACCTGGGTCGGAGCAATCCCAGGCACAGCTACAGGTTGGGCAGAGAAGAGATTCAGAGCAGCCCTGCGGAGAAGGAATTGGGGGTGTTGGTCGATGAGAAAACGAACATGAGCCGGCTTCAGTGTGCGCTCACAGCCCAGAAAGCCAACTGTCTCCTGGGCTGCATCAAAAGGAGTGTGACCAGCAGGTCGAAGGAGGTGATCCTGCCCCTCTACTCTGCTCTCGTGAGACCTCACTTGGAGTATTGTGTACAGTTCTGGTGTCCTCAACAGAAGAAGGAAACAGACCTGTTGGAGCAAGTCAGAGGAGGTCATGAGGATGATCAGTGGGCAGGAGCACCTCCCGTATGAAGACAGGCTGAGAAAGTTGGGGCTGTTTCACCTGGAGAAGAGGAAGCTGCGTGGAGACCTCATAGCAGCCTTCCAGCATCTGACCAGGAGCTATAGGGATGCTGGGGAGGGACTCTTCACTAGGGACTGTAGCAACAGGACTAGGGGTAATGGGTTCAAACTTAAACAAGGGAAGTTTAGGTTAGATGTAAGGAAGAAGTTCTTTACTGTGAGGGTGGTGAGGCACTGGAATGGGTTGCCCAAGGAAGCTGTGAATGTTCCATCCCTGGCAGTGTTCAAGGCCAGGCTGAATGGGGTCTTGAGTGACATGGTTTAGTGTGAGGTGTCCCTGCCCCTGGCAGGGGGGTTGGAACTAGATGATCTTAAGGTCCTTTCCAACCCTAACTATTCTATGATTCTAGGATTTCCCTCATCAACCAGGTGGGTCATCATAAAAGGAGATCAGGTTGGTCAAGCAGGACCTGCCCTTCATGAACCCATGCTGACTGGGCCTGGCTTTCCTGCGTGTGCTGTGTGATTGAACACAGGTGGAGAGAGGCTGATGCTGGGGCCTGAAAATGGGGATGAGTTATTGCAGCCTTGCCTGCCACTGGGGAAGCAAACCTGTGTCTGAACATTTTGGGGTCTTCTTCATAGTGCACACCAGTCCCAAGGCACTCACCTGACCATTCTGTGGGCATCAAAAGCATGTCAGACCTTCTCTTAACTCTAAACCATCTTCAAGTCCAAGGGTTCAAAATCTGCCTGCAGGGGCTAGTTACTGATAAGTCATTTGCGTGCTTTATTCCCAATGCAATGCTCTTTGTCACTCCTTTTGTTGTTGTTTTTTCTTTAATTAGGCAAGGGGAAGTAAACAGAATTCTTGAAGACCTTCTGAGACAATCATAGGCTCATGAGAACCAGAGCCCTGGAGAACTGCCACTCAAGTAATAGAGGATGTGCTAACACCAGACTGCAAAGAGCAGAGGTGAAAGTCCTGCTCACATTCCAGAGCTAACTCCTTATGCATCACCTCTGTGAAATGGACATCCATTCCTGTGCAAATGGGACCTGGCTGGCATGGAGTTAGTAAAGCCATGAGATACAAGGTCACACTTCACATGAAAACTGGAGAGAGGGGAGCTTTTTGAAAGAAACTTTGACTCAGAGACTGGCAGGGCATCCATCTGCCTGTGATGAGTGACTGCTTTTCCTCGCTTGTGGGTTTGGGGTTTTTCCCCTTTTCGCTTCTTAAACTGTCAGTGCCTCAACCCACAGTGTTTTTTTCCCTCCACTTTTGCCCTTCACTTCTGTCCCCATTCTGCTGGGAGGGGAGTGTGCAAGCAGCTGGGGGGGGGGCTTATTTGCCAGCCAGGGTCAACCCCCACACCGTGACAGACAAGTGCCACTGAAATTGATGCAGAATAGTCTGGAGAACATCTGAGCCAAAGCACTAGGAAAGGGGTGAATGATAAAAAAGTCTTAAAAGTAAGTAACTTGTTCATGCACATTTATTTGAAAAATAGGCACTACAGTCCTGAAAAAAATGAGAAACTTGCAGAGTTTTCAAAATGAAATAAGAAATACTAAAAGAATTAGAAATAAGAAAATGCTAAAAAGCCTACTGAACTTCTTAAAATCTATCTAAAAGAGAAACTGCATGAAAATGAAATAATTGGGATGAAATAAGTAAAACTTCACTACATATGCTCTGTAGTTACTTCAATGATCACAGCCGACGTCTTTTCATGAAACCAGTTGTTCTGTTGTAAAGTGTCCAGCATTGTTGTTGAATTAGATCTTTCTTCTTCAGGAAAGATGTAAAACGTGTATTCTGCTGGTCCGTATGTGTGCAGATCTCCATGTGAATAATACATCTACAGTGTCTTGTTTTGCTCGTACGTGAAACCACTGTAACTGCTGGCATCTTTGGAAACAGACTGGTTGGCAACTCTTGTCCAGGTGCCTGTGCACTCACCTTTCTCTGGGATGTCACTGCCGTACTGGTGAAGACAGTGGCTTTTCATGATCACAGAGTTATCTAGAAAACTCTGAGGATGAAAACATTTTTTCTCAGTCCCTTTAGCCTGTACTCGGCTCATCCTGGGCAATCCAATGATTTTGGACCACCACTCAGGAAGAAAGGTTGGCTGAATGTCATTGTGGATCAGAGGCAAGAACATGTCTTTCACCCACACGTAGATATCTTCTAGCTTATCTGCACCTGAGAGTTGCAGAGAGAATTGGTGATGTGTGAGCCGGTCATAGCTGAAACTGCTGGCGTTCTTGGCAGAATAGGCAAAATTTAATATCAGTGTTAAAAAGACAAGGTGACTGATGAAGCTGTTGGTGAAAATAAATGCCTTGATTTTTTTGCCCTTTTCAGCATGTTTGCAGTCTCACCAGCTTCCAAAGCCTTGTACTACTTGTACAAGCCTTGTACTGCTTGTACAAGCCTCGTACTGCTTGTACAAGGCTTTGACTGACTTCAGCGACTTTCAAATGCGCCTCTCGTGTCTCATCTGTACTCATTGTTTCTTCAGCCAACATAAAGTCACAACACTTGCCCTGAGTTAACCATGGGATGTTTTCACAGTGTTTTGGGCAAATTTTATTCACCACTGAGAAAAAACTGATATTTAGAATTGAAAGGAGAAACACGTTCTCAATAAAGGAGGCTGCAGATGCTCTAAGCCACTCTAGTGAAGTCTGATGGCCGTAAGTCAAACCATATAGCACAATGAAAAATGATGATAGCCCAGTTACGGCTGTAATGACTGCCCATGAGATATAGACACACCACCAAAGGAAAACAATGGGTGTTGTCTTGCAAAGGAGCGTAGAGTCAGCTCCTGGTGGCTTCCTTTCTTCCTGAGAGTTGCTCCCTGCTTCTGCATAGTTCTCACTAAAATTGCAGCATCGTGGTGGCCTTATCTGGCAGGCTTCAGCCGCTGGAGGGGAACTTGCAGTTATCGCCTGCTCTCCTGTTCCAATTACATTTGCACCTGTAATGGTTTAAGCTGTAAATCACACAGTTTGCTCACTCACTCCCCCCTCTTTTCTTCCCCCCCGCTCCAAGGGCTGGGGGGGGAATGGGGAGAAGAATCGAAAGAATGTAACTCCCACGGGCTGAGATAAGAACAGTCCAGTAACAAAGGTATAACACAAATCACTACCGCTACCACCAATAATAATAATGACCAGGGAATACAAGGGAAGAGGATACAACTGCTCACCATCCGACAACCAAACCGTGAACTAACTCTTCCAGGTTCCTGCCCCTAGTTTTTACATTCTGGGCATGACATGCTATGGTATGGAATACCTCTTTTGTCAGTGTGGGGCAGGTGTCCTGTTTCTGCTTCCTCCCAGCTTCCCCTCCTCCCTGGCAGAGCATGAGGCTCAGAAAGTCCTTGGTCAAACCAAACAATCTAAGCCATAACTAAAAACATCGGTGTTATCAGCACTGTTCCCAGGCCGAAAGTCAAAAACACAGCTACTAAGAAGGAGAAGAATGACTGCTACTGCTGAACCCAGGACAGCACCTCTTTCAGGAACAGTGCAATTCCTCCATTTTGGGGAGCCACCTTCCTTCCTGTCCTCTTGGAACGTGGTGGGCTCTGTGCATTGTTGGCACCAGGAAGGTTCTCCAAGGGCCTACTGTTCCTCGATTGTGCTGAGTGGAACAATTTTTGCAAGCACTCCTTCCAGTTCTTAAGATTTCCAGACATGAAGAGTGAGTTTCTCTTTGGCTCCTGCTGAACCACATCTTGAAGAGGAGGTTCCTTCCTGGAATACTTAAAAAAGGCAATTATCATAATTCCCAGAAGCGTGGTAAGCAAAGCATGTTCAATTTCTAGTTGTACTGATCTCAAATACCTCAAGTGGACTTGAGGTTCTTCAGTCTTTGTAGCATTAGAGAACATGATGTCAACAAGCAGGTTTAAGAACAGTATCGCAAAACACAAAGACAACCTTTGGAACCTGCTGAACATGCCAGTGAGAACAGGAGCAAAAATGAAGAGCCACAGATGGCCCTCTGCCAGGCTGTTGGCAAGTTTGATCAAAAAATAGTCGATTCTGGGCAGCGATGTCTTGGAGTTTGTCACAGAAAAGGTCCTTTCTATTAAGAACCACCCTTGTCAAGTGCAAGCCATTTCCTGCACGTGAAGAACCAGGTCTTCCTAGTGGACATATTCTCAACTTTGGCCCTGCTTAAAAACCAGCTTGGAGATGGGCCCTTGTTATTGTGCCAGACCCTGAGGGAACAAACGTCTCCTAAGTCTTCCTTAGCATTTAACAGAAAGCAGTTGGTGCTTCCTTTTTGGAATGATGGAAAATATGGATGCCATAAACAATGGACATCCCTCATGCCATTCTGGCTGATGAGCTGAAGAAAGACATCGGCTGTGGTTCCAGGTCCCCAGAGACTGCCTGTGTATAAAGTGACCAAAAAGCTCACTTTGTCAAAGGGATTGTTGTCTGGCAGAACTACAATCTTGTTTTTGCTGTGCCTTTCATCTTTGTCCTTTCTCATGGCCCAGAGTGACAAAAGAAAATAGATGGCAAAAATGAAGAGCACTGCTAAGAGCATCACTGGGTTTTTAAGGATGTCTGCCATCAGGGCTTCTCCCCAGTCTACTGTGTTGGGGGTAACAATTGCTTTGGCTGCCAGGAACCTGATGTCAAATGTGGATGCATTTGATTCAGTGTGGACTGACAGGCTTCTGTGACACCGCTTCATATTGCAGACACCGTGTGTCTTCTGCCAGTTGGCTGTGGAGCCAAGCCTGCACGTGTCTTCCCTCCACAGACTTCGAATCCCTTCCAGAAATGAGCACTGGTCACTAGAAACGTATATGGTCACCGGTGGCTGGCTTCGATACCTTGTGACACTGGGTGTAGGCAAGACAACAGAGATGTTCTGAGTGCTGGTTCCTATTCCTTGAACTGTGGCTGTCAGGAGTGACTCTGGGAGACAGATAATATAGAACACCTTGATGTTAAAGTCAGCGCTGGCTGTCTCAGTTTTGCTTGCAATCATCAATGTATTATGAGAATCAGCAAACGACGCTAAGGGATGAGCATCAGTCAGGAACTGGACGCATATGCTCTTGATGTTTCTGCTGACTTCAAAACTAAATCCTCCAGTTGTGCAAGCTTGTGTCACATTGCTTTCACAAAATGCACCGGCTGGATGACACGTCTTTCTCAAGCTGACTTTGGTGTTCCTGTAGTCTAGCACCTCTTCAGTGCAGAATCAAGGAAACATGATTCCCTTTGGTCTTTCCCATGAATCCAAATTGTAGGATGCAGAACCATTGAGAATCCAATTATCCTGGGGGTATACCCAATGCCACAAGAAACAAGTATTTGAGGGCCAGTAATCTCCATGAAGCACATCTGTTGGCAGCACTAAGGCCCACCTCGGTGACGCAGGGCTCAGGACCTGTGCAGTAAGAGACCCTTGCCCACAGAGACCCTTACACACAGAACATGCATCATGAAATAAATCTACACTGTGTCTTTAACAGATGAGAGAATGTAGGCGCCAATGACTGTAGATTGCTGACCAATCACTGCAAAAGTGGGAATTTACTGCCTTGTAACTTGTGCATAAATGTAAGGAAGAAGCCCACATTGCATCGGGCATACTTGCTTTGTGGAAATGCACCACTGAGCACCCTGCACAGAATGAACAGTGTCTCCTCTCTGAACAGACTTGGAGTGTGCCTCAAGAGTTCCCTTCCAAACAGTCAACATTCCCGGTTCACTTGGACAGTCCTTACTTACAGGGGGTTGCAGGGTGACCCGTGTGCAGGTGCAGTTTTACAAGACAGAAGTCTACTTCCCCCCAGGCCCTGGAACAGGATTTTATGGTCCACAGTTGGTGTCTTCCAAAGGAACATCCTAACAAAGTCATCTGCATATAAATGCAATGCGGTATTGTGAAGCTCTATGTTTAGTTGCCGGCTGGCACCCTGCTAACTCATCCGGCCTTTTCCTATTCCTTATGCTCCGAGTGGGAGGGATTTATCAGCACTTTCAGATGTCAGGCCACTTCTGCTCTTATGTTAGCCTGTGCTCAGCCAGAGGCGAGTTCTGTTTCGGCGTCAATAACTTACACAAAACACATCCGTCAGCAGCACCCCGGGCTCCCTCCCCAGAGACACGGGGCCTCGGGATAAGCCGCTGCCACGGGGCCGAGCGCCGTCCTGCCCTACCAGCTGCCGCTCCCCGCCCGGCCCTCTTCTTGCTTCGGGGCGCGAGGCGCGGAGCCACCGAGCCTTCGGCTTCGAGGCTGATGGCGCCGCAGAGGGCCTGCAGGGTCTGACCGGAGCGGGACGGGAGCCGCTCGCCCGGCAGGGCCCTGCTGCAGAGGCCGCTCTGCCCGTGCCCCTGCTCCTGCCGGGGTGCGCCCTTGAGGAGAAGGACAACGGGGAACGATGTCCTTCCGTGTGGGCTTTGAACCCGCCATGGACCCGCCCCAGAGACGGGCGGGGAGGGGAAGGTGCGGGAGAACCGCTGGGTCTGGGACGACAGAGCAGCGGAGTCTGCTGGGGCTGACGAGAGGGCGCGGCGAGCCAACGTTGGGGTGGAGGGGCCTCTGCTGGAGAGTGCCCGTCTGCCTCAACCCGCGGAGACTGGTACTCGGGGTGCGTAATCGAATCAGCTGGGTTTGAAAAGACCTTTAATATCATCAAGTCTAACCATTACCCCAGCACTGCCAAGCCCACCAGTAAACCATGTCACTGAGAGCCTCATCTACATGGTTTGTGAATACTTCCAGGGACTGTGATTCCACCACTGCCTTGGGCAGCTTGTTCAAATGCCTGAGCACCCTTTTGGTGAAGAAATGTTTCCTAATAGCGAGTCTAAACCTGCCCTTGTGCGGATTGAGGCCTCTTGTTCTGTCACTGAGGAGAAGAGAGCGATCCCCTCCTCACTACAAACTCATTTCAAGTAGTTGCAGAGAGCAATAAGGTCCCCCCTGAACCTTCTCTTTTCCAGACTAAACATCCCCAGTTCCCTCAGCCATTCCTCATCAGACTTGTGCTCCAGACCCTTCACCATCTTTGTGGTCCTTCTCTGGACCCACTCCAGCACCTGGATGTCTCTCTTGTAGTGCAGGGCCCAGTACGCAATGTCCAATCTCACCAGTGCCCAGTACAGTGGGATGATCACTGCCCTGGCCCTGCTGGCCACACCAGTGCTGATACAGCTCAGGATGCCATAGGCCTTCTTGGCTGCCTGGGCACAAGCTGGCTCATGTTCAGCTCCATCAGTCAGCACCCCCAGGTCCTCTTCCACTGAGCAGCTTTCCAGCCACTCTTCCCAAGCCTGTAGCATTGCATGGAGTTGTTGTGGCCCAAGTGCAGGACCCGGCTTTTAGATCATCCCCCTGTACTTGGAACTGGTGAGGTACTGGTGATACGAAGAGAGGAAATGGCCTCAAGCTGCACCAGAGGAGGTTTAGATTGGATATTAGGAAAAAATTCTTCACCAGAAGGGTTTTCAGACATTGTAACAGGATACTCAGGGAAGTGATTGAGTCTCTGGAGATATTTAAAAGACGTGTAGATGTGGCATTCAGTGACATGGTTTATTGGTGGATTTGGGTTAATGGTTGGACTTGATGCCCTGGCTAATGGTTGGACTTGATGCTCTTACAGACTTTTTCAAACTTAAACAATTCTATGATTCTGTGGTTTTAAATCATCTGCTGTTTTTCACCAATTCAGTGTCATCACTGAATACTGAATAACCAGCAGTGACATGGCACAGCACTTCAAAGAATTAATGAAATGCCTCATGTTTTCAGATCAAGTTATGCCTAAACAAATAATGCTCTGCTTGTCTGAAGTGCCTTGCCTCACAAAATGTCAAGCCACTTTGCATGGAGTGATTGATGCCAGTCAGAAATTGGTTCCTTGTCACATGGGCCTTAACGCAGCATTTTTAACCGTAGACCTTAGAGTGTTTGTACGGTAATCTTTTAGCTTTTTAATAGGAGTCCAAAGGTGGAATTGGTTATTTTCTGATCATCTGATCTGTAGGCCTCCAGGTGGCAGACACGTAAATAGTTTTGTACTGTAACATATTTTTTATTATTTCCCCGAATTATTTTAGTCTTTAGACCAAACAGTATGATCTGGAAATCAGATTAATACTGCACAGAAATACGAACTGACAACACCCCAATATTTCCAATGTTTCAGAAATGAAACTGAGCTTCAGAAATCTTACAGAAGCCAAGAGAAAAGCAGTTTTGGGGTATGCACTTATAAGGCTTTTTCATTATATTAGATTTTCCCATTCCTGAATACGATGATATGTATTACAGGTATAAAGTTACTGTGAGAGGACACCTAGTGGTATTTTGCAGAAAGGCAGAGACATAAGATTTTCTGAAGGCTCTCAATTCTTTATATCATGTTATCCATTATTTCCTTCTGATGTCTAGATTATGATATGGAGTACCAGATATTCCCTAGGCGTATTAAAGAATGTATCAGGTACCTCGTCAGTTAACAAAAGAAAGCACAACCCAGTTTATTTATGTAATTCCTACAGAATACTGTATAATTCTATCCACGGCTTTGGGGTTGAAGCATTATTCCATAACAAAAGGGGCCACTGAGCACTGGGCACTGGGCACTGGCAAGCAAGACCGAGCCCAGCCATGAGAAAGCCACATAGAACAAAGGCAAGATAGTCTAACCCTCTGTGAGCTACTGTGTGCGCTTTGTACTTCCAGATTTGGAAAAGTGACAGCAATGAAGCTGAAGGCAAGTGTGCAGCAGTACCATATTTAGACAAGGAGATCTTTGTCCATGATGAAGCCATCACCTACTTCTTGTGTCTAGGTAAGCTAGATGAACATCCCAGAGAATCAAATAAAGGAAGCCGACAGCAAGGTGCTAGCACAAGCAAATAGTCCAATAAGCATACTGGCATCAAATCTGTGAGGCCTAGCAGGCCATGCAAGGTGGTCTGAAAGCCTCTTCTCAGCTATTTGTAATATTTTTAATGCCATTACAAAAACAGATACAAACAAAAGCAGATACTAGCACAAAGGACAGCTAAAATGAATTGTAGAAAGATCAGATATAGCAGATATCTTGCTTGAAGCTTGCCAAGAAAGAAGAATCTGGTGGAACTACTGAGGAGCAGGTCAGTAGGACCACTCTTCAGGGGCTAACTGCTCTTGCACATTTGAAGTACTTTTACTAACAAACATACAAATAAGTATTAAAAGAAACCCAGATCCATATCAGAAATATGGACTTCTACTACAATTTCTTATACAAAAGTATACAAGTATTTAACATGTTCTTTACTCTGATTTTCTGGTTCCCATTTCTGGGTCTCATTTGGTATTAATTTCTTACGTGTACAAATGTTTTGTCTTCTTGCAGTTTGATAGCAGTTTCTTCTTTCAGATATTTTTCTGTTCCAGGCATTTCTTGCTGATGTAGTCCTTCCCATAAAGTGTCTTGACATGAGTAGGGAGTTTCAGCATTTCAGTAAAAGGTTTCAAGGTGTGACAAACTCTTAGTAAACCACTAGAAGCAAGGTTAAACACCAAGTATCTGGTAAATATTAGCAATTGCTAGGCTCCAAACACCAATAAAGTTCCAGAACAAATGATTTTTTCCATTATCTACAATACAGGGGTTCACCTATTCCTAACCATTAGCCCTCTTTTGAGAAGCACAGGCTCTATAATCTTGGCAAGCTTAGAAAAAAGAGGTTTTTTCTCAAGCTGTAGAAGAGCATCCTATGCAAGGTAAGTAAAGACCAAAGTGGAATTGAGACAGTGGTAATGACTCGAGAAAAAGTACCAACATGTAAAGTGCTATATCTCAAGATAAAATATCAAAAAGCCAGAAGTCCACTCGAGAAGAATAAGGACGATCCTGTTTAAATAGCACAGGCCAACAGGTTCCCACTGGATTGTCAGGTGCCTGGCCAGCAGGCTCAAGAAATGCCTGCATGGGAGTGCTAGGCATACAAGTGCTTAGTCTATTATCACTTTAGTTCTAGCAATCTGCTATGAGTGTTAGCCAGAAATGATTGATGTGTACCTAAAAGTATAATCCTGCTTGCAGGGACTCTGAGCATACTAAAAGATGCTCAAATAAAAGCAAGCAGTTGGAGAAGGTTACAGCAGGGTTGTGTTACAGGGAAAACAATATTTTTGTTCTTTTCTGTGGTTAAAAATGGTAATAAACTTGATGAATAAAGGACTGAGAAAATGAAAGCTTTTATCCTGGTTTAATAGCTTCCAGTTTGGTGGCTTTGATTACGAAGTAGCTTTCTCAAGAAGATTTATGTGATTCCTTTGACTCTGAAGGTGTTTATTCCCAGCATTTGCCCAATCTAATTTTTCAGTAAGAAGAAACAGGGAAAGGAATAAGAAACAGGGAAAGGAATATGTTCGAGTAGATCACCATCCTTTTGTTATTGGGGGAAAAAAAAAAAGTCTAAAGCAGTGAAAAGGTGTGTGTGATTTAAGGGGCACCTTAAAGCAGCACTGCTCATCATTTACTTGTCTTTAATGGAACAATGACATTGCTAGCTTAAATCCCATTCTGCACATCCCAGTAGTCAAATCCTTGGGCTGCCTGAAGAACTTAACTAAGTAAAACCCTTCCGTAGTAAATAATTGTATCTAAGCAGTCAAATTTTCAAGCAGCTTAAGTTGTTCTGATGAGCTTCTTCCATTCATTGTTTTCACTGTGGTAAAATATCCAGTCCTCTTGCAGATCACAGTAAAGACAGCTGAACGCAGATCACCACAGTTTAACGAAAATAAACTTTAAGTTACTAATTACGCAGGACTGCAGAGATAATTTATAAGGAAAAAACATTGAGATGAAAGGTTTTTCAGTCTTGCATTTTTCAGAATTCACTATGCCTCCCAGCTATTTTGGCTGTTATTTTTCAAAATGCTCTGGTTTTGAGTTGGCAAAAATAAAAATAAGGTGACCAGAACAAGAGGAAGAAACTATATCCAACCAACTGTACAACTAAGAAAAGATCAGAAGTCACAAGTACAAGTGGTAACTTGGACAGCTGGACTAAGATGTTCAAGAGATGACTGGATAGTTTTGTTTTGCCTTTTTAATTAACAGCAATACAGTGAAAGAATATATATGTAAACACATTACAGTCCTACACACTGCATCACAGACACAGCCGTCTGAGTTCAATGGGGTAATTGCTACCGTTACCAATATTTCTTTCCAACATGCTACCCAGTTTCTTGTTTTTCTTAGTCCAGTAGCAATGCTTTGTATCACATCAACAAATCATTATTTTGCCTTCAGAAAACATCATTGATAGCGTACAATGATAGCTCCTTTCCAAACCAACTACTGCACTCCCTTTTTTCTATACTGCTATATTTAGTTACTACAGCATGGTTAAGTATTATGAATTACTGAAAGATGTAGCTTTTGGTATTAAAAATTAATTTGTATTTGAACCAATTCAATGATGAAATGTACCTGCAGAAAGGGGTGTTGTTCCTCAACAAATATCCATACCTTTTATTTATTTACACTTGATGGCAATTTTTCTAGTGCTGCACGAAGTCTTGTTAAGCTCATGCCTTGCAAAGTCAAACACATTTTTTGGGGGGGAGGGTGGGATGATGAAGGAAAAGGGGGTAGATTCTGGGGATAATCAATACTCCATTAGGAATAAAGAATAACTATTATTAAGTGTGAAGGTCAGCGGCTTCAAAACTATTTTTGAGACATAAAGCAAACAAACAAGGTGATATTACTCATTTTCCACTTCAGGCCACCATGTGCACACATGAAATGGGCTCAGAGTGCTGAGCTCAAAACAACTCAGAAAGTCACTTGTGTGTGGACTTTCAGCAATTCCATTGTCTATTAAATCCTACCATCTTTTCAGCTTCCAGTGATGCTTATCAGATCTGTGCTGAGCTTTGCTATTCAAGACCTCATTTTGACTACACTGTGTTAAAATAGTTGATAGGATGGCACATCGAGTCAAGATGCGTCTAACCTTGACTACCATAACACAAGTCAGATGTTAGAGGGCAGCATAGCAAGGCACTAAGTAGCCATTCTCATATGGCAAGGAAAGAGAAATGTACCAGCCTCTTCTATACATAAAACAGGTGCTTTTCAGGCTATCAGGATGCATGGCTCTTGCAGAACACATACAGGATTGGAAACACATCTACTATTAATTGTGTTGCTTGTCAGGTTCTACCATTTAAACAGTACAGGCATGGCCACAGGAGGTTTCTGAGTATGTAAATCTGGATTGAGTTTTAGCACTTAGAAATGTAAAAAAATCCAAGCAAAATTAAACAAAACCAACTCCAAACTGCATGTGTGATTGTCATTGGTTACTAGGAATGCCCACCTCATTCTTCTTACATAGAAAGAAGTTGTTTATGCATGTGAAAACGAAAGCTTGAGAGGATGGTGAACTTGCTTGCCTGTCATCATGCAGAAAGACAGAGAGAGAACATTGACTTTCAGAAATTGCAGATAAGTATAGAACACAAAGAAACAAAGCAATAAACTTGTACTTATTTCACTATTTATGAGGTTAAAATTAAAGACAAGGAAAAAGTATATTTGAAAGTTTAAAGATGTCATTGTTTGCAGCTCTTATGAGTTTAGAAGTCCTTATGTAATGAATTCTGGACATCAGAGGCAATTTCATCAATCCAAGCTTTTTACAAGACTACTTTTCTACTTCTGAATCAAGTCCAGGAAAAAGATCAGATTTCATAGCAGAGATGAATGTATATACAAATTTTGGGAGGAGAGGCAGTACTTGAGCTGACTTATTCCATCATATCCAAGACAATGCTGGGGGAGGAGGGAGGACATCAAAATACCCAGTAACCGTATGGGAAGTAGGAAAGGTAAAAGCTTAAGATCTTCAACGTGTGTTACTGATTTTTGCTGCAATAATAGCCAAAGACCTCCACAATGGGTCAAGGCTTTACTCTGTGAGATGCTGGACAAAGCAGAGTCTTTGACCACCAAGCTCATAGTCCTCTAGGAGACAGACTCTCTGCAGTAGTAGAACACTGAAGTGGATTGCAAGCATGGGGCATGATAATATTCACAGAGTTTATAGCATTAGAGCTAGATGACATTTTATTAAGTGTAGGTGGCAAGGGTTGGGGGGGGGGGGGGGCTGCAGGACTGGCTTCTGTTAGATAGCTTTTTGTAGCATTATAACATGTTAAAAGTTGCCAGGAGAATTCAGGCAACATTCTCTACTACCTTCAAAAATGTTAAAGTTTTTTAGTCTAAACTTACACTTCTAAAACATTTTTAGCTTTCTTCCCAGTTTAGTACTGAACATCCAGCAGCTGCCAATGGCAGCAAGTGAGTTTCAGCTGTGAGAGTAAAATAGTTACTATTTTGAAAGGCTGCATCCAAAGTTCTGCATAATGGCCAAGGGGAAGATTTTCAAAGATCAGTATGTAAGATGAAATTTAACAGGACTCAAGATATCAATACAGGCTTCGTTTGGGAGGAAATGCTGAGGAGAGCCATAAAAACTGTTAGACCCCACCTGGGGTGGCAGGTGGACTTTTTCATTATCTGACATGGGCAGAGCACCCAATCCCTATCCACTCCTTGTTCAGATCAGAGCTAGGACTAGCTTTACAAAATCTGGCTTAGAAGTCACCCGCTTAGAATATATGATGCAAAATGCCAAGCGCTTTCCTTCCTGAAGGTATGGGGCCTGATGCAAAAGGGAGGGTTATTTCTCATCCAGCTTTGAAAGAAGTATGAGAAAACAATTGTCTATCCTCAGAAGGAAAATGCATTTCATGACTCAGCTTTCCGGTTTAGTTGCTGAGAGCAATTCGGATCTGAAGGCAACGATGCTGAAATATTGAGCAAAAGAAAAAAATGATTTTGAGTGTCCTTGCACACTGATAACAGGGTATCATTTAAACCTTTCTTGTAATGCTGGGGTGATGTGAGTCTTCAGGACATATGCAAATGTCCTACGTTTATCAGACCTCCAAAGTATTAAAAATGCATAGTTTGAATGCTCATCGGCATCAGGCAGAAAGGAAGTCCTAATGGAGGCAGGATGACAGCTTTCCACTTGGAAGGGGAAATCTACTTGGCAACAGTAGTCTCTCTTTTCCTGGACAGCTCACAACTCTCATCCTTACCAGTCATCTGGTATGGGCATTGAAACACCAAGTCATTATTATTCTCTGTATTCCTAGCATGACATTTACTTCAGCAGAATTTCTTGTGGTTTCTGTGGCATTTTGTTATTGTTTCTTTTATGAATGTTAATGACATTTTCCGAAAGGGAACTTGGGGGGGAGGTAAAAAGAAATTGCATTTTTGAGGTAAAAACAAAAAAGGAAAAACTAACAACATCAAAGAGAAAAAAATAAATTAAGCAAAATATCTTTAGATTTTATGTAAAAAAAAAATTATAGCTTCAACTACTTAGAACTAGTATACTAAAAGATTATCCTAGCATCATACAATTGAAATGCTAATATGGAACATATGAGAGAATCAGTCTCGTATTGACAATGTAAGAACTATTAGTAACAGATAGTTAAAATGTTCAAAATTACGTTAATCTTTCTTTATTCATCCTACTTTCAATATTGAATTCACATGCATAAAATGATACCACTGCTAAATGCTTATCATCACCATTGCTTCAGTAAAAATGTGCGGGTTTAGAGTACATCTGTGAAATGCTGCATTCTAAGGAGGGAAGAAAGGAAAATCTAACGTAATGCTCTTGAGACTTCCAGGGGAAGAAAAAAAGAGCACTCCTGTGTGACTTTAAACTGCAGTGAAAATGAATGCCTTCCCTATTCATCACTACAAAGTTCAAAGCTGCTTGAAAAAGAAATCTAAAACCATCTGCATGTAAACCAGCATTTTGCATCATACTACAGAAAAGAAAAAATGCATATACACAATGGTGTTTTGTAAGCATACATCAGGTCACCATATGATGCAGCATTAAATATGTTTAGTAAGCATTCTGCTGGTGTCAGTTTTCTGGAGGAGATGTACTTCTCAAGCATTCTGCTGTTTCCAAAGCAGCATTTCTTACATTTCTCTGGTGATGTGCTGTTATTGTCTGGGGCTGCAAAGCAGTATCATCTTCATGCTGTGATGAAAATATGCCTTTGGGGTTAGCATGCTTACATAATGAATTGCTTCTAATATACCTTGTCTGACTATTAGCCAAAGCTTTGATCATTCCTGAGCACAGACTAACATTTTATATGGTGAATGGGGACACAAATTATCTAGTTGTAATTTTTTACTATTGTACATTTACTATGATCTCTTTGCTTTGTTTAATTTAAACCTCATTTTTTTCCTCTGGAAAATGAATATATTAAAACCTATCAACCTCATAAATGTGACAGGAGGATTAATCAATCTGCTTTTACAAATATCCTCAAATGGAACATGAGAGAATAGGATTTTTTTGGAATTTTTAGAATTGTTTAATTACAGAAACTTTTTTCTTCTTCAGCTGCTTACTATTTTCAAATATGTTGCTCGAGCTTTTAAGAAATATTTTTTTAAGCTGCAGATAATTTAAAGCAGAGGAAAATGCTAAAAACAATGTGTGAATATAGCCTCTCAAAATTTATTTTCTTAGCTGTATTTACAAAAGCCATAGCACTTTGGGAGTGATGTAAAAATATACATGAAGACTTGCAGACATATTTTGGACATATACTCTTCCTGACAAGCAAAAACTGTGAATCTTTACAAGTGTATTAGCTAAAACAGTACAGCTGCGTGCAGGTTCATGTGGATTTAAAGGTCTGTTGGTCAAGGACTAAATTCTTTTTGAAAACTTTGGTTGTTATAAATAAGCAAGACTACCTCTGTTTTGTAAGAATAAAATCTGTGCATACATCCAAGCAAGCAGACTTCCAGCATTTTGCAGAAATGGTGAAATACCTTGTTTATATCATTCTTTTTGAAGTTCTAAGGGATTTCCACAGGAGAGACAATATACATGCATGGACATGCATGGGCTCTAAGGAAAGCTAGGTAAAAATTACCTTATGATTTCAGTGGAAATACAAGCAAAAGGTAAACCTCGGATATGATTTTAGAACTTAGACTTTAAAATCCTGCCTACTGGTAGCTTGATAAAGGAGACAGCTCAACACACAGCTCAAAAAACCCTGCCCCAAACCCATGCTTAAATGGATTAAGAACCCCCCCAAAAATAGAAAAATCTGTACATCAAGAAAAAAAAGCCAAGGCTTGAAAAAGGCTCATTAGGCACCTGATGCCCAAATTTCATGATAACAGGCCCCAAAAGGACATAACCAGGTAAAGATGCTGTTTCAGTTCTTACTGTAAACTCAAAGGAACAGTTAACACAGAAAGTTAAATATACCACTGTCAGTGCTGATGTTTAGGTATACGTATTTGCAACCTTCAGCTACTACAAACTGCATCACATTCTCAGAGTCAAATTTAATATTTTGGGCATATTCTGCCCTTGGAACCCCATTCTTCCAGATTCTGTAAGGAAGGCACTTTTCTTCTCTGTATTAATATTTTAACAGATTATTTTTTGTTTTAATTGTTCTGCTTGTTGCGGAGAGTTAGATTGCCTGGAAGCAGAGCTTTTGTGACTCAGTCATTTGATGTTCTAAGCAGAGATGGTGAGAAGGGAAGGCAGTAGTATAAATAAAATATAAAAATAAAATGCATTGCTTTGTCTGACCTGCTTGAAATGCCAGATTAATCTCTGCTTGATTTAGCCCCGTCCCTGTCCCCATCCTTGTTCATCAAATGGTTTCATAGCACTGTGTTGAACACAGTTTAACTTTATCACTAAAGCCGCGGATCCCAGTAGGAGTTATTAGTACTACGACATGAGTTTTAAAAACTCCATACCATGAACACAAATCTTTTTAAAGAGGAGAGATTTCATGTGCATAGCTCCTGAATATATTTAACTGTAAAGCAGCTTCTCTAAATTGGAATATGTTTCCTATTCATTTCTTGAGCTGTTGTGTTTAAATAAAAGCTTCCTCATGGACCATTTAGTTTTACTACCTGTACTCTAACCACTGGACCAAGAAACACAAGGACCTGGAAGTCATAATGCCTGCTGTCTGTACCCAGCTCTGCCATCTTCCTGCTGTTTCCATGTCCTTGGCAGAAAGGGAAGGGATGATAAAACTTTCAGATGTTTGAAGCAATTTATACCAAGTTTGTGGTTGTTATTGAATTTCAAAAGATTGGTTTGTCTTATCATATGTAGATAATTTTGCAAGGGATAAGTTTGTTGCAGCTCTTCTGTAAGAAAAGGGCTAGAAGGGATCATATAATCTAGCTGTACAATAGAGAACTGCAGATCTTCATTAGCAGAGCTGATTGAAATTTGGATTTCTGTTTCTTTATTCAAATTGGGAATAAAACCAGTTTGTGGAACCAGTTTTCCTTTGGTTTAGTTTTGCAAAGCTCAGAAAATGTCATTGAAGGAAATTTCCTTAGGCAGTTTGCCATTTTTAGAAGTGCAGTTTGAAATATGAAGTGTCAACCAGAACATTACATTTTTTAAAAAGTATTATTATTTAATGCTTTTTCGGTAGTAGCAATAACAGCACTAGACCAATAGTACTGCTGATGACCTTCCTTGGTGTGAAACAAAAGAGTGTTTTAAGGACTATGGGTGGTTGTCTCTTAATGATGACTGAGGTTTCTTCTTCTAAGTCAAACAATAAGATATTAAATGAGTTGTTACTAGTATTGCTACCGCATAAATATGCAAGTATTTAGAGTGGAAAAAAAGAAGTATTTCACTTGGTACTAATTAGCTACTGTATGTAACTATCTTGTGAAGAAAAGGAATATAACAATGTTATAAAAAGACATTGAAATGATGCAATACACCATTGAGATACAAATCATGCAAAAATAAAACCTCATGCATAGACAAAAAAAGCTATTTCTGGTCTTGAGTATTATCTATGTCAGACAGTTCTTCTGAAATACACATTTTTCCTCTTTATCTGATTTGCTTAATCCTCTTGAACCATTCCACTTGTTCTTACCTTCCACTCCTTGTTCTGAAAGCTGCCTCATCTGGGGTGCCTGGCATTCTTGCCCAGATTCCCACATGTAATTGTCAAACATACCTTTCTAATTAGGAAAGCAATAACCCAAGATGTCATCCAAGCCTTAATCTGCAGCCACCTAAGCTCATCTCTGAATCACCATTCAGCCTCTCTTTATGCCTTTTACTGTACTGACTTTGTATGGAGACAAATCTGTCACACTACAGGGCACTAAGAAAATAGCAAGGTCATCTTTATACATAGTTCAGAAAGAGTTCATAAATGCTTGATATGTGTTGTAAAACGACTAGTAAAGGAACAACTTATTTGAGTGATTACAGTGTTCTGTGTTTGATCTGAGAAAGGCCAAATGGAAGAAAACAAACAAATGAGAAAAACAAAGTAGGATAACCGTCTTCTCTACTAGCCATTAGATAAATACAAATTTGCATTTAGATAGTCTGTGAACAAGTCCTCCCTTTTCAGAAAAGGAGAGGGATGGGTAGTGCTGTGTGTGCATGCATTCAATTTCTGTGAAGTCCAGATCATGATTAGAGTGAACAGTTAGGATAGCAAATGATATATTTAGTCTTCTTTTTTATCCCCCCCCCCCCCCCCCCCTTGTAGCTTCAAACAGGTGAATAATGACAGAAATACCTGTCTTCACATAGCCTTTACTGTTAATGAAAAGAGGGATGCTCCTCCGGAGGCTGGCGCAGCGTATCAATTCAGTCCTAAATGGCTTGCTTAGAGCAACTTCTTTTTCCTCAACTGTAAAGCAATGATCTCATCCTGTGATCCACATATACTTATAGGAGTGCTGCAAGGCATACCTAGGAGTAGCAAACTTTTTCACAGTATATTTGAATTCAGTTAACAGTATTTTGCACCTGCAGCGAAAATTGTTAACAACTGCAGCTAAAGGAAATTGAAAATCACTGCTCTAGACACAGCCTAATAAGATTGTCCTTGTGGATCTAAAGTTAGCTGCTGTGAGAAAGCCTTATGTACTGGTTTGCATTTCCAAAGCTGTGCAAACATATTGATCAACTGAATTAACTTTGTTAGGTGAAAACTTAGATTGTCCTGCAGCATTGCACTGCATGTAAGTCTGATGCACTTACATAGCAATTCTAGGATGCTCTCAGTTACCGGTGCCTTCCTTTATACTCTGGTTTCAGTTTTTACCCCCCGATGCTTTGGTAGACTGTCTCTCCTTCTTTCTTCTTAAAGGGACTCTTTGCTGCCACCTACTGGCAAAGTCAATTACAGCAGCACAAAATGTCACGGGAGCAGAATAGTCGCGTCTAACCTCCCCAGTTGAATAAGGTGCAAGGCAACAACAGAGATTTGTTTAGTTTTTTTTTGTTTTGTTTTTTTTTTTTTTTTAACCCCTTACCATAAAATCCACTCAGCAGAACAATGAGGTGATGTTGTGGTTTAACTCCAACTGGCAAATGAGCTCCCAATGGGAGAGAATCAGAAGGGTAAAAGTGAGAAAACTTATGGGTTGAGGTAAAGAGAGTTTAATAAGTAAATCAAAAGCTGCATGTGAAAGCAAAGCAAACAAGTGAATTCATTCACCACTTCCTATCACAGCCATCTCCAGGACAGCAGGGCTCCATCATGTGTAATGGTTACTTGGGGTGACAAATGCCATCACTCCGAATGTTGCCCTTCTTCTTCCCCCAGCTTTATATGCTGAGCAAGACGTGTTAGGATGTGAGATATCCCTTTGGTCAGTTGGGGTCAGCTGTCCCATCTGTGTCCCCTCACAGCTTCTTGTGCGCCCCCAGCCACTCACTGGTGGGGTGGGGTGAGAGGCAAAAAAGGCCTTGGCTCAGCACTGCTCAGCAATGACTAAAACATCCCTGTGTTATCAACAGTGTTTACAGCAAAAATCCAAAACACAGCCCCATACAAGCCTCTATGAAGAAAAATTAATTCTACCCAGCCAGACCCAGTGTGGGTGACTATAATGCTGCTGTATAGTTCATTAAAAGTTTTTTTTTGCAGTACAGGAGCAGGGCACACCTGCTTTGAAACCTATGATAATTTACAGTTGCTTTGTGCATTTTGGTTTGGGGAGATTAATTTTTCCATTTTTCTTTGTCATGTTTTCAAAGGAAAGGACTTTAAGATGCACCATGACCTGTTGCCTTACATTTTATCACAGTCAGAAGGCTCAGTGCTTAAACTTCCCTGACAGCTTTCTGAGTTTATACTTCTATCCCTTTGCATATGGCAAGGATGCAACCCAGCAGTATTTTAAATGCAGGAGATTGCATGTATGAAAAGCTGTTTCTTCCTAAAGCTAAGGAGGGTACATCAGAGGGGTTAATCCACCTTATTCCCTGGCATAAAGGGATGCAGCTACAGTTTGCACAAGGGATTCACCAAAGAACTACTTTCTCCATCATATTGCCCTAAAGGTGCTCCCAGGAAATAATAATAAGGGGTGAGAAGGGTGATAATAGCTCATTTAGTCTGTCTGCTGAGCTCAGTCCCAACCCAGACAGATCACTAACCTTCTGGCTCCCTCATCCATCATCAGCATGGTTGGCTCTGCCAGTTTTTGCAGTGAGGTCCAATTAAGCTATCTGTAGTAAAATACATTATTTGATGAAACAAAGGCACCTTTCCCTTTGTTGGGTCTATGTTTGCAGCTTACAGGCATGTCAGAGCAGCCCTGCCTGATGGCTGTGGTTTGTTCTGTGGACACAAGAGGATGAATTAAATTTTTTCAGAGTATGACTGCTTTACACAAACCAAACAAAAAAAAAAAAGCCCAAATAACCCAAACAAAAAAAAAAGATGTTCATGTTTGAGAACTTCTTAGCCAACTCATGTTAAATGATATTGATACGGCAACTGTTGTTTTATTTGGGGCTAGAAGCTTGACCTGTCACAATTAACTTGGTGTGCTTGATGGGCAGGGATGGTGAGATAAGAGCTTGTGCAGCATCTCCACTATAATGTGACACACAGTTGTGCATCCCACCAGATTATCCTAATGGAATCGAGGGAGCTAGCATACCTCCATCACAGGACTCAAAATACATAGAATCATAGAATAGTTAGGGTTGGAAAGGACATTAAGATCATCTAGTTCCAACCCCTCTGCCATGGGCAGGGACACCTCACACTAAACCATGTCACCCAAGGATCTGTCCAATCCAGCCTTGAACACCACCAGAGATGGAGCATTCACAACATCCCTGGGCAACCCATTCCAGTGCCTCACCACCCTCACAGGAAAGAATTTCTTCCTCATATCCAGTCTAAACTTCCCCTGTTTAACTTTGAACCCGTTACCCCTTGTCCTCTCACTACAGTCCCTAATGAAGAGTCCCTCCTCAGCATTCCTATAGGCCCCCTTCAGATACTGGAAGGCTGCTATGAGGTCTCCACGCAGCCTTCTCTTGTCCAGGCTGAACAGCCCCAACTTTCTCAGCCTATCTTCATATGGGAGGTGCTCCAGTCTCCTGATCATCCTCGTGGCCCTCCTCTGGACTTGTTCCAACAGTTCCATGTCCTTTTTATGTTGAGGATACCAGAACTGCACACAATACTCCAAGTGAGGTCTCACAAGTCATATATGTAGGGGAATTATTTAGGGGTGTCCTGGGCTTAGCAGAAGCAGTCATTTTTCTCCTCAGTACCTGGTGCAGTGCTGTGGTTTTGACTTTCAGCCTGGGAACAGCACTGATAACACCGATGTTTTTAGTTGCTGCTCAGTAGTGTTTACTCTGACCAAGGACTTTCTGAGCCTCTGCCAGGGAGGAGGGGAAGCCGGGAGGAAGCAGAGACAGGACACCTGACCCAAACTAGCCAAAGAGGTGTTCCGTACCACAGCACATCATGCCCACTATATAAACTGGGGGCAGTTACCTGGAAGGGTTAGATCACTGCTTGGTCAGGCTGGGTATCGGTTGGCGGGTGGTGAGTGGTTGTATTCTCTTCCCTTGTTACCTCCCTTCACCACCCGCTGACTGATAACTGCCCCCAGTTTATATAGTAGGCATGACGTGCTGTGGTATGGAATGCCTCTTTGGTCAGTTTGGGTCAGGTGTCCTTTCTCTGCTTCCTCCTGGCTTTCCCTCCTCCCTGGTAGAGGCTTAGAAAGTCCTTGGTCAGAGTAAACATTACTGAGCAGCAGCTAAAAACATTGGTGTTATCAATGCTGTTCCCAGGCTGAAAGTCAAAACCACAGCACTGCACCAGCTACTGAGAAGGAGAAAAATGACTGCTACTTCTGAGCCCAGGACAAGGGGTCTTTTGGAATTCATACAAGTGCAGAATTGCATCAGTTTCTAAAATGGTGTTCAGAAGATTACTTTTTTCAACAATAACTCTTAAAGAACAAGAATAACAAAAAAGCAGAATCACATGTGCTGTCTGTAGTGCATTACGTATTATATGCATTACCAGGAATGGATTTGATGAATGCTATCAGTAAACAGCACCAATGACAAACAACCCTTTGGGGGACTTGAGGAGTTAAGAATATTTTTTATCAAGGGATGTAAAATGTGCTGCACCTTCCAACCTTTGTTTTTTGTGGTTTTTTTTTGTGTGGTTTTTTTTTGGTGGTTTTTTTTTTTTTTTTTTATTTGAAGAAGTTTAGGGACTTTCCTTTTCTGATGTCAGTAGTTTCAGTTAATCTGGTCTGTCCTTTTATTAGCAGGGACATTCTGTGAGCAGAGGATACTTGTCATAATCAAAACCTGTTGTATCACACTGGGCAGTAATAGCCACAATAGCCTCTACAGAGTGTTCCCGAAACAAAGCTTTCAGAAACCAAGCTTCCATACATCTCAGTAGGCTGCTGAACACTGCCTGGTAGCCCCACTTTTTAACTTCCATGATTTGAGCCTGGTAGCTGCAGTATATGAGAAGCCAGAGCTAACCAGCTGCTTTACAGGATTTTTGTGTGAGGGGGATGGAAAGAGGAAAGAGGAAATGATAAAACTCCCACAAACAATAAAAAACTGGAAAAGCCCCACAAAGCATCCAAAAAGTCCTCAAGGAAACAGCAAAAATTTAAACAGTTAACAAGCACTGATTGTTCAATTACAGGAGAGGAGTGTTGGACAGCATACAGACTTCTTCCTTCTGTGTCGGAAAAGCTGACACACAAAAAATTGTGTTCTGTAAGGGATGTGCTGTTTCTTCATCTCTTCTGCATCAGGTCACACATCACACAGGTCACTGACTAAAGCACAAGGGCTGCCGTCAGATGTATTAAGCCTCCAACCCTTACTGTAGGACTTTGCCTTTGCCCCTGGTTTTCACCAGAGCCACAGGGACTCCCTAGCCCTTCTGCAGAGCTGCCTTTAGAACCCAGGGCTTAGGATGGATGTGGCATGTGCCAGGTTTAGGACTTTCTGGCAGCTCAACACGTGTTTAGAAGATGGACCACAAGAGCAATTCCAATGCTCTGCTTTGGTGAGCCAGGTCCAGGCCAGATCCAAGAGGTGTCTCACAGATGCCCCACAGTGCCCTTGCCCTTGGGAGGACGCAGCATCCTGATGTCTCTGTGTAGCTATAAGTTGTTGACTTAGTGGCCCAAGACCACTGGAAAACCAAGACAGTTTTTTCATACAGCCACTATCTTAGAGCTGTGGAGTGGCTGGAAAAACACAAGAGGTCCTGATCCACAGCAGTTTTGGGGTGGGGGAATACATGTCTCAGCTTTGGATTCATTGCAGCTGCTCTATACTGAGGTTCTGCTATGCAGTCATATATATGGTGTGGACCTTTATGGGATCACTTCCATGATTCAAGTATCTTGTTACCTCTGCCAACATGTGAAGTTCCATGTGCTCTCCCTCATGTGATCAGCAGTCGTGGTATAGAAATGTATATATGGAATTATGTTACATGCATTCCAAATACCTACAGCCTTCCTAAGCCATATGCAGTTAAAGAAGCTGCAGCAGTGTGCTGACGTCCAAAGAAATTGTCTTCCAGTGAGGTAGTGATAGAAGGAAGAGCACCATGGCATTTCTAGTTTAGGACACCACTCATCAGGAACAGCCTGGAGTCAGAAAGTAGCCCTGAAAGAGGGCTTTCACACAAGGTCAGGGCAGGAGAGAGGCAAGGCTTCCTGCTGAGTTAATCTTGATGCTTAAGCCCTGCCTAACCTTTAAGCTAGGTGGTGAATAAGTCTTGAAGAAAGATAGCTTCCTCTGCACAACCTCAATGCAGTAGTTGAAATAGAACCATACTTGCAGCAGTCAGCTAATGTTTGCATGTGCAAGGCTGGAGGATGCCCGGTCTGCTCTCTTGACATGAGCATTAGGGTTTCTGATACACAATGACTTCCATATCTGTGTTGGTACATATGAAATCTTGCTCTTAGAGGGAGCATTCTAAGATTTCCTTTGGAGCCACAATTAAACAGACATGCTTTTTAGTGGAAATCAGTAGCATCATTTACTATATTAGCTTCTCCTGTTAAGTTTATAGACACACAGAGGACAAAATGAAGTCTTATGCTACTGAATAGTATGGAAAGAAACATATTTGAGCATAAAAGCGAGTTCTGAACTCATTAGTCTCATAATTAGAAGGATCTATTCTTTATCTGCATACTTATGGGAGCAGTAGGTAAATAGTGTAAGCTAGTATAGCAAAGATAAACATTTGACTTGGGTTTGTGTGCAGCAAAAGATGTACATTTGACAAAGACAAACATTATTTTTACCGTTTGCTATAAAAAGGCCAAGCCTCCGTAGTAATTGAAATTCTAACTGAACAATTAATGAAACTTCACTGATGGATATGTCTGCTTTTAAATAACACCCCATATTGCAAGTGATGAACAACATGAATAGCAGGCACCACACCTTTCAATAAACACTTTGGAAAAGTGAAACACTTTGGAAGAGAAAACCAGCACAATTACATCAGTGAAAATTTGCACATCTCTTGTGGATACTAGTAGACAAGCCGTGACACAGTGCCCAAAGGTAGAAGTTACCATCTGCTCCCAACATAGCATCAGCAGGAGTTTCATTGGAAAGGTACTCAAAGCAATATTCTCCATGCAAGGGATGAGGAGTTCTGAAAGTAAGCACAAAGGAGTTGTGCTGAAGGTTGGACAAACCCTCTGTTAGACAAGCAGGAAAAAAAACCCCAAACCAACAGGGCAGGTGGGAGTAAATGAAATGCTGCTAAATAAACATACTGTGCTGTAAAGTCGCTTTTCTACATCAGCTATCCTTGACTACATAAAAATGTATCAGTGTTTCCCAGCCACTGGCAATCAGAGTCAACTTATTCAAATACTAATCCTATAAATGGAAATGGAAAATTAAATCCCTTAAGAATGTAAATAACGAGGGTGCTGCATCCTGAAACGTAAGAAATATTAAGCAACAACTCCCATTTCCTAGAAAAATATAATAATGGAAATTCTTCCATGGAAAAAAACAATCATGGAAACAAGCATGAAATTATTGCTTTTAGAATTCCTTAAAGTGTAACCAGTGGGTGAGATACTATTTCCTTGACATATTTTTAAGTGGAAGAATAGTCCTGGCCATGATGCCTTGAAGAGCTACGAAAGTAACGAATGTTAAATAATAGTCAGAATCTTTAGAAACAAGTACATCTGTCATTAATTAATAGCCCTTGGCACTTGTGAAAAAAAATTGAGAAGAAGGCTAAGACATAAAACAAGAAGAGAGAGAACAAGATGCCAACACAACCCAATGAAAACCATATGTTCAGCTGGAGATTTTTACAATCTTCACATGACAAACAGGCATTTTATTGGGCGATCCAACACAACAACAGTGCTGTCAACTACAAAAGTAAAAGGACAATAGGTCTTTGTATTGGTTTTGAATGAACGGTTAAACGACTCTTCCTCAGAGGCCTTTTTCTTCTGGAAATTTCTAGAGGCATAAGGGTCAGGGCATGCATCCAGCTCAGTGAAGACACACTTTCAAGACAGCATGAGAAGAGACTCAACTCTGACTCCTAGCATGCACCAGGGACACTCAGTTTGCCAAAGAAATCTGATGCTCTTATGCTAGCTTGCATTGAGTTTGTGTGGCAAGGTTTTGGTAGTGAGGGAACTATGGGGGCGGGGGGAGCTTCTGTGAGAGGCTGCTGGAAGCGTCTCTATGTCCGACAGAGCCAGTGTCTGCCAGCTCCAAGACAAATCAGCTGCTTGCCAAGGCTGAGCCCATCAGTGATGGTAGTAGTGCCTCTGGGATAACATAGTTAAGAAGAGGGGAAAAACTTGTGCATTTTGCAGCCAGAGAGCAGAGTTAGAACATGAGAGAGGAACAGCTCTGCAGGCACCAGTGCAGAAGGAGGGAGAAGGTGCTGCAGGCACCAGAGCAGACCTTCCCCTGCAGCCGGTGGTACAGACAGTCTTGAGATAGGCTGTGCCCCTGCAGCCCTTGGAGGTCCATGGTGAAGCAGATCACCTGCAGCCCACAGAGGACTCAAAGGAGGCTGTGACACTGTGGGAAGTCCATGCTGGAGCAGGCTTCTGGCTTGTGGCCTCATGGAGAGAGGAGCCCACACAGCAGGTTTGCTGCATGACTGGTGAGCCTGCTGGAGCAGCCTATTCCTGAAAGACTGTACCCCATAGAAGGGACCCATGCTGGAGCAGTCTGTTACTGACCCCTGTGAAGAAGACATCTCATCAAGAATTGTCTGTGCTACTAGCATGATAGGTAGCTAAGTGAATATTCTTGGAGACAGCCAGGTCTGCTACTTTGGTATCCCTGAAATGTATATATATGTGTATATATATATATCTATCTCTCTAGGCTCTTTCATGAACAACAGAACTAATGAAATGTGGTTTCTTACACCTTTAGTTTAAGGTCTCTGGTGTTAATAAAGTGCAAAATTTTGAGGGTTTTTTTTAGAGGTGTGTGTCCCTCCATGTCGATTCCCTAAAGACTCATAAGAACACACAGCTGTTCTTCCAGTGGGTTCCTGAGATGCTGCCCTCACTCTTCCCTGCCATTTATTTTCACAGTTTTCAGACTCACTTCCCTGTTGTATTTGGTTGACATGCACAGTGTAATCACCTCATTTTCCTGGTTGTTTCCGTTTTTTTTTAAATCTCCACCTTTGTTGGTGTACTTTTTCATATTTTTATGGGCATAATAATAGCTACAGAGTGCTTTTGTGCAGAGAGGTTTTAAATTCAGTGTATAGTAACATCCTCTTTGGGGCAGAGAGGCAAGAGGGCAAGTCAGAGATGTAAAAACATTGATTACAAGGAATGTATTTTTCCTGTTTGAAGTGGGAAAAATAAAGAAGGAATTTCTCATACTATTTTTATTGCACAAGGGTATTTTACTTTTAGGTTTTATTGCTTCAGAAAGCCTAGCAGAACAAACATGAGATCCTCTGGAATGAAAGTCTTTGTACTAAGCACTCTGTATGGGCATATTTATTCCGTTTTATATTTCTGTTGAATAGCTGCTCCATGTAAACAGAAAATTTCTGTATGACTCCTTCCATCCTCCTCCCCAAAAGACAGTTAAGTAAAATCCAGGGCAGTAACTTAATCGCTAAGCTGTCTATGCTGAAATACATACTTAATTCTAATGTTGCTTCAGGAGTGGGTGCTTGTTAATCATGCCTTTTATTTTTTGGTTGTGGAATTTGATTTGCTACTCTCTGTAATACCTGTATGGTATTGCAAATAAATACCTCATTGCGAATATTAAGGATTAATTAGAAGATCAGAATGCTCGACTGGATCGGGGTGAGCACAATGACTACTCGCATGTGCTGACTTGCCTCATTGTTATTATGGGAGGAACAATATTTGCATTGTAGCTTTTGAAACCTCTGTTCCAATTTTAAAATTTCATAGCAAATTATTTATGCTGTATTTTGTTGGAAAAAAAATTGTAGAATTTATGCATATATATATTTTTTTTTATGGAAGACGTTTACACATCTTAATGTAGAAACAGAGCACATGAAACTGGCGTATCAGTAGTATCCTCTAATTATCCAGATTTTTGTAAAAGGAGTACTGCTCCTGGAAAAGGATAGCATACATCTACTAGGGCCTGCTCTCTGAACTGCATGCAGCTATAGTTCTGTGAAAGCTGCATCCACAGAAAGACTGCATCCCAAATACCCACATTCCATAGGCCATTAAACATATTAACACATCTAACTAAGCCAGAAAATTTACTACAAAAGTTTCAAATTCACAAAAACAATGTTTCACAGAAAAAGAGCAAGAGACATTTTGGGTGTTGCAATGACTCTCCGTCCTTTTAACACCATGGAATTTTTCTAGATGAAGATGTTCATCCAGATGATGTCAACAGTATCTCCCATAATATTCTCATGAACAGTGTTGCACAATTTGGTGTAATACGTATATAAAATTTGCTTAGCACAACTTGCTTAGGATTAGTAGCTGGATTTGCTGCAGCCTTAGGCAGCAAGCTGTTAACTTTCACACAGATATGCTGAACTTTTACTTAGTTAAGTAAAAGAAGGCCCAAGAGTCAGTTAGAGTTGGAAGATGGGGAAGCAAGGAAGGCAGCTACAGCCATCAGCTGATGAAGCAGCCTTGAAGATAAAAAACAGCCCATCTGGAGATAATGAAGGGACCTAATGAAGCACAGGAGGACCCCAGACCTTAATATTACTACTGGTCAGAACTGTCACATGAGGGATGGGAATGTAGATTGTAGGGGTGTAATTGCCAATGGATTTATTTGTTTGGACCAAGCTCTAGCTGCTCCCCATGTTGGAGAAGTAAGCCACTTATTTACTCAGCATATGCGTGACTTATCTGCATCGAGCAGGAACCCAAGGCCAAGCGCTATTGACCCTGACATAACTCCTGTGAGGTGGTGTAATTTCCTCAGCAGGAAGACTAGGACAGTAGACAATGAAGTAAATTAAAAGCTGATGAACCACTAAGCTCAATGTGTTTTGATCAGTGACACAAAGTCCACCGGGAGGTCAGTCACTAGGGGTGTACCACAGGGGGTCAATTTCTGAGGCTCTGTTAATTACCCTTTTAGGGAAGATCTTTGCAAGCTGCAATTCCTCCTGAATGGCAAACCTCCTCCAAACTGCAGTTTTCTCCTGAAAGAGGAGTTAGTTGCTCTTCTTCCTTACAAAATATACTTAGTGACTTTCTGCTCCTCAGCAGGACAGCCACCAAATACTAGATCACACAGCTTAAACTATTTTCCTCTTTTCTTCAATCACTGCTCTTGCTGATGCATTTATGGTAGATGAGAGTGATTACTACAGAATTACATTTACACCTGGCATGTTTTCTCAGACTTTCATAACTATGTGACTACCTCAGCCTTGTGACCTGATTAATTTTGGAAATACTTCCACTGTATCATAAAGTCAGATAAACATGGACCTAGATGATCTTAAGGTCCTTTCCAACCCTAACTATTCTATGTTTCTATGGTTCTATGGTCCAATGCAATGTCATGACCAGTGTTGGTGCAAGGAATTTATTGATTCTGCATGAAAGAAAGAACTGAATTTGTGTGAGTACAGGGCACCTGAAGGGAAAACACAGAACAGTTGCAACGACTGGGGTGAGCTCTACAATTGAAAATTCTCATCACTGGGTTATTGTTTGGTGATGTGTCACTAGAACTTATTTTGTCACTTCAGTTGAATTCCCTGATGCATTGTATGGCTGTGCAAATACTCAGCTGGTTTCTATGGCTGTACCTCCATTGATTCAATCTAAGTGTCCAGACTCACTGTATCTGAGGATCTAGCCTATAGCTTTTGAAACATCATTATAACTTCTTAAAATTAATGTATGCTGTGTTTGGAAGAAGGGGTAGGAAGGAAATGCTGAAAATATTTACAGTGAATTTTAATATTTTCAGGCACTCACAATGAGGGAATGACTTGAAAATGCAGTAATTAGTATCTTCATTTGTCTCTGAAATGTTCTTTCCCTTGTTTCAGTCTCATTTCATTCTTTCCCAGATTGCATCTATTGTTGTTTGCATGTAAAATCCTTGGAGTTTTTTGGCTGTAAAGAAGGAAGAACTAAGTGTAGAAATCTGATAATTGCTTCTTTTCTTTTGAATGACATTTCAGCCAATGAAGTACTAATTTGTCCACTGGATGGGGAATCAGATGAGGGCATATTAAAGAACAGCATACAACAGAGTACGAATAGAGCACTCTCTCCCACAGAAACTGAAACAGTAGGAGCAATAGCTAGCAAACTCTGGGAGTCACAACTGTGTGAGATGTGAAGAAATTTGGCTGACTGAGAACAATGTGTGGATGACTCCTGATCTTTAACTTACTGCCTCAGGAACCAACAGGAATTCTACCAGTTCTTCTGAGAGTCTCTGCAGGACAGTCATTCCTCTGGTCCCTTCCCCTTTATTCCATTCTAGAGGCATTGAAAGGCATTCAAGCATTTCTGCCTTGAAAATTCTGAGGTGCTTCAGGGCATGTTTTCTTGAGGGTGGTCCCTACTCTGTATGTGTATGGTCTGCCTGATGGAAGGGTTGTGCCAGATGTCTGTTAGCTTACCTAGAATAATTCTGATCAGCCTCCAAGGTGTCTGGAAGTGTTGGATAAATGTCACAACTTTTCACATTCCTGTCAGACATGATGAAACTTAAAGGGAACTAAAACATTTCCAGGACACTTGCTTGTCCCCATCTTTGATCTGCATAACCAAACCCAAACAGATAAGTGAAAATAGTGAGCAGAGACAACACTATAGCTTATTTTCACCTATACTTACTAGTGTCCTCCATTGTGTCATCCCTGCTGCATTATATGAATGAGAAAGTTGTGGGTAAGGGAAAAAAAATCTGGCTACAGAGAAGTATAGAATAACATCTGCCCATGTGTGGATCCTTCCTTAAAGAAACAGAGAAAACATCTGCTCGGTTATAAATGGAAAATGGAGGGGAAAGAAAAAAAAAAAGAGAAGAATTATTTTTATTTCTCTTTCCCTTGCTATATAATTGTATCAAAAAGTTAAAGATGTTTAAGGAAATGCAAATAAGAAACACCAGAGCCCAGATATCATAGAATCATAGAATTATAGAATCATAGAATGGTCAGGGTTGGAAAGGACCTGAAGATCATTTAGTTCCAACCCCCATGCCACATGCAGAGATGCCTCACATCATGTTGCCCAAAGCTCTGTCCAACCTGGCATTGAACACTGGCAGGGAGGGAGCATTTGTCACTTCTTTGGGCAAAAGAAGTGTTAAATGGGTGTATAGTACTTAGTCACTTAATTATTTCATTTTGAAGTCAGTGTGAATTAGCTATTTTATGTTTGGGAACCTGAACTCCAGCTCTGGTTTTCCTGCCACACCACTGCCTACCTTTCACTCTAGGAGACTTCTCAGCACCAGACCAGTGGTGAGGATGGAAATGCTTCACAAATGCTGTCCCGACCTGAAAACGCAGACCCTGGGTCCTCTCTGGTTCACCACATGGCTTCTCCTATACAGGTGCCTCTAGCCCTGCTTTCCAGCCTCAACCTACTGTGCCTTAAAACTGAACAGTGACACTGAAACCAAAGGTTCAGCTAGTGCACTGTCCTGTTTCTGACAGTGCCACACAGTAAATGCTTTAGAAGTAAGTCTTAGACCTGAGCAAAGTCAGTGCTAACACTTACCCTGCCAAAATTTTGCAGCCCAAAGCAGGAGGTATTTTAAGGGCTTCCTCAGTAAGAAAGTTAAAACTGGAGTTTGCCAGTTAAATTATTCCTTAGAGGTCTATTCTCTATGGATGTGTGTAGCTTCCCTTTTAATAAAACTGGCCTTCCAATGTCCTCTGGCAATGCATTCCACAATTTATGCTTTTTTGTAAAGGAGCATTTCCTTCTGTTTGCTTTCACCCTTGGGCCTGCTAGTTTCATTGGGTGCTCCTTACTTCTATGTGAAATAGCAAATAATGAATTCTGAACTACCTTCTTTTTTTGCCACTATTGGACAGGTATTTGTCCTGTAGCACCTCCTCCTCCTTTCCCATTATCTCTTTTCCAGGATGAATAACCTATTCCATATAGTTTCTAGACATATGTCCTGTGTTTTAGGTCTTTCTGTCATGACAATTGGAAGGTCATCATATGATGGCCAAATATCACAGGCATTCCTTCTCATGGTACAAATGCAGGTTTTTCCTTTAAAACACAATCTCAGAGACCGTCTGGAGGATGGTGTGCAGAATGGCTAAAGGAGGAAAGATACACAATATTCCAAATGGGCCCAGTGCCCATGGAGGTCAGGTACAGCTTTTGGGACATCCTTCTTGCCACAGGCCAAACCCTCCAAGTATCTTGCTCTGTCCTCTCTCCATGTAGCCAGGAACTTAAGCCCACCTTTTCACTATACTGACACATTCCTCTTCTCTGCTGCAGCCCCCACATCCTGCCCTTCTGGATGGTGATATCATGAGCATGGAGGGAGAGACGTGGGCATAAGTGCAAGCATTACTGCAAGACAGTAGTGATACAAGTTGTACATATTGTGAATATGCTGCTGTCGAGGGCATCCAAAAGCTACTTGAAGGAAGAACCTCTTTTTGTTCTCTGACAGCTGATGTCTGTATATTTTATTCTCTCTCCCCAGCCCCTCTAATTTAGCACTTCTTTGTCTGCAGAAATTTCCCCCTTATGCCTTTTTCAGTGGTGACTTGGGAGCATTAATGCAGTCACATTTCTGTTCTGGAGTCAAAATTACTGAGTTAGATTGTAGCGCTTTCTGATGGGTAATCCTATCAGTAATTGCTGTTAAAGTTTTCTCAAAAGGACAGTGTCGCCTCTGGCTCTGCATACCTCCCCCCCTAACTGGGGACCTTACCTGTGCACCACAAGCTGCTCTTTAAAAAGGTAAGAATAGCATCAGCAGTGCAAGCTTTCCAACAGGAATTCTGGATATATCACATTTGTAAGGCCTCCACAGGGTCTGGGCAAAATACACTTTTGATCTGGACCAAGACAGGTGCCACTGGAGCAGTGCTGCCTTATAGCCTAGCAGGATTTTTAAGACAAGCCATCTTTCAGTGCTGTATAAATAAAGAACAGTGGATTCTGGTATTTAAGTGGCCTACACAATTCTTTGAGTGATGTCCACCCAGTATTATTTAATGTACCTTCTCTTTATGGACACAGATGCTAATGTTTATGTTAGCAGGTCTAAATTTTCTACTACCATTAATCAGGAAGTGAGCACTGAGCTGAATTTGGGAGCAGTTCCAAATTCAGCCAAGGCAGTTTATTTTCCAAAGAAAACACTGTTGACAATAGAGTTGGAGTCTGGAGACTGGATCTTCTAAATGCACAAATTCAAAAGTTGCTGCCTAAAATACAGAGCAAGTACACTAACTGGCCCCTACATACCATCCTAACACAGTTTCTGTGTATTTGTGTACATTAGACTGTACTTTTTCTGGTGCTTTTGAAAAAGGCTTGAGGTGAAGGATTTCAGCAGTTCGCAAGGTTTAATGTTGCATGGCACAGTCTGATTTTTTGCAGGTTTATATTGGCCAATATTTATTGAATTTTATTGAAGAGCTGTATTTTGTTTACATTCTGGCTGGGATTTTGAGATCCCTTTGCCAGACACCCACAAATACCTTACTACTTCTTAAAGAACAGGTTGTACAAAAAGAAGCAATATGCAGCCTGTCAAAACCACGTTAAAGGGAACAGGTCGTCACTGAAATTCAAAAAGGTCCAAGGAGCTACACGATCTTGCAATTTTGGCAGCATTGAGGGACTTTGCAGGATCTGCTCAGCCTTAGTATTTCAGCACAGGCTGTGGGAGAAAAACACCAGGAGCACACAACAGCAAAGAAAGAGAAGGAAGCACCAGGCTATAGCTGGGGTGAGATGCCTCCTTGCCACAGCAGCAGTGCTTGCTCAATACCAAACTCTCAAAGAACATCAAAAAGCCCATCCTTCTTTGTAATCTCTCAAGAAGCAAAATCACAGCAAAACAGCAATAGGGGAAAAACCCCTGAACACATTTTCTTCTTTCTTAAAATAGCTCTCCCCATGTGCCCACTCCTCTGTCCTCTTCACCATTTTTGGTGGGGAACTAACTGTAGCAAGTAGTTAAAGAGGGACTTTCATCCTGGGACGAACATGCAGAAATGAAAACATTTTACATTTTTCTTTGCCAGTACATTCGTTTCTGGGTAAATATTATTAAAGATACTTGCATGAGCAACAAAGCATCTTCTCTTGGAAGCCAAATGACTTTTTTCTGGTTTTATTCTGCAGTTAACAGGGTCGTGTCTGATCACGTTTATACCAATGGAGTAATTATTCCCTGATAAATTTACAAAGCAAGGCTTCATTTTACAATTATCCGTGAAAGGTGGGAAGGAGGTGAAATTGTATAAATCGGAAAGAGCATTTGTCAAATGTCACTACAACATACTGCGTGGAAAGGAAAACTGGCTTACAATTACTTTTTTTAAAGACTTGGCCTTGACATTTTCATTTTTAAATTTAATTTAATTTTAATTTTGAAATCATAAAAACTTGACACAAAAAAATACAGTTGTATAAGACTTTTTGAAGCAACATATATGGCAGAAATCCTTTCCAGGAAGAATTTTGCCTGGAAAAGGCAATTACGGCCAGTCCTGGTCAGACTTATGCCAAACCCCTTCAGAATCATTAGTCTCCTCGAAGGATTTCCTTTATTTTCATAATGTTACAGCACATCTCAATCTTCCACTTCAGAATACTGCTTTTTTTTTGTGATGGGAAATTGTCCTTACAGAACAGCATCATCAGCCCTAATTTTGTAAATATCCATCTGCATAATCAAGATTTATGTTTATAAAAATATTTATACTTTCTCTTCTCTGTTAGGAGAGGAAAATTATATTTTATAATTAGGCAGCAGCCACAAACAAGATGTGTAATTGCGTTATTAGCATGTGTGAATTCAGAATAAGAAGCCCTGTGAAAATTTTCTTGGGGAATAAAAATATCCTGGGCTTGCACAGTAGGTGACTGTTAACTTGCCAGCTCTTGCCGGTCTCAAAATACCAAGACTTACCATATAAGTTCACTATGGGTCAGATTATTCCTCAGCAGTGGGCACTTAAGCATTAGTGGGCACTAAAGCCTCAGACAGTGAAACATCAGTGATCCCTCGGCCCTTTCCGTGTAAACTCCCCATGCATGAACTTCTCATAAAGACATATTTGCATAAAAGCAAAGGAAGACATAAAGGAAGAAAAATTAAAATCTAATGAAAAGAAAACAGCATTTTTATTTAAACAGAGTTTTCTATTCATGTGTCTGTACATATATATTTGTGCATGTGTTTATCCACGACAAGCAGAATCTTACCTTCACTGATTTCCACATTTTTACCAAAGATGCAAATTAATTAACCCAGAGAGAGCAAGATATCTTCCCAAATGTTTCTTTAATTCTGAATTAAATTTTATATCCTTTAATACAGCACCTAAGATTAGACAAATGGTTCTACTTAATTGTCATCATTTACTGCTGCACACTAGAAGCAGGTCCTCTACATTAAAATTCCTGGACACAGCTTCTTGCGCAATAATTACACTGAGGTTCTGTCCTTTGGATGCTGCTACCTTGAATAAGCAAACTCAAGTTTGTTTAAGCTCTAGCTTAACCAAGTGAGTTTCAGAACATGGTCTGGAACCTGCATAAAAGTGGGTGCTGGTTAACCAATGCGTACGTTTACAGTATGTGGCAATATGCGTTACTTCGGTTCAAAAGGCTTTTTGTTTTTCATTAAAATTTAACAGTTTCATAACTTTGGACACAAATATTCGTTAATTCCTGTCTTTTCTGACTTTAGGAGAGATGCTTTCAAAGTCCTTCTCATAGTGATGCACCAGTAATTAATAAACATCTATTTCAACATCTTTGTCAGTGACATGGACAGTGCAATTGAGCACGCCCTCAGCAAGTTTGCCGATGACATCAAGCTAAGTAGTTCAGTTGATATGCTGGAAAGAAGGAATGCCATCCAGAGGGTTCTTGACACGCTTGTGTGGTGGGCTGATGCCAACCTGATGAAGTTTAACCATGCCAAGTGCAAAGTCCTGCACCTGAGTCAGGGCAATCCCAGGCACAGCTACAGGTTGGGCAGAGAAGAGACTCAGAGCAGCCCTGTGGAGAAGGACTTGGGGGGGGGTTGGTTGATGAGGAACTTAACATGAGCCTGCAGTGTGCGCTTGCAGCCCAGAAAGCCAAATGTATCCTGGGCTGCATCAAAAGGAATGTGACCAGCAGGTTGAGGGAGGTGATCCTGCCCCTCTCTCTGCTCTCCTGAGACCTCACTTGGAATATTGGTTACAGTTCTGGTGTCCTCAACATAAAAAGGACACGGAACTGTTGGAACAAGTCCAGAGGAGGGCCACGAGGATGATCAGGGGACTGGAACACCTCCCGTATGAAGATAGGCTGAGAAAGTTGGGGCTGTTTCACCTGGAGAAGAGGAAGCTGCGTGGAGACTTCATAGCATCCTTCCAGTATCTGAAGGGGGCTTATAAGGATGCTGGGGATGGACTATTCATTAGGGACTGTAGTGATAGACAAGGGGTAATGGGTTCAAAGTTAAACAGGGGAAGTTTAGATTGGATATGAGGAAGAAGTTCTTTACTGTAAGGGTGGTGAGGCAGTGGAATGTGTTGCCCAGGGATGTTGTGAATGCTCCATCCCTGGCGGTGTTCAAGGCCGGCTTGGACAGATCCTTGGGTGACGTGGTTTAGTGTGAGGTGTTCCTGCCCATGGCAGGGGGTTGGAACAAGATAATCTTAAGGTCCTTTCCAACCCTAACTATTCTATGATATGAAGCTGGCTCATGTTAAATTTCTCATTGACCAAAACCCCCAAGTCCTTCTCCACAGGGCTGCTCTGAATCTCTTCTCTGCCCAGCCTGTAGCTGTGCCTGGGATTGCTCTGACCCAGGTGGAGGACCTTGCACTTGGCGTGCTTAAACTTCATCAGGTTGGCATCAGCCCACCTCACAAGTGTGTCAAGGCCCCTCTGGATGGCATCCCTTCCCTCCAGCATATCAACCGAACCACACAGCTTGGTGTCATCAGCAAACTTGCTGAAGGTGCACTCAATCCCACTGTCCATGTCACCGACAAAGATGTTGAACAAGACCAGTCCAGTCCCAACACCCATCCCTGAGGTACACCACTCGTTACTGGTCTCCAGCTGGACATTGAGCCATTGGGCACAATTCTTCGCGTGTGGCCATCCAGCCAGTTCTTTATCCACCGAGTGGTCCACCTATCAAATTGATGTCTCTCCAATTTAGAGACAAGGATGTCATGTGAGACAGTGTCAAACGCTTTGCACAAGTCCAGGTAGATGACATCAACTGCTCTGCCCCTGTCCATCAGTTCCGTAGCCCCATCATAGAAGGCCACCAAATTTGTCAGGCAGGATTTCCCCTTAGTGAAGCCATGCTGGCTGTCACCAACCACCTTGTTGTTTTTCATGTGCCTCAGCATGCCTTCCAGGAGAATCCGCTCCAAGATTTCGCCAGGCACGGAGGTGAGACTGACTGGTCTGTAGTTTCCCGGCTCATCCATTTTCCCTGTCTTGAAAATGGGGTTATATTTCCCTTTTTCCAGTCGTTGGGAGCTTCACCTGACTGCCATGATTATTCAAATATGATGGACAGTGGCTTAGCAACTTCATTCGACAGTTCCTTCAGGACCCGTGGATGGATTTCATCAGGTCCCATGGACTTGTGCAGATTCAAGTTCTTAAGATGGTCTCAAACCAGATCCTCTCCTACAGTGGGCCCAGGGTCTTCATTCTCACAGTCCCTGCATCTGCCTTCCAAGACTTGGGTGGTGTGGTCAGAGCATTTGCCAGTGATGAATGAGGCAAAGAGGTCATCAAGAAGCTCAGCCTTCTCCAAATCCAGGGTGCCTGATGGCTCTGTGCAGCTTGACGGGTAATTATCCCAGCTGTAAATCCAATGAGCAGTGAGTGAACTCTGTGGGAGGATGACAATCTCTGAACCCCAAAGAGAGTGTTGCTTTGGCTGTTTCTGCAGTCTCTTGCCATGTGTCACTATATGAGCATCCCTTGGCAGTACTGCAGCTACACACAATGGGAGGGACCTGTCAGGTGTGACCACTGCTGGTGGGTCTTGCTGTTTGTGTTTCTGGGTAACTTCTCAGCCTGATCTGCAAATTCACTACCAGCAGTGTGGAGTGGCTTCAGGCCCACTCACGCCATCTGGCTCTCTTAGAGACTTCCAGTAAGCTCTGTAAGACTTTGGGCTAGGCTTGTGTGGGGGGGTAACCATGTATAGCATTCAGCCTTCCACTGCCAGCTCGTTCACCTTGTCACTCCCATTGCACAGAGAATATGCTTTACCCTGAAACCTTTCCAATGAACAGGAGCAGTGGCTCTGTGCTTGCAGTCAGCATGTCAGACTCACACAGATGCAAATGGCTTCCATGTTCAAGGTTAACCTTAATTTGCTGAGCTGTCATGGGGTTGGTCAGGTTAAATTTTGTGATCTGCCCAACACAAGCAACACGTAGTTGGCTTGCCTCTAACATTTAGTAGCTGTGTATACATGCACACTCATACCCACCACACACAGATACAGGTTTCTTTTATGACTGTTTAGCTCTCTGCTTGGACTTCAACACATTTCTGGTGACTGCTTTATCTTGGGGGAAAGCATACTTCTGAAGAACTACCACAGGAGGGCTCCCACGTTTAAGCTTTCCAGATAACCAACGCCTGCGCGTGCTAACAATGTGTGCAAGTGGGTTTATTTCCCCTGCTCTCCCCTGTAGCATTAATGATGTCTGGCTCACACAAGTAGGGACAAACAGTAGTACTTTGTACCACTCATAGTGGTTACTATGAGCAGTTAATGTGCTAGGACACGCTGAAGTTTGCCCTCTATGTACTTACCTTCATAGGAGTGTTTTTTGTGACCTGCATCACTTCCTGACATTTCCAGGCTTGAACTCCTTGTGAGGTAAGTTTGATGATGTTCTTAAAGAAGTGCATGATGGAGTCTGTAAAATGAGTTTTCCTAATTCATTTTCATTGACCCAAGAAATTTCCCTGTCCCAGGCAAATCAAATGCTATTGCTTTGGCCTCCTGGTCTCCCCATCACATAGGACTAACCATGCTGATAACTCTGAAGCAGCTGAATTAAGCAGGAAGGAGTTCCAGAAATGCTGCAGCCCACTTGTCTGTTCAGCTCATCCATAGGATAGGAGAGCTCAGCAACACCAAACGCCCTGGCCCAGGACACCCTCCAGTGAGGGTTAGCTCCACAGAATGATTTCATGAAGCAGTTTCTTGTCCTAAGACATAAGCACTAAATGCCTTCTTTGGAAAAGACCCATTTGCTTAGAGACTAGAAGACAAAAAGCAGAAAAAAGAGATGTGGAAATATGAGCTTTTGCCTTTTCTTTTACTTTTTTTTTTTTTTTTTAAATTTTATTTTTGTGCAAACTTCTTAAACATCTTCAAACTTCTAACACAAGAGCTTTTTCATTTCTTTCTAAGTCAGTTTTTCTCTATACTCAGCAAAACAAACTCTGTTTATTAATATGAGCTTGTCCCAAGACCTGGTTTTGCCAAGCCTTAAGCATTAGAAATCCCCTAAAAATCCTTTCCTTCTCATCCATCCTCCTAGCCTTCCTCTCCCACAACATACACAAGGCACTTCCTTCAGGTTTGCTCTGAGATCAGAATTTCCTCAGGATGTTCAGCCTCAAAGCTTGAGAAACACTGCAACACATTAGTCACCTCCCTCACCACAGTTCCCAAATACACCAGCAAGCCAGACTTCCAGCTGATGCAATTCATCAGCATTGCCCTCTCAAGTTTCACTGGAGACCTGATCCACGGTGTCCACTGCAGCAAATGACTGCACCATGGCCACTCACCGACCTTATTTTGTGGGTAAATTGAGAGGCACCATGACCAAAACAAAAGTGTGTGAAACTCATCCCTTATGTTTAGGGTCATCTGAATATTACAGTTCTGCTCAGTCAGATACAGATAAAAAGAAGGGGACATATATGTGTGTCATTAAAATTAGTAGAAATGCGAACAAAATAGCATTATCCTATAGGAATATCTATTTGCCTCTTGTGTCCCTCATTACCTAGTGATAACAGAAGCATGTGCATAGAAAGTCACATTGAAAGACTACACACTAATTAACATTTACTTTATTATGTCTATACGTGTGAGACCTCTGTGTTAGATATACTACACACAAGAGGAATTAATTCATTTTTTTGTTGTGTCTTCTCCGTATTTCCAGGGTTTGAATGGCACTTGTAACAAGATAATTTGTTCAGGAGATCTGTGGTGTCATGAAGCAGGGCAGCTCTAAGCCTCACAGCAGAGGCCAAAGGGTAGGAACTGTACGTGTTGCTTACGCAGTGATGATACTCCCATTCCTCTAAGTAACAACACATCCGCGTTAACAGCACGTGCCACAAGATAACTCTAATGCCGTGGGAAAGTAGTATTTAAATCCGCTGTCACCTAAATCAGTACAAGTGAAGAGTGAAATCAGGGGAAATACATCCGGGTAAATGTAGTGAATGGGGAATCATGTCCCTAAAAAATTATAATAATCTTCCTAATTGAGGCACAGCTGTGTTTTCTGCTTCTGTTTTCCTCACTAGATGTGCAAGTTAATATATTTCTTAATAATTTTCCAGAGAAGTTTTGTTTTGTTTTCCACTTTCACAGAATGGTTGAATGGATTTTTCTCAGACTTTCTCCCACAAGCCATTGGCTGAGCTCAGTAATGGAAAATTTCAGCCTAGAAAGTAGAACCTTTCAGACACTCAGGAGCAAGGGAAAACACTGGACTTGGAGCAAAGGCTGTTTTGCAGCCGAAGCTATAATACTACGTCCCTATCCATGTGTATGCTATGGTACAGACATAGCATTGATTTACACATGCAATTTTTGAAGCTGAAGCAATCAGTGTTAATTGTTTTATTGACCAGTAACACAAGAAAAACAGAAGATACACACAGTTGGGATACACTACTGGCCTGATTTGACTCACCAGACTTTCTCAGGAAATGCTTGAGCATGTTTCATTCAGTAGGTGCAGCCGGCATGCCTGGACATAGCACACCTCTTCTGTTTGATGTGGTTTCATAGGGCTTGCATGTCCTTTGTACCACATAGGCCTGCAGGCGCCCAGGGGAAAATGAAATTGGCCAATGATTAAATGGCAAGCATATGCAATGGCACCCTTCAAGAGTACTCTGAAACTGTAAGAACATACAAATCAGGGCCCTGGTGGGAAACTCATTTCTCACAGTTGTTAGCTCCCTGTAACCACATGATGGAACAGAAGATGAGAAAGAGCAAGTCCACCACCGTTTATTTTCTGTAGGAGAGTAAGGAGACATCTTGCTTGTAGAAGCGGGCAGCAAAATAATTGGAAGACCTCCTAGCTGTGTGACATAACCTTTCTGTTTTGCTTTTCACCATTTGGGGTGGTGATCTTCTGTCAATATGTACGACGGGGCTTGCTATCATAGCCTTGGCAAATTAATTATAGCTCACACTGAGCTCCTATACTGGTGCATATGAAATAACTCTTTAGACTAATTGTGTGAGAATAGCAATTACCGTGTTCTCCTATACTGTGTGCCCCTTATTGCTCCCTTAGAGCACCACCAGTAGCTCAGGAGAAGCTTATTTGATGCTGATGCAGTTTGCAGCAGGAAAAATAGATAACCTAAACAGAATCAACCTAAACGTGGGCTCCGGCCTCCTCAGTGGCCAGAGCTCCTGTGCTAGCTTACAGCTGGGACCAGAAGATGCCAAGATGCTTGTCTTTCAAGATACAAGTCTTTCAGGTTGGTGAAATATATTTGAATTCATAGAAGAAGGTAGCTGTTTTTTGTAAGCTTTCACCTGCAGTGAGAAAAATATCTCCGTTTTACATTAAAAGGCGTAGAATATCTAACCATTCCTTTGAGGTAAGGAAAGGAATTGATTCTTGCATAATAGCACAAACACAGAGAAGAGAAAATATGTTCCTTACTGTAGCTGCCTGTGGTTGCTCTCTCCGTCTCGTTTCCATTAGAGGGTGCTCTTGTTTCAAAAATTTTGCAAGCCAGGAATTCTGCCATCAAAGAGTTGCCTTTAAAGTGGGTCTTCAAGATAGGTGGTCCAGTCCAGTTTCTAAATGCTAAGCAAGGTAGAAGACAGCATGATTAAACAAGATAGCATTACTTATTTTCCCTGCTGTACAAGTCAGGAACACTGCAGACATTAAAGATCAAGAGGCAGCAGCTGTGTAGAAACTGTTCTCGGAGTCTCTCATTACACAGACCCTGCTCAGAGCCTCACCAACCGGCTAATACCACTTTTCACAGTTTCGTTCTTTCTCTCTTTTATAAAGGAATAGGCAAAAAGACTGTTTACATTTGCATTTTGAAGTATATTTATACGAAAGCTTACACTTTGTACAGAACATTGGAAATAAATTGAGTCTGATATTTATAAGACTTTACAAGTAGGTGCATTTTAAACAACCCAAATAAAGTGCAAACAAGCACAGAATAGCTTTTTCTACCTTCATATTGGCAATGATGACTCAATGCAAGCTATTCTTTGCTGGAAGAGGAGGTGCTTGATCTCTGCAGCTGTCCCCTCTGATAACCTACATATGATAGCCTCCTTCCCACAGGACCTTCCGTCTAGAAGGCAGCAGGACATTACCTGGGGGGAGATGCTGGCACTTGCTTAAAAGGCACAACACAGCCACTTTCCATTTCTGTCTTTGCCTCCATTTTTCCTTTCATTTTTTTCTGTAGATCCTGAAAATTGCCCTCAACCATCCTCAATAGGTGGCCTTCATCTTCAGCCTAGCACCTCATGTCATGAAGCCTGTAGCCCAGCTCCATTCTATCAGTCTGTATAGATGCATTTTTTTAAGTGCTCCAACTTGAATGATTTTAAAAGAAGATAGCAAAAATAACAACAGGTTCCTGGAAGTACAGTGTTGGCTAAGCACTGCCAATATTTGAGAATCTTAAAGCTAAACATGTCTGCATCTGCCTCAGAGAAGAGACAGTTAACCCTTCAGGCATTGTGGAAGACTTCATGCCCTCTCAAGATCCAGCTGCAGACTAAGGAGAAACAAAACTCTCCCACTGCTTCAGTTGCAGGCTGCTGCCTTTACAACTGACACTCCTGGCTATGATTTCTACTAGCATTTAGTAGCAGCTGTGCCCCCAGCTGGGAGCTTTCACTTTCTATTTTTAAAATCAGTGAAATCAGGAACATATGTGGCCTATAATTTACCATGTATTTTTAATAATAAAAACCACTCATCAGCGTATCAGACTGTAACTCTACCCTGGAGATGCTTTACTCCTTAGGAGATCCTTTATCAGGGTTTAAAATACCTGATTATATTGGGGTGTGACATTCTCCACAAGTTGCTATCATCAAAGTGTGCAGTGTATTACACAAAAGGCTATGCCATACAGTGCTTGTTCCCCAGGACCAGACTCAGAAGGAAATACGTGACAATAGCTTCTCACTTCTGTGCGAAATTGAAAATCATGCATGACAGCCAGTTACCTTCAAGATGTCTTCTTATTCCTGTGTTATGGCAGGTTAGTGAATACGATGTATTTGTGCGTGTAAGTGGTTTGTGCATTTAAGTGAATATTTATTTTAAGCAAAGTTGTATGTTCAGGAGTCAGCTATTTCCAGCCAGAAGACAAAACTAAATAGGAGAAAGAGAAAGAGTTTAAGTAGTATCTGTCTAGGAGTGAGAAGAAAACTGAGATGAGTGGCAAAGAAATGATGTAGGTGCTACAGTTTTCAAATTTTTTTGTTTTCCCTCTTGCCCCTTAAACACAAAACCACAAATCTTCATTTCAGGAGAGGTCTAAAACTAAATGCTCTACAGACTAATCTTGATGTCCATCAGAACTAGGCTTACTCTAGATTTAAGCTGACGGCTGACCTGATCTTTGCATTGAGAGGTTTTGGGATGGTTTTTTGTTGAAGTCAGGAGCTTTATACTGATGCATAGCCAGTAAGAAATGCAAGAATGGCAATCACACAGGTCTTGAAAGTAAGGTCTTGACAGAAATGTGGCCATTTCACAAGTGTGCTTTTCAAGCACTTTGACGTAAGCAGGAAAACAACTATATAGCAACCCTCCTGGTGTGGTACCCCATGTGTGTAAGGATTTTTTTTTTTCCAAAGAACCTTTTTATGTTGATCACCTTCTATGTGTGAGCTTAAAAGGCTACCCAGAGCTTTCAACATTCTGTTGCATGTATGCTTGGAAAACCTGAGCAGGCTTATGGCATTCTGTTTGTGAATGATCTCTGACTTTCAAAGAGTACCAATTTCTCATTCATTTTACCTTATTATGATCTGGTGGAAGGAGGTTTTCTTTAAGGTTTCCTTCAGGGACTATCCATCCCCCTTTGAAGAGTGAATACAGAGGGAACACACACCCCTGAGATGCCTCTGAACTGCAAAGGCACCAGCTTTTGCATAGGTTTCTCTGACATTCTATCTGTATTTGCCGTTGGACTAAGCTGGTGCCTTGCTCCTACGTATAAAGAGAAGTCAGCATCTGAGACAGAAAAGCCAACGCCTTTCAACAGCTCTGAATTTGTGTGAAATAAAATGATGTCAAATAGAAAAGCCTGGATCCTGTTGGCAAACTCCAGGAACAGAACAAAATTAATGAAAACAATGTGGACAAAGCTAATGAGCTGAACACCCCTTGACCTTGGAGCCAGAGTTGTTTTCCTAGTGCTATCACTGAAACAATACCGATTTACAAGAGCATCGTCCACAGCCATCTTGTCAGCTGAACATAGTAAACAAGGCTCTGGAGGAGCAAGCAAATACTAATGTACTATCTGATGTAGATACAGTGGACTTACTTAAAAGACCAAACTGGAAACTATAAAGTAACTTGGCTAATACTGTCCCATACTTGAACCTGCTTTGGCAGTGAAATATATATGATTACTTAATAGGGCTTTTTCATCTCTAGTTTCTAAATTCCCCATTGATTTCAGGAAATGGTGAGTCAATAGGTTAGCAAATACTTCTGTCTATTTTGCTGGCTCCTTTATTTACTCTGTGTCTCTTGGTTACTCTGAGAATAAAAGAAAACTCCAAAACATATGATACAAATAGGGAGATACAGAGGCCACAGCCAAATGAGGTTAAATAAAAATTTCCTGTAACATGATTCAGAAGGTAAAGATTTCTGAGCTGATCTTCAGGTTGTCTGGGGTTCTGGCTCAAAAATTATTCCTTCTTCCTGAACCAGACACGTGGTTCAGAAACAGAGTTTTCATCCGTGTCAAACGCCTTCCATATCAAGACAGCAAGTTGACTGGCTTTCAGACCACAAAGGAAGTGTCCTGCCCATAGCTGGACATGCATGAGGATTGCCTGTTTTTTATTAGTTAGGACAGGAAAGTGAAGGATTAGCAGTTGGACTAGGAGCTAGTCAAGGTCCTGGGATAGTTTTTGTACTGAGATAGATACAACTTTGCTAATGCATGAGAAGCTTGCTCATGGTGGTTGAAGATCGAAGCTTTCCTACATAGGGGTTAAGTAGCTTAATGTCTCTGACAAACGCAAACATACTAGAAGCTAAAAAGAACGTAACTTAGTTTTTTTCACTTTTTGACCTGAGGTAGAAGTTCAGCTCATGTTCCTGGCACTGAATCAGTCTCAAAGCAGTCATCTTCATGTCACATTCATAGTGATGTTCCAAGAACGCAAGAAGACAAAAGAGCACACCTATCTTGTAAAACATGACTTTGAGGTGATTAAACCCCCTGGTAAACTAGAGAAAGCTGAATCAAGGTTCAATATTGGGACAGAGATTTCCAAATGCCAGAATTGCTGGTACAAAAGAAAGAGACCGGACCAATGCACATCTTTCATATCTCCTCCTATGCCAGGAGAGGCTACCACTGGTGAAGCAGTGGAAGGGTAGAGGTATTGAAGAGCCTGAACAAAGCTGTGGATGTTCACATTGGCAGCAGGCAATGAAGCACTTGGCAGAAGGCGCCAAGCCGCTCCTCTCAAGCTGGCACATCCGCATGGCACAAAGCCTTTCTGTGATACTACATCAGGTCCAGAAGCACAGCTCAACAGCCTTACCTCTCCTGCTTGTTCCATGGTGTGGTGAAAATAAACCCATTGTACCACTGAGGCTGAAATGCTGAGCCATTATTTTTCTTTCTTAATGCCCATTTCCAAACTGGTTATTTCTGCGCCAGGTAACATTCACAGTGAAACACTGGCAGCGGGTAGTTTTCTAGGAGGCTTCTCTGCTCATTGGCAAAGCAAAAATACCTCCTTCATACTACCATGCGTGCCCTGCCAGAGGAACAAAGAACAGAGCGGTGCATTCTCTGGACATGCACTCACCAGGTCAGTACATTAAAGGGCCTGCAGGTCCCCAGGGGTGCTGGAAGCACTGCCTTGAACACCACATACATCCTAGCTTACAAGATACATCCATGCATAGATCTGCAGTCTTGGCATCAAGATTGTGTGCCTGCAGCCTCTTCTGAGCCCCCTCCCAGGAGGAAACTCTGCTGCTTCGGTGCTGCATGTCCAATAAGAGCCCTGAATAACACACCAGGACCTCACTAGGGAGTACCGACAGTGTCACTGACTGGCTGTAAACTGTGAAACTGGAAAGCAATGTTCCCTCTTCCCACCTTACCATTTCCACCCCTCATTCTGACCATGGTATAATCTGCTCAGAATCTGGTCAGGGGAGCTCTGCAAAACAGCTCTGCCTATCATAATAGAGTCTGAGGAGGGAGATGCTCTGCATTAATCCTGTTTAGAAAGATTAGAGAATAAGGAATATTAGGATCTTTTGTTATATACCTCCCTTTGTGCAAGTAAATGGGGTCTAAATAGCTCCTGAGAGGAGGCAGAAGACCTCAAGTTAAGCACTTTCCAGAAAGAAAGCAAGCAAACCCCCCCTACCCACTCCCTTCCCCACATCTGCCTGTTAATGTAAATTTTCAGGAATTATCCTTTTAAGAGATAAAGGGGAGAGAAGGAACAGAGAATATGATTGTGCCTTGCAGCCAATTTGAGCAGGGAGCCAAGCTGGGTTTGGCATAATGCCCATTAGCTAGCTCAAATTTCACCTGTAAAAGCCCTCTAGACATTAAAAAAGCATTCATTATCCACCCAGACACAAAACACTCATTATACTCTATTTTCCCAATCCTGCTAACTATGCATGAACCGTTCCTGCTGAAGGACAGTATTACCTGCTTCCTTCAGATTACTCACCGATCCCAGCTGCTCATAGGGTTTTGTTTTCAATGAGAAGGAAGGTTGTTTGACAGGGCTTCTCCCAAATGACCATAGACCTACATGTGTGGATTCCTGGTTCCGTTTTGAAGGGCTCAGCTACAGGCATGAGCTCAAGGCCTGCTCATCTCTCCACTTCTTGGGGCATTCACACACATTCAGATTGTTGCTCATTGCCATATGAGTTCAGCTAGAATCTGGTAGCCCCTGAGTGAGTCATTTTCCACCGTTTCTATGTAGAACAAACTGTGTGTTGACTATCAAAGGATACGAGATCTCTCCCATAATCTATCTAGGCATTTTTGCACAAATTTGCTTTCTGCAATTTGTACTACAGAAAAGTCTATCTTGAATTTAATGATGAATGTAGACATTCCTATTAAAAGGCTTAGCTGAACCCTATAATTAGATTTCTTTCAGTTCTACATATACTTTTACTAGCACTTTGGCTTCAAGAGGAAATGTGTTGTAGCTACCCTTAGCCATGACATCACAGCTGTTAGCACAGCAATAACCTCTAAGCACTGCCGTTAGTTCTTTTCCCTAAGCAAAAGCAACTGTTGTATGTGGTGGTCAGATGCTAAGATAAACTTCCGCAGTGAATTAGTCTAGATCACACAGGTGTTATCTGGATGTGCTCTCTGCCAGTTACAGGCTGAAACTGGAATCTTTCTGATACCAAGCTAGCAAGTCCATCAGATTACCCAAAGGAGTTATCTCAGCTAACAGCTGGTTTTGTTTGGGTCCAGGTGACTACTAAGAAATTCCCACCCAAGTTACGCTATTGCAAAATGCCACCAGTTGTTCTGTGGCTGCTGTGTAAAACCCTTACACCACAGCCATACTAATAGCAGAGGAATAAGTGTGCAGCACAGGGCAATGAATTTGCTCTGGGGTTGCGTTTCTCAAAAAGGTGGCATGTTCTTGTTCTGTGAGCCACCAAGTGTCTCCTCATGCTCATGCATACACGTGACACCCGCTGCCTGTTCTGATTTCAGAGCTAAATGCTTTTGGGAACCCTCACTTTAAGGCATGTTACAGCTTTTCCCTCAAGGCCCAAAGATAATTTGGGGCCCCATGGTTTTTTTTTTCTAAGGAAGTTTACTTCAATTTGCATACACTTTTCTGTGCAGCCCTGATTTCACAATAGCGAGCATTGGCAGTGAATAGCTAAACACTACCCAGGTTCCTGTAAAGTTGAAGCACAACAGAAACAGAGGGGTAGGGCAGGCAGTTCTTGACATAGCTAAAGGAATCCTGCACCAGAGGGGTTTTTCTCTATCCAGATTCCTTGGAAGAGACTAGGATGGTACAATCAGAAGGACACAGTCTCAGTAGGTGAATCACCTCTCATTTGAAAACCCAGGTCCCAGACTGGATGGTTGGCAGGCCAGTTGGCTCCATCCCATATAAGAGGGTCCCAGAGCCAGAGAGGAAATGCGATGTGCCGCTAAGTGAAGTGCCAGTCCTTCAGTGAGGGGCTCTGAGACAGGAGCCAGCTGAGGAAGTCTCCAGCCACAGGCTGTGAGACTAGGCAGGTCTGGGACTGGTATTTCAAAACTGTTGCAAAACTAGCCTGAGGTGACAGTGGGTTGTATAAAGAATCTTGTACTCCTTGCAATTACAAAGACTACAGAGAAACCAGCAGCCCCAGGCTTTCTTCAGCCTTATGGTCACTTGAAAACTGTAGCAAAGCTGTATTTTGAGGCAAAGACAAAAAAATAATGAACTGAATGGAGAAGATGTGATTGTTTTTCTGCAGCTTTTGGTCTGTGCCTCTCTAAATAGGTGTCTGAATTCATGTTAAAGAAATAACATGGCAAATCTTTGCACGTACATGCGTCATTGGTGAGGATTAAAACAAATGCTCTTCAATCTCGTTTATTTCTCTGAAGGGCATAGAGGGATACGACAAGAAAAGTCTTGAACAGTGAGAGGTGTTTGGAGCTGGATCACCTGCAGACATTTCCAAAGGTTCCTTCTCTCCATAGCTGCCACCTTCTCCCACACTTGGCCTTTATCTGTTTTTCCTCTTGATCCCTAGAAGATTTTTTCACAAGTTCTTGTGCTTTATGCTTACGTTGCTACAATTGAAGACTAGGGGAAGAAAATTCCTATTTTTAGTTCCAGGGTATAAAATGTTTTCTAGGAACATGTCATTTTATCCTAAGTGATCAAGCAGACAAAGGATATGGCAACAAATAAAACCTTAGAAAGGGTATTCATGGGGTTAAGGCATTAGCCTGTTAATTCTGGAGATTTGTGCTCCTTTTCTGGCTCTCCTTCAGTCTCCTTAGGCTCTTCATGGGTTAATTTCTGTTCCTCACTTCTCTTCTTGCAATATGGAGATAATGCTAACCTATATAACAGCTTGGTGCAATGAGTATAAATTAATTACTGTGTGACAGATTTTCAAACACATTAGTGCTTACTCCCATAACAAAGCCCTTTATGTAAACAAATATCCCTGAGAAAACAAGAGGCTGGATTTAAAGGTTGTTTTTTGAGGTAAATTCCTATACCAGCACTCCCACCATAGGAACACACCTATACCAAAAGAAAAAAATAGGAAAAATGTAGGGTGTCATGCTTTAAAGATCTTGAAAATCAGCCAAATCTGTAAAATGCTAAGGAGACTTAATGCAATACTTATACATCCTCTGGGGCAAATTCTCAGGAATGTTGAGTACCCTCTGCTCCCCACTGACTCCAGTTGTGGGCACTCAGCAAATTCAGATGTAAAATAATCATTTAGTGAAGAAAAGGTATTTGAATGAAGCCTTATTCCTTAGCCTGCATATTTTCACTTTTACCATAAGAAGTTCCACCAAGCTCAACTGCTATAGCATCTGCATGCTTAAAATACAAAAAAAAGAGTATGGATTATCTTTTTTCTTTCTATCTGATTGTCCCCCCAACCCTTGAAAATGTCCCTGTGTGGCTCCCAAGAATGTCACCAGGAAGGAAAAAAGGATGAGGATTTTGCCATTGCTTCCTACAGTCTCTGGGGTGGCCTTGGACCTCCCCTTTCCTCTCATCTGCACCCCTGAGTCCCGAGAGATTCATCAGCATGTGAGTGCACTCCAAAAACCACTGGCAGGTGGAAAACCTTCTCCCTTGCTGCAATTTTTGTTCATAAGGTGCTGAGTGAAGAGCATTATTTTCCACCCAATCAAAAACATTATGACAGCTTTGAGTAGGGGAGAGATTTGGTCCTTTCTCAGAAAAGCAGCTGGCTTCTTTCTATTTGAAAATGGAACTTAATTTTCTGGGCTGAGACAGCTTTTAAAACTCAACTAACAATAACACCTGGCTTTTGGGGATGAGGTTGAACCAGCACTTCCCTGTCTGGAAGCAGCCTTTGAGGAAGTAAATATCCAGACCTGTGCTTGGTGTATAACCATAGTTAAATGCTTCGTTTGAGGATGTGCTGAAGTCAGTTTTTATAGGTGCAGAAGAGGCACCAAGGTGCGATGGTGTGAACTGCTAAGCAGGGAAGTGTTGTGTGACCAGACTTGGCCACACAGAGACTGGAGGGGCCAGAAGGGACCTTTGCGACACCACATGGTGTCACCGCTTCCCTCTGGCAAAGTGACCCTGCAAGCCTGGGTGGATCAAACCCCTGCAAAACAAATCAAAGCAAATTCCAGCCTGAAGCTTGTGCCCAGAATGCAAGCCCCCATCCTTCATCCACGCATCATGGAACATTTGCTTGTAGCAGCGCGTGCCGAGCGCACAACGCACTGGAAGGGAAATACTGGAGGGGCAGTCAACACTGTGGTCCCTGTTTGCCAAGCAGGGCATGCTCCTTTGGGCTTGGCCGTGTCAATGCTCCTCGCTGGTCACCAGCTTCGCCTCAGACCCACCTCAGAGAGCTCTGTTTTCTTTGGCGGGGCCTGCGACCCCGGGCAACCCAAGCCGGTGTTTGAGCCTTGCCCGGTGCGTTTCAGAACGGAGAACACATGTTTTTTTGTTTCAAATATATTGCTTAAAATAACTCCATCTCTAGAAAGTTGAAGTTGGACACCACCAGCTCCCCCTCACCCCCCTTTCCCTCTTTGCACAGCTGTGGCTCCCATGAGGATCCATCGACAGATGTGCCATGAGGATCTGGTTATCATTCCTCCTTCCCACCCCCCACCAAAGAAGAAATGTATATATATGTATTTCTCTCTCTGGGCTGCTGGACAACAGCAAGCGTCTGTGAGAAGGGGGGAAGGAAAGCACTGGCTGAAAAACATCCCCTGCTCCCTCTCCCCCCTCCGTCATCCTGTGCTCTCTTCAAACACGTTTTTAAACATACCAGTATTGGTCTGGTTTCCTGGATGGCACATCTTCATGTCTAGCTGGGCTCCATCCATTACCTTATGAGACAGGGTAGGACCAAGGTGACAAGATTGATGAAACGTTTAGAGCAAGGGGAATGGGTGAGGACACACTCACACAACAGCAGTGGAAATGGAGAGAGGAGGCACTTTTGTATGTTAAAGTAAATTGAGCAAATCTGTTTCAGGAGGAAAAATGTAATTTAAATTCTAGAGAGATAATTTGGCATTCCCTCTTGTTTGTCCTACCAAAACGATGAACTGACTCGTTTCATTTTATTTTATTTATTTTTTATTTTAAATTCAGCACCTGAATTTGTCTATGTTTCATTTTTTTGCGGTTTGGAGGAAAGCGAGTTAAAATGCCTGCCCTACCTAGAGTTCAGAAGTAACCAAGTTACTTCCACTTCTGGAGGGTCCTATATTTTATTCCAAATTGGCACAAGATCTGTTCAGTTATTCTTAGCCTTCCTGACACCTTTTTGCTTTTGTTACATTAATGCATGGATGTGAAGAAGGAAGGGACTCTGAGTTCTGGATCCTGTTCCACTGAGCTGCTAATTCACATTAAGAAAGGTCAAGTCTAATAGAGCACTGCCTTATGTTGAGGCCAAGAGGAAAAGGAATTCATCTGAAAACTCACTTTCCAGGTGTATTAACCCCTCCAAGTGCTATTAGGCTGCATATGTGTCCCAGCAGCAGCTCTTTCGTAGAGAAGCCCAGATAAACTAGCTTATTACTCAGCTTTCAACTCCAATTTTCTATAGCTCAGATCACAGCTTTGCTGTGGTTCCTACTGCTGCTTAATCTCACCTTTTATCAGGCTATTGCCTGCCAGGAGTAAAGACACTCCCCTCTACTAGGGTGTACAGTTTGTACACGTTTGCTTATATACCAGGGCACTCTATGGAGAGTGAAGAAAGGCAACAGTATCAACCATACAGAATCATCTAATCAAAACTTTTGGGTTTTTTGTAGGCAAATGCAAAGGCACTGTCAGAGATGAAGTGGAAGACTTTTCTGGGGGGGAAAGGTAGAAGGGTGAGAAGCCATTATGCAGAGGAAGTTGATCTTTGCTACTTGTATTCCAGCATGATGTGCAGTAAGGGACCTGAGTAGCCTAGAGGTACTGGCTTCTGCTTGAATCCCTACATATGTATTTGTCAGATATGAATAAGAAAGAGAGAAGAAGGTTAGATGGCTGCTCAGAATGTGCTCAGGGAGATGGAAACAACATTTACCATTTACTAGCTGATGGACAGAAACACATCTGTTTATCTTGAGCAGGGGTAAGAGGTGTAGGGAGTGGAAGAAAATTTGCTTTTGTTGAAACAGAAGTACAGATCATGGTATTTGGCCACATCGCAAAACCTGAAGCTCATTTGAACACTTTAAGAAAACAAAACTCTGGGCTCAGCCTCAAGGGAAAGAGCAAACTATTTACTTTTCACTCTGTCTCAGTTCAGAACAAGTTAAGAAACCCTTTCCTATGAGAGGGGCACAACATGATGAACAAACCAAAGCAAAATCACTACTAATAGAGTACGGGTGGCTCTACACAGAACTTGGTACTGATCTGACAGCTGCAAGAGGAGAGCCCCAAGCAGTCTGGTGAATGTAGTTGTACAGCTGGCATTGGCTTGCAGTGTCCGAATTAACTTGTTAGAATGCAAAAAAGACTGCAAAAGGAAATGAAAACAAAACAGGAGAGGTAGCCCATCTGTGTATATTCTACTCTTTCAGGATGTCTACTTCTACATGGAAACTTTTTCATTAACCTCAAAACAGTTCATTTTCAAATATTTTTTTGAGGGACAGCTACTTTAATGGTGTTTTTTTTCTTCTGAATATGTAAAGTTTAAATTATGTCCCAAGTGAGACTACATGTATGACACAGGCCAAATTTTTAATATCTATTTTTATGCACATGAAAACATAACAGTTCCTGAAACATTTAATGAAGCTGGGTATGATCTTTTCTAAAGCTTCTCTGGATGGTGGCAATCTCAAATAAAGCATAGACCTGGCACTAACATTGACATGGTACATCAGAAAAGCTTTTCTTCACAAGCAAGGGCAGGAAAGACCAGTTGATATGATGGGAGACAGGGGTGACATTGCAGAGGTGTCATTGGACCGCAAAGGGATGAATCCGCAACTGGTGGCACACGGTGGACCCAGTTGGCGCTGCACTTTTCCAGGCACTCTGATGCCCTGTGAAGCTGGCAAGCACCCTCCCTTCAGGAGAGGAACTCCCTCAGTGTTGGCTGGGAGAAGAAATTAAAGTCTTTGCCTTGTGTCCTTTGAGAAAACAAGAATCTCTCAGTTTGCGTTTATGAGAAGATTTCACATTTTGTTCCAGCTGGAGGGAAGAGGAGAGAGAAAAAACACACCCTTTTCTTAGCCAGGCTGGAGGTTGTCTGCACGCACAGGCTGGGACTGTAGGTTATTCCACAATGGTTTGAGTGTACCCCACTTCCCACCCCTGCCGAGAAAGTCTCAGTTCCAGGGGAAAGTGGCACATCCTGCAGTGTAAAGGCCTTGGAGGCAGGCAAAGCACGATGTCTGGCTGAGGCAGGCTCAGTGCTGCTCCATTTGGCACAGTTAATGATAGGGTTCCCCTTTGGCTTGCCAAGAGGGGCTGGTGCCTGCAGAGCACCTTCAGTGTGTAGCTGAGCTGTGATAATACACGTTAGGAAAGCCTGTTCAGATCTTTCGTCAACTGTTGTTAGCTACATGAAGGCTAAGGCATTTTTGCGCAGAATCAGAAATCCTAGAAAGAGTCCCAGAGCACAGAGTTGTTCAAGATTGGAACTATTTCTGGGGAAGAGGCTGAGTTCAGACCATTACAGACTGAGGGTGCCAAGTCTGGATCCAGGCATAGCTTTCTGGGAAGAATGCTCAGGTCTGAGACTGCAATCTGTTCCCCAAAGGAAATATAGGAGAGATAGACAGTTCAAATTTTGCCACAATTTATGTAATCACAGATGTGAAGCTCCAGATGAGACCTCTCTGCCTGAATCAAACAGGGACTCCCCATGTGCAGGGGCAGGACAAGAGTCAGTGGTCCATCTCCTTTCTCAGCCCTATAGCTTAGAAGGGCAGGATCTGCTTTGCAGATGAATGGCAACCAAGAGGAGAGCAAGATAGGAATCCAAGTGAGGACTAACTGCAGGAGTGAGAGAGAGTAGGAGGGTTCAACGAATGTCATTCTGAAGTTCCAATTCTGCCTAGTTGTCCTTAATGGTGCTGCTGTAAGTAAAATATCTGGAAAATAACACTTCATGTCATCCCTCTCCCTTGTCCACCTGCCCTCCCACCATCCCTATATCCCTCCTGGCTAAGAAGAGAGCATCTGTTACAGCAGTCTGGTCTGCCCTAGTGGGTGGGTAAGTGGTTTCATGCAACACCAGCTGTGGGCTCCAGCAGGATTATGTTTAAACTCCTATATGCTATTTTCTCTACCTTCTGTTGCTATCCCACATTCTGCGGCTAGGGCGGGGAGGAGAGCAGGACAATTAGATTCAGAGCAATAATGATCATGATAAGAAGAAGAGCTGATGTTGAATGCAATTCCCATTTCTCATTACTATGCTACTGTAGCTATGGTTTGGCGCTCCTCCTGGCCTTGGCAAACACAATCCACTTCATCTCCTGCTTCTCCTATTGGCTGGGCTCCCATCCTCCTCTTGGCTCCTGCAGCCGAACTCCTGGCTGGTTGCAGTAATCCCACATAATATTTCACGCAAATTTATATGAAGCCCGTTACAAAGCTCAGCAAGGAGACACTGTTTCTTTTTCTTGATACAATTAATCACTTGTAGCTCCGCTCCAAGAACCAGCCTGTCTCCCATGTAACTGCTCCTTTCTGTCAAGAAGGCTGAGAAAGTGCAGTGCCCAGGGAGAGCACTTTCCTCTTTCCTTCTTTTCCAACTTCCCTTCCCTCTCCCGTACAACCCCAGGTGAAAACCATGACTTTTGCAAGCCCCCCCTGCCTCTTCCCTACCTATCTCCCCCAGTGCCTTGCCCTGGGCGGCACAAAGCAAGTGCTTGTGGGCAGCCTCCATCCTGCAGCCCATCTCACCCTCCCTCAGCCAGGGCTTGGCTGCCTTGGTTACCCTCCTGCCTGCACCATGGCTTGGTCAACACGCTCCAGCTGCTCCCATGCCTCAGCCCACCATAGGGAATATTGTATGGGATTGTTCTCATCTCCTTTGGCTCCAGTTGCTTCGTGCTGTCTAGTTAATCTTTGGGTACAACTCCCTCTGGTCCCCTCCTCTCTCTCTCCCCCTCTCTTTCGAAGTATTTCTAGTGTTGTGGCTGTTTTTGTGGAAAACCAGAAAGCTAACCCACAGTATAATGTTTCTGTGGCTAAACAGGAGACCCAAGTCTCTGGGCTTGTCAATACAGGACCTCACACTAGTACTGAAATTCAGAGGAACAGAAAAAAGGGGATCTCTTTTCTGCTTGCAACTGTGGGTGTCCACCTCTTCACTCAGTATTTCCTTGCTTGAGTCCATCTGGCACATCACCCAATTTCTCCTCTTCCTCATCGTCTCAAGTAGAACATCAAGAAGATAATTAAGAAACATGTGCTTAACGAAAACCTTTATTCCCCTTTTTAGCATTAGGCACAGAAAGAGGTTGAAAGCTGCCATCTGTTTCAGTGTCTTTTTTCTGATATTCTTGCAAAACTCATGGTAGTCTGGTTCAATAGTAAAGGAAAAGGTAATTTAATTATGTGCTTAATAATTCTTAAGTCAAATGCTAGAAGAAATGGTGATCTTTTGGTTTCAGCTAACTACCCAGTGCATCCCATTTTCCCTCCCAGATCAAATTCAGGTTATGTGTGGTAAAGGAAAGAAACTAAATAAGAAATTGGCTTTTTCCTCTTCTTTCCCACCCCACACTTTTATGATGGGAGTATGCTGTATTATCTGAAGCAGAATCACTGGTTGATGTTAAGTGAAATGCTCTTATCCATTAGCTGCTGTTCCTCTGTTCAAAACATATTTCCTAGTTCCCAAGGAATTTGGGGAACAAATTTTAAATCTCTTATGCTCTAGAAATCTTTACCAGTTGTCAAGGGCTTACCTGCCAAATAAGTATTTCTTCTCCACAGACAGTTATCTTTCACTGGCTCTCTAAGTTGTTGTGTTTCAGGATTCTGTTTGCAATCTGAGATTAGAACTATAACCAAAACATTAGGAAGTGAGATTGCAGTCACACTTCTGAAGGTAAACAGCATTTCTGAAGGCCAAACTTGCATGACAGCTTCCTCTCGTCATTTTTGTGATACAGTCATTTCCTTCTAAATTGGTTCAATATCTGAGCGGCTGAACAAGCAGCAATGATTGATACCATTTTCTTACAAATTGTGGCATCATGGTGAATATAAGGTAGAAAGGACAGGACTGTGGAAGAAAGCCCTGCTATAAATGTGGTATTTAGTATAATTTCACCCTCTGATCTGAAATCCCCAGACTGTTGGCTTCCAGAGGATGGGACAGAACACAGGCAAAAAGATTACACTAGGGAGATAGTGATAACTGATTTTCAGCTTCTGTGATGTCTTTGTAGAACAATTTTACCACCTTCAGGAATGCATACACTGGAGACTTTTATTTGAACAATTAAAGTAGAGAAGTGAATTTCCAGGTTAGTTTTGACAAAAGGAGAAGGAATTAAAACCAAGAAGTTTTCGAGTTAGAGAACATAGAGCACTGTATAGAGTTATATACAGTACCATGTTTTCCCCAACATGTTTTTTGGAGGATAGTGATTTCTTACCACTCTCTTAGTAAAAAAATGTCACAATCTTTAACTTTAGACTTAGACCTGACCAAAGGTACGATTAAACTGGTTATGACAGGACCCTGAATCAGCCATAAATTTGAGGAAACTTGCGTGTATATTTTTCTTAAATAAAGAGTCTCTTTGGAACACCAGAAGGAATTTCAAAACTCTGGAGCTGTGATTTACAAGAACCTAAAGTAGGGGTCTTTTTACAACATAGAGAAATAAGATCTTCAGGTTAAAATGAACAAAAATAGTGGAATTTGGCAAGAATTTTTCCTTCCCATTGTGCAAAGTGACCATTTCCCTCAGGTTTGCTCATAGCACATCCTTCTTTTGATGTGCAAAATCTACTTCCTGGGACACAGCAGCTCTGCACAGACTTCTCTGGGACCCTAGGAACAGTCCCTTTCTTTCCAGCACCTGGGAGGCCTGGCTCCATGTCTGCTCCATGCTCTTCTCATCAGATTTTCTCCCCTGTTCAGATACTCTTAGGGAAGGACCAGTCTTCCCGCATTCTCTCTTGTCCATCAGTCAGGACAAGGAAAAGAGGCAGTTTTCCTTTCTGTTGCCCAACCACTTCATCTTAAAGATACCAAGGCAGACTATCTTGTACTTGGAAATAATAAGTTGCCAACAAATAAAACAGAAACCTCCTGTCACAGGATAGAAAATAATTCTCATTTTTTTGTTCTTTTATAATAGTACAAAAGCTCTGTACAGAACCTTGTTTAGCGTCCACTTCCCCTTCCTTCAGCTTCTGACCAATGCATTCTGCTCTACATATTCAGATCTTTGCAAGATAGCTGCCGGGTAGCTGCTTTATAGGGGAAGTTCTTCAAGTGAGAAAACTACGTGTCTGTCCTCCTGACCAGTGTCAGATGAAGGGCTGCAATGACATGTTCTGGCCTGCTGCTTTCCTGCACCTAGGCTCTGAAGCCTCATACCTTCTCAAGGCTGAATCACAAAAGGCGTGATCTTCACAAAAGATTTTAAAAGGCATTGTTACCGTATTTGCCTTTTTCCTTCTTGTGTGTTAAAGAGGAAGATAGCATTGCACAAAAAGCTGTTACACTCAGCTGGGAAGAAGCAGTAATTGTCTTTGATTGCCATGGTTGGGGATCATTATTCCTGGAGCATGAATGTTGCCAGATGTGCTTGACCTGAGCGATGTATAGAGAAACTGAGGAGGGGCTCCTGAATGTAAACCAGCCAATACAGCATGAGAGGAAGTAGTTAGCCCAGCCTCTATTTTTGAGCCAACTGCGTGTGATTTCAGGGCTACCTAGAGATTTAGCTTAAGTGCTGTCTTCCTTACATCAAAGATGCAAATCCTGACAGGATGATAAAGAGAGCCATTGCCTGCAATATGATATACACATTCACTTTAGACATGCCAGGAAGCCCATCTGTTTACTTAATGTTTTATGAAAGCAGTCGAGAGGAAGAGCTTCTATTTGACTGGGGACTTATTTTATTTATTTATTTGCTCATATTTACAAAAATAAGTACAAATGATGTGGAAAAAATCAATCTTCTGGTAACGTAAGTTATCTAAATAGTCTTTCAAAGAGCAGTGTGTAGCAACAGGAGTGACAGTGACACCACTAATAACTCATGGCAAACATAACCTGCCACTATTAGGTTCTAAGGAGTTACTTTTGCAAACTTCACTTTCTCCTTCTTTTGCACTCTTCCTTCCCAGAGGCCACCATTTTCCCAAGACACAAGCTAAGATTTTTCAGGCTTCCAGGATGCTCATAAACTCACAGCATCTCCCCAAGTAGAGGAAAGCTGTATGTCACAGGCTGCATCTGATGTCAAGTCATTTGATGATGAGGGACCATGGTAGTTCAGAAGATGGAGGGGAGGTTCAGGGGACAATAGCTGCAGAGCAAGCTTCTGGCAGGAGTTCTCAATACAAATCACTTTCTAGGGCAGCACATCACCAGCTTCAGTGATGTACTACCTCTTATTTCAATATTCTGGGTGCCACAGTCTCTGTGACTTTGGGCAGTTCACAATGCTGCGCTGTTTTAATATCCCATCTGTCTCTGGGCACTGACATAAAAGCTCGCTTGGTGTAAGCTCTGGCAATTCAAAGATGCTACATCTTACATGCATGACCTATCCCAGCATGCGGCACTGCTGCTCTGCGTCGGAGGTAAAAGAATGATCTACAAGTTCTTGCCTCATATTATCTTCATTAGTAATCTATTATACTGCAGGAGAAGGGAAGATTGCACTAATATTTTGGACCCTGAAATGAACGGTCTGAGCCATGGACATATATCTCTTCCCCCTACTCCCTCTTTTTGGCAGCAAACTCTGACAGATGGCCACGGCATGCTAAAGCCATTGGTGCACATGAGCATGTGCCTTGACTAACCGAGCAGTGGCAGCTGGCTACTGCACTGGATACACCATGACAGTAGTAAAACTTCTGATGAAACAGCACCCTTTTCTTTATATCAGAACTGTTTCAAATAGCTTTGGGAGAAAAGTAAATAAAGGTTATTGCCATCTTTCCAGTAAGAAAAAAGGGAGTTCATTTGTTGAGATGTAACAGAATTTTGGCCAGCAAAGGGCCTGTAGTTATTTGCACAATTTTACTTGTACAGACACCCAGGTATAGACGCTTTCATGGAAACTCTGGCTACATAATAGTATTAATTTTGGCTGAGTCCTGAGACTATTTTCAGAAACTTTCAGAAATTTACAGGAAGTACCTTTCCTTCTCATTTATGTACAGTGTTATTGTTGTTTTTATGTATTAAACAAATAAACAGAGATACTTTTACTTTTCTTCTTCTCTATTTCATACTAAGAAAGGAGGTGTGGTGGAGAGGAGAAAAATCTTGGCTGAACTAGTTCAAAAACAAGGCTTATGGCAACCCAGAAGTTGAAGGCTCTTTCTAGAAAACCTGGTCTTAAGAGCAGTAGTCTCCTCTGAGACTGCCTGGGCTACTGCTTGTATTGTGGCAAAATAAACAAACAAACAGTAAAGTAAAGATGGGAAGGTCCCCTGAGATTCGGGTCTTTCGCTGTCTCTTTCATGAGTAATGAATGGAGTGACCACACAGACTTGGAAAACTGCAATGCTTGAATCTGCTGCTGACTTTCAAGCAGGCAAAGTGCAGGTTTATATGGGACTTCCTGGCAGTATTAGGGAGTCAATTAGAGGGGCTTCAAGGTAAACCAGGAGTTTTTATTGCTCACACACAGGGGAAAAATAAATAAAAGCTGCTCTTTACTCTCACTGGTGGTATGTAAGTAGAAGCTTGAATTGTACAAGAGAGTCCTAAGAAACTCCTGGAAAGGGTGTCTCTCCAGCTTGGGTGTCCAGATCTGCTGTCTTGAGACCATTTTATGAGCGTGAATTCAACACTCAGTAAAGTAGAGAAACTCCTGCTCAGTGGGCGTGCTTGAGGTGACCATATATCCCAAGGTACCTTCACATGTACCTGGGTGGTCTCAACCCCCTGAAAGGAAGACTCTTTCTGCTGAGACACACAAGGTACATGGAGAACATGTTGGCCAGTATAATAATACAAGGTCTCCAAACTTAAGTATGCTGTGTTACACTGATCATGGCTTTTTGTTCTTTTCTTTTACCTTGAGATATCCCAGCCCATTCTCAGAGCTCTGTAATGAAGTCTTTAAGGACTTACTGGAACAAGGAAAATAGGGACTTTCTTCCAAGCTACACATGGGGCAATAGGAAGAAATATTTACTAGGCAAAGGACATTTCATCCTGTCCTCTAAGCCTACCAGAGAAGACGAGACAGATCCTTTTCAATGCATTTTGTGGCTCTGGCACTGGTTCCCCTTTGCTGTCAGCAGATTACTTGGGTATGGCCTCTGTTTCCCTATTTCTGATCCTTCTTCTCTGCTTCATTGCCTCTTCTGAGAGGGTATAAGCAAAACTTTAAAGACTGTGGACAGACTTTGGCTGTTTCTTTGCAATTAAGCAATAGCTTTACACACTGTGTTCTTGGAGGTAAAAGATACTGTACTTTTCTTAGCACATGGAGGATTATACAGATTTAAGGTAGTTGTGAAGATAGAAAACTTTATAAAAGCTTTAGAATTAAATTGGGTACTCTAAGAGTAACAGAAAGAGAAGATTTCTGACTCCAGTGCTTTCATGCTTTGGTACCTTTCATGAGCAGCAAATACATTTTTCAAACCACTGTGAAGAATAAAAAGTCAAAGCTGATAAACATTTTAAAATACACAATGAAAGAAAGCCAGTGTTAGAAGCATACCATGAAAGAAATCCAATTCCCTTTGAAGCAGGCAACAGCCTCATAAAGAGGGAAAAGTATAAGAAAAATACTGAAAACTAAATCAGGTAATTAATGACTAAAAGAAAACCCAACCCTAGAGATGAAACAAAAGGAGGCTGCATGCTGAAAACCATACACATTAGAAGAGGAATTAAAACAAAATCAAACAATAACTTTGCAGTCTTCTCTACTAGCAGAGATTGTTCTGACCACAGTGCTCTATGCCTGGTGGGAATGCAGAACAACGGAGGTCTTTGAAGATTAATGGTTGTTAAAGTTAGAAGGGTCTTGTTGGACTTTCCACAGAAAATAAGTTGTGGATCCTCAGCCAGTAAGCGGCCACAAAATGTCACTCAGTATCAAGACTAAAATGCAAAGACGGAGGCCTTAGATTTGTTCTGTTTTCAACTAACTATAGGTTTCCTGAAGGAAACTAGATAGCTAGATACAGGAAATTTACAATAACCAGGACTGCTATTTATGAAGTGAATCATAATGGCTAATCCTGAATCCATTAGGCTGGCCTTAGGGTTTTTTTTTCCTTTTTCCCAATTGCAAATGAAAAGGATGTTTTTTGTTTTGTTTTGATTTTTGTGGTCAGAAATACTTGGCTTTTGGAAGTAAATCAAAATTGCAGGCAGTCATAAAATTTTGAGACCAGATTAATTTTGTTGAAGACCACATTATATCAGAAGACTGTTTTTTTTCCCCCAGATTCACCTCAGATGAATATCAGCTAAATCTTTCGATAGCTAAGAGATAACTAATTATTCATGCCTGCTGTGAGAGTAATAAGGAATGGTGGATCTTTGCATTACTCTTTCATGTTCCCATCAGGAACACCCTTTAACTGTAGAGCAAGGTGATGGAATAACATACATGCTTTCAGCTCCCGAGGGCTTCGGAGAGAAAGGGAGATACAGAGTTTGCTCATCATGAATCTGAGCAAAGACAGAAAAATAATCAGCTTTCTCAGCTTAATCAAAACCAGTTCCCCTGAGGAAGACCAATAGAGGTCCTATAGGAAATGCTGGGAAAAGTGTCAGCAATACAGACACCATGATGGGACTCTGAGCCACATTTTCTCCCATTCTTGTTTTTTCTTTGACTTGATAGAGCTATGAGCTTTAGGGTGCTGGCAGTACTGAGCTGTAGATGCAAATGGCCATGGTTTAGCTGTGCAGTGATTTGCAGACCATACGTGCTGGGTGATAATGACCAACAGTAATTGTTGGGTGTTCTGGAGGATGAGAAGCAGGCATGACTGTGGCAGGACTCCTTCCTTTAATGAGGAGCTGACATTCATCTTTAGTAACATGCTCGAATGCTCTTATATCTGACACTAACCAAAGGTACAGCACACAGCACGGTCACTTTTTCTGCAGTGTTTCTATGACTTTCTGCTCTCTGAACCAGCTGGATTCAGAAGAAAGGATTTTTCATGTTATCTGGCGTACATCCATTGTCCGCTTCCAAGAGACCATGTCAGGTGTGGATGATTTTCTCTGAAAAGTGGGATGTAAGTTTTATTCTGAATCAGATGAACAAGGCTGGTGTCCATAATACACAACATTACTGCAAATTGGAAAGGAAACCAAGTTTTATTTCTCAGAGCTTGCCGACTGCCATAACATCTTGACTTATTCCGCACATTCCCAACACTGTGCAGAGCCCTGAGTAAACTGACACAGTATCACAAATTAAAAATAAGAAATACTGCTTTAATTAAAACACTAGAGTGAATTTGTTCAATAATTAGCAGTTGCATTTGTCAGGAAGGTGGTAGGGTCTACTGTGTATGTTCAGAGAGGGACCGCAGGTTGCATGTACACTATCTCCCTCGAGGGCATGAAGCAAATTGATTAAACAGTACCACAGGTCACACTAAGATTTATAGCCAAGGTCTCTAATGTGTTTTTTGAATGAAAGAGTAATACCCCTATGGTTTTCACTTTAAAAGTTTTGGCAAGCTCCCTATTAACTCCACTCACATGCCATCATGGTGGGCAGTACTGGGAGGGTACTTTATTCTAAGGTACTAAAATCTATGATTAGGCAATGATTTATGGCTTTCCTTAAACTCTGAAGTGACTTTTTTTTAATAAGAGCATTTTTGGCTGGGCTAATTGAAGTAAAAGTTGACTGATTTATGATTTAATTTACAAAACCTTTTGCCACACCTTTAATGATGAAAACTTCTTTTCTTTTTTTTTTCTCCTCAAATGAGGCATATTTTCCATTACTGCTGTGCCAGTATGGCATTAGAAAAGCAGTTGCCATTTCAAACATCACTAAAAGGCTCCATTTCTTCTTGGAAGCTTTTTAAATTATATATTTAAACTCCTCTTTCTTCACCTCCCTCTCCCCTCAAACTGAAAAATAAACCCTATTCCTAGAGCATTTTAAGAGCTTGCATGAAGCCTTACTTTCTATCTTGCATACAGAAAGTCAGCGAGATTAGTGCTTGTTTTATTCTTTATAGAGCATGTGAACTTCTTGTGCTCTGCTACATACTCCCAAAAGAGTTAAATCTTATGATCAACCTCTTTAATAAACCACTTCAAGATGCTGTAAATGCAAAATTCTTCTCCAAGGCCAGTTTGGCATGGTAGCGACTACGATATTGTCATTGCGTGACTGATTCTATGGTGGTGTTTCTGAAGTGAGAGGGATGACACCAGGCTGAAATCTAACAGTTCCTTTGGCCTACAAACAAAACTCTTGAAAGTCAGTCTTCATGAGACATGTGCTCTGCTGGAGAGTGACAGTGGCTCATCCCTAACCATTCCTTTTACTGGAAGCTGATGTGCAGGAGGTTGAGATGGAGTAGAGGATGAAAACTTTAAAATCTCCTACATCTGTTGTGTCAAGACCATGTCTTTTGAAAATCTACCCAAATCTTTTGGAAACCTACTCAGTTTTAACTATGGTACAGGCATTTCAGGCAGCATGGAATGCAATTCTTCTGTTTTACAAGCTTTTCACAGTTCAGTTCTTGCTGCTCACCAACATTCCTGCTGTAATCTTTAACATTCACCATTCAACCAAGCCACCACAGGGATCTGCACTTTTCAGAGTCTCTGGCCTGAATTTGTTAGCAATGTTTTGCAAAAGGGTGTTTTGCACTGCCAGTACGCTAGCATCTGAAGTAGATTTCAGTGTTGGGTGATGCATATCATCAGTAAAATTAACTGAGGAATTGAAGAATGGAGCAACTCTGGTCAAATCAGACTCTCTTGAGTTATGTGCAGGGCAACATTTCGAACCACACCTTAGTCTGTATCTGTAAACAAAAGATACCAGTCATAGAGAGACCCTCAGATGATAGTGATTATTGACAGTAATTATGTTTGCTGTACTCATTGTTTTCAGTAGTTTCTGGCTATTTCATTAAGGAACAGTATTAAAGACATGAAAAAGGGAAGGACAAGCATAAGTATAAAACATGTTTGACTCCTCTAAGGCAAGCTCCAAAGCTGTAAAAAAATCAGCCTGGGGAGCGTTGTAAACAGAGCTTTATGGCAGAATGCCTTGCAGAGCTTCTCAGGAGTCACAAAAATCAGTAAACAGAGCCGTGACACATCAAAGTCCAAGACAACAATCACTATTTGGAGAAAGACAAGAGGGTTCTGGGAGATTTGACTCTTAAATGTTCACATTTGTCAGACAAATGGTTCACAGCCAGAACATGGGCCATGAGCCTGAAAATGAAATTAATTTCTTTTTAATGGCTGAGACAGAAAACTATTCTGTCTTTGCAATAAAGCTACAAGGTAATAGAATTTAAATAGGTGAAATTATAGGCTAAGCTACACTGAAGAACACTGTCAACTAAAAGTGAGTAAGCCCTTGGAAAAAACACCATTTCTAATATTGCTTGGGGGAAAAAATTATCAGTTAAAAAAAAGTCTTGTCTTCCCCTCCCTTCCCTTCCCTTCCCTTCCCTTCCCTTCCCTTCCCTTCCCTTCCCTTCCCTATTTTCTCTTCTCTCCCTCTCCCTCTCCCTCTCCCTCTCCCTCTCCCTCTCCCTCTCCCTCTCCTTTCCTTTTCTTTTTCTTTTTCTCTTTCTTTTTCTTTTTCTTTTTCTTTTTCTTTTTCTTTTTCTTTTTCTTTTTCTTTTTTTTCTTTTTCTTTTTCTTTTTCTTTTTTTTACTTTTCTTTTCAAGAATGAAGGAAAAAAGGAAGGAAAAAGGAGAATTCCGATCATAAGATTTTTTACTGGTGACGGGGAGAGTCGATGATCAGTCCGTATTTTCACAGGACTTTACCTCCAACAAGTTGAACAAATCACATACTTTTCACCCAAGCAATTCAGTGTAGGCTTTTAGGGAAAACTATATGTCGACTAGATGAAAGTATTTATTGGAAAGTCATAATAATATTTTTGATGTATTAAAAAAATATAACTCCAAGAAATGAAACTTCTGGAATATTTGCTGAAAATATCTTAGCATCTTCAGAGAAAGCAAAAAAAAAAAAAAAATCTTTTAGTTTCTCTTCTCACAAGAAAAGTGTCTTCTCTAGTAAGAGGCTTTTTAGGTATTCATGCAGCTATACTGATGTACATCCCCAGCATATACATTTCGGCAGGCACAGACAGATATACCCTCTGTCAGGACACACATTCATATCAGAGGACCACAAGAATGCACAAAGCATCAGGTAGCGATGCAGAGCGAGAATTGCAGTTCCTACAGTATCTGTAGGTAAATTCATAAAAAGGTTGTTTTTCATGGTGTGGTGTTTAATCACACTTTTGTTGATGAACTTCATCAGTAAAATGTTTACCTTAGAAACTTCCTCCAGGATACCTACAAACCTGTATTTAGAGCAGATAGATAGAAATTTCTTTTTTGTCTAGATTTTAACTGGTGCTTGGAGGGCATTGACTCTGATTTTTTTTTCTTTTTGGTGTGGGTCCTACTTGCATTATTGAAAAGAGTGTGCCCAGATGCTATGAAAAAGATATGCAGCAAAGGTAAAATCAAACAAGCAGTCACACAACAACAAAAGTGCCTCTACATATTTGCAGGCAAGTGAAATCTACCTGAAGGCTTCTTTGTAGGCATCTCTTCTGTAAAGGTTTTTATAGTTTTCCAGGGGACGAGTAATTCAACAATAGTTTTTATTCCAGTTGCTTCTGTGCTTTATCTGTGTTTGATATGAGAATTTGCTTAACATCTAGAACCTGCGTCAAACATTGTAGCTGAATACTACTTATTAAAAGCTCTTCTTGCTGAGAAATCCCAAAGATGCATTCCCTGTTGATTTGTTAATACTATAAGCAGTTCTGAGGACTGAAGCCAGAAAGGCAGGTCCAAACAAGGCTATTTAGCAATCTAGCAATTTTAACATGCTGTAATTCATTCAAAGCCCATTTGTCACACGGGATGAATAGTCTGAGGTGAACCTGGTTTTGTATTTAAACAGGGACAGCTGTCTTCCTGACTCTAAGCAGATGAGACTCAGAAAAGAGAAAGGGGAATGGTCTCAGAAATAGACAAGAGATCAGGCAGGGCATGGTTCAATACAGAGGTTTCCAGTTCAAACAGGAATGATAGTCATGTTCTATCATTCCACAGGTACATCCCCAGAACCAATTCCCTGTGCAATTCTTACTCTTACTTAGCAAAGAATCAGATCACGTGCATTACTGTTAACTTTCACTGGTGGCTTTCTCTGTCATTATGAATTATTCTTGCAGCTGAACAAGAGACTCTTTGGTTAAAAAAAATGAACACATTGGCATAATTGTATAGAGATTAACTAAAAATAAATACAAAATAAAAGCACTCTGTGGTGATCCCAGTATGACAAGAAAACTCTTGCTACAAGATCTCTCCATCCCGACCCTTTATTAGAAGCTGCTCTTTTTGATCCAAGCCTCAGTGAGCTTTCTTATATTTCTACATCATACTTCTTGCATTCTGAAGAAAGAATTTATGATTTCTGTTTTCTAGCTGAGAGAAAGAAGAATGCCCTAAAAGAGATCCAGAGCAAATTTTGGATAGGATCTTTCAGAAGTGCTCAGCTTTGAAAGCTAGATAGATAGGCACTTCTGAAAATGTTTCTGGGCAGTCTGTGCACATTTATTGGACTAGATATGATATAAAAAATAACTTGGCTTGAAATGAGCTGACTGCTGTTGTACAGAAAATCTTTAGGAGGACAAGGTAAATAAAACAGGGAATCTCCCAAGTTCACAAGTTGTCTTCTTTCCGGTCCTTGTATCTGACAAAAACCCCAGAACATTTAAAAACTCGTGTATGTGTATTTATCTGCTTACAGAATCATAGAATCATAGAATAGTTAGGGTTGGAAAGTACCTTAAGATCATCTAGTTCCAACCCCCTGCCATGGGTAGGGACACCTCACACTAAACCATGTCACCCAAGGATCTGTCCAACCGCCTTGAACACTGCCAGGGATGGAGCATTCACAATTTCCCTGGGTAACACATTCCAGCGCCTCACCACCCTCACAGTAAAGAATTTCTTCTGTATATCCAACCTAAACTTCCCCTGTTTAAATTTGAACCCGTTACCCCTCATCCTATCACTACAGTCCCTAATGAAGAGTCCATCCCCAGCATCCCTATAGGCCCCCTTCAGATACTGGAAGGCTGCTATGAGGTCTCCACACAGCCTTCTCTTCTCCAGGCTGAGCAGCCCCAACTTTCTCAGCCTATCTTCATATGGGAGGTGTTCCAGTCCCCTGATCATCCTCGTGGCCCTCCTCTGGACTTGTTCCAACAGTTCCATGTCCTTTTTATGATGAGGACACCAGAACTGTACACAATACTCCAAGTGAGGTCTCACGAGAGCAGAGTAGAGGGGCAGGATCACCTCCCTCAACCTGTTGGTCACGCTCTTTTTGATGCAGCCCAGGATATGGTTGGCTTTCTGGGCTGCAAGCACACACTGCCAGCTCATGTTCATTTTCTCATCGACCAACACCCCCAAGTCCTTCTCCGCAGGGCTGCTCTGAGTCTCTTCTCTGCCCAACCTGTAGCTGTGCCTGGGATTGCTCCGACCCAGGTGTAGGACCTTACACTTGTCATGGTTAAACTTCATCACTATATCTGTCTATGTTAGTAATCTAGGTTCATGAAATGTTGTTCAGAAAGTACTGAATCAAATGCATCTCTGCTATACTTTACGGATCTGACTGATGGAGGTTGCATAAGGAAATAATCAGACCAAATAAATTTCCAAACATTTATATTATTATAGTTTTAAAGTTTTTTTCTCCAGATTTTAATACCGTCTGGAGATGTGTCAGCTTCTTGCATTTGTGCAATTTAAAGACTACAAAATTTCTAGGATTAGTGGGACACTCCCAGCTAGGTCAGAGCATGTTATTATATGTCAAAGTCTGAAGCAGTGAGGAGCAGTAATTGCTGAGCTTTGACTGCATCCTGTCTACGCTCTGGGCGGTTGAGGGTGTGTATACGTGTATTTGTTTTATGCGTGTCTGTCATAACTTGCTTCAGGGATTCAACCAACCATTTGTCTGCAGCCTGACTTAGTAATAACTAAGGCAGAGGAGGGAGGGGGACCAGGGGGAAAAGGGAAGACTCTACAGCAACTTGAAAAATTTAAACACTAGAAGGGAAAGAAATTACTTAGAGGGTTTACATGGTGGAGTAATAGGATTAAATTCAGCTGGGAAAAATTGATGTGAAATAAGGAAAACATTCTTTTCACTAAAATGACATTTACAAACTGCTCTGGACAAAAGTAAATGTACAGCATGTAGCAAGTTTAAATAGATTGTCTGATTTTCTTATACAGCTTTTATTATGATTGTGGAGATCGATGTTGAAATTGAGAGATTCAGGGCCTCTTTCTTTCTCACAGACAAACTACTGTACTACAGTTGTGCAATTCCTACATCATCCGGCTTTGCTTTATCATCCAGTCTTTACACATGGCGTATTTGCCTGTTAATCCATCTATTGAAAAATACTGGCTAGCATCCATCTTTTACCTCTCACAGTAAAGGCTCTGTGGTCTAGGTGTTTTCAAACATGCATGAGACATGGAGCAAGTGCCCTGTATTATTGCTCTTCTGCTTGTCCCAGGCTTGCCCAAGGGTTTTGTAATCCGTCTCTTTGTGCCACAGCTCCTTTTCAGGTAGGCAGCTGGGCTCCTATGGCTGCTGCTGTCCCTTTTTTACCTGTTCTGGAAGAGCACAAGAAGGATTTCCAGGAACCACCAGAAAGCACGTGTCCTACTTCTTGAATACATATTGATGAATATGTTGGTGACCAGGGGGGTCCTGCCCTTTTGTTCATTCCTCTGTGCAGTATCAAAATAAACCCAGAGTTTCTAGTGGAGTTTTACAATCTGGGTGAACAAAACAGATTAGCCAACTGATCTGGTATGTTGTGTCAATCAGCAGTTAAACTGGATGCCTAAGGAAGGGTATAACAGCACAAACACACTTCCTTAGGATACTGTCCCGTATCTCCAGCAATTTGTGGCGCAGAGGTTTCCTGAGCCAGAGACAGTGGCAAATGCTCACAGCTTCTCTTGTAGAGACTACCAGAAGAAATGACAGTGATGCACCACGGCTCCTCAGGCACTCCAATGGAAGTGAGCAGTGAGTGAAGTAAGAAAGACAAACAGATGTCTTTCCCTAAAGCAAATAAAATAAAAACAATCTGGGAGGCAGATAAGGGGAAAAGATGTGAAAATGTTTGAGCCTATTTGCATTCCTTATTTCTACCACAAGATGTTTAAAATTTTAGCATATTCACACACACAGTAATTGATTTTCTATAACTATTCTGGATTTTATGCTTTATTTCCCATCCCTCCACACATATGAGGAAGTGTACTCACGTATTTTAAGCGTGTACGAATTAAGCTTCATTCTCTCTGCCCGAAGAGTGCTTTATCTGCTTCATGTCTTTAGCTATATTTCAGAGTTTCACAGAACAGTACGTAATTTCTATTTTCTTTTGCAAACAATCAAGTGTGCCTGTGTGGCAAGTGAAGTGTCACCCAGTGGAATTACAAAGTGGAACCTTGCATGGGTTCATCTTCTTCAACTATAAGCTCTTGGCTGCAGATGTAACAAAAGCAGTCACGGAAAATTTCAAACTCAAGTTGCCTGAATAATCCAGGGCAAAACTCTAACCCTATATCACCAGTTATGTGACAAAGTTGTTTCATGTCTCAAGCTGCACTTGTTATATGTCTATATATGGAAATAGAAAAAGTCATTGTCTGGAGTAAAACTCTTGTAAATTAAGAGAAATAGTCACAAGAACCTGATAAATGCTGCTAGTATCCTTTTAATACAGGTCTATGTGACTCATCTATTTCTAATGTTAGTAGGCTGTGCCTTGATCTAAGAAGTTCAGCCAGCCATGGCTAGAAAAAGCAGAAGAGAAACCAGCAATTGTTTCAGACCTCCTTAATAATTTTAATGAAGTATTAAGTCCCCTAGGCCAGAGAGGCTATTCCTAATTTCCAGATATTTCCAAACAATTTAATCACATTAAAGTCTAACTATATGTAGACTCTATTTTTCTGCAGTTGAATGAGCATTTAACAATGTGAGAAGTGTCAAGTGAGTATCATTGAGGAGAACTAGATATACCCCTATAAATCTACTTGGTGTGGAAAAAAATCCGCTTAAAAGCAGACAGCAGGAGCTTGAAACTGAGTATACTTGGGATGAAGCCAAGAGATGGTGCTCTGTCCTGATCTGGGGTGAGTAGTTTTCAGGGCCTGGCTGAGGTGCCTGTCAAGTGTGGAGCAAAAGTTTTAGCAAGGCGAGCAGCAGAAAGCTAATACTTCAGTCTAGGATGCTGAGTCAGATTTAATACAGAATTTAATTTACCCACAGCTTTGCTCGAAACATTATAAGATATCAATTGCTGAAATAAAAAAAAAAAGCAAAGGAGCAGTCAAACTTATTATCACTTGTTTCTGTCTACATTGGCTTTGGGAGGGTGAATTCAACCTCCAGTCATACTGAGTCATTTCCTAGGAACTTTACAGCAAGCATAAATAGATCCAGATGGTAGGTTTAAGGAGGGCAAGGGGAATGTCTTCTTACTCCTACTGTGCCAAGAACACTTTGGCTCCTGCTGCTCAATAATCGAATAATACCTAACAGGATCTTAGGCTTCCAAACAAGCAGTTGTAGGAACTTGGATGTCCACAAACATTTGCTGCTGTCCTATGTTGCGTCATTCACCTTGATACAACCCCTCAAGGTGACATTGCCTGAATTGCCAAACTCTCTGTCAGACTCTGCTGGTTGTCTGGTTGGACCTCAGCTCTTACTCAAGCCAAGCTCAGTACCACTCCATCATCACTGTAAGTATCTTTTCACTCTCTTCAAACTGATGGACATAACACGTCATGATACAATGGCTATATCAGTCCCACTAAGCATTTCCCCCTAAAACTTGTTTTCTTGAAACCTTTCTCAGAAAGAAAAGTTTAGACATTAGGAAACATCACAATGAATTGATAACATTTTCTTATCTGTTGTATAGGCTAGAAGTTAAAGACCTAAAGCTGCATTTACTATCTATTCAGACCTCTTGTTTTAGAAGCTGCACATACCACATCTATGCAAAATGTCTTCTTTCCACAAAATTATTTAGCCAGATATAGACAATAAAGAGGCAATGTTATTGAAGTTTTCCATATAATAGGTAAACAATTATCAGCCATTGTTTCTAATGTTCAATATATAATTATGAACCTGCCAAAGTGCAGATTATTGGTGCCTCCCCCATACCAAATGAGTGAGTAAATAAGTAATTTTGGTGTTGCAGTGTAAAGAAAATTCCCCAAACCTCATGCACTATATACATCCCCAATTATTCAGAACTCTTTAAACCAAAACTCATATATTCAATACTAGATACTTCATCTTAAACATTAAATGATTCTGTGTGCACTGTATAATTTCTTACATTGCCCTGATTAAACTCTTAAAGACCTGCCCAAGCATGCTTTGACCTTAATTAGCAGAAAACTTGAGAGGACTTCTTTTGAGGGGTAATCATTTATTAGGATTTATCAAAATCACATTCAGGAATTAGAAAGGGATATATTGTGGGTATTGCTCCTAGAATAAGAAATAAGTATGTAATACTGACTGGCAATGTATTTCTGAAGCTCAGCCATGTTGTGGAAATGGGGAGACAGAAGATAGAATCATAGAATCATAGAATAGTTAGGGTTGGAAAGGACCATAAGATCATCTAGTTCTAACCCCCCTGCCATGGGTAGGGACACCTCCCACTAAACCATGTCACCCAAGGATCTGTTCAACCTCACCTTGAACATCGCCAGGGATGGAGCATTCACAATTTCCCTGGGCAACACATTCCACTGCCTCACCACCCTCACAGTAAAGAATTTCTTCTGTATATCCAATCTAAACTTCCCCTGTTTAAGTTTGAACCCATTACCCCTTATCCTATCACTACAGTCCCTAATGAATAGTCCATCCCCAGCATCCCTATAGGCCCCCTTCAGATACTGGAAGGCTGCTATGAGGTCTCCACACAGCCTTCTCTTCTCCAGGCTGAGCAGCCCCAACTTTCTCAGCCTATCTTCATACGGGAGGTGCTCCAGTCCCCTCATCATCCTCATGGCCCTCCTCTGGACTTGTTCCAACAGTTCCATGTCCTTTTTATGTTGAGGACACCAGAACTGCACATAATACTCCAAGTGAGGTCTCACGAGAGCAGAGTAGAGGGGCAGGATCACCTCCCTCGACCTGCTGGTCACGCTCCTTTTGATGCAGCCCAGGATACAGTTGGCTTTCTGGGCTGCGAGCACACACTGCCAGCTCATGTTCATTTTCTCATCGACCAACACCCCCAAGTCCTTCTCCACAGGGCTGCTCTGAGTCTCTTCTCTGCCCAACCTGTAGCTGTGCCTGGGATTGCTCCGACCCAGGTGTAGGACCTTACACTTGGCATGGTTAAACTTCATCAGGTTGGCACCAGCCTACCTCCCAAGCTTGTCAAGATCCCTCTGGATGGCATTCCTTCCCTCCAGCATATCAACCGAACCACACAGCTTGGTGCCATTGGCAAAGTTGCTGAGGGCGCACTCAATCCCACTGTCCATGTCACCGACAAAGATGTTGAACAAGACCGGTCCCCACACCCATCGCTGAGGGACACCACTCGTTACTAATCTCCAGGTGGACATTGAGCCATTGACCACAGCTCTTTCTGTGCAGCCATCCAGCCAATTCTTTATCCACTGAGTGGTCCACCTATCAAATTGATGTCTCTCCAATTTAGAGACAAGGATGTCATGTGAGACAGTGTCAAACGCTTTGCACAAGTCCAGGAAGATGACCAACTGCTCTTCCCCTGTCCATCAGTTCTGTAGCCTCATCATAGAAGGCCACCAGATTGGTCAGGCAGGATTTCCCCTTAGTGAAGCCATGCTGACTGTCACCAATCACCTTCTTGTCTTTCATGTGCCTTAGCACATGATAAGATAAGCAAGCAAATACTCTCTTATGGATTACCTTCTACTATCCCAGCTGTGGCACCATGTAACATTGATGGTTCCCTGAGGCTTCAGTGCAGTGAATTAGCAAAGAGTTCTGTAAAGGAAGCTGTTGATTTTCTTTTTTTTTCTTTTTTTTTTTTTTTTTTTTTTTTTTGATAGGGAAAAATAAGAAGGAGAAGTAGGGGGAAGGAAATAGCCAAAAAATACAGTTAATGCAAAACGGAATACTTCTTTTGAAAATGCCTAGTTTACTACAAAATCTATCTTTATGCTGATGCCACTGCTTTACTTTTCAAGGGACATGAAGCGTTGACACAGCACAATGAAGTCTTTTAAGACTGGTTCCACAGTTAGGCAAGTAATCAAGTCCAAGTACCATGCATCCAACTGGTAAATTCTTTGCTTCTGTGCATGTTAAAATACCCGATATGTCACTGGCACAAGCGAAGCAGGTTTGATAGCATCCGCAGGAAGGAGGCTACTTATTTTTTCATGCGTAATTTATCACCACAGGTATTTTTGCCTACCTATGTGTCCTCTGCTTAAACTTCTAGTAGCACGTACATTTGCAGCTGGACGTGCTGTTGCTGTAGTAATCATGCTCCACCCTTCAGCCCACTGGCAGATCTTGAAACAGGATGTCAGCATGAGGTACCTCTCTGCAGAGCTACTGTCTATCAGAAAGAGACAGCCTTGAAACACCCTGTGGGGCACTCTTTTAGAGGAACATGGGTAATTACTTAGGATATTTAAGTATAACATTAAATATTTACTTCTCCTGAGAAAACATTTAAAGTGGCAGTGCTTTATACGATTTCTGCAAATGCAAGCTCACAAGCTTGGCTGGGACATTTTTCTCTTATTCTTCATAAAATTAAAGTTCCACCTCTTATTTCACACATATCTACCTTTTTGAAGTTTATTGCTTTTCACTAAACACCTTACCAAATTACATATTTTGTATAGCAAAGAGAATGGTTCTGAAACCCTCTTTTCATCCCAGCTTTGAGCCTGTTTGTCAAAACTCTGCAAGTTTTGAGGAATTTTGCTTCTGATCACCATGACAAACTTTTCATTCTCTCTGAAATATATGTAGGTGCACGCACCCTGTGATTATCACCGTGCAACTGCTTTTGACTTGCTTCACTGCTTTTGCCTTGCTTCACTGTTGTTGCCTTGCCTTGCCATGAACGGGCATGGGAAAAAGTCATAAAGATCACTCTGAAGAAGATGTGATGCATCTGAAACACGACTTGTAGCTCAAAGTACGTGTGTATGTGCACACACCCCTTTGCTCCAGACATAACTCACTGTTCTTTACAAGTCTAACCAATACTCTCTTCCCACACACTCCAAGTAGTTCCAGTTTGACATGTTATCTTGCAGTTTCAGTTGTGAATAATTCCCCCTTCCTGCCACCTCATTCCTTGTATTATACGGTTTAATAACTGGTGTCTGTTGTGACAGGAGAGCCGATGAGGAAGAATGTCATAACACATCTATTACGTATCTTCCTCCACCTGGGAAGGTTTTCCTCCATCTATTTTTTTGGTGACTTGGCTTGTGTGGGAAGATTTAGGGAGTGTTGAGACATGGAAAGTTAAATCACCAATTATCCAGAGGTCATGACAGTCAGCCAAATTGTGTGCTTCCCTTTCCACCTCTACACCCACTAAACTGTCCTGCTGCTGACCCTGAAATGGAAAGACCACCCTCCTTCAAAATGAAATCAAGTCCACAGAATTTGCTCATCCTTGGGCCTCTCCCAAACACTCATGCTGCCAAACATGCCTAATTCTGCAGTAGTTTCATAACCTGGTGGGCTTCTCCTCTCTTGCGACCTGAGCTGAGGTCATTGCATTCATTTCCATTTACGAAGTTGTCTTATGTTTAAGTCCATGTTGTCCCAGAGGCAAATGTGTGTCTGGGTTTTTCCCATTGTGTATGCGCTGCCCTCCTCACACAGATGAGGTTTTTCTGGCAGCCTTATGTCATGTTGTTATGCTTTGAATAATTATTTTCTTAAAACTTCTCCAGTCCAAAGTTCACTTTTTTCCCTTCTCTCATGCTCTCTCCCCTCCCTCCTTTTTGACTCCATTGCCATCCTCAGCCCCTCCAGTTTATCTCTGTGTTATTCTTGGCCTGTCTAGGTGCCGGCTGGGAGCTAAGTTAATTTAGGTGCTTGTCTGCTTGTCTGTCAATTTCTATCAAGAGTGAAAAGAATGGCATGTTAATAAATTCAAAATTATGTCAGGCATGAAGCAGACTCTTATCCCATGCTGTTTATCTGGCAGCAGGTGAAAAAAAAAAGACCAATAAAAGAGAAGAAATACAGCCTTTCACATGCACACACTTTGAAAGGAAGACGAATGGCTGCGCATTACTGTCAGGTGGCCAGCACAGAATTAGCTGGTGGTCTCAGGCCAGACCTTATGGGGTAGGTGTCCACATTACAAAAACCACAAGCACCATTCAGTCTTTTTGGCAGCTGCGTACAAGGACTGATGTTCACTCTCACTGGTTTAGGAGAGTCACTCGGTGAGAATTAGGGAACGGAAATGAGGAGAAGAGGACAAGTTTGTTGTGCTGCTGGTCAGATACCTTTGTATCATTCATAAAAGTTGTGGCCTCCATAGACAGCAGCTTGGCATTTGCTAGGAAAATGGGACCTACTGAGTTCACCTAGTCCTTGGAAGAGTCTGCTGTGGATTTGTGAAGTTCAGCATGAGTACTGTTGTACTAAAAAGAAGAAAAGCTTCAAATAAGGCTATAGAAATTGGGCCTATGGCATCCTGGGTATTTTGTTCAGCTTTCTAAGGGAACTAAGTTAAGCTTTGTCAATATATTTTAGATAGCTCAAAGCCTCATATATTGGGACTAATTGTAGAAAAGATGTTCTAGGATGGCAGTGTTTAAGAATAAGATGGGTTTGGAAATGTCTAGAAATCTACCCAGATTCTGAAGCAAACAAGACAGGACCACCTGAATAGAAAGAGGTAAAATCCTCCCTCCCTTTCCTTTTAGATTACTTTACTGAGCTTCACACATGTAATTTCCTTTTCTTTTCACTGAGAAGCTTAATGACGTGCCTCTCAGGCTTCAGGGCATGGTACTCCTCAGGCTTAAGGAAGAACCTCCTTCCCTCTGTAGATGTGTAAACAGTTCCTCTTCACTCACTTTTGCTCCTGGAAGAGAATAGAAAGCTGTGTCTTTCTTTATAGCTTTGGACAGAGTGTGCAATATGAACTTGGATGAGATTATCATCCATATCAAAGAAAAAGCTGTGACTTCAGAGAACTGAAAAAAGTAATTTTTTTTTCTTTTTTCTTTTTTTTGTTGCTGTGTTCTTTTCCCCTTCCAATGTCTTCCTATTTATCCGCAGTTCTCCTAGGCAATTGACTTATAAAATCATAGACTTGCAAAGAAGTGAGAACATCTTAGTGACATCACTGCCAATGCATCCAGATTTTAAGGGCTAAACTGCTGAACTGCATCAGCAGCCCAGATTTCCAGTGGACTTAACCGAATGCAAGATCTGCATTTAACAGCTGGGTAGTTATTGAAATATTAAAGCCTTACTATGTAAGAAGAAGACTTCAAAGGTTTGGCATTAGTAATGAGTAGCAAAACATATGTAATTAATTAATGGACCGCAGCATGCCTTTCAGCAGCATTGAATAATGTGTTTGATTATGCATTTTCTCTGTGTTTATGTGTATTTATAGCTATATAAATTAGATATGTATAATTATGTATAATTACACACATTTGTTTACAGATGTGACTAGGAGTTTCCCATAACTGCCGCTGCATTCTTGAAGTCACACACTAGTTGGTGAAGATACGAAAGATACTTCCAATACCATCTGGAAGTTTATAGACAACAGCTTTGATTTAGGCACCTGAGGGACCCACTGAATACATCACCACTGTATTTAGTGTGCAGTGGACAATTGCATGCAAACTGTGAAGAAAATGTACACTTGGTGTTTATATATATTAAGCTCCTAATTATTATTAATATTCTCAATAATATTTAAAACTTGTCCAAGTTACAGTGTCCAGTAATGGCCTCAAGGCATAAATCACAATCTAAGGATTTTTTTTTTCTCAAAGTTGTCTTTTTGTTTGGTCTTTTTTTTTTACTTTATTTTTTACTTCCTTATCCTTATTGAGCCTTCTTTCCAGTTCTCCACTAATGTCTTACCTGTTCATGCTGATTCTTGCTTTTATCCACACCATGACTTAAAACTGGAGAAATTAAGTTCCTAAAATCCCAATTCCAAGTATCGCTGTTCACCATGACTACTTATTTCAAGCACTTGCATTAATAATACCTGCCCTGAAAAATAGGCATTTGATAAGATGACAAAATCTGTTCTGAAGGAAAAAATGATGGAACAAGAAAGAAACAAGTCGAGTGAAGTCTGTTTTAACTGAAGAATACAAACTAGCCTGGTTTTCTAAGGAAATGGGACTTCCCTCATGATACCTGTTTGACCATCTGCATCTTTCAGATAGTTTTTGAACCCACAGGCTGAATCCACCAGGTAAACCTGACAAAGAAATAGTAGTCTTAGACAGTAAGCTACTATTGCCTGTGAAAATAGGTACCCTGGAGGCAGGAGGAAGAAAGACACCCTGGCAAAGCCCTGAAGGAAGGGCTCAACCTTTACTTGCTGCCTTAGCTGCATGTAACAAGTGAGAAGTAGCTGTTAGTCAAGCGAACAAGAAAGCCATAGTCTGACTCTTCACAGTACTGCCCATCTCCTGCTGAGCTAGCAAGGCTCCCAGCAGTATGTAGGAGATGAAGAGGGCTGAAGATATCATGGGAGTGGGTGGTTTCAGCAGGGTGGAACATATTACTGTCACATTCAGAGAAGTTCTTCAGTGTGGCAGAGAAGACTGGAGTTACCGTAGTGTGAGGTTATAGGGCATGCGGAATATGCATTCATAAGAAACTAGGCTTTGGCAGTCCCAGTGCTCGTAAACCAACTTCTGTTTTCAAGCAGCTGGGTCTAAGCTCATCACAGCTCTATGGTGGGTGACTGGCGTTATGCAACATAATGACAATAGTGAAAACAGTAAGGCTGCTTCACTGCTTGCAGGCTTTCTGCAGAGTGCTATTGGATTATGTCCATAAATGACCACAACAAAGAGCTGTGGTGTGTCCTACAGAAAACAGACATCAGTTCAACATGTGTAAACAAGCATAGTGTCTTTTGCATTGAATTCCACTCTTATTCAACATATCTTTTACAACAACAGACCTCATCCCTGCAGAGCAATTTCTTTCCCATGTGGTCTGTTTCTGATTACCGTAAGAGAATGACGTATAGAAATGACACTGTAATAAAGATGATGGATAGCCAATGAAGCAGCTCAGATTAGGAGGAAAGGAAGCTGACTACTGAAGTTTGGCTTAGCAAAAGAAACCCAAAACACAAACAACAATATAAGGTTCTAACTGTGCGTGTAAAAGCCACTCGAAATTCTTGTACTGGTATTCCTGTTAATATGCCACTCATAGTGTGTATAATAGTGATTTCCCAGTAGAAACAAAGTATTCAAATGCATGTTAGGGGACTTTTAGATCTGGCCTTTTGGTCAAGCGCTTACCCTGAAATGTCTTCATCTCTTCTAAAATTCATATTCCCCAGGGAATAGGAAAAAAAGATAAAGCAGTTTTAACCAAACAAGATTCTCTACAGATAAAGATTTTAGACTAGGGTGTTAGCAAGTCTGTGGCTTCCTTAAGCTCATACACAGATTTTACAGACCAGACTGAGTCAGCCTAGCGTGGGATGACTGGATGACTTTATATCCTTAATCAGATTTTGAGTGAATAGTTATTTTCCTTCTGTTTACACCTGAGGAAAAAGCTTACAAGTGTTTGCACCACCTTCTAAGCAAACAAAATGAATCGGGCAGCAGCAGCCTGGAATACTTTAGAGTACTTCTGATTCTGCAGGGATCTTGTCCACTTTTGCTGTGTTTTAATTAGAGGTAGCCTTTCATTTTAGAAGGTGGTCCAGCGTGCAATTTTGAAAATGAAGAAGTTGAGTAGAAGAGAGGAGGAGACTGTGCGAGAAGGGGGGTGGGGCAGAAATATTTATGTAATGAGTCTAATAGCTCAGCTGTCCAAAAGTTTCCCTGAAGACATTCACTTCTCATGTCTGTGTGAGCTCCTACAGAAAGGAGTGGAATGTGGCATAGTTTTCCATAAAATGCTCCAGACAGAGGAGTGATCCACTGCTCCATGCTGGTCTTCTCCTCTGCCTACAGGAGACTATGCTACTTTAAGTCCATGGCCAATTTCTTGACTTCCTTGAATTTGGATGGGGCTTTGAGCAACCTGGTCTAGTGGAAGGTGTCCCTGCCTGTGGCAGGAGGTTGGAACTAGATGATCTTTCAGATCCCTTCCAACCGAAATTGTTCTATGATTCTATGATATATGCTCAGAAATTGATTTGATATGATGTTATTCTGCTGCAGAACTGGAGATGATGTTAGCCGAATTCAGTTCCGTTGCTCTTTTTAATCATTTTCACTGCACTGAAGTAACCCAAGATCAATCTCATTCATTCTCTGCATGTATTGAAGAAGCAAGTGTGTCTGACCATGGAAAGCAAAGAACTACATAACACATTCAAAGTGAGGGCTCATGAAAGGGATATAAAGTGTCAAATTCTTTTTTAAAAATCTATTTCAAGAAAGTGGTTTAGTGCTTGATAAATAAGTTGTATTGATGGCCAAATGATGGGCATCTGACTGACAGAGCAGGTTGTCAGACATTAATCTTTCACCTGTGTCAGGGATGCTACTGGCAAATTTGCCTCCTCTGTTAGCAGTGAATCTTCCTCCAGTGGTAAGATTGTAGCTGAGGTCTTTCATTTTCTCTACAGATTTCCTATGACAGTGCAATCTGTCCTACTAATGATACTAATGCTAAGGAAGAAAGAAACCTGTCTCTAAGGTGATTGTGCCAACATTTATTTCAGAGAGTTTACTGAACAGCCGTCATAGCTGGCTGCTTTTGAGTCAGTTTATCTGAACTTCACTAAAATGTTGTAATTTATGTCCCTTCAGTTCAACTAGTTGACTCTCAGTCACACAGCTGTAACAATTTTTGACATTTTAGTTGGGTTTTGTGTAGTTTACAAATTTTCTGCGATTTCTTATTATGCACTCTAAATAGTTGAGGCATTGCTTAAAGGTTGTTCGTGGTTTCTCTGTTATGATTTTTAAATCAAAACCAGTGCCAGCCAATGTGTCATGTATCTCAGCACATGTAACCATTCCCTAAAGCAAATTGATCTTCACACTCTAGCAAACACAAACAGTGTACAACAGCCCTTGAACAGCACATAAGCTGAGAACAACTGTTTCTGGGGCAGCACTGCAATGATAGACTTACATGTATGCCCTACTGAAAAAAAGAAGTGTTTATAAAGACACAGATTTTTCAGCTTTAGGATTCCCAAGAGCTGTTAGAGATCAGCTTAAAGTAAAAAAATAATTAACTATGTCAACAAGAATAAATTAAAAAAACCTTTGCATGATTCCATACATGATTGATGAGTAAAAGTTTTGTAGCCAAAACACCACTAGTATTCATGGAAATTCATCTCCTGGCACTGGCTGATGAAATTTTGCCGGCATCATTACTGGTTTTGTTCAGATTCTGAAGTGTCAAGAGTGAAAAGACCAGCCTACACTAACTTGTAATTTAAAAATGGTTTATGCATTACCCAGACACTAAACACTCTTGTTTCCTTTTTTCTCCTTATTGGATGGCTATAAAAGCTTTCTCGGGCAGGAAATACAGTTTCTTTTGTATTTTGTTCTGGGAATATCTGAAGTAAAGGGAAAGTGTATCACATTGGCATACAAAAGTGTGAAACTTCACTGAAGTTAAAGTTCAAGAACCTATGGACTTTGCTGGACTCCAGGTTTTGTCACATGACCTAAATCATACTCTTCAGAAGGCCTTCAAAGACCTTCTATCTATCTCAGATCACACATCAAGTATTCAGTACAACTTCTTAGATCTACTTTTTGAGAAAATAAAATTACATTTCTGGTTGTAGACAGATGCTCTCATAACTAACTGGAGCAGAACAAGTGAGAGAATGAAGAACACTGAACCAAATCTCATATGCCTTCTCTGTTTTGTGTTACATGCTTCCATCATTGCCTTGCTCCTTAGCCTAGCCTATTTTTGAAAGTGGAGGGAAGAAAGTTTGAAGATTTTTCTGGAGTAGCTAAAGCAGAATTTGATCCTAATCTCACAAAGAATTTTATTCCCATCAACTGTCCCACTCAATTCTGCAGAACCAGAAAGGCTGAAATCCTTGAATAAACTGTAAAGTTGTTGAAACAAATGTTTCAGTGGTTCTTTAAGCTCTACCCCTACATCTTTGTCAGGTCATTCATTATTACTGCTTGCCCACTTCTGAGAATAAAACAAATCAGGTCCCAGCGCCCCATTAAAATTACGAGAACCTTAGTGACACGTTCTGTCTCGTTTTCCTTCAGGGAATATTGAATGTATCACTGAATAAGCCACAAGTACCCCATGATTTTGCAAAGTAAACAAGAGTGCTTCATATTTTCTCCATACCATAGCAACATTAAAATTTGGCTTTGCACAGATTTACTGTACAGATTTACTCTCTAGGGATTAACTGTTGTTGAAAACAGAGGTTACTTATTAAAAAAAGCCACTACCTCCCTATGAGGAAAATCAAAAGTAGGGTTAAGGCCCCCAGGCTGAAGTTTTCAAAAAGAAGGAACCTGACACTGAGGTTCTCAACCTGTAAGAATACTTAACTGCCTTATCTTTAAGGTGCCAAGTACCTGGAGCTTTGAGGTCAGCAGTGTTGAGGTCACCAGCATCTGCTTAAGAACCAACGTTTTTGATAGTATTGAAAGTGCTTTAATATTTTAGGCATAGTTCTATGCTTCATATTTTTTATAGTCTTGGCTGATGGCTTTTGGCAAAAATGCTATGCTTTCAGGAAGGGTTGTGGAAAGGGTCATAATTTGGTCATCAACATTTGATGCATCCCAGAAGAGGACATAAAAAGGTATCATGCTAGGAGTGATGTGTTGTTGTTGGCTGTCCATGTCTCCAGCTGTGATTGAAATGGATTCAGCATTTTAGGAGTGAGAATAAAAAAGTAAATTATTAAGTCCCATAGCTGTTTTGTGTTTGGTTCTAAAAATTATGGACTACTGTGATTTTCAGTCAGAGATGAGATTATTTTGTCTGTTTGATCACTTTGAATATTTGCCAGTGATATTTCTTTCAGTGGGAAAAAGACCATGGTAAATGTCTTACTTTACATATTAAGATTTAAACGAAAAGTAAAGGTACCTCTCTGCCATTCCAGACTACATGGTACTCTTCATCTAGAAATAACTGGTGGGCAGCAGAGCAGCCAAGAATCTAAAGCAGCAAAACTTAATCCATCCTTCCCACATCTTTTAAAGTCTGACCTTCTGCAAAGTTCTTCACCTTGCCTGACTTTACAGTGCTATTTAAGTACTATGTATAATAGAAAATTTTTTTTTTTTAATTCATTAGTGTCCAGTTTCCTTCTTTGATGTTTTTTTAAATTTAATGTGCTATTAATACATTATGTCAAGTCAGAAAAGATGAACAGGCGGAGCAGTCGCCTAGCAAGACTAAGTCTAGTTTTTGCATTTCAAGATGATTGTCTGAAATTGTAGCCTGAGTATATCTCCCTTCTCTCATCCTTCTCCACATAAATCCTTTTACCCTTTTTGTCCCCTCAACAAATGCCCCTAAAGGGGGCAGACAATGTTGTCACAGCTGAAGCTAACCCCTAGATTACAACTTTGCTGCATGCTTCCCAAAAGGCGGCTTTGTACTTGTAAACACCTCTTCTTTGGAGAAGAGGTTTGATCATTCCTCTGATTTCTTCAAAGACATCTATGACAGTGACCTGAAGGCAACTGCATTTGTTCATATGGAACTAGTTTGAAGTTACGAATTAATTTCACATGGAACAGACAGGTAAGGCTTCAGACAGACCAGTTGTCAGATTGTCAGTAACATTTGAACAATCTAAACAGGACCTCAAGTAAAGATTAAAGGTGAAAAGCTCCACACCAAAGTAAAAGTCTTGCTCACCTGACTAGCCCAGTTGTAAGTAAGCTACAGTACGGATGAGATTGTGTGGACTGGTAAAGACACAGTGGTGAGAAACGAGATGTATAAATAAATTCTCAGGAACTAGAAGAACATATAAGAAGAGGCAAGAGTCTGTTTTGGATTGGATACAGGTCCGAAAGTTGATAGCCATATTTTTTCAGATGAGTATCAGTTCACTTACTCTTTGAAATATGTGGTTGACTGTTGCCTCAGCAGTCAATTATCTTTGCCTGGAAAACTGGAAGAAGTGTGCAAAGTGATTAAAAAACCCCCCATCCTGGATTACATTATCTTTCATATTTTGCCTTTTCTTCTGTGGGGTGCTGGACCACTCTAGGATATAGACTTTCAGGCGAGATCACTTGGTCCAGTTTCCGTTGATGGACTGGAGTAGCAAGCTGCTTCTGTATAGGCCAAATTTCACTTTCATACATGATGGCATAAATTCAGACATATCTATGCAAATCTTAAAGGTATCCTTCTGTTTAAACTTCTGTGGTAGAGAAGTTAATTCAGTCGGAGTACATGCATTACAGAAAATTTATAAAAATTCAGAACAAACCAAGTTCAGTTAAAACTTTGAGATCTGGATAGACAAATAACAGTTACAATCCTGGTCTCTTTGATGAAGAGATATTATAAGTTGCGGTCAGTATTTGAAATATTACATTTTAATCAAAAAATGAACCCCCAGGAAACTTTATTCTCTTAATAACATCCCATGGCGTCAATGTTAGTGGTAAGTACTACCCACGCAAAACCCTCTCTGCAGTATTCTGTGGTTTGCCTAGAAGGCCAAATAATTACACAGACTTGGTTTGTTAGATCTGAAGACATCCCACAGTGAAGTGGGATGCATAATAAGCTACTTCAAAATCTTTCACTTGAATCACAGAAGAAAATCAATTTCAGTTTGAGTATTATACATGGAGTGAAGACATAGAAGTACCTTTCACTGCCCACCTTATCTGCCCACCCACAATCCCTGACTAGAAGGAGAACAGATTTGTTTTTTTCTATGCCAGTAGCTCATCTTGTCTTGCTTGCATGACAACAGATGTGCTGGTAAGACGGTAACTTTGAGGGACAGAAACTCAGACTGATGGTGAGAATGTATGTTACCAGTATCCAATGGCATTCTCACAGCTTTAAAGCTTGGAGTTTCTTTTTAATCCAGTGATGTGCACTGGGTTATATGGAGGTGTGAAAGGGTGGAGCGGAGGAATAGGAAGACTTCATGTGGGGACAAACAACACTGCTGGGTTGCATTTGGAGATTGTTAGTTATACTACATTCAATGTAGGCATGCCTAACTAACAACACCCTTTGGGGCCCCTTTCACGCTTTGCAACCTTGTGTGCAAGATGCAGGGAAGTTACAGATGAGGCAAGCAGCTACATCACAGAGCGAGTGGTGCTACAGAGGTAACTGGGCAATTACAGGCCTATTCATGTGAGGCTGTAAAAGCTTGTTTGAGTCTTACTTTCCATCTCTGAAACCTCTATAGTCTGAATTCTGCCAATAAAAGAACTCTGTTGTGCTCCCCACGTCTGCTGTGCTAATTCCCCCTGCTAACCTCCACTGTCACACACTATGTTTTCTACTTTGGCATTGGAATCAAGACAAGCTTAGAATAAAACAGCAGGAATTAATGGCAACACTAGATATCTGTCTGCCTTTGCAACCATTCCCTTAACCTCCTGGACAAAACCAGGCAAAGATGGTTCAACAAAGAAAGTCTTGGGAAAGTCACAGTGAAAGACAGTGGGAACACACACTGAAAATGTATTTGTGCAGTGTCGCAGTGAAGGTTTTGAGCAGAAGACAGTGGTGCAGCCCAAACATGTCTGCAAAGCAAGAGAGCATTCTCCAGTGAAGGCACAGCATGGTAAGAATAAATGTATGGAACTCCAGATCTTATCAAGATGGCTACTAATTTCTGCAAGATTTGGATAACCCTTCTTTAAATCTGAAATGAAAAGACTGTAGTTGATGTCATCTAAAGTTACTGTAATTTTTAGTCTTTTCTGACTTTTCCATCTCTTTTCAGTAGTTTTCCTGTTTGAAGACCTTGAAAAATCAGCTGCAAGTAATTTCTCCATATTAAAAACAAACAGAAATTCTGAAATTAATCCCAAGGCAGCAGCAGGCTATGAACTAAGATCTAGTTCAAAGCCGGATCTCTATCTGCTAATACAGACAGTTCAGCCAAAATAAATCTTTATTTTCACCAGATGCCACATATGGCTTAAGTATTCCCACACATCTGCATTAGAATAATTTTCAGAAAGAAGATAGGTCTTTTCCCTGGACAATATAAATGTAACTTTGTGAGCTGGTCTTAAGATGATCCTTGATTTTCCACTCTTTTACACAACCCTCTGGCCTTTCAGGGATTAGCACATTCAACAAAGGTGGGGTCACCTAATAGACAGACTTTACTGTTGCACTGAAATGAGTGTTACTCAAAATCCAGACAGGTTACGTTGTGCCAGCTGACAACCACAAGTATAGCTGAGCGAAGCACCCTGGCAGAAGACTAATAATTTTGGTGTATTAGTCACATTTTTTGAAGTGCTTCATGTGTTGACAATTCTAACTTACTCTTGGTTTTATTATAAAAAGAAGATTCTGACTTCAAAAACAGTTTTTAAGAATGTGCACTGGGAATATGGTTGAAAGTGATGGTGGAGAAGATAGTTACCCAAGAAGTGTGGTGCCCAGGTGACTAAATGGGTTAATCAAAGTGAAGGAGAACTCATAGTCAAACCTTGTAGCTTTCCTGAGACTCTGTGTTCACAGAAGTTTTACTTAAAGTCCCAGTTCTCAGCAACCTGTTTTCTTATGATAATCTTGAATTGACCTGAAAAGAGTTCTCTTCAGACCACGACTTAATAAACAAAAACTAGAGAAAGCCTGGAGGAATCCTTAATTGAATTACAACCCTAAAAAATAAGTTCTCAAATATATTTTCTTTAAATCACCAGTTTCATAAGAAAAAAATGTTGCTTGCAGGATAGCAGGAATGAGGTGAAAACCTGGGAAAAAGTGTACGTTAGTTTTACATTATGAGAGGGAGACATGGAATAGCATTTAGATGTATTCAGTAAGAGTATCCAAAGCTTCCTGTTCATTTCGATCTGCCCTGCTAGTTCAGGATCTTCCATTTGAAGGTGGTAACAAGCTGTTGGTGTTTTCTGCTTCAACCCAGATTTAAGTGTGTTTAGCACTTATCTTCCTTAAGAGTGTGAAAAATAAGACAATGAGCTCTAATTAGATGAGGAAGGCAAAAAATGACTAAGAAAGATGAAGGTGACATAAAGAAGATCTTACAGTTGTGAGGGGAGATGTATCAGAGAGACTGCATGGAAGAAAGACACAGCTTTGTCACCAACTTTAATTCTGTGTATGGAGATGGGAAGGTAAACTTTAGAGACAATCTAAAGAAAGAAACTAAAACCAGAAATACTGACTGATGGCTTTAACAGTGAATGAAAATCCCCAACCCTTCTGTGAGATGTGGTGACTGGAAAAGTAAACATTAATGGAAAAGTTAGAAAGGAGGACTTTAGGGAAAAGAGGCAGTTGTCATCTATCCAAAATGTCTGTCGAACAAAATGTAAGTTTCAGAGTCACCAGGCAAGACTTCCAAGCCTCTGGAACGACCCAAGCCACATGAATGTTAGGGAAGTGTACAAAACCACTACTTTCCTTTGGCCCATTCACCTAGAGTTGTTAGAGTTTCCTGCTTAGAGAAAAAGAATCTGCTACAGGGAATTCAGGAAAATTAGCTGCCTGGAACCACTATTGCTTTTTTCCTAAAACTGCAATGATGCCCATTCACCAAAAAAGAATCAAAGTGTTTTAATCAACAGCATTGGATTTCACTGATGACAATGCCAGCCAACACAAAGAACCTGAATTTATTAAGAATGCTTCATAAATAAAAATAAGGTACTTCCCCACAACAACGAAATAGAAATGAGCATTTAATTCTACCTTTCTTAGTCATAAAATATTGCTGTTCTATCAATCACTCTCCTTGCCTCTGCTTTGTACTTTGCCATGCCTAGATATGAGCCTACATCTTCACAAACGTGGCTCAAGAAAAAACTGGACGTAAAAAGGGGTAAGGAAGGGGAGAAGAAGATAGACTGCAAGGAAGTAAAGTGCCAACCACTACATTTTTTGCTGAACATACTTATTTGCAAAAAGTTTTTCTCATCAGCATAGTACTCAAGGAGACAGGGCAGGAGTCTGGGACATGAAACCTGTTAGTAAATCACCACAACCAAAGCAGTGAATTGCTACTAGGGTTTGCTAAATGTGTTCTGTCTTGTAAAACTCATACAGCACTCACCGTTTTTCCCTAATCCAGATGGAGTTCAATGAAAACAAGGGATGAAGGTGACCACCTATGTTTTGAGATTGCATTTTTGTTTAAGCTTGATTCTTATGTGCTCCTACTCATTGAATGAACAGCAAGCCTGGTTCCTCTATCCTCTGTTCCTTGCCCTATCCCATCTTCTCTCCTTGTAGCTTTCACTTTAATTAATTCCTATAACAACTTCCTCTGCCATTTACTCCCTCCTGCCTTCCTGAGGGTACATGTTTCTTCTAGCTTGTGCTTCAGGCAGGCCAGAAACTACTTTGGAAATAGCCTTGCAGCCCCTCCCGCAAGTAATTAAACATGATGTTAAAGGGAACACTTCAATTTTCAATTTTAAACTCTGTGGCATTCTGTCTGCTTCAGCCAGAGTGCCTGAAAGAAAAAGTTTGTTCAGGGGATGAGACGTAACATGTGATAGCTTTGATTTCTTGCTGGGGAATGCATAAAACAGGGTTGAAATGGGATGCTGCAAAAACGTGGCAGCAAAAACATACCTCTGTGAAAATGTCGTGTTCACTGAAGAGGAAGTGAAGAGATTGCCAGGAGGTCCCAACTGCCTATTGATATGCTGTCAAACTTTTCACCCTCTTCGTTCCACCACACCCCATTTTAAATCCCAGCTCAGATTGTTTTTATTTTTTTAAAAATAGCTCATGATTTTGTTGGGCCTACAGCTCATGACGATTGTGTTGCCACTCAAAACACATAGCTAAACACCAGCGGGTAGAATTCAAAGGAATGAAGCAGATATATTTATTTGCAATTTATTAAAAAGCTCTGAATACAGATTAATGTTCCTTACTTGATACTTTTTTTATTGTTTCACCTGCTATACAGTGGGAATTGAAACGGCTGACTGGTCATCTAATCTGGCTGCAGCCGCTTGAAGTGCCTGAGGATTCTCTGAGGAAATATAAACTAAGAAACCACCCACAGTAATTCCTCCCAGCTGCCCTCCAAAGGTCAAGGCTCCCTGTCAGAGACCTCCTGGCTCTCCCAAGTCACACATAAGCAGCTTCCCATGCACCTGATGGCATTCAATCCTTCCTCTAGCATTTGCCTGGTTTGATAACAGGAGGCACAGATGTGTGCAATGAGTGCAATAAACCAAAAGTCTTACCCCACACTACCCATAACTGCCCTTCAAAGCACTGCATTTTTATGCACAGGTTCATTTTTGGATGCTCTGACAAATCTTGCTGTTCTCTATGCCCAGAACCAACTGTCTGGAGGCCAGAAGCAGCAAGGTCTGATATGGCATTTTCACTCATCCTATCAGGCACGTGCAGCACAAGTCCTGTATTTACTGAATCCCAAGAGGTAGGTTTTGTTTGGAATTCTTTTTTAATTATTCCGTATTATATTCTTGCATCTTTCCTCCAAGCTCCATTTCTTTTTTTTCTTCAGGTCTGTCTCATGTAGTTGGATGATGATGGTTCCTCTCTGGCTTCTTTCCTTCTCTAAGACCTTATTTTTTTATTTTTCTGGGCCTTCTCTTGATTATCAAATCCTGTGTTGCAGTGTTCTTAAAGCCAAAGTACCATATATGCGACATACTGTGCTTGTCAACTGAATCCTGTATTTAGTATACTGTTAAAAGTCCCTGCATGCAACAATTTTTTGCTCCTGTGAACTCAGGCTGTATAGAAAAAAAGTCAGAATAATATTTCACTCCATGGTGACCTCTGTATTTCCCCCACCAAACTCAGCTTCAGACATGTTGCCCATTGGGCACAAGTGAAGACTGTATAATTCTATTTCTATCTTCTGGTTTCAAGTGCCAGCTGTCACCTAGTAGCTGACCTTGAGGTTGGCTGAACATTCTTGGCTTTTTCTGGAGAAGAATCATTCATGTAATGATCAGGTTTCCAATGGTGAAGAGTATTTCTTAATTAGAGTGAGGAAATGTCAGCAATAAAAATGATTAGACCTCATTCCACGAAGGACAAAGAATGGTTTGCAGAATTACAAGTTACTTCATGCTAGCAAAACTAGGGTTCTTGTTAGACACAAGCAGTGCCATTTCCTTTCACACTGGGGCTAGGCTCTCATATTAGGCGAATTACTTACACAGATAAAGATTTAAAACTATAGCACAAAACCTAATGAAATGTTACTTTTGGGCTTGACATGTTCTGTAACAACAAATTAATATATGGGAAGTCCTTCCCAAGGGGGTTGGTTTTATTTTAATACAACAGAAAGAAAGTCTCTTGTGAACTGTTGAACCTTTTTTTTTCTTTTTTTAAAAAATATCTAAGTTAACAGGGGAAAAATAAAGTTTCTAAATAAAGTCTTCCCCTAGGACGGCATATTTGTCTTGCCAAATAAAACTAACCAAAACTTTCGTTTCTCTTGCAATTTAGCTTCCCAAGAAAAATACACCTGCAGCTATCAGGAGCTTTGCTTGAGCAGGCAGGCCTTCTGTTTCATGAACAACATTAGAGGGCACTTCTGCATTGTAGTAGGCTTAAGTCAAAGAAAGAGACAAGCCTGATCTTACTGCTTGAATTCAGAGGCAGACAGAGCTCTGTTCCAGCCTTACCAGTACTAATGACTTTTTCTGCAGGCAGCCTGTTTTTTTCTCATCTAAAGCTAATGCTGGAGTAAGGCAAGACCTGTCTGAGAGAAGGTGGGGTGGGACCTGGTGCTTTATAAGTAGGTCAGTGATCAGGGAGGTGAGGCTGAAACATAGGGTTGCATCCTTCCCCATATTCCTATGCTTCTGCACAAAAGTGGCCCTGACCCTATGGGCTCCCTCCCAGGGCTTGGGATTCTGGATCACAGGTGGGTGTGAGGTCTGCAGAGCTGGGCTCAGCGGGTGGACGTTACAGCTTTGACAGTATCACTGATTTAGTTTTGAGTCTTTCCACGTTTGCTGCTTTCACAGCTTCAGTTGACAAAGGCACATGTTTAATTTATAAGCTCGGCTTTCACTGGAAAAATACCTTTCCAACCTGTGTGTTAGAGGAAAGCTTTAAAAGGAGATCTGAAAGCTTAAAAATCAGAAGGTCAGTGGGAGGGAATGTAAAAACTCAATGTTCATTTACTTATTTATTTTAGAAATGCTACTGTTTAAAAACTGGTTTCCTTGTTTTGAGGGTTCTGACTTACATTTCATGGAAGTTTCAGTTCAATAATGCTGACATTAGGAAACAAAAATCATCAATGTAATTAAATAGCTCTTAGTTTTCCCGAAAACCTCTAAGCAGACTTGTCAAGATGTGCTTTTCTTCAGTGACATGATCTCTTTGAAAGAGTCGCACATTACAGCACATGCACAGAGGGCTCACTGGGCTTATCTTCCTATTCACCATTCTTCAAGGCCTGACCTATAGAATTGAGCTCCTGAACCCAAACTACCAGTGAAATGCAGTTGCAATTTATCCTAAGCCTCTATCCCCATTTCACAATAAGCCTCAAGAGCAATCTTCAGTGTTTACTATTGTACAGACTAACTAGGCAAAGCTTGCCTGGTTTAGGCATCAAATTCACCTGATTGCTTTGAACCTCCCATTTGTCACTCATAACTCCAGGGGAAGGCTGTTGGAACTGCCCGAGTGTTTTCTCCCAGTCTCACCTCAGGGGCAAGGAAATAAGAAAAGACAGAACATCAGCAGGGTATTATGAAAATGTCAGTTGTTCCTTTCTGGAGTGAGTGACCAGAACCTCTCCATGGTCAACTCAAAATTTAGGCCTAAAATTCAGTTTGCACAGTCCATTCCAAGAATAGGCAGCTACTTACTGAAATTATTTGTTCATCATGCAGCCCAAACTTAAAGCTAAGCCTTCCCTCTAACACTGCAAAGATTTCCAGGTAGGCTGTGTTTTCCTGTGTGCTGCCTCGTTTGCTGTTGGGGGTTGCATTCCACCTTGTATCACTGTTTCCGCAGCCATTGCATGAACAGAGAGAGCAAGTTGGTGCAACAGCTATGCAAATCTGTGACTTTTCCTGGGCAGAGGTACAAGCTTCACTGTGGCAAGAGTGATTCAGATTTAAGATTTTCCCTGCCCTGGTCTTTAAAGCATAGTTCCATATTTAGCAAAATTTGGAAAGCACAGTGAAGAGGATATATGAAATCTCTCATAGAAACAGGCCAGCTCTGAAGACCTTGCTGTCAAGCTGACGCCTGCATTTACCCACAGAGAAGCAGAGAAGAACGAGGGAGAGCCTGTCTTGGCCAATGACATAAGTGAACAACAGGTTTGTAGTTGTGTCATTAAGGTTGCCTGGTACAATGCACACGTCTTTGAGGGAGCATGAACACTTGTGCATCTGTTCATCTTCCCCCCACCTCCCTTCAGGAACATGTCTGCCCCTCATCTTGGCAGCCACTCTCTTCAAGTTTCAACCATCTGATTCATGCAGCAAAAAGTCTCCCCACAGAAAACATACTGGCTGAACCGCTTTGTTTTTCCTAGAGCAGTGCAAACAGTTATTGCAAGGGAAATGTTAGGAAGATTGTGCCTGGCAAGGAAAGCTCACTAAATAAATACATGATGTTAATTATCCTTTGCCTTTTTCAAGCGAGCATTTCAAAGCGCTTTGCAAGCCATTAATTAGGCTGCAATTTAGTACCATGAGGTAGTTAAGTATTATTATCGCCTTTTCCTTCCTTATATCCAATTTAAACTTCCCCTGTTTAAGTTTAAACCCATTACCCTTGTCCTATCACTACAGTCCCTGATGAAGACTCCCTCCCCAGCACCCTTGCAGGCCCCCTTCAGATACTGGAAGGCTGCTATGAGGTCTCCATGCAGCCTTCTCTTCTCCAGGCTGAACAGCTCCAACTTTCTCAGCCTGTCTTCACAGGGGAGGTGCTCCAGCCTCTGGTCATCCTCATGGCCTCCTCTGGACTTGCTCCAACAGCTCCATGTCCTTCTTATGTTGGGGACACCAGATCTGTACACAGTACAGCAAGTGGGGCCTCATGAGGGCAAAGTACTAAGTGATGCCACCCCATACTGTGCACACGTATGTGAAGATATGCATTTGCTTAAGTGTATTTCTACACAGATGTATGCCTCTCTTTACACATTGCTCAGGTGCATACGTGTGTAGATAGGCAATACGGCAGATGTACATATGTAGCAAGCCGCTAGATGGGGCTACAGGAGGAAAAAGATGTGAGATTATCGGCAACCCATCAGGATCAAGACGAGTTGCGTGTTTAGTATCCTGGCCTGTGTGTGATCTTTACTGAAAAAGGTCAACCATAATAGCAGCGTGCAGCACCTGTACTCTCGCCACGGGAAAGGAAGCAAGAACACTTTTCAAGCCAAAATGCGCAGTATTTTACCAGGAAAAAAAAACATTGTATCCCTTCAATTGTAAACTCTGGGTGAAAGTGCTTATGCATTCAGAGCATGAGGCAGATGGTAACAAACCACATGCTTGTGGATTATCCCACTTTTTCCACATTTGCATTCTCAAAACCACTTTTGGTGCCCGTGGTTTAACCTCTGTTTCCCTAACTCCTGTTTATGAGTTGAGTGGTCACATGTCATCATGTTGAGTGGGAAAGTGTGTACAGGGGATAAGGAGGTAGAAGTGGTTCCATATGGTGAGAGAACCGACTATGCCAAAGTACTAAAAAAATACAGAAAGACGGAAAACCAAGAGTAAAATCTTTTGAGGAGATTGGTAATCTAAAATGCTTGCGACCTTACATGAACAGAACAGATGTCGTTATGTGAAAGAGAAACTTATGATTTGAATTGCTGATAGTATGTTTCGGTGTTTGCAGCAGGAATGAGAGTTAGACAGATTTACCTTCCTCTGCTCTGTGCATGATTCAGGCTGAAGGCTGAAAGATTCCATTTGGAGGACAGGAGGCAGCAGAGACACCATGAAACTGACGGCTTCAGTTCTTCCAAGTTTAAACTGTTGATCAGAATGAAAGAAAACTCCAACACATCAGAAACATTTCAGCTTTGTTCACAGTAGTATTATGAAGTTTCTGGCACTGTACTAAGTATGTGCTTGTGGTTTCTCGAGACAATTCATCTAGCAAAGTCAGAGTCCTTATGCTTCAGGGAAAGGCGAACAAAGCACACCAGATGCCCTTTATTCAGAGTGCTTAGCAAGGTTCAAATTCCTTATAACAGTAGATAGTAAATTAAATACCATGGAATTATGGAAAAAATCCCAATGAGAAAGGATCTTTTGTACCAAAGTTTTGAATAAAAAGCAGACAACAATGACAAAAATCCATTATTGCTGGGTGGGGATATAGTGTTCACTCTGTTGGAAAAAAAAGCTAACAGAACCACTTTTGCCACCATAATCAGTTATCAGTCTTAGTAGTTTTCTTTAGAAAGATCATCAAATAAAGATGTACAGGAATTCAACCCCAAATCATACTTCTACGGTGTAAGAATTCTTTGGTGTTGTGTGCTGTAGGTATTTGATAAATGAAAGGATGTTTCAGTAATCAAAAGTGACTGAGGTATCAAATTTTTTTACTGTGAAGCAATTTGAGAAGTCAAGATTTGTAGATAGAAGGGCCCTTCTGAAAATCAAGTGTCTCTGACAGACTTCTAAGTGGGCACCCAAAATGTAACATCTTTCTGAATATTTAGGTCAAAGGTCTTTGGTTTTGAGAATTGATTATGTAATCATAAGCCAGTCCCAAAATGGGGTTCAAAGACCAGTTCAGCTGGCTTTCATACAGTTCAGTATTGGTGGTCCTGGGGATTGCAGCCTTGAGTTGGGACTGGTTTCAAAAGTGAGACTAGGAAAAGCTGCATGTGGTTCAAAAGCAGTTAACTCTGCCTTCAAGGGGAAGCAGACTTTGTGATAATCTTTGCCAACACAGCAGATGATGTATAGGCACTGGGGTGAATTTCCAATTTCTCTTTGCCATTGGCTTCAGTGTGGCCAGGATCTAAACCCAGTTGTTTTAGGGACATATCCAATACTCATTTTATCAACTCAAAGATTTCCATTGACTTCCATGGGAGATGGATCATACTCTCAGAAGTCAGTTTACTTGTAATTACAGCTCAGAAAAAAGTGATCCACTTCATTAGTTCTGAAGTGGAAGTGAAATGTGTTGGACTGGAGGGGAAGAAAGTAGAATGACATTCACTGGTCAAAACTACTCCAGCTAGCACCAGGGTGGCAAACCCAAGCCTGATTCATCCTTGTGAAAGAGAACTGGATTTCTCATAGCAGATCTGAAACTTTCCCTAAGGCAGGTTTAAACCTGCAAATTATACAGAAACACTTTCCATCTGACTAGACAGCCTATTACAAACCTGTTCTGTATTCTATAAAGCTGGCGGTGGGTGGCTTTCAGTTGACTTCCTCCTCACATACACACCCTCACTGGTCTTGGCTGCGAAGTCAGAAAGATGAAAAATCATATATACTTGCATTCACCAAGTGATCTCCAAAACAACTTAATACTGCTTCAAGTCTTCCTTGTCTTATAAACCGGATTCTTTCTGTAGATTGTTTACCCACCACTTCTAGTGTGTCTCCAATAAATTAAAATCTGCTGAAGTGGTAAAATGTACGAAAGATATAGTGAATGGTCTGCAGGCTGTACAGTGGGGCCATTATTTTAAGAGGAAGTAGGAAACGCAATCATAAAATTTTGAAAAATTATGCAATAACTTTGTAGTTATTGCCCATCTGTATTCATTACAATGATCTACTTCACAGGCATATAAATAGAACTGGCAAGTAAAAGATGTGCTGTTTGCCTCCAGATGTGGCACTAGGTTTCAGCAAATGAAGTGCAATTAAAGACTTTAGAAAAAGTGCTGTAAGTGTACATCAACAGATGGAATGTAATCACCATTTTACACCACCCCGCATTTTACATTCCCCCATGCTTATTCTTACCCCTGCTCAGGAAATCTTTGGAAGAAAGATGACAAAATTTAATTGCTTCGTTTGCAGGGCAACCCTGATACACTACATGACTTCATTCTCACAAGGCAACGAGTCCCATAAATCACACCGACTGAGTGCAGCCATTAGAGCTCCAGTATGACAATTTTATGCCTAATACTCTTCAAAAAAGGACCACACAAAACTAAGACTGTAAAATTGCCATTGAGTCACAGCGGCTTTTATAACCTGCACTCAGCTCAAAAAGACTTAACTTATACAGTTTTTAATCATGTTTGGGCATGGGAGACCTCTCACTGATTCAAGACAACATATGTTGAAAAAAAGAAGCAGCAGCAGAATATATTTGGCATAACTCTTTCCATTGCAATTCCCACAGAGAAATATATCAGTATAATAGAAAAATGATTGTTTCATTTTGTAAAGAAAGGGCATCCTGAGAAGTGCTTTGTCCTAAAATGAAAATAAAATAAGGTATTTTGTGTGTCATCATGGGGAAGGGATGGGGTAGGAAAGGTGGTATTGTTGGGTTAGATCCTCAACTTTTGTATGTCTGCCCAAAGCCATGGAAGCAGCTAGAGCTACACACACTCACTTGGGAGTCTCAGTGCTGCACAGCGATATGCTGCCGGCAATTAAATTAGCACTTTCTTAGTCAAAACCAACACACTCGTGTACATTCTGCCACAAGAATATTTGCACCATCAGGGCAGTGAGCAATCTACCCTTGTAATTGCCTCACTTGCACCACATCAAAGTGCAGGAGTGCAGGCACAATTGTGTTGTCAAGCTGCAGCAGTGCGCTAACACCAGAGAGAAGTTGACTGACGCTATTCACAGTTAGATAGGCAGCTGGAACAAAGCATTGGGTATTCAAAAATATCCCAGCCAAGCTGCTCGGCAAAGCCCAGAGTTTTTAGTGCAAAGGCTGCCACTGCAGGCTCCTGCATGAAGAAAGGGTGCAGAAGGGGCTTGTGCGTGATTTTCATGTGTGCCAGACCTGGGCTCACATTGCTTCCGTCCAACAATATGACATGCATCACATTTCACTAAGAATCTCTTATTGCTTTTCGTAATAGCTTCTTCCCACGCCCCATTCTCCCTATGTCTAAGAATAAGACCAAGGGGGTGAATCTTACATGCTGTAATAGACTTCCTTGCATTTGGAAGTTAAAAACAAGGTTTATACAATCAGGCTAACATGAAAACCAATTGAAATTACAATGGTGCTGTCCAGTATATTCTTTAAGTATTCAAACCACAATGAAAAAAATATAAAATCCTCTCCGGTAGACCACAAGGGCGCCTGAAGCCCACAGAAGCTGGGAAACATGGTAAGATCTGACTGAAAGCTTGTCCTTACTTCAACCCTGAAGAACGTGGGGTGTTACCTAGAGATTCCAGACAAGAAATGTTTAGTATGGACTGTGTACTGAAGTTGTCTCTTACCAGAGCTCAGGTGCATGACTTTGCAGCCTAGAGTTACAGTCTTCACCTTAAGAAATAAATATCCCGGGTTCTTCAAGCCACTTGTCTTCTTTTTAATTTTAAAAAAATATAAAAATGACAAAAAAAAAAAAATCAAGAAATTGTAATTCAAGTAATAAAAGACAGAGAGAGAGACTGAAAATCTCTCTTTTTCACTGTTTTAACACCCAAGCAACTCTAAACTTTGGTCAAGTTGCACTGCCTCTCAATGTATCACCAGAGAAATTCCAGGCAGAAACTTTACCCATACAAACTGCTCTCTGTGGCTGTTCTTACTCTTCGCCACTAGTTGATGAACTCAAAGAGCTTTTATCTTTTTTCTAGTACTTCATTACACAGGCTTTGCAAATATTTAAGATGAAATTAATGTGATGAAATTCACCCAGGAAGAGCTGCCTTTCGTAAATGATTTTAGAGTTCTCAGCCTTCACACTTTTATACTGAATTTCACAAATATTTCTCTCACTCACAGTCTTGGGGACACTTGCCTTTTCCTGAATTTTACTTCATTTTTTCATAGAGAAGCTTTGATGTGGTTTGATTTGGTGACCTCTGGATTCCTTTCCAGTCTGAACAACTCCAGGATTATGACTGCAATGTACAAATGGAACAGGCAAGGTCACAAGTCATAAGCAGAAACATCTAATCAGTCTGCATTCATGAGAAACACGGCCACGGGAGCCGATCTCTGAAAGAAGCTATTCCAACAATTTTCCAGCATGCATTGTCCAAATTCTCAACTCAAATTTCCACTTTAAATTCTAGTTTTTCAGACCACTTCACTTCTTTTTGCTTTTGGAAATAGAGCACCTATCCCTGGAATAGAAGGTGAAATAGTACTTTAGCTGGAAGAAAAGCTGTAGCTGGAGAAGGTACTCTCCAAAGTTTTTCACTCACATTTAAGAAGGAAAAAAAATCTGGTGCTTGGCTATGACAAAGAAACAACAGCATTCTTTTTTTTATTCTCATTCTGTACTTCTGTCATTTCATGTTCCATGGAAATTAAGGCATTTGCATAAAGTAGCTTCTCATTCCTCTTTCCCATCCAAGCTTGGCATAGGTGGAAAATAGCAGCACCCTCCCCCCCCCCCCAGACCTCTCCTTACCTCCTTAGCCAGATCTGGCACAAATGGTGCCACCCTTCAGAACCTGGGACAAGGCCCAGCTGTCTCTCACAGGCAGGGGGGAGAAATGTTTGTAAATACCACGGTCTCATACTAATCTAATCTGTGATCTGCAAAACTGTTGAAGATTATGGTTGTTGCTTCGGACCAGTTATTTTTAGACCCTTTGTATGTCATTTTTTTTATCCTTGATGCCTCTTCCACTTAAAAAAACCCAAACCCAAACCAAAAAACCCAGCAAACAAAAAACATCTCTAAAAAAACCTATCAAAAAGTATTTACTGAAGATAGCAATGAGGGGAGCTGGATAGTTGACACTAGAGCATTGTCTGACATCTGAATGGGTTTTGTATGCACTACTGCAGCCATGATAAGATGCAACTCAAGATGATGTATAAAAAGCTGTGCCCATGTGGGAATAAAATCATAGAATGGTTTGGGTTGAAAGGGACCTTTAAAGATTGTCTAATCTACCTCTCCTGCTGTGGGGCGGGACACCTTCCACTAGACCAGGTTGTCCTTTCAGAGAAGAAAGTATAGATATATAAAAAAAGTGTTATGTTTACTGTCAGCAACAGACTGAGTTTGACTGGACCTGAGTTATATGCTTTATACTTATATGCTTTTAATCCAAGAAGGGCAAATAAATCCTCCTCTACAGTATCACAAAACTAGCATTTTTATGGAACTGGCTTACAAGTGACAAATCTCACTTTGAGGATGTCAATTTAACTGAAATTAATTTTATTCTATATATTGCTGTCAAAGTTTAGATAAGAGTAAGTCATTATCTATTAATATGCCTTTATTTCAAGATAGAGCTTTTGTAACATTGATGTTTTATAATTATTATTAACCTTCAAATCACAAACAAAGTTAGGGAGTGGTTTGGGAGCAAATTAACATCCAAATGCATTAGGAAGTAGCATGCCATAGTGGCTGATACCAAAGGTTAACAAGTTGAGCCAGACTCCAAAATCCCAAGCCTGGCTGAAAACCACTACAACATGGTGGATCGACATTACTTCTTGTTCTATTTGATCCTTCTGAATTAATTTTTTTAAGTTTTGTTTTTTGTTTGGTTGTTTTTTTCATGAAGAAAATTAAATATGCACCCATATATATAGTTATATGGAAAAAAATCTCACCACCAAAACCACAACAAAACCCAGGTGATGCTGGAAGTAGTATTCTTGTCTAATTCCTCTAAAAGAGGAATTACTTTCCGAGTGTCTGGCACTGCACTGGCTTCTTCAGAGAGCAAAGTCCTTCCCATCTATCAAGGAAATCTTGGTAAACACAGCTTGTGTGTGAAACAACTTCAGTAAGTGGCCTTAACAATATGAGACCAAATTTTCTACTGAATTTATAACACTGGAGTTGTACTTAAACAAGTCTTAGTTTATATAGGTGGCAACAACCGATTTACCTAATATGTTTGGTCTCAGATTTCTGCTCTGAAGAAGCTAGAAGTTCCTTCAGGGTAGAAGAAACTAGAGCAGAGGAAGAATGTGAAGAGTCCCCCTTTATGGAGAAAGGAGTGAAAGAAACATGTAATGAACTGACCACAACCCCCATTCCCTGTCCCCCTATGCTGCTCAGGGGGAGGAGGTAGAGAAAAGCAGAAGTAAAGTTAAGCCCAGGAAGAAGGGAGGGGTGGGAGGAAGGTGTTCTCAAGATTTTGTTTTATTTCTCTTTACCTTTCTCTGATTTGTTTGGTGATAAAGTACATAGATCTTTTTTTGCAAGACTAGTCTATTTTGCCCATGCTGGTAATTGGTGAGTGATCTCTCTATGTTTTTTTCTCAACCCATGAGACTTCATTATATTTTCTCTCCCCGGCTCTGTCCAGTTGAGGATGGGAGTGATGGAGCAGCTTAGGTGGGTACCTGGTGTCTAGCCAAGGTCAACCATTCAAAAAACATTTTCTCTGTGTTTGCAGCATTCTTAATATGATGCCCAGAGCCATGTCACAGTGTGGGGAAAGGTATTGTTACCCCATTGTATACAACAAAAGATTTGCAGCAAGGCTTACCCATTTTTCCCGTTGACATACATTATGGCTTTGTGACACTCTGGAATGATCCTTCTCTGAGAATCTGCCTAAGCAATTTTGCAGTGTACAATGACTGTATTGTTCCTTTTGAAATACTGGTAGACAGTCTAGTAAGGAGCTGTGGTTAAGGCCCCTTAGCAGTTTTGTCTTCTAGAGAGCTTGAAAATGTCCCTTATTTCTGACACACTCCACTTGTACTGCCTGTCCTAACTTTATCAACTATTCCATCTGGAACAGAAAAGCCATCTCCCTTTCCTTTGGCGATCACTAGAGAGTTAGAGATCTACAAGATCAGGATGCAGCCACACCTCAGAAGTGCTAACTTGTAAGCTAGGAATTCATTTATTGCTAGAATGTTTTGCCTTGTTGATAAATGCAGAGATGTGTGTTCTGCTCGCAGCAACATTACCTCTCACTCTTCTTGCAAGTGGTCACAGGACAAAGGGAGAATTAAATTAAAGGGATTTGACCATAGTATTGTGAGAACCATCCTTTGAAGTCTAAAACAGTGTTTCTGAAGAAAGGAAAAAGTTCTGGCAGACAAGGTTCACCTAAGAGTTTGTGAAACCTCATGAATGCCCCTGGGATATTTTTGGCCATTTGGCTAAAAAAATGAACCTTCCGCATATTACATGGTAGGGGATCCTCACAAACATAGTTGGCACCTCCTGCTTAATATGATATGGACATACCACCCTTCCTTTCTGTGAGATACTGGAAGGAGATATAAAAACCCCTTACTTATTTAAACCCTAATCCATACAGTTTGTTATAGAGATATATTCTGATACTTCTGACTGCATTGCACCTTTCATAGTAAGGGTGGGATTCTTTTCATAAGGTTTTAAAAGCAAGATGCCTAGTCAAACCGCCATGCCTTTGTGTCAGCCGACATGTACAAACCAGAGTCCTTTAAGCTCAGAGACGGATTCTAAGAACCTCTTGAGAGCGACCACTTCTCTTCAATGAGCATAGGATGACTCTAGACAGCTACTCTAGAAAAGATCCCTCATATAAAAATGGCCAAAGTTAGGTCATACAAATAACATCTTCAGTGTGTACTGTTGCCTGTGTAATATATATTACAATATAGATCATCTCCTGGTGGAACAGGCTGTGGCATTTTTTGCACAACTAGCTTTTCTTTCTAGATGGGTTTTATGTTGCCAGGAGGGCATTATCAGGACCTGTTCTGCCTTCTGCCAGAGCACCTCTGACCAGAGCGTAGAAGGACTAGCTGTACAAGGCACAGTATGAGAACAGTCACCAAAGTTAACTATTCAATAGTGCCTGAGAAGGCCTCCCTCACCTCTGATGTAGAAAGACCCCTCCAAGGGGAGAAGGAAACTAATGGGTGGAAATAGGAAGCTTGCTACTGCCCCTCTGGAAGGTATTTAGTAGTGTCCCTGATTTAAGGCAACCATGACCTAAGCATGTGGATTTTGTGGACATTGCAACCCTTACCACACTCTGCAGTCATGCTGATTTGAGGACTGATGCAGAGCACAGGGAGTGCCACACAGCGAAGTTTTCATCCAAGAAGCCAACCTCTTAAGGTAAAAGTCTGTTCAACCTGCCTGCCATCAAGGTAGCCAGCTTAGCAGTCAGACTGGTGAGCAATTAAAAAACAGTGCTGGCAACTGAAAAGCATTTGCAGTAAATGGCTATCGAAGTTTGAAAAGATCCAAACACTTACAAGACTGGTAGTCTTCATCTTAATCATATCAGTGGGAGTAAGGACTGCAGGATCTGGCCTTATGTGGGTAATAGACCTTTTAATTTCCAATTTTTTTTTTTTTAGAGGGATCAAGTAGGTTGCTCTTTCTCTGTGTAAAACTGTGATTCATCCATCATGTCAATAGCATCATATTCATAAATATACCACAGTGGTTGGTGTTTTCCACTGAAATTGGCAAATGTACTTAGAAAGAAGTGAAATGAAAATTTCAGGAATTTCCAATTGGAATTAGCAAGTTGTGAAAGAAGAGTGATGACTGCTATCAATGTAAAGAGTTATGATCTGCCTGGTTCTTCTGTTTTATGGAACAGCTTAGCCATAGAGCATACCTACTTCTGCCACTGTGGCCTGGTCCTGGCCATGGCCTTAATTTTTCTGAGGATGTTATTCATAAATGTTCTCTTAATCAAGCCCAGACCCTGAATTTTACTGTAGAGGCCAAACTAATTGCCAGGATACATGAGATGCCAAACCCTAGAAAGTAAAGCTAGATTTTGTGTGTCCTGGCTCAGAGAACCACTATGTTTCAAACCTGAAGTAAAAAGTGGGTTTTTACATTTCTTAAATAGTTGATTTTTCCACTCCAACAATTAGAACTCTGTGCTTCTCAGAGAATTCACACTGTGAATAAGTACATCTTCATTTTTTAATTTGACCAAAACAAAAATCTACCTCTCTTTTTAAAGGATTTTTTTTTTTTTTTATGAGAAAGCAACAAGGATTTATTCCGAAATTATCCCTGGCTAGCATGCATGGTTACCACAGTGAAACAGACTGCAGTTTTCTGGGTGAAATGGCATTACCCCTAGTGCCAAGACCCACATGGAATTTATGCCAAGGATTGTGAAGATTTTTATGTCTCTCCTGCCATATAAATAGGAATGTTGTATCTTTCAACTGGGCAACTGGCATGTTCCCCATTGATTACACCCTTTAATTGACAAAAGGAGAGATGAATGATTTTCTTTATTCTTTTCACATGTAAAAGCTTCTACAGGATTATCAATCTCTTGGTTCTTGATCAAAACACTGGCTTCAACACAAAATGTTGTATGATCTCATCTTAATATTCTTTTCAAAATATAATAACTTCATACTGGAATAATCTCACTCATTGTTAAGGAACTAAAATGATATTCAATAAGCAACATTACAACAATACTGGGGCTTTTAAGTTCAAAGTCTGCTAGCCCTCACTTCTGTGATTGTGGGAAACATTTCACTTTGCCATTCTAAACCACATGAGTAAGAAGACGTGAGATGAGGTGATGTGAGATGCAGTGTGTGGACGCAAAAGCTGACAAACCCAAAAGCCTGTGTGCTTTTTCTGTTTGTATCATCACTTGGTTTGATAAAAGAGGGCCACACCTTTCAGTAAACCAAGCAGCAGGTCCCTGAGTTCATCTCCCCATCCTAAAGAGTTTTGTTGCTTGGGTCCACAGCCATCTCTCTAATATAACACAGCCATATTATCCCCTGGCTCAGATGATTGTGAAGGAGTGTATTTGGAAAAACAGCTGTCTGCCATTGTTGGTCTGTGTTCCTCCTTTGTGTGGGGACCACTTTCATGCTCAGGCCCTTGTCACTCATCTGAGTTGTGTTGCTTGTACTCCTGTGCCTGGTTTAACACCTTCGTAATTTTGGCCCTTATCTTAATTTTGGCCCTCATCCCAGTCCACTGATTTGATTTTCTAGCCTGATCTTAGACCTGTCTTGTCACTATGGACTTTGTGATCAGTACTGTTGCCTGGCTATAGTTATTGTCACTAGACCTGTTTGGGTACAGTGGGGCAGCTTCCTTGTTGGTGAGGTCTGTGCCCCTGCCTAACTTGCTGTGCCTCTTGTCTCCCTAAAGAGCAGCTTGTCTTTGCTGCTCCAAGATGCATTGCACCACTTCATTCTTTCATCACCATGGTTACGAAATACTGCTGTGAGAGTATAAGGTATTCTGTGACCTTAAATAAATATTACTAATTCAGTGGGAATCCTATCCTATCATCAGAAAAGATTCACAACCCAGTAATCTACTAGGCAGATACACTAGATAGGTATCTTCATCCTAAGGAATTACTGCTACCCCTACCATTCTTCCACAATGTAAACTTGAAATATTTCACTCGTCTTCTGAACCCTGAAGAAAACTCTTTCATGCTGGGCAGATATTTCAGGACTCTGAAGGCTGGGTCAGATGAGGAAAAGCTGGAAGAGCTCAGTCAATGAAGGAAAAAACTGTAAAAAAAAAAAAGCCTCACCAAAATACAGCAGAAAGCAACAAAAACCCCTAATTCTATTTCCTTTAATATCAAAGCCAAAAGGAATTTTGCCATAGACTTGACTAAGAACTGGTGAATGTGGAAGTATGTTCTCGTCAGCATTTCTTAATTTATCCTTGTCGGTATTCCAGAGTAGTCATCTAACATTTTGACACTAGGTGCAGGATTGGATATGATTGAGTATCATGAGCCATTTGCAGCAGGCGAGTTAGACTTATGGTGTGTCAGAAGCAATCCATGTCTGAGTTAGATCTAAAGCACTAATACTGAAAGTTATGTTCTTCTACAAAAAGCCCACTCAATGCAGCATTGCTTTTTACTGCCTTCTTTATCATGAGAAGTGGTGTCCAAACTTAAAGTATAAATTTAGCAGTGTTTTTATACAGATGAATACTCAAATTGCACCTACCCTTCCCACAAAGGGTCTAGAAATGACCAAAGATTAGTTCTAGTGCCTTAAAATAGTTAGGTTTGGAAAGGACCTTAAGATCATCTAGTTCCAACCCCCCTGCCATGGGCAGGGACACCTCACACTAAACCATGTCAACCAAGGCTATGTCCAACCTGGCATTGAACACCGCGAGCAATGGAGCATTCACAACTACACTGGACGACCCATTCCAGTGCCTCACCACCCTCACAGTAAAGAACTTCCTCCTTATGTCCAATCTAAACTTCCCCTGTTTAAGTTTTAACTCGTTACCCCTTGTCCTATCACTACACTCCCTAATGAAGAGTCCATCCCCAGCATCCCTATAGCCCCCCCTTCAGATACTGGAAGGCTGCTATGAGGTCTCCACTCAGCCTTCTCTTCTCCAGGCTAAACAGCCACAACTTTCTCAGCCTGTCTTCATACAGGAGGTGCTCCAGTCCCCTGATCATCCCCGTGGCCCTCCTCTGGACTTGTTCCAACAGTTCCATGTCCTTTTTATGATGAGGACACCAGAACTGCACACAATACTCCAAGTGAGGTCTCAGGAGAGCAGAGTAGAGGGGCAGGATCACCTCCCTCGACCTGCTGGTCACACTCCTTTTGATGCAGCCCAGGATACAGTTGGCTTTCTGGGCCGTGAGCACACACTGCTGGACTTAAACTATTACCCCATCAGGCTTGTTCTCAGCAGCAAAGCCAAGCTCTTGCTCAGCTCTACTTCACTCTTTTTTCTGCCCTTATGCTGCCATCTCAAACCCACCCTCCCACTACTGTAGGGTCATAATGAAACAGAGGAACTAGATTAGGGAAAAACTGCAGATTGCAAATAATCCACTATGAAAAAAGTGTTTGGCTAAAGAGGATCAGTAAAGAAAGTCTACCAGTACTTTTATCAGCACAATTGTGAGTGTAGTCAGAGAGTGGAAATGAGCAGCTGTTGGTGCTCTTTTTCTCATGGTGAGGTGTTGGAAGGAAGGGCAAGAACAGCTTAAATTGATTTTGTCATTGAGAGAAATGCCTGTGGAACTGTGACGCAAGAGCCTAAGCATCACTGACGTCTTCAAAGCTTGTGAATTCAGGCACCATTTTCAAGGTTAAAGCTACAGCTCCTTGTTTTCCTAAGGGGGTCAGAAATATTACTTATCACAGGAGATGTACATTTGAGCTCACTATGCAGATTGCACTAAACCCTTTAAAAAGTCAGTTTCCCTCTTTCCATCTTTCATGATGCCTGAGAACAGCTGACAAAATCTTCATCTCTGCTTTAAGTCAAAACATTCTGAATATCATCAGTAGACTGTTATTGCTGTGGAATTTTGTATATTACTTCCATGTGCACTTATTAGCGAAATTAGACACTACAAACTACATGGTTGAATGGGAAATTGAAAAGTCACATTGCTTTTGGCTGTGCAGGTAAAGATTCTGGTGGACTGTTCAGAATTCAAACTATGATAAAAAGAATTCCATAAGGATTGTGCTCAAACATTCAGTAAAAGTGTACAATGAGGGAACTGGAATACACTTTTGAAGTTAAATGAATAGCTAGCTATATGACATGTAATGGTTTTATTCACTCAAGTTTGTAAACATACATGATATTATAATAAAGGATGATATGAAAATCATTGTCTTGGGATTCTAGATAAGCATTCAGAACTGACAATTCTTGTCCAAGTTGTCTGGATCACTTGGCATGGAGAAACTGGGTGGGGAATTGCATGAGATCAGGGAAGAAAAAAGGAAATCTCATGAGAACAGAGCTATGAGGGTTGCTACTCATGGTATTTTGGCAGTTTCTCAACCCAGCAGCACACAGCAAATCAAAAGCAGCAATAACAAACTCCAGATACTGTTGGGAATTAAGTGAACTGCCAAGAACATGGTAGTTTCTGGGACCTTACACACAGATAGAGAGAGTTTGCGGCATGCCACCCTCCACTCAGCTGCTCACAAAATTGTACAGGGATGGTGTTTACTGCTGACTCATTCTGGCAGACAGACCTTATTTATTCCAAGCATGATACCAGAGGATTTGTAGTGTGTTGTTGGAACAGAGGAGACTTGCAGCTGCAATAGAGGAATCCCCCTGAGAAAGCTTCAGGAACAGTTAAGCTTGAGAAGAATAGCTGGGCTTTGTCCTTACTGTGGCTATTGAAAAGCCAGAAGCCAGTGGGAGGTATGCCTCAACTTGCAGCATGTAGAGTCTGTTCAGAAAGGGGTGATAGTTTTAACTGCTTACAAACACTTTCCTGACCCATATCACTCATGTCTAAGAAACAGATAAATCATTTGCAAAAGAATAGTCTGCTTGTTTGTTTCTGCTTCTTTATTGTCTATTCTAACTTCCTGCATCACGCCAGCACTAATTTTATGAGCTGCAGTTGCTCTCCCTCTGATGCAATATTTTATAATGCTGGAAAGAGAACTTTGAACACATTCTTGTGTTTACAATATTTTACACTTGTTCTGCACTGAGAACAAATTATTACAGAGAAGACTCAGAGTCTCAAGGTATCTCTGGCAATCTAGAAACCTTCCAGTTTGGTCTTCAGGATCTGCTGTGGATCTCTTGGTAAGTATCCTTCACAGAAGGAGCTGGCATAAAAGGAATTTGTCCTTACATTGGGTCATATTCTTATGTGGCACAGGTTGGCACAGCTCCAATAACTGGTGGAGCTACCTCATTTACACCAGGTGTGCAGAAGCCCAGTAGGTTTTCAAGGAGTACACAAGTAAAAAACCTCCCACTAACAAGGTGAGATCATATGTTGGCATAGTCTCAGAACATAAAAGATCTAAAAGACCAAGCTGACATGTTACACCACGCTACAATGAATAATAGACCTCTCTATGTAGCACACAGCTAGTAAATACATACTGTCCCAAAAGGACAGACCTCCACTAGCCAGCTGTTTTTGCTTCTGCTCTACCACCAAACATTGCTAGCAGAGTCTGAGCCCTTAGTCTCAGGGTTCAGCAAGACTGGGGCAGCTCTGGGAGGCAGAACAAGCCCAGAGCCAGTGATAGCCCCAGAACAGGCAGTGATGGTGCTCTCATCAACCAGGGTACAGTTCCAGAGGATCTGAACAATCAAGTCAGAGCAGTGTGCTGATAACAGGGTACATCAACAGCCTAAGACAAAGAAAGACAAGGTCTGTCAAAGATGGCAAGATAGCGTCAGACACAGGAGTGGAGACTAAGCTACTTACAGCATTCATATAGAGGCCTTCAAGAAAGTCCCATGAGTAACCACAGATAGAACTGGACGCACATCAGGGCTAAGAGTTTAGATAGAGCTGCTGGGGCAATGGGCAGCAAGATGATAAATGGAAGACCTAGGTGAGGCTGCTCATCGAAATTAAGGTCTTTTGGTGCCCTCAGGGCATGGGCAAGTAGGCAAACAACAGTAGGCAAATCTTTATATGAAACTGTGACACAAGCAGAAAGAAAACCAGCAAAAATATGCTTCTAAGAATTTGTCTCTCTCCAGAAAAAGCATGATGTTCTGCTCCTAAGTTTGATGAAAGACTCACAGTTTAGAAAAACTTAACACCAAAAAAATTGGTAGTTTGAAAATTATAGGCACAGCTAAAACCACACTTGTTTTCAGCTGTACACCACACTCCCATGACAGTCAGCACATAAATGGCATGGAGCAACAGACAGGAGTAGTAGGCATTTAGTCCGAGCTCCTTGTGCTGGATACATTTTTCCTTTATAAAACTAAAATCATGTAGAGCTTAATGAAATATTAATTTGATGAAACTTCATTACCATTTCTATTGTTTGGATCCAAAAGAATCATAGAATAGTTAGGGTTAGAAAGGACCTGAAGATCATCTAGTTCCAGCACCCCTGCCATGGGCAGGGACACCTCACACTAAACCATGTCACCCAAGGATCTGTCCAACCTGACATCGAACACCGCGAGCAGTGGAGCATTCACAACTTCCCTGGGCAACCCCTTCCAGTGCCTCACCACCCTCACAGTAAAGAATTCCTTATATCCAATCTAAACTTCCCCTGTTTAAGTTTGAAGCCGTTGCCCCTTGTCCTATTACTACAGCCCCTAATGAATAGTCCATCCCCAGCACCCCTATAGCCCCCCCTTCAGATATTGGAAGGCTGCTATGAGGTCTCCATGCAGCCTTCTCTTCTCCAGGCTAAACAGCCACAACTCTCTCAGCCTATCTTCATACGGGAGGTGCTCCAATCCCTTGATCATCCTCGTGGCCCTCCTCTGGACTTGTTCCAACAGTTCCATGCCCTTTTTATGTTGAGGACACCAGAACTGTACACAATACTCCAAGTGAGGTCTCAGGAGAGCAGAGTAGAGAGGCAGGATCACCTCCCTCGACCTGCTGGTCACACTCCTTTTGATGCAGCCCAGGATATGGTTGGCTTTCTGGGCTGCAAGCACACACCGCCTGCTCATGTTCATTTTCTCATCAACCAACACCCCCAAGTCCTTCTCTGCAGGGCTGCTCTGAATCTCTTCTCTAAGGAAGTTTTTCTTTTGCTTATGAACAGGCATTAATTTTTCTACAGATGACAGAAAAAACAGACTGCACCTTCCTCATTACTGTTTTCATGTGCATTTTAATTTAATTTATTATTGAATAAAGCTTGAATGCTATCTCATGGTATAGCTATCAACTTTGAGAGTCACTTCAATGTGAATGAGAAAGATTTGCCCTTCAAAAAGAAAAAATCATCACAGCATGTATTTCAAGGAAATGGAGACTTTCATATGAACTCCTGCTGGAAGGTGATTGCAGTACTTTCTAACAAAGACATCTAAATCAAATGAGCAATGAGAGGGAGAAGAATAATCTCTTAGCCATTCTTGCTATATAATATTGATAGAAAATTATTGAAGACATAACTCAGGAGAGCTGAATTAAAAGATACATGCTGCTTCAAGAGTGCAAAAGGTTTTTTTGTGTAAAAAGCAAATCTGAAGACACTTGATCAAGAATAGCAAGTTTGCGTCCATTTTTAGCTCCTGGAAAGGATTATACGCACCAATCTAAGGACATGAACACAGATCTATGCAGCTGGAGCCCAGCCATCATGTAAAATCCCCCTGAAATGTTTATTTCGGATTGGCTGGAAGAAACTATGTTTCACTTTGCTGAAGTGGATCATAGGTGTTACGTCATCTGGAACATCATACTGTAACCAGATTTAATAGCAACACAAGATGTGAGACTCTTGATTAAGTTCATGACTACAAGGCAAAAAAGTGAAAAGCTGCTCTTGAAATAAGACAGGACCTCAAAATCTCCTCTCAGAGATACCTGAAGCAATACTGTCAATGAATCTGACAATGAAGTTATTTTTTCATTGACAAATATCTACACATTAAAACCATATCAGCTTTGGTGAAAATTTTCACTGAGTCTGGAATAGAATTTCAGGCCAAAATAAGTGAACATAACAAGCCTGTATTTAGGAGACACAAGCTCTGATTCAGGTTCTGTTTTCAGGCTGAAGTTATAAGTACCTGGACCCTGCCTGAGCTATTGCTCCAGCTTAGACGTCTTTTCCAAGCTCATTTTTAGACACCCAATTTGTGAAAAGCTGCTTCCCCTTTTTCTGAGCTTAAGACCCTCTAGGAATTGACTATGGATAAAATGCTCAAATAGATTTTCATTTCCAAAGTGATTCTACCTAGGAAGCATTTATATAACTCTGAGGTGATTTGGCATATCTCTTCTGCTATGAGGATATGGATATAGTGTGTGGGAAAAAAGTTGATGCTTTGTTCATTAATTGCATTTATTTATTTACTTTAATAACATTTTTTCTCATGAACTGTTGCAGCTGGTGTAATTTTAAAGTCGTGACTCAACATGTTCATCGATTTGGAGACAGAATTAAACCAGGTTGCAGAAACTGTTCCACACATTAAGGAGATATCTCCTGCCCTGTAATTGTGCAGTACCTATGTGTCTCTATGAATACTCAGAATCCACCTGTGGCTTTTTCTAAAGGAAACACTGATGGACCTTTTGTGCTATTTCTAAGCATCATCAAGCTGTGAATTTAACTATTCTGTTTCCCCTGAGGGAAGACAGGTATATTCCCTCCTTAGAATAGGTCTGCCCACACAAGTTCCATCTTGATTCAATAAGAACACCCCACATATACCAACAATTCAAAGGAAAAGAATAAAAAACATAATGCTATTGGGTTTTAAACCTTCTTGCAGCCAATCATAGCAAAAAAAAAGTTGCAGAATTAATGATGCATGGGTTACAATAATTTAGCACTCCAGTTATGTATGTGATTCCTTGTGCTTGTAGATGGATACAATCATCCCTTTGACAGGACCAGAACACAATTACTGCAAATACTGTAAGCATATTGTGGCTGTCTCCACTCATGACAGCTGAGACCGTGGTGGTCAAGATGCCTGCCATAGAGAACTTTTTAGACTGGAGCTGGAATTTCATCTGAATTCTTCTACTTGCTGGTGGATTTCTTTATCCCCTTGATTATTAAGCTTTTGTCCTCTCATATCTAATAATAATAATAATAATATTGTTAATTAAAACAAACAAACAAAAACCCCCAAACAAACAAAAATCCCAGAGATTTTGTCTCCCTTAGGAATACTTTGGAAATCTCAAGCACTTTGCCAGGATAGAAATACCACTTTCTACCCAACTTTACATTTACCCCTGTCAGGATTTTTTCCCTGTCTTGTTTTGAAACTGGCATGTTCTGTTTCAAGCATTGATAATAGCCTTTCAAGAGATGATGTCCAAGACTGCTTTGCTCTCTTTCAATGCCAGTTGCTACACCTGGTTCATTTTGTGCTTCTATGTCTGGCCTAAAGCCCAAACATCCACTGTTATCCCTCCCTTGAGTGGAATAGAGTTAATTACTATGCCGGAAGAATAACAAGAAACCTGCAGAATTTCTTACAATAAGAAATCCTAATAATTTTGCCATCCGAGGAAGTTTTTTGAGCCACAGCAGTCCAAATACAAAATTTCTGATGGATGTCCAGCAGGTATTCACATTTTTTATTTAATTAAAAACTGTGAAATCTTTTACTCCGCTGGCTCTGGCCATGAGAAAAGCTAAATTACCCATGCTTTCAAAACTTAGAAAGACCAAATGAATCTCAAGTTGTCATGGAATCAGATTATTATGTCAGTAGCAGACCTCTCTAGTTGCAGATAATCAGCCTTAATTACTCTGACACTGTTATCAAAATATATATAGTTACCCATGATGCTTGCAGTGCATGAGATGGCTGGCAATTGCGCTCACTTTGGGCTGGGTGGTTTGATAGCAAAATGTATTTCACTAGTAGAGTTGACACACAAATTTGATTGGTTAGCATGATAGCATTTTAGTGGCAGTGCTCAGTCTAACCTTCTGCATCCCCGTATCTGAACAAACAGAGCTCTACATGCTTAAGCAATATATTCAGAAAAATGTGGTAGTTTCATGTAACATTCTTGAGATATTTTGCCAACAAATAAACAGCACACACCACCTTATTCTTCTTCCTTATTAGCCTGTCAGAATGAGGAGGAAAACAAATTTTCCAAGTTCCAAATACCAGCATGAAAAGCCTGACAATCAAACTCCCTTTTCCTTCAATGTGATAAAAACTCGAACAAGAACAAGAACAACAAAAACCACAAAGCTCCCAGCTCAGGCCAACAGCTTGCCTTTTGCCATTCTGAAGATCTCATTCTTTCATTTTAACTTTTTCCTCTTTTGCATAAAACTGAATTTTAAAGGCTGGCATGGCAGTCTTAACCCCTGATTTTTATGGCTTATGCAGAATTGTAACAGAACTTTTATGTGAAATAAAGAGGCTTGGGAGAATAAAGTTACTTTTTAAGTACTTAATTTCCTTCTTTGTCTTGGGATGTGAGGGATCCAATAATACAAAGAAAGAGTTTGGGATTCAGGTCACATTCCTAATACTAACTTTAGACAAAAATGGAGCACCTAGAGATGTTAGTGGGGTATTTTAGGTGCTTAGTCTCTGTTTATGTTTTTCTCTGCTTTCTAAAGAGTTCAGAGCCAACTGAAATTGTGCTTTGTGCTGCATTCTGTAATTTGACCTGAGGTTATTACACCCCAAGTTATACTCTGCTGTCTGCCTGAGGACCTTTATTAAAACCTTTTGTCTTTTCTTGCAAAATAAGCAGTTCTGAGCCTCTCCTGGTGGGTGTCAAGATAACTTATTCCTTTGCGTGGCCACTATACAATTGTCAACTGTAGTGTTTGGGGCCCCAAGATACAAAAGTTGATCTGCATCTTTAATCTTAATGAGAGGAGGATCAGCCCTGTTTTAGAGTGCCTATCAATCTTTATTGAAGTTCAGCACATTCCTGAGAATGCTGATGAATTTGTAAAGAATACCAGTCTCAGAAGTGGATTAACTCAGGGCATTCTATTAAAATGTACATTACTAATATGCTGTCTCTTTTGTGACATGGTAAACTCGAGTTAAATGTATCAAGTTCTGAAATCAAGTCAGTATATGGGAGAGTGTTAGATTCTAGTAAAAGCTTTGTTAGAGGAGAAAAGTTCCCTGCCACTTACTATCGGCATTAAACTGAACAGAGCTGACAACTAGCTGCTGTTTAGATGAGAATGTTGATAAGAATAAAACATATTTACAAATGTGCCTTGGGATTAACATTGACCCTGACTTGCATATGTTTGCAGGGTAATTATCTTCAGTGTTGGTTGTGATGTAGTTTTCTAACCCAGGCAAAATTAAGAAACGTAGATAGTAAGTAATGGTGAAAAAACCCTGAAACGCATCAAGAAACTACACTAAAGCAGTACTCATGCCATTTTAATTTTGACCTTTGATACTTGCCTGGGAAGGTAACACACAGTATTGTAACCAACCACTCCTGTGGCTGCAAGTATTTTATGCGAGGAAAGATCATCAACCACTAGGACCAAGTCTTTTAATCCATTTCTCACCTATTTCTTCCACAGAAACAAACAGAATATGAAGAACTGGCTGCAGAGTTTGACCCTTATTTAGGTTTTCTGCCTTCTTGTTTCCCAAATTCCCAATACTCTAATTCACAGCACAGCTCTTCAAGGAGTATTTTCACTGATGAACTACAATTACAGATTATTTAAAAGAAGAGGAAAAATTGAATGTTTTAAAGTCTTAAGGCTGAGTTCTGACATAAACAAAGAAGTCTCATTAACAGAGGAAAATTAGCCAGTTATTGTGATATAAATTGTTCCGTAATACCAGAAAATCGGAAAGTAGATGTCATTTTGAAATGAAAGACACTTGCATCCCAGAACAGTTGATATACTTCTGAATTAGAATAATTATTTGAAAGAAAGGACCGCTAAGATATAATGCCTCAGAAATGGTTTTTGAAGAAGCATTTTTTCTGCTGTACTCCAGCCAATGTCTTATGAAGTTAAGCTCTTCAGTAAGTAAGAGTTGTGTCTGCAGCATTCTACATAAGCAGAGATCTTTGTTCCTAACTTTCTTGGGCAGATTCCTTATTCTGTTACAACAGTATGGTTGTAGAGACTCAGGGTTTCTGTGGTCTAAAAGCAATAAAACAGATTGACAGGCATATGTTAGAAATTTAACATCTCTGGAGCAAGAATCTTTTCATTGTCTAATGATTTTGGATTGTAATGAAACAGTATGGTGGTTGAAATTTGAAGCAAGTAGTATTTATGCAGATAAAATGATTTGTGTTGGGTGTAGTGCTGCCCATATTTGTTCCTTTCACATGGGTATCCATTTGAACACAATTTGCTGCTGGGAACATTTTCAATATATTTTAAAGAACTTTTAGCATTCATAAGAAACAAACTCCTCATTCAGACAGGCTGAATGAATTCATAAAGAATTCAGATTGCTCATTCATTACAGACCTACCTGAGACAAACAATACCATGTGACTAATGCATTAAATTAAAACTGTCATGGGTTCAGCAGCAGCAGTCATTTTTCTCCTTTGTAGTAACTGGTGCAGTGCTGTGTTTTCGACTTTCAACATGGGAACAGCACTGATAACACCGATGTTTATAGTTACGGCTTAGAATGTTTTGGTCTGGCCAAGGACTTTCTGAGTCTCATGCTCTGCCAGGGAGGAGGGGAAGCCAGGAGAAAGCAGAGGCAGGACACCTGACCTAAACTGATCAAAGCGGTACTCCATACCACAGTACGTCATTTCCAGGATGGAAAAGCTGGGGGCAGGAACCCGGAAGAGTTCAGTTCACGGCTCGGTCGTCAGGTGGTGAGCAGTTGTATCCTCTTCCTTTGTATTTCCCTTGTCATTATTATTATTGGTGGTAGCAGTAGTGATTTGTGTTATACCTTAGTTACTGGACTGTTCTTATCTCAACCCGTGGGAGTTACATTCTTTCAATTCTTCTCCCCATTGCCCCCCCGCCCTCAGAGTGTGGGGGGGGGGGGGGAAGAAAGGGGGAAGTGAGTGAGCAGACTGCGTGATTTACGGCTTAAACCACGACAGCCAACAAAGATCAAATTTCAATTTTTAACAGGGAGCAGCTACCTACATCATTTATAGATGTGGTTTGTCAGAACAAGCAAGCAACAATTGAATTGAAGAACCTTTAAAGTGTCTCATGGAGGTGCCAAAATATTAAGAGCCACTAAATTAGGTTATTAGGGATTGTTCACAAAGGGGTAGTAAAATACTTTACAGCAAGCTGTTGATTCAGATAAACAGGAGAACTAGAGGCTGAGAAAAAGGTAGATTTGTGCAGAGTGATACAAAGAAAGTCGGGATTCCAGCAGCCTTACATCTCATAGAATCATAGAATGGCCAGGGTTGGAAAGGACCAGAAGATTACTCAGTTCCAACCACTCTGCCATGGGCAGGGGCACCTCACACCAGACCATGCCACCCAAGGCTTTGTCCAACCTGGTCTTGAACACTGCCAGCGATTGAGCACTTCCCATTTTTTGGGGCAACCTGTTGCAGTATTTCACCACCCTCACAGGGAAGAACTTTCTTATATTATCCTAAATCTCCCCTGTTTAAGTTTGAAGTCATTACTCCTTGTCCTATTGCTACAGCCACTAATGAAGAGTCCCTCCCCAGCATCCTTGTAGGCCCCCTTCCGATACTGGAATGCTGCTGTGAGGTCTCCAGGCAGCTTTTCTTCTCCAGGCTGAACAGCCCCAACTTTCTCATCCTATCTTCATAAGGGAGGTGCTCCAGTCCTCTGATCATCCTCGTGGCCCTCCTCTAGACTTGTTCCAACAGCTCCATGTCTTTCTGTTGAGGACACCAGAACTGCACACAGTACTGCAAGTGGGGTCTCACAAGAGCAAAGGTGTGGAATCACCTCCTTCAACCTGCTGGCCATGCTCCTTTTGATGCAGCCCAGGATACAGCTGGTTTCTGGGCTGCAAGCACACACTGAAGCTGGTCATGTTAAGTTTCTCTTCGACCAGCACCCCCAAGTCCTTCTCTGCAGGGCTGCTCTGAATCTCTTCTTTGCCCAACCTGTAGCTGTGCCTGGGATTGCTCTGATCCAGATGTACGACCTTACACTTGGCTTTGTTGAACTTCATGAGGTCGGCATCAGCCCACCTCAGAAGCATGTCAAGGTCTCTCTGGATGGCATTCCTTCCCTCCAGCATATCAACCAAACCACAGAGCTTGGTGTCATCGGCAAACTTGCTGAGGGCGCACTCAATCCCACTGTCCATGACAAAGATGGTGAACAGCATCAGTGATTGAATTACTTAGTATTTAAGGAGGTAGGAGCTCATAATGGATCGCTTTCTTCAGTGAGGCTTTTTCTAACCATCATCAAGAAACTGTGCAGAATTCATATGGTTAAGACTGCTACTCCGTGTCTATCCTCAGCTCATGATTTCTTAGCTGAATTAAAAGAGCACTGGAGTGCAATGAATGAAAACAAACACACTTCTGAATCTGGACTTAGACACACCAATGAATAGTGCATCGCATAGGAGAGACCTGGTTAAAAGGGTGTTCCTCTCAGAGATGATTAAGGCCAAGACAGACTTCAGCTGCACTGCATTTGCTTGACCCAGTTCTCATTTCTGCTAACATACACTCATCCATGAACCCTCCATACATTTGTTTTTGAGAAGTACAACTCATTCTAAGAAAGAGATGAATTAAGGTGCAAAAAATGTATATTTCAAACAGAGAAATTTATGGATCTGAACTCTGTGCTGGCATGTCCACAACCCTGGGAATGAAATATTACTGCTCTTGGGATAGAGTGTTGATTTTTCTGTTGGGCATTTCTAAGCATTAATGCTCCAGGCAGGAGAGTCTTTCATAGTTATTCATTAGGTTGGTTGCTTCTTGGGAGGGCAGTTAATCCCGCCCTCACCTCTAAGTTCCCCCTCTTCCTCTCAGCATGTAGAGCTGTCTACAGCCAGCCAGGATGCTCTGTCTGGGTGTTACCAGATAAAAAGTTACAGAATTCATCCAAAGACTTCCCTGTAAAAGCAAGAACAAGCATGATGGAAAGGTTGTAAGACTATAGCTCTAGAGATGGAGAGGCATGCGGGAGCAGTTTTGCTCACAGAGATGATTAGGAGCATATTTTCTACCACCTACTATCGTCATGCTGGATATCCTGTCAGACAGGTTCAATTTTCTTTCATATGTACTTCCATAACAAATTTATAAGGCCACCAGAGGCCCGTTAGCTAGAAACAAATCTCAAATCATTAGGATGCTACAGCTACTTTCTCTGTATTACGGAAATAAATCAAAAGAAGGCGCTCAGCAAAAAACCCCATGGCTGGAATAACCAGTGCTGGGTTCCTGAAGATGCCAATGTCCTTATGTCTTTAGCATTTCAGTGTATGTTTTGGCCACTGGAGGCTCAGTTTTTCAATTAAGGATCAAAAAACCAGCTTCGGGTAAATTTCCCAACTTAGACAATGAGATTCTTGTTCTTCATGAAAAATTGTATTTATTTAAGTTTTAAATTTGTGTTCATATTTACTTTTAAAGGGCGCAGTAGTGCTGGAACTGGGCCATATCATGTTTAAAAAAAAACAAGTTATGGAAATCTAATTGAAAACAGAGCAAGAGACTTGCATGAAGATGTTGGTGATTATGTACCACAGGGCAAGTAGCCCAGGGAGAGAGGAAGTTCAGCTCAGTTGGAAGTGGGGTATCTTTTGCTTTTCTGCTGTCTTGTTTGCTGGGCTAAGTAAACACTTTCTTTGATCTACACCAATCACTCCTTACAGTGTATTGGGAACACTTTGTCCCCCTGACATTGGCAAAGAGAGAAATTAATGGGAGATTTTTTTTTGCAGCAACAGGTAGTGGGGCAAAAGAGCAATCATATCAGTCAGAAAAGTAAGTATATTCAGAAGGCTACCTTAGAACAGCTCTTCGGCCTCATACACTTCATTCTAGAATAGAAAGGCTTTACTGTAGTATGTGTAGTTTTGGGTGAAGCAAACCAGGTTTTAGTTACCTCTGCTGTAATGAATGCAGGCCACCTCCCTTCAGAGGAATGTTAACAGTACACTATGAACTGTAAACCATTTAGCTGATTTTGACGTGTTTTCAGGGTGGCTCTGGTTCCACCCCCAAGCCCTTGCAGATCTGTAGCAGTAAAGTTGAGCCAATCATCTCCCTTTTTTCACTTTCTGTGTAAAAGTGTTTTTCCAGTCTTTTTCCAGCAAGAACTTGAAAGCTACATTGCCAAGGGAACACACTGTCTCATACAGTGGTCAAAAGTGGAAGAGGCAGAAGCTAATTTATTTACAAATATTATGAAAGTCCATGATACCAGTGGGTGTAATGCAGCAGAATCAGGAAAGAATATTTTCAACTCCACTTAAAACTCAAAAAATCTGAGTGTGAGAATGCTTACCAGAACCAAGTAAAACTACAAAAATTTGTGTATTGATTAACCCTAAAATTTACCAAAGTCCATTAATCCTTTCCTATCTTCAAATATTCAGCCTACTTATAAACAAAATACTTTGCTCAGCTTTGGTAGCAAATATTGTGAGACTCCACTTATATAGGATTTCAAGCCCTGCTTCTTTGAAGCAATTACTGATATCTCAAATATCTTAATATATAAAGCATAGTCCTTACTTGTAGGCACTTAGGAATTCCAGTTTCTTGACATACTTTCCACTATCCACGTGAAATGTTCCAGTACCCATATGAAATAAACAGAGATTGTTGCTGTGGAGAAATCAGTGTTGAGTGACTAGAACTAGACATTTAGCCTGTGTTTAATACCTGGCAACAAAACTAAATACCTGATTATCTGCGTCATTGATTACACACAGTGTAACTACTACAGCTAATGAAACAGGCAGGTTAATGTGTACCTTGTTACACTTTAAGAAACAAGAAGAGATGCTTATGAAGAGATGCTAATGAGACTGGAACATTGAAGATGCTAAAACATAAGACAGGTTGGAGTTTGGACTATACAGACAAGGCTCCTTTCAATTCAGTTTTTTTTTTTCAAGGGGGAAAAGAGCTTGAAGTTTTTTATTCTTTAGTATAGAATACTGAACATGCTGAAAAATACTTTCTTCAGAATACTGAAAAAAACTTGTGCCTTTCAAAACCATCTGCTAGGCAGCAGCACAATACTCAGATTTGCACAATATACTTTTTCAATAATGAGGCAATTCGCTTCTTACTTACAATGTCCTCTAACTTTCCAAATCATCCTTATTTTACTCAGCATTTTTCAGAATGGCAGATCATTTGCTAGGGAAAAAAAAAAAGAGATTCTAGACTACAATGAAGGATGTACAGTATCCATACTGCAATTTTAAACGTAAAATCAGAGCAAGACCTAAGAAAGATTTTCATTGTGTTACAGTGTAACTGCTTGCATTTAAAAGCCTACACCCATAGTCTTAATACAGTTTTGATGGACCTTCTTCATAAAAGTGATGGCGAACACGAATTTTCAGTCAATGAGAATTTTAAAGTTAGCATCAAAAGACTCTTAGTTTCAGCTCCTCAGAGAAGCTGTGGCTGCCCCACCTCTGACAGTGTTCAAGGCCAGGGTGGATGGGGCTTTGAGCAACCTGGTCTAGTGGAAGCTGTCCCTGTCCGTGGCAAGGGGTTAGAGCTGGATGAGCTTTAAGGAGGCTTCCAATCCAAACCATTCTGTGATTCTATTGTGGTTTACATTTTCTTGATATATTCTGCCTGAATTGTTTGGAAGTTTTATAAAGGGTTTAGATTCCAAATATTTCAACTTCACTTTTGAAATTCATCTTATTTACATAGTATAGACTGTAAAAAATTATCATGTACTACTTAATCCTTTTTTGCTCTCATTCACTAAACATAAACCCAAGTAATTTCTTCAGATATAACTCTTATTTCAACCGTTGTCTCTTGATTCTTGATGATTTGAACCATCAATATTACTTGTAGCTATAAATCACTATTCTGTTGATTGATTAAACTGAATAAGTTCTGTGCACCAAGTGTTTACTGGTTATTTATAATTTAGCAGAAAGTATAACCTAATGAGAAGAAGCCTCAAGGAAACAAACACATTTTCTTTCTGAGGGGTAAATAACTAAAGAACGAGTTCGCTGTTAGGTCATTTTCTAGGTGCCCTGATTCAAATGTGTAAACATTCTGACTGTGAACTGTATTGTAAGATTTGCTGTCAACCTGAGTTTTTTTCTACCCTCTGAATCATGTAACTACATGTTATTTAGATATCATGGAAATAAGGAAGAAAAGATGAGAAAAGTAAGGAAATATCTGACATTTTTAAAAATCAAGCTAGTAGTAAAAGTAACATTAGATGCTAGGTAGATGCAAACACTACAAGTCTCTGTGTTTGCTTTGTTCTTTAGCAGTTTTCACGGAAGTGTGATTTGCAAAGAAGCAAACTATAAACCAGAAAGCATATTTTGTAACTTCATTGTAAAATTCACAGCTCTGTTCCTCAGATATGAAAAGTCTCACTCTGCTATCAACCAGGATGCCTAAGAGGCTGGGGAATTGCTGTTATTTGCTTGGAATCTCATGGATTCAGTTTGTGGTTTTCATCACTTCTTCAATACCTTCATTTAATAGGGTAAAGAAATAAATCAGAATGGATTGAAAGACCAAGTTATCTGAAAATCTACAGTTTAATGCTGGAGTCTAACAAGTTACTTGCCAAAATTCCAGTTTCTTCAAACTAGAAAGCAAAAAAAAGATTACAAAATTATTAGTAAAAGAAACCTAAAGTACTGACCTTAATATTAAAAATGTTGGAATGAAATAATTAAGTGATGCAGTTCACAATACAATACTTTTCTCTTTATTATGTGTATTGGTGGCAATAGTAAGTACAAGCAATGGTACTAGTTTGATTATATGTTATAAAAAGGGTCCAACCAATATGGGAATGCCATTGTTTAACATACTGTACAAACAGGAAGGGACACAATTTGCCTATGCTACTTATGCTGCCCAACAAAAGTTATTCTATGCCTTGTTATCTTCTGAAAAAGCGCCGCTGGACGCAAATGGCTGATATCATGTGCTGGCTCTTCAAACTGAGGCATGGATTTCCAAAGCAATATAATCCTGAGGCGACTTCAATTATATGAGTCCAGGTTTTACATGTTTTCCCAGTAGAATATGTTGACGAAGCATTAAAATAGATTTTAAGAATGGAAATGCAGCTAGGTCTTACATGTTAATTTGTGTCATAGGCATGGATAAACAGGTCCTTAGTGTTCATGCTTTTGACTTTTTGCTGAAGATGAAAAGCACATAGTGGTGCCTGATTTTATGGCGCAGTTTAGTTCCTGCAGCCATGGGAGATGCTTTGTGATTATTGCATTCGAACCCCTGCTCCTCTCCCCTGTTATTTGAAGGTATTAACACTAAAGGTCAAAGAGCCAAAAGACAAATGAAAGAAGAGTAAAATATTTTTTTAATTTCATGATTCATATCCCTATCCTATGATTCTGGGAGTATGGACTGCTGATTTTTTGGACATTTATATTGGGCCATAATGAAAACAAGAAAAATTGTCTGTATATTGCCATATTGAATTACATTATATTGGTACAGGACACTGCATCTCTCTGTATGCTTTCTGTGGCTGCTAAAATGCCACAGATGCCTGAAGAGAATCTGTACCTCTTGATCAATGGCTACAGCTAGCTAATTATGAGAACAAAATCAAGCATGCACGTGTATGTAGTTATACAATGCAAGCTAAAGCAAGAAGCCTGCTCCAGCATGGGCTTCCCACAGGGTCACAGCCTACTTTGGGCACCCCCCGTTCTTTTGTGGGGTCCTTCATGGGCTGCAGGTGGATATCCACTACACCGCGTACTATTATGGGCTGCAGAGGTGCAGCCTGTCTCACCATAGGCTGCACCATGGGCTGCAGGGGAATCTCTGCTCTGGTGCTTGGAGTGTCTTCTCCCCTCATTCTACACTGGCCTTGGTTTCCGCAGGGCTGTTCCTCTCACACATTCTCATCTCTCTCTGGCTGCAATTGCTGTCACAGAGCAATTTTTCCACCTTCTGAAACACATTATCCCAGAGGCATTACCACCATCAGTGATGCTGACTTAGCCAGTAGCTGGTCTGTCTTGGAGCCAGCTGACATTGGGTCTATTGGACAAAGAAAAAGCTTCTAACACCTTCTCACAGAAGCCATCCCTGTAGCTGTCCCACTAGCAAAACCTTGCCATGCAAGCCCAATACTGAGGGAAGTTTTTTTGGCTATCTATTATCCAGTGGCTTGCAACTATGGATGACTGGAGTCAGTGTCCCCCTGGGTGGTACCTCCAGGTGCTCTGTGTACAGTCTGGTTCCACCTGTTGAGTTGGATGCTTTCTCCCACTGAGTCATAGATAACAGAATGCTTGCTATCTCATGAGCAGCCTGAGTTCTGCTTCTTCCAGCCATGAATGCTTTTGATGGGGAGCTGTACTGCCAGAAGACTGAGGGCCAGGTGGGCTTTTAAGACCTGGGGCTGTATTTCAATCTTGACTCTGGTATGAACTATGGACTAGCTTTGGTTAGCCTGGTAGTCTGGCAAGTCATGGTTACAGAAGAAGCTTCTTTCCAAAGAAAGCAATTAATCTTCTGTGTGTTTCTGATACTGTTCCATGTATTGCTACCAAAAACCTTCTTAAAGTCTTTTTGGGGGAAGAAGAATAAAAACACGTTAAGGACTATCAATCCAGCCATTAAATAAATTGTCAATTTTGTTTGAACCAATGCAATGTCCATTTACTCAGGTTTTATTGTGGACTGACAACTGACTGCACAGTGAATAAATGGAACAGCTGGAAGCTATCAGCCTCAAAACATGACCAAAAAAATTTTGTTTTAAGAGGATTATTTTATTTTCACAAAGCTAATGGAGCATTTTTGGGATTTTGATTTTACTCCAGAAGTCGTTAAAAAAAAAATTGCATCCCAATATTTGAAATCCAGACATTGTAGTATTGAGAAATCAAAGCGAAGTGGCCTCAAGCTACTACAAACTCAATTGAGCTGATAGTTTTCACCCAGATCTATGCAGACACAAAAGAAGAAAAATCTCAGTTAAAAAAAAGTAAAAAAATAATTAACCTTTTAGATGGTCATGTTGGCTAATTTAAGTAGTTACTGTGATAAACTCAAATGTTTTTTTATTGTTTTCCTGTTTGTCTTTGAGCCTGTAAGAAGGTATGCTTTAAGCCACAGTGAAACACGGACCCTGCTCCATCCATATTCTGTTCAATGTAAGATCAGTGCCTATGACTTATAATACCTCTTACTCATTTGCATTGTAAACAGGATCTAAATTCTAGCTTTGGGAAAAAAAAAAAAGCAATGGATTTTGTAATAAATGCCTTATCTTCTTATGTAGTCTGACACCAGGCCAAATGTTGTATGAAGGTGCCTTTTTTGCACTCCCAAGCAGGGATAGGCTAGCTTGGATCAGGGTTGTTCACATTTCATGTGTCTGAGGAGAAGAAAACAGTTGCTTACTGATAATGAGAGTTATCTGTAATTCACAAGAGCTACTATTCATTTGTCCCAACAGTTTAGGGTCAGGCAAACAATACTGCACCCCACCAAATTTACTGTAATGTGAACAGCAGGTCAAGCACACTTTTCTAGCTTTTTCTTGTAAGTATAGAGCAAGTTATCAGCTGTAATAATGAAATGGTCAACCAGAGACAGATAGTACATTTACAAAATAATCCTCCTTATTTTCCTGCTAATAGTCCCCTTCCTATGCAAAATGACATCGTCTCCAGCCAGTGCTGCTACAGAACACATCATCTGGAGCCCATCTGCGCTGTGCCTGAAGTAGTCCTGTATATGGAGTTTGCATAGCTATGGAGCAATACAGAGTCCTGTCTTGCTCCCAGCAGGCATCAAGTAATATGTGTCACACAGTCATATTTGCATGAGGCTTTTTGCTTGGGTACTCAGGAATAAGAATGATATTCTTGTTACAGGGGCTATGAAGTTCCCAAACACTAAGTTTCCTTATTCCAACTAGAACTATGCAATAATTATTTGTTTATTGAAATGAAATAGCCTCTGGGATGGGAGGGCAACAAATAAGCAGACAAAGAGATGACAGATTATCTGTATTAGCTGAAAGTTTTTTTGACACAGACACTGTGGCAAAATTGTTTTTAATGTATAGAGGTTTTTAATCCTTGCATGGATTACCGTTGGATATTTGCTCTCTGCAGTTCAGTGAAAAGGAAAAAGAAGAAAAAAAGAATAATTTTTTATGGTTATGTGTCCAACTGAACAGATTATTTCTTTTCTCTCACTTTCTCTCTCACTCTATAAAAGATGAAAGGTTGAGACAGCCCTGGTGGGATTGGCACCTATTTCTTCCAAGCAACATTTTATTTTGAAGCAGATGCTTAGAGAACTGAAGTCAACCCTTTAGGTGTGTAGTTTGGGATATCTTACATGATCTCCAAGGAAACCAGCTCTCATTCTACAGCCACCAACATGCAGCCTCAGAATTTTACTTGTCTGCTTGGAAACTTGTGGATTATTCCTGGAACCAACCTCCTTAGCCTCCCCTGCTCCCACTTTTGGTGTAATTGCTCTTGAGAAATAGTATGATTTTTAAAATGACCCAATCCTTTGCTGAACTATAAGCCAATTCAGAATGGCAGCAAGATGGATCCTTCAAATCAGAATTGTCCAAATGAATTCAGAAAAGTCTTGTTTCAGACCTGATTTTTTAGTTGTGCATATTAAAAAAAATCAAATAAAAAAGTCTTGGCTGTGAACCCAATGGATAACTTATTTAGTGTTTTTCTAAACTAATCATATTTTTATAGACAAAAGAGTCAATGCTTTAGACATTCAGGCTATATAGATAGATGATCCTGCTGATAGAACACACTGTAACAGGTCTCTTTCCTTGGCCGCAGAGTCACTGCATGACACAAAGCAGACTTTCTTTTTGTAACCTAGAGGGACACGTTTATTATTTATATCTTTCCTTAACAGACCATCACCATGGTCAAGATATGAACCAAGCTGTAAAAACACCATTGACTCATATCAAGCTCATGTTTAGACAGTGGAAGATACAGATTTAATAAACCTTACCCTGCCTGTGTTTTTGTATTTATTAATGTCACTTTAGTAGTCATAAGTCTATCACTTGGAGCTGTAGAAACTGCGCTCTGTGTAACTGCAAGTGAAACACTGCCTCCACTACCTGCATTTCTTAAAATATTTTCTTTTAATAATAACACATTTCCAAGTAAATACAAAACACAGTTGATTATAATCTAAAAAAGCCTTTCCCTCTGGATTTATGGCTTATACTGAGCATGAAATGGAGCTGGCACAGGCAGCCTGTAAGAAAAGGACAGGATGTGAAAAATCTCCCTTTCATTACAAATGGACTTGTCTGTCTTCTAGCTGTGGAATGCCAGCAATGAGAACAATTGGGGCTCCTTTGGCCAGTATTCAGACAGGGACAGAGGAATAGAAGTATCAAGGAATTTCCTGAGTGAGGAGGAATGAATTCATAGCTTTCAGAAACAAGAAGCCTGAATTTGGAAGTATGACCTAAACACCTGTTTTCAAGCCCAAATCTCATTAAGAATGGAAGCTGGAGAGAAGAGATGCAATAAATTGAGAGAATTTCCCTTTTTCTGCTCCACTTTCAAAAGCAAGTCTAGAATGGCAAAACTCTCTAAGTAAAACTTTGGCTCAGATGAGGTCAAACAGTAAAAATCCCCTTACCTTCTCTCCTGGAGTATTGCCTGTCTTGGACAATTCTTGGACTGTAAGAGCTGGAACAGGGCATGCTGAGTAAAACTTAGGCAAAAACCTCAAAACTTTCACTATAATAAAATGATATTAGCTTCAAGACTCTAGCAGACCTACCTGAAAGGATTTTTAAATTAATTTGCCTTCACTATAGTAAAACCAATGCATTGCAGTGGAGAATTCCATTCCCTTACTGCAGCTGGTATGACAAAGCAACTTCTTAAAATGGGATATGTGCCATGAAGGCCTGGATGGCAGGGGTTACAGAGAGAGTGCTGCCTACTGGCCCTTGGATTTGATTAAAAGAAAGCCATCTTGTTTTATTCAGTGCATCTGGGAAGGAGTGCATCAGTTTGGTTAATAAAAGAAAAGGCCTGAACCTTAGCCTAAAAGTTGGACTTCACAGCTCTGAATTTCCAGGCTGAAGCAAAGAGCCAAAGTGCAAAGCTCCCAGGCAAATCCCTTCTTTGGAAAGCTCTTCATGTTGAAAGGCCAGCGAAAGGGAGCAATGCCGTAATTTTGCCACCCAATTAGGGTGCTCTCGAGTGATATCTGGACATATTTTTAGAAATATGTACTGGATATGGTTGAGATGGAGTTAAATTTCTTCCAGCAGCCTGTATGGTGCTGGTTTTGAGATTGGTGACCAAACAGTGTTAGTAACACACCAGTGTTTTAGCTGTTGTTTAACAGCCTTTGCACAACCTCAAGGGCCATCTCTCTTTCCAGTCTCCACCCTCAAGCAAGGAGCCTGAGTCGTAGGCAACTGCCTGGGAGGGAGCACTGTCTGCTGGGGGTGAATGACTGCTTCTACACCATTTTTTTTCCACTTTTTTCCTCCCTTCAAGTACTGAATTGCTTTTCTCTTGACCTACAAGGGTTTTTTCTCACTTTTGACCTTCTCTTTCTCTCACTCTCCTGCTGTGGAGGAGTGAGAGAGAAACTGGGTAGGGGCTTAGAGCCAGCTGGGGCCAACGCACCGCAAAATGAGAAGCTCATAAAAGCTTCTCTTAATGATATTGAATGAGTTGGATGTGTAAAACTTTTTATCTGGCCTCTTATTAATTTAAGAATAAGGGAGGCAGTGAGCTGAATTGCATAGACCATAAGGTGAGAAGTGCTTTAGGAGTACCTGGGCTCATTTAATCAGAGGTTCATCTGCCTATGGATTTGTGAGTATGACTAGGATTTTTTTCCATAGATGTCATTAATGCTGTTAGAAGACCTCAGAGCTGACTCATGAATGACAGTATTCACTACAGAAGTCTTCCTTCCACCACAAGTTTAAAACAGTGACAATTCCAGTGTTGAGCTCAGAAAATATAATTCAAGTCGAATATACATCTTGCTGAACTGGACAGTCAACTCCTCTTACCTACAGAACTGGGAAAGCAGGGTCAACAGTTATGCAAGTCATCTCTTCTGTTTCAGTACATTTTACTGATGACCTGAATGGAGACATTTCAAAGATTATAGGCAACCCTATCCATCAGATGGAAGCAACTTTCAGTTGCTCTCACTTGAATCAGATTGAAACTAGGCAGCCTAGAGGTGACAAGTTCCTTATCTCATGGCCAGTCTCATGACTTACGTGATCCCAATCAGTTTTCACTCTTTTGATATTAATAACATCAGCAACAATCTCCCCTCTTCAAATCAGAATTAAAACTTTTGCATTTATTTTTTAATTGTAAGAACAACAAAGAACATGTGCCAGCAGTGGATAAGACATGGGCCAAAGTCTACAGGCTCCTGGCACTGCGTCCCTGTTTCTTCCAGCTGAGGAGTAATAATTTGACACCTCTGAAGCAGCAGGACCTCATACCCTGACAACTGCAGCCTTGTTCTATAGCTCTAAGCCATTCAAACACATGACAAAAATCACAGTCAGCAACATCCATGGTGGATTTTTTTCCCACCTTAGCAGTTCTTTCTCTCTTCTGATGTGGGCTTGGAGATACACTCTGTGGTATCACTGTTAAGCTTTTCATATATTTTTCCACGCTTACCTACACAAATTGAAATGCTCCCTTTTAGACACGAATCCAAATTATTCAAGAATACTTCTGAGAGCTGCCAAGTAATTTAGAATGATACCTTCTTAACACCTTCTCAAAACAGATCTGACAACCCAGAAGAGTAAAGCTTTCCCCCACTTTTAACCATTCTGTGCATGCTGAATTTACCAAGGCTATTAATTTCATTGAAGTAGGTTTTTATTTCTTGGTTGGGTGAAGGGGCTTTGTGTTACTCTGGGCTAGAATGCACATTGCTATTTACAAATTACTATAGTTTTTCTCCATTTGCCACCATGAAAGTCCACACTTTGGCTGATAAGATCTTAACAGAATGTGGCGTGCTTTGGAGGATATAATTACTTTCAGAGGATGACCCATTAAAATACTTGATGGGTTTTGCAAGGAACAAGCTAGTTATGGAACTGGTCAAACCAAAGTCTTGCTCTCAAGGGCTTGACTGTACCACTTTAATGTTGACAGTGCAGCAAATGTGAAATCACCTGATTAATTTACCTGCTTATCTGGTTTACCCCTCATTTTAGGAACCACTTTTCTTGCATCAATACAGAATAATCTACCAGAAAATAAGGTGTGTTGTTGGCTGACTCCTTTTGCAATATTGAGAAGTGGTCCATAGGTAAAGCAGGAAAAACCTGGCACATATTAGAGCATAGGCTGTCACAAAGGGGGGCTCACTATCATTAAATATTAACAAAACATGCTACTTCAAATGGAGCTCTCACAATGATCCAGTTAGAGGGCATATAGCCAGAAATGCTTTTAGATATGTGGCCTTCTTTTAGTGTACGTGGCCATAAGTAAAACCCCTTGGAGACATGGGTATTTAATTCAGGAAAATCCCCCAAACTGAAAAAAAAAAAAATAAAAATAAAAACATCACTTACCTAAAACAATATGTGCCCATGAAATGCATGGATATATAATACCTAGGCAGCATAAACCATGTGTTCATCATTATGAATAAATACATCTCTCAGCACTAGACATTTTAGAAAGTAGATTGAAAAAGAAAGCCCCAAGCAGCGTTAAAAAGAAACCCCAACAAATTAAAACAAAGCAAACCAAAAAGTAGGAAGGACCTGTCATTGCTGCAGCAATTAACCCTTCTACCTTATCCCTGACTTCTAAGCCCCTGTTGACTATGAGTACAAGAAGTCAAAAAAGTCCAAAACCCAACCAAAAAACATATAGTAATGAGGAGTGAGGCCAGGCAAGCTTAGTTTTAATTTTTGGCATGGTCACTGCTTACTGAGCAGGACTCTTCCTTGAAGGAAGCTGAGAGTTGACATGGAGGTGTTAGAAAAATGAAGCAATCGCTTGCACTTCAGGCCAGGTCTCAAGAGCCTCAGATCCCATTCACAAACAGGACCACAAGTCTTCATTATTGCAAAAGGTATTACAACCAGAAATTCACTCCAAACTGGCCAGTACTCCAAAACTCCTAGTAATGACAGCTATGGAAAGACCAGAGACAGATAGGAAACTGATTTCTCCATTCGAAGAGAAGTGACAGATCTCTGGGATCTGCTGGTGACCTGTTCCTTTTCCCACCTCTCTATAGAATGTTAGAAATTATGGGCTTTCTTCTGCTTCAAGCATCCAGTGTGGCACAGGGATCTTTTTAAGATCTTTGCAGAAGAGTTGGACTAGACTGGTACTTGGCCTTCATGAAACATATGAGTCAAGATGAGGCAAGGAGCAGGGTTAGCCATTCAGCAGGTGGCACCATTCCCTTCCTTATTCAGTTCTCAATCACCCAAGTTCAGTGTAGCACTTGTAGGCATGGTGTTGTCAGCCTACAACGCATGGTGTTTTCAGATGTTTTAAAGGTACACAGAGATCGTGAGTATCAGAAAATTGGAATTTGCCTCCCTTTCTAATCTCAATCACAGAGAAAGTTGTAATACTTAATTACATTGCTTCTCTAATTCAAGAATGCAGACAGCCTGACTGAAGAAACTCTTCACTGTCACAGTCTCCCCGGAGCATTGCCTGCTTTTGCTGTAACTGCTGAAGTGACAAAAGCCAATCCAGGTTTCTTCTTCTTTCATTATGTCAAGTTTTTTTTTTTTTGTTTGTTTTTTTTTTGTTTCTTTCATTTTCAAGCTGCAAATATGAAACCTCAGGAATACACTCTTTGGAAAAGCAAAATTTTTGTTGTTCCCTTTGTCCAATGGTAGGCTACTCTTCCTTTCTACAGGCTCCTGTGCTACTGTATGGCTACATGCTTTTCAAGGTTGCAGTTAGGTGTACTTGCCCTGAGATCTTGGCTGCATCACAGCTTGCCTTTAACTTCATAAGATGTTCTTTGCTATATGCTTCTGGATTTTCCATTCATGATGACTGCAATTGGGTAGACTTTTCATGAAAATTCACCGATTTCAGTAGTATTACAAAGAAAATATTTTTATATACGTTCTTATTCTTCCTATAGTGGTAATTGCTCAGTATTGACACACACATACACTCCAAAACCTGACACAAGGTGGTAGTGGAGAGAAGGCAGATGGGGAAGTGGAATTATTTAGAATAAATATTGTAGATATTGAATATGTCATGTATTTTCCCTGTGGAAGTCTCACAGCAGACTGAAGACTAAGAATCCAATAATATGAATAGTGATGTGATATATGACTTCAAAATGATGGTGAAAATCTTGAAAAGGTTGAACCAGAAAAAAAATGCATTGATTAAGGAATAGGAGAGAAAGGAATCGGAGAAATTGGAGAGACATCAATTTGATAGATGGACCACTCGGTGGATAAAGAACTGGCTGGATGTCCACAAGCAAAGAGTTGTGGTCAATGGCTCAGTGTCCAGCTGGAGAACAGTAATGAGTGGTGTTCATCAGGGATCGGTGTTGGAACCAGTCTTGTTCAACATCTTTGTCAGTGACATGGACAGTGGGATTGAGTGCACCCTCAACAAGTTTGCCAATGACACCAAGCTGTGTGGTTCAGTTGATATGCTGGAAGGAAGGAATGCCATCCAGAGGGGCCTTGACACACTTGTGAGGTGGGCTGATGCCAACCGAATGGAGTTTAACCATGTCAAGTGCAAGGTTCTTCACCTAGGTCAGAGGAATTCCAGGCACGGCTACAGGTTGGCCAGAGAGGAGATCAGAGCAGCTCTGTGGAGGAGGACTTGGTCAGACAAGGGGGTGTTGGTCAATGAGAAACTTAGCATGAGCCAGCAGTGCGCACTCACGGCCCAGAAAGCCAAGCGTATCCTGGGCTGCATCAAAAGGAGCGTGACCAGCAGGTCGAGGGAGGTGATCCTGCCCCTCTACTCTGCTCTCCTGAGACCTCACTTGGAGTATTGTGTGCAGTTCTGGTGTCCTCAACATAAAAAGGACATGGAACTGTTGGAACAAGTCCAGAGGAGGGCCACGAGGATGATCAGGGGACTGGAGCACCTCCTGTGTGAAGACAGGCTGAGAAAGTTGGGGCTGCTCAGCCTGGAGAAGAGAAGGCTGTGTGGAGACCTCATAGCAGCCTTCCAGTATCTGAAGGAGGCTTATAAGGATGCTGGGGAGGGACTCTTCATTAGGGAGTGTAGTGATAGGACAAGGGGTAATGGGTTAAAACTTAAACAGGGGAAGTTTAGATTAGATATGAGGAAGAAATCCTTTACTGTGAGGGTGGTGAGGCACTGGAATGGGGTGCCCAGAGAAGTTGTGAATGCTCCATCCCTAGTGGTGTTCAAGGCCATGTTGGACAAAGCCTTGGGTGACATGGTTTAGTGTGAGGTGTCCCTGCCCATGGCAGGGGAGTTAGAACTAGATGATCTTAAGGTCCTTTCCAGCCCAAACCATCCTATGATTCTATGGTTCATGGTTCAAAAGACTGGACAGGCATACAAAGGAAAACTCTTTAGCTAACTGGAAACCCTGTAACAAACTGGACAATGCGTATCTGATTCAGGAGCTGCTTGGAAGATCATTTGAAGAAAGTATAGTAGAATTTATCTTGGCACAGTTTGGCATCCTCTTGGACCACAATAGGACCTTGCTGGGCTGTCTCAGATGACCTTTTGTAGAGCCATTAAATGGTCGGACAAACTTAAAATGCAACTTGGATTCTCTGGAAAGGAAGATCTAACATTATTATATAGACAGTGCCCAAGAATACGGGATTGGCTCAAGGCTGAATGAAGTTCACGCATGAGCAGTCCTCAGATAGCGTAGAGCTGCAGGATCTCATTAGCATCATGCAACTTCACTAGTTTACGACAGTCCTGTGCAAAATAGATAAAAATACACTGCTTAACACCCTTAAGTTTCTGAACTACATTAAGCAGATAAATAAATTTAATAAATCATTTAGTTCATGGCTTTGGCATCCCAAATAAACATTTTAAATGGTTAATGCAAATGCTTTTTACTTCTGGATAAAAACTACTAAAAAGGCTGACTCTGAAATATTTGAGCAGTTTGGTTTGTGTTAATATTTAAAGTTTGAACTCTTATACCAAACTTCTTGGATATTTTTGGGCAGAGAATTGTACGAGAACAAGCTTTCCCCGTGGTTTGTAGGCCTTATGCTTGGCAGCGTTAAAATTACCACAGGAAGACCTTTTTCTCATAGCATTTGAGCTTCCGGTCACAAGCATAGCCTGGAAGTCAAAAGGCGTGGGAAATTAAATTAAGAGGGGAAACAGTTAACCAGAATTCTGTGAAAAGGCTTTGGATTCACTGGAAATTATGAGAAGGTCAATCCTTATTGCATCCACATCCATTCTCCCATACCTAATAAATTACAGGATTAGGTCAAAGATGTTAGACAAATAAAGAGACACTAAAATGTCTCAGGTCTTTCTGTTTGCCAGCTGAGGACTTTTCTCCCACTCTGTGGTCTCTAAACTAGGCAAGACAACTGTTAATTCCCCAGTTAGTAAAACCCTGATTACTACTTTTCAGAAATTGAATCATAATTAGTAGTTCACAGTGTCTCAATGTTTGTTATTTTTATCTGGTATTTAGCAATAATAGTTAATTTCATTATTGTTTAAGCAGGTTACTCCTTTGAACTCCTTCTGATTTCATAGGTTCAGCCTATTACATCTCTCTATGGTAGGAGAACATAATTAATGCCCATTTACAAAATGGCATGAAATTAATCTACAACGTGCCATGTACTATAGACACAATCTGAGCCAAATCAGGAAACAGAAACCAGCTTCCCAGGTTTTGGACAAGTATTTTAACTCCATATTTACCCACATTCTGTTGAAAATGGAGTGGTTTATTTTGGTTGAAACAGTTGTTTAAAACCACATCTCATTTGGAAATCAGTGGCTTGGAAATGAGGTGTGCTGGTGCACCCCAAGTGTAGCAGTGTTATGCCAGCAACAGTTCTTTTCCCTTTGCTGCTTCTTCAGGCCCTGACCCTTCTGTGTGAGATACACAGTTCCCGATGCCTCACAGACCTTGTCCCACTCTCATCATACCCTAACCAGTTGATAGTCCCTTAAGAGTACACCCTTCAATTCTACACATTTTCCTGAGACCAGATTCATTTCATCCTCAGTGCTGGTTCTGCTGAATTCAAATATTGCCACAGATTAGCTTTGCCATCAGGGCTCAGATCATTCTGGGTCTTTCTTTTATGATCCCTCATCTCTGCCCCTCATTGAGAAGGAAAACAATCTCATTCTAGAAAGAGAAACACAGGGGTAGCTCAACCTTCAAGTTTAATTAAAACTTGAACAAAAAAGTGTGAAAACTTCAGTCACATAATCCATGTCACTTGACTAGATTGAGTCTTCATCCTCAGGTAGGCCATATCAGAAGGGATTTGTCTGTTAGGCTGTTGGTTTGCCAGCACTACTGGCTCCCATGACATGGTCCTAATAGTTTCAATGAAATCAGACACCTGAAGAAGAGAAAGATATGCCTTTTTGTATGGAGAGAGTTTATTTTAGAGTAGTGGAGTTTTGGAAGGTTTGGAAAAGAATAGGTTTGATTTAGATTCATATTTACTGCCACAAACAGGTAATCTGAGAGCCCAACAAAGATTAGTTGATTTCACCTTCAAACATTATAATAAATTTTATTCTGTAGGGGATAATGTTTTGTTAGTATTTGGAAAAGGAAAAAAGCCAACTAAGTGATAGAGTCAGTATTTGTTTCTTATTATTAAAAAAAAAAACCAAACAAAATCAGTAAAAAATGTATATTATGTTAGGGAAAGTTAATGCCATTAAAATGGTTTAAATATAGTGAGTCCACCTCATATATGAGTTGAAAGAGAGTGAAAACTAATGGGGTATTTCGGTTTATCTGGTCAGATTTTGGGCTGTATCCAGGGGTTTCTGCTCAGCATAATGAGCTAACCAGATTCTGTTCAGCCCTGTACTTCCCCACAGGAGAGACAGCATCTTTCTGCTACATCTCCAAGCTGTTGAAATCAGCATAAGTTCCTGACTGCGAGGTTCATTGGCCCAGGAGAGAGGGAAGTGGTGGTACAGTATTATGCAATGACTATTTTGCTTGGGAAATATTTAGTCCTTTTGATTCAGACTAGTTAGCATTTGTCTGCCTCCCGGATTTATTGCAACAGCTATCTTTTAAAAAAGTTTTTCGTGATGATGGGATATTGCTCACAGGATACAGGTGAGATAATTTGGTCTTCTCTGTTGGGGAGAAGGTGAGGGAGAGGGAGGGTTTGTTGTATGCTTTTTTTTTTGATCTAGTGACCCATGGCAGCTGGAACTATTGGTGTGCAAGGATCAGTGCTTAAGTGAGATGGCATAGGCAGTCTAGGAGAGGCAACCTTTTAAATCAAATTGTCATAGATCAAATATTTGTATATGGAAATAGCATTTGATCAGAAACTGTCTGCTTTTCTTCAGCAGACATATAGGCTCTAGTTTCACAGCATCTGTCTTGATGCGTTTATCTTTACAGACATCCAGAAAGTTTTACCACAGAAAACTGATATGCAAAGATTAAATGACTTCCCCAAAGTCATATAGGAAGTCTGTGGAAGAGCAAGGAAATGACTCCACATCTCCTGAATCCTTGGCTACTATCTTAGCCACATTTTTTCCCCTCAAAACAAATCTTATGTTAGAATTAAAATTTCTGGGTGTACTTCAAGTTTCACTGGGAGTCCAGCTCCATACGTTTAGTAAGGCCACTGTGAATTTTCTCCAAAGCTCTTCTGACTCAGAAAATGGAAAAATAAAATAGGTCTTTTATGTAACTGTGTTAAGAGGCAACACAGACAGCAGCCAAGCTTTTCAAGGAAAGTGGATTTCCCTTGTGTGTTCTGGCTTATAAATCCTGCCCTTTTATTTTAGGAATATAATTGTTGCACCTTCCAAAACAACACACAAGAAGCCAACTGCAACAGTCAGTTTCTTGTGAGCCTGTGAATGACCTTGGCCAATGCAAAGAAAGAGGAGCTGGTATCAAATTAATAAATGGAAAGACAAAAACCCAAGACAAATGGGTTTAATCACTTCAAATAACTCACTTTTGGCAAGAAATCATCTGTTGGGTACACAAAAATGAGTCATTTTGTCTCTATGATCTCTCTAATCAAAGAGGAGAACTGGACCCTTCCAGATGCTGATTCAGTCCTCCTGAGATAGTTTTCTAAAATAAGTTCAGTGAATCATTTTGTAGCTGCTCCTGTCTCCCTTCACTGACGGTAGAGGAGTTTACAGTACATACATGATTTTGACATGAGAGAAAACCCAAACGTTACTTCTCATATGTGTGTGCCAGTTACAGAGCTTTTCCTAAAACATGGGTAAAGTAGCTAAGGCAGCTTCCTATCTCTTTGCTCTGATTTGCATCTGTCTATATTGCCTAAGCTTTGTAAAAGATCACGAAGGAGCTTGCAAAAACTTTAAAAGTATGCAGGAGATATTTTTGTGCACAGAAATGTAAATACTTGAATCTCCGTATGGGTAAAATTTCTCATAAAAATCAAATCTTTAGAATCACTTAGTTGCATTTATTCTCCAGCCAGCTAATGAAGGAAACCGATAAACATAAAGTAAAATCTAAATCCTCCTTGAAAAGACTGTGTTGAAGAATCTTTTCATTCTCCAGAAACTCCTGTTTGTCACTTGTCAATATAGAGAAAGAACAACAAAACTTGTAAACAGATGAGGTACTACATCATTTTGCCAGAACATCAGTTTCCAACTGTTTCTTCTGCCTAATGTAAAAGAGCTCTTTAGGGCAAATGAAAGGAAGCAGTTTCCTCTAATTTCTGTTGCCTTCCTAGTAATTTCTTCTATCCTCAGGTCAGCTTTCACCCAACATCACCTTTTTAAGGTATCCATTTAGAACCTTTTTCACTTCAGAATCTTTTTTCAGCTGCATGATTAGAGAAGGAATATTTAACCCTTATACTGTCTGATGTCTAGCACAACAGCACCTGGATATTTCTGAGTGCTACCTTTACATGATTTTTTAAAATAAACCCAAGAAATTAAAGATTTACTTCTCCTTTGAGTTAGAGTTCCTCCCTAATTTAGAAATCGTTCCAATCAAATTATCAGAATTACATTCATATATATAGAATCATAGAACACATGATGTAGGAAAGCCAAGCTAAAAGTATACAAGGTTCATGCAGCAGCAGCATGCATGTACACATGTACCAAAAGAATAAGCAAAGTCTACAAACATAAAGTAAATTACAAACATAACTGGCAACAGTACCTGCAGTGCAAAAGCCTAACAGTTGCAACATCAAAAAACAGTTTATATCCTGCAATGTTAGGACTCTCATTCCTGCTTTGAAAGTGTTCTTTTTCTTGTATGAACCAAAAATTAGTCTTTAAGGGAACTTCTGCAGAAATGCATTGAGGAAGACTATGATTCTTCCATTTTAAAACCGAAAAAAATCATACTTTTCCCACAGTGAGTGTACAACTGTAGAATAATCACATTGTTCTTTGCTATTAATTTTTCATTAATCCTATTCTCCTACAGAGCTCTTTCTGCCTATATTTTTACACTGCTTACATTGTTTTATTTTCTTTCTTTACTGGACTAGTGCAGGTTCTTGTATGTGAGCAGCACTGGGAGCCATTTGGCTATCCATGCTGCTTCTGATGAATTCACCAGTCAAGCTGTTGACACCAAAATATTCTCCAGCCTCAGGATTCCCTTCTGGCAGCATAAGAGCAGAGCTTGCTTTCTTGCACAAAGACAAAACAGGAACCCTGCTTAAAATAGTAGATTCAACCTCATGCTACTGAAAGCAATGGCTGAGATGTCCAATTAAAGTCAGACAGTGATTTGGGCTTGCTGCTAAGTACCACTTCCCTCCAGGCTGTGCCAGGGTAACCTAGTCCAGAGTTACTTCAAACTCCAACCTTCCATTCTTTCTCTGAGACCTCACCATAAATTACTTTGACAATATCTGCTTTTGGCTTCGCGGCATACCTCAGTCCCAGCTCATCTCTTCTACCTGCTGTGCTTGTCCTGCATGTCTCCCAGATTCCATCTACCTCTTGCTAGTTCAGCATAGCACTCTCATAACTATATGAAGGCACTTCCTACTCCATTATAGGGTCATTTGGAGTAAACCAAAGCAATAACACGCTGCTGTTTGATCTGCAGTACTCTGGGTCACTCAGAGATGAAACCAAAGCATTCTAGTCAGAATGGGACTGTAAATTATCAAGCCCGGTGAAGAAAAAGTAGATGTGTGCAGTACATACAATGCCCCTGGTTTTTCTTCATTAGGAAAACAACAGGTTTATGTAATTCTCTTTTTCAGTGAAAATACAGTATGTGTCATTTCTTTAGACAACAAACATTAAACTGTGTCAATGAAAGCAAACCAGATATTTACGTGCAGGAAGAGAAAGCTCACACCTAAGGTTATTAAAACAATTGTTCAAGGAGATCTCAGAAGCATTAATAATGTTGATTTTTAAGAAAGACTAGAACACCAAGAAATTCTAGAGGCTTGATAAGGAGTAACCACTAATAATAGTTAAGAATTCAGCTGGTGAATCATGGCAAGTGCAAGATCAACCTGACAATGATCTTTGGCAAAATCACAGAGCGGCTAGTATGCAACACGATCCAAAAGGAATCAAGAAATTGTAACATCAAGATGAAAGATATCCTGTCATAAAAGCCTTGTGTTTTCCTATTATTTCGTTGATGACTAGAGATAGTTGTGCAGACGTAGTGTTTTCCACTCTATAAAGCATTTGATACAGTCCTGTGTGACTTGTTTTTTCATCTGGAAATGAATAAATAATGCTAGCAAAAGTGAACATTGGAGTAGTTTATGCTAACAAATTATGTCACATTTTGTAAAAAAGTGTGTCATCTTACAGTGCTTTTTCTACTGGTATCCCATAGATTACTTTTTCTGTCTGAATGCTACTCAGTGTCTTTATCAGAGATCTCAAAGACTAGCAGCAAAATTAAAAAATAGGTACATTAAGAGCTATTAGAACTGCAAGTGATATCAAAGAGATTGTATAAGCCAGGATACAAATTAACACAGATCATATAGTAAAGGGGGCTTACTTAAGACACATGCATTTTAAAACCCATGAATAAAGAATAGAGATCGTGCCTTTAAGATAGGTGAGTACTGCAAGTTAGTAGCTCTGAAGAACAAGAGGATTCTAGCAAATTATCATCTGTGAGTTCTGGTGAAACTATGAGACTGTGACTCCTCTAGCTGGCATCAGGGAGAGCTTTTTTGGAGTCATCAATCCAGTTTGATGTCTACCTGCCAAAAGAATGTAGAAAACTTGGAAAGTGGTCAGAAAGAGCTATGAGAATGACCTGAGATTACAAAAATGCATCTCACAGTGTGAGACTGGTTTGGAGATATCAGTCTGAAAGTAATTTCAGATAATAGATAATAGCTTTCTAATCTAGCAGAAAAAGATGTAAATAAGATTCAGTGACTAGAAGATACAGTTAGACATAATCCAGGCTAGGAGTCAGCCTTTTTAACAGGGTGACAAATCAGCCATTCAGATTATGGTGTCTCTCAGCTGGGAGCTTGAAATCCAACCCAGACACATGGGATCAGTAAGCCAGAGCTCTGGGTTTGAGGTAGAAATTTCTGAATGAAATAAAATCATAGAATCATAGAATAGTTAGGGTTGGAAAGGATCTTCTAGTTCCAACCCCCCTGCCAGGGGCAGGGACACCTCACACTAAACCATGTCACCCAAGGCTATGTCCAATCCAGCCTTGAACACCGCCAGCGATGAAGCATTCGCAGCTTCCTCCGGCAACCCATTCCAGTATCTCATCGCCCTCACAGTAAAGAACTTCTTCCTTATATCCAATCTAAACTTCCCATGTTTAAGTTTTAACCTCTTACCCCTTGTCCTCTCACTACAGTCCCTAATGAAAAGTCCATCCCCAGCATCCTTATAAGCCTCCTTCAAATACCGGAAGGTTGCTATGAAGTCTTCACACAGCCTTCTCTTCTCCAGGCTGAGCAGCCCCAACTTTCTCAGCCTATCTTCATATGGGAGGTGCTCCAGTCCCCTGATCATCCTCATGGCCCTCCTCTGGACTTGTTCCAACAGTTCCATGTCCTTTTTATGTTGAGGACACCAGAACTGCACACAATACTCCAAGTGAGGTCTCACAAGAGCAGAGTAGAGGGGCAGGATCACCTCCCTCAACCTGCTGGTCACGCTCCTTTTGATGCAGCCCAGGATACGCTTGGCTTTTTGGGCTGTGAGCACACACTGAAGCTGGCTGATGTTAAGTTCCTCATCAACCAACACCCCCAGGTCCTTCTCTGCAGGGCTGCTCTGAATCTCTTCTCTGTCCAACCTGTAGCTGTGCCTGGAATTCCTCTGACCCAGGCGAAGAACTTTGCACTTGTCATGGTTAAACTTCATCAGGTTGGCATCAGCCCACCTCACAAGCATGTCTAGGCCCCTCTGGATGGCATTCCTGCCTTCCTGCATATCAACCGAACCACACAGTTTGGTGTCATCAGCAAACTTGTTGAGGGTACGCTCAATTCCACTGTCCATGTCACCGACAAAGACCTTGAACAAGATGCAGTAGGGTGCACTATGTAAGAGTCAGAGTAGTTTAAAATATTCCTATGAGGTTTTTGAAACCCCTGAGAAAACTCAATTTACTTGTTGTGGAAAACAGGCCCAGAGGTCTTGTTCCTCCAGAAGAAATATGGCCATCCACGGAAGTGCAGTCTGCAGACTAAGAGATGTGGAAGAGTTGGGTGAGGAAAGTGCCCCACTGGATTGTTTAAATTCACTATTTCTGTGGCAGACCTGAATGAGGTTTTAATATACATTAAAATTATTCCATAGGCAGTTATATATTGTGAAGCCAAAACATTTCCTTTCCTCCACCTCCCCTCTCGCAAGCCCTAAGGCTTTCATTTACAGTAGAAAAATTGAGCCAGTAAATCTATACTGTTCTATAAACAGGGCAGCACAATGTCTGTTAAAATTCTGGGCAATTTCTTGTAATCATATATACATAAGTAAAATTTACATGATCATTATGGGCTGCTCTTGGGCAACGGCTCTTTATCAGCCTATAGTGATTAGCACATTGGTGCTGCCAGAACAAAATTCTGTCAGCACCACAAGAAGCAATTTCATCAGGTTTCTTATTACACAGACTTGCGGCTCACACTGGCCCTGCAGCCTACTAGACTTTAATTTTTTCCCCTTTTCCCTAGCCATGCCATCTGACTCTTCAGATGGAAATTAAAACAATTTCAAGAATGAAGAGTTCTAGCCTGTTTCTAAAAATAGTTCCCATCTTCAGCAGGGGGTGTGATTCCTTAGCCATGTGCAACAAAGATGACCTCTTTGTCAGGTCTAGCCTGCAGCAGGAGGTGTCTGCTGCTGGTCTACTTTTACACTGGTTCAAAAATAAACAGCCAGTTCCTCTGGCTGGCCTCCCTCGCCAAAGGCAGAACATTCTGTACAAGGAAGCACTCACAATCATTTGAGGGACCAACTCTAATGAAGTTAATTGATGCACCAACAGCGTGTGTTAAGCAGTAATGCTTTATTATGGGTTGCACAGCTACATTTTATATTAGTCCACAGTAAACACAGTACCGCACATTTGGGCTATCCTATGGACGTGCGTTGAAAGAGAATGCATTTATTTTTGCAAAATGGAGTCATTGTGCTCAGATCTGAAACTAATGCAAAATGCCCGGGACACCAGAATATATCATCTACATTTTAAAAACGGTTGAATAAACCAGAAATTTGTGTGATATTTTACAGTTTAAAAAAAAGATTCTAATTAAAAAATGGTCACTTAAGTCCTACAGGAATTCCATCTCCTAGAAAAGCGAAACAGGGAAGGTAAAAAATTAAAGTTAAAGCAACATGAAAGCAATTTCAGTGTGAGCATGATAGAATGCTAACCCCACTGTTAACAGTCTTTAGTACCTGGGAACTAGAATACTACACTACAGTGAAGGCACATTGGGAGACTGAAGAACAGGGTCCCAGTGCCCCATTCCAGCAATGCAAAAGACTTAGATGGGATAAACCAATAATATACACCAAAACATGTTTTCATTGCGAGAGACATGCGCAGTGCTCTCAGGATGAGTCTGTCCATATATCTTTGACCTTAAAGCAGCACATATCCCTGGGAAATTAGTGAAGCGCAAACACTGTACACACTTTGCCCTGTCCCAGCTGTATCACTATGTTGTGATGAACGAATTCAGAGACATGGAGCAACACTGCTGATAATGTCTGGGCTGGAGAGCCATCACTTGCATTTAAGAGAGAAACATCAGAGGAGAGACAGTGCTGTCTCTGTAATGGCCTTCCCCTGGCACAAGTTATCATCAATTTAGCTACGTAAAGTATGATGTCCTCCATAACACCGGGCAAAGAGAAAAAGTTGCTCAAGAGACAGAACAAGATCTAAAATCAGGGAAGTCTCTCACATGTTAGAGCCATTAGCTCCTAGTGGTAACACTACATATGTTTAAATCATATTGCTGGCTTATGTGATACCAGCTTATATCCACTCACAGGAAGGTGCACAGAAAGGCAAAGGCAGGTAAGGGAATCCAGCTAGTACCCTGACATAGCTACTATCCCAGGAGTCATTAGCCCATCAGTGGCCCATCTCCACACACCTGAAGGAGCAGAGATGCATGACAGCAGGTGAGGTAGCACAACATTCATTGAATATTAAATGAAAGGTTTTGCTGCTAAATGTAACATGCTTCCTCAGGAAGCTCAGTCAAGTGTATTGGTGAGGACAAGCAACTACCAAAAAGCCCAAAATAAAAAGAACAAGGTATTAATATTACAGAGTTTCAGTCTTCAAGGTGTAAACCCCAACCTTTAACTGCCTAAAGTCAGAAAAAATATTTTCTCTCTCAGTGTGGTACACTATAATCCTCCATTTTGTACCTAACTAGCTCTCAGGACTGCCTTGTGCTTCTTACAGTGAGAAGCAAGGATTATGCTCCCTGTTAGTACCAAAGTATCTTTCCTCTAACAGAGTTAAAACCTAATCCAAATTATTTGAGAGGCTTGATAAGGAAAACACTTAATTTGCTGGAGTAATGAGTAAGGGAAGAGCTTGACCATGGATTTTAATGGAAGACTGTGTGAAAAGAGATGTGCAGAAGTACTCAGAAGAGTAAGTGACTGTAGGGCATTATCAGTGATCTGCTGAGTCTTGCAGACTAGATCAGACCACACCCGATCCTGGATAATGAACATTACTAGGAAATCCGAACACTGTTATTTGGGTCCTACAGCGAAAGAACTGCAACCAGGTCACCTGTACCTTTTGAGATGAACATTTAGCCTACGATATGAAAATCATTTAGCAACAAAAGTTGGCATCATTGTTTGGACATCTGTGCAGAGGGACTGGTAGATTGAGTCCCTCCTCTGCCACAGTCTTCTAGTGTGACCTTTTGCCTGTTCTTTAATTTCTCCACACTGTAGTTTTCCTATCTGTAAAGGGGAGATGTTACAGTCCTTTCTTTACTCACAGGGGTTTTCTTATTTTTTTTTTTTAGTCAAAAGAATAGCATGGTGAGGGGTTAAAAGCTATGTCACTAATCATGACCCAAGTGGGTAGGTAAAATGACATTCTACATAGAAAGCAAATTCTTTACTAATGAAATTTGTAGAGGGAGGTGCTTGGGTAGGTCAGACAAATTGAAAACTAGCTTCTTCATTGCTGAATGTTGTTTCATAGTTTTTCTTACCACTCTTTCCATTTAGGGGGTTCTATTTATCTCCATATTTCCTGCCTTCTCCTTCCTATTTTTTCTGGCATTGAAGCCACCATTAGACAGGCATTTGAACTAGACAATCCCAGATCTAAACTTCTTCAAAGACTGGAAGATGAAGGCTGAAAACAGAGTTTTGGCTCCTAAAGTGTAAGTTCAGCTGGGGAATCAACTTATGACTAGTTTGGGGTTGTGTGATTGTGAGATTCCAGTTCAAACCCATCTCTCCAGTTACAAGGTGGAATTCATGACATTAAAATTCTTTCCACAGCACGAAAGGGATGTCATCATAAACACTGCATTATGACCTCCCTACAGGTTGCTGCAGAAGAAGAAACTAACCCAGGAACAGCAGAGACCTTTAAAAAACATCATGACCTTTCAATAACAGAAAACATGGGAAAATTTAAGTCTTAAACTCATTTGATTCTGGCTTGGCACTCAGTGCAAATTCTTGTATAAAGAGAAGTTTAGGACAGGGATTTCTATGCTGCTTCCTTAATTGCAGGCACATTTTTGCATATAAATATTCTAAGCCTGAGATCTTGATGTACCCTAAACTAGGTACTGATGCTTCTAAAGTGTAAGGATTAATTAAGGAAGTGGTATTGTGAGAAAGGCAACCACAGTAACACCCAAACTCTGAATCTGGACATGGAAAAACATAACAAAGCAGAAACAAAAACAAAGAAAAGAAACATAGTCTGTGTTGGAGCCTTTCTAAAAATCATATGCAAGAATCCAGATGGATAGAGTTCTGGATACTGTTCATGGCTAACATGATCAGCAGATAGATGAGTGGCTTGGAGACGTGAGAAGTGAGCTAGAGAAAGTGCCAGATTGCTAGCTGAGATTTCAAGGAGTGTTTGTGGTAAGCCACACTTCAGATCTTTTTTCGCTGTGGCCTGAGTGCTGTCTTAGAGACCATGAATGGAAACTTAAGGACCAAATATTTTGGTGCTGCTCATGATTTCATGATAGTGATTCCATTTTCCAACCTGCATGCCATTTTCCTAAGACATGTGAGGACCATTGAATTAAAAAACTAAGCTAATCTCACTTCATCAAAAGGTTCCTAGCATGAAAACTACAGCATTAACAAAGGAAACAGCTACATAGGTATTCTCCTCTCCCTAAGCTTTAAACTTGCCTTGCCTTAGCCTCAACCACTTTCAATTTTTCTTTCAATTTGCCTTAGCCTCAACCACTGCAGTTTCTATGCTGAGGAAACTCTTTCTTTTTGCATCTCCCTCCCTCTCCGTCCTCCCTGATACTACTGACAACACTCTCAGCCTTCCATCTTCTTCTTCAAGTGGATATTTTATGTTTCAGTGGTCACTTTCAGTCCATGAGATTCAGCCCAGGTTTGTCAAAGTGGTTGAGACTCCTTCCTTTTCCTTTCACTACTGTTGTTATGTAAGAAGGCAGCATTTGCCACTTCACTGAAAGACAAACCCTGTAAAATTCCTGCTGTGAGCATGTGTGGTCAGGCTTTTGTGGACAAAAGTGGTGGTTTCCTATTTTGAGTTGCTGGAGTGCAGAATAAAAAGGATGAAAGCCCAAAATGCAGTGTTTATGGTAGGCAAAAACCATATTAACCCTTTTGTTGGTGTCAGATGCATTGACTGAGAAATGGACCTTTTTCCTTATTTGCTCAAAGAGATAAGCTGCAATTACCCTTTGAAAGATAATAATGACATCTCCCTTTTTTTCTCTATTCTCCGTAATATCCAATACTGCTCCCTTCAACTATAAAAGACCTAACTTGTCCATCCCTTGCAGTCTATCCCAGTTTCTCAGCACAATAGTAAGGTCTGGAAAGAATTATTTAATGTTCTGATTTACAGCAGAGCCTGAACCAATCCAGTAAGCGAGCATCCAATTGGCCTGCAGCTTATGCTTTTTAATCTGTTAAAAAGCATATATCAAATGGGAAACACCAGGAAAGGGAAGGTTCCCCGATGTCAGAATGGTGTTCAGGAGCCCTAAGGAGAAGGGGTCATTGAGGCCTGAGCATGTACTGCAGATGTCAAATTGTTTTATAGGCTTGATTCAAAGACCATTAAAGCCAAAGAGAATCTTTACATTATCTTTGATAGGTTTTGGATGAGGCCTATGGATATGGAGGGGTCTTAAGTGACAATGAGCTGAGCATTACTTATAGAAAGTAATTTGAAAATTTCTATCGTGTAAAGGGATTTCCAAGCAGAATACTCACAGAGTATTTCTGTCTCTATGCTCACAATGCAGGTTAATATGTAAATTACTCCAGAGGTATGCCTGGTGCTCTTTGCCTCTTACTGCTTTAGCATAAGCTACAGGGGAGAAAATCCCTTTTCCGGTTAGATTTCCCTTTTAGCACGGCTTTATGTGCTTGTATAATATGAAACAGCCTTCTCTATTATAGTTCAAGCTCTGGAGACTTGGATTTCCCCCAGAATTTTTGATTAACAGCTGAGCCTAAATCAGAGCTGCCTGGGGTCTCCTTTACCTTACTGACACATCATAATATCCTTTCATCTGCTATTCCAAGCCAGTTCCTTGTTCTGTCTAGCAGCTCCCTCCTTCTGAGAAAGACCACATTGATCCATCTCCTTTTCTAACTCTTTATCAAGCTGTTTCAAAGCAGGACTTCCACCATAACAAGGAATTCCTCTTTGACTCACTCAGAACCAGACTGCAAGGGACAATGGGTCATAGACTGCAGGCCACAAGATGGATTTTATTGCAGGTTGTCAGCTTCTGTATGCTCAGGCTTTACCTGGGTTTTTCAGGGGTCAAAACAGAAAAGCCACACTTTTCACAGCATCTCATGTAAATTAAAGCATTCAGCACCAGTTAGGATCTCTATGTTACTCCTTGCCATCAGCCATACAGAGAAAAGCCTTCTATGTGGCTTGACTGATGAATAGTTTCAATTCCTGGAGGTGGAAAAAATGAGACTAAAATCAATAAAACTAATTTACAGTTTTAAATGGGTTGCCATTTAACCATCCCTGAATTAATGGAATCACAACAGGCTTTTTTTCTTCTATTTCTGGAGGCTCAGTGTGGCTTGATAGCACTGGCAATGTAAACAGAGAAAACTTGTAAGTGGCAAATAGCAAAATGAGAAGATTACACATAGCATGTCTGCATGAACTGCATGAGTAAGAATGCAGTCAGGCCAAAGCCAAAGTTCAAATGGAGTTGAAACTATCAAAGAAGGTGAGAACCAGTAATTTCTGGATGTATATTGGTGAAAGAAAGACCTAAGACAATGTGACAGCAAACACAGCGCGACAGCAAAGGTTGCTAGGTGAGTTAAGGGACCTAGTGACAAGCTATAGGGAAAAAGATTCACTTTGTAGCTATGCCACATGTAAGACTTGTCCTTAGGCTTCCCAAGTTTCTGAGCCTCCTAATATAGTCTACAGGTATGAAGCAGTACCCACAGGAAAAAGAGTTGGGGATCACTTCACCCAACTGGACGTGCACAAGTCCATCAGACTGGATAGGGGACTTCTAAGAGTGCTAAAGGAGCTGGCTGATGTCATTGAGGGGCTTATTTCTATCACCTTTGAAACATTATGACAACTGGGGAAGACTTCTAATGTATAGAATAAGGCAAATGTTGCACCAACTCCTGAAAAGGTAGGAAGGATCCAGGGAACTTCCAGCTGGCCCTCAGAACCTCAGTCCTTGGCAAGGCTGTGGTGCAAATGCTTTCAGAAGCAACTTCTAAATGCATACAGGATGAGAAGGTGACTAGAGGAATCAGCACAGATTTATCAAGGGAAGATGATGCCAGTTCATTGCTTTCAATGATGAGGTGGCTGACTATGCATTCAAAGAGAGGGATAAGGATGTTGAATGTCTTAATTTTCATGAGCCTTTGACACAGCCTTCTGTAGTCTGCTAAGCGTCATCATTAGTGATAAATTCTGATGAGATAGATTAGAGGGGTGAAAAATCGTCTGGATTGTCAGGCTCAGTGATGTAAAGTCCAGCTGGTGGTCAGTAACTAAGGCTATCCCTCAGGGATCAGTACTATTTAGTGTTTTTATTTCATTAGTATTTTCATTAACAACCAGGATGATGGGATGAAGTGTACTCTCATCAAGCTTGCAGACATCAAACTGGTATGAGTAGGCCATATCCTGGGGAGCAGGACCTCTATTCAAAGGGACTGGAATAGCACGAATGAGCTGACAAGATGCAGATAACGTTCAGCAAGAAAAATCAAGGTGTTGCATCTTGAATGGAACGAATAGCTTTGTGAGATGGACACTGGTGGCTGACTGTTACAAATAGCAGAGGGTCATAGCACACAGCAGATTGAACATGAAGGAGCATTGTGTCCTTGAGGCAAAGAAAGTCAGTAGCATCCTGCGATTTATTCAGAGGAATGTAGCCAGCAGGTCCAGAGAAATCCTTTCCCTCTATTTGACACATGTTAAGACCACATCTGGACCACTGTGTCCAGTTTTGGGATCCCCAGTACAAGAAGGAGATTGACATACAAGCCCAAGTTCAGTGGGGACCACAAAGTTGGCAACAGGGCTGGAACACATGGCTAGAGAGCTGAGTCTGTCTAGCCTGGAGAAGAAAAAGGGAAGAGGAGACCTTATTGCTGTGTGCAACTACCTGATCACAGGTTTAGAGAAGATGGAGATGTTTTTCTTGGAGGTGCACAGTGACAAGACAAGAGCAATGGGCACAAGCTGGACTGTGGGAAATTCCAAACAGAAATTAAAAAACAATACTTTTACCATAAGGGCGGTCAAATAGTAGCATGCAATTTTCCAGTTTCTTTCAGGCAAAATGGAAAGAAGCCTTCGAAATCTAACTGCCAGGGTTTAAACAACATTTATTTTTGACTAAGCGTGTGTCATGCTTTAACTGGATGTTTACATTTTGATGTTTTTAGGAGATCCTTGATCCTCTCACAGCATAACAGCACTGTTTAATCAGACTGAGTAAAGAATCAAGTCCTGTGTAAAAAATAGAGAGAAATTTGCAAGCTTCATAATCCCTTCACTATTTCTACAGGCAAATATATGATTCTCTCTCAACACCCGCCCCTCTTTCAAGAAACCTGCTGTTGTGGTTTAAGCCCAGACGGCAACCCAGAAATCACACAGCTGTTCGCTCATTCCCCCACCTTCCTCCCCCTGCTCCCGGAGGGATGGGGAGGAGAATCAAAAGAATGAAACTCCCACGGGTTGAGATAAGAACAGTCCAGTAACTAAGGTATAACACAAATCACTACTGCTACCACCAATAATAATAATGATAAAGGAAATAACAAGGGAAGAGAATACAACTGCTCACCACCCACCGACCGATACCCAGCCTGACGTGAGCAGTGATCTAGCCCTTCCAGGTAACTGTCCCCAGTTTCTATACTGGGCATGATGTGCTGTGGTACGGAATACCCCTTTGGTTAGCTTGGGTCAGGGGTCCTGTCTCTGCTTCCTCCTGGCTTCCCCTCCTCCCTGGCAGAGCATGAGACTCAGAAAGTCCTTGGTCAGAGTAAACATTACTGAGCAGCAACTAAAAACATCAGTGTTATCAGTACTGTTCCAGGCTGAAAGTCAAAACCACAGCACTGCACCAGCTACTAAGAAGGAGAAAAATGTCTGCTACTGCTGAACCCAAGACACCTGCCAGAATACCTCTCCACAGCAATTGCTGAAAAATATCTACTGGTTTTTAAAAGTTCTATCCTCAAACAGCCTCCAAGAGTGAAAATTTTTTGAACAAAACCTAGAAACAGAGATGGAATGAAGCAGGGAGTGCCTTTAGACACATATTCACCACTGTATGCTTCAGCTGAAAGTTGAAGCTGAAAACACATTTATACAAAGTAGGCAGATGTTTCGGAAGGCAGTTTTTAGGCACCATTCCATAATATAATCTGTATATGACAGTGCCCTGACATATTTGCATTTTCTGTCTTTGTTTGGTCGATTGTATTAATTTTTCACCTGGAAGAAAATCTGCAGTAAAGTCCTTAGAATCAAATTTCTTATTAAATTGTTCCCTGTAAGCTGGAGTATATTTTGTCTAATTCTGAATTTTCCTAATTTCTTCCAATGTTGAGAAGATCAGAAGTTAAATCCTGTTCCTTAGAAGTGAATACAAGTTCCACCAGTGCCTTATACTTTTTTCTACCTCGCAGTCTTGTATGTTAAGGATTCTTTCTCTGCTTCCAAGAATGGCTTTCCCCCTTGCCCATGCAACTGCCTCAACCATTTTACCTCTTGCTGAGATTTTTGGACAACTGCTAGCTCTTAATTTGTTTCCATATTTTCTACAGGATAAGGGTGATGAGGTTTCATCCACTTTGTATGTCTCTTTGAACCGACCCCTGCCCACAGTTTTGGAACCATTAGTCAAAGAGATCTGAATTTATCTCTGCACAGATCATTGTTTAAATTGCCATCTTAAAATCCAGTGATAACAATGCATATATCACAAATGAGTTATGGAGATACTTGTCAGATGCAACTGAGAGGAAAATAAAGTAAGCTTTATTATTGCTTTTTACCCTTCCTGATTTCAAACTGATGATACCAGGCCTTGAACCATTCCTAAATGAGATACCAGAATGATCCCTTTTCACTTTTCCCTGTTGTGGGACCAGATGGACAGTGGTTGCTCTAAGGAACCACTTCCGAAATACAAAGTCAATTAATAGAGACCTATTGGACATGCCATCTGGGTGGAGTCATGTTGAGACAGCAGTGGATGAGACTAGAAACTTAAAAGCGTTAAAAGTGCTTTGGCATCTCATTCTCCTCAGTGAAGGCAAGAGCTCAAAAAAGCATTTGGCCAGAATCATTTAGCAAAGCATTTATTTAACCTGCTGTAAATGTCACCCAAACTTATTCCTGCATCTGAGTAAGAATTAATTAAAGCTGGAGGGGGCATAATGATAAAAAGCCACCTTCTTTCCACTCTCACAACTCAAACTCAACCTTGAGTATAGCTCAGCTGACCCCCAAGCTGTTATCTCCATTGTGTATTCTTTCAGAATGTCAGATTTATCCTTTAAATGATGCTGTCCCAGTTTTCTGACATTTTTCCCTAAGTATACACAGGACAGTAAGTAATCCTGCAGCATGCGTAGGATACATCCTGCCTGCTAATGACTCTTGGAAGCTTCAGACGTTTCATTAATAAATCTCTAATTTACAATTATACTGCTGCTTTTACATAAAAAAAAGGACAATGAGGTAATTGACTTCAACCATCAGCTAGCTCAAATTAACTGGAATGTAAACAACAGAGACATGGAACAAAACTATGGAAAGAAAAAGAAGAGTAGGCATTACTGTAGTGTTAAATTGTGTCTGGGTATGTAAACATAAATAGGTTTTCTTCAGAAAAATTTTGATTTCTCACTTCCTATTTAGCAATTCCATTACACAATGTAAATATGTCAAAACATCTCCAGATTTCTTCATGCTGAAAATCAGGTTACACTTAAACAAAATGTGTGTGTGTCCTTCTCTGGCAGCTACCAATTAAACGTCACTGTTCAAAACACATTTTTAGAACTGGCTTTTATATGTTGCCAGATGAAGTCACAACTGCTTCCTGTTAATTGCAGGATTAATTCAGGGATCTTACTGAAATGCAGAATTGACAGCACACATGCCTTCTGCTGTTTGCTTAATTGTTTGTTTTAAAAAGAGGCAAGTGTGTGTGGGAGAGGGAGAGCAAGGGGGACACTGATCAAGAGACTGGGAAACGTTCATCCTCTAAGCTGTCCCTCCATCACAAGACAATTTCAGCCACTCCATCCTCCCAAGCCGACAACTCTTTCATTTCAGGTGTGGATTTTTCTGGATGTCAGGATGCTTTATCATCAATGACAGCCCTTGCCACAGTGCCGGCTTCACACAAGTTCTTTGCCCGGTATCAAACCCCCTGTAATTCCCAACTTTATGCCCAGAGGCAAAGTATGAGAGAAAGGTTGTAATCCTGAGCTGCACATATGGCATCATGATGTGACCTTGGAATACTGTCAGGGGACTCATATCTCCCCTTCCTAGCAAGATTGCAGCACCCCATTACTCTCAGGGTGGATGTCAGGACATATCCCTGCATTTTCCCACTGATACTTTCTGGGATCTTTTCACGAGAGGACCTTCTGTTTATTATCCAGAGTCCCTATGTAAACTAACACTAACTCAGGATGTCCTGTAATACAGGCAGCTCATAACTCTAACAGGCCAAAGGAGCAAACAGTATGAGAGCATTTGCCAGCTGAACCAGCTGATATCCCCTGTCAAGCCCACGCTGTAACTCTGACAGACTAGGTTAAGTGTGATATTGGCATCTGCTACACCTGCAAAGGTTGACACAGTGTTTTAAATTATTTATCTGAGCCACCAAGATCAGATCCTAATCAGCAGCATAGAGAAAAATCCTTTTTAAAAGGTAGAAGAAAATTTAATCCTTTAAAGCAATTTACATAATTTTCTCTGGGAGAGGGAACATTTTTTGCCCTAACACATTACTATCTGAAAAGGGCAGTTAACCAAACTCAACTCCTGGTATAAAGTGCAAATCAAAGCAGTGAAAACTGCTTATGCGAGAAAATGCATGGAAATAACACAAAGTAATTTGGTGACCAGCTGATCCAAGTCAATCCAACCAGATGAGATTTTGGGGAATGCTATTGTGGAGACAGGGTTTTCTATCCCATTGCTTTGCAGGTATAGCATATAATCTTGGAAAAATCTTTGCAGTATCATTGCTCAGCATCAGCATCTGCCTTTGGACAGGAAAGCTTAGATCACATTCTCCTTCACTCCTTCCATACTGGGGGTCTTCAGAGAAAAACCAAGTGCTATTTATATCACAAATGATAGCAATGTAGTATATTCCTTCAAAGTCCCCTGCACACCCTTGTAGACAATTGGTCTTGTTCCCAAAATAGCTACCAGACACTGAAGAAGAAAACACAAATCCAGCCTCACTCTGAATGCAGAAATAATGGAGATCTGGTAGGACTACAGCAGCCAGTTTTTCAGTCCTAAGACCTGTCCAACAAGCAGCGAGGCATGTATGTTAGCCTTTACTGGAGAAATCTGAGTCTCAGAGATGCCAGCTAACTCAGGATGATCCTATGTCTGTGTATGTCAAAGAGCATCCCAGGTCTTGACACCTCCCATGCTCCTGAAGCTCTTCTCTTCCTCAGTTCAAACAGGCACCGTACACCAGCACAAGCCCCAGTTCACCATCACTTACCAAAGGGGTTTTGCAGCTCATGCGCTCTGAAGTTTGAGGTCAAACACACCAGCTCCATGTTCTTTCCGGCTCCCCTATGGTTTCAGACTATGGAGTTTGTGGCAGGAGTACATCAACTGTTGAAGGACCACAGTGTATGGCTGTATGAAGATCTAGCAAGTAATATATTACACAGAGCATCTTTTACTTCAGGCTTTTCCAAAACTCCACTGAAACATATTACACCTTGTGAATCTGGGATTCTGGGAATATTATAGATGGTTATGTCAAGGCTCTTCAGTCACTGCCTTCTACAACAAAATCTCCTCCAATAGATATGGACCTCTCACAGATGCCCTTCTTGTAATCAATCAGCAGAAACATTGATCCTTTCACTTTTTCATGGGCTGTTTGGTTGCACTGGAAAAAATTTTCTTATTGTAGACATACTTGACTTTTATTTGTCACTTTTAAATCTGCTCTTGAATTCACTTGGAGCCACGTGCAGTGACAGGATGACTGAAGGAAACATCCTTGTTTGTCTGAACATCTGCAAGATGTGAGCAAAAAAAAGAGCAAGTTCAAATTACCCCTTCTAAAAAAGTGACAGAAATGAGTAAGAGGTACCGCTCATGAGACACCTCTGTGGAGTAAACATTTTGGAATAATATTCCAGGCAACAACTACAGAGGCTCTAACAACAGATTGACCAGCCATCTATTACATTTCAAACAAAGTGACTCAAAGGAAAATGTTCCAAACAGGCACCACTGGACATCTGACTCAGCCCAAGCAATGTTTTAACTATTCCTTTGCCACAAAGCTTACAAGTGACTTCTGTAACCCATGCCCTTGTAGCCACTTTTGTATAAATGCATAACACATCTGACTGTTTTTCCACCAACTTTCTAAAGCCAGTTGCCACGACAGGGTGCTGTTGTTTCCTCTCAGTGTGTGATGCCAAGTTCTAATTAATTATTTAGCTATTTTAAGCTTTAAATTTTTTCCCTTCCCCCCCTTAAAAAACATTCGCATTCTGAGTTAGCTGAAGGCCTAAAAGTTGGTTTTAATTTAAATATAAATAATACCCAGAGTGACTGTGTGATTGTACTAAAAATAGATTGTTTTCTGTTCTAAATGTTTCACTGATCTTAAAATTGGTGATGGAGGGGAATGGGACAGGATATCCAGGCCTTTTTTTGTCTGAGGGTGCCTCAAATCTGTGGCATTCTTTCTCTTGAGAAGTGGGTCATTTCTGAGATACCATTAGATTATCTGGAAATGTATTTACCACACTTTACCAGCACATCTATTCAGTATGTGGTTCAGAAATCACAAGGGGAAATCACACACTGTTAAGACTAAGCATTCTTGAGTGAGCCTCAGTTATGGCAAATACAGCAGCAGAAAAAGAAGCTGTGGTAAGTGTAGTTGCTGAAATTTTCCAAATAAATAAAGCAAATAAGTTGCTCCAGGAAGAAACTCATACCTATATGATTTATGATAGTGGGAGTTAGTCCATGAAGGCAAGATGAACCCAATGAACCCAGCAGTCACAGGCCACCCATGGGCTGCAGTGTTGACTGCAGTCCCTGTGCCCCTTGTAACTGGTTCGTGACAACTGGTATGGACCTCATCTGTTCTGAGGTGTGTGTGGCTTCTAGCAATGCTCAGCAACTTCTGTTGGCTTAAAGGCTGCTGATGAACTCCAATGTGGGTTAGTATCAACAGGGAAAAATATAGGGGTCCTATTTACAGCCTGCTGGCAGCAGATAGGTAAAAAAAATAAAAAAACCCTTCTCCAAAATCAATGTTTGCTTTACTGAGGGCCTCCTTAGGTGTACATTGGAAACAATTCTGTCTGTCTTCCACCACAGTTAAGTCACCCTGCAGTTTGGTGTGCCAGCCAGTAGTAGCTAGCAGTCCAGAATCAACAGGTCTCTACTGCTGAGCAGTACCAGACCATATTGGCCAAAAACACATGGAAAATACTAAATGTGACATGGCACCTGATGAGTGGTGATAAAGAACAAAAGGTAAAGAAGGGACTGATGAGCATCTTGGCTCTTTTTTACCCTAACTTGTGACACAACATAATGGCCACCACCACTGATGAGAGGAGCGCTTTTAGCCAGCCCTTCCTCTCACTCCTCATTACCCACTCTCAGCTCAAAGGAGGTCATGTCGTAGGACTGATTCTCTAGTCTAATCACTAACACCCTGTGCAATTATTTGATCCTGGGAAAACCCACTATAAACCAAAATCAATTAGAACTCTCAATTTCTTTTGATAGGAGGAACTTCATCCCTGCTGTTTAAAATCGTGGCTGACCATCTAATGCACAGAATGAGAAAAAAATACAGCTTCTGAAAGCAGGACCTATGTATTTTAGGCACTTTCCAATTATCCTGTCTACATGTAGTTCCCTATGCCTTCATCTCTACACATGAATTTTCCACTGGGAGGGGCTCCCAGATCCAGAAACGTTCTCTTACGAACTCATGAAATGCTGATTTAAGACTAAAAGAATTCCTTTACTCTTTCCTATTTTATGCCTAAGTGATGGGATTCAATTCTTACATATTCCATGTCCATTCTGACCTCATTCTTGCATATTTTAGGTGCTAATGGAAAGGTATTATTAAAGCCTCTGCTGTGGGGTGTCTGTTTTTTCTCAACAAGTCAGCGGAGTGACACTTTCAGAATCACAAACTCAGATTTGCTGCTTGGCTTTCCAAGTGGCAAATAAATAACACTCCTCAGACACTGCATTCTGTAACAAAGTGTTTTAGTCAGGCGCAGCAATCTCGGTGGCTAGCACAACACTAAACCAGCAAAGCGCCTGAGAACCCAACAGCTCTGATGCTGCTGGAGATGCTGCACAATTTGGTGAGGCTACCTGTTGCTACCAGCTATATGTTCTCAGATGGAACAGATAATGGGTTTCTGTAGTGGATCATGAAGTCAAGCAGCCCTGGGCGGTGAAGGCAAGTATGGATTTTAATGGATGTGATTTCATTAAAAACAGAAGGAAAAAAAAGTTTACTTGCTACCTAAAAGCTATTTCCCAGCCCTACTGCCTCCTCTGAAGCTAGCAAATAGATGTACCATCTTAAAGACTGAGTGAAGTCAAAGGGACTCTCAGCACAACTCTGTTCTCAGGTAAAGCCAATTGCAAGATCAGGCCAAAGGTGTGGGAGGGTGTTTATGCCAGTGGATTTCCAGTGCAGGAGGTTGGAACTTAAGTCCCTCAAGCAAGGAGCAACTACTGCAATGCAACTTGTCTATTAGGAGTAGGTTCCTCCTCTGTACTTGGAAAAACTCTTCCTTTACAATGTACCACCAAAGAAGCAAAAAGGCACTCCTGTGGACAAAGACGCTCTATTGCTTAAAAAGCTGTTTCACCTTCAGCTAGCTGGTGGCACTGCACCCTTGGTGTTCTGCTAGAGCTTCTGCTAACAAACAACACGCACTTCAGGGCTTGACCTTCTGCAGGTTTGCCAGTTTTGGCAGGGTTTCGTTTACACACTTGGCACACCCTTCAATGAGCCATACAGCAGCAGGCAGCTAAAGTAGGTTTTTTGCTTCTCAAAAAGAGAAGAAACAGTTTGTTGCAGATCATTCCAATACTGTCATAACCCTTTCTTCCACCCACTCCCAAATCTTATTTACAAGAATGTACATTCTTATTATAGTGATTCTACATTGTCATAATTATATTCTAAAAAGAGTGTGAAATGCGCTTTTCCACATAATTTACTGTTTTCCTGTGATTTATGAAACCTCTTTTCACATGAATAATTGGTCACTTCTTGTTTATGTATCACCATGGTACATAGCTCCTAGCAGGCCAAAAAAGAAGACAGAAGGCAAACACTTAATCATTACATCCATATACAACCTCCCCAGCCCGCCTCCCACAACTCCTTGCTTTTTACCTTTCCCTATATAAAGAAGGCACAGATTTTTTGATGGATGAAATGTTTCATGAGAAAGATCCTGACAGTTTTACCTTTCTTAGCATTCATTAGCATATTTTTTGCTTCATGCTTGTTTTGTGTTTCAAATTTTCCAGTGTAAAGATAACAACTAAAAAGTCCCTTACAAACAAACTGAGACAGTGGTGAAGGAGGAATGTTCAGAGTGCATGGCTGCCTGGAATGGCAGCTTTCCAAATGCCAATATGTTTATTTCACAGGGGAGATACAGTCAAAATGAAACTTATCAATAGTCACCTGAATTAGAAAGCACTTCAGGATGTTCTTAGAATACTGTTTCAGCTTCTTCTAAACACTTCAATAACACAGTTTTTACAGTGCAGAAAACTGAGGCACAAATTAATTTGTTTACAGTGGCTACTCAGTGAGTCACTGCTGAAGCCACTCTGCAGTCAAGCTTTGATTTGCAAAACTCCTCCTCTGCCTTCAACTACAGCTTCTGAAATGAACAGCTAGATTAGCTCAATGTGACAACATTGGTGACAGATGAGTGTATATCTCTGTATGCGTGTCTGCATATTTGTGCTTCCTGCCTCTAAAGCTGAGGGGCACCTTGTGAAGTATTTTGACAGTAGATGAGAAAAAATTGGATGCTTAAATTTTGCTTGACAACATCATACCATAGCAAACCAAAAACACATCAGAAAACAGAAGTCAGCAGGAACACTTAAGAACATAGGAAAAAACCGTGTTGGCTTAAGACTAGCAATCAATCTAGCCCAGTATGCTGTGTGAGTCTGCAGAATCGAGGCAAAAACTAAATGCAAAAGAAAAATAAAATAAAAAAAAATGTTTGTTATTGGGAATACACGAGGACATTCAGCTCCTTTTTACCACAAACCCAAAGCAACATCAGGTTTTAAGGCTGGGGAAAAAAAAAAGCTGAGTGGTTTTTACCTCATATAGACATGAGTCAAACCCAAAGCCTCAAAATCTGATCTTACTAAGAAAAAGGAGGGTGAGCTGTGAGGTCTTTGTTTTCCTTTTTTTTGGCAGCAAGGTAGAGACAGGAGGGAGTGAAATTTTGGCAAGTGGTAGGGGTTAGGACATGGGAGGAGAGAAGAGGACAAAGGAGAGAGAAAAACAACTGCTTGGAGTCTGATCTTCTGATTCAAATACACCTTAGCAGCACTGGCTGGAAAGTAGACTCAGAAGTGGAAAAAATTTCTGGATCCAGATCAAGACAGCAGAAATATCTTAATCTTTGCTGGGCCATAATCTCCTGAGAGGCCTTGTGAGAATTTGATCCTGTCATTCCCAAACTAGAATCTTAAAACTGATTTGGATCAGAGCTACAGTCGGTTTGAAAATGTTATTACTTCTTCCTGTGGAAAAAAGAAAAAGAAAAAAGAAATAAAAACGGAAAAAAATTCAGCCAAACCCAAAGCGTGTGGACTCATTACAAGCTCAGGAAATCAACTCTATTTAACTCTCTTTCAGCACCACTCTCCAACTTTAACAGTGCATGCGTGGAAGTAAATATTAAACAGAAGTTCATCCTCCCCTCCTGGTCCCCTGCCTCCCTGCTCCTGCACCACCCCTAGTTCTGCATCTGAATGGTCACTATTTGTTTCTTCTTTCTGATTAGTCTTGTCAAGACTTTCTCTCACTAAGCACCGTTTTAATTCTTTTCACTATTGCTTAGTCAGATTTCTCTGTTTGTGATCTTCATTATCGCACCCTTGCACTCTTGTGTTTACTTTGGTCCCTGTTTTGCTGACTTCTCTGGTGTCAGCTCCCATGCTACTCATTCCTCTCTTATCAGCTGCTTTCCTGCTCCCTTATTTGATCTTCCCTCATCCAGTACTCTAACCTTCATGTTGGAGTATCTCAATGCTAGTTGAGCTCACACAAATTTCTGTTTGCCATTCTCTTGCACACCCAGGACTCTCATAAGGAAATGAGTGCTTAGGAGGGAAGGACTTCTTCCATACTGACAGCAGTCTTTCCTCACCATTGGCAAAGTGGCGTCCTCTAGACTATGTTCTTTCTCCCTTTTTCTCCTGTTCTTATTCTAGCTCTTGCTGACAATGCGACAATGCTGTCAGATGAGGGAATACCAGTGGGAGCCTCACACTGGCTTTCCGCGAGACACCTACCACCCAATACAATTTGCAGTCACTATTATTTTATTATTACAAAGTCCTAAGTTCCCATTTCTGGAAGTTCACTGTTTCGGTTTTTTTCTGAATCACCAGCTGCGTTTCCTGCAGGTGGATTCACTGATCTGTTTCTCTGCATGTTACCAAACAAACCGAGGAGAATTTGCAAAATTGCAAAGTATCAAGGGCTTGTTTTTGCTTTCCTTTTTGGAAGCCTGGCAGCATGTTTCTTATCTTGGCTACAATTGTCTGACCTTGCTATTTTTATTTCACATTTATTGCAGTTTTGGCCTTTGTGCCTTTTGTTTGGTCTTGGATTGTCTGTGCCTAGGCAGATTTTTTTTCTTGGAATCTCTTAATTTCTCTTTTCTGCTTAATGCTACTTTCTGGTTGGTCCATGGTCTGATCTGGAAGTGGTGAAGGCAGGCCTTTCCCAGGAGACACTGAAAGCCTGATTGTTCTAAGCAAGTTGATCCAGATTTCTTTTAATGCCCCTGTAAGATTGCTAATGATGATGAGCTATTTGCTCTGCCTTCCTTCTGCTCTCTGCGACTCTGCTTCCCTTGGGAAATGCATTGCAACAGAGCTTTTTGACATGACAGTGAGAATGACTACAGCATGGCCATTCACTAGTTTGCAATGTCTTACATGTCAAACATCATAAGGTTGGGAAAAAACATCCTCATACTTCATATTATTAACTCAGTCTTATTCCAGTATTAAACCATGATTTATTTACAGTATTAAATGAGAACTTCTTATAATGCTGATGGATCATTATTCCTCAGATTTTCCCTTTTTCCATTCACAGACACAAGCTGCCTTTTGGTCTTGATTTGTACAATGAGAACCAGTGCTTTCCTACTAGTTTTCCAGTCAGTTGAGAGAAAGATACTGTATTCAGCATGCCTTGATGTGTCAAAGTCCATTGCATTGCCTTTAATCTAGTGAAGTTCTATGAGGACCCAGTATACTTAAAAAATGTCTATCTCTACTAAGATGCCTGTGATTAGCCAGTTTTATTTATGTTCTTTAGTTTTAACCTTAGTTTAGCTATATCCACAGGGTAATCAATTTTCCTAAGCACTACCAAGCTCTTCTCTACTTGTTGGCAACCATATTTAAAATACAATTGCTGAGATTTAAGTCACAGGTGATGCAAATGTATGTTTTGAATGTATCAGCTCTGCACATTTTATCATGTTTTATTGTGTATCAGAATGAGGTAAGACTTGGATTGCCTAATGTGAAGAAATTTTCCTGTAAACAGGATCCTTGACAGAAATATGACACACGGAGCAGCTGCTGGTTTCCACATTTTTGCCTTATCTGTATCCAAGCTGCCCAGCAGCCTCTCAGTTTGGTATGTAATAAGCCAAATAATGTGGGATTGATTAATTCAGGGTCTGCATAATTTTCTTCACATTTGTGGCAGACTGTCAACAAAAGCTAGTGAGGACTCTATGCTCTCTTTAACCACAGAGTTTACTGATCTGGTAACTGCATCAGAAGCAGTCTACCAACACAGATTACATTGAGATTGGTAATTTTTCACACAATGTTAAGTCCCTCTGTTTTCTAGAATATCCTAAAATGGTAACATTTGTTCAAGGAAGGAGGGCAATCCTTTTTCTCCTGAATAATCTAAATAAAAGAATGTTTGTTAAGAGTTTCAAGGTTATATAACGTAGGGCAATCCAATAGAATGGCGTGATGTTTAAGTTTTTTTGTTAGTAACAGAAGACTGTAAGATCACAGATGAAGACAGCATTAGTTTAAAGCCAGCCTGAGAACTGACCCCAGACCTTTACCCTGAGGGACAAGCAAAGTTCTGACCATGTAATGGAGGTTAACACTGGGATGGAAAAAGCAGGGCAGAAGTGTGACACCCTCCTTCAGGTCAACCACTAACCCATCACAGCCATAGCTGCTCCCCTGGTGATTTTATCACAGAATATATAGCATTTAGACTCATAGAATCATAGAACGGTTTAGGTTGGAAGGGACCTTTAAAACTCATCTAGCAGGGATACCTTCAAGTAGATCAGGTTGCTCAGAGCCCTGTCCAGCCTGACCTTGGGTCTTTCCAGGGACAGAGCATCTACGACCTCCCTGGGCAACCTGTGCCAATGTTTCACCACCTTCATTATAACAACAACCCAGCATCCTAAGACAGGATTTTAGATTTACATTGCAAAATACTTTCAACCTTATGCAAGAAAGTTTTTCAGGGAAGTGTTTAAATTCCTTATCACTCCCTCCACTGGGTACAAACTGAGAAGCCACAGTTCTTTTATAGCAACAAATAAAGAGAAATCAAAACCAAGTGTGTTAGCTGGTGCTGACTCGTTATCCTTGCAGCTCCCTGCATGCAGAATTTTTGTACAATGAAAGGCCAAATGCTCCTTATTTGGGGGATACTCCTGTCTCAGAATCCTTGTACTAAGACCCGCAAGTCCAGTCATAGACAAAAAGAGCTAAGTTAAAAGATCATTTGGGTTATGTGGTTATTTGTTATTTTCCTTAACATTTTACCTCCTGGGATTCAATAAATAGATCTCATAAAGGGGAAAAAAGGTTTCCTAGCACTTGCCGTTTCAGAGGAAAGCTTGACTATTAAGGAGTTCAAAACTGTAAGGCGCACTATAAGAGTACAATAATTTATTATTAAAATGACGAAAAAACACTCTATGTCTTTTAAAAATATCTGAAGATCTTGGAATATTTGATAATAAAGTTCGACTATTTAGGATTCTGTAGCACTCTCAAGCACATACATATTGGGGCACTATCTTCCTGGCCATTTAATGAGGCAAACACAAGGGTAGAAAGTAGTCAGATCCTCAAATATGTCAAAAGAACTGCATACTTCACCTCTACCACAGCTGAATCTGAAGCTGAATGACACATAATGCCATTTCTGCAAGATATGCTAATAGAAAAAAGTGACCAAAGTTTGGTAGTGATGACAACAACTAATATTTAGCATCCTGCTCCTTGTTTATAGGAATCTGGAACAATACGGCACGGGAAAGTATGAAGGGAGGGGAACTGGGTTATACAGGGATTGCATTATACCTGCCTATGCAAAGGTGAGAGAAGGCCCTTGATTTACTTACTTTTATAGGTCAGGATAAAATTGATCCTCAGGATTTCCACGGGGAAAAGAATGAGACTACTTCACTATTTCCTCTATGCGGACCTTGAAGTGGCTGTGTTATTTGCTCTTTTTAACATGAACTTGTTTCACATGCTTTAGAGGTAATCAAAGTTGCCTTTGAAATGAAAAAAATCTCTAAATTTAGAAGGAGGATGAAAACCAGTCTTCTGAGTAATTCTGTCACATCAGAAGATTTTAAGTGCAAAGGGCACCGGACTCCTGCTTGAAGACATGCACTAGGATATGTAAAAAAACTTTCAATAAAAGAATGGTGAAAATCTTCCTGTACTAACAATCTTCTCCTCTGTGCAAAGACGCATCAGCAATTTTCGCTTATGAAACAGTTTTTTCTTCTTTAAAGGAAAATAATACGCATTTCACTGAGCTCCACAATAGAAAGTTTAGAAAGCATAATGTAGAAAACATTTTTTAACTTGTTAATTGACATTTCGGAGCTTTGTCCTGGAGGCAGCTGTAATTAAATTATTCACAACACCAGTAGTATACAAGGCACATGAAAGACTTTAATCCACTTACTGACTTTTTTGATTGAAGCACAGCCAATAAGAACAATACTAAACCATCTAATTGTTCCACACCATTGTGCTGTGTGATTGCTTTGTGAAAACAGCATGCACTTTTGGATGCTTGTGCATTAGAATAGGTATTAACATTTGGCCCCAAAATGCGATAAAGCAGTCAACTATCCATGTGGATCCTTCTTAAATACAGTGGAGGATGACCTTGTTACCCCCATCTTCAACTCACTTGTTCTTTGTAGAATATGTTGAAGAAAAATTAGCTTAAAAACTGTGCATGGACATATGACTATGATATTTGTGGATCTGCTTGAGAGAGTTCAGAGAAGGGCCTCAAAGATGACCAGAGGGCTGGAGCACGTCTCCTGTGAAGACAGGCTGAGAGAGTTGGGCTTGTTCAGTCTGGAGAAGAGAAGGTTCTGGAGAGACCTTAGAGCAGCTTCCAGTACAGAAAGGGGGTCTACAAAAAGGCTGGAGGGACTTTTTATAAGGCCATGTAGGGATAGGAAAAGCAGAATGGCTTTAAACTGAAAGATGGGAGATTTAGATTAAATATTTGAAGTTCTTTACCATGAGGGTAGTGAAACACTGGGACAGGCTGACCAGAAGAGCTGTCCTGCCCCATCTCTGGCAGTGTTCAAGGCCGGGGCTTGGAGCAACATGGTCTAGTGAAAGGTGTCCCTGCCCCTGGCAGGGGGTTGGAACTAGATGAGCTTTAAGGACCCTTCCAACCCAAACCTTTCTATGATTCTATGATCAAACTGAGTGCAATTTGATGTTGATCCTGCTTGTAGTTATTGTTTTCTTCTGAGTGGTCTTGTAATTCATGAACTGCATAACTACCAGTCTTATGTAGACCTTCTCTACTGCTGTCTTGAGCTAATAGGAATTTTTATTCCAAACTCTGCAAAGTAAAAAGTATTTTGTCTGAGACCTGAACACATTTCTTATTCCTAAGAAGATGAATAGGTGATAAATTATCTTTAAACACAAGACGCGGATCCCTTTCTGGTTTATCTGGCAGACATTTAAAGACTTCTCCATTGTGCATATAAGTTTGTTTTTAATATTCTTGCAACAATCAAGCAAGAATATGTTCATCATCCTGATACAGTAGTACCTCCAGCTTCTCTCCAGAGAAGCTCCCAAGACGTTCTGTCCAGCATGGCCAGGAATTTCTATTGACATCTGTGAGATTAATGTATTTGGGTCTCAACATGTCAGGCTTGCAATGCTTTTAAGCTTTACAGAACATAAAATTATTTTATTTTGATATCATTTTGAAGTACAGATTCTCATGTGGTGGCATTTTCTGAGAGATGAGACCTCCTGGTTAAATTGTCTAGGTCCTGACAGAAACCAGTGTTAAGCTTAAGAAGTTCTGGGCTGCGAAACCAATTTGTCTTTAAACTGCATCAGAAATACGTGAATCTTCATCATTCTTTTTTCTTGACTTGCTTTCTGTTTACATCTGAAAAGTTTGTAGGTTCAGATGAGTACTTTCTAAAGGATTCAGAAGCTCCTGTCTGCACTTTCCATTTGAACCTGTCACACCTCTCTATACTGTGAAATCACATCTTCTCTTACTCTTTAATATACAACAAAGTTTACACTATAAAAGAGCACCTCTTTGTCTCTTCCCCCTCACCAAGACCTTCTAAATTTATAGACTATAATATTACTATTTTGGGTTTCCTACATCTAAAGATCTTGTTCTTTCAAACAACCTTGCCCTCACTATCAACAGAGTATGCAGCAAATAAATTCCACCTAGCTTATAACTCCTTTTTTTTCACCATCATACTTGTAAACATTTAAGAATGTTCCTCTTTCCCTAGGGCAAGGAACATGTGAAAACCACTGAAAGACACAGAGTTGGAAAATTTTATATGGGCAGTTTTCTGAAATAACTATGCTTCCCAATGTCAATGTTTTTGTTTCAGACCAAGTACATTTCTGTTGTACATTTCAGCAACTGCTAAAATCCTTGGCCACTGACACTCCAGGACAGATTTTGACTCATTCTAACAATAATCCATAAAAAACCCACAAGACACTTTCATTTGTATGACTCTTTAACCTTGACAAGCTATTAAGATTCATCCATCTTTTTATCAAAATACTACCCAGCTGTGAGCTTTATCAGTCAGTTGAATTTGCAGGAGATAGAGCATTTCATGATGACCCCATTTTCTTTGTCAAGTAAGACTACTAATCAAAGGGTTATGCAACAAATAGCAGTACTTTACATTTACCTTCATATTTCCATTACTGTCAAACTCCATAATAAAATGGACTGATTAATATCTTTGTGACAGTTATTAATTTTTTTTTACAATATAACTGAATGTGTTTTTTCTAGTTATTTCGGTAGGGAATACCAATAAATCACTATTAGTTCTGATGTGCTAAGGGAGAAGCAACTTATTTGATGAGAATATGAAAATATTCTTCTTAGTAGTAGTATAACAATAAGAAGACCCACATGTCCCCTCAACGAGGTTTTAGCCAACAGCTTATCCCCCTTGCCCACCACATCATGAACAGAAAAAATGCTGACATTATCTTCTGAATCTGCTCTTGAATCTGCTCTTGAAATAACTTCTCAGCACATTTCCAGAACCATACAAAGCTGTGTGCTTTACATTCATTGTAGTTGCAATTACAAAAAATGAGAGAAAGAACAAAATTTTGAGCTGGAAATAGCCAACAGCAGAATTCCTGATGGCTTCCTGGGTGCCAGAGCTTCACAGTCCCTCTCTAAATATGTAAACTATGGTCATAATAAAAGAGCAGGATGTTTAAGTAATGGAATTTTTGAAATTATTGCCACAAAAATAGAGACTGGCCATGTATCATCATGACCAGACACCTTTCAGAGAATTTATGTAGTAAGATCGACGTGAAGTCTTAACTGATGCCCTAATTTGGTAATAGTACAAGAACGGAAACATCCTTCAAAGTTCACTCAGCAAAAACAATTCTGTTTCTCTCTTGGCTAAAGGGCCTCCTACTATTACACTGTAGATGGGATCAGTTAAGACAAGCTTCATTTTAAACTCAGAGAGGTGCAAATCCCTTTGGCTTTTGTGAGAAGACAAAATATTTTAAATTCCAGAAACAGAATGAATGCAGTGACTTGCCATCTGATGGTGATCTATAGCTATTGATACAGATTTATTACCAAATCTGGAAAAAACAGAGAAAGATAAATTTGTATCATTTTGTTGTTAATTGTATCTTTAGGATATGTGTATTAATGAAAATCTCATTATTTTTACTAATGTTCACTGTCAAACTGTTTAAAAATGTCATCTGAAGAAAAGCGGAATACTCTTGAGTGTTTATCCAACAGTACTTTGTGCATTGTATTATCCATGCAGGACAATGGAAAGCATCTAAAAAGTGCTGATTTTGTAAGTCTGAAATGTGAGGAGTCACAGGCAATATAAACAAATGAGAATCTCTGACGCATATTAAAATTATTATAATAATACAGCTTATAAAACATGAAGAAAATACTGATACCACATCTATCACAGGATATTATCGTTATTATTATTATCATAGATGATGAGGATAATAACAGTAATAACAATCATCACAGGAATGTTGTATCACTGAAAGGTGATAGAACAAGTTTAAAATACACACTATATAATAAAGAAGATCAATAAGAAAATATAATTTTTATTTTGTGTAGCTAAATACTATGTCATCACCAGCATCTAGTTATCTCTTCCCACTTTCAGAATATTACTATAGGTCTTTACAATGTAATGAAAGCAATGCTCACATAGAAATGTGAACACTATAACCTACCACATGGCAAATGGCACAAACCAAGACTGACTTTTTGCTCCATGCATAAGGGAGCTTGATGAGGGCATTTTTAGCTACTACATCACTATGGCAAGTGAACTGCTTAGGTAATGTCTACAGTGAGAAGTCTACACACCTCAGGGCTTTCCTTTAGCTAACGAAGCATATGCTTTCAAAGGCAAATACAAAACTTGATCCAAAGAGAGTGCAATTTGGATAGTTTCCCCATGATGTTCAGCCTTTCAAATGTGACCCAGATTCAGCAGCAGCATTATTAATTGTATGTAGGCTTAAAAATTAATGAAGAAAACTGTGCTTAAGACATACTAGAAGATGAGCCATCAATTCTTGAGGCCTTAGAACAGTATTTTTGGGCAGATCACAGAAAACATTTGCTTCATTAGTTCCTGCAAGCATACTGAATTGAATCAATGGTCCAAATTATACCCATGAAAAAAGCATTTTCTAGAACATTGTTTCTCTGGCACATACAATCCATTGATGAGAAACGCATGCCACAGATGTTATAAAATATTTCTATACAGTACTCAGAATGGCCATGCAAAATTTAAGACACTCTCATCCAGAAGCTACTCACTCCTGCAACAGAGTTTACAATACCTAAACTAGTTAGAGGAAACTATCTGTTTCAGGTTGCTCAGCGTAGGCTGCAATGCAGCCAGGTAAGCAGGAAGATGGTGAATGGCTAGGCAGATCATGCTGTGCTCTGTGCTATAACACCTACACACCTGGCATCAAGAAAGCTAACTAGCTGGAAGCTAGATCTGGTATGCCCCAATTCAGCTCATTTTACATTTGCACTAAGTGCATCTGATAACCGTACTGACATTATATCATACATGATCCAAAAGTGAGCACAAAGTATATCTGTCCCCTTGCTGAACAATTTTTATTGGTGGCTATTTCCTGCTAGGAAACAAGATGAAATCTTACCACATATTCCATCCATCCAATGGGTGGGGAAAATACGTAACTTCAATCACGTGGACATAGAAAACACACAGTGGAAGAGGAGGGTCTAAAGTGTTTAAGGGAGTTTCAGCATGAACAGGAATTAGGCTCTTTAAGGTCATGTCTGCATGGATAATTTCAGACAGTCAGGAATTAACACAGCAATTTACTGAGCTGACAGGACATGAGGCAACTTTTGATCAGAAGCCAATGTAAAGATGCAGAAAAATCTCAGAAAAATACTAATGCAATCTCAGACTCTGGAGTGACTACTGCTTTTTCTTTGTTCTGCCTTCTTATGATGGAGTGAAGGAATACAATGCTTCAAGGAATTTAAGTGACATTTGTCAATGAGATTCTCAGAACAAAGCAAAAATTCAAATATTCCCATATCTTATCTATAGACAGCATACAAAAAGTGTGTGGAAAATGATTCTTTCTTTGTTAATGACTTGTACACACAGTCTCAGAGCTAATCTGTAATTCTAAAAGGGAAGCAGATAGGGAGTGAACAGAAAGATACAGAAATATAGCATAAATGTGTAGGACTGTAAAATATCACAGTTTGTTATTAACTTACTAAACTATTAGTTACAAATCCTACTGTTTTGATCTTCTCTGTTCTAGATCATCAGCTAGAAGTGTTAAAATAGAAAGCGCCTGACTGACACCAATAAAAGACATGTATATACACATATATATTATGTGTGTGTATACATTTACACAACAACATTATATACACTGCATCTACTGTTACCCTGTCTTTTAATATAAGTATGTAATCATATATATATATGAAACGTGCATTATATGAGCTTTGGCGATGTTCTAGACAGCAGACTCACTAGCTTGAACATTTTTGTCCTTGCATTTTGATTATAAGGATTAGTTCTAGGATTCTTGTTTCTCCCATCAGTCTTGCCAAAATTGTTACACTAGTAGTCAGACCTCAGAGGCACACAAAGTTCTACCCTGTAGGTCTTGACCATGTGTCGTGGTTTACGCCCAGCCGTAACTCACGCAGCTCTCTCGCTCACTCCCCCCTTTCTTCCCCTCTGCTCCCGGGGGGATGGGAAGGAGAATCGAAAGAATGTAACTCCTACGGGTTGAGATAAGAACAGTCCAGTAACTAAGGTATAACACAAATCGTTACTGCTACCACCAATAATAATAAGGAAAATAACAAGGGAAGAGAATACAATTGCTCACCACCTGCCAAGTGATACCCAGCCCGACCGAGCAGTGATCTAACCCCTCCGGATCCCTGCCCTTAGTTTTTATGTCCTGGGCATGATGTGCTGTGGTATAGAATATCCCTTGGGTTACTTTGGGTCAGGTGTCCTGTCTCTGCTTTCTCCTGGCTTCCCCTCCTCCCTGGCAGAGCATGAGGCTCAGAAAGTCCTTGGTAAGACTAAACATTTGAGCAGTAGCTAAAAACATCAGTATTATCAGTGCTGTTCCCAGGCCAAAAGTCAAAAACATAGCACTGCACCAGCTACTAAGAAGGAGAAAAATGACTGCTACTGCTGAACCCATGACACCATGTTCTCATATATCGTTCTTCTGTCTGCATGTGGGAACAAAAAAAAAAAAAAAAAAAACTTCTAGGAGCTAGATTGGGTTCTCCCTGCCTTCATCTCCTCTCAGATTTCCACAAACTGTATTCTTCTGTGGTTATGCAGAAATAATGGAAAATAAAACTAGGCTTTAGATCTTTGGATGCTATGTGGGGAACGTGGATGTTATTGCATGCTATAAAGCTTGCATACTGGATAAGTCTTCTTTTTGCTGGATAACTAAATTTCTCCCCTGAGACATGGCAGTTTTGAATGTAATCCAAGCTCCTAACCTGATTTTGTATGTCTATGGTCTAATTCTGCAGTTCTGCTCTCAGGGAGGAGAGAAAGACTAAAGCACTAAAACTATCGAAAGGTTAGAAAAAAATACCTGCAGTAACAATCACAATATTCAAACACTGAGATTAAACAATACATGATGTTCTAATGGGAAAGATACACCACAGTTGCCAGTGAAATCCTTCTGACTCCAATCATAAGCTTCTCCAAAAAGTGCTTTTATATACTGTTGCAAGTCAGAATACAGGCTCTTTAGTTGGAGAATGCTGATATACCACTAAGGATCTGGATTTGGTGAGGAACACTTTGAGGTCTTCAGTAGAAAGGAATACTGTTTCATGTACAGGCCTAGAAGTCAAAATAAGAATGAAGCTCACCTAGGAATCTGCTCATGCCACATTTCCACAATTAGACATAGATTGTGAGACAGCATTAGACAATCAATTTCATTTACACTGCCTTTACTTTTCAAAAAGCCCCAATGAGACATCCGTGCTACCTTAGCTGTAGCTGATAATGACAAAATTTTCACTGACTTAGTGAAACAAGTAAGTAGTTGACTCATTAGCACTAAAGTAGTTTTTGGTCTGCCAGAAGCAATGGAAACTTATCAGCCAATCAAAAAATATCAGAAAGAAGCCTGGATTTTCATCCATTTGGAGGGTGAGGCCATCAGCTTGCAAAACCAGCATTATTTACTTATTCAGTGAACCTCCGCATACAGAAGATAAAACCTTTGGCTTTCAGGATGAAAATGAACGACAGAAAAATATTTATATGTCAAAATAAACTCTCTGAAATACATATTTCATACTGCCAAATACATATGCAACCATTTGGTGTTTCCTTGTTGTTATAAAAAAGCAAGTTACGAAAAGTGACTGCTGATGCAAAAAACCCCAGCCAAACAAAAAACCCCAAACACCACTAAATAACTTGAACCACACTAAAAATGCCCATAAGTTTCCCATTGAATCACAAGCTCACCATAGGAGATATAATTCTCAGTTTATTTACATTCCTAAGCACAAACACTTATTTCCTTATTTCATTCAGAACTCTTTTATAACTAAGGTCCCAAATCTACAATCAATAGAGTGTAGGCACAGAAATTTCCCTCCATGCTGCAATTAGCAAGCCTAGAAAGACCTACGACTTGATCCAAAGTCCAATAATGTCACTGAGGAGTTTTTCTGCTTCCTTCAGTGGGTTTAGAAAGGGCATCTGAGGTCAGCAAGCTGCACTCCTTATTCTGTCAGAAATTCCACTGAGGCAGTACAGTATCATTCTCCACATAATTACATACATCTTCTTCCTGAAACTGAGGTCAGTCACGTTAATCGTACTTTCATGAGAAAATGACTTTTGGAATCAAACTAGCTTTGTGAAACAGAAATAAAATACATATTATGCATTGGCTGTGGCAATGTTTTGCACTATTCTAAAATGATGCACTTTTTAAACTTTTCTACTACTAGAGCTGGAGTTGTTTATAAATGACTAAAGAAATGCCCACAAACACTCTTATGTTTCAGGACTGATTCTTCTGTTACACATCAAAAGTAGGAAGAAATAAGAAGCTCCACAGGCTCACCTGAAGAAATGCAATTGGGCATATAGTTTGGAAAGAGAGATGTATTTGTATCAAGTCAGCTAAATGTTTTTCATCATTTTTTAAAATATCAAAAATGCTGAAAAACTAGATCAAACACATGATGCCAAATTTGAAACAGACACAACAGAAATGTTTTCATCATTGCTGCAGTTATCTAGAACTTCAATCATGGGCTAGTAGGAAACGTAATGAAAGAAAAGTCATAAATAAATGCAATTTTTTTCTAGGGAATTTTTCCTTCCCATATTTGTAATCTAATAATAGTAGTAAAATAAATAAATACAGAATATAATCCACAAGTATTTCTATCAAGCATAGTTTCAGATCAATCTTGAATCAATGATACAATCCCAAAAGATTAGAATATATTCATCATCTGCTGTATTGAAATTTGCAAGTTCACAATCACACTGCATCAGCGGTACTGAGAATGTCAATCTCTGTTTTGCTCCATAGTGGCTGGCTCTTCATTTAATAAAATGCCTAACTGTTTTTGTGCACATGAGAGGAAAAGTTCCAAACTATGCAGGTTTCTCTGACGGACCACTTCATCAAGCTGTTGGGATAAAAAAAAGATATATCAACTTTAAGCAAACCTGGAAACAAATGATAGCATTTATAAGTAAGAATTCAACCATATTCAAACCCCCAAATTCAACAACCAAACGCAACAAGAACGAAGAACAGGAGTAACTTCTATGTGTGCAATTCAGTAACAATTTTTTAATGAAATATTTGAGTTCCTTCAGGATGAAATGTACATAAGGCTAAAAGTAACCTTCCAACAGCTGTCAAATTCTACACAAGAAATCTGAAAAAACTCAACAGCCTAGCTGCTGAACTAGATTAATCTCCACAGCATCTTTTAAAATTACAGCTGTTGCTGTTATGAAAGATGCTGCTTCTGCTTTGAAATGAACACTACACATAACTGCATATTCAGAAATTCAAAGTGTACTGTTAATATAGATGCCAGCATGTTCAAATAGTTCCCAGAAGAAAAGTGGCAACATTTTCTGCCTACTCTGTTTATTCCAGCACTTTACTAGCATCCCCTATTGTCAAACAATGTGAACTATACACTTGCCATAAAGACAATGGCCCTTTCTTCCCCACCAAAAAGATAGGAACACAAGAACAAGATCTGGGGGGTTACGTCATAGAAATAACATAAAAACATAGTTTATCAAAAGGTATTTGAATTTTATTACTATCATAACATCAATAAATAAAATGCACTTCAGATTTCCTTTAATTTGAATTTTAAAGTTCAAATGTTAAACAATATCATAATTAACAGATGTTTTCAACCTGACTATCCTTTAGCCAGCTGCAAACTCAACTAAATATATATATTACAATGACATAGGGTTAGAGTGAAAGTAGCAGTACAAGGCTAGTAAGATGAAAAAATAACATCACTCAAGAGAAGGAAGTAATGGAATTTAGAAGAAGCTCAGCTACGCACTTCTGTCAAACTGTTGTGCACAGATCCATAAACAACGTCTTGAACTCTTAACACAAGGAAAATGCCAATGTGAAGCCATGTGGCCCTGGCAGACTAGAGAAACTAGTCTAGCAGTCTAGTGGCAATTATATGCAAGTGATGCATTTAAAAAAAAATCCAAAATATATGGTGCCTCACGTATCTAGCACTCACAGCTTTAATTACAGGTTTCAACAAAAACTCTGATCCTGTAGTATCATTCTGCACATGTACGTGAAACATTTAGCAGCTGATCAAGCAGTCACTTGAATGGAGATCTTGCTTTATAACAGATATACTCCAGGAAAATATTATTACAGAATGCAAGGCAAAGTTAGTGCTACCTTCCCACTTTACTTTGAATATACACTCAGGGTATAGCTGTAGTGCTGTGATTGAATACACGAAGGGAAACATTTTTATGACCCTGTCCTTAGCTGCTCTTTAAGTTCTTCTAACATGGAAAACCAGGCTCTGGTAGTTATTGTATTTTGGTGTTTTGTTTCAACAGAGATGAGTATGTCAAATCTAGTCACGAGCAGAATACACACATATTTTCTAGAAGCCACACAATCATAAAACTCTCCTTCAGTAACGTTTGCATGTACTTCTGCACATACATAGCCCCATGTGAACCTAGCTCACTGATTCACAACAGATTTTAAAGCAAATCTAGTTCAAATAAATTTCAGAAAAGTCTGCTCTTGATATATTTAAGTATATAACAGTATATAATAGCTGCTACTGACAAAAGGATGAAAGACTTGGAAACAGCAAACTAAGCTCTAAAGAACCTGTATATAGAAAAGACAGTCTAGAACATATGAACAACAAAAAGGCAGTGCTGTGGTGATGCATTTCTTCTGATTTGAAAGGTATGTTGCCTCCTTTCTTCCCTCTGGTCCAAACTATAAAGAGCATTTTGCATGGAGAAGCTTGCAGATGTTTTTGTGCTCATGATCCATATTCCCCAGAGGAATAGGCAGATATAGTGTAATACATATATTATCATCTGCTACATTTTAGCAAAGAACATGAGAAGCCTCTTTCTCTAAACATATTATGTCACTGAATCCTGTTGCTCCTGGTAGATGTATCAGTTGGAGTAGCTGAGCATGAAACTGATTTTCAATGGTTTCCTTTTATTGCATGTTATATCATCTATACTCCTAGATAGTTTTTTACTGAGCTTTGACCAAGAGCTTTGGTTAAACTGTTTTCTTTTCTTGTGGCCTTTCCTTGCAAATTCTGCTTTAAAAAGATCAAAGTAGCTTGCCAGATGTGTGTTCTGATATGCTGCCATTAACTTGCTTAACCAAGGCAGCAATCTCAATTATATATGGCTAAATTTATTTTACCAAGTACTAATGTAAATGTTTAATGTGTGCAGGGATTAGCTGCAATATGAACAAAACAGAATTTCTTGGGGCTTGAGAAACATTTTAAAAGTCTCAACTGAATTAAATATGCATTTGAGGAGTCTTTGCTGAACGCAAGTGGTTAGTGGGTAGCCTCCCTTTGTGCATAAGAAAAGTTTATTGGCTGTAAAGAGTTTACGTAAGTTCAATAACACACAAATTTGGAATTCAGTTACCCCTTGTCTGCTCTATTTATGTACAAGCTTTGCCTTGAGCCACACATTTTAACATTCTTCCATGCTATAGTAAATGACAAAACACTGAAAGGACTTGGGATCTCCACATAACACAAAAAAAGAAGCAGCAAAATGATGCTGGCTTTGAAAATTGAACATGCGAAAGTATTCATGAGAACATTCCCATTAATGGACAGATTAGCTGGGAAATACAAACAAATCTAATGAAGCTTTGTTATATAATAAATTGTTTAATGAAGTGTTAGGAGTGAACACATTTTTTTTTTGACCAGTGCCTCAACATTGCTGTGCTTCTGCTTGCATAATATGCCATGGGATGTGAAAATATGTAAAGTAAGACATTTTACGTCTTGTTTTTCTAAACAGTCTTCCCTCTATATTTTTAGGTCCTGTTCACTTCAAGGAATGATCTCATTATTTAAACAAACATAAATGGACATCTGGCAAATTCCAACTGAATGTGACTCATATGCAAATGCAATCTGTAGGAATAACATTTTAGGGATGAAGCATTCACACAACCAAATCAACCTAACTGTTCTAGTCCTAAAAATACTAAAAAATACACTGTGCTGGCTCAGACCAACCACGAGAAGGCAATTTTCTACATCACACCACCACTGTTGTTATTGCTAATCAATGCTTTTCTTCTATCACATGAAGCCTACCCAGCTGAACGTTCCTAATTCTGTACGTTGTGTCCTACTGGCACAGCCTTAATCAGCTCAAAGTTTTAATGTTACAGGATCACAGAATGGTTTGGGTTGGAAGGAATTTTCAAAGGTCATCTAGTCCAAGCCCCCTGCAATGAGCAGGGACATCTTCAACTAGATCAGGTCGCTCACACCCAACCTGGCCTTGAATGTTTCCAGCAATGGCCCATTCACCACCTCTCTGGGTAACCTGTGCCAGTTTCTTACCACCCTCAAAAGAGTTGATAAGTAATTCTTTAAAAACAAAATATTATTCACAACTTCCCATGGGCGGGCAGGTGTTCAGCCATCTCCAGGGCAGCAGGGCTCCATCACACGTGACAGTTACTTAGGAAGACAAATGCAATCACTTTGAACGTCCCCCCTCTTCCTTATTCTTCCCCCCGGCTTTACATGTTCCTGAACTTCAATTATTTTAAGTTACTGAACAGTATCTTTTTAACTCTGTACAGACTTATTTGGTTATTAAGAAATGAAATTCCCACAGTCATTGAGAAACATTCATTTTCCAAAAATGAGCTGATTCTTGCAGGGTATTCTAACACATTCACTGCTGTATTTTCCCTTCTGATTGAACCTTCAGTTAATTTTTGAGCTCTAAGTGTTATTCCCCCATCCTTCTGCCCCAAGATGACTGGATAAGGCTCTGTCTGGGGTCCTACCTCAGTCACATCCCTAGACTACCCAGAATAGTGTGCCTTTGAGCAACGTAAGGCATGCCCTGAAGGGAGGCATGGGCCTCAGCAGAACTCATATCAGTGAATAAAGAATTTGACTTGGAAATGAAAAGCTACACATAATTGTGCAGAATACTGCCACCAGGTGACTGCCTTCCTCCCAGGCTGCTCTATTTTACTTTAAGTCAATCCATCTTGCCCTGTACAGCTTCATAAACTCATAGCTAAAACAAAAGTTAGTAATTATTCTTAGCTCTACGTTTTCTTAGCTTTTATCATACAGCTTACATTTTCCATAAATTGGAATGGAAGTCTACACAGCTGGTGTCTAAAGTAGAATATAGTTTCTCTATTGAATATTGTCCAACCCTTTAGACATTTCAAATTGCTAGAAAAGAAACTCAGTCAGAACTCTATAAATAACTACTATATGTCAGAATTATATTATCCATTACTAGTAACTAATAAAATATCTTATGGAGAAGATAATTTTAGGTTTAGCTGAATATTTACAGCTGAAATTGTGATCTCACCATACTAAAGATATGTTTTGCTATTAATTTTGCTGTGGCCTGAAGTTCACCCAGAAAAGTGAAGACAGCAAAATTCATGTTACATATGGCTTTTCAATTTTCACTTTTGTATAAACATTAAGATGTTTGAAAGTGTATTTGTGAAAACTATTTCTTACATAATTTTCCAATGTAGAAAATGCTGTAGAAAATGGTAGCTACATTTATACAAATACATACTGAACTATTTACCTATACTTCAAGTGATAATCTGATGAGTAATGTATTTAAATCCAGTTCAGCTCACTATTCTGGCTCTGCAATACTAACAAGAGTAAAAGTTGCAATCTTTTTTTTATCATGAAATTCAATAAATAAAATAACCAGAGGTTTAAAAAAGAGTGAATTTGTTTAGTAAAAAGCTCTTAATTTTACTTCTATTGCTGGTATCTTTAATGGCTGATCACACATATGTACACGGCAAAATAATCACAAAATAATCATGCCATTTTAAAATTATGAAGCAGTTTCCCATAAAGACAGTAACATCAGAAACCAGCTTTTGAGTGCTCCTGATTTCTCACGAAACTCATGCAAAGAAGTGCATCAAGAAAACATTCTATCACAGTATGTTTATATTCATCTATAAAAGAGGGGGCATCAGTGGTGGAGGACTTAAAATCCTGGAAATTATCCTTGTCACTCGAAGAAAATCATGTTCATGCAAAGACACGAAATTTCAAACACAAAATGAATGTTCTGAAGAATTGAAAACAGAGTTTGATAAGTAAGAGAATGTGTTTGAACACTGACTTTGGCAGGTCTGGATTAGTGAGCCTGATATAAAGGTTTTCCATTTATTTAGTCTTATAAGTAGCTACTAGTTAGCTGTTGAAGAGATTCATTGCCAACATTATTCTTTGAAGTTGAATATCGATTTGCCACAAATAATTATTTAAACACATCATCATGGCACCATTACATGTTTTTCCAAAGGGCTAGTAGCAAACCTATATATTTCCTGTCCCCTTATTTCAGTAGAAAGGCAACATTTTAACACTGTAGGTGAAAGCAATCATGATTTTGTTGTAATATATGTGCACCATTCATGGTGCAAAAAAAAAATACACTGAAATCATCAAATCATAGAATAGTTAGGGTTGGAAAGGACCTTAAGATCATCTAGTTCCAACCCCCCTGCCAGGGGCAGGGACACCTCCCACTAAACCATGCCACACAAGGCTATGTCCAACCTGGCATCGAACACCACGAGCAATGGAGCATTCACAACTCCACTGGACAACCCATTCCAGTGCCTCACCACCCTCACAGTAAAGAATTTCTTCCCCATATCCAATCTAAACTTCCCTTGTTTAAGTTTGAACCCATTACCCCTTGTCCTATCACTACAGTCCCTAATGAAGAGTCCCTCCCCAGCATCCCTATAGCCCCCCTTCAGATACTGGAAGACTGCTATGAAGTCTCCACACAGCCTTCTCTTCTCCAGGCTGAACAGCCCCAACTTTCTCAGCCTATCTTCATATGGGAGGTGCTCCAGTCCCCTCATCCTCCTCATGGCCCTCCTCTGGACTTGTTCCAACAGTTCCATGTCCTTTTTATGATGAGGACACCAGAACTGCACACAATACTCCAAGTGAGGTCTCACAAGAGCAGAGTAGAGGGGCAGGATCACCTCCCTCGACCTGCTGGTCATGTTCCTTTTGATGCAGCCCAGGATATGGTCGGCTTTCTGGGCTGCGAGCACACACTGCTGGCCCATGTTCATTTTCTCATCAACCAACACCCCCAAGTCCTTCTCTGCAGGACTGCTCTGAATCTCTTCTCTGCCCAACCTGTAGCTGTGCCTGGCATTGCCCTGACCCAGGTGTACAACCTTGCACTTGGCATGGTTAAACTTCATTGGGTTGGCATCAGCCCACCTCACAAGTGTGTCAAGGTCCCTCTGGATGGCATCCCTTCCCTCCAGTGTATCAACCGAACCACACAGCTTGGTGTCGTTGGCAAACTTGTTGAGGGCGCACTCAATCCCACTGTCCATGTCACCCACAAAGATGTTGAACAAGACCGGTCCCAATACCGACCCCTGAAGGACACCACTCGTTACTGGCCTCCAGCTGGACATTGAGCCATTGACCACAACTCTTCGCGTGTGGCCATCCAGACAGCTCTTTTTCCACCGAGTGGTCCACCTATCAAATTGATGTCTCTCCAATTTAGAGGCAAGGACTGTGGGACAGTATCGAACGCTTTGCACAAGTCCAGGGAGATGACATCAACTGCTCTGCCCCTGTCCATCAGTTCTATAGCCCCATCCTAGAAGGCCACCAGATTGGTCAGGCAGGATTTCCCCTTAGTGAAGCCATGCTGGCTGTCACCAACTACCTTGTTGTTTTTCATGTGCCTCAGCATGCCTTCCAGGATAATCTGCTCCAGGATTTTGCCAGGCACAGAGGTGAGGCTGACTGGTCTGTAGTTCCCTGGCTCATCCATTTTCCCCTTCTTGAAAATGGGGTTATGTTTCCTTTTTTCCAGTTGTCTGGAACTTCACCTGACTGCCATGATTATTCAAATATGATGGGCAGTGGCTTAGCAACTTCATTTGCCAGCTCCTTCAGGACCCGCAGATGGATTTCATCAGGTCCCATGGACTTGTGTACATTCAGGTTCCTAAGATGGTCTCGAACCAGATCCTCTCCTACAGTGGGCCCAGGGTCTTCATTCTCACAGTCCCTGCATCTGCCTTCCAAGACTTGGGTGGTGTGGTCAGAGCATTTGTTGGTGAAGACTGAGGCAAAGAAGTCATTAAGAACTTCAGCCTTCTCCAAATCCAGGTTAGCCAGTTCTCCTGATAGCTTCCGGAGGGGGCCTACATTGTCCCTAGTCTGTCTTTTATTCGCTACATACCTATAGAATCCCTTCCTGTTATCTTTAACATCCCTAGCCAAGTTTAATTCTAAGTGGGACTTAGCTTTCGTAACCTGGTCCCTAGCTTCCTGGACAACATCCCTATAATTCTTCCCAGGCAGCCTGTCCTCACTTCCACCTTTTATAAGCTTCTTTTTTCTTTCTAATTTTCCTCAGCAGCTCCTTATCCATCCAAGGAGGTCTCCTAGCCCTCCTGCCACACTTCTAGTTGGGACGCAACACTCCTGAGCTTGGAGTAGGTGATCCTTGAATATTAACCAAGAGTCTTGGGCCCCCCTGTCCTCTAGGCCTACGTCCCATGGAACCTTACTAAGCAGGTTCCTGAAGAAGTCAAAGTCTGCTCTCTTAAAGTCCAGGGCAGTAAGCTTGCTGCACACTCTTCTCACTGTCCTGAGGATCTCGAATTCGACCATCTCATGATCACTGCCCCGGAGCATCACATGTCTTATCAGCCCTTCCCTGCTGGTGAGGACGAGGTCAGGCATGGCACCTCTCCTTGTCGGCTCCTCTATTACTTGCAGAAGGAAGTTGTCTTCCCCACAGTCGATGAACCTACTGGATTGCTTGTGCCAGGCCGTACCATCCCTCCAACAGATATCAGGGTGGTTGAAGTCCCCCATGAGAACAAGGGCCTGTGAGTGTGAGGCTGTTCCTATCTGCCTATAGAGTGCTCCAAATAGGCTAACACAACTTAGTGTTAGGATCCTACCCTGGATATTGGCTAACAAATCCAGTGTTCAGCAGAATGTTACAGTGTAATTACAGATTCCTAAATGTTATCTTGTATTTTGAATGGTAGATGCCCCTCTTTGAGGAAAAGTCAAAGATCAGGGGTTTGTTTTGTACAATTTTTATCATGTTTAGCGTTTGTTAGGTTTCCCTACCCTCCCGACATCTTACACTAGTGGATGAGGCTGACATGATTCTGAAAAATTCTGTAGTTGTAGACGTTCAGTTACGTGATCATATTTTCTAGTAAAACTATGGGCTCAGAACACTTCCCCAGTGCACTAACATGAAGTTTTCCCCAGAATTCAACAGAAGGCTTAAAAAAATTTCCCTAGCAGATTAAATAGACCATATAAAAAAATTATTACCTTGAGGAACCTGCAAATCTGAGAGTTGGATGAGGAAACAATGAACTACTTCCTCTCATTTCTATAATGGATGAGAAGGAAAACAGATCCATATGGTACATATGTGTAGCAGAGCTTATTTTAGAGTTAATCCCAGAACAGGACATTTTTGTCTGTCCACCTGTGAATTTCTACTATTGATAACACTTACTAAGTATATAAAAACAAGGTTCTTCATGGCTGTAATTTATACAGTATCTGCTACGCATTAGAAAGCCATCAGTGTTCAAGACTGAACCTCCAGGAAAGAGTGATGCTTAATAAATTATATTGCCATGTGAAAATGTTTCTTTCTCTTTAAATAAACAATGCTGCAAATTCTAAACCTTAAGGATTTTATGCTCTGAACTTGGTCAGTGAAACCATTAAAATAATACCATATGTTGGACACATCTTTAAAACAGATTTGCCTAGTTTGCTGAAGGTGATGGGAAAACACCCTGTCAACCCTCTCAGAATCTCTACTGTCTCCCAGCTTGACACAGAAATGTAAGAAAATACAAATTTTCCTTCATATACATAAAAGAAGGAAATTTGCTTTCAATCAAGGAAATGAGATTGAGTGCATAAAGGAACTAAAAATGCTTGCAGCACCTGCTCAAACTACTGTAGAAGGTGAAAAATGTACATTATCTAAACATACAAAAATAACAATGGAAATATTCATGTGTAGAAACACATGAATGAGCAATCTCTGGGGTGACCTACCTACTTAACAGATTCAGAACACAGGATTACTTGACCAAGCTATTTAAAGACTACTGCCATACACTAAATATGTAGAGTTACCATAATTGCTACCGTAAGCCTGATTGGTCTAACAGTCAGATTCAACACACTTAAGAGAAACATACAGAAATACATTCAAACAGTACTTAGGCATCTGAATACCTCATACAATGAAATGCACTTACGTAATCTTACAAATGAGGCCCTGAAGCTGCAAACTTTTGGATGCAGGCAAAACTGACCACAGTAGGGCCTCTCCCACTATTAAAGTCAGATAGAAGTCAGATGTGACAAGAAATCTTATTGATTTTTTGAATTTTCCAAAATAAAAGTTTCTGCAAAAACTTGTTGAACTTGAAAGCGTCTTCCTTATGGCTTAATATCAGATGCATGATAAATGCTGATGAAATGTAAGTAAAAAGTCACATTTTTTTAATACTGATCTTTACTTCTCACTGTTGAGGAGTAACATTCCACTGTACATCTATCAACATGCACTGCCTATGACTGTTCTTTCCAAGATCATAGGATTTTATAATGCTGACAGGAAAGCTACCGGAAACTGTGAAGTTACTAAAATTCACTTCTATTTCCAGGCATTGAAACAAAGTACACTCTGCCATTTCTGGTTCCTTTTTATAAAGAAACCTCTACTAAAACACACATTGTTGTCAATATGTCCTGCTTCTCCTTCTAAATAAAAAGCAAACAAACCAACAAAAAACAAAAGTCAAAAACCCCAAACAAAGCTCCAAACCTATATCACCTACCTAGATCTTTATCACCTACCTAAATCTTTATCACCTACCTAAATCTTTATCACCTAGGTACGTATCACCTACCACCTTTCATCCATCTCTTTTTTGATGATTGAAGAGTATTAAAGAGATTTCTTAAAAATTAGAAAAGCAAAGATCAGATTGACTATGAAAATAAACAACACAATTAAATCTGTTACCTGTACATGAAATGAAAAATGTTTATATTTGAATTAATACAAGATTAAAACAGGGAATTTTTTTGCAGACTGCTTTTAATGATTTATAGACTACAGCCTTAGTAACACTGTTTTAGACTGGGCTGTTTTCAAATAAACCTAACTTCCCATGTGTTACGCCAGACAGGATCAATTCATATTTTCCACTGGGTAAAATATTTTGAAGTGGTTGTGAGAATGAAAAAAACCCACAAAAAACCAAACGGCAAGAAATTACTTGAGATGGACACAAATCACAGATGCTGATCATCCCTAATTTGTTCAAAATACTTTAATGTTATCTCTATTGATACTCATCATCTTAAGCTGCATTATATTTCTGTGACTGCTATTATAATTGTTTAGCAAATTGAGCCATGCAAGTGATTCTGTGCTCTATGCCTTCCTGAGCAAGATTTGATTCTACCCAGCATGGAACTCCTCAGTGTCTGCAAAATCTTTTAAAAGGTATTGGGTTAGCATTTGGTTCTGGAAAGTGTCTGTATAGCTTCTGGTATATGCTAGATTCCAGTCTCCACAAAGGGAGGGGGGAAAGCAGAAGACTAATTACAGTGTAACTAAGGGCAAAATTCATCAGATCAACTCCTCTGATATGGAAGAAGGAACAAGAAATATACAACAGCACCTAAATAAAGGATTTGTGAGTGACTGCGACTGCTTTCTAGCCAGGCTTGTCAGATCCCAAGTCCTCATAGACAGCAGAAGTCCTTAATAGGTTTGGTTTGTTTGGGTTTTGGTTTTAATCCCGTTTCAAGTACCCAAGTCAGTTTTAGGCACCATCACATGCTACTTTAATATGGCTACCAATGACTTGGCAGAGATTATACAGGGCTTCTGTGGAGCTTCATAACCACAAATTACCATCTTTCCAGGAAAGTGCTTGAAGACTATCAATCAGACTGCTTCCTGAAAAGCAGGATTGGGTGACAGACTGAGTACCAAATATCTGCTTCATTTTTCAGTATGTATACACATTCCAAATTAATCCAGGCTAACCATGTTTGGTTAAAAGCAGTATAACTACTATTTCATTGTCATGGGTAATGTCTAAGTAATTATATCTAAAGTGATTGTTCCTTAATAGGAGATTCACCATGAGAACAATTTCCTTGCCTCTAAGAAGAAATACAATGGTTGGTTAATAATACACATCACAGACAATCACTATTTTAGACTGTGAAGTGAAAACCAATATTATATACAAACCTGAAACTACAGATAACATAAGGAATCAGATCATATTTATTCAATTTAGATATCAAGGAGACTGGATTATATCATGATTATCTGAAGGTTCTTGTGAAATTGTGATACTACATTCCACTAGCTATCTCTAAAGCAAACTGTCCCGTAACAACACACTGGAGTTTGGCACACACTGAACAAGCATGAGAAATATCTTAGTTTTGAGGAACACTTGATAAAATAGTCATGTTTCCAGTTTTCATTTTAAAGAAACTTTAATTTTAAGATGTGACAGGATGAAACAGTATATTCTTGAAGGCATAGACGAAGATGATGTTCACATGAAATACAGCTATCTTTCTAAAATCATTGTTGAAAATTAAAGTTGATGGATTCATACAAAGAAATTCAACATGGAAAATCAGCCTGTAGTGAATCTGTGATAAATTTAGCATTAAGTCAGTGCTAACCATGTATGCATTAAAATAAATAATTAAGCATTAAGGTTCTGGGAACAGAAAATTAGTTTACTACTATTCAGACAGGCATTTTTGAGACCACACTTACTAGTGGACTTCTCCTTCAGCACTAAGAAGATTGTAGCTTTTGCTGATATTTTTTACAGACACATTTTACTGGAAACCTCAGTTTGGAATTTGAAGCCAAACTACTGCAGCAAAATTCAGGACAGCTGCTGGAGAAGCACTTCATAAAGCTGCAGCTGCAACAATATCATCAAAGACAAGACCTCCTTGTTTCAAAACATACACAGATTGAGTACCCACGGCTCTCAGCAGGTCATCACTTACAACACCACAAGCAGAAGATTCTAAAGAAGTTACCAGAAAAACATGATAATCTGCTGGCTTTATGTTCTACACAATTCCAAATTACTGCCAGCCAGAACAACATGAGCATAGTATATTCCTCAAAGCAGCTTCCTTTGGTTACCAGATTAGCTATTCTGCTTTTTTAGCAGATGCAGGTTTGCATGAAGGATTTGCAGTGAAATAACACCACCAAGGACATAACAACCACAAATAAAATAGTAGGTTTTTGCCTTTAGTAATATCTTATATTATTAAAAAAAAAAAAAGAAAAGACAAGAAGTTGTTGCTAAGGGGTAGAGTGGGGGGCAAGGGAGGGAAAACCACACTTGACAAATTATAAGAGTCAGTAGTCTGCAAACAAGGCAGAAAAGAACTTATGTACATATTAACTGTATATATAAAAGTAATTGAAGCATCTTGCTAAATTTCCAACTCATAGGTAAAGGCTGCTTAGTCTTTTTATCATTCCTGAGCCTTGGGTGGCATGGTTTAGTGGGAGATGTCCCTGCCTATGGCAGGGGGGTTGGAACTAGATGATCTTAAGGTCCTTTCCAACCCTATGATTCTATGATAATTTGAATATGAAAAGTAAACAGGAAATCGCATTGTGATGCTTCATCTATCTACTCTCACTATTACTGTAGGTATGAAAATTTGCTTCTTTACATGTTTCTGTAGCTTCACAGACAGCTTGATTAAGTCTCAAACCTTGATTCCACTGGCTTTGCTGCAGGAATCCAATTGCAGGACATAATCATAAGAACAATTCATCAGAACACATCTGGTAAGTCCAACTTTCCCATTAACATTTTTAAATCAAAATTCAGTGGAAGGATAAAACCAGTAAAACAAAAAGATATACCTGAGAAATAGAGCAAAGAAGATACAAGATTTGGTATAAAAACAGCTTGAAAAATTCTGCACGTAACTAGTTCTGAAAAGTTTCAAATAATTCCCCAGCTAAAAAAACAACAAAAATGGTAAGCAGACAAAACAGAATAAACCATCCTTAGGCACAAAGTTATCTACTCATTTGTGCAGTGAACAAAAGAAAAAATTAATACCCTATCAAAACTGAACAGCCAAGAGAATCTGTTGAGTAATGGGAGTTTGTGGTGTCCCTGCAGTTACTCTAGGCTTACCCCATTCTTGTACACAGACAGAGAAATTCTACAGACCACAACCTGTTTTTCATTTTTAATTAGGATGCTGCAAGTTCTGCATCTTCACAACACAGATCTGGAGACCACAAGAGTGTCCTTACTTGTCGTGGAAACACAATGGAAAAAAGAGAGTTCTGCGTTCTGTCCTTTTCTCTTTGGGGCTCAAGTTCTACTGCAATTAAAATGGTATCACAGAAACCTAGGGATGGAAAAGGCCTTTTCCCAGCTTCTGATTTTTGCAATGAGGACTCTCAATAATGTCAGAGTGAAACAATTGCCTCTTCTCTCTTGCAATTTGACAGCCTTGCACATGCATGCCAAAATGCCTTTACTGAGCATATCCACCATTAACTTTCCAAGGCTCTTTAGGATCGCCTTGGTGCCAAGAGAATAGTACAGCAAGGACTTGCAAAAAGCCAAAAAGTTGGCCTATGACTAAGATAATAAAATTGCAGATGATTGCTTAGCTTTAATTAATCCAAGTTGATCACATTGAACTGATTAAACTTTGCATGTAGTACATAGTAATGTGGATTACAACAACTTAAAAATTTATAACTGCTGCTGTGTTACCAAAATACCTAATTATACACACTCTAAATTTCTCAATGAGGAAATGTCAGTGAAATACAAATCACAGGAATACAAATTTGGTTATTAGCATACAGATGAATTTCATGGAAAAAGACTGAAAATGAATAAACTTTTTATTTTAACAGGAATGACAAAATCCTCATCAAGTACTCCTCAAAGCATTTACTTCTTCAGTCTAATAGAATAATATATGTTTAACCTTCAAAGTCCAGCTGACTTAACTTTCTCACTAGGATAGTAAAATAAGGGTATTCATGTTCATTCACACACAAGGATCCATAGTTTTGTCTGGTTTGTTGTTGCTTTGTTCTTTTTTATTTCCTTTTTAGTCAATCTAATGAAAATGCCTGTGGGCAAGAGTCACAAGTTGCATTAAAAATGAGCAATTCCACACAGGTAATTAAGAACTTTGCCTTTTTTTCTCTACTTAATCTCAAAACAGATTTTGTGAAAGTTTTAGAGAATGCAAAATAACCAATCTCAAGACAAATGATCTGTTTAGAATTTTCAGATTTCCAGAAGTATGGTATAAAACACTGTTTAATTGTAACACTGAAGGATGAGTCAGAAATAATCCAGGAGAGCCTCACTTACAGGGGACAGGAGGTGTCTTAGGATGCATCACTTCCTCCTGTCAAACAAAGCCTTCCTAATGGACAATAGAAAGAAATATGGAAGTCTTCTGTTTTCTTATCAAATACTTGCAGAACAGAGGGATGCTGGATGACAGATGTTGCATTTCCCTGGACCTCAGGTGCAGCTTCATCACCTCATGATGTGAAAAACAACACCAATATCCACTGTTGGATACATCTGGGTGACATTAGTACAGTGTACATTGCTAATCTTTATTAATGTGCACAGTCTATATCCACAAAGCAAGTTGAATGATTATGTGATTGCAGACCAAATCCAAAGTCAATATACCTGTTACAGTAATTATAATGATGCGCACTGGATTAAAAACACAATACATCTAAATCACAAGAGTAGTTCTGAAATAGTGTACTAACCGGACATCTCACTGTTGAACATCATAATTCATCCTGTTATTTTTTTTTCCCCTTTTGGCTTTGATAGCACAATATTTTCTCAGCAATAACACCACTTGATTTCAGTTTCAGCTGGAATCTCACCTGACTAATCTTGGTCTTTGTAGATTTACACAGTGAGGCACAAAAGGATATACGAAACTGTTTAAAGTAAACAACTTCAAACTCTGGCAGTTTTACTCTAAAGTAACTGCAAAAATCATACAACAGATTACACATGTAGTTTCAATTAAAATGCTTTCATCAGCATAAATGATTACTCAAAGAGTTTGAGAATTATAATTCTGGTTATTTAACAATTTTTCTTTGGATTTGACTGAACCTAAGTAATTGACAGAGAACTGTACTTCTCCTCCTTCCCTCCCCCTTTGCAGTTTTAAAGACTCTAATTATAAAGACTATAATTTCCAGGAAATTAAAAATTCTCTTAAATGCATGATGTTTCAGTACTGAAAAGTGGCAGAAAAATGCCATAGGGCCCTCTCATGGAAAATCTATAAGGATCTATAGATTGGAATATTGTATTCCTCCATCAGAAACTACAATTTAATTTTAATATTTCGAAACAATACTTTCGAAGCTTATAAAGACTTAAAGCTCAGGAAAAAATGCTCAGCTTACTTCTGTATCACTGCTCCAGTATGCCTTATTCACAGAAAAGAAAAAGAAAAGCCAGGTGCACCAACTCATCTTACACTACAACTTTACATAAATCCCTTACTTAATCCATTGGATTTATACTGCTCTTTGAGTTGGGTAAAGGAGCAGTGTGAAAATGCTCCTAAAGCTTCAATGTAAATGTTTCTTTAATCCTATTAAAGCCACAAAACAGGCCCAGCTGAAGGAGCAGGAAACTGAGCTAAGGAACTCTGAGTGACCCCATCACTACTGTCTCTCTTGGCATTGACCTGTTGGTCACGAGTTCATCCTAGGCATGGCACAGATGTTCTGACATCAGGCTAATTCAGGACACCAATATGTGGACCCCTACATCACATATGTACATACCAGATTGTGATGTGCTTTGTACTGACGTGAAGTTTTGCATTGTAATTTTAAAGCTGAATTATTAAAAGAGTTGATATAGAAATAGAAGACAGGATTAAATGTTTTTCAGTGTAACTTTGTTGCATTACACAGAACTTTATGTTCCCCAAACACGACATTAAATTCAGCCAAAAATGATACAGCTTCATTGCTTTTCTTTTAAAGTCAGAAGGCGGTGAAAAAGTTAAAAGAAAAAATACTCAAGGTGACACCACACGTTAAAAACTGGGAAACTGGTCTGTTGAAATGTGTTGGTGGTAACATTTAGGGTTTGGACTCTCATTAATGTGGCCCCAGGGAAAATATAAACACTCTTTCTGAAATTAAATCTTCAGTTTGCCCACCGCAGTCTTGTTTTCAGCTTCAGCTGCTGGCACGTCAGCCTGCAATTGAGGCCTTGCATCAAATGCCAAGCCAAACATTCAGGAACAAGAATGGTAATGACACCCTATTTTGTTTTAAGTCATAATAAAATATAGCAAATATTAAAAATAATAAAATCACTTATTTGGATTAATAACTTAAAAGAAACTGATTTTCATAACCTCTCCCACTTGCACTTGCCTTCAAATAATAAACCTTCAGAGGAAAGCTGTGCTTGACGCTTGAAATTAAGCACACTTGCAAAACAGCAACACGTATCTAAATTCTGATTGTAACTGGCTACTCTGAAGGGCGTTAAGTTTTACCTTCAAGAATTAAAAAAAATAAAAATCTCTGAGTGTGATGCGTGATTTTGCAAGTGACTTAACATAAACAGATCAATAAATGACAGTCACCAATCTGTAACACAAGTCAGGGTCCTTCCTCTTCACACTAATAACATATACATTGTGACAGTAGAGCAGGCTACTGCTGAAGTCTGAGAAAAGAGAGAGGGGAAAAACTAATAGCTGGAGCAGCACATTTTCAACTTGAATGCAGGGTATTCAGGAAAAAAAAGAAGGTGGGAATACTAGAGAGAATTTAAACAGATGCTGGTACGCATTGCTGCAGTAACAGGGTTATGATTTGGAGGTGTTTTCTGGTAATAACATTGTTTTCAAATTACTTTTTACAATCACAGCCAATTTCAGCTACCACGCAGGCATCTTATTTCTTTTCTACTGTACTGAAACTGGGAAAATGTATGACTTGTACTTTAAGGTACAGTGCAAGATGAGCTGACCCTCTATAAACGGGCGTTACTAGGTGTCATGGGTTCACTGAACCCATGACACTAGGTAAGTTCTAGTATTTTCCAAATATTCCAAGTATTTTTCAGAAAAGAGCAAAAATATTTCCAGTTCTTCTAGTTACATGGTAAATAGCTATGCTGACTGTCCTCGCTTATACCAAGACTTCGTAGGGGTAACCTCCCACACATCCCACCAGCTGGACAAAACTGCTCAGAAAACACCTGGTCAGGGAAGCAAGAAATAGGCTGGAATTCTAGTCTCCTAACTGACTTGTATTATTACCAAACTAAAGGAATAACTTCTCTATACAAAGCCAGAAGAGAAACTTGCCAAATTTTTCTTCATTTTACAGTAAAACAGAAATGGCTCATACCAGCTTGCCAGTGATTCTTAAATAGAAATAAAATACTGCTGTAGAGATTGGTCCTTAGTTTCCACAATACTGGAAAAAATGATCTACTAAATACTAAACCCCCAAAAAATCTCATTTGGATATTCACAACTCTGAAGTGTGCGATATTGGTAAATATTAGTCAGAGAAATGCAATGTTTAGTTATGCTTTCTTCTAAAGGTTATGAGACACAGCTGCACAAACCATATGGGAACACGTTGCAGTACAGTGAATTTCATTACATTGCTTATATATTCGCTTCCAACTTCTGTCCCTGAAAGCAGGAGGGAAGTGCATTTGTGACAAGTGTCTGCGTCTTTCAGGGAATGAAAACAAGTCTGCCATTGAAATTATTACTCAAGTCCTATCACATAAGCTTTCCCCAGTTGGCCAAAATGTGCCCTTTAAAGCCAATGAGAGCTGTGTACAATGTAGCAGACAACATGTAACTGATTAATACAATTTGCGTTTTTGTAAGAAAACAAGCAGTACATTTTCCTGAAGGAAGATGAATGACCATGTAAATACGAAAAATTACAATTTGCTTGTTGGCTGGCTGTATGGGTATTAGTTCATTAACTACAAATATAAGAAATGCTTCCTTTAAATACTTATTTCATGAAGTAAATCTTTGTAATTTAGAAAATTTCTGTAAATAACCTCTTCAGCATTACACTTGTTTGGTAGAAAGCTTTCTTTTTTGTGGCTTCTGTTCTCCTGCTTTTGCCAACTAGAAGAATTCATTTTTTAGTCTGAGCGGCTAATAGTCACAAAAATTAAAAAGTACATAAATAATAGCCACAATATTAGAGTACTGCATTTTAGTCTGCTATAAACATGCAAACTGTAACATACTGAACAGTTTTGAAGTACTCAATAGCAATACATAGATAGTGAATCACTGAACTATGTACGAGACTTATAAATAACTTTCAATTTGTAGCACGGACAATAAAAACACTGGAACTGGACAAGAGAATACTTTTGCAGACCTCCATTCCACCGAACTTCCTAACACGGGTGTGATTTCAAGAGTTAACAATGCCTAGTTTTTAACAAAAGGCAACATTTAACATTTAACAAAAGGCAAACATTTGCAGATTATGTAGAAGGAGACTGAACATTACATCTGAAAAAAATAGGAAGCAAAGAATTTCCTGACCTTTCTAACAACAAATAATTGGAAACAGATCTTAGTTTGAAGTGCAGAAGTGACCAATTAACTGCTTTGATCATTAGAATTTTTGTAAGACACCTGGAAATATTTTGTTTTTTACTATTATTATTCAGCCTTACCCAGTTTCTGGACAATTTACAATGACACAGTCAACATGAAAAATCACATTTCTGTCTGAAAGTTTCATATCTATTTGTAACTAGCTCCTAAGGTGACAAAAATTTAAGTGCATTTGTGAAAACAACTCAAAACACTATGCTATGTCTCTCAGTTTGCCTAGTTTTCACTTGCTGAACAAAAGTGAAGGAAGAACAGGAGACTGGAAGGTGAACTGTCTTACATCCCTCAGTTCAGCATGAGCCAAAAGAATGGCTAACTGCTGCACAGTATAGAACCTGGCTCTACATCTTCACTGATGAGGCAGGTATTTTAGAAGTTGTGAGACCATACTCTGAGATAGCCACTGGCAGAGAGGCAGGCAAACACAAAACAGGTAGGAAGCAAGTATGACAATGATATTCTTGAATTCTCTCATGCAACTGAGAGTGGTAGATATCAGGAGGAACTAAAACCCAGCCTGAATTCTCTGGGTGGCATTTTAGTCTATATAGATGTCTCCTCTGACAAATAAATACAACAGCAGCTTGAAATTCATAACATTTAAATGATCTGTTGTCCCACGTTAGGTTAAGCAAGTTCTTTGAGCAACTGCTTTCCAGATATCCTTTGGGAGAATAAATATTCCTTGGGTCCATCTGCTGCCGACATATCATTACTATATGGTCAAATGTATCTTCAGACAATTAATAAAGATAACTTTCTGGACATACTGTGATGTATTTTCTCTGGAGAAATGCGTCAGTTGATCAGTAACGGCAAGAAATTGACTGAAATACACTGATATGGAAGAACTCTACAAAATGAATGGAAATGATGCTCCTTATATATAATCCAATGAGGATTTTGTTTCTTCGAAGATGACATTTTCATTGTTTCATTGATTTGCAAAAACTTCACAAGCACAAGACAGATTAACAGTAGTCAGACAAGGGAATAATGACACTGAGCTCCAACTATGTGTAGATGGAAAGAAAATGAAACAAAGTCTCCATTTCTGATGAAAATGTAAATCTAAGGGATTAAGGACCCATAGCTGCTATTGAAGTCCCTGCACTAAATTGCCGTCAAGTCGAATTGGTGTGATGTAGCTGTCAACAGTGAGGATTCTGCATTAGATGGACTAGATGATCTGCATTAGTGGTCCTATTTATGATACAAGCTAATTTAATAGAAAACTCATTTTCACTTTCCCCACAGATTATCCTTTGCAAATGACCAGCTTCAGATCTAAACAAACTCAAACATCATTATGGATCGTTTTTTGCCCTGGATGTCTGTTTAAATGTCTTTGTCAGTAAGACCCATACTACTAAATGGAAGCTTCACCATTCACAGCAAAATGGGAGAGCTCATCCAACACTAATCTTAACTAGTAGTAGAGTGCAATGTCTGAAGATGAATCATGCTTCCTATAGTACCATATAGCCCACAAAAGCAGGGAACACAAGAGGCCAAATATTATCTCTTCTTCTTTCTCCCTTCCGGGACAATGTTACTAATTAGGTTCAAGCTTAGTGATTTTATTTATTGAGCATACTGAAAGCAATGGATTTGACCTTGCAGTTTGAAAGAGGGGTTTTTGTTTGTTTTCTTTTTATAAAGAGCCTCGAAGGGAAGGCTCCTACTTTGCTCTCTCCTACTGAAACCAAATCAAACTGTCTTTTAAGTTACATTTTACTGTTTATACACAATCATTAAACTGCAAGTATATAGCATTAACAGAATACCTGAAACTGAGCTTCAGAACATTGCAACATTTTGTAACAGGACCCGCGCACTGGTTATAAATGATGCTCAAGAGAATACCATTACATTTTCAGGCTGCCATATGAGTTGAGAGGATTATTAATGACCTTTGTGTGCATGCAAACTGCACACAAAGGTAATCTGTGAACATCAAATAGCATCTGTTATTGATACTGAAGTGCTTTCAATGAACTGAACTCAGATCACAATTTGCATTTGATAGACTGCATTTATGTCCCATCTTTAAGTTACCGTACTAATATTTTAAATTTATCAATGTATTAATTTATGCTTTTCTGCTTGTGATAACTTAAAATTATATAAATATGTATGAAGAAACATATCATAGTAACAAATCGTTTGAAAAAAGTGACAAATTTGAAGACATAACTCCTGATTCTGTTTTCTTGTGCATCTTAGAACAGTTTTAAGGGTTAATAAGCTTCATCTGTTTCTCAATGCATGAAGTGAAGCTCACAGCAAGTGGTAACTCACCCTTTTCTGCTCTTTAATATATTCCATCAGTTCCTCTCTTGTCCTTTTCACTGCTTCTTCAACTGCCTTTTCACTTCGTTTTTGCTCCTCCATTAGTGCTTCCTTGACAATTTCCTTTTTGAAAGGAAATATGTAAGAGTAAATATTAAAAGTATTTCACATATGTAATAACAGGTCATCCATTTCCTTCCTATTAAAATTGTATCATGAACACACTCCTTTCTCAATGACAGTTATCCTAAAGGTATGTGATATCTTTACAAGTATTTTTTAAATTCAGTACTTCAATAATGAAAAGGCCTGAGAAGAGCAAAATAATCACTTTAAAGATGTATTGCAGATGCTCTGAGGGAGGATTTGGAGGACAGCACGTGGAATTAAGTGCAGACATTCAGAAAACCCAAAGCAATGCAGCCATGGGAAAAAAAGAAACAAAAAACCCTGAACTAATGGAATAACAAATGTTCCAAAAGGGAACACACCACGGCTTCTAGCGTAATTATTCACACACATGATTTTTTTTCACATCAAAACTTTCTAAAAATTAAAAGTAAATATACATGAACCATCTTCCCTATTACTGTTTGCTGATTAGACATTAATACTCTGTTACTAGTAGGCAATGAAAAAATTTATCTACAGGTTTTCCTGACTGCAGAGTAAGAAAGACAGACATTTTATGACACAAATCAGTAATTTAGATTTGTGAGAGTGTGGCAGGTTGGCCAATTCTTTGTTTTCAACTTTTTTTTTTCCCCCCTTTTTTTTAACCCCTTCCTTCCTTCCCACCCTCCAATCTCTTCTGGCCATGGACCAAAGATCTAAACCAAATTCAAACTCTTCCTTTTGCTGTATGCTGCACTATCAGATATGATCCATCATCCATTATTAACTAAATATTAAACCATAATAATGCCTTCTAAGCAACACAGTTTGTACACAGAAAGTAAAACTTAACATCCTTTTTCACCATCAGTAAGAAAAAAGATAAAAGTCAAAGTCAGCTTAATTTTTCTTCCAAATTTAATTGCTCACAGGCTTTCAGGGTCCTGTCAAAATGACTGAGTCTACCTTACACACACACTGTCCAGCTTAGAAAAAATCAATTACTTTGCTGCACTACTTAAAGTACTCAATTTAAAGCATTCGATTAAAGCACCATATTTATTACTAACATAAAGAGAAATACGTAACTTTACAAGTGTTTGTGAGACAGAATGAAAGCATTTTATTGCTTTATTTACTGGTTTAAGAAACATTTGTCAAGGTACAGTTACACCTTCTTTAAATACGGAATGTCAATGCTGAGGTATGCAGTCTTGATGCTTTAAAACTCTGTCTTCTTTGCAGAACGTATTTTTTTCAGGAACTCAATTGTATTGAATGGATTCACTCTGGAGAACAGGTGGAATTCAAAGGCCTTGGAAGTGGAAGATATTTCTGAAGTTACATAATTCATCTGTACATACAGAGTGGCATTTTACCATATGCTGTTAGTGCACAAAATGAATTGGACCAAACCCCATTTTCTTTCATGACTCTTCAGTGGAAGTGTTTCAGTGGGAAGTGTTATTTCTTACCTTTAGCTATTTACTCCTCTTCAGCCTAAACTGAATAGTCTCTGCAAAACTATACTTCTGCCATTTTTTTAAACAGAAAAAGTCTAAAATCCCAAATTTCAAATGTGCAACAATGTAGTCCCCTCTGTTCTGGAATACAGTAAATATGAAAACCACAGTTGTGAAAAGTGATGATCATTCTTTTTGATTTTAATTCCATTTACAAAAAAAAAAAAAAAATCCTGAGACAAAGGTCTCTTTCATTACAGAACTAATGGAACACTAACAGAAAAAGTAGCAGAAAGATATATATTATAGAAATAGGCTGTTTTCATAATTATTCTCATGGCAGTTTAATTTGTCAAAAGGTACCAAAATACTGTCTTAGAATGGAAAAAAGCAAATTATCTACCCCATTAAACTCTTAATGTAACTTGCAGAATTAATAAGGTGCTCTATCTTAGTATGTAGAAAATATACCATCAATAAAATACTTACAATCAATTAAAGTATGTTAACTTCCCTTGATATCATGCTACTTGAAACACTACATGAGTAGAAGTCTAAACAAAAAATACAATTAAACTCTACAAGTCTGTTAAGAAAAAACAAAACAAACCAGAAAAGACTAGTAATACTTCTATGGAAGACTACTGGATTACACCAGTATTAAACCAGAAAACAGAAAATTGGAAAGAATTCTTTTCCATTTACAGTGGCAAGTTCCCAAAATTTAGACAAGTATTAATTCTCTGAAGAATATAGTTACGGGTAACAGTGAAAGCAAAGCTGTATAACATCCTGTTGAAGTGAAGTATATCATAATGATACTAGTTTTTACTGTTTGCTATTTCAAGAGCAACAAGTTAATTAAAAAATAAGTTATTTTCTAACATAGAATCATAAAATAGTTAGGGTTGGAAAGGACCTTAAGATCATCCAGTTCCCCAGAAGGAACAAAAAATTACTGGTTACTTCTATACCATTAAATAAAGATGTTACCTTAGCTTTGTACTTTCTCCCCCTTCCCCCTTTGTCATATTCATAGTATTTATAAAGTAGGAGTTTTATAATAAGGAGATCCAAGGGTCCCCTTAGCTTCCCTAGACATTCCAAAAAAGGAAGATTTAAGAATTCAGCCAAGTCCCTCATTGCTTTTCAGTGCCTCAACTCTAGCGCATAAATGTTAGCTTTTCTATATATTCCCAGAAGCCATCAGCTCAGAAAAATATGAATAATCCTGAATCAGTGGATATTCCAAAATCCTAATATTTCAAAAATCAAATACCTGCTCCCAAAGGTTCTGGGAATAGCTAGTATGTGGAACAGCTATTCCAATTTCTTAAATCCCTGTGCTTTCTTTAGTCTTATATAGATCTTCTAATTACACAGTGAATGACTGAAAATTTGAGTGAGAACAATTGCCATACCACATACTAAGTTTAATTTTAAGTTAACATAGCAAACAGAGCTTTACTTCAGTAAAGCCTTTGACACAGTTTCACAAAGTATTCTCCTGGAGAAATTGGCTGCTCATGGCTTGGATGAGGGTACTTTTTGGCGGATTGAATACTGGCTGGAGGGCTGGCTTGTATGAAGTTCTCTCCTCTAAGTTCTCAAAGTCATTGTCTGTCTTCACACTATTTTTGTCAGTCATTACAGCAAATTATTAACTGATACAAAGTTTATTTAAAAACTGATATTACCTATGACTAGTGTTAAACAAAGGCTTAGCTGCAGGTACATCCTATGAGCACACACACTTCAATCTTTCATCTCTTTCTTTGCTCTTTCCTGCTATATCTACCCTTTGATTTTATCCTAACTTAGATTTTGGTTGCAGAGGATAAAATTGGCCATTATTTCATCTTTAGGTAAAAAGAGTACAGCATGTCTGAGGCTCTTAGTGCTATTTTAAGATTCAAGAAAACGGGAAAGCCCATTTTGCTATAAGAAGCTGAGGAAGAGCACTCCACAAAATGCACTTGAGGTGCAACTTTTTTTTTTAATTTTATTTTTCTTTTCAACTCTCTGATCAGAGGCTGGAAGACTACATTGCAGTCACAAAATTGGCTTCTTTACAGGGCTTTATATACTTGTACTGGACATCAGTCAGAAGATTAGAATACCTAATAAAAAATAAAGCTATTCAAATAATCAGTTGACAAAACATATTCAACTATATGTTAGGAATCACAACCACGTAATCACAATATAGGTATCTGCAGGAAAACCAAAAGAAAAAACAGTGTACAGGATATATCATAGAACTCTAGTCGGTATTAAAAAAAACCTCAACTACAATAAAACCCAAGAAAGCCATATGATGGTTTGCAATTTTATAGGAAAATTCTTCTGTTTCCACACAAGGATCAGGTGGCAGTACTAAATTTTATCTAGGAAGTGCAACCACAAGCTCCAATGTTAGTGGTTTTTCAGAAAATAGTAACCCTCAAATTATAATGTCTGTGGTTTAAACTACTACAAACTACTTCTGAAGTCAGACATGGTTTAAAGTCTGCATGCAGTGGAGTACTCCTTTTCCAGACTTTGCAAGCCTATTAAACTGATCTAGTGGCAGGGATCTCTCTCCACACAGTCCTGCTATGTTGTGTGCTTCCTCACACATTCGAGATTACACAACATTTCCTTTTAATGAAAAATAATTTTCTATGTCCTTATAAAATCAGAATGGTCTCCATAAATACTGAACACACTAATGCTTCTGCAAAAAGGTAGAAAAACAAGAAGTGAGACTGAAAATAATGATTGGGTATCCTCTTGAGAGAAATATAAGCAAATGCTCTTACTGAAATTTGAACAATATGGTAAACACAACAGAAATTGGAGAAGATGTCCTTTGAAGCACAAGCTCTCCAGCACATTACATGATACTGTATTATCAACAGCCTGTTTGGGTAGGAATCATGATATTGAACAAGAAATCCAGCAACTTCTTGTATAAATCAACAAGATACTGAACATGAACAGCAATGTTACGATAGTCCAAGCTTTCTGGTGAAAATGCATCTTTTTTCTTCCAAAGATTAACACCCTCCCTCTGGATCAAAATCCTACAAAATCTAATGGAGTTACTGCCGTAATTGCAATACGAAATATGCCATTTTTCTCAGTACTTCAAAAGCACAGAATAAATGGAGTATTTAAAACTCTACCTCCCCCATAAGACTCTATAACCTATGTATACGACGAAACAAATAACAAATAGGCAAAGAAAGACTGATAAATTGGTAGTATTTTGTATTCCCTTAACTGGCAATTCTCTGTAAATCAGAGATAAGAGTTTTGAGGATATATTTAGCGAAATTACATTAATATTATACGTCACATGGAAATCCTCCCATGTACAAAAGCATCATGAACATGATGAAGGAAAGAAATGCCACTAAAGAGGGAAAGAAATGCCACTACCATGAAATTTTTTAGGTAAAAGTTGATCTCCAAGTACCAAATACTGTAAGTAGAGTAAATAATGAGGAGAAAGAGACAAAACCAAACTCTGACACAGAGACAAAAAAGCAGTTTATAGCCTATTTAACAAAGAAAGATTGACGGAAAGCCCAAAGTAAAGGGTTGGAAAGTGATCATTACAGCAATATTGTGAAATGACAAATGGAAATAGCGCTCAAAGTGGGCACAGAGAATGACATGAGTTTGGTGTCGTAGTTTAAGCCCAGCTGGTAACCCAGAAACCATGCAGCCGCTTGCTCACGTGCCATGTGTGTGTCCATCTGTGTCCCCAACTGCCTCCCCCCCCCGAGGGATGGGGAGGAGAATCGAAAGAATGTAACTCCCACGGGTTGAGATGAGAACAGTCCAGTAACTAAGATATAACACAAACCACTACTGCTACCACCAATAATAATGATAAGGGAAATAACAAGGGAAGAGAATACAACTGCTCACCACCCGCCGACTGATACCCAGCATGACCTGAGCAGTGATCTAGCCCTTCTGGGTAACTGCCTCCAGTTTATATACTGGGCATGACGTACTGTGGCATGGAATACCCCTTTGGTTAGCTTGGGTCAGGTGTCCTGTCTCTGCTTCCTCCCAGCTTCCCCTCCTCCCTGGCAGACTTGGAGTCCTTGGTCAGAGTAAACATTACTGAGAAGCAGCTAAAAAGGTCGGTGTTATCAGCGTTGTTCCCAGGCTGAGAGTCAAAAACAGTGCTGCACCAGCTACTAAGAAGGAGAAAAATGACTGCTACTGCTGAACCCAGGACATTTGGCTTCAACAGAAGCCAGGAGGCAATCTTGTACAGAAAGCATAAATCAACTGTCTAAACCGCAAGAGGCAAGAGTTCCTGATCCTGCTAAAGAAGCATAACATCATAGAATACCATAGGAAACTACTGCCAAGCAGCCAGTGTACCTTGCCTCTCCACAGCGTAGTGTTTCCCAAGCTAGCCTGTCTTCTGCCTTGCCGAAATTACCAGATCACCTGTTGCATCACACACAGAACCAAGATCCAAGTTCTGCAAGTTACAGGAGGGACAGATCATTGGAAAACTGCTCTATCTTACAAACAGTTATGATTAATTCAAAATAGCAATGTAGGGAATACCATAATGCTATGTACTGCATCATTTAAAGTGGTAGAAGCAGCAGATTTTTATATCATCACCATGTGAAGAACAGTTAATTGCATGTTTACACATAAGCGGTTCAGGAGAAAGTGTAAGTATGAAAGACTTACTACAGGATAGAAAGAGATTACAGGGGATCAAAGGAAAAATGTTCTGCAAGGACAACCCTGAAAATTACCGTGTATGACAGATGAGGAAAATGGATGAGTAGATTCACAACATGAAATTCATTCACCCATTTAAAAATCAGGAAAGAGGCATGCGCTTGCAATTTTCTTGCAAAAATATTTCTTTCTTTCTGTACCTCAGTATACCTCAGTTGTGGCTGGGCTGAATGAAACATGGCAGCCTCAGTTTTCCTGAAATACTTTCCCTTTGGTAAGATCATTTTGCCTTAGTGCTTTTGCTCATGTTCAAGAGGAAGCAGAGGTTATGCTAGTTCTTTTAATAAATTAAAGTTTTTGATTTCTTTTCCCTAATTATTTTCAACCTTCAGAACACTTCAGTCTAATGCATCTGCTCTGTGGATTATGGCCATGATGAACTCAGGCTCTTTTTCCCTTTGGAATTAGGGTAAACTACAGTAGATTATGCACAGTATTTTAAATTTAAGCCTTCAGGAAATGACAAAGGTGATTCTTTGCTTCAAGCACATTAGAACAGTGATTAATTTCAAGCTATGACATGGATCTAAATTTCCAGAGCTCACCCTGCAGCTACCAGCTTTCATTTTACTTTCAATGAATTTTCTCTAAAACAGAAATTGTGGTGCATAAACATTCTTTGTTACTTCTCTCCACCACCCCCTACTCCCTAGTTTTACCTTATTTATGTAATTGAGTATTTAGCTTTCTAAAATGATAACAACTACCATGCAGGGACCTCTGCGCATAATAGCAGTATGGCTATGGCAGCTACTGCTATAGCTACTCTACATTGCCCACTAATTACAAATACAGTATATCATCCTATTTTATCCAAAATTGTATGGAACTAATCATCCTATATCCCCAAATAATTTTTGGATTTTCTTTTCTTTTTTTTTTTTTTTTTTTCCCCCACAGAGTAAAAATAAGCAGAAAGAACATGATAATGGGGAGCATGGTCTACTGTTTTTTTTTTCACTGAAGCTTAGTTGTACCCCAGCAGTTTCACTGCAATTTTAAATCCTGAGGAAAAAGCTTCTGCTTCAACCAAATTACCTGTTACAGTTTCTCCTTATCTAGAGGGTAACAACTTCTTTATTAAAGTAAGTGTTGTAGAAAAATCATCTCAGTGTAAGGATTTCAGCAAGCATTCCTCTCAAAACTGACAACTAACACACATACTAAACTGTCCTTGCAGGGAAGTTGCCACTATAAAAAACGCTATATAATATATCAAAAATAGAAAAGAAAATACTAAGATGTGCCAGGCTACATCTAGCCTGCTGAATATATGTGTTCCTCATCTATAATGACTTTTCAATGTGTTGTAAAAGGGTCATGAAGTTACTGTGCAAATTAATATAATCTTTAATCAAAAAACTGCTCATTTATTTCAAGGAGAACTCATTTTCCTTGAATTAACATGCAAGCCCACCCTTTCCAAAACTAAGAATCCTCTGAACAACAACAACAATTATCATTATTATTATTATTGCTATTTCTCTTTTCTAAAAGCACTAAGCACCTTGATAACATGTATAATACCCGAAGATGCTGCTAGTGTCAATCTACAGAAAGGTCTTCTGGACTTCTAATACCTTACAGACTCTTCAGACAGTGCTCCAGAAAATCTTTCACCATTATTTCCTTGATGATGTAACCTCATTTATCCCTTCAGAGTTACAAGGCTTTGAAGAATAACATCTTCAAATTAACCAAATAATGCCTCTAAGTAATGACCCCAAGTCCCTAGAACAGTCAAAGCTTTAATGAAAACAAATGCAACATTCATGTTACTTTAATTTCTTAAAAAAAAAAAAAAAAAAGAGATACGTCAAAGTTTTTCCATCAAGCTGAAATGTTAACTTCGTATGTCTTAGTTGCTGCTTTCATTATAAGATTATTATTTTATATTAATCATGAATTATTTATTAACTGCCTTCAAGTCCCCAGATTTTTCCCTGGCAATGTTAAATTAATAAAATAAATCTTATATGGAAGTAACATCTCCTTATCTGCAGACTCAACATCTATCTGACTGAGGACAAACAGTTTTTTAGGACAAAGTTTTGTCAAGCATGAATATCTAACAAGTAGAAACATTGGACATAAAACTTCCAGATTTGCATCAACTATGGCTCTCCTTCCTGGCCATTCCGCAACACGGTACCCTACTACTAGATTCCCAATACTCTCGAAGACCTGTTTGGCTGTCAAATTTGTGGTCTCAATTTCTTTTCTTTTGTTCTTATCCAACTCTGACACAGACCAAAATATATTTAAACTGCACAGATTATAAAGCGGGTTTGTAACAAAGAAAACTACGGAATTTTGAACACCTTCAAATTTTTCCATTAATTATTCCTATAGTTACTTATGTGTGCCATAACCAGAAGCCATTCTGTCTCATCTGTTTGCAGAAGACTTCACTGTCCCTTCCTGATCTTTCAGTTTTGCAGACTTCATTATTAGTGAAGGAAAATTCCTTCTCACTAATACTATGATGAATTTCTTTGGTTTAATTCAAATCAGTAAAGCAAATCTCTTAAAATTAATTTACAGCAGAATAAGATTAAACTTTAATTCAGTGTTTATGACAATTACTAATGTCATAAAAAAAGAAAAAGAGAAGCAAATGTAAAAATATCTTTTCTTTCTCACATACAGATTATTTCCTCTGGTGAGAAGCTGAGATGAAGATAAACTAAGTGAAAAGAGGGATTGTTAAAAAAAAGTCAGGCTTCTCTTTCCTAGTATTATGTTAGAAAAACATGTTACTCAGCAAGTTAGTTCTCTTTCTTGAAAATAACAGCACTGCTTTTAAAGCTTTTTTAATATGTCTGATACCAGAAGATTCTTTTGAATGTTCACCTAGATTCAACTATACACTCATTTCATGGGACTAAGCATAATAATAAGTATTGAGTGACAGTTTTGAAGCAGGAAGCATAAAGAAATACACAGCACAGCTAAAGAATTAAATGAGGCAAGTGTTACATGGCCACAATTTTACATTTCGTTGTCTAAAAAGTTAGATTGTATGTTTTACTTTTGGCCATTACAGAGCTGACTTTATAGATCATGTTGTCTAAACAATCACTGCAAGAAAGTTAATAGTGCAGTTATAGCTCTTGGAAGAGAAATCTTATAGTAAAAAAAAATATAAATAAGAAACATCTCTGAGTGGAAGGCTCTACCCAGAAAAACTAATATCCACACACAAACTGCCTATAGTCCAAAATGTCTTCAACTGCTAAATCAAAGTCACATCAGACACCGTATATAATCTATCAGTTGGCACATCAGCTCTGAAGGACTTATATCATATTATAACTGAATAAGATAAATTATTCCTGTAACTGTCAAAGTTCTCAGAGACCTATTCAGTATTAAAAAAAATGTAATTAATTACTGCTATATATCAACACCAAAAGCTAGACATTTGCAGGAGAACTAACCACAGCAGTCTCCAATAATTCAGTGCTACTCACCATCACAAATACACCACTAGATACCCCAACACTTTCAACAAGCACCTTGAGCTGAAAAAGCCTGTCCTTTTGAAAGATCTCAATTTCTTCCTCAGAAAAGCACTGACATCTCAGCATATTTAAGACCTTGTCTGAAAAAATACATCCATCAATATTAAACTTCTAATACCATACTGTCCTGTGACAACTTCAAAGGCAATATCAACAACAGAAACCCTGGCAGTACAGTCCACCCTGAGTCACTACATGAACTTAATCCACCATTCTCCTACCCCTGGGACATTTTACATGCTCCTCAGATCCACAAATGTAATAATTGCATCCAGCTACAGGATTCCTTCATGAAGAATCTTCAGGATTCATCAAAACTCTCCTCATGTTCCATGAATTGTAAAATTGCTATCTTTATTTACTGTAACAAACAACTACTTTATTGCTTTCCCTTCTATTCTACACTACCACTACCAATTCTCATTCTGGCTAGTCTAAATGATTTGCACCAAACTAAATCCCAAGCAATTGTTCTCAGCTTGACTTTAGCTTTGAAGTCAGCTGCTTTCTGTTGTAAAGATGAGTCTGAGTGCCTGAAGTCTTATCAGTACAGTAAAATTACAGTCTTGAAAATTGACATCTTACCACTCGATACCTTTACAGTCAGAAGAATTAAATAACCCATATACAAAGTAATATCATTCTATTTACACTAGAAATAATAAGAAGACGGTATAATAATAGTCTAGCATCAAAACACAACTTTTTGTGAAATTCCGTTTAGCACTGGAAAGGGAAATGGAGTCTGTTTCCAAAAAGTTGATTTTTAAACTTCGGTGATATGCTATTTTACTTCAAATTCTAAAGGTCTTCTGTTGTTGTTGTTGTTCTGGACATAAAAAAAAAAATACAGTAATATCAAATTCCAATACCGAAATGAAATGTATCTAGTTTAAAACTCTGCAGATTATAACATTCAAGAATGCCACCAAGAAATCAGTGAATTTATAGAGTGTGCCTCCAGGTATTTCCAGCATCAGAGAGTATATAATTCAACTTTTGGAAGGTAATGTAACTGCTATTATAACATTTAAATTGTAATTCCTACAGCTGTGAAAAGCAATGTTGGGAATCTCCCTCCCAAATTATGTTAAGTGATGCACAATTACCCTTACAGAAGCACCTCTCTAAAAAGTAACTCTATAAACATTTCTGGTTCATTACTGGTTTAGGTTTCCAATTTCTCTAACTCTCTCTATTTTGTACCTATTCTATTTTTTGTCTTAGAAAATTACATTTTTACTGAGAGAGATAATGGAATTCCAGAAGAAACAAACGTAACATCTTTTTTCTTTCATCAGTATAAAACAAAGTCACCTCAAGAGTCTACAACATAAATGCCACTATCTGAGCTGGTCACCTTGGGCTCCTTTAGAAATCAGTGGACAAAACCATGCATTTATGGCACGTGATTCATCTCATTTTAATATATGTATCTGAAAGGGTTGCAGGAATTTTATTCTGTATGTGCCAACTTCTCTCCATACACATAGTGTAGATAAAGATAAATCAACAAGGTAGCTATGCACTGCAAATATCAACTAGGTGCAGTGATGAATGAAAGATGCCACAAGAAAACCTAATACAACATTAGGATGACATTCAAAATAAAAAATGTAATACACAAAGCAGATCCATGGGAGGGTAAAACATACTAACTTGATTTTGCTTTTTTTGTTCTTGCATGGCTTCCCGAACAGCCTGGGCTATCTTCTCTTTATCTTTGTCACGTTCTGCTTCCCACATTTTTCTTTCTTCTGCATGAATCTTCTCCATATTTCTCCTCTCCTCCTCTACTGCTTTCAGAATAGCCGCCTGCACTACTTCTTTTTCAGCCTTTGAAACAAATCAAGCACAAGTAAATGACCAAAGTACCCACCATGGGTGCCTAACTCATATATATTACTTATTCTAATGAGATCTCTCTGACAAAAGAACATAGATAGACATTTTCACTTCTGAACTATGAGCTTAAATTTATCTTGAGGTACTACCAGACAGTATTACCAGTGGACAATGACTGTAGCTACAGAAAGAAAAACAAAGTTACATGTAAGAACCTTAATTTCCCACCTACGGAAAATACAATATATCATAACTGGTTTGGTTAATGCCAACACAAAAAACATGCAGCAGAAACCCTGTAAGAGCAGGTACATAATGGGCCTCCCAACACTGCCTGATTACCATGTACAAGATATTCCTACTCTTATCCACAAGTACCTAAAGACCAAAAACAGTCAGAGTGCTTTCTGTGGCAAAGTAATCAATATGTACATAAAACAAATGTGTCTTCCCTCCCAAAGCTCTACAAGAAGTACTCTTTTGAGCAACCTGGTTTAGTGGAAGGTGTCCCTCCATTTCATTGCATAACATCTATAAATAAATAATGGCTGAAGTACAAAATAAACAAACAAGGGCTGATAAAACACACCCCCCAATTTTAATAAAATTACAGGTCATTCCAATGCCCTTTGGTGGTGATTAAGGATCTGGTCAAGTAAAGTTATGAATGGCAAAAAAATACTGGGTTCCTCAAACACTACACTTGTAAATAAAGCTGTTTCTTGCAATTCACTGGGATGTGATCTTTATTTAGACATTTATAAAACAGAATAAAAATATAAGTTAAAAAAATGCCCTATTAAATGATGATGTTTTATTATACACGCATTTTCTTGCAGATATTAACCATATAACAGACGTTTCTTGCATTACTGAATGTTATTCAGAGAGGTGGTCAGCTAATGTGCATATACTACATATGAAGATGTACAGGAAATGATAATATAGCCTAACCAACTGTGATAAGCAACATACATCCCCAGATTTCCCAGATCATTACATGCAACTGAACTTTTGTACTGGATTCTATGTCAGTATTAGAAATGATGGGTGGCTTAACATTTAAAAACTTACTGTCCAAACCACAATGCATTCAATCATAATAAAGACAGAAGAAATCATACTTTAAAAAGTGAATACTTTTAGTCAAACATTAATTGAAATAAATTTAAAACCTGTTAAATGTTCAAATTTGTAAACGATTTACAAGATAGATCTGTACTCATTGAAAATTACCATATTTAACAAAAGTTAAATAGGACACAATGCTAACTGTCTTATTAAGATCAGCAGTTGACCCTGCTACTTAGCTCTTCAGATCAAGATGTACCAATGTTGTTAACTGGAAGACCAAAAACACAGACAGGTAACACAAAAAAATCTGCAGTATTGTGACTTCTTGTTATAAACTAATTCAGAGGCTATCTTAAATAGAAGTTGCACAGGCTGCCTGCACTAAGGCACAGGATACAGCAGATATGTTCATGATTTACAGAACTAGCTTCTTTCAAATACAGATGAGAACATAGAGTTCGACAAATTTAGTTATGAAAACGAATGAGTTGCTGAACTTGGCATTTATGACACACATGGAATCCACATTGCATGTCTATTACTTAACAAAAGATACCTTTGCAGCAGCTGCCAGAGCCTCCTTACTTCTTTGTCTTTCTTCATCCAAACATTTGTCAAGTACTTCCTGTAAATGTTATGAAAAATTAAACTGCAATACACAAAAGAGGAGTAGGAAAAAGTAATTTGAAACACTTAAAGTGCTTTCAAATTACTTTGAATTTAATCAAATTAAATTTTGATTAAATTAATCAAATTAATTGATTAATTTAATCAAATTAATTAATTTAATTAACAGAATACCTTGTGTTTTTGTGACCGCTGCATCAAAGCTTCTTCTATCTTTTCTGATAATACTTCCTTCTCTGCTTCCAAAATGTCGAGAAGTCGCTGATGCTATTGGGAGCAAACATTTGTATTATTGTAACCACGGTCTGCTAGCAAAACAGACAAAAAACCCCTCATCCAGGACACTTTGTTCCCTATCTACAAAATGACTTAAAATATAAGTAAATGGCATATACAGCACTCCTTTAGTTGTTTTCATGTCATAAGAAAGTATTACAATAAGAAATGTTTAGCTCCCTGATTATCTAATATTTCTTCTCAGTGTGAAGACTATTAGGAAAGAAGTTGAAGAAACCCAACGTTATATAAAAGCAACACTTAGAAAATTTATAAAGACGGTTTAAGCAACAACACATTTCAAATACTTAATTTTAAAAGCTGCAGAATTTAAATTATGTTTGTATTATTATGTGCTTGACACTGTCCCACACGACATCCTTGTCTCTAACATGGAGAGACACCAATTTGTAGATGGACCACTTAGTAGATAAAGATGGTCGCATACAGAGTTGTGGTCAATGGCTCAATGTCCAGCTGGAGACCAGTAACGAGCGGTGTCCCTCAGGGATTGGTGCTGGGACTGGTCTTGTTCAACATACCACCCAAGTCTTGGAAGGCAGACGCAGGGACAGTGAGAATGAAGACCCTTGGCCCACTGTAGGAGAAGATCAGGTTCAAGACCATCTTAGGAACCTGAATGCATACATGTCCATGGGACCTGATGAAATCCATCTGCGGGTCCTGAAGGAGCTGGCAAATGAAGTTGCTAAGCCACTGTCCATCATATTTGAAAAATCATGGCAGTCAGGTGAAGTTCCAGACGACTGGAAAAAGGGAAATATAACCCCCATTTTCAAGAAGGGGAAAATGGATGAGCTGAGGAACTACAGACCAGTCAGCCTCACCTCGGTGCCTGGCAAAATCTTGGAGCGGATTCTCCTGGAAGGCATGCTGAGGCACATGAAAAACAACAAGGTGGTTGGTGAGAGTCAGCATGGCTTCACTAAGGAGAAATCCTACCTGACCAATCTGGTGGCCTTCTATGATGGGGCTATGGAACTGATGGACAGGAGTAGAGCAGTTGATGTCATCTCCCTGGACTTGTGCAAAGCGTTCAACACTGTCTCACATGACATCCTTGTCTCTAAGTTGGAGAGACATCAATTTGATAGGTGGACCACTCAGTGGATAAAGAACTGGCTGGATGGCCGCACACAAAGAGTTGTGGTCAATGTCTCAATGTCCAGCTGGAGACCAGTAACGAGTGGTGTCCCTTAGGGATCGGTGCTGGGACCAGTCTTGTTCAACATCTTTGTCGGCAACATGGACAGTGGGATTGAGTGCGCCCTCAACAAGTTTGCCAACGACACCAAGCTGTACGGTTCGGTTGATATGCTGGAGGGAAGAAATGCCATCCAGAGGGACCTTGACATGCTTGTGAGGTGGGCTGATGCCAACCTGATGAAGTTTAACCATGACAAGTGCAAGGGGTCCTACACCTGGGTCAGGGCAATCCCAGGCACAGCTACAGATTGGGCAGAGAAGAGATTCAGAGCAGTCCTGCAGAGAAGGACTTGGGGGTGTTGGTTGATGAGAAAATGAACATGAGCCGGCAGTGTGCGCTCGCAGCCCAGAAAGCCAACCGTATCCTGGGCTGCATCAAAAGGAGCGTGACCAGCAGGTCGAGGGAGGTTATCCTGCCCCTCTACTCTGCTCTCCTGAGACCTCACTTGGAGTATTGTGTGCAGTTCTGGTGTCCTCACCATAAAAAGGACATGGAAGTGTTGGAACAAGTCCAGAGGAGGGCCATGAGGACAATCAGGGGACTGGAGCACCTCCCATATGAAGATAGGCTGAGAAAGTTGGGGCTGTTCAGCCTGGAGAAGAGAAGGCTGTGTGGAGACCTCACAGCAGCCTTCCAGTATCTGAAGGGGGCCTATAGGGATGCTGGGGAGGGACTCTTCATTAGGGACTGTAGTGATAGGACAAGGTGTAACGGGTTCAAACTTAAACAGGGGAAGTTTAGATTGGACATAAGAAGTTCCTTGCTGCAAGGGTGGTGAGGCACTGGACTGGGTTGCCCAGGGAAGCTGAGAATGCACTGTTCACGGCCAGACTGGACATAGACTTGGGTGACACGGTCACATGGCAGGGGGGTTGGAACCAGATGATCTTAAGATCCTTTCCAACCCTAAGTATTCTATGATTCTATGATTCTACTACCTCTCAGTTTTACATATAGAGGGCAAAATCAAAATGTAATTTTTCCAACTCTTTGTGATACTATGAAATTTGAAAGCAAAGAAAAGGGAGCAAAACAGAATGCTGCTTTTTTTTCTTATTTTCTTGTAAACCCAATATTTTTTTCAGAGAGAAAATGAATACTGAAGTGGCCATGTAATCTATACATAGACATATAATCTGTTGCTGTTCTTAGTTACATCCCATGCATCTCTTTTTCAGTAAGCCAATTAGAGCATTTGAAAGATGTGGGGTTTGTCTGCAAGAGCTAAGCTGTTTTCCAAACCTAAAAATTATTACTGGAAATTATTGATATTGCGTGTTTGTCATGAAATAATTGCTAGCAAGTCAGTACATTTTTTTACGTGTTATTTAAGAGATTATATATTCTAAGCTTAAAGTATATAATCAATACACAATAATATTTCACAAGATCACCAAAAAGAAAGCTTAACAGTAGAGTTTTAAATTAATAAAAATGTATATAACAAACATAAAATTTTTACACAAACGCCTATGTAGGCAAATACCCCTTTCACCAGCATTTCTAAGAAATGGTCATTTCTGCTTCATGAATTTTATTATGTTTTAATTATAAGTGTCTCTAATGGCAGCTAGAAATACATTACCAAACTGCAATAGTATGTTCTGAAAAATATTTTTTCATTTGAAGAATAGAAAACTTCTAGACTGCTTTATAAAATAAAACACCTATCTGCCCTTCCAGGATAAACATGTAAAGAGGCATTTCCTAGTGAATTTACTTAAAATAGGTCTGAATGGAGCAGACATATTCTAATGGAAAACACCTGTGGAAGGAGTGGTGAAATTCACATCATGGTTATACTTAATGATGTGTAACTAACTTTTCTTGTGGACTCAGTGTTTTCAGACATTAGCTTTAACTATCAGGGCACTTAGAGAAATTATTTTTCTCCAGTAACTCAAAGATAAAACAACAAATGGATTTTGTTAAATTATCCCGATGACTCCTCACTTGGCTGACTGCACAGACTACAAATCTGTTACTTCACTTTGATTTAAATGAATGACACAATAGAAGACAAACATATGCAAATATTTTATCAGACATATGCCACAAATCTGCAGTCTACTAATGTCAATTAAAAGACTGAAACTTTATCTGCTTTAGTCAAGAATCATCAAAGGACTTTCTAAGGAGAGCTTTTTAAAGAAAATCACTTCTGTCTTTAAAGCACCTACAACAGAATAGCAGTTAATGTGCAGTAAGATTGGAATTTCTAGTGTAAGACTTGCAAGGTAGTTAATTCCAGTTTGACCATCAGATTTCTAGGTTAGATGTGATGACTGTGTATGCATGTTTCAAGTTGGGCCAGCTACCAGATACATTGTACAACATTCCCTACAGGACTAAAATTTTCAGCTTTTAAAATTCAAGACAGTTGAAGAAATTTTCTTGTACATATATATATATATATATATATATATATATATGATGATATTCAAGGCCATCCTGGAAGTCCTGAAACAATGCAGACATGTGCTTTAATCCAATACAGAACGTGTATACATGACCAGTGAAAACAACTAACATCTAGTCTCCCTGCAGCAGATGAAATAATTTCATGACTATAGCCTTCTTCATGACCCTAACCACACTACGTAGTGGTTTTGTACCTCCTTCACTGCAAAAAAAGAGTGCACAACTAAATCCAGAGATCAACTCCTTGTACAAAACAAGAAAATGTTACTCCAGTTGGTTGTTATTGTAATAGGGAGTTTAACTGCACTTGGACATCAGCTTCACACATACTTAACAAATGGAAATACAGACAGCAGTATAAGATAAATCAGTGTGCTGCTTCTGGAAGCAGAAAGGAAAATATTCAGAACACAATATACTTGTAATTACCATAAAAATGAAGTCTGCTTTGACTGCTATTTGAAGGATGATTACTTTGATTAAGTTTAGAATCTCCGACTTCCTTGGTAGATTAGAAAAATCAATGTGGAATTACATTTTGAGCTTTATGGAATCCACAGAAATTTGGTAAGAACTGTATTAAGAATTGTATCTGGGTATAAAAAAACACCAGTTCCTATTTGTCAAGATATTAGAGGTAACTATTTGTGAGCACATTTAGAATGCTTTCAAAATGAAAGCTAATGACTTCTGGCATATTTCAGTGCACCTTCTTTTACATTATATAGCATCCCCATTTCTCATGGAAACATTTATAATTTCAAGATTGTAAGCCTCTTGTGAATAGCTTGGCATGTCCTTTCCTATTACAATGTAAATGTTTATTCATGTGGAATAATCTTTCCATAAATGGTTACCTTTATATCTGGATTTCCAAAAGTTCATGCATCATCACAAATGTTGCAACAGCTGTCCATACAACCCACTAAAACAAGTTGCCTTGCACTAGTCCTAGAGGAATACCTTTAAGAACTATTTATTCGGCTTCAGAATTTATATTTGGCCAAGTTTTCTTTTTCAGAGAGAGAATGCACCTTAAGCTGCTAAATTACATAATTTAGACATAAGTAACTGGAAAAAAGACAAAGCAGATTATATGAACTGCTTCTCCTCGAAATAGGTCTTGTTTCCAGAAAGCCCAGATTGCATAGTTAGCATAGCCACACACACAAAAAACAAACAAAAAAAACCCCTTCCATTCTGCATGTAATTAATAAGCAATTAAATTATTTATCATGAATTTCTAGTTTCTCCAATGTACTGCGCCCCATGGTAGTATTAGCCCTCATACAGAGCCATGGAACCTCCTCGAAAGCTGTGCTTATTAAAGTCATGTAAAGCGAGCTCAGTGGTATTATGAATTCATTTTATAGAACAGAATGCACCACCTTGTCATCTGAATTCCTTTTTACAGAAACACAAATCTTCTAAAGGCACATTCGGATACCTACATTATGCATAACACTTGAGCAGAAATTCCAGTTGTGGGATGTTATGGATAGTAAAGGTTTCTCTGCATTCCCTTTTCTGACAGCAGTCAAGGAAACAGACTTTGAAAAAAAGCAATAGTGCAAAGGAAATGATTAAGGATTGTACGACTAGAATTCCAAGGTGTTAGTTTAAATGTCTCTGTACAGAAACCTACTGTAAGTCCTCTGGAACTAGTCTTTAAATTAGGGCAACTAGTTTTGTACTTCAGACTTAAAAATAATCCATATACCTTCTAAGTAAAAGCTATTATATGGAAGCATGAGGTACATTCATTTTCCAGATGTATGCAGAATGACTTTGAACTCTAGTACTAAACAGCCATGATGAACTTTACATACAGTTAGTACTACTTTAGTTGGTCTTTTAGATTAATTCAATAAAGGGAGTTAAGTTTAAAAGCATATAAAAGGTGATAGTTTCACTTTAGCACCTACACATTTGAGAGCTTTCAAGAGCTCTTGAATTTCTACCCAACAGGAAAAAACAGGATTATTTAGGTTCATTTACTTGGCTTATAGATTTTTGTTCAACTATAGTAAAAGTCTATTAACAATGCAGACAATTGCTGAATTAAAAGATTATATGTGCTGAGATAAATCTCTAGAGCTAGGCAAACTTAACTCATAACCTGTCCCCTTCTCAACGGGAATAAAAGCTATAGAAAGCATGAGTTGAATGAGCCTCTTTCAGCATTTCCAGTTTCCACAAGTAAGAATTATGAACATGTTTCTCTCTCTTTAGACAGTATTGAAGGAATAAAGGAAGAACAGGGAGACTGAAGGCACCACTTTGAGCTCCCTATACACCAAATTTTGATTCACATTCATTGTAGAGGCCACTTTCTCTTAGCCCTAGCTGGGCGTCAAAGCTGGAAGTCTGGTAATTGTACCTGTTAAGATGATATTGCCCATGCTTTAAAGGAGAGATCAGCTTTCTGTAAGTAGGCTAATGAGCTCATCAGACCTAACAGTCCTATGAAAAATAATCAAGTCTATTTTAGTTTTCCTGTGAAAGTTACGATGAAGACCTACTTATGGAGCCTTACATTTGGGAAAAAACATCTAACCCATGTAGACTATAAGACAGTGTCTATGAAGTTTTTAAATTAAAGTTGAAAAGTTGAAGTGAGAGTTTCCTTTATTTAGCAACAATCCAAGAACCAGAAAACAGGTAAGAAAATTCTTAACATGCTGGGGCTTTGAATCCACTTATCCATCTGTTATTAAACAATTATAGCACACTGACTCTCTGGACTAAAAGTGCAAAAATGGAAACTGATGAAAAGTTATTCCTACAGATGATATTAAAGAAAAAAATTCATGTCCTGAACTGGAAATATGGTGGATAAATCAGTATGAGGCCAAAATAAGTATCAGTGAAAATTCCACTTCAGTCCAACAAAGAAGTTTTCAGGCAGTAGAAGTTTACTAGGCTGCAAATTCACATTATGCATGTTATCTCTAAGGCACAGCAGACAGTAGAAGACTATGCAGAGATACTCAGCAAGATCTAAAAAGCTTTGGCTTAGGTACAATAAGTAGTATAGGTCTTTCATGCATCACTTTGCTTGAACCTTGCTTCCTCTTATTCCTTTGACGGAGAATATAGGGTTGAGTGCAGCATTCTGATGTGTAAGAATTCTGAAGAGAAAATTGATGGCCCAATGAGACACAAGAGTTTTCTATGGAAAGGGAAAACCAAACATTTTTAGAAAAGTGGTATTCCAGAATGGAGAGAACTACTAGTCTTTCTACCCTACTCTGGAAAGCAGCAAAAGAGGGTCAAGAAGAGTATTCTGAAAATCAACTTAAAACAAAAGGCATTCAAAAATAGGTTATAATGTTTTCCTCCCTGCAAAAAGTTCTCTAGGCAATGGTTCCAAATGAAAATCGTTTGATGCAGATTCAAATATAAATACAGAGGTCCTGTGGTTTTTCTTGATTCCTGTAAAAAAGAAATAAAAAAAAAAAAATCTTTCTTTTTTTCCTGGAATGTGAGTCACAGAAGACATTGTAAACAGATTTAATCACAATAGCAACTAGCCAGTCTTTTCTGTTATTTTTATATAAGAAATTTATTTCTGAGGATTCACAATATATTTCTTTCACGTAATCATCTTTTGAAGGATTACATAATATATATTATAATAATTATTCATGGAATGAATACAATAATGCAGGATATGGGCTGGTTTACAGCTTAAACACTGCATTAAAGCTATTAATAACCAATTCTAATGTAATACAGTTACAATTCCTCACATATTCCTACTAATCCTAAACTGCAAATATAAAGAAAAATGGAAAATAGGGTGAAATGTTTTTTAAAAAATATAGTTTCTTCCTGGGCCCTGTACTGTTTCATTTAAAGGGAAACTATTCCAGGATTTCATCCACAAATGAGGATGCAATTTTTTTGCTATAATGATAACCAAATTCAGTATGGATAAATTAATTTTGTTATCAGCTATTCACAGCTTATGGAAAAGTAGTCAGATAACCATTCAAAAACAAACCAGGAAACAACATCACAGAACAAAGTTAATATGAGTATCTGAATACTTAATAGAAAAATAAGCTTGCATTATTTGTTGCTTCACTGCAACAAAATAATGATATTGCATACTTTCACTGATCTTCCAGCTGAGGAAAAGTTTTCACACACTAATGAAAAGACACTGGAACCTTCTTTTAATGACATTGTTCTGAAAAACAGTATATTAAGACATATGTATGTCTATGTCATCCTCTGTGAATTACCAGTTTTTCTTGTAACAAAAATCTACTGAATTTTAAAATCTAATGAAACTACTTTGTAGTTTAACAAAAAAAACCAACAACCAACCAGGAATAATAAGACTTTATGTCTCCCATATATACTTTTTTTGTACTTTCATTACATATGGACATAGAACAATCCCTGACCCTCAAGATTTGGAAAAATTATCTTCAGAAACATTTAGCGAATGTTTTAGTACTTCATTGATCAGTAGGAATAATTCACCACTGGATGGGGCTGTGTAAGAATTCACCAATTCAAAATTGTTCACCTGTTTTACAAGAAACTTTCTTAACCCACATAGTTCTATTTTTATTTCGGTTTCTCATGAAGGAATCTAACAGGAGAAAGGAATAACACAGGTCGTGGGAAACATTATCTACGTGCGACAAGGAGATGACATAACAAAAATACAGAGTTATAGCATCATGATTTTGTAATGTTATCAAAATATGTCCATTTGTACATCCTATTTAAAATATTATTCTGAGGAAAAAGGCAACTTTGTCAAAACACTGTTAATAGTTTTCTGCTCCTGTAAAAGGATAGCTATATTTAACAGCATAACAGCATTTAACACTGCACGTTTTCTTCACCACTGCTAAACTATGCCGAAGTCAAATGACAAGATCTGGTAACCATAACTGGTTTCCTACACTGTCCTCACTATCTGTGGCATCTGAGTGTTTGGCAGCGCAAGGTGGAAAATCTGTCTGAAGAATTCCAACATCTGTTACATATTTCCACTTCCTCAAATTATAATTTATTACTGCATGGTTGGACTGTATCTTTTTGCCAGTTTGAGGTCCAAGTGGCTAACAAAGAAGCAAAACTTTTCTAAGAGAAAGCTCAGGAATCAGCAAAACATTATTAAACCAGAAAAGTTAAAACAATTAAAAAATAAAGAAAAAATATAACAGGTTAATAAATAAGCTTATTCTCATACTCAGAGTTCCCCTCAGCAGTATACAGACAGTATGTAAACTGCATAATTTAAGGCACATCAGAAGCTGAAATTAAGTTTAAAACATCTTGCTGCATATGTGCTTCATTGTTTTCATAAAAAAAGTAAGAAGCTACACAAAGTCATGTAACAATTTAAAGAGTCAGAAAGCACACATAGTAATGAGACTATTAATAAACCTACAAACATCAAGATCCTAAGGATATAGACATAAGGAACTTTGGTAAAAATTTGAGAGAAAAAAGAAAATATTAATTAGCCCTTCTGGCTTTATGGTCTAATCAATTTGACAGCCTATATGAGTTCTCACAGAATTGATCCATCTACCAGGAAAAATAAATTATCAAAAAAATTATGATCAATATAAATAGCAAGATCTGCAGCAATTGAAGATGGCAAAATGGAGGAAAAAAAAAACTTCAACAGAAAAGTAACTGAGAAGAAAAATCATACTATATTATTTTGTTGTTCAGCACTGACAAGTGTTGATATAAATTTGTAACAAACAATGATGATTTTAAGGAAACTTGTAATATAAGCAAAAGGCAGAAGGCAAAAATCACACTAAAGAGCTACTTTCATGTAGAACTTGACAAAGGAAGGCAAATGGAATTTTCAAATAAGATTTCTGCTTGGTATTCTGAAAGTATCCTAACTGAACTAACAGTGAAAAGGGACTGCAAAATCATCCTCTAATTAGCTTGCAATAGTAGGCAGATTCAAATGAAGTGAGAAGAATACGGGGTAAGGATTTACATTTTTTTCAAAGCCTTTTTGGATCTTAGCAATGTAACTTTTACTTTGGGAGGTGAAGACTGGATGCAAAGTCCACATGTACAAAACCAAAACACAGAGTGAGGATAAATCAAACATTTTCAGGATTTAAGGAAACAAGCAACAACTAAAAAAGTCTTCCAGCACAGGAAGAGTTGATTCTTGATCTTTTCACTCTAATTTGCTCTATGTATGTGGAAATCAAGGAGATATTATTATAAATTTAGGAATAAACAGGATTCTAATAAATACTTTTTTTTCCCTTTAGATATTCAAGAGAATAAAGAAGTTCTGAGAAAGTTTAACATCATTCTTGGCAGAAGAGTGCCAGACCTGAAAAGACATATCTAGATAAGGATGAGAGGTGAGCTGCAAAGTGAATTAGATAAAAACCTGATGGGAACGACTGATAGCAAGTACTTTGTTCTAGAGAGAATGAATAAACTACTTCCACAGCAGCAAACAGCAAGATTTCTGAGAAGTGAGAGGACCTGCCCAAAGGGACATGATAAATACTCTCAAGAATGAAAATTCTATCATACTTGCAACTAATGAACCAGAAAGATCATGTCCACTGCAGTCTTCATTTTCTTGGTCTGCAAGTCTTCAGATTATTCAAGTACATACCAGTCCCACTGGAAAAGATGGCTAATGCCTCCTAAAAATGCAAACACTCAAGATTTCCTTAGAGTCTAGACTGCATATGTTCCCTTCAAGATTAGGCATTAAATAGATTTCACAATTACAAAGGGAAGAATATCGAACCTCTATTCCCCTTACAAAATGGAGAATCATAAAAAAATCAAAGTTCATAAAAGAAGCATTATTATATAAACATGCTGCATAGCATGAGTAGATACAAAGACAAGATTTGAAATCATAGTTAATTATAATTCCTGACAGTGGAACTGAACGAAATAAACATTTTCTTTGGCATACAAACAATCACTTGCTATGCAAGACAAGTACTTTTTACATTTGACATTTTAGGATTTGTCAGGGGACTTACTAGTACTCTTTACAGAAGGCTATATAAAACACATCAAAATGCATCATCCAAATACTGGAGAAGGTAAGGTATCTTTATCACATTCCTGCAGCTCATTTATATTGTCACACCAGTCTTCTGCTTGTCCACAAGCTGTTCTTGGAAGCATCACACACTTCAAAAATCTGAGGTCTAGCAAATGGAACTTCTAGTCTGACTGTTCTTTCAGCACATTGTTTCAAAACTGAAGCTAAACCAGCACTTCCCTGTGTGTCTCAAAAAAGGGTAAAAGATTTCATGCATCATTCAACAGATATCAAACTGCTATTTATCATACAAATGACAACCAACATCATGATAAAGTGGAAAAGGAATTAAGGACATGGGGCTTGCTCTACTTATTTCAAATGTTCCATCTACAAATCTGTAGATTTGTTTCATTGCATCACAAAATCATCATGAAAAGTATCGACACACAAAAGGGCAGACAAAGCATTTAACGGAGTTCTTTCCTTTTTATGTGACACTTCCAGTACTGTTCTGTCTCAGCAATTAAACCAGAAGCTCCTTTGTCTTCTTAAACTATGGAAACAATTTCAGCATAATGTACTCTATGCAAAGGAAAACTGCAGGCCACTCATTCTTAAGACACATCCTTAAGTGTTTACTGAGTAGGAGAAAAGAAGTTCAGACCAGAAAAGGAATATGCATGCAACTGAACTACAGAATTAAATACTTCTATTCCTTGTCTTTCTTTATTCTTCTTTATACTAAACAAAATGGAAAACATCCAGACTAACATAATTAAATACCATATAAAATACAGCTCCTCTAACTACATCCAAGCATGAAAATACTACACAGAATGTCCACTTGTATCTCATACTTTTTCCTCAGGATGACAGAGAAAAACAGGAATATTGTCTAGTCATAAATTAGACATTGAAATGTGTGATCTGATTCTCACTTCACATGCACTTTAGTCCCTTCCCATTCAAGAATGCCTGTTTCAAACTGTTTAGAAGACAGTAAGGAAAGAGACTATCAAGATAAGTGAGAGATACATAAATAGAAGGAAAATGATTTCTAATAAGTTAGAAGTGATTTGCTGCAAGTATTGAAGATTTAATTTCACCTTAATACACAGATTATTGTCTGTTTTAAAAAGAATATAAAAATCAACCACAATATTGTTTACATTTTTAACACTATCACTTTGATTGAATAGCAAGAAAAAATTATGGCACATCATTTCTAGGGCTTCCAGTGAAAACATGTCATTCCTTTTACACTATCACGCTTATGATAGCAACCTTAATGAGAAAATTCCGTAGAATATCCTAGTCCTACATAGTAAATACTTTTAAATAATAGATGCTTACTTACTCCATCTTTTTATGTTGTCTTCTGGTTCAGGCTTATTAAAGTTACTCAATCTCTATGTCTTCTCTACATTCAGAAGAAAAACCTACTTTAATGTTTGAACAAACTATTTCTACCCCAGCGCTGGAAAACAGGGAAAGCTAAAAGACACTCTAGTCCACATACTGAAGTATGGAACAGAAGATTATGGCCACATGCCTCTCCTAGCTGCATCCAGCCCAGACAATTGCTTAGCTACATTTCAGCGATAAAAGCATGAACTCGGTGCTCCTGAATATCGCAGCGGAATGCCTGGTTTCCTTTCTGAAGTGTTGATATGAGAGTGTATTTCTTTGAATTAAAAAAAAAAAAAAAACCAAATGAAAAAAGCAGCCTTAGAGATTGTTCCCCAGGAAGCATACATTACAGTGATCATTCATTTCTTTGAGGGAACTAGTCCTTTCAACACATTCCAGGAAAGAGGGGAGAGGACTCAGGAGCTCATCTCTTGTGTTTGCTTCAAAAGCAGTGGATAGTGATAGTGATTAATACAGAGGAAAACTTCACTGAGGCAGTTCACTAGAGTGTGCCTGAGAGTACACTGAACTTCAAACAGAAGAAACTAAACTAGAAAATAGACCACAACCTTCTTACTTTAGGATTGGTGGGAAGGCATATGTCAGAAGAGCCAGAATAGAAAATGGGTCAGAATTTTATTTTGGAGAAATGTCTGCAATTTTAGCACAGACTTAAGGAGTTAGATCTAGTAGAAGAGAACAGTGAAAAGCTAGCTTACAGACCTGAAATAAGATATACAACTGAAGACAGTTTTTGTCGGTGGGCTAATGGCTCCCTCCAGCAGATGACGACGTTACCTGTAAGGTAGCCAAGTATGATGCAAAACCTCACATGCAACAATCGAAGATGAACTGCAGAAATTTGCCTAGCAGGAAAGAGACAGAATCATAGAACTAGGCCTTTCACATCCTCCCCTATCCTGGAAGATACAGCCTTTCACAGTGACTGTATCAGCACTACGGTAACTTTCTAGACAGACTTTCAACATGCATCTCCATCACAGGCACAACACCCTGATAAAATACAGCTTCAAAATCAGAAACTTAAATAAACTCTGATAGGTTAAAGTCAAGCAGAGAAAAACAGCCCTTCCTCCTTCTCAAAGAGGCACTTCTGGGAGGAAGGAGTATGGGAATTTAGGGGGAAAACTGGATTAGGAGAAAGCATAAGAAAGGAGTTATTAACATGAGATAATCTGAATTTTGTAGAGCTGAAAATAAAACAGCAGAACATGATCTTAAAAGTTTGAAAACGAAATACTGCTTGTAAGGCAGGAGTATTAGAAAGGAACAAAACACAAAACAAAAACAACAAAAAAAGCAACAAACCAAACCAAAACAAAAAGCAGCTATGTTTGTGTATAGAACATACTTGCACTGTGTGATTACTGCTAGGCCAAAAAAAATCTTTACAGTTATGTAGATACTCATAACTCTCCATGTAAAGGTGAATACGCACGATGTACAGTCCTTTAACATAGAATATTCATCAACTTGGCTTATAGTCTTTAGTAATCATCTCAGCAACCTTGTTAGCACAGAACAAAATAATTTGAATGAGAATGAATGTTAAACACCAAAGCATGCATTTAATAGATATATATTCAAACGAAGTAAAAACATACTACACTTTTCTCAGACCTCTTCCAACAAAGATTTATGAGTGAACAAAATTTGCCAGTATAAATCCTATTTTATTAAACCTGGTAGTTCTACCATAAGCACTCATATTTTTCTACTTGATTAAGCTTCAAGATCCCAGTTTTGCATTAAAATCAAGATGATAAACCTTGATTGAAATAAATGAAAAATTACTTCGAAGTTTGTGAACAAAATGTAAATCTTTTCTGGGATCCAAAAGAGGCTGTTGAATTATGATGTGATGTGAACTAGGCACTGCGTTACAAGTACTCTCCCGTCCTATAACCAAGAATAGGTAGTACCTTGCATTGTTGGGTTTTCCCCAGGTAAATCTGAACCTCTTAAACATGCTTTTCACATTTCTGTCATGAACTTTTGGTTTGCAATTCAAATGTAATAGAACGTGGGAGCAATATTTTTGCTCAATCTGTAAGCATACCCTCAAAACATCATCCTAGAATGCTTCTGTATTTTAAGAGATTTACTCCTTTTAACACTCAGAAAATGATATCACGTCAGTAAACACTATGTTAATATCAGAAACACAAAATATTTTCTTAAAATTCATTCTTATTTGTTTTTTGGGCAGAGCTTTACGGTAAGCATTAAATAACTGTAGTTTTCATTCATGGTGGAATTGATTACTCCAAACCATTACATCTTTATTTCATACTGTTTATACAGATGCTTATATATTTAATATGTGTTTGCACTGAGTGTTAATTGATATGGTCAGAACAGTGAAATGGTCATAAAACATACTGCTGGAAATGGTGTGGACTTTTGATGCATTTAGGGATAATATACCCCAAGAAAATTAAATAAACAAACTATAATCCTTTGTATTTTCTAGTAGAATTGTTGCTAACAGTACTTAAAATGTAACTGTTAATACTGTTGATTGCAGTGAGTGTACACAACAGGATGCTATTAACAAATTAGCTTTTTTTTTAATTTATATACTATTGTTTATTATTTTGATTCAAGAGCTGTACTTAAACCAAGATATATTCAGTAACAAACCAGGTTTACACTGTTCAGATATCCGTCAGTAATTGATGCAATTCCAAATACTTGCTATAGAGTGTGCTTTGACTCAAATCATGCTAAATGAGCCAACATAGGCCTATTTATGTGTATATATTTCTGAATATTATGCAATTCCTCATAGTTTTTTTATTTTTATATAAAATTTCTATGATATAAAAATAGGACTGGGCAACAGATGTTTGTGTCTAACACCTAAGAATCATCAAAAAATTTGGACCAAACATTTTTCAAATCCCAATAAATCAAATCCTGCATTTAACTATGTAAATTAAAAAATAATTGCATATTTTCTCCAAGACTACATAAAATGGCAGCTGTTAAAGGAGTAAGCATTGCTCTGAGACTTTTTCTCAGTGTTATGCTCTTCTTGAATCTGTTTCTAAGGAGGTTTAAATGTTCAAAACCACCTTTGATCCCAACAGATGAAGAGTCATTATTTATTTCGCATTTTTAAATATTTGTGTTTACTGTTACGCTGAGGGCACACGGTGAAAGATTGTTTTCTTTGGTGATCATATATGTTAATATTTTTTCAAACAGAAAAGAGTTGAAACTAAAAGAAAATCACAGATTTTTGTATGTGCGCATCCATACCTGAGTATTAAGAAGCTCTTCACATTTGTGGGAATGTTTTTCAATTGCTAGAATATACTGTTTTTCAATAGCTGCTTCTTGCTGTTGAACTGTAGATTGTAGGAGCGCCTGTAATAAGAAAGCACAAAATACTCAACAAAGATACAATTGGGATGCTTATTGGCAACTGCAGATCTACTAATACTTTTGTATAACCAGAATGTGGAATGCTGTTATAAAATTGGAATGTGCAACTATTAAAGTACCTTTCTATGTAACACTACCTTGTTTTCAGTCAGGACTAAAATTTTTGGATCTCAGATTTCTTATACACAGCCTGCTTAAAAGACAGCAGCACACAGAAGATAGAGAGGGAGAGTATTTCTGTTAAATGTACTCAGTTTAGTGGGACCACACAAGAAGAGAAGTGTATGAAAGCTGCTGAAGGAAAAAAAAAGAAGTCAGACATATTTCCCTGGCTGACAAAACTCCACATCCTCTCGGCACAGTGTAAGATCCCATGGGCCAAGCATGATCTTCACAACCACAAGTCAAGTAAAAGCAGATGGAAATTTTGAGTAATTTAAAACATAAAAGAACGCTCCCCCAGGAAGTTCACACTTAAATGTGTGGAAAGTCAAAGTACCGAGACAGTAACAAAAAGATGAAAAGATGACAAAATTAGCAACTCCCTGTGTGTGAGCACGTGTGCATGCACACGTGTATGCATTCACATGCACTTGACTGAACTCTGAAGAATTTCCAGCATCTGGAGGCAAAAAGAGATATAAAAAAAATTCAAGATATGTGAAAAAACAAATTACTGTTGGAGGAATTACATGCAGGCTCCTTAAACAATGATGGTATTTTCATGCAGGATTTACTTAATTTGTGACATGCAAGTCTTTTTCCCTAATATTATAAAATATTTATGTCATTTTCCAAATATTCATTGGGCTATTCATACAGAATGTAGCAAACTATGTTTACCTAGTAATCAATATAGTGAAGTAGTTGAAATTACTACGTAAGTTAAAACAGACACACGTCTTATAAAAAACAGACCTTTGGCCCAAATGCAAACAAAGAAAAAATCCATCTTTCAAACAATCTTTATTTTAGAGATATATTTACTTTATCGAACATAACACACATGTTTAATAAATGTTGAACACTTAAAAAAAAACAAACCAAAACCTAAAACACCAAAAATAAACAAAAAGTGCTTTGCTTTTTTTTTTTTAAATCTTCTGACAATTTTTGACTACATTTCCAAATTTTCCACAAACTAGCCTGTTATGCCAAAATCTGTGTTCTCCAGTAGTGCTATAGTATGGTAGTGGTTTTCAGTACAAGTTCAGAGATTTAAAAGGTAAAAGATGGTGCTTAACACATTTTAATCAAAGAGTAAAAATACATTTACTGGTGTTTGCAGGGAATTTAGTTTGCCATAAGTTTAACTTCTGTACGTGACATTTTATATGCTAAATCCTACTGTGCATAAACTAGAATTGCCACACATCATTGTCAAATATTAAGTCTGAGGTACGGCGGGTTTTTTCCTGCTTAAACTATTGTGGCAATAATTGTTTCATATAATAGGAAAAAAAATAAATCTAATTCTGATCTTAGGGAAAACAGTAACAGAATGGTCATTAAGTTGCAATGCTTTTTCTCAGACAGCCTCTTGTCTAACCCAAACGTTGAGTCACTTTATGCACTTTGCTACGCAAACTTAGCTGGTGACTGTTAAATTGTTATTAAATGGCATAAAGAACTTTCACTTTTCAAGAAAACAATTATTAGTCACTGGATGGCATGTAGAGGTTGTTAAAATTCTAATTGATTTTCTTCTTATTATTTTATTTAGAAAATACATAAAATACCACATTTGGAAACAAAAGCCTCCCTTTTCTATCATACACACTACTAATACAGCATAAATAGTACCAAAGAATCAATCCTGCATTTGACTATTCCAAATGCCCAAGTAAGGAATAAGAGAAAAGCCCCCTATTATGTGGCATAGTACTTCAGAGATAGCTTCTACGGTGTGCCAAAAAAAATCTCCAGACAAAAGTCTTTACTTTCTGTACAGGGATTCAGCAGATCAGCCAGTCAAACGGTCCTTTAAAATTCAGAACACATTATTTCTGCCAAGGCACAAATCTTTTCAACTCACTTAAAAGATGATGAGGCGTGTCACATAATATCCTGAAGTAGCAATAAGTCATTATAAAAAATGAGATTTCCCCTTTCAAGAAGAATCTGATGATTTTCAGAACCTTATGGTTTTAAGATATGAGCTCTAATTTATTTTAAAGTGCAGAACATTTTCATTCTCATGAGAAAACTTTCATGCTCAGGAGAGATCGTAATTTTCAGTACTGCTAGATAAGGCACTTCTATAAAACAGAAGGTCCACTCTTCTGAACTATGAACAGAGAAAGTGTCAGAGAACTGGCATCACTAGAAAAATGTATCTTGCCCTTTAAATTATGCCTACATTCTTCGTTTATCATTGAAAATTATATTTAATAAATCATTTGAAGTAAGACAATTTAAAAAATAAAATAGAAGCCAAACTTGACAATTTCCTTTTGTTTCATATCTAACATGCAGCTGTTGCCTAGAATATTACTACATTCACTGCGTGTATCCTACATATGCCTGGCTCCAGCTGACTATAAAATCAAATACGAACATAAAGATGTCATAAAACAATGTCTTTACAAGATTAAAAAAAAAAAAAAAAAAAGATTAAAAAAAAAGAAAAAAACCCATGGAGTTAAAAAATGAGGTCACTCTCTTTGATTGCAACGACCATTTAAGGTTTCTTGATGGGGTAAATACAGCAGAGATGCATGATATTCATCCAAAGTGTTTGCAAATTTTAAGATAACCAACTATTTAAATTACTAATTAAAACACTAATTTGCTAATTAACTAAGTTACTAAACTAAAACATACACTTAGCTACTCGAGGATAGGCATCTCTAACTTATAGTTACATACTTCCTTCAGTACAATGACGCTAAAAGTCTTTTGACTAATTGCCACTCTGGGCAAGCACTTATCACTGCTGAAACACCACTTTCTTCCTTAATTAATTACACAATTATCCTGGTGGGCTGATGTTCCATAAATCTGTGGCCACTGACCTAATATCAAGCTGGCATTCTTGAAGCAGTCTTCTTTTAATAGCTCACTGAATCATTTCAAGTAAGTTTACAGCAGAATGTAGCCTATGGCATCTGTTGCACAAAGTTCACGGGGTAGGATTTCAATACGGGTGCTACTGGTAATTAATTTCTTCTTTCATATAGTGCAATGAAGTTCCTTGACACAGGGTGGCAAGGGTCACCCTGTACCCAACAGCCAGTTTCAGAACTGTGATGTCAAGAGGCGTCAGTCTTGCAGATCTGTCCCTACACCCCTATTATATTTGGTGCCAGAGTCTACACTTGTTTTTATCACAAAGGAAGTGGTGGGTTCAGATTTTCAGAATTTCTTTACATTTATCAACTAGTCCTTATTGCTTCCTGGCTGTTTCCCCCACCCCTTTTTTTGTTTCTCAGTTCTTCCTCTCCTTCCTCAGCACAACATACTTCACAAGCCCAAGCTACATCTGACTTTAAGCAAAAGTGAGGCCGCCTTTTAGGTCTTCAGTAGAGCCAAATAAACAGTCATCTTTTCAGGCAGTTACTAGATCTTCTTTTCCCATTTGTAATTTCCTCAGCTTTCAAAACTCTGCCTCCCAATCTCTTATGTAAGTCATTGTATGAAGGAACAGTTTAAAGAACTGTGGTACTTTAGGGAAACAACTACTTAAAGCAGCTTCCTTAAAATTCAAGTGCAAAGCCATGCATGAATATAAGAACAAACTGCAGCCACAACAGCAGCTGTATAACCATAGTTACGAGCATAAGTACATCATCATTTGAATTATGCCCTTCCGCTAATAAAACTCCATAATTTACTAAGCTTATGTACTAAATAATCAAAGTATATTTAGGTATAATAAATAACAATAGTAACATCTTTCCTCTAACTCCTGAAACGAAAAAAAAATATCACCACAGCTCCAAGTGATAAGAAAAACATAGACATACATGGTCTTTTAACATTTCCTTCTACCTCATACGTCATACTCCATTTTAGCCATTACTAAACGGGCTAAAACCCCATTAACTGAGAAAACCAAGAATTAATGTCTACACTGACATTATTTTACTATGTTCGGTTCAGTTATAACTCATTTTTAACTTGGCAAATCTTAGCTAATCAAAGCTGAAAGTTGGTCAAGTTTTAAGCCTTGGACTTGAATCTGTAGCTGTTTTGGCTTATAATAGAACATGGTAATAAAATGTAGCACTGAGAACATTACTAGGGGAAGAAAAGGGTGCCAAATTAACACATTATATTTAATTCCTATAAAACCAGAATTACTTCTGAAAATTATACTGACTTTAGGTATTCAGTGGGTTTTATTTGGTTAAAAAAAAAATGAAATAAAAAATGTCCAGGAATAAAATACCTCATATTTTAACAATTAATCTAGCTTGGTATTCTCAGTTTCAGTATAAGAACTTAAGATGACTCAAAGAAGTGACAAGAAGCTATCAGAGTGAGATACGGAAGAGCAAACCTTTGGTCCCTTTACAAAATCTGCCAGGTATCAGAGAGATTCCAGTCTGAGGTACAGTTGTATTTTCTTCCTTTCAAAAACAAATGGAAGAAATCATATATGGTCCTCTTATCAGGACTAAAACCAGTGGAATTTAACAAAAATTAGAAGTCTGCACACTTCCTCAGTCATGATTTTCCTTTCACAGAGAATAGGGCAATAGCACTTGAGCCCCTAGAGGTGAAGCCAAATTTTTCCAAGTTCTAAACTTTCAAAGATTTGTTGATTGTAGTTCTTACTCTAACACCCATATCTATTGATTCCTGTTAGTAAAGCAGCCTTTACCGTGCAAGGAATAGCAAAATAATAGCAAAACTGTAGAATGTGCTAGAACCTTGTAGATCCTTGGAGGCAGAGGGGAGGCAGAACACGTTCTGATGTCTGTAAAGTATATGATTTAGTTCTGTGCTAAGGTAGTTTAAATGCTAGAATTCACTCAGGTGAAATTCTAACTTCTACTTGCCATTTTGCCACTTGGAAATAATTAATATTCCAAATGCACATACACATTATAGTCCATCACCAATCTGTCATTCGTTTTCTGCTCATTGTTTCTGAAAACATATACAGGAACAACTATGGAAAGATTTTTAAAGAACAAATTCACATTGCTCACAGGAAAGCTAAGGAGTTACATGCATGTTCACATTTAACAGTAACTCTATGAAGTGTGGCTGCTCCAAGTAACAGGACTTGTAGGATGACAATGACAGCAAAACAAGTCTTACTCTAAAGCTTAAACTGCCAGAACCATTTAGAACTATGCAAGAAATCCTGCTTCTTCCCTCTTTTCTGATTTCTCTCCTAACCCAAAAAATCCATCAGAGAATTAATCCTGCTTTTCCTTCATTAACCAAAGCCTGGTGGCTTCTGACAGAACAAAAAGAATGAAACCCTTTAAGAGCAAGTTTTGTAAAGTATCTTCATATTCATTTTGGATAGGATGGGTTATAAAACTTAACTAAATAAATCAATCCAAACCCCTGTTTGAGTTCAAATAAAGAGTTAACATTAAGTTCAAGTTTCAAACATGAAAATAATTTTGGAAGACCCTGAGTTGAAATCAAATCAAAAAATCATATTACTAACTTTATCTACAATCACCCTGGGGTGTCTTTTAGGGGATACACATCTTAATTACCCTAGTTTATGCTTTAGCAATGGTCAAAGAATTAAGTAGTCCTGGAATGTAATTGACAGCACACTACATGTATGGTAGGAACACTAGAGAACTGCATCACTGCATAAAGACTAGAGACTGAAAAACTGTACTGAGCCCTGTACAAGAAGGAAAGTTTAAAGATCTGAAAATACATATGATCACAAAATTTTATCCTGCATTTCTACAGGCTGTTCCATGTATAGAGTAGTAGATGCTTTCTAAATTTTGTCTTCATCCTTAGAAAAGCAAAAGTGCAAGGTTTTATGGCTTTGCCAAAATCAAAGCACAGACACTCCAGCCCATTTCTAATACAAGCTTATTTGCCCAGCCCTAGTGTCTTTATTCTACCGGCAACAGAAACCACAGCTGCTTGCCCAAAACAGTAATTATTGTATTGCCAAAAGCTAGAATTTATGAGAAGCCTTCTTGAATTACTAATCCAAATTATAGACTGTTACTCCCAAATTAATCCAATTCACTAACAGTAACAAATAGCCAAATCTCTTTCTTTCAACACACATTTTTAATAGGAAGAAAAAAACTAGTAAGAAAAAAAAAAGGGGGGGGGGGGCCAAGAGATAGAGCAGGATTTATTATCACCTCTCATCTCTTCTGAAAACCAGTATAAAAGCAATTCCAATCTGTGCAAAGCCCAGACTTTTAGGTGTGTAGCATTGTTTGAAAATGTTATACAAACTCACTTGAAACATCAGTATGAAACATGCATCATGATGTATCATGATGCATGGGCTGATGAAATTCGTTCTATAACATTACTTAAAAGCACTGCATCAAAGTCCTTGGTACAAAAGAATATCCTCACTGGTTTCTTTCCCCAGGTACAATTATTTGCTTAAGTAACTAAATACAAAACAGTACATCAAACACCTTCTTTACTTCAAAATTGTTAAGTCAGGATGGCCAGAAGAAGTCATCCTCAAAAATAAAGTTACCTAGTGAAGAGTAAAGCTACTGTACTACTTCAAACATATGAACATATTAAATATCATTCATTTCAGCAACTTTACATAAGAATTTCTATGTTTCATAGCATTAAACAATGATTTATTTAATTCAGCATCCTGTCTCCACCACTAATTTCTACTACTTCATGGGCAAAATATAATTAACCAATTGTTGAAGGATAAAACAGAGCAGAAGACACCACCAAAACTCTTTCCTGACCCTTGGAAAAGATACACCAGATCGATAAAATATTCTATTTGACTGGTTATGTTATAACTCAGTTATTAGCTAGTACACATACTATATAAATAAAACTATTTAAAAGATTTTTGAAAATATCTTTTTCAACAGAATCCAATGTATCCACTTTAGCCCAAGATACTGCATATTTTCATGATAGGGCTATTTTCAGGTAAACCTCCCTTTAAGTGAAAATTAAAACGTGTCCAATTACGTACTATGGAATACATATATTTTTTTGTTGAGTTGAATTTCCTGAATTGTTTCCACTGACAGTCATACCATGCTACCAAAGCTTTAAACAGAGCTCATGATGTGATATTTTACATATTAAATAAAAAAGTATTTCCTGAGGAAAAATATTCTCTCAAGTTATTTTTTACAAACGGTCAACACATTTTGAGGTGCATCAAGGCATGAAGGAACGTTATGGTTTCATTAACTGTCCTCTTTAGAGTGTGACCTGAATTTTATTCCAATGTTTCAAAGACATAACGTAAAATACATTTGAATCCAATGCAAGAATAGGGCAAGGTGGTTTTTGCAAAGTGGCACAACAACTTCAGTTTCATTTTCAACTTCTTCTGACATACCAGTAACGATGAACAACTTACAGTTTGAACACTATGCTTAGTTTATCTAGATATCTCAGTTTTATTGCCATGTGAGTGAAAAGTACTTATTTTTCAAGCCTTTCAATTATTACAATTTTTCACACCATATTTATTGTTTTATAGTGCAAAACACATATAAAAAGTTATCCTAACTGAAAACGGATGGAGAAGTAACTAGTAATTTTTGCAATTACTTTTAAAATATCAAGATGCTTTAATCAATAACACAATATTTTTGATTGCCAGATCTTCAGAAGATTTGATTGTCTTGATTAAAGACCTTGATTTTATCAGAATTCCATACAAAGATTTTTATAGTGGCATCACTGTTGCACGAGTACTCCAATAGTGTAAAAATGACAAGGAATCTCTCTTTTTCCAGCCATCAGCTCTTCATGACAAAACCCAATATTGTATTATACTCAAGGCCTGCTTGAATTCTTGTGCAACTCACGCATGGACAAGTATAGAAGTTGGCAGTGAAATAGAAGCCCTTGCAACAACTTTTGAATTTATCCTTTTATTCCTGTGTCAGGCCTTTCTGAGCTACTATGTCAACTTGGAAAGTTATCAAGCTAAGCTGGTGTTTTAAAGAGCTGAGAACTTGCCACAATTCAGAAGCTTTTCGTCCTCACCAGGGATAAACTATGTTTAAAAAAAGATACCCTGCTTCTAGATTAACTTATTTTGTAATGAAATCTCTTAAATTTCGCTTTGTTTATTAGAGGGTAACCTTTTAGTTCACAGGTCTGTTACTGACACAAATATTTTTGAAAGACAATCTGAAGGCTCCCACGTACTCCTTACTTTGCAAATGTGCAAAATGGAAAGCTGAAAAAAACCAGCCACCTAACACTGAAAAGTGATAGACAAAACTCTCACTGTACGAAGAGCTGGAAAGGCCTTTGCATCTTGAAGTTGATTTCCATAAAAGGAAACACATCTGATTCATGCAAGCTGTCTTTTAGAAGACTAATAATTGCATAAAATAAGTAAATAAATACCATCAAATAAACACACCTGCCTGTAACCTCATATTCTTTAAAGCTTACATTAGAGGATATTTTATATGGTGAGAAATATAAACTAAACAGATTAAAAATCTTGTCTGTTTACAGAACTAGGAAAATTTCAGAACAAAAGCTTGATTAAACAAGAAGAGGGAAAAATTCTTACGTTGCTTGTGGTAAATATCTTCCAATATGACATGATCCCACAAGCACAATTTCCAAGCTCTACATTTACTTTTCTTTACTGCAGTTAACTACCAGGGATAAAAGTTTAAAAAAAAAAACAACATGAAAGACAAAAATCAAACCAAATTAAGTAAACATGAGAAGAGAAACTTGGCCTACACCGAACACTAAGTCAATTTTTGATTTGCTTTACCACATTTTTTAATAAAAATTTCGTGACTGTGTTGTAGATGGTTTATTTGTTGAAAGAAAGATAAGAATGTGAGATGCTTAAAACCAGCCACGGTTTCTGAGGGCTTGTGCTACAAAGTGTCTAATGGTCTCAGTTAATGGATTTCCCAGCACATTTGGCAAGCTAATATTCCAAAGACAACTGCAATAATTCTAAGGACTTTGGTATATTCAGATCCTTGAAATTAAATCATTCAGAATTTGACTTCTTGTGTAAGCTCCATTTTTGACACTGTTGCATGTGAAAAAAGGACCTGTCAACAACAAGGGTAGGAATTGAGAGGGCTTGGTCTTAAACTTGAGAACTACGTCTGCCTCAGGATAACTAATGGAAGATCAGTGTGTCCCTTTTACAGCAAATAATTCCCCCAAATACCAAACAGTGATTATCAGAAAGTGTAACCCATTTTAAGCATAGACAAAAAAAAAAAAAACATAAAAAAAAAAAATCTGCTGCAGTACATCTGCAAGGAGTAATAATTAGCACTGAATGTAAGAAAAATGTGAGCTTTTGGTTACCAACTTGGCAACTTTGTTGGCACAATTGAAAAAATGACAACTCTCTTTTCCTTTGTATACCAAAAGAAAGGCACTTTCATAAATCTACAGGTAGGAAGACTCATCTTTGCTGGGAATACAGAAAAGGCAAGGAGTCAACTCTTTTCCTTTGTTGTTCAACCCAGTGTCTCAATAACTAATTTATAGGATTTGGGGCTTGAGGGATTCTGGGAATTATTTTCTGGGGCTTATGATCAATGGTGTATATTTTTACACAGCAATTAGGCTTTACATTCAGTCACGCTACATACAACTTTCCCTGAAGTGGCATTACAAAATTATAACTGGCTGGTATCAGAGAAGATTAGTCACAATTCTGACAGTCATGACTGCAAGAGATAAAGAGATACTAATTTGGGCCATGAGCAATCCATTTGATGAGAATAATCTGCATCAGTTTGTTTTATTAAAACCCAAGGAATGCAAAACAGGACTTTAGTCATTGTAAGAACGATTCTCCCTTCTTTGCCTTTTAAACAATTCAGTAGAATTGCTTAGGTGAATTTCCACACTTGAGGTAATTTGCAGATTAATTAAACACTACTTACAAAATCTATTGAAAATGGAAGTCACTTCCGCATATAAATGGTATTATTAGTTTAACACAGTCCTAACTCCTAAATGAGACTGCCTGTAGTGCCTAATTATTATAAACTATTACACTGATATTATTTGGAAATTGGGTTATCTCAGCAACTGATTTACCTTGAATTCTTCAACAATAATACCCAAGGCTTCATGTCCGGCTTTTCTCATGTCTTCTAACTCCTGCTTATGCTTTTCCTGTTCAAAAACATGGAAAGATTATATACAACATAGGCACCTGACATAACAACTTTAATAAGCAGAGTAAAACCCAACTATTTTCATAATTTTTGGTATTTCCCATGAAAAAATGCTCTTGGCTCTTTAGATATTACAGATATGCTCAATTCAAGATGGCCCTAGAATTAAACTTGGTTTATTCCTTTATTTTACTTGATTAGTGCCCAGATAATTCTAAATGGTCCTCCTTTTTTCTTTTTTTTTTTCCTATTCTTTTCTTTGTTACTCTGATTTTTCTGGTTTCTTGGTATACCTGTGGAAGGCAGGAGTTCCAAATCACTCTCCTCGTAAACATTGCTTACTCCTATATTAACAAAATTGTTGAAAATTACTAGTATCAGATTCATTTTCCTCAGAAGAGCACACCCTTCTACTCATTACATAGCTCCTTTTAAATAGTTTTGATTTATTTTTTATCCATAAGGGTCCCAGGAAAGTATTCTTGTATGAGACAGCCTGAATACATTTTTCAAATACAGCTCTGTTTACTTTTTATTTAATTCACAGTATTGTCTAAAAATAACACGGACTGGAACATTCTAATAATTTGCCTTTTCGTAAAACTGCTTGCCTGTGGTTTGCTATGTAAGCCTGCATTTGAACACCTCATTAGACTCTCATCAGCATTTCAGACTTATCAACGAATAGCACCACTTTTTCAAATCACCAGTTAGTAAGAAGATGAAAAACTTTCCCTCCTCCCTCACTCTTTGCTTCAGGGATTTGTTCTTAGATAAGCTAGTACAACAGGTCATGGGTGCTTTAAATCACCTTGGAAAACTGCTGCAGAAAGCAGAAGGACATTCATCACAAACATTAGCTTGCAGTGATTACAGGGTAAAAATCATAGAGAGCTTTCACTACATATTTATTGCTTTTTGGATGGCATTCAAGTTAAAAATTAATTAATACAATTCTATGTTTTCCAAGATCTGTATATTTGAATAAGAAAAACCTAGTGTCTAACAAATCATGTTCACTTTAATTACGGAAGGTCATGCAATACCATTAAAAATAAATTAATCTGTCTGCAACTCTATATTTGATTAGCGGTTTCTGCTCTGTCATTCAGTTCCTTTCTCCTGAAAGGGCTTTAGAAAAAAGGTTTGAAACTATAGCTATACAAACCTCTTATCATTGGCCCAAACATGAATTCTCAATTAGAACTGATTATTTTGTCTAGCCCTGCAAGATTCATAGAATGATAGAATAGTAGAATCAACTAGGTTGGAAAAAACCATTAAGATCACCAAGTCCAACCATCACCCCAGGACTGCCAAGACTGCCACTAAACCATGTCGCTAAGGGCCTTGTCCACACAGGTTTTGAACACTTCCAGGGACAGTGATTCTACTACTTCCCTGGGCAGCCTTTTCCAATATCTGATTACCCTCTCTGTGAAGAAATTGTTCCTAATACCCGGTCTAAACCTCCCCTGGTGCAGCTTGAGGCCATTACCTCTTGTCCTATCACTTGTTACCTGGGAGAAGAAACCAGCCACGCCTTCACTCAATCCTCCTTAAGGTAGTTGTAGAGAGTGATAAGGTCCCCGCTGAGCCTTCTCTTCTCCAGACTAAGCAACCCCAGTTCCCTCAGCTGCTCCTTATCAGACTTGTGCTCCAGGCCCTCCACCAGCTTTGCTCCCATTCTCTGCACCCTCTCCAGCAACTCAATCTCTCACTTGTATTTTGGGGTCAACTGATACTATTTGCTTTTTACATTTTGCATTATTATTCATAAACCTTGTTAAAAAAAAAAAGCCAAGAAAAACATGCTAACAACATAGTAAGTTAAAGCAAAGCTGTACAAATGTTCCTATGACACCTGTTAAGAGTCTCGTATTATATATAACATGGAAGCCAGTTATCTGAGTTGATGCTGGCTGCCTATCTTCTCTAAGGCTGTGATATCTTCAGAACTAGCCGCAAGTCTGAGCTGACACCTTAGAAAGTGATGTACTCATTTCTGTACTAACGCAAAAAGGCAAACTGTAATTCCCTGCAGGCAACTCAATCAGAAGACAAATTTCAAATCCATCTTACACACATATGCTGTATATAATTACAGCATTAAGACTCTTTCTATTGGACTCAGTTCTTCCATTACATCAAGATTTTCCCCGCTACAAAATTATCAGCTCTTTCTTTCAAAAGATCATTTTAAAAAAAAATAACAGTAAGTATCAAAATGATTCTGTTAAGAAACTGGTAATTTGTCATTTGAAGAAACATATTTCCTCCGATAAACCAAAGTATAATGAAAAAATAGAATCACTGAACAACAACAGAACGAAAATCCTGAAAATTTAAGCTAAACATGATGAGAACCAGTCCATAATGGCTAATTAATATACACACTAGAGTGTGCTATTGTATGTAAAATACAGATTTTGGTCACTATTTCTGTTTTCGTGAAACAGGAATGTGAGCTCTCCAAAACACTAAGACACTGGAGTTTGTCCAGGTCTATAGGAAAGTAAGTATTTTCACTGTGGTCATATAACCAACATCCTAGTGAAAGATACAGCTGAGAACTGAAAGATAAGGACAAATATTTTTAGAGGAAGGAAAGAAAGATTTCAGATTTCCCTATATAGCCAAAACAACATGATGTCTGAATATCTTAAGCTTTCCATAGGAATCAAGGAGGTATAATTTATTTTATACAAGTAAATGTCATTGCTGGAATAGACAACGAAAGTGAAGTACAAAGTGAGATAGTGAACAAATTTTCATGAGCCACATTGGTGTGCTATCAGCATGGTTCTCAGACTGAAGTCAAAAACACAGCACTGCACCAGCTATTAAGAAGGAGAAAAATAGCAATTACAGCTGAACCCAGGACAGCAGCTCCCTAATATAGTGATGAGGACATTTCCTGCCGAGTTGGAACTGAGCTGATGCAGAGCTGAGTGAGTGTGAATGGACCAGCCTGCTGGGAGACTTTACGACTGATTAAATGTGAAAAACTATGCTAAAGAAATAGTATAGAAGAGCCTACACATGCAAAAAAAAAAAAAAAAAAGAAAAAAAAAGAAAAAAGAAACATACTTATAGTTCCCATACCACATGTAACTAAATTCTTCAAGTATTTGTGGTGTATAACATGGATCTCTAGCCTGTCATGTTTAAGACATTAATGTTGTGTGAAGAACAAAAACTCTCCACTGAGGAGAAACTCTTCACTGATGAGGACATTAAACACAAAAAATAAGACCTAACACACATGCAGAACAATCTCTTAATTAATAATAAGTGTTCTTGGTATTAATATACATTTTGCTATCAAAACTGCATTACGGTAAATACCACAGTACATTTGGTATAGAAAGCTTTTTCTGACAGCCTTCAGGTTTTTAAATCATGATGTAAATAGTTACTTCCTTAGGACAGAGCTACAACCACCTTCTGCTACTGATGTTTAACTACTTGCTCACACAACCTTAATGACAGGACATTATAGCAAGAGAAAGCAAAGAAGAAAGAGTAAAAAGGAGAACAATCCCACTGAAGCTGACAAAAGAGAATGCCTTTGTTATTCAACACAGTAAGCATGAACAGAATTCTTCTCTTCTTTAGGATATCCTTAGGTCTTTTATCTCAAGAGCATCAGTCTAAATTTAAATTCCATCTCTGTTCCTAAGGAACAGAATATTAACTCAGAAAGGGTTGCCAGCTGTCATCAACAGCTACTGATACTGAAGCCAAGCCACTTATAGTACCCAAAACAATGTTACATATGACATATTTAAAAATACATTAATATTTATGTATTACTCTACTATAATATATTACTACACAGAAATATGCATGAAAAAACTACACAAGGAAAGTTTTTCTTCTTTTTTAGATAGGAAACTGACCTGCAGAATGTGAAGGGACAAAACCAACCTTCTTTGGACTTTTTTTCATGAGAAACAAACACTTGTCAGTTAACATCATATTGCCCAACTCAGAACGCAAACCGCATCTACAACCTACTCAAACATTGTCCTTGCATCCAAAGAACTGCTATTGAATAGAAAACTTCTAGATTAAGTTGTTGGCTATTTGTTTTACTTACTGACTAATAGATAATCTAAGCATGTAGGAAAAAAATAAACTCAAATACAAACAAACAAGAAAAAAAAACCTCACAAAAAACCCACATAAAGAAAAAACCCCAAACCAAACAAAAAACAATCCAAAGAGACACAAGCTACACCTTTGCCAGAGACAACAAAAAAGTAAAATGAGAAAGCAGAACTAACTTCTCCCTTATTTTAAGACACAACAGAACTACTACAGTTTCTGAAGGAAAGGGTCTAAAGCCTCAGAAAAAGTCCAAGAAAGAATTCTAGGAATTTCCAAGAAAATTCCTAGAAGGAAGCATCTCCCACCATTCAGAAAAAGCTTCCCAAATCACAGATACACAGATTTTATAAGAAGTCCTTCTCACTTCTTGTTGTGTATCTTAGGAAAGTAGTCATGCAGTTCCACACTCTGAAGGACTACATTTTGCTTACTGTAAAACCTCACACAGAACGTAGGCAGATATATTTAAAACCACCAAAAATGCTATATTCCATACAACAGCGATTTAAGTTTACAGTAACTGATATTCTGATTAGCTTAACATTTGAAATACCACATTAATCATATTTTTGGTTCAGGCATTCCCAGCCCTGCCCTTGATTGCTAAAGTCTTTTTGCTGGCAGTGAGGTAGGCCAGATTGGAGTGAAATATTCCAAGTAATTCAGCCTGGGGAGTATCCTCTGGATTTGAGTTGTAACTTTAGTGACTGGGAGTGGGCTATTTTTTTTTTTTTCCTCAGTTTATGACCAAAGTATTAAATCACAAAAAATCACACAATCATTCAGGTGGGAAGGGACAGCTGGAGGTCATCCTAGTTGAACCTCCTGCTGAAAGCAAGATCCACAGTGAATTCAGACCAGATTGCTCAGATTCTTGTCCAGTCAGACCCTGAAAACCTCCAAGGATGGAGATTTCACAACCTCAGTGGCTGAAGCATCTCAATGCTTAACTTCATCCCAAAAGTATTTTTTTTCCTTATGCTAAACTGTAACTTCCCATGTTTCAATTTATCACCATTTCCACTTGTTCTCCTTCAATGCATCTTTGCAGAGCTTGTCTAGCTCTATTTTTCTGACAACTTTGTAGATATTAAACATTTGCTATTAGGTTCCCCCTAAGCCTTCTTTTCTCCAGATTGATGTCAAGATGCACTACACAATGTCCACTGCACTCCTCTCATCCATAAGCTAGGCGTTTCATCACAGAAAGCAATCAGGATTGTCAGGTATAATTTATCTTTTCGGTAAATCTGTGCTGGCCATTTTCAGTCACCTTCACCTTCTTCTGGGCACATGAAAATCATGTGCCCAGAAATGGCTGCCAAGAGGACTCGTGCCATTTTTCCAAGGACCAAAAGGCTAGCATGCCTGCATCCTTACATTATCCTTCTCTTTTTCCAAGAATCAGAGACTTTCCTCAGTTTCCAGGTTGACGCAGAACGCTCTCCTGGTGACAGACAGCTCTCTCATTACCTAACTAAACCAGTCTGCTCTCCTGAATTCTGTGGTGTGTAGCTGCTTGTTTTTATAAATGACAGCATCACCTTTTCTTCTTCCTTGCCTTTCTAATGAGCTGTCATACATATTCATCATCCATATTAGACATCCAGCCACCCAACACAAGATAGTCTTGCTTCCCTCTTTTGCAAGCAACAGATAAGATGAACAAAAAGAGATGACAGTATTATGTTCTTAATTCTGTGTTTAAGAACTTTGGCTTGATTAGCAAAGATGATGATAACCTCTAGTTGCCTGTCATCAATTTAAGTTCCAGTAGTCCAGTATTTGTAACAAAGAACAAAGAAAACTCCCACTCCTCCTGCCTTCACACAAAAGCCCCCTTAAACTTTGGAGTCCAGATACAGACCTAGACATCTAAAGAGCATTGCCATGTGTAAACTGTAGCATGCATTATTTATTCTCTCTTTTACTTACTGTGAAAGACTGACGTCATTGAACTAAAAGCAAAACTACTTATAGAGAAGAAAAGTTACAATTCTGAAGCTGGGGTGGATGGAAAATCTAAACAATCTATTAGAAGGATGATCTATTTAATCAATTCCTTTAAGCAGTCTTTTAAATCAGCAAGAATCAACTATATTTAAGCTAGAACACTTCATATGAAACATTCTGGAAAAATCAGCAATGTTTGATACCAACTTAAGTTGGGTGGCATGGTTTAGTGGGAGGTGCCCCTGCCCATGGCAGGGGGGTTGGAACTAGACGATCTTAAGGTTCTTTCCAACCCTAACTATTCTATGATTCTATGATTCTACTTATACATAACAAAAAGCTATGTTGGGATTTAATTTTATTGTTGTTGTTTAATTTTTATTTTTTAAAATGTAATTGCAAATTGAATACCACATAGACCTGCTAGATTTCAAAAATTACAGATCATTAAGCTATGTCATCTAATCCGTTTCTAAAAAATTAGTACAAGTGTACAAACTGACCACAAAAGGCAAATGGATTCATACAGATAAATATTCAAAGCTCTAAATCTATACTGAAACCAACAAAAATAGACCTATACCTGTGCTTTTCTAAAGAAACTCTAAAAGGAAGAAAATAGTATTTTTGGCTGTTTTCTGAAGAGAGCAGGGGTTGGTTGGTTGGGTTCTTTTTGAGGTTTGTTTTCTTGTTTGGGAGCTTTTTGAGGTGTTTTGGTTATTTGTTTTGTCCATTTACTTTCTGATCTAGATGATATCAACACTTAAAAAACTTTGAGAAAAAATACGATGAACTTTGTAACAGGGTCAGTCTTTCTGGAAGCAAAAGAACAGAGTATCAATTGAAAAATAAAACATGAAGTTGGGGAAAATGTTAGAAAAAAACGTTTATGTCAAATCTGCCCTTCAGCTGAAACTTATATTTCCTTCAGCTGAAGCTGTACGTGGATACGCAAAGAACAACATTCCCGCTACAGAAAGTCATCAACAAAGAAGGAACTGAAAAAGGAAACCTGCTAGCAACTTCTCTCCTGCCCAAACAAGAAACAGAGATTTAATATGCATTAAATTTAATTTTTGTCTTGAGTCTTTCCTCTGCCCTATGTCTGAAAACTGCACTGCAGCCCAGGAGTTGCACATGCACACCTTTGAGGCAGTGACTGATTTTTCCATCTAACAGTCATTCACTCTCAAAATCTTTTTGAATTTGCCATTAATTTGTTTCTAGAATACACTATTCCCTTCTTCACCCTTCCTCTTCCCCGTAATGATGTCAAAACCATGGCTCTCATCTTTTAACTTTTTTCTCTGGACAGCAGTTACTCCACAGCTCCTTTGTTTTAATCTATTCAATATGTTGCAGTCAAAAAAACCCAAACCAAACCAAACAAAACCCAAGAACAACAAAACATCAACTAAACAAAAACAAACGCCAAAAACCCCACAGGAGAGGGAGAGAAGAACAAACAGAGATCACACTTTTTTCCCCACAAAATCAAGACTAGGACAAAACAGTAACAGTATATACCTTCCTGTTGCTGAAAAAGTGAGAGGGAGAAGCAAAGGAATTTTAAATTGGACACAAATATCACTTCCTCTAAGTCTACAAATGAAGATCATACATATGCCACTCCTTGGAGAGTCCCTCGGTTCCTTTCTATATGCCAGTTGGCAGAGGTGCAGAAACAAGCTCACACTCTCTTTGTTGTATAAGACAAATTGAAATGTAAATAGTTTTTTTAAAGGCTGTGGCATTAGGACTGAATTTGACTGAAAGCCGTAGCTGTATTTTAACTTTGTTTGAAACTTCTTAGGATCATACACTACTTCAGACCTCCCACAAACTGGCTAATCCAAATGAGAAAAATCATGATTAAGACACGTTCTTGTTCTGAGCAGCTCCTCTCTTCAAAGGGGCACAAACACTGCTTACAGTAAGGCTCTTGGCTGAAAGTCTTTTCAAAAAGTGAAAGCAAATCCTGAGGGAAAATAGCCTTCCTCAACTGGATACATATAGGTTTATTAAGCATATGTAAAAGGTATTTAAAGGACTGGAGGCCACATTAGAAAGCTAAAGTAATGTAGCAGAGATTAAAAACACAGCATATCAAAAAAAATGAATAAAGAATTGATTCTTCCTTAAAAAATACTGTTGGATTTCTGTTGTGCAATGGAAGATTCATCAGCTGTGGCAGTGATTGGTACATGATAAGATAATTTAATTGGTGGTGACAGAATTGGAATGTGTTGAAAGCTTATTAAATAGTGTCATAGAAATTGCAACATGTTTCAAAGAATTGCTATTTTTATTTAATAAACATTCAGTTCTCCAAAGAATGTGCAAGTGAGGACAGACAACCTTGATGTAAGAAGGAGAGCAAGTGCCACTAGACTCTCACATATGAGAACCATCTCATGGAAATATTGTGCAAAATATGAGAAATCTTCAGACTACTTCTGTAGTCATTGTTACAGAATAGCCACAATCTCCTCTTTCTCCCTGCATGTGAGAGGTCTAATGCATTTTTAGCTGAATAATAAAGCCCTGAATATTTTCCCTCAGTTAACATTGTTACCAAATTTTTATTAAATAACAGCATAGGATATCTAAGACGTGCTTAAACGAGCTTAAAACAATAACATATTGGAACCAAAATATTATCTGTCTAGAAATATATTTAAGCAACAGGTTTATTTTTAAGGAATAGCATAGGACTAGTAAAGTCTGCTTTATCTCAACATCCTTTGGGTTTAAGAACAGATGTTCTAGTTTTCATTAGTATCAGTTTTCTTTAAATGATAAAACTTTTGCCAAGAAAAGTAAAAAAGAGTTCTCAGTAGTTTAAGTACATGATTATTTTAAATGTCACATGCTGTTCTGGACCTTTTAAGTCTTTGATGAGGAAAAAAAATTATACAAGTCTCAGCAGCAAAACTTTTTTTATTTGGCTAGGTTTTTTTTACAGTAACAGTGAGGCAACTAGAAGTAATTAGTGTCACTCTGGTTATCTATAAGCAGAATCAAAGATAATCAATGTCATATTATACACTAGAAAACTGTGCTGACCTTATAAACATATGTTATTTCAAATAAAAAAAGAGGGAACAGCAATCTAGTTATGCTGTTCTATAATTAGAGCTTTTACCTTCCCTTATCTCCTCCATCCCCCAAATATTATTTTATCCCTTAAAGTTTCTCCTAATCAGATGGCAGTTTTCAAAGCCTTGCTGGTATAAAGTTGGTATATTTACATTCTATTGTGAACACTGCAATAACTAATATGTTACCACTGTAACTGCTTCCCAATATCAGGAAATATATAACAATGACCTGTTACACACCTTTCCATTAGTTTACAACGCTAGTTATTTGTTGAAATTAAGATGCTATGCATCTTGCCTACATATGAAATTTGGGCAGTTTACTCAAGCAAAAAAATGCCTACATCTTAAAGGAATAATTAATACGGATATTTCTGAGTTAACAGAGAATGAATGAATAGATTTAACTTCGACATGTAAATCACAGTTTTTCTTAGTTATATTAACTTCCACTGTATGAATTAGATTAGAATACATTTATACAAATAAAGTTGTTCAATACTTGACAAATTGTACATTTCAACTGATCAGACTGTTTTAACACCAAGCATAGACTTTGTTAAATAAAATTATTACAGATTGAAGAAGTTAATTTAAAGGTGTTTAAGTAACAGGTTAATTAAGCAATAAAATTTTCACCAATGTGTATTTCAGCTGTATTCTGCAACTATTTGTAGTTTATTAATGAACTACAAACCAAATAAGATTATATAGCACTTAAAGGGCAATAAAGGGACAATTCTTCAAAACTGTTCCCAAAATATCGTCCTAATATTTTCTATGTGTCTTATTTCTCCCATGTATATAAACATGAAATACAAAAATGTTGTTAAAAGGATTGAATAATTTTGACTAATATTAGCTATGATTTAGTATTTTGATAGTGAGCAATGGTCAAGGACTCAACACTTACACTATCACAGGTGCCTTATGTTGAACACAAACGGGACTTAAATAGATCCAGAGACATGGAGTTGTCTTAGCACTGTTCCCCACATTTTTTAAGAAAGTGCATGCCAAGTAACAAGTAACTGATTTAGAGCATTGCCTTAACAGTACAATTATCCAAGCTGTACTAAAAACTAAGAAAAACATGTAGAGTAGATTTTGCACACTTCCATTTCCCCTCCAAGAGTCCAACAAGATATTGTTTCTGCAAAAGCTGGATCTAGTTAAAATCTTGATGATCAACAGTCTTGGTGGTAAAGAACTCCAATTTATCAGTGTTAAATATATTTGGGATTTCACAAATATATTAATTTAATTTACATCTTAATTAGAATTTCCATCTTAAATGGAAAAAAGACAATGTATCATCGTGAACACACTGTGAATACATAAATGGAGATGAGCAGTAGTTGTGATGGACTTGTGACACACTGAACATAAATTAGTCAATGCATTCAAATAAATCTAGGATATACTGGCATAAACAGGTCAGGCCAGTTAAAAGCAGTCAGGACAGGAATGTTGGTGCCAAAAAATATTTTTACTTCCATATACTTACACACTAGAAAAATGAAAGTTGTATAAGAACAATTTCTGGCATACCCTTAAAATCAGAGAGCCAAATGAGGCACATAACAGTAAAAGAATAAATTCTAGGCATGCCACATGTAACTGTAACTGAATACTACAGTACAAAGCAAGTTAGACATTGAAAGCTGTTAAGTAACAGAGCAATAGTGTAACAGAGGTATGCTTGACTACAGCTTGTTTTTAAAACAAAATCAGCGTGTCATATTTAATCTTCTAATCAATCATTCTGAAACAAGACAATAAATTCATTAAAAAAGATTTTAAGAAAACATAAATGCAAGGGACCACAATCTTTTCCTTTTCTTTCTTCCTTAGAAAAAAAAAAAAAAAAAAAAAAAAGTTATTTTTCCTCATACTGTGGAAAAATAATTTAGGGGAAAGTTTACATCAAAACTGGGGGAAAATGGGCAAAAAGATAAACAGCTGTGAAATTATTAATAAAATAGAGACTTGAATAAGAAGGAGTGTATGAAAGAAGGGTACACAGAATAACATTAAAAGAAATTCAAAAGGTGAAGAAATAAACGTGAGGTATCTGGCACACACTTGAAAAAGAGGTAGGCAAGGGATTGTTGACACAACCATAAATACCTTTAATTCAGCAAAAAGATGCATTGCTATCTGTGAAAGTGCCTTTCCTGAAATCCCATTTTCAGTGTTCCATAATTTTAAACTCTGACCTGTGAAGTTTTCTGGAATTTCATTTATAAATTTAGTTGCAGTTACTGTAGGTAACTTTTTTTCACACCTATTTTTCGTTATTAGAATTCTGTCTCCTCTATGTCTGCACCTAAAACCAACCTAAATATTTTCTTAGAAGATGGTATTTAACAGGATGTAAGTCATATATTAGTTTTGCAAGAAAACATACATTTTCTAGTACTGCAGCCACAAAAAGCACCTACCTCCAAGACCTGTTTCCAATCTTCTGTAGCACACCTTTTCCAGAATCATAAATGCACTCTTCTGGAAGGAAAGGCCAGGAAGGTGATGACAGGGTGTTACCATTTATGTGAGAGAGTAGCTGGAATGCATGGAGCTCTGCACTGGGGTAGGTGATCAGTGAAGAACCTACATGTCCTGGGTTCAGCAGCAGTAGTCATTTTACTCCTCCTTAGTAGCTGGTGCAGTGCTGTGCTTTTGACTTTTGGCCTGGGACCAGCGCTGATAACACCAACGCTTTTAGTTGCTGCTCAATAATGCTTACTCTAACCAAGGACTTTCTGAGTCTCATGCTCTGCCAGGGAGGAGGGGAAGCCAGGAGGAAGCAGAGATAGGACACCTGACCCAAACTAACCAAAGAGGTATTCCATACCACAGCACATCATGGCCACTATATAAACTGGAGGAAGTTACCCGGAAGAGCTAGATCACTGCTCGGGTCAGGCTGGGTATCAGTCTGCAGGTGGTGAGTGGTTGTATTCTCTTCCCTTGTTATTTCCTTTATCATTATTATTATTGGTGGTAGCAGTAGTGGTTTGTGTTATACCTTAGTTACTGGACTGTTCTTATCTCAGCCCGTGGGAGTTTCATTCTTTTGATGCTACTCCCAATCCCTCCAGGAGCAGGGGAAGGAAGGGGGGGAATGAGCAAATGGCTGCGTGGTTTCTGGGTTGCCGGCTGGGCTTAAACCACAACAGTTCTTTTTGGCGCCCAATGTGGGGCACGAAGGGTTGAGACAACAACAGATCTGACCAGAGTGTGTCTAATCATATTTGTGATAAGCATTCATTGTTTCGGATTAATAGTCACGCGTCACAATGCTGATTTATTGGCTCTCAAAGTTGTTGCTCTTGATCTCACAGTTTCAGCATGTCATACCTTACTTACAGCCTATTTGCTGTCTTAGTGTTTATCACCTGGGGGCCTTGGGCTAAGGTTCTTGTTTCATTGTACTTTATGGTAATGACTTGTAATACAACAGAATCATTGATCATGAAACTGATCTGGCTTGCTTTCCCAGTGTGGTCACCACCTCTATACTTTGGGAGGTATATAACAGAAGTGCTTAGCAATTACACATATTTTTTCCGCTCCTCGGGTGGTCAACCTGCAAAGGAGACATTCCCTTACCTTCCCAGCTCCCCCACCAGACTATTTACAGCATCATTTGAGAGTTCTGAAGGTTTTGAATGGCCTTTGAGTACCCTTGAGAACTGCCTGCTGATTGTGACGGCGATCACCATGTTGGCACACATACAGAGTGTGTTTTACCCACAACCATTTCATCTGATCTTGAAAGTTAAGCAGAGTCAGGGTTAGACGACGATATAGGAGGAACCAAGAGATTTTCCCCAAGGCTGGACAGTCATGAGTGGCAGGGTATGTGGGATAGTATGGGCAAGTATCTAGGCCAGTGGGCCCCTCCAGAGCTTTGGAACTTCACCACTGAACAAGTGCAAAATCCAGAAAAATTAGTAAAACATTTAAATGAGGTGTGTGGCCATTCTGATCATACCAGAGAAGGGTAAATCATAGCAATGTGCTGGGGCTAGGCCTATGCTTACACAGCCCTGTTCAACATCATCCAGCACCTTCAAAGGGAAAAAATGTCTCTGGATCTGATGGCAAAGCAACCGACAATGCAGCTATTCTAACTCCAAATACAGCAGCTACCCCAGCTTCAAGCACAGCAGCTATACCAACCCCAGTGACAAGTACAGCAGCTACTCAAACTCTGACCACAACAGACAGTGCAGCTACTCCAGCTCCAAGCACACAGCTACACCAGCCACAGTGACAAGTACAGCAGCTACCCAAACCCCAACAACAGATACTGCAGCTAAACCAGAGGACCAATTCATGCCGATATTGGTTGCCCCTGTATGCAAGGGGAAAAGCAAAAAAGAGGCAAGAAAGATGAAGCAGGAAGAAGAAACGATGTACTCACCACCCAGGACAGCATCTGACCAGGAGTTATTAGTATGTGAATCAGAGGAAGAAGAGGTGACTTCTCAACCCTGGACCTCAACCGAGCTACGGAATATGCGAAAAGATTTTACCTGTCAACCAGGGGAGCACATCATCATCTGGTTGCTCAGATGCTGGGACAATGGAGCCGACAGTCACAAACTAGAAGGTAGAGAAGCCAAGCAGCTGGGATCACTTGTTAGGGAATTGACAAAGCAATTGAAAAAGAGAAACAGTCCCTCAGCCTCTGGAGGCGGTTCTTGGCAGCTGTGACAGAAAGGTTTCTATACAAAGACGATGTTATGAGTCGTTCAGCCAAGTGGACGACTCTAGAGAAAGGCATCCAGTCTCTCAGGGAATCAGCCATTGTAGAGATGATCTATCGCAAGCAGGATGCCAGGAAAGGACCCATACATCTAGGTGAAGTCGAATGTACATGACCCATATGGAGGAAATTTACATGAAATGCACCGTCATCATATGACCACTTATTGGCAACAATAACCTGGAATGATATAGCACCACCAACAGCGGACGAAATGATTCGTCAACTCCAAGAGTTTGAAGACAAACTCACCTCTTCCATCATTTCAGCTGTGGAAAAACTGTCACAGGAGTTCAAACAATTAAGAGGTGATCTATTCGACCTATCCACTTCCCCACATGTACCAACCCACGTCTCAGCTATTAACAAAAGGTGTCTTACTGCTCAACAGAGAAGACATTAGGAGGTATACGCCAAGGACCACCCTATGCTTTTACCTGAGGGATCACAGAGAAGCCATGAGGAAGTGGGATGGAAAACCAACCTCAGCTCTGGAGGAATGGTTGCGTGAATTGTAGAGGAGAACAAAGGTCAAGGGTGATCATCCCATGAATGCTCTGGCTTCAGTCTCTGGTGAGCAGGTTCCCAGATGGAGTGGAAGAGCTGATTTTACTTCAGCTCCTGTGATAAAGACTAATCCCTGTCAACAAGACGTAAGTGACCAATGTGATGACTATTAAGGGGCCCTGCCTCCATCCAGGTGGAGGTAGGGGACAATCAGATTTACTGGACTGTGTGGATCAGATGGCCTGGCATATCATCTCCACAGAAGTATAAGGCTCGAGTAGATATTGGTGCACAGTGTACCCTGATGCCATCAAGCTGTCACGGGGTGGAACCCATTTATATTTCTGGAGTGACAGGAGGATCCCAATAGTTGACTGTACGGGAGGCTGAAATCAGCCTGACTGGGAGGAAATGGCAAAAGCACCCCATTGTGACTGGTCCAAAGACTCCATGCATCCTTGGCATAGACTACCTCAGGAGAGGGTACTTCAAAGACCCAAAAGGGTACCGATGGGCTTTTGGTATTGCTGCTTTGGAGACAGAGGAAATTGAGCAGCTGTCCACCTTGCCTCATCTCTCAGAGGATCCTTCTGTTGTGGGGTTGATGAAGGTCGAAGAACAACAAGTGCCAATTGCAACCACAACAGTGCACCGGCGGCAGTATTGCACCAACTGAGACTCCCTGATTCCCATCCATAAGCTGATCCACAGACTGGAGAGTCAAGGAGTAATCAGTAGGACCCGCTCACCCTTTAATAGCCCCATATGGCCAGTGCAAAAGTCTAACGGAGAGTAGAGACTAACAGTAGACTATTGCGGACTGAATGAAATCACACCACCCTTGAGTACTGCCGTACCAGACATGCTAGAACTTCAGCATGAACTGGAGTCAAAGGCAGACAAGTGGTATGCCACGATCGATATTGCCAATGCATTCTTCTCAATTCCTTTGGCAGCGGAGTGTAGGCCACAGTTTGCTTTTACTTGGAGGGGCATCCAGTACACTTGGAACCGACTGCCCCAGGGGTGTAAACACACCCCTACCATCTGCCATGGACTGAACCAGACTGCACTGGAACAGGGGCAAGTTCCAGAACACTGGCAATACATTGATGACATTATCGTGTGGGGCAATACAGTGGAAGAAGTCTTTGAGAAAGGGAGAAAAATAATCCAAATCCTGCTGAAATCCGGTTTTGCCATAAAATGGAGTAAGGTCAAAGGATCTGCACAGGAGATTCAATTTTTGTGAATAAAATGGCAAGATGGATGTTGCCAGATCCCCACAGATGTGATCAACAAGATAACAGCAATGTCTCCACCAACTAATAAGAAAGAAACACCAGCTTTCTTTGGTGCTGTGGGGTTCTGGAGGATGCACATCCCGAATTACAGTTTGATTGTAAGCCCTCTCTACCATGTGACCCAGAAGAAGAATGATTTTAAATGGGGCCCTGAGCAACAACAAGCCTTTGAGCAAATTAACCGAGAGATAGCTCATGCAGTAGCCCTTGGATCAGTCTGGACCGGGACAGATGTAAAAAATGTACTGTACGCCACAGCCAGGGAGAATGGTCTTACCTGGAGCCTCTGGCAGAAAGCTCCAGGGGAGACTCGAGGTCAACCCCTTGGCTTTTTGGAGTTGGGGATACAGAGGATCTGAGGCCAGCTATACCCCAACTGAAAAAGAGATACTGGCAGCCTATGAAGGGGTTCATGCTGCGTTGGAAGTGATTGACACTGAAGCACAGCTTCTCCTGGCACCCCGGTTTCCTGTGCTGGGCTGGATGTTCAAAGGCAAGGTCTCCTCTACACATCATGCAACCGATGCTACATGGTGTAAGTGGGCTGCATGAATTACACAATGAGTTTGAACTCCCAGTCGTCCAGAAATTCTAGAAGTCATCATGGACTGGCCAGAGGGCAAAGATTTTGGAAAGTCACCAGAGGAGGAGGTGATGCGTGCTGAAGAGGCCTCACCATGCAATAAACTGTCAGAAAGTGAAAAGCAGTATGCCCTGTTTACTGATGGGTCCTGCCGTATTGTGGGAAAGCATTGGAGATGGAAGGCAGCTGTATGGAGTCCTTGGCAACAAGTTGCAGAAACTGCTGAAGGAGAGGGTGAATCGAGTCAGTTTGCCGAGGTGAAAGCCATCCAGCTGGCCTTGGACACTGCTGAACGAGGAAAGCGGACAGTACTTTATCCCTATACTGACTCACGGATGGTGGCAAATGCCCTGTGGGGGTGGTTGCAGCAATGGAAGCAGAGCAACTGGCAACGCAGAGGTAAACCCATCTGGGCTGCTGCACTGTGACAAGGTATCGCTGCCTGGGTGCAGAACCTGGTGGCGAAGGTATGCCATGTAGATGCTCATGTATCCAAGAGCCGGGCCCCTGAGGAACACCAGAACAACCAACAAGTGGATAAAGCTGCTAAGATTGAAGTGGCTCAGATGGACTTAGATTGGCAACATAAGGGTGAATTATTTTTGGCCCGGTGGGCCTATGACACTTCAGGCCATGAGGGCAGAGATGCAACATACAGATAGGCTCGTGATCGAGTGGTAGATTTAACAAGGGACACTACTGCCCAGGTTATTCATGAGTATGAAACATGCTGCAATTAAACAAGCTAAACAGTTAAAGCCTCTTTGGTACGGAGGATGATGGCTGAAGTACAAACATGGGGAGGCCTGGCAGACTGATTATATCACACTCCCACCAACCTGCCAAGGCAAGCACCATGTGCGCCATGATGATCATAAATTCTAGGAAGTACAGCAGGCAGGAATTCAATGCAAATTATCATACCAACCCTTAAGTACAAATGGGAAACAATGAGTAGCTATATAAAAAACCCCAACCATCCACTGCTGCAAAAAAATTAAGTGAAGGTGAATCACCAACAAGAAACTTTTGAAACACTGTTAGTCTATAATACTTAGTTTGTCCTGCTATAACACTGGATGAAGACAAAAAACTTCAATGAAAAATTTGTCTTGTATGTGGGACTTCACACACGTATTCAATGAACAGCATTGGGGTTTGTAATGGAAGCAGTTTTAATTCCATTGTCTAGCATCTAGTATACTTTACAGTTTTTATTATGCAATACAAAGTATTCCATATTTCACTCAGATAATACTTTACAAATATCTGCCTAGTTTTAGCTATATATTAACATGGCTACACTAGAACATGCTCTGTCACACTGCTAAACACACAACTCCTGTGCAGAGTGTCTTTTTTCACCTGTTATGCAAAATAGGTCACAATAAGATGAGGGATTTACAATAATGTAAATAAGATGAGTTACAATAATGTACTTACAAGTGGGCTGTTAAACCTATGTTCCTGATAATGTCAAAAGTCAGCCTCTGACCTAAAGACCTTAGAAATTTCTTAAATAGAAAAGTCTTTGGAGCAGACATGTAGATACTTCAAGTATTTGTCAGACATAAACATACTCTATACAAAACCCTCCTGAAAAAAATAATATACTAAAAGAAATAAATTACCTGGAGCGTATTGTAGTGATCTTGATGTGAAATTACTTTTTCTTTTTTTTCCTTCAAGAAATCCATTTCTAGAATACTGTGTTTTTCCAGTAAATGTTCTAATTCCTGTAAAGTTTACAAAATAAAATGTGAAGTTACAAACACATGTGAATTGTGAGAATCAATTAATCATTCCAACCAATTTCATTTCTGAAGATTATAGTATTTGTTATCATAATATACACAGAGATAAAGGGTTGTGGAAGAAAACACTGCAGGTTTTAAATGGAGGCAACGTTTTCAAGAAGTACAAAGTACACGAAATCAAAGGCACGTTCTATTAGAAGCAGCTAAGGTCACTGAGTTTGTCTAGTGTGGAGAAAAAGAGATTGAGGGCTGTCCTCATTGTTCTCTGCAGCTTCCTGAGGAGGGGAAGTGGAGAAGGAGGTGCTGGTCGCTTCTGCCTGAGATCCAGTGCCAGGACACATGGACATGGTTCAAAGCTGTGACAGGGGAGGTTCAGATATGACATTAGGAAGCATTTCTTCACTGAGAGGGGGGTCAAAAACAGTAACAAGCTTCCTAAAGAGGTGCTCAACGCCACAAGCCTGTCAGTGTTTAAGAAGCATTTGGATGCCATGCTTAATGCCATGCTTTAACTTTTGGTCAGCACTAAAGTGCTCAGTTGGATCAGATGATTGTAGGTCCCTTGCAGCTGGAACTATTCTGTTCTAATTATTTCAGTATTTTTAACCATTTGTTCTGTCTTTCTGCATTTGAAGAACAGCATATTAAATGCACTGTTAGCAAACGGTTCACTAGAATGACAGAAATCCCATTACATACAGCCCTAACGATCTCTACCTACATCTCCAAATGATAACAATTTTACAAACACTCTGTGACCTTGCAGACAGCCAGTCTAGAAGCCTGCCCATCATGAACCAGGAGAGAGGAAGAACAACACTGACAACAAACTTCAAAATTCCTTGCTATACAAACAGCTGAAGATTTTTATTTTTTCTCAATGCAGCTGTTCTCCAACCAAACTGATTCCTACTATACATAAGCTGTTAGCACCCCTTTTAAGTTGCCCAAGAACAACTATTTCTGCAGCCGTGCAGGAAGCCGGTATAGAAACAAATGACTGGCCAGATCACTGTACAGCTATGCAAACAAAGTAACAACTGAGAAGGTCATAAGGGGGACAGAAAGACCACGTCTACTTAGTTATCTTGCTTCTGGACAAAACCTTAAAAACAGTTCTAGAGATTCAGTCTTTGATTCTACTGCAGAGACAGAAACTGATGGTGCAACACTTCAATTCAGAGCCTAGCTCTCAACCTATGTCCTCTTACAGTCCATTCATGCTTCCCTTCTAGATCTCCTCTATACACTTGATTCCTAGCAAAATCAATCCCTTCCAGACACCTTCATCATTGACTTGTTACCCATCCTCTTTTATATTTCCTAGGACACCTTGACAGCTATCAAGGAGCAGTATTAAGAACAGCAGAGATTAAACTTACTTTCCAATGCCTCAGTGATATCTGATTAACTTGGATGCATAACTAGAGGCATAGCCCTGTCTAGTACTCTTATCATATTAATGTCAGAAGGAATATGAAGAATTTCTTTACCAGAGCTCCCAGGAAATGAAAAAAAAAAAAAAAAAAAAAAAGAAAGTGCCCTGTGTTATATTCATAAGGATAGGAAAAGACACGATGAACTTCGGTGACCATACACTTCCAAAACACGGAGAATCACTATACCTTCTCACCATTTGTCTCCAGGATAAAAATGTATCTTTTTTTTTTTTCTTTTCTTTTCTTTCCTTCTCCTCCAGAAAATGTTTCTAAAGGAGATCCTGAAACTTTAGAAAATTTCAGCCTAAAACAGACACCAGATATGGGAGGAGGAGGGGGAGGGGAGAGTATTTTGGCTAAATTTGGACAATTTCTCCGGAATTGGGATAATTTCTACAAAAAATGCGCTGTGAATCTTTACCATCTACATATATATTTAATTCCTATAAAAATGCTAAACATTTTTTATTAAAAAACTATTCATACCTTTTTGATTTTTAATTTTTCTTCTTCAGCAGTCCAAAGCTTGATTTTTAGGTTTGCAACAGCTTGATGAAGGTAGCTCTTTGGTTCATTTGTTCTCTGTGTCTCGGCATCAACTAAAGCAGTGGGTGATGTAAATGAAGTCTTGTCTTCAATTACATTCAAAGACACAATTGGAATATCTGCTTGAATCTAATTCACACAAGAAAAAAAGAAAAATAAAAAAAAAAGGTAAAGGAAATTATAAAGGAAATTTAACATTCCCGTCAAGTCAAATTTCATTCCCAGATGATATTAGAGAACTCAAAACCTGCAAATACTAAGGTTACTTTTTTGAAACCACACTGTTCTGAAGTTGGCCATGCACACTTTTTTTGTGTAGGATGTTGTGGCCAAAAAGAAAGCTCCAACAATTGAACAGTAGCTAGTAATTCTAGATGGATTCACATCAATCCTTTCCATATCCTCAACTGCTTTTTAATCATACTTTAGGAGAAGGCTTTAAGAAGGAGGATGGCACAGATACCTCACTTTCCAATGAGGCCAAAATACTCAAAAGGGGTGAAAAGAGACAGAAGTGAAATTGATTCACCTGTCTCAAAGCATCACACTTACACGGATATAAACTCTCCTTGGATTAGTGATTCCATGTTTTGACCCAGTGCAGACTGCAGAGTAGTTATAGAAAGAAAATAGAAACTTTTTGTGCTAAAACAAATCTCATCTTGAAGCTAGACCGACAGAATAACTGGGACATAGCTACAACATTTATTTAATGCTATTTCAGTGAACTGTAGAAGTACTAAAACTGAAATGGAGGTTTCTAGAATACACAACCCTGAACAGGAAAACATCAGTAATAAGCCCATATCTTCAGCAAAGCACAAAAATAAACGAAGTGAGGTTTAAAATATTTTTGTGGTATAATTAACAAAAGCCAAAGCCTCCCTCCCTCTTAAAAAGATGGGTGGGGGTGGGGCGGAGAGGGTATAAAAATTGGTTTATATCACAGCAAAGGAACTTGCAAGGAACAAACTTGTAAATTAATTTCAACTGCCAATTTTCTAACATCAATTTGAAAACCAAAAGCATTTGAGATTTGGAGAGTGGGGGTGAAAGGAATATCTCAATGTATTCACTAAAAGAGGTTTAACTCCGTTACCTTAACACCTTTTATTTCAAACAGACACTCAAATAATAGATTGAAAAAAGCCCAAACAAAAATAGCTGAGATCTTGACTGTCCATGGATATATAAGATCCAGTAGGCAAAACAGCCAAAAAGAAAACTGCAATTTCTGCTCTGAATTCCCATTCTGTAAGATGCAGAGAAGCTAGATATGCCAATTCTACTTCAGAGAACTACTGAAGATCAGAGTCTGGCCCTGCCAAAACCAGTGATGTTTGAACCTGAAATACTGATGGTTTTTATAACACGAAACCTCAAGAGGCTCTGGAGATACAATTATAGAACACAGTTTTAACATGCTCCTGTAACAGGTTTAAATATTTTAATTTTATGTCCACCGTTTTCCTTTAGTTTTATCCAAAAGTGGAAAGTGTGATCTCCATTTTAAAATAATGTTCAAGGATCTCCTCTCAACTCCCTTTACTTCCTGCGTTAAGAAGAGAGTTTATGGAACTATGGGTCTGTCAGTAGCTGACCAGAACAAGATGAAAAAAACTGAAACACAGCCTACAACTAGAATTTGCACATATACTTATCTAGAAGTAAGAAAATGTATTTCTTATTTTTAGTAAGATTACCTAACCAAATTATATTTAGCTTAAAAATAATACACCTAGGCCTTAGTATTCTGGAATATCTAAAGCGCTCTTTCCAGAAAGCACACAAGCTAAAGTAGCTGGCCTAGCTCAAACAAGAAAGCGTATAGGTTATTCACATTTCACTGTTAGACAAAATCAAAAAGGATAGGATCTGTTGTTGATGAAGAAAAACATATTTTGATCATCCTTCCAGTAATAGAAATTTACTTATCACAACATTGTCAGAGAGGCAGATGAAGAGCTTTCAACACAGAAAATGACCCTGGTTGGCATCAGTCAAGAAAGAAAACAAACACTCCCTCCCTCTCAAGAGAAAAACAACCCAACTTTCAGATTTCTAAGAAATTTCCTCTGGTATCATTTGCATTTGGGCACATGTTCGCTTCACTTTTCATAGGCTTCCCCACAACATTAGGCTGGGAAGAGATACAAACCAGTAACTAATTCATTACTAAGTACAGCTCCAGTAGTTCAGTCTAACCACAGTCTTTCTGAAGGCGTGAATGTACAGATACTGCTCTAAAGAAAGCCAGTAAAAGTCAGTTCAATCAAAAAGAAGTATTTGTACAAGTTTTTTAAATAGAGCTAGATAAATGCTTGTAAATGGTCAGACTACGGAAATCTGACTTAATTGTGAAGAATAAGAAACGAAGTAAGTGCTGAAAATGAGAGGGTTGCAAACTGCCAAAAATATTGATTGGTTCAGAGAAATACAAGAGCACTTTCCAACTAAAGTACATACTATTATGCATCCTGAAACAAGGAATTTTACAACCAATAAACTTGTTTAAATAGGTGTCAGTGCAATCAGTGGCAACAAAAATTCACTTGGGAGGGTAAATCTATTTAATTCTCATCCATGGAAATCTATTTTTTGTGTGCTAATCTCCACACAGAAAATATTTTCCCTCCCTTGCTCACCTGTTTAGTAAAAATAAAACAGTTTCACCCCCACCAAAGAAGCTAAGATCAGTTCTCAGCAGTATTGCAGCCACTAAGAGAGATCAAGATTACATAACTAGGACTCTGTCAGATCACAGAAAAACCCCTTTTAATGGAATGGGGGAGGAGCAGAAGTAAAATATAGTAATACAAATAAAATTAATTTTATAATCATTAAGTAAATATTAAACATTAATTCTTTAGATCTAAAACCACTTGAGAAAACATAAAAGTATGACATATATGTACAGCCATAATCATTACAGCTTTACCAATAACATAGTCTTTTTAGAGAACCTGCCTACTACTGTTTCCTAATTTCATGCCTAAGAGCATCAGCATGCCTTTAACTCTTAGTAACATTAACATAGATCCTCTTGCAGTCTATACCAAATTACTATGGTGCCTTGCAGTTACAGGATTTAAACATAATCTAAAATTGTTTTACTTCAAAGTCTGTATTACAGGACTCCAAAGACCTTTTGCTCTTAAAGGGCAACTCTTGCACAGAAAAGATGCAATGCTAAGGTATTTAATACATACTGTTCCCCTACTGAAACACAAAAATTGTGGTTTTACCTGTTCTTCAGGAACAGCAGGGTTTGTAACATTGGTGGCTGTTTGAATAGCTTTTGCCACATTATCACTTGATAAACTGAATGAGTCAGAAGGAACCAGGCAGGAAGATGGCACCGAGTGCTCCAGGAGAACATCAGGAGATACATGGACTTCAGATACTAATGCAAGAAATAAAAACAGAACATAGAACACAATAAAAAGAAGCATTAAAAAAATACTTCTGGTTCTGAAACCTATACCTACCAAAATCCAACACACTAGCAACAAGTATAATCATAATAACGTAAGGTTATGTACCTCTTACAATCTACGTGCAGTTCCACACAAAGTTCATGTATTTTTGAGTACTATCAACTTAAGGACATTTGAAACTGTACAGTCACACTAAATTTAGACTTGTAACTTACACAGAGGTTTCAGAAGACAAACGCCATAAAAAGCAGTAATTTTAACATTTGTCTTTTTGCATTCACATAAACCTTGAGCTTTGGCACGATCTTTGATCAGTTTAAATCAACTGTAAAAAGGTACTTAAAATTTCCTAAGGTTTGAAATTTTAAAGGTAAAAAACCTCAACTGTCTTTGAACACTCATACAAACAGTTTACCAAGACATATGATAAAAGTAGGTTTACATTTTATAAGAGTTCAAAAGATAAAGTAAATAACTCTCTAGCTAATAAAACTTAACTGTAATTAATACTGAAGTGAGAGCTCTTCTACAGCAATTTCCAGTTATGCCATAAAAATCCTGAATAGTGGATCATTATTACCAACTCAGCACAACAGAAACTTGAGCACTTTTATAAAAGATTCAGACATAAAATAAATAAAAAGAACAGAGAAGACAAAGCTTTGCACACATTTTTGCCTCTTCAGGAACTTGCTTAGTAAGGCTTCATGGGATATAGCCCTAGAGAGAAGAGGAGCCCAAGACTGTCGGTTGATATTCAAGGATCACCTACGCCAAGCTCAGGAGTGTTGCATCCCAACTAGAAGGAAGTGCTGCAGGACGACCAGGAGACCTAAATAGATGGATAAGTAGCTGCTAAGGAAATTTAAAGGAAAAAAGAGGCATATAAAAGGTGGAAGCAAGGACAGGCTGCCTGGGAAGAAGACAGGGATGTCATCCGGGAAGCTAGGGATCAGGTTACGAAAGCTAAAGGCCCACTTAGAATTATACTTGGCTGGGGATGTTAAAGATAACAGGAAGGGATTCTATAGGTACATAGCGAATAAAAGACAGACTAGGGACAACGTGGGCCCTCTCTGGAAGCTATCAGGAGAACTGGCTACACTGGATTTGGAGAAGGCTGAAGTTCTTAATGACTTTTTTGCCTCGGTCATCACTGGCAAATGCTCTGAGCACACCACCCAAGTCTTGGAAGGCAGATGCAGGGACAATGAGAATGAAGACACTAGGCCCACAGTAGGAGAAGAGCACGTTTGAGACCATCTTAAGAACCCGAATCTGCACAAGTCCATGGGACCTGATGAAATCCATCCATGGGTCCTGAAGGAGCTGGCAAATGAAGTTGCTAAGCCACTGTCCATCATATTTGAAAAATCATGGCAGTCAGGTGAAGTTCCCAACAACTGGAAAAAGGGAAATATAACCCTATTTTCAAGAAAGGGAAAATGGATGAGCCAGGCAATTACAGACCAGTCAGTCTCACCTCTGTGCCTGGCAAAATCTTGGAGCAGATCCTCCTGGAAAGCATGCTAAGGCACATGAAAAACAATAAGGTGCTTAGTGACAGCCAGCATGGCTTCACTAAGGGGAAATCCTGCCTGACCAATCTGGTGGCCTTCTAGGATGGGGATATGGACAGGGGCAGAGAGGTTGATGTCATCTCCCTGGACTTGTGCAAAGCGTTTGACACCGTCTCACATGACATTCTTGTCTCTAAATTGGAGAGACATCAATTTGATAGGTGGACTACTCAGTGGATAAAGAACTGGCAGGATAGCTAAACCCAAAGGGTTGTGCTCAATGGCTCAGTGTCCAGCTGGAGACCAGTAACGAGCGGTGCCCCTCAGGGATCGCTGTTGGGACCAGTCTTGTTCAACATCTTTGTCGGCAACATGGACAGTGGGATTGAGTGCGCCCTCAGCAAGTTTGCCAACGACACCAAACTCTGTGGTTCGGATGATACGCTGGAGGGAAGGAATGCCATCCAGAGGGACCTTGACACACTTGTGAGGTGGGCTGATGCCAACCTGATGAAGCTAAACCATGATAAGTACAAGGTCCTACAGCTGGGTCAGAGCAATCCCAGGCACAGCTACAGGTTGGGCAGAGAAGAGATTCAGAGCAGCCCTGCAGAGAAGGACTTGGGGGTGTTAGTCGATGAAAAAATGAACATGAACCACCAGTGTGCGCTTGCAGCCCAGAAAGCCAACCGTATCCTGGCTGCATCAAAAGGAGCGTGACCAGCAGGTCGAGGGAGGTGATCCTGCCCCTCTACTCTGCTCTTGTGAGACCTCACTTGGAGTATTGTGTGCAGTTCTGGTGTCCTCAACATAAAAAGGACATGGAACTGTTGGAACAAGTCCAGAGGAGAATCATGAAGATAAATCAGGGGACTGGAGCACCTCCTGTATGAAGGCAGGCTGAGAAAGTTGGGGCTGTTCAGCCTGGAGAAGAGAAGGCTGTGTGGAGACCTCATAGCAGCCTTCCAGTATCTGAAGGGGGCCTATAAGGATGCTGGGGAGGGACTCTTCATTAGGGACTGTAGTGACAGGACAAGGAGTAATGGGTTAAAACTAAAACAGGAGAAGTTTAGATTGGATATGAGAAAAAGTTCTTTACTGTGAGGGTGGTAAGGCAGTGGAATGGGTTGCCCAAGGAAGTTATGAACGCTCCATCCCTGGCAGGTTGGACAGAGCCTTGGGTGACATGGTTTAGTGTTAGGTCTCCCTGCCCATGGCAGCAGGGATGGAACTACGTGATCTTAAGTTCCTTTCCAACCCTATCTACTCTATGAGTCTATGATTCTACATTTTTAATTCAATAGCAAAGTCCTGGAAACTTTTATATAGCTACTGGTATTGTCCTTGCAGTAATCAAAAAGGTGTGCCCAATTGCTTTAGAAAAAACAGTTCACATTATTGTTACAAATCTGGTAAAACATAAGAGATACCACTAGCCTGTAGGAAGGCTGACGCTCTCAATATTTCTTTAATACTGCACAAGAATGCATAACAGCGCAAACAAGTGTGTATGTTGACCTGAAAGCATTCAAAAGAACACACTAATCCTTGAATCCAGACGCTCCAAGTCCCATCTTCTTTATCTCCCAGTTCTGGAATTCAAATTAACAGAGAGGAAAACACAAACCTCATCTAACAAAAAGAAGAAAGAAAACAGACCACAAGACAGAAAAATAATGAGTACGCTAATTGCAGCAATAGTAGATTTTAACGTGTAGTGAGGAAAAAAGCCAGTTGAGCAGATTCTGGATACTTCGATGAAAAGCCTGTAGGACAGTACTTCAGCAAACAGAACAGGAACCAGTTCAGGTAAACAGGACAAAACAAAGAATGGTGATACAACTGTATCTTTAACAGTAAACTCTTCTCCAGAATTGGAAATTGGACTTTTTAGGTTGTGCTCATCTCCCCCCCTTACAAACCAGCTTCCTCTAACCATTACCTACTCTGATAGTTCAAATAGCAGTGAGATGATAGAGAAGATGACCTTTTTGCTTCCAGAAACACCAGTTATGTCTCTGTTCTATGCTGTCATTTTATATCCTGAATTTAGTTTAAAATCAATTTCCAACAGATGGAAAACCAACTAAGATAATGCACCAGGCAATTCTGATTTAGGAAAAGAAACAACTTGTCTGCTCAAACAACTCACAATGAAAAAACTAGCATGACACTGATCTTTGTGGTATTAGCATTCATCCTTTGGTGATGATCACCACAGCATAGTTCATATTTAAATAATTTATCGCAGAAGTAAAACTAGAAACTGAGTCTGGATAGAGATGAGGAATGGAGACTTACAGAGATTAAAGCTCAAGGTATCCACATATTCAGCGGTATCCATACTAGATATAAGACTTTATTTTTCAGATAATACAGTTTTATGTGGAATTAAGCTTTCAGTGATTCCAGTTATTTTAACGAATGCTTCGCATTTTGAGGGGGAAGAAAAAGCAGAAACAAAAAACCCACCTCTGAAGTTGTCAAAACAAAGTCTGGGAAATGAAGAGCAACAATTGGTGACCACCTCTGAATACCATGGTTTAAAATTATTCAGCTAAACACATGACCTTGCAGAAGGCAAGAAAAGGCGGCAACTCTCCAAGGTATCATTCAAACATCTTTTTCACAAAACCTCCTTTTCACTTTCAGCACTGTTCAGGATTCATAAATTAGACATTCCTAGAATTACATGTAATTCTATGTCTGTAATTCAAGCTTACTTAATTCATTCCTCTTGTGTATATACTTGTGAAATTGCATTAGCATTTTAGTTCAGCTCAAAATTTGGTTTTGAAGATGACTCCTCCATCATTTCCTGCTTGCCATGCTTTAGTTATCATAATGGAACAGTTTCAGAACACTCAAAATGAAAACTTGCCTCTGCTAAAACTGTCTGACTGGACTTCTACAACTAATGGACATTCAAGTCCACAGCACCAAGATAACACTAGTCTGAAATAAAACTCCTGAAGCACGTGTAGTATGTATATTGGCTTCTCAGCACCACTTACAAATCCTCTCCAACTGCTGCACCACCTGCTATGATACACAGTCATACACTACTGAGTTCCCAATATTAAGAATATTCTATAATAGGTTTGTATGTAAGAACTGACCAAACTAATAGAAGAGATCAGTAACAGTCTGCAATCTTGCTCACACAAGAAAAAAATCTGTATCGTTATTCTAGCAACGAAGCTCAAGCAATTATTAAAATTATGGGGGGATCAGAATTTCTGAAAACAAAATATAGATGAACATGAACTATTAGATCACATTCCATACTTCATACTGAGCTTCAGACTGATGACATTAGATATGAAATCTACCACTGAACAAATAAACATGAGTAACATTGACTAATTGGATGTTATTTATATCCAGCAATTAACAGATGATATGGCATCAGAGCCATGAGCAACAGACCATATAATAATTCTTTCACATACTTTTGTAGAACATTGCAAACTACTTGTAGTACACTTCTCCCACATGCAGGTTTCAGCTGTAAAAAATAAAAAAACACAGGAAACATAAACTGCATTTCCATCCTCAACTACCCATGTCTTTGATGATAGAATTCAATGACCCTTTAAATTATACTGTATACACTGTAAATTGTACCACTGAACATTTTCAGTTAAAACCAAAATTCATATAGACTGGGTTTGTGTATCCAAATTTCACTGATCTGCTTAAATCCCAGGCCCACACGGTTGCTCAAGCACAACTGGAAGAGTCAGAAAACTGTATTCTACAAGGCAGGAATTTCTGTCAGCTGTAATGTCAGAGCTAGAACACAGGGATCTACAACCTGTGAAATGCTGAATAAACAGCTTAGGGAAAAATAAACTGAAAATTACCAGGTGTACAAATATCAACCAATTTACTTTGCCAATACACAGCAAACTAGCACAAAACAGAATATGTCACATGCATCCTAAAAGACATGCGTAACAGTCACTAAAATTAATCATTAGAATCAGTGAAAAACAATTTATGAAGGAAGAGCAGCAGAATCTGTTAAAAATTCTTCTTTTCCTATGAAACAAAAAGCATCAACTAATAAATATAACCCCAAATAGACAAAGTATTTCCTGCACTTATACTGCCTTTCACTCAATGTAAGTGGAGAACTACTAGAAAGGGTTAAATTGCTTGAAGAATGAGTAGAGGGATACATTAATAGATAACAATTGACACCCAATATGCCAATAATAAATGCTGTGTCTCAGATGGAATGCATAGTATTCTGCAAAGCTATAGGAGCTTTAGTAGTTTCCTTAGCAATTTTCCTTTTTCCCTTTAGCAAATTTCCCAATCTTTCCCTTTCCAAAACCAACACTTTCAATCACTGTATTTGCAGATCACTGATTCACCAGAATGAAGCACATTTCCACATCTGTTATGGCATTAGAATCAACAAGTAAATGTCTACATAAGGTGATAACAATTTCTCTGTTGACTTCAATAAGCATGAATGTCCTCCTACCAACAGGAAACACTTGGCTGTTTCTTTACACACACCAGTTTACATCAACATATGGACAGGAGGAAAAAACACTTAAATGTACTTTCAAGATGATTTGTTGTAGTTCACAGCAGAAAGCTCTTCCTCACATTGTAGTCTTCCAAAGCCAAACTACTCCAGAAAATAAGTACATACACTATTGCAGCAACTTAAATTGAAGGCCATACAGAAATACTGATTTTATTTCCTATCTCCTCATTAAAGCAGAACTTATATACAGCTACCAAAGGTTTACAACACTGCAACCATCTAGCTGAACCTCAAAACCAAATCTTTCAGTTTTCAATGACTACACAACATAAGAAAATTGAGAACTCATTCTCATCAGTTTTGTATTGTTTCTTTAAGACATGGGTTTCCATAAAACTGCCAAAATATTCAGGCAATATAACTGTCTTTTAAAGCAGTTTGGCAACTGTAAGGAAGAGAGAAAGGGAGGTGATATGTATTCTAATAAACATGCAACAAGACAATCTTTTAAATATTCTAGATTGCCAAATCTGAAAAGTTACATGATTCATTTTTAAAGCTGCATACCCCAAGTAATGCAAATGTTAGCAAAAGAAAATGACCTTTCCAGAGTTAAATGAGGCTGTATTTCATTCTCAACAAAGACCTTCGAACCTGTCCAATCATGGCAAAGAATGAAATGAGTTTCCTTCAGTCTCCTTAGGGATATCTTAGTTTCCTATTTTCCACCCGTCCACTACCCCTCCAAAATCAAGACGTCAGTACTCTGCGTAAAAAAAAAAATTATTTTGAAAAGAACTGAAAACAACTATTTCAACAAAACAGTTGAAAACAGCACCTTTCAAGCCATGCAAATTAAAATTAAAAACAGGCACTTCAACACTCCAGGGCATGCTGATTGAAATGAGAACTGACATCGTTCATAATAATTAATACAGCCAGCCTCTTAAATTCTTCTGGTATCCAGGCAGACCAGTGATAAGACACTAGAATATTCCATAACTAATTTTAGAGTTCTTAAAAAACTTATTTTTGTGTTAGTTCTGAATGAAGTTTAAGTCTGAGGCTTAAACATAAGGCTTTGTGCCCTGTCACTGTTGTTAGACAGATCTCCTCTTTCCAAAGAGCAACTTTTTATTCTCAAAGTGGTTTGTTGGTTGGCTCTTTTTCAACTTTACAAACACAAGCTAAGAAAACACTGATGTCTGAGTAGTTCCCTCACATCTGTCCAAAGTCCAGATGATGGGCGTACAATAGTGATTCTTCTTTGCACTTCCTCATATTGAGGCTGGATAGAAAAAAGGAAATCCATCACATCTATAATGACACTAAGTAAGAAGGATTACTCATTTCTATCTCAGATAAATAATCAGAAGGAATAGACCTAAAATAACAGCTGGTTCTTTGGACTCTGCTAACAGTAGTAGCAAAGACATCTAAGTAACCCCACTACACAAATGTGCTATTTTTCTTTCACTACTTCCTCATTCCTCCATACTCATAATGCATACTGTCTCACAGAGCTGATGACTTTGAACTAGCCCTACTCTCTGTTTCAGTGTTTATACAGCACTTGGTATAATGGGTTCGAATTAAAACTTGAAACCATGAAAGAATAAAAAGTAAACAGATTTTTTTCTCACTTTAATCATTTAAAATAAAACCAGAATAAAATTTTTCTACTAGGTGACATTGCTAGATAAGCATAATGGAAAGAGGTGCACGCTTTCTGATAGCTGTCCTAGTGGAAGGGTAAAGAACGGTATATTTTTGCTGTATAAATTCTTATTTTTCTCCCCTTCTTAAGCACCAACCACAATTAAAAAACATCTCTAGATTTGGAGCACACAGAAAAATGCACAGAAAAAAACTATTTGCACAAACCAATAAACACTCTATCATACTTTGAGCTTATTGGAAAAGTGAAATCAACTTCCAAATAGATAGCAAGAAGCTCAAGACAAAATTAAAGGACAAAATTCCTCACTGTAATCAAGACTGGGGCTCTAGAAATAATATTTGATTTTTTCCTTCATGCTGAGAAATATTGCAACAGGTTACAGTGTTGCTTTGTAACTTTACATCTCACAAATGTCAACTATGAAGGAAATTTACGACTCCATAAAGTTCACCGAATCTTGGGTGTATATAATGGTATCACATATCACACTCGATAGCATCATAATACATTTGAGTTTCTTACATTTTTCAGCAAACTTTACTGACTGAAAAATTGCTAGGGTAAGACAAGAACAACTTATACATAAAAAACATTGGGCAGACAAACATTAACTTACAAGTCAATGCCTAACAAGCATTTTGATTGATGCTATTAATATCTTGCCCCTTGCAATAAGCTAAATTGTTCACAGCAACATTTGCATGGAAAAAATCACGTAAAGGGTTTTACATTAGTAAGATATTCTGAATGCAAGGGGTTTTCTTTCAAATACCTTGGTACGACTTATCCCAAGACTTCTGTGCCATTCACAAATCATACAAAAAACTTCCATGTTACTTCCAAATCATTTAAATTGTACATGCCTCACTAGATACAAATTAGACTTCATGAGACAGGCACCACACAGCTATAGTGGATTTAACTTAAACACATTCAAATATGATAATGAATTTATGGATTTTTGAGTAACAACAGTCAAAATGACAAAATTAATAACAAAGTTACTTGGGAAAATACAGTTTCCTTATTTTCACAGAATCATAGAATCAACTGGGTTGGAGAACGCCGGCATCGATCCTGCTACCTCTTGCAAATCTTATTTGGTTTTTATTAGTTTTCTTTTATTTTAGCAACAAATAAAACTATTCTTGAATGGATGAAAATCAGTAGCACCAGAAATAAACCATTTGAAGATTCTGATTTATGGGGATTTCATATTGACACAACCCATCTTATTTTTAAAATTATAATTATTTTACTTAATTTATTCAGCATAATTCTATAATAAGAGTTAGAAATCTTTAGTTCCTGAACAAAAAATAAAATGCATGGGTTTTTTTTTCTCAATGCTACTAAAGTGATGCTTCTTTCTGCGAAAGTAGTGAAACTGAGACTAAATTCTCAGAACAAAGATCAACTGGCAAAAAAGTAATACCTCCTCAATCTTTTAGTGCTGCTGATACCGTACATTTATCCACTATCAATGAGCTTTTATTAATTTCTTAAAATCCAGACAGGCACTGAGCATTTCTATAAATTAAAAAAATAGCTCCATAATATTTCAGCTTCTGCGTGAGATAAAGGATGTATAATATATTTTCTAACTTTAAAAACTTACATAAAAAGAGATGATTCCCCCTCCCAAGCAATTAAAAGACTTTCGTGCAATCAAAGAAACATAATGGAGGAAGAAACATGTTCAAGCCCTACTTTTAAGTTTGCTTTTTGTACGTTTTCCATTCATTTGCAACAGACCTTCCATACTCAAAAGTAGGAATATCATTTGAGTGATGAGGCTTTGTTTCTTCTTCCCATGAGATGCCAATAAGCCTTTGAACTGGATAAAATGTATTTCTCTTTCATTTCTCAAGAAAGGTTAACTCTGTGCAGCTTCCCAAAATAATTACTCAGGAACATTATTATGCTAGGTTTTCACCACTTCCTATTCTTTCATTGTGTATATACACCCCTCTGAATACTAATATTTACAGTGAATACAGAAAGACAGCAATACATTATTTAAAGTTTTTATAGTGATTTTATCAATACCTGTAGGGAATGCTGCCCAAGCAATAGCAGGGGATGTAGTCTGCTTTTCACCATTTCCAAACTCATAACTCTCTGCTGCCTAGAAGCACAAATGAAAAGAAAAATATTTTATAACACGCTATAAATACCTTTAAAAATAGTTGAAAATAGTTACATTTAAAAATTAAGTCATCCAAATAGCATACCTCAAATCCTCCAAAGTCATCGTCATCCATTTTTCAACTGGTATCAGAATATAGAAGAAATCTTGATTAAAAAAAAAAAACCAAAAACCAAAAACAAAAAACAGACAAAAAAAAAAAAACCAACATTAAATTGTTATATCCTATTTAGTCACAAAATACCAACAAAAACTCCAAAACCAAAGGTATGGTGTTGGCTTTCAAAGACAAAGCAAGGCAAAAGAAGTCATTGTCACATCATAAGAGCCCAGCAGTATGAAGTAACACAAAGCTCTACGCTGCAGGAATATGGCTATATTTCATTGGCCAGCCTCATAAGAGGAATGTGCTGATATTATGATCAACTAGAAGTCAAATGACAAAATGACTCATGTATTTGTTCTCCAGTTATAGGATAGATGAGTAGAGACCTTTCACTTGAATAAAACTGCTACGTAGCTCATCTATGTGCTCTTCATAACCTCATCACCTACTCATTTGGAAATGAGTAGTCAGTCTTTCATTCAAGTACTCCTCTTCACAGGTTACCTGAAGTCTTCCTAATTTACAAGTTCTTCAAAAGATCAAGAGACCTCAATAAAACCTTTTTCACATAGAAGATGCAAGGGCTAGGACTACAAGATGTCTCTTAAAAAGCAATTTTTATTTATCAACATAATTGAAAACATTGTGTGTTTTATGATAGAATTTTAATATCTTCAAGGGAAAAGATAAGAGCTGCCCGACAGTATTGTCAAAAAACTTTTGAAAGGAAAAATGTAGAAATAGCTTTCCAAGACAGGAAACCAGAAAGATTGTACTTTAAAAGCTGTATTTATTGCCCTCAAGTATGAAACAAACAAGGAAACAAAACAAACAAAAAACCAAACACACAAAATAAAAGCAAACACACAAAGCAGTCAAGGCAGTAGGATTTATGACCGTCAGATTCCAAAATGAAGACTTCATTAGTAATGAAAACAATCCAATTTAATGCAGTCGCAATATACCATGTACTTCATAGTTCTCTCTTTATGATTTAAAATATAAACATATTTTCCATTGTTAAATTGCTTTTCCAAATCAGCACTGTGATTAAATCGGAAAAGATTTCCTGCTTTTCCCATCTCTTAGCTGTCTGGCAACATCAGCACAAACTGCAACTTAGACTGTGGTGAATTTCTGGAAATTTTTCTGCTACCACAGAGGTCCTTCCCTAGGTTTCATGGAGGGACTGATTTAGATTTTACAAACTGATCAGCATTTTTGAGTTGTAGCCCTGAATTCTGTGGCATTTTCATATATTTATAGTTAAACTGCAGTTCTTTTTAAAAAAATGCAGGATAGGTTACTCAGCTAATGAAAGTAATTCAAGATATACAAGGCTGTTTAAACAAAGGTATTATATAGTATTTAAAAAGAAAAATATCTTTCTGACATACGAGAGAAGGATGATCCAAAAAAAACTTTAAGTTTTATAGAATGCAAAAGTGTTCATAAAGTTAAGTGACTTCAGTTAAAATAGACTTTAGGCTAGAGAAACTTTTGTTACTGTGAAAGCACATACTCAGAAAAAGAATTCAAAGGGTTTGGAGGAAATCCCCAAATTCAAGTATTAGAATCTCAGGAGACACTTGCAGCTGATATCCACTGCTGAAAATCACTGCCAAGAAATACTTCACTTCAATCACATCTTCCAAAGTTTAACAAATTAATTTCCAAGTTCTGATTGATGAATTTCATTTAAACTGCCACTATCACAGTGTAAGCACACAGAACTGGATAAATTATTGTCCAATATTTGCATGCGGTAAAAGAACTAAATATCTTTTTACTGCAAGGGGTTTCGTGCTGTTTTATTTCTTAAGAAAGAAATAACATAGTTGGGTATCTTTTGTTATTTATAGTATCAATGTCAGCCTTAACTAGTCAAACATTCATGCATTCCATTAACATTCAGCACTTGAATATATAACTCAAAAAATAACACATGCTAACACAACTAATAGCAAAGGAATTTGTATAGACAGAACACTGCAGACAGCAGTGTGCAAACAAGCGAGAACTCAACATATTCATGCTCCCTACTATTAAATGCCATTTATAACAGACAGGTGATTTATATAGGTACTACAAATTGCAGCATTTAAGAAAAAAATCAGAGCAGTCAGTCGGAGAAAGGCAGGCTTTTGAAAGGCAAAAAGATGTTTTAGCTATACACTATGCATCTATCATCAGCTCCTACCGACTTTACCCAAAGTTACTTCAAAGAACAGCAACAGATTTTCTTCCCAAAAAGTAAGACTTTAATCCCATCATCTCAGAACTGGTTATGTCTCAGCCAGAGAAAGTATATTCCATATTCAGCACTGTGTATCAAAAAATCAAACTGGAACAAGTCCAGTGGAGTGCAACAGGACTTAAAGCAATATTGGAAAGGCATGTTAAAAATCATAGCATCATAGAATCAAATATGACATATTTGAAAAATCATGGCAGTCAGGTGAAGTTCCCAACAACTGGAAAAAGGGAAATACGACCCCCATTTTCAAGAAGTGGGAAAAGGATGACCCAGGGAACTACAGACCAGTCAGCCTCACCTCTGTGCCTGGCAAAATCTTGGAGCAGATTCTCCTGGAAGGCATGCTGAGGCACATGAAAAACAACAAGGTGGTTGGTGACAGCCAGCATGGCTTCACTAAGGGGAAATCCCGCCTGACCAATTTGGTGGCCTTCTATGATGGGGTTATGGAACTGATGGACAGGGGCAGAGCAGCTGACGTCATCTACCTGGACTTGTGCAAAGCGTTTGACACTGTCTCACATGACATCCTTGTCTCTAAATTGGAGAGACATCAATTTGGTAGGTGGACCACTCAGTGGATAAAGAACTGGCTGGATGGCCATATGCAAAGAGTTGCGGAGAATGGCTTAGTGTCCAGCTGGAGACCAGTAACGAGTGGTGTCCCTCAGGGATCAGTGCCGGGACCGGTCTTGTTCGACATCTTTGTCGGTGACATGGACAGTGGGATTGAGTGCGCCCTCAGCAATTTTGCCAATGACACCAAGCTCTGCAGCTCAGTCGATACATTGAATGGAAAGAATGCCATCCAGAGGGACCCTGACACACTTGTGAGGTGGGCCAATGCCAACCTGATGAAGTTTAACCATGACAAGCGCAAGGTGCTACACCTGGGTCAGAGCAATACCAGGCACAGCTACAGGTTGGGCAGAGAAGAGATTCAGAGCAGTCCTGCAGAGAAGGACTTGGGGGTGTTAGTCGATGAAAAAATGAACATGAACCACCAGTGTGCGCTTGCAGCCCAGAAAGCCAACCGTATCCTGGGCTGCATCAAAAGGAGCATGACCAGCAGGTCGAGGGAGGTGATCCTGCCCCTCTACTCTGCTCTCCTGAGACCTCACTTGGGGTATTGTGTGCAGTTCTGGTGTCCTCAACAGAAAAAGGGTGTGGAACTGTTGGAACAAGTCCAGAGGAGGTCCACGAGGATGATCAGGGGACTGGAGCACCTCCCGTATGAAGATAGGTTGAGAAAGTTAGGGCTGTTCAGCCTGGAGAAGAGAAAGCTGTGTGGAGACCTCACTGAATTCCTCGAGTATCTGAAGAGCAGTTATAAGGATGCTTGGGAGGGACTCTTCATTAGGGACTGTAGGGATAGGAGAAGGAGTAACGTGTTAAACGTAAACAGGGGAAGTTTAGATTGGCTATAAGGAAGAAGCTCTTACTTTAAGAGCAGTGAGGCAGTGGAATGGGTTGCCCAGGGAAGCTGTGAATGGCTCCATCCCTGGTGATGTTCAAGACCAGGTTGGACAGAGCCTTGGGTGACACGGTTTAGTGTGAGGTGTCCCTGCTCATGGCAGGGGGGTTGGAACTAGATGATCTTAAGGTCCGTAACAATCCTAACTATTCTATGGTTCTATGAATCAACTAGGTTGAAAAATACCTTTAAATGGAGAGACTTTTTAAAAAGAACATAGATGAAATACGAAAAACAATATTCTAAGAAGTGATTAACTACTTTCATTTATCATCAAATACAGCACTGACAGAAGGCAGTAAAAGACAGAAGCCTCTGTAGGCAAAATGTATGTCAAATACCAGTGAGTATTTCCAGGAAATCCTGGAAGAAAATTTATAAGAACCCATGTATACATGAAATAGATGTAACTTTTAATAGAGAAAAAGCGCTTGGGGCAGAAGAAAAAATGGAGAAGAACCTGTTACTGATTCCATCATCTTTGTTACTACATTGCATATACATTTTTTCTAAGTCTGATAATGACCACTAAAGTATTTTGACCTAAGATTACTGTAATCCACAAATTTTAAGACATTTCATGGCTGTAATAACATGATTAATACATTAATTATTCCATATATCATTTAAATAGAAGAAGAGAAACAGACTCCTAGTTATGTCTCAGGAGTATCAATAATGTTTTCTTGTCTAGCTGCTAATCCTTTAATTTCCAGTTCTTCAGCTAAGTGATTGTCAACCAGCTAGGAAGAACTATTTGCTATCTGTGTATGCATAATATATCTTCATACATGCACACATACCTCTGTTTTCAAAGACAAAGCTAAGTTTCTAGTCCATCAAAAAGAAATCCTGACTGTTTGCATGCTTTGTTTGCTGTAAACAGGCAAACTTATGTATCATAAGTAAGCAAGCAGGCAGCAAATTAGGACAGAAGGCATGTTTAAGTCCTGAGGGATGCACTCAAAAACTCAAAGGCTGAAGTGTTCTCTTCAAAGATTATTAGTGCAAGAGCTCTTACTAGATGACTTTCCCAAAAGATATTTCTTCTTGGATAAAAAGGGAGCTTTCTGCAGGGATAAGGGAACAGGGCCACATCAAGGTTTTAAGAACTATTTGGAAAGAAATTGATAAGTTTAGTTTTAGTTAGGAGTCTTTCACAGCCCTCAGAAGTACGTGTACATTCAGCTCTGAAAATTGTTTGAATAATTTGTTATAAACTTAACTGGTAACAATGCTGAATTCCACCCCTTATTCTGGTGATGGATGCAGTTCTGGTATTAGTAAACAGCAGCAATAGCTTAACACCTCAGACAGCACTGCAACAATTTTGGAAACAGCATTTTTTAATCACTCATCTATTCCAAGACAGGTAATCACACCATTTTCCTCACAGACTAGGAACGTTATTTGTAGTACCAGAATAGGAAAGAATACATTAAGTGCTAACAATCTTCAGAAGGATTTAAGAAATAACACAAGAGGACAAAAACAACCCACACAGTCTTACTATGACTAAATGTGGTCTCTCAAAATATGTCTGATACTAGAATTAAGTAACTGCAAAATTGGGCAACAAGAAATCAACCTCAAAATTACAAAGTTATGCTTGGAAAAGACACAGTAGGTCATCAAGCCCAGCCCATTTCCAAAACGCTATAGTTCTCAAGACATCCATGTCCTAAAATGCTGGAGAAGCTCTCCAGTCACACTCTTGTGAAAAGAAGAAAACTTCTCATGGGTTACAAATACATAAGACACTGCATTTTCAGTGGATCTTATCAACAAGTTTATATTCATCAGATCACAGAATAATTTAGGCCAGAATTCAGGGCAGCAGGTCATCTAATCCAAGCTCAAAGCAGGTTCAGCGCTGCATTCAGATCAGGTTGCTCAAGCCTTTCTTCTGTATGACTGATAATAATGCATGATGAATGTATTCAAACACAGATAGTTGTGCATATCTAAGATGCCTGCAAGCTTTCCTACATAAAACTCAGTCATCAAACCCTGACCATCAGATTAACATAGGCCACAAGAACTTTTGTGAAATGCACCTACCTAACAGACATATCAAGATCTTTTGTCAAAACTGTAGGCTCCAAAAAAGCCAAGTTAACTATCAGTTTTAAAAATAAAACACGATGACATAAAAGTCACCATTTAAGAAGCATATATACTGGTAATACCTCTGTGAAAAAGGGCAGAAAGGATGATAAATTCCTTTATCACAAAGTTCTAACCAGCTAAGTCATTCAATAAAAATTGTTGATTACAGAATACACGTATCTTATAAGATACATAACCCAAAAAGAGACAAGAATATGAATGCACAGCATAATGGAAACTAAAATAAATTTAGAGCATCTGTAAGATTAAAAAAAAAAAAAAAAAACAGAACAAAAAAACAAAAAAAAATCCCCACAAACCAAACAAACCAAACAACATAGATTTCTCACTTTACCCCTTCTTGAGATCTCAGCACTAAAAGTAGCCTGTTTAATAACATGTAGATGATAAACAGAGGAATACTTTTCGTCATATGGCCAAGAATTCAGTGGCATGAAAAACTATACAAAGATAACTGAAGATCACTGTCAAAACAAAAGTGAACAATAGCTACAGGCAGATTTTGGTTTGGGTTTTGCTTGTTTGTTTGTTTTGTTTTTTGAGATTGAGGAATTCTAACTTCCCTTCCCAGCGGCAAATCTAAATTCTTCTACTGTATCTGTCAGGTATTATTTTCAAAAATGGTAGTTATAATGAGGTACTAAAATGTAGGTGCTTTTTATTTATTTTTTTCCCCCAAAAACTATGAAAAAATATGATGCAGTAATTCTCAATCCTTCAAACCAATGTAGAGTTCAATCATTTTAGTGTTTTATTATTGTACCAATTCTGCAATTTCCCTCATAGCAGTATCTTGTTTGCAATGAACATCTTCTACAGACTTTTTTTTAATTATTATTAAAGCAGCTGACAATTCAATAAAATTGAATGCAGAATTTTCCTACAGAGATAGCATGATCCATGTGGCTCACATTCACTTAGTGGTTTGTTATTTAACGAGGAGTCTCAACACTTGTAACGGAAAAAGTAGTCTGTATTAGTTTTTAAAGGGAAAGCTCTTTAACAGCTCCTAAATTCGGCATTACATTTCCAGCATTTATCATCTGTATCTAACAAGGAATGTATGCAATTGAGCAAAGGCTAACATCACAAGACCATGAAGACATGAAACCAGAGGGAAATTTAGAACTGTCTTTCAGTCTGGAAAATTAGACTGCGCTAGTAATTACAATAAACATGATCTTAAAAAAATATCTTTGAAGTAACAAAATTAACACAAGACTTCCATAAGAAATAGTTTCTGCGAAAGCCATAATAAATTTGTTACATAAGAAATAAGGCTAATTTTTTCCTCAGAAATACCTCAAATATTAACAAATACACTACTTGACGTGGAGTGCTTATTAATGAACATTAGATAAGCTATAATTTTTTGATGAGCTATCTATAAGACTTCTGGCAGAAACCAAAGGTAAACAAAACGCAGACCTTTTAAGAATAGAAATACAAACTTTTAATTATTTCAGAGAATGAAGTGCTCAAATAGATTTGGAAATTGAATTAAGTTTTCCACTATTAGAAAGTGAGAGGGGTGTATAATGATTCTTAAATTTTGGTTTGAGTTCTGTTGGAGTGAGTTGGGTTAAAGTAATTTTTAACCACAATACCAGGCAAACACAGCTTCAAAATTTTAAGAAAAAGGAGAAAAATAGATACTTTGGAAAACATTGTTCTATTTAACATTATTTGAACCAATGAAGTGTCGCCAAAGGCATATAGCATCCACATCTCTCCATTTTAGGAGATGCAAACTTTGATTTTACACTACATCAGAAAAAAGAAAGCCTAGTTTTATTTTTTTTCCTTCAAGTAGACAACCTAAGACCTTGTAGAAGACAATACCACCACAGAAGTTCAAGGCCTATAAGCCCTACTTCTATCATGAGGCATTACCAAAATGCCCATGTTCTCCATCACATTACAGTGTGTATTCAGTCATATAATTGGACATAGAATCATAAAACCATAGAATAGTTAGGGTTAGAAAGGACCTTAAGACCATCTAGTTCCAACCCCCCTGCCAGGGCCAGGGACACCTCCCACCAAACCATGCCACACAAGGCTATGTCCAATCCAGCCTTGGACACCGCCAGCGATACAGCATTCACAACTTCCCTGGGCAATCCATTCCAGTGCCTCACCACCCTTACAGTAAAGAATTTCTTCCTCATAGCCAATCTAAACTTCCCCTGTTTAAGTTTGAACCCGTGACCCCTGGTCCTATCACTACAGTTCCTAATGAAGAGTCCCTCCCCAGCATCCCTATAGGCCCCCTTCAGATACTGGAAGGCTGCTATGAGGTCTCCACACAGCCTTCTCTTCTCCAGGCTGAACAGCCCCAACTTTCTCAGCCTATTTTCATAAAGGCGGGGCTCCAGTCCCCTGATCATCCTCGTGGACCTCCTCTGGACTTGTTCCAACAGTTCCACACCCTTTTTCTGTTGAGGACACCAGAACTGCACACAATACTCCAAGTGAGGTCTCAGGAGAGCAGAGTAGAGGGGCAGGATCACCTCCCTGGACCTGCTGGTCATGCTCCTTTTGATGCAGCCCAGGATACGGTTGGCTTTCTGGGCTGCAAGCGCACACTGGTGGTTCATGTTCATTTTTTCATCGACTAACACCCCCAAGTCCTTCTCTGCAGGACTGCTCTGAATCTCTTCTCTGCCCAACCTGTAGCTGTGCCTGGTATTGCTCTGACCCAGGTGTAGCACCTTGCGCTTGTCATGGTTAAACTTCATCAGGTTGGCACTGGCCCACCTCACAAGTGTGTCAAGGTCCCTCTGGATGGCATTCTTTCCATTCAATGTATCGACTGAGCTGCAGAGCTTGGTGTCATTGGCAAAATTGCTGAGGGCGCACTCAATCCCACTGTCCATGTCACCGACAAAGATGTTGAACAAGATGGATCCCAACACCGACCCCTGAGGGACACCACTCGCTACTGGCCTCCAGCTGGATATTGAGCCATTGACTGCAACTCTTTGCATATGGCCATCCAGCCAGTTCTTTATCCACTGAGTGGTCCACCTATCAAATTGATGTCTCTCCAATTTAGAGACAAGGATGTCATGTGAGACAGTGTCAAACGCTTTACACAAGTCCAGGGAGATGACATCAACTGCTCTGCTCCTGTCCATCAGTTCTATAGCCCCATCATAGAAGGCCACCAAATTGGTCAGGCGGGATTTCCCCTTAGTGAAGCCATGCTGGCTGTCACCAACTACCTTGCTGTTTTTCATTTGGCTCAGCATGCCTTCCAGGAGAATCCGCTCCAAGATTTTGCCAGGCACAGAGGTGAGGCTGACTGGTCTGTAGTTCCCTGGCTCATCCATTTTCCCCTTCTTGAAAATGAGGGTTATATTTCCCTTTTTCCAGTCATCAGGAACTTCACCTGACTGCCATGATTTTTCAAATATGATGGGCAGTGGCTTAGCAACTTCATTAACCAGCTCCTTCAGGACCCGCGGATGGATTTCATCAGCTCCCATGGACTTGTGCAAGTTCAGGTTCTTACGATGGTCTCAAACCAGATCCTCCCCTACAGTGGGTCTAGGGTCTTCATTCTCACTGTCCCTGCGTCTGCCTTCCAAGACTTGGATGGTGTGGTCAGAGCATTTGTTGGTGAAGACTGAGGCAAAGAAGTCATTAAGAACCTCAGCCTTCTCCAAATCCAGTGTAGCCAGTTCTCCTGATAGCTTCCGGAGGGGGCCCACATTGTCCCTGGTCTTTTATTCGCTATGTACCTATAGAATCCCTTCCTGTTATCTTTCACATCCCTAGCCAGGTTTAATTCTAAGTGGGCCTTAGCTTTCGTAACCTGGTCTCTAGCTTCCCAGACAACATCCCTGTCTTCTTCCCAGGCCACCTGTCCTTGCTTCCACCTTTTATAAGCCTCTTTCTCCTTCGAGTTTTCCTCAGCAGCTCCTTATCCAAGGAGGTCTCCTGGCCTTCCTGCAGCACTTCCTTCTAGTTGGGATGTATAACTCCTGAGCTTGTAGTAGGTGATCCTTGAATATCAACCAAGAGTCTTGGGCCCCCCTTCCCTCCAGGGCTATATCCCATGGAACCTTAGTGAGCAGGTTCCTGAAGAGGCCAAATTCTGCTCTCTTGAAGTCCAGGTCAGTGAGCTTGCTGCACGCTCTTCTCACTGTCCCGAGGATCTCAAATTTGACCATCTCATGATCGCTGCAATCAAAGCTGCCCTGGTGCATCACATTTCCAACCAGCCCTTCCCTGTTGGTGAGGACAAGGTCAAGCATGGCACTTCTCCTTGTCGGCTCCTCTATTACGTGCAGAAGGAAGCTGTCTTCCACGCAATTGAGGAACCTCCTGGATTGCTTGTGCCGGGCCGTACCATCACTCCAACAGATATCAGGGTGGCTGAAGTCCCCCATGAGAACAAGGGCCTGCGAGCGTGAGGCTGTTCCTATCTGTCTATAGAGCGCTTCATCCACCGAGTCCTCTTGGTCAGGCGGTCTGTAACAGATCCCCACAGTAATGTCTCCCATCGCTGTTCTCCATTTAACCCTGACCCACAAACTCTATATTGACTGCTCACCCATCCCCAGACAGAGTTCCATACTCTCCAGCCTATCCCTAACATAAATAGCAACTCCTCCTCCCCACCTACCGGGCCTGTCTTTCATAAAGAGCCTGTAACCTTCTATTCTAACACACCAGTCATAGGAGCCATCCCACCATGTTTCTGTGATGCCTATGATATCATACCCCAAAAGACGTGCACACATCTCTAATTCCTCGTTTGTTCCTGTCATGGGTTCAGCAGTAGCAGTCATTTTTCTCCTTCCTAGTAGCTGGTGCAGTGCTGTGTTTTCGACTTTCGGCCTGGGAACAGCGCTGATAACACCAAGAGGGGGAGTGAGTATGTGGGCTGCGTGATTTACAGCTTAAACCGCGACAGTTCCCCATGCAACAGGCATTTGTATAGAGACATCTGAGCCAAGCTCCAGTTGAAGCCGGCTCATTGGCTGGAGCAGCTGCAATATCTCTACATTGCTCTGAACGTTTACTATAGGTGTTTGCAACTGACTGGGTGTGTTGGGATGGAATGATGCCCCCCTCCCCCAATACATCTAGTTTAAAGCATCCTTGACCAGTCTGGCAAGCCTCCTACCAAATCCACTCTTCCCTTTCTTTGTCAGACCAGCTCCACCAGCCCCCAGTAGACCTGGCCTCCTAAATTGAGTCCCATTTTCAAGGTACCAAAACCCCTGACTACAGCACCACCCTTCTAACCATTTATTAACCTGGCCAATCCTCCTAGCCTTTTTGAGGTCCTCCCCTTTATCCTGGAGAATTGACAAAAAGACAATCTGAGCTCCAGAGCCCCTAACCACCTCTCCCAGAGCTCTGTAGTCCTTCTTTATGTTCTTCGGGCTACTGCTCTCTGTATCAGTAGCACCCACATGGATCACCAGAAGTGGGTAATAGTCAGTGGGACCAACTAGAGCAGGCAGCCTCTCTGCAACCTCCTTGATCCGAGCTGCTGGTAGGGAACACACCTTCCTTAAGACTGGGTCAGGCTGACAGATGGGTGCCTCTGTTCCTTTCAGAGTAGAGTCCCCTACTAGTACGTCCCGCTGCTTTTTCCTGGCAGCACCAGTAGTGACCTTCTTTACCAGTGCATCAGCCGGTTGTTCCTGGTGGGAGTGTGGTTCCTCATCAGCCCCCTGCAGGACATGTGGAAATCCTCACCACCATGAAGCAGTATGCCTTTGAGCTCACATAATGAAAGGCACAATAATATGGCAGTTAGTTAGTACCTGTATTTGAACACTCAACAGAAAGCCCAATCACCCACTAAAGAAGAGACTTCAAGGTTATAGGGAAAAAGAAAAAGAACACAGAACACATCACAGTAATTTTGTCCTGGAAAGTGAGGCTGGCTCATTTAGTCTGGAGAAACAGAGGCTCAGGTGAGTCCTTACTGTTCTCCACAACTATCCAAAAGGAGGTTGTAGGAAGGTGGGTGTTGGTCTCTTCTCCCAAGTAGCAAGTGCTAGAGCAAGAAGAAATGGCCTCAAGTTGCACCAGGGAGGTTTAGACTGGATATTAAGAACATTTCTTCACCAAAAAGGTTGCCACATATTGGAACAGGCTGCCCAGTGAAGTGTCCGAGTCACCATCCCTAGAGGTATCTAAAAGACATGTAGGATCCAGGTCCTTTACGAAGCATGTAAGATTCTATGCCCTATGATACCGTATTTTCCCACTTTGATTTTAAAAAAACATTTTTAGAAGAACAATTACAGCATATGATTAGACACTAACATGCCTTTTATAAGCATCACAAAGCTGGCAAGACTTTCAGCAACTGCATAAAATCACAAAACAAATCTTCAGCTGGATATAGTCTTTATTTTAAAAAAAATGTAACAGAAATATTCTTTACAAATCATTTCTTCAACTGAATAGTACTTAACTAATATGAGAAAAAAATCTCCAAAATTCCACAAAAGTATGGAAATAACCTGTAAAATCAATTCCACAAAAAATTTGTGGTTTAGCACTCATGGGCCCTCCCTTTCACCATCCACTTTTAACTTTCCTAGACAGTGCTTAAAGGGGTAAAAAGCAGAAACTACCTTTCACTCATTGTTACTAAACTCTACACACATATAAGATCACCAAACACGCAGTGTGCATTTATGTATAAGAAAGAATGAACACAAATTGTGAGAAACATGCTTTCTCCTAGATCAATAAAAAGGTGTGACCCTTAGGCCAACATCTAAAATACTACTCTGCATGTGATTCAAAAATAATTGCAGAGGTTGACTTCCAAGTATTTCCTGAGGTAGAGATCTACCACATGCATGAACCATTTTTGTCTCTATACCAGACCGCAACCCATGGACCACATGAGGATTCCATGTGTAACCATAAGTACTTAGAGGATAGAATCGCTCAGAAGGAAAGACCTTGCAAGTACCACAGTGGTACTTTTAGCACATATTTTCAATTAAAAGGTCTGTATGCTTTGGCTTCCAAATGTCTTGGTCGCCAAGATCTATCTATGGCCATGAAAAAGAAAATAAATCTCTAACAAGACAAACATGGATTTAATTACTCATCTCAAGTGGCAAACTTCTAGAATTATATTAACACACATACTTCTTGACTGAGGATCTTTTCTGCATTTTTGCCCATGATTCTTTGTCAGTGACTCCCAACTTAAAAAATTTAAGAATTAAAGTATTAAATTAAATTTAAAAATACCATTTTTTTCATTCTAGATCTTCAAAGATGAACTAAAACCTTACCAACCCCAGCACAATTATGCTGTTACAATATTATTCAGCTTCTTTCTCTGTCACCAGTATCTATAGACTTAATTCTAACAACTTCCATAAGTCAAGATTTTACAGAAAGTCCTTCCAAAGTCTTTAGTCTTCACCATGACTGGTTTCTCATGGTCACAACATGGACAGATTAGCTTTTGTTCCATTATAAAAATAAAGAATCACAGTTAATTTTTAGGTTTCTGTCATGTCTCTATCACAGATATCTTTCTACTTCAAAATTCACACACTTTTACAAAACATACATAGAATCATAGAATATTTTGGGTTGGAAAGGACCTTAAGATCATCTAGTTCCAACCCCCCTGCCAGGGGCCTGCTGTGAGAAGTCTGACAAAGCTGATAGAATTCAAACATGTGCTTTCTGGAGAAAAAGCTTCTCCCCTCACCAAGCCTTCTCCCTTCCCTATTTACCCCCTATAATTATCAGTATCAAGTCCAGACCAAAAATCTCTGCAAGTCCAATTCAGATTCATTTACAGGGTTCTGATTATCATCAGTGTGTGTTCAACAAAAAAAGTTTAGAAAAGCAGATTTCTCATCCATTAACTAGGTCACAAACATAAGACATCAATGAACCTGCTAATGCTCAAGCAAAAGTGACCCCAGTAGGCTAAAAACTCCCATTCTTAACATATCATTAATTGAACTAGAGACCATAAAACTGGATGCTGTTTTCTAAAAGACAGAGCCAGGCTGGTCTCACAGTTGCACAGGGATTACGGCAAGATCCATTGAACAGAAGTTGGAATACTGAAAATTCAGACCAAATACTGGAACACTACAGACACTGTGGACTTTTCATCCCTGAAGATACTCAGAAATCAACTAGAAAGGGTTCCGAGCCACGTACACTAGTCAGACCTGCTTCACGCAGAGGTTTGGATTAGAAAACCTCCAGCTGTCCCTTCCATGCATGGTCTATGATTCAATGATTTGTTTTATCCAGAATAGTAAAAAATCCAAACAAACCAAAACCAAAAGAACAAAAATCCTAAACCAAATGAACCACAAACTCTGGAATCTTAGTAGCAGAGGCTGTAAAAAGTGAATCCACCTTTGAGACTGTTCTTCAGTTGAACTGTACTAATAATTACCAACATCTGTCCAGGATCATTTTAGGTTTGCTTATGACAAATGAATCAACTTCATAAGAGAAGCATTATAAGTACCTCCAGGAATCTTCACTGCTGCAGGAGGGACAAAATCAGCAAAACCCCAATGAAATACTTTCATCATGAATTCAAAGAAAACATGACTTACATAAATCTCTTTCTAGAAGATGTTTCTTGAAGAAGGCTGTGGTGCACTTTCAGCATTAAAAAAATCTTGACAAAAAAGAAAGATTGCATTGGGATGCTTTCTTGGAAGTAGTAGAAAACTGCTAATTCATTAATTTGTTCAAAACCCTTCTTAAAAATCATTACATTTCATGATTTGACGTGAATATGGCAAGTCTAACATTTCATAGCTTCTTGAGCCAGTTTCGCTAATCTCAGTCAGTATCTCTTGGCCTTGATCTGCTGTTTCGTACTTCCCTCTCAAGACAAGTGTTAGATCATCCATTCCAGACAGCTCATGCAACTGAACTGCTTGATCTTTCATATGGCTTGATTTTTACATAGTGCTTATTCATATAACACAATCTTTTTACTTAGAAGAAATGAATGGTATAGAAACATCCATTTTTAAGGGCTTGGGAATGCTAGGACAAACAGTGGTCTTTCTTCTATGGTCCATGTTTGATAGCTTAAGAAACAAAGGGTTTAAAAGTAAAATAGAAGGGTCATAGCTATTTCAAATGCATTTCCACTTAAAATATTATTAAGTTTCAACAGACTAACAGTCGAAATATTCTGCTTCGCTATTCTTTTCTGTTAATATCCACAGTTCCTAAATGTAATCAGTTCCTTTTACTTGCAAATCAAACTAATGCGTTCTATTAGAATTTAGAAAGAGGCATCTGTATGCATGGAGAAGCTTTCAAAAATTAAAACCCACCAAGTTCTGTCTCAAGTGAACTTTATAATAGAATTGGGTACCTGAAAATAGGTTTGGCACAATCTTTGAAACAGTTGGAGCATCACAGCAACACAATATGAAAGCATAAACATCGATTTTTGAATACACGCTCATATGGATGTGTGGAAACCTGTACAAATAAATGTCATTAATAAAAGAATGCTCAAGTCCCTGCATATTAAGAAGGAACTTATCCTTTATAGAAAAACTTTTTTTTTTTTTATAAATGACAACCAGGATAATACTAGATTTTTGGCATAATGCCCTGCCTCAGAAACTGAGGTGTGGAGTGAACCATCAATTCTAAGAAGCAACACTACTTCGACTGGAAAAAGAATCCTTCATATAAAAACAAATAAATAAACAAAAAAAATCTTAAAATTCAGTACATCACCTTGATACATAGTTAAAATGAGGCTTTTTCCCTTAATGAAAAATAAAATTGTAAAGGTCCAAATATAAAGGATGCTCAGTAAACCTAGTAGTTAAATATTATGACAGATATATTGCTTTCCTTCACCTTGCGCATTGACAGTTTGCAAAACCTGTAAAATGTCAGAATTTAGATAAAATTATTCTATCTTTATGTTAGAAAAGCTGACAGGTGACCATGGATACGTGCACATGGTAACTCAATTAAGGAAAACAGGATGTGATACCAACTGTACTAAATAATTTCTTTATTATTGCTGTATGTCTCCTAATAGATAGGAAAACTCACTTTTCCAACTAATAGAACTCCTTCCCGTCAGCTTCCTCAAAACCCTGCAAGTGCTATACTTCTCATAGGGAAAGGGTACTAATTTGAGGCAAGAAAAAGATATCAATCTATTCCTCTGAAACAAGACAAGTCCCTTGTTTAGAAGCTCTGGATATACTATTAGAGGAAGAAAAGACCAGGCATTGCTCCCTCACACGAAAAATAATGCATCATCATTGTAACTTTTTCTTCCTTTGCTAACACTTGAAGACTTGAAGACTTTTTTTTTTCTCTCACAAATCAAGTAGATGAAGTTGATTTTTCATGCTTTTCTAAAGAGATGGCTCAACTCATGGAGAAGCAACTCAAGATGTGATTTTAAATTAATTTTCATATGATTCTTACAAAGCAAACTGGAAAGGTTTCACATCGCCCAGCTCCCAACCCTTAGACAAATAAAATGAAAATGCTAATTTGCTTTCCAACAGAAAACATTGCAGCCAGAACATCTGTGCATTTTCACTTTTTTCTTCTTCCTTTTTGGTCTCCTCCTAAGCAGGTAACACAAGACTTTTATCACATGACCAAGTGGATATTATAATAATTATATGTTAATAATAATAACATAACATAATTATATGTTATCTGTTGCAATCAAGAAAAACATATGGAAGAAGTTGATCATCACTGACGCCTTTGTAATATGATGAGGAAGCTGGGAACAGAAATCATAAATCAGGCTAGAATGAAAATGGGATTAGGGCTCAACACCTAAATCCTTTTCAATCAGAACATACTGCTTTAAAATAATTTCTCCAAGTTGATTCTCTATACTTACTATGAATTTCTAGAATACTCTTCCAGTACCAAAGCTTTTGACCCAGATGGGTAGGCACCTCTGAGCTCATTTCATAAAGAGCAAGGTATTTTCCAAGAGGTCCCATATTCAGCAAGTTATCAGGACATTTAAGTAATTTAAGTACCAAGTACATGATGAGGGCATTGATATCAAAAACATCACTTATCAGTTAACAATTAAGTAACAACTGTCTCTCATTCAAGAGGAGTTAAACTCCCTCCACCCCCAAACAGACAACATACCAACCAGATTCTCCACCCATCCTATAATCCATTCAGTTTTGTCTCCTTCCCTAGCTAACCTATGAAGCTAGGCAGAAAGCATGTGAAGCATGTCATAGAAACACAGACCCAACGATTTTATTTCCTGAGATCTGCACTTCTCCTTAGCAGTTAAATAACATCATATAACAAGGCTAAGCAAGAGAAATAGAAGAAAAAAAAAAACCCACAACCAAAAAACCAACACGTATTTTGCTATGCCACTAAGACAACATTGATCACCTTCAAAATGTCTCTGCCTTCCGTAGTACTTCTCTCTGCAGCAATGATGGCATTGCTGGCAATATGGTATTAGAGGAGTAAGAATATCCACCCCCAAAATTACACTAGCATGCACACACACAAGCCCCAGATAATTCATAAAACATACATTGCCTCACAGCTAAGATGCAGAATAAATTGCATGCACAAAGTCTACGAAGTATAGGTAATGTATACTGCCAAACCTCCATTCATCACAACTTGTACCTAATCCAAAATGCTCCACATCTTCCCAGTCTAACAGAAACTAATTGCTCTTTCTCTCATGTAATTTATTTTAAATCACAATTTTGTATATCCTCAGTGACGTTTGTGAACTGGAAATACATGCACGTTTAATGGGTATTTATTCTGAAGGATAAAATGACCATGCATGTAGAATACATATACCAGAACAAACTAATCATCAAATCAGAGAAGCATAGAACAGTTTGGGCTGGAAGGGACCTTAAAGCTCATCTAGTTCCAACCCCCTGCCATGGGCAGAGACACCTTCCATTAGATTAGCTTGCCCAAAGGCCCATCCAATCGAGCCTTCTCTGGGCAACCTGCTGCAGTGTCTCACCACTCTCACAGTAAAGAATTTCTTCCCAATATCTAGTTTAAATCTCCCCTTTTTCAGATTAAAGCCATTCCCCCTTGTCCTGTCATTACATGCCTTTGTAAAAAGTCACTCTCCAGATTTCTTGTAGGCCCCCTTTAGGTATTGGAAGAGTGTTATAAGGTCTTCCCTATAACAAACTATAGTGGCCATTTTTATATATATATATATATATATACACACGTAGGGAGCATCTATATAATATACTTGAGATTTCATGGAATTATTTAAGTTAACAAGGACCTTATGCAGTCATACAGCTTCATAGCTTTTGAATCCAGCACTGTTTAAAGAGAACTACTGAAATTTATCCAAAAATTACTATGCGGAAGCAATCCCTTCCGGCAACACTGACAAAACACGCAGAACACTCAGATCCTAAAGAGTAAACTATGGGTAAGAGTAAGACGTCTTTTAACTACATTAATTATTGGGCAATTACGTATTTAGTCAGCAAACTTCTCAATGAAGACAAGTTTGCTTGACTAAAGTCTGCAAGAAAAAGCTTGAATATTTGAATAATAACCATTAGTACTCTCTACCTACATTCAACAATAACACTAAAAAACCCAATGCATTAAACAATTTAAAGTTTCAGGTAATTACTGTAATTTTTTGTAGAGACTTTAAGAAAAGAATTATGCCAATGAACAACTTCAGCTAATCCAGTAATTTTTTAAAAATATCAGTGTTAAAAAAATATTACCAGAAAAATCACAACTATTTTTCTTCGCTCATGATGAGTAGTACATTAGGCTACTTCTGTAATCAAACCACTGTTTTCCCAAGACAAATACTGCTGAGTGCACAACTTATATGGAAAATTATTATCATAAAACATTTCACTAAATAAGAACATAGAAAATCCTTTATTTTTTTTAATCCAAAATGCCAAAGTAATTTTAAGAAATTCAAGCCTGAAGCATTTAATGAGAGAAGCTCAAACACAGCCTGGCCGTCTGTCACCAGAATGCTGAATAGGAGTTGCAGTCTGCCAGAAAACTACAACTAAATTTGACTCTGCAAACTGTTGGTCTCCTTTCACCCTTCCCTCACTTTTGTAGCTTGTGGTTCTATAATTCAAACCAAATGGAGGAACCAGGATTGGATTAATAAGCAAAAACTATATAGTAGCCCCTACTGCAACTAAGAGACTTCCAGTGTTCTATAGTTCATTAGTTTTTCCAATTCTAGATGTTCCATAGTCATTTATAGTTTAAGCAGGTTAAATACAGATATGGACATTTTTCCATGGGATCCAGTGGTGGCATTCAAATAAATACCTTTCATTTTTTTAAAAAAATTAAGACTTTTTTATATTACCTAGACTTCTAAACTAGATACTGTAATCAGATCCCACTGTATTTTACACTTTGATGAAATTTGGAAAACTTAACCATACCTGCTACATGAAGAAAACCATTTAAAATAAAAATGTGTTTTGTTTTACAACTTTGTTAACTTTTTTTAGAAAAATTATTCAGGTACATTAGAAAGATAATAATTTCTGAGTGTGTTTTACATATATCATATAAATCAATTGTAGTAAAGTGACCTAGATTTCTTTTAACTATTTTTGAGCACTCCTGCTACTCAGTATTCTTTACGCAACTTTGATATGCATCCATTTTACTAAAAAATGACATTAATACAGTTCACAATAAATGGATTAAATAACTTCCTAAATCCTTAAACACACTCTGGAATACATTAAGGCAATCAGGAGGTCAGCATTGTTAACAGTGTGAAAAAGTTTTGCAACCTTTTACTGATGAATTCATTTTCTAGACAGTATTACCTTGGCCCCTTTCAAACGCATGACAAAGATGGTTTACTTCTAAAAGTGTGCACTGAAAGTATGAAGGATTTATATTACATATTTTCCATTTGCTATAATTAAAAAAAACCCCAACAAACAAAGCAACAAAGAAAAAAACCCAACTCATATATTTGCTTAACCATGAGTGTATCACTGCAGCAACATACCTGTGTGCATATATATATATATATCTCATGAGACAGAGAGAGCACATGCACTTGTTTTTAGATATCAAAACAAAAAGTATCTATGTATGCCAAAGTCTTTAGAGCCCACAGCCCATTTAAATAAAAGTTTCCAAAAATAAATACAATTTGCCTCTATTTTTGAAATTTTCAGGCACATTAGTTCCTGTCTCTTATCCTTTTAAAGAAAATATGTTTCTAAACCTCTATTGCTCTCTCAACGCTAACAAAAGGCAAGTCAGGCCCCTTTATAAAAGCTAAAGGCAATTCCTGCATGCTTTTGTAAGGATAACTCCACCAAATCTCAGGTACCTTCAAAATCAATAGTTATCTGTATCACACACTTTTTAAACACAAGGAAAAACTAAAGAAAATGTATTCACAGAAATCCTAAAACAGAATCTATTTTTATCTTCTAATATTAAAATGAATCTGATCCTGGAGTATCAATATCTCACTTTACCATTCATCATGCTGTAATTAATACTCAATTTCTGTATGAATAATTTTTAAGTGGACTGTAATTTTTAAATTCAATTTCTGAGAAGCTTTCCACAGTCACTTTATGTTACCATAGTACCATACATTAGTGCTAATCAACTGTGCAAGAATTTGTCCAGAAAAAGAGAAGTAAACCAAACTATTCAGTTTCCCACATAACAGATAGAAACATGAGAAAACCCTGAGAACCCACCAGCAGAACATATCACAGGCCACAAGACTTCTCTGAAAACCAGCATTTCCAACTAAGTACAACTTTTCTTTAATCTACAGTTGATCAGGCCAAGATTCTGATTTTCAGTCCGGCAGCTTAGAAACTAAAAGCATGATGACTGTGGCATGTATATCAGATGGAAACCTCTTTAGAAGCTCTGCATTATGTCAGAAGTTGTACCCCATGGAAAGTCCTTTTAAAAGCTTAACTGGCAAGTGCATGCTGAAATATTTTGTTTTCCATCTAAAGCTACACTAAATTCCAATCCTCAGAGACAGGATTTCCAGTTTATTTCTCTTTATACACACATACGAAACTCAAGAACTGTAACAGAGGAAAGTGTTGTTAAAGTTTTGAAAAAAGAGTAAGCCTAGTGCAAAGAAGTTGACTGTAGGTCTTTTTTCCTCAGAATTTTCTCTTAAAAAAAAAAAAAAAAGAGAAGAAAAATCACTGTCCTGTGAGAAAGAAAAGATATTTAAATGAAAACACAGATATTTAATATAAGAGGATACTAAAACAAATTCAATGCAAAGCAATTCCAATCTGTCTCTCAAACCCAACTCAAGACAAATGAAATGAATTCTAGCGATGTGTTCTGGCAAAGTATTTAATGAGGAAAAATTAAACTGTAAAAAACTACAAGACCAAGTATTGGCAACAGTACACAGAATAACAGAGAGCTTTTACCTACATCCAGCTTATTCAAAAGCCTTAAGGAGACATAGAAGGAACTTAACATTATGTATTACATTACTTAGTATATTTAGCAGTTATTTAGTATACTTATTTTTTTACAAGCTAACAGAACTTCAGACGCAAGAGCATGTACAGAAACCACTGTAAGTAAAAATGTTTTCACGGTACTAGATGAAAAATTTCAAACAGATCAAACTATCATCAGTATTTGCCTAATTATTTGCTCCCTGCACTTGGCATCTCCCACTCTATGAAGACTTCACTGTTATTAAACTAAGGAAAAGACAGGTCTTTCTTATTCTTCTCTTTAAAATCTGTTTTGTTCAAAAGTAGTTTACAAACAAATTATTTTTCTGATTAAATGTAGGCTCTTGCACTGGCAAAATGATTGAACACCACCTTCTTCACCAATCCATTCCTTGAAAGAAATTACACTGTAGCTAAAACTAAAGCAAATGCAATCAGGAACAAGCAGAGCATATAAGCAGTCTGTTGACATATAAGCAATCTGTGGACTTCTTTGGCTCTGAAACATTTGAAAATGAACCATTCCATAGAACCTGTAGTAAAAAAATGAAGAGTGGTGGCTTAAGAATGAATTTAGCTGTTTGTCTTCACTTGCAAAGGGCATCTACTCATATTTACATAGACACCAAGACTGTTTCAAAAGTGCATTCTTAGAATGGACTTCTAAATCAATATTCAAAGCAGTTCAGTTTTGGTTTAGCACTTTTGCAGCTCAATGTGACTCAGTTCGCCATTACCACTGCAAACTGACCTAAGGACTCATTTGTCACACCCACTAAATAACCATTCAGAGCTTTTTCAGAAATCTTAACAGAAAAGCACAACCAGTGCTATTTTCCTTTGTATAAAAAATTAGTTTTGCTGGCCTGGAAAAGAAATGACTAGCAATTAAATAAGCACTATTTTCATGTCCCCTATCTGATTTTCAAATTAGTTTGGTCCCTCAACTATCTACAACAACCTAGCATTACAAAACCATTTCCAAACCTTTGTAACTTTCATATTTTGAAACTTCAAATTTTAACTGCAGCCTAGCACAATTAGTTGGTGTCATCTGTTATTACCCACTCTCTCCCACACACTAATTCTCACAGATAACACTTACTTAACATTCAAATTCACTTTCTTCTCTGATCTAGTCTCTGAATATAAATTTCACTGACCATCATACCAATGGATGTCTTCTAGAAAACAATTAGAACTGTTCATCTCCTCATCCCCTAAAAAGTTTATATATTACTGAGTAACAGTGTCTTTGAAATACCAAAACTGAAGTCTACTGCTGCTTAGAAAGCAGAAAGGCATAAAACACATTTCAAAGGAGCACCAATTGTGCTAGCTTCCCCTCATCAGAGAAGGCTATGCAATTTATTTCTTCCCTTAACTCTTAACTTAGAGGTTTTGAGAACCCAGGATTTTACCTTCCTGAAAAAAAAAAAAATCATTCAAACCAGCCCACTCATCTTCCTCTTCTCTGTTAGCAGTGTCAGTTGCTTTTATATCCCAAGCCCTCTATCAGATGCTCCTAGAGTGCTTCACCAAAAATACACACAAAAAGACATTAAAAATACCAAGTCTCTGACCCAGCTGCTCTTCCACCCAACTGAATGTGTACCAGAGTCTAACGCCTCCACCATACAGAAGTCACTATTTTAAATAATGGTCAAAAAAAAACCCCAAACAAAAATTACCCAAAGATAAAGAACACTGACAGTCAGTCCTGAAATTTTAAATTTATCTTACAGTTCTCTTGCAGACAAAGCAGCATTCTGAACAGAAATGGAAATCATAGGTATGACCTGGTCAGCTCCTCAACCAAAGCTGGACAGAATTTGGACCACTGATTCCGAAGTGATGACTCTGAACCCCCATCACTATGTCCCCAAGGCATTCTGATCTGCCCTACCTTCACCCCTTAAGAAGGTCATTATAAACAGTTTAAAAAAAACACATAAAATCTGCCAATACTTCTAGAAAACTTCAGATGGACACTAGATAAAAGCAGATCAGAACGCATGCAGCCTGTTTTGCCTGTTTAAAATAAGGAACTGTAGGTTCATTATCACTTACAGATTTTGCTTTAAAACAAAAAATAACAAGCCATCAGAAGTGAAGATATTTTCTAAAGTCATCACTGTCTAAGCAAACGCTTCTCTCTGAAATCAGTCTGTAATTCCTCTAGTAGTGAAGCACAGAAAGTTTTCCCTATGACACAGAAGACAATGTTTTTTAAATAGTGCTCTCATTGGCCACAAGCACCTACTGCAATCACATATCAAACCCTTTCCACTTTCTTGCTACTACTTATACAGTAATAGCAAATATAATGTGGAAAAGGAATGAAAACTGACTTTCAAAGACCTCAGATTAAAACACTGCCTTTTGGAATTCCATACAAGGGCTGCTGTAGCAAACAAGGCAAAAAAGTGTACCTACAAAGAAGATAAAAGACTTGTCTCAACAGCAGGTAAAACCCAACCTGGAAATCTAACCTGGAAATCATCTCCTTATGAACAAAATACCTTCACCAAATTCCAATATAAACTTATTTATTTTATTGCATGAAAAAGAACTTCAATTTGATGGAGAGATACTTATGGCTTCTGCAGTAACATTTCTCTGGTTTTAAATACCGATAACTGTATTCTAAAAACTCAATGAGCATCACAAATACAAAAAAAATCAACTTAGAAAACACTTAGACTCTTAGAAAGTCCAGAGTCCCTTAATTATTTTTAGGAACAGAATCTGCATGAGTACATGACAGACGACATAATCCTCCTACTGTTTTCTCCACGGGCTGTTAAATGTAAATTATAGTCCACATCCTCTGCTTTTCTGTGTGAGTGGTCCTGTAAATTTTAATTAGATTGACAACTAGCAAAACATTTCTTTTTTTTTTAATACTTAGTTTAAAAAAAAGGCATTTTAATAAAAAATAATAAGATGTTTAAATTTGTTTTTACATTTCATTAATTAATTACTAGTAACATTCCCTTTAGATGCTGACCTAAAACCACAAGAAACCCATTTATCCATTAAGATTTCCAAAGCTTTACAGTTTCTTCAGCATTACAGAAGATACATCTCATGCAAATATGTAGACAGAGAAATCAGGAGCCCAATTCTTCAACTGTAGGAAGCACCCACATGCCACAGTCTTTAAGAATATACTTTGCCCAATGAAGGCAGAGGGCAATCCTCAAGCAATTTCCAGTACTCTAAAAATAGACTTTACAGACTGTAACTGTAGCCTTAAAATTAGTAGTTTTCCAACTGGAAAAATTTGTGTTTGGATGTTTTGTACCTTAACATGTGCTTGCACACCCTATACCCTTTCTTTCCGAAGAAAATAGTTTTTAATATTGTCAGTCTTTAACGCCAGTTTCCAACTGCATTCCATGGAGAAGCAGACATCTACATTCCAGTACAGATTGCTTTGCCCTGTGCAATATCGGCTACTGACACTGATAATCCAAAGGGAAGATGAATAGAAACAAGAGTCACAATTTGGAACCACCCCTGCTAACAGCGCAATTATTTTGACTACTTTTTCCTAAAACAAACAAACAAACAAAATGCCCCAAACATTACTGCTGCAGAGTCACCTAAAACTAGCTTACACACACAAAAACCTGCCATCTTTTTCAGAAGGCCTGCACTAAAATAAGAGAAGCAATATTCCTGGAGTCTAAACATGGAAGAATCGGATAAGACCTGACTCATGTTTCACTGCACCTGGAAACTTGCCTGACTAATTAATACTGGCAGTATTATGATGCCATAAGTTATCAGATAAGTTTTTATCAGATAAAGAGATTCCAAAAGATCAGCTAAAACATTAAAATTTGGTTCTCAGATTGAGAAAAGTGATTAACAGGTAAAAACTTTACATTCTAAAATTATTACCAGATTTTCTAGTAGAAACCTTAAAAATCAAGTTTTAATACTGTATCATTTTCAGTAAATGGAGGTTTCTAAAGTCAGTGTTGCATTAATTGCCCAAGATTTTAGATCTTTTTTTGCTAAGTTAGCACCATAGTTTGAACATGCTTGATTTTCTTACAAATGAAACTTAGAACTTTGTGTAAATATAACAGAAGACATATTTTATATGAAGTGAAATAAGGCACTTAAAAGAAGGTCATTTCCAGATTCTTCTCTGAAAGACATACAGAAATGGAATTGTGATCACTTCAATGCCAAATGGCAAAAATGTTTTTCTTCTTACACAGGGATGAGAAACATTTTTCTTTCTGAGGATCCAAAACACCCTTATAAATATTATGTCCATGCCCCTAGCTGTTTCAAAGGCTCAAGAACTTGAGTAGGAAGCATCTGTAACAGTGTGATCAACACGAAATATTAGCCTCATGCATGCAAACAAAGGCAGAAAGATGTCACATCCAGCTGCTGAAAAACTGCAGAAGAGTTCTGTAACTAAAAATACCCTAAAAATCTCTTTAGGAATATCCATCAACGCTTTAACAAATATGTGAAGTAATAAATTTAATTCACTTTCTTTTAACTCAAGAAATCCTCTGTGATTGCTGAAGAAGAAATTTATGGGTATGCAATTCTGCTTCACCAACCATACCCTATAATGGAATTTACATTTCTAAGCCTTGGCTCCATCATAAGAGTGAACAGAACCCTCAGAATTCCTTTCAGTCACCCCAAAAATAAATCTGTCAGCTGACCAGTATAAAGACAAAAAGCTTGCTATGTAAGAAAACCAGAATCCTCCATATTGGTCAATCCCGAACTTTTCAGAAAGAAAGAATATGAATTCTTAACTGTATGTTAAGAAAATCTAGATACTATGTTATTCTACATTAAGAAAATCACAAATCATTTTATCCCTTTCTGCAAAAATAGCATGACTTCTGGAGACTCAGGTCTGGAAAGCAGGTATCATTGTTTATAAAAGACAAAGGGATAAAGGAAGACTAAGGCTGCAATAGGACTCATTTAAAAGCTAAATCCACCTTTTAATTTTTTAAGGTATTTATTTTTGCTAACAGAAGCAAGGATTATTTCCACATCTTAAGCCTTCAGACGTGTGAGATAACCAAAATGGAAAAATAACCCCTGCCTTTAATTTCTAATGCATACTTATGATTATAAATATCAAAGTAACTAAGTAGTGAAATGTGACAGATGTTAAAATACAGTCAGATGTTAAGCTACAATGTATCACATGTTAAAGTACAATGATTGGGATGTTAAGATACAACAAATTGGTTGCCAAGATACAATGTGTCACCTTGCAACATTCTTCAGATCATCTACCACTTACCCTGCACTTTTAAGATATATTTTGTCTGCGTGACTTAAACTTACACAGCCTGCAGATGAAAACCTCTACTGTCACAGGACAAAGTCCTACACAAAAGAAATAAAACATACCCAGAAGTATCAGGACTGAGTTTTTTCCTTCATTTACATAAGCAGAAAGAACTTTTCTTGTAAGGGCATTTAAGCCTCAAAAACTGCACAAATGAAAAATATCAGATTACAAAACATACAAGTGTATCAGACCACTGGAGAATGAAACAACCACCTCGTGAACCTGAACAGACCCAAATAAAGATGTGCAAGAAGGTGTTCTGTATCTGTAAATGTGAAGTTCCACAAAAAGCCTGTTTCCACTGTACCACAAACTTTCTTCCATTTGGTTTTGTAAGCTTTCCTGGAAGTCGGTTTTCAATAAGCCAGGAGGAATAAAGCCAACTGCTCAGATACACACCATATTTAGATGTCTTAGCAGTTCTGTAAACATTTTGAGAATGCCAGTTATTGCCCTTCAGATCATGATCCAATTGTTCCTCTGGACCAGAAATATGCATTATAGTCTAACTATATTTTGGCACCTACAAATATATGTAGCTATCATCACCCTGAACATCAGCCTGACACCACATAAAAAGCTAACATACATTCTTCATCAAGCTGACAGTAGTTGTGTCACTTGGAAATAAATGTAAAGGAGCGGGTCTAGCAGTCCATAGTGTTCAAAGACATGAAGAAAACAATCAAGGAGCATGAAATTAAATGCAAAAATACTTAAACTACACTGAGAACTCTCGTGAGGCACTGATTGATCAAAATGGAGGTTTTATATGAACATCACAGATGTGAATGTGTCGCCACATGTCCTTGGTTTTCAATCATTTCTCTCTCTAGGTAGTATTAAACTGGAAGGAAAACTTAAACTTTATTATAGCAACAGTCAAAACAGCGATTTGGATGAAAACATGTCCAAAGGTGACAAGACTATTTAATATCCATTGTCTCAATCTGGTGTGTACAGAATTGACCTCCCTCCTCTCATTAGCTATAGTAAAATACCATCTCAAGCTTTAAGGTAGAAGGAATCAGCATGTGAAGACTGTGATGTTGCACACTTAACAGCAGAAGGCATTACTGGTGAAGGTACTCACAAAGACACGTTGAGGCACACAGCATGTAGGTTACTCTCCTAGTCTTCTGCATTTAATCATCTTCTTTTCAAAATAGCATAAAACAAATTTGCGTCAGATTCTCGACAATCTCTGTAAGACTGAAACAGACTCTGGGATTACCTGCTATTCACTGAGGTATGAATATTCCCCAGACAGGCATCACCTGTTTGAACACTGGTGTAACATTTTGGAGTTCACTACTGTACTTGTTAACAGACATAAGCACCAACAATTACTTAGACATTCAAGCCATGGATATGCAGGCTCTTAGAAGTAAATTTTTAAAATATATGCAAAAGAGCAAAATCTGGAGAACAGGAAAAAGTGAAACAGCCAGAAAACACTGAGAAAAACCTCAGCTAAGCACGTCTACAGAAACAGGTGTTCAAGCACTGTGACTAAAACTACCCAAAGTTACACTAAAATACTGCAGTAAGATGGCAAGAAATGCATTCGCAGTGTGTAGTTGATAAGCAAAAAGAAAAATATGACAAATTACAGACTCTTGAGAAGGACCAAAGCTGCAAAGTTCAACTCCATTATATTACGCATGTGGGATGCCTCAAAACCTAAAATGATTTACAAAACCCAGATTTACAGAAACGTTTTTGGATGACTGATGATTAAGGCAGATTTTCAGAAATACACCTAACTCCGTTTATAGTAAGAGATATTAAGCACATCGGTACCTCTGAATAATCAGACTAGCTTGAAAATCTGGCTATACACAACTTGGCCTCAGAAGCTGAGAAGCCATAGCAAAGATTTCCAAACCCGCGGGCTACAGAACGACTCAAACCATTCTCCTTCCTTTTGACAGAGACACGAATTTTCTGGGGCAGACAAGGAAGGTTCCTGTTGTTTTTCTAAACTACTTCTGCAGCAACCCTTATGTCACATCACTAAGAACAGGCACCACGGCACACAGGCACCAGCGCTGGTGGGCCGCAGCTGCGGCACGCACCGGAGGAGGACCCAGAGAGGTGAAGGCAGGCCTCGCCGAGACACCCTGCAGCCACCGCCGGTTCCAGGCCAGCCGCACGCCCCGCCGGCGGTGGAACAGCGCCTGCCACCCTTTTGCTCCACTTACTCGGCTCGGCCGGGCAGCCCCGTCCGCGGCGTGCGGGGGGCGGCTCCCCCCACACCCAGGCCCCCTCCGCGGCAGCCCCCCCGCGCCGCGGGGAACCCGAGCGGACACGCGCGCAGCACCCAGCCCGCGCCGCCTCACCCGGATGCGGATTTCACGCGGCTTCCCCGCCCCACCGCGGGTCACGTGGGGCCGACCCCGCGCGTTCGCAGCCAGCGATCGCTGATTGGGTGTCGGCGAGAGCGCGCGCGCGCGCGGGGCTGGCGCGTTCTCGCAGCGGTGCTGACGGAAGCGGGAGCGGGGTACGGGGCTCGGCTGCCGGGTGGCTCGGGGGGCGGCTGGTCACCCTCGGGCGGCTCCCCGCCTCCTTAACGTTCCTTCCCGGGCCCGGCACGGAAACCCGGCGCCGCTGCAGCTTCTCGGCCGTTGGTTCTGCAGTCAAAGCGTGGTTGCTCGCCCTGCCTGCGTGGTGAATTTAGGCTCCTTGTCCTGAAACAGCGGTGGCATCTTTAGTTAGTACCAGCTGCCCCCCTTCTGCATCATCACAGGAAATGAATCAAGAACTGTGAGGATCAAACCATACCCTGGTCTGAACATGGTGTAAAGAGGCAAAACCTAAGGTGGAGCGTCCAAGTAGAGAATGACAAACCGTACTGTGATGCACGGGGGAAACTTAACAGTTGTTTTCACTACTGAACGGATTATGTGGACAAAAGTTTCAATATCTAATAAAATAGATGTGTAATGAACAATGTATTAAAAGACATAGAGTTAAAAAGATTTTGGATTATTGATGAACTGAGAGCAGCCCTGAGAAAGACTTTGGAGTGTTTGTTGATGAGAAGCTTAACATGACCTAGCAGTGTGCGCTCGCAGCCCAGAAAGGTAGCCGTATCTTGATCTGCATCAAAAGGAGCGTCATGTGGAGGTGGTTCTCCCCCTTTGCTCTCGTGAGACCCCGCCAGGAATGCTGCATTCAGCTCTGGGGCCCCCAACGCAAGAGGGACGTGGGCCTGTTGGAATGAGAAGATGATGAGGGGGCTGGAGCACACCTCCTATAAAGACAGGCTGAGAGAGTTGGGCTTGTTCAGCCTGGGGAAAAGAAGGCTCTGGGGAGGCCTTAGAGCAGCTTCCAGTATCTAAAGGAGGTCTACAAGAAATCTGGAGAAGGACTTTTAATAAGAGCAAGTAGCAGCAGGACAATGGGGAATGGCTTTAAACTGACAGAGGATATATTTTGATTAGACATTAGGAAGAAATTCTTCACTATGAGGGAGATGAGGCATGGACACAGGTTGCCCAGAGAAGCTGTGGCTGCCCCATCCGTGGCAGTGTTCAAAGCCAGGTTGGACAGGGCTTGGAGCACCCTGGTCTAGTGGAAGGTGTCTGGGCCTGTGGCAGGGGATTGGAACTGGATGAGCTTTAAGGCCCTTTCCAACCCAAACCATTCTGTGATACTGTGATTATGGCACTGGAACAGTATACTGCAGCAATTTTCATATTCCATACTACATGAAGAAACAGAATATATGATGGTTTAGGCTATATGTTCCATTGCACCTGACTGCAATGTTCCCAAAGGTGGCAGTAGAACATGTTTTTTTTGTAAATAAATAAAAAGGTAAAATAAATATAGGTCTGTTAGATAGTAGAGTTCCTTCTAAACATGTACAAAGGGGAAAAATCTTCTCAAGAGAAATATTTGTAAATTATATTTTAATATGTGGACATTCAAGAAGTTCTATAAAGCTTTAGTAAGTAGTTATCTCATTGATTTCTATACTAGAAGTGAAAATTCAGGTTCTCGGGGCTTCAGGTGATATTTTCCAGATTGGTGTTCGAACACATTCTCCGGCCAGGCCTGCTTTCTCCTGTTTTGTCAATAAATGGAAGATCTTGCTTTTATTGAGAATTATTCCTTTTGTGCAGATTAATGCAAATTTCTGTTACTGATTAATGAAGGCAGTAATCCTTAAGTATGTTAATTTTTTTAATCACTGTATTCTGGTTTGCCTTTCTGCAACGTGTTCCTTTTCTTTTTTAGAGTTTGCCGTATTGTTTTTGTAGAAGGAATAAGCGTATTCTGGGCAAAAAGCCAAGAAAAAGTGGCTCTTACCAAGCTAAATTAGGTAATTACATTTTCGCCATGTTTTGAAAGCACAGCTGTATCTTTTGGGTTATGAGAATTACTATATAATATATTTAACATTATACTTTTCTTCTTATGTAAGGGAAAATGTCTCTTTAAAATGCAGACTTTGTTTAATTAACTCATTTTCTCCATTTTGAAAATCAGTACAAATAAATACATTGCTTCTTATAAATTCTCCCCTTCCCCCAAGTTTAATGTTTTATAGTGGCCATTGTCAAATGTCTTGTACATTTTTCTGTGTCAAAATTTGGTAGATGAGAAAAAAATGAAATCACTTTTTGTTTGATTTTCTGCTAAAACCATTGCATTAATATTGTATCTCAATACTTTCCAATATTTTACTGACAGGTAATAAGTATCAATGAAAGATGGTATATAGTTGCCAAATTTTCTCTGTGCTAAGAAAATGACACCACCAATGCCCTTCTGTCAGTAACTGAAAAAGACTGATAAAAATTATGCTGTGATTTTGTTAAGTAGATATGCAGTAGGATTACGGTATCACATAGAGTTCCTTGAAGCCGATGATTTAAAAGGACACTAGTATTCTGACACTTTCTTAGTGTCTTTAAAAATTGGGTATGCAACTTCTGTGTGCATGTACAGTAAAATAATGCTGGTCCAAAAACCGTATTAATCAACTATTAAACATGTTTCCTTGATTTAAAGTGGTCAAAAATGTGTTGAAACAGGATGTAAAAGTATCTTCTGTCTTTAATTCATGTATCAGCATTGCAAGAAAGTGTCCTTAGTACAATAAAACAGTTCCAAAAAGAAATCAAATATGAAGGTTTTTCATGTATGACAATGTTTAGCTTGTCCAAAAATCAATTTCAACTTCAATTCTGCACAATTTAGATTTTCGTAACACAAGCTTCTATCTTTGGTTGTTTATTTTTTTTCCCCAAATTAACTCAAGTGGGAAAAGTCCTTTAAGTCTATAATTTTCTAAATATCTGTATTTTATGGTTTCCTTGGGGTCTGATGTGGTTTTGTTTTTATACTCATCTTCCCTGCTGAGTTGCCACACTGTAGCCCTTGAAATATGCTGCTGTTGGTGAATCTACTTCAACTTACTTCAGCTGACCTGTCTCACGGCACTCTTCAGTTAATTTTAGAAGTCTCCCTGGATAATGCCCCTTATATTTTAGGAGTATTTCCTATTGTAATGCACCTCGAGGAAATAAAGCAAATTTTTCCTATCTGACCCTGCAGTTCATTGGATGCCCCAATTTGGAGAGACCACCCGTATAACTTGTTGTCATTCTTCCAAAGTGTTACTGATTCTTGACAGCTACCATATTTTGGGAAATGAAGGGATTGAGAAAAAACAAGCAAATCCATTTGTCTCACTATCAGACTCATTCCCTGCAGCCTGAAGTAGATAATTTAATAAATGCAAGTTCAGCAAATAAGGAAAAGCAAGAGGAGGAAACGCATTACAAACTATACACTAATTACAGTTTTTTAATTAGAATTTGGAAGTAGAAGCTGTAGAGGCTCATATTTTGATTTAAGATTGAAGGTAGCAATTAGCAAAAGGTTGACTGCTTCTGTTTGGTAGCTGTACTCAACTTCAAACTATGTTTCTCGCTAGAGTTTTATGAAACATGGAAAAAAAAAAAAGGCAGAGCTCTTGTAATACTTAGATTACTGAAAAACATTAAGTCCGCTATAACTGAACCCGAAATAGCTTGAACCAATCTAAGACCAAACACTTCTTAATTTGGGCTGAATGTTATTGTTATGTCTCCTAGAGAGCAAACTTTATAGAGATTCCTGTCAGTTCTGGAACTTTTTTTTTTAATTGATTCAGCTTTATATGGTAACAGTAGGTGGTTATAAATAAGTGGGTAATGCCACCCTTCAATATAGCAGTTTGTGTGGTATGAAGCCAGTCATATTAGTGGGTCTTCCAAATCAAACAATGTTTGTAATACTATTGGACTGGATAAATCTTTGTAGAGAAATAAGAAAACCTCTGTTGAACAAGCATGATTTATAAAGTAGACATGGATTGATTTACCACTATTAAATGCCATCATTAACCTAAAAAGCTGTCTTCCTTGCTGGGGGAAATTGGTGATATAACTGATAACAAAACTAAGTATTCACTTTTCTTATTCTGATGCAGATTGAGACAATCTGACATATGACAGCAAGTTCCTTTATATGAAAAATTACCAGTATTTTAATACTGCACCATTCAACATTTTCAAATAGAGTCAAGGCTTACAGCATCTAAAGTCCTTATAATCTGTTGTTTGGTGATCAGCAGGAAAAAGTGAACCAATTTCAGCTTGCCAGCAAGCTATTGTTTCCATGATAAGAGCCAACATACTCCCTTACTCTTGCGCTCAGTATTAGGAGCAAGATCCAAAGTCAAGCTTTGAATGGCAGGAGAAGAAAATACTTTTTCAGCCCTGAAACTGGCTATCAGGTATAGAATAATGATCAGTCTGTTTCATCAACTTAAGTCTCTGATTTTTCCCATTTGAGGTCACATCACCACCTAGTTCAGTCATCATTTGTGTTACCACAATTGGCAATAAAGCAAAAAGCATACTTGTTAGACCACAACCCACCTGCTCAGAAAAATTCTGCAACCCTTTTCTACCCACTTAAAAAAGATATAGTCAAAGCATACTATACCTGTTTGCTTTTTAAGGTTTTATAGGAAAAATCATGGTATAGAAATCCTTATGATTTCCTTCAGGAAAATTTATTAAAAAGTAAGCATTTAAAGCTCCTGCTGTTGTACAAAAATCCTGCTATTGAGTACTTTTTTCCCTCGACCTATTGTAATATATTTCTCTGTTTGGATGACAGTAGCAGAACCCAGAGGACAAGTTCTAAAGTATTTTTTTCCCATTTATAAAATCTCTCTATTGGCAAACTCTTTAGGCAGTTATAGGCAGAAATATAAAGTTTTCTCCGGGTTCCTCAAGTAGGCATTCTGATAAAGTATTGTACTGTTCCTGCTGTCTCAAGTCGTGCATTCCTGTAAATGCAGGGAATTGATAGTATCCACGTTAAACCTTCTGTAATTGTTACAGCTTTTATGCATCTGAATGGACATTGTACTGGGTGACTCTTTGTTTTCCTAGGTTGGGTGGTTTTATTTTAAATATTTGGTCCTACTGTTTTTTAAATCCTGTGGAAGTACTTTTGAACTTGCAATCAGTAATCTATTATTCAGCTACGTCTTTCCAGGTTTACTTGATTTGTATGTTAAGTGCATTTGTATAAGCAGCAACGCTACACTGGAGACTTCTTTGTGAAATCACGTTAAAAGGTTTAAGGCAGATTTTTGATTCACAAGAGCAACTCTTTTTAAATTAGTTTTTGCATATATCTGCAAGAACAATTTATGAACAGTGCTCTTATTTCAAGTGGTATTTTCCTACAATATTTTAGTTTCCCTTATTTAATGTTAAAATAAATAAATACTTGAGTTCATAGAAATTCTAGACAAAATAATATTGTGCAAAGAAATCACCTAGTTAATCATGGAAAACTGCACAAGTGCTGGGAGTTTGCTTGAGCTGTGAGGGAAATGTCCAAGTAGTCCTTTTTAAAGCCATACGCGCATACTTGCAGCACTTTAAATCAGTCAAACCTCATCAAGAAGAACTAGGCCTGTATTCTTCAGCTGGTAGCTAATGTACACACATTTTGTGGGGATCTGAAAGACAAGGTCCATAAATTCTTTCAACACCAAGTTGAGGAGCTCTGAACCTCACCCAAAGCTAATAGTTTCTGAAGACAAAAGTATTGTCATTTGAAAACAATTCTATTTTTCCACTTGGCTTTCTTAGAACTTCAGTATTAAAGACTTCTATGGGTCATTCTGAAACATAATTTTATTTCTGATATAATCTGTACCATCTCTGCAGTGTTGCCAAAGTACATTAAGCTTATGTTGTAGGTTAATCCCAGCAGGAGATAAATTCAATGGGGCAAAAGTTTTCCTAAACCTTTTGGTCCTCTTCTTAAGTTTTTGTTGTGTTGTTGTTTTATTGTATTTATTTTAATTTTTAATAAATACATAAAAGGAAGGACAGGCTTTGCAGCACTACTGGATTTATCTCATTAGCATGATTTTATGGAGACTACCTCAAGTAATGAAAGAGCAGTTAAAACATGCCACTTCACTTACTGGTAGTACATCTGCTCAATGTCCCAATTTTTGAATGGTAGAGCTTTATCATAAGAATTTTGTTACTTATATTTTGCTAAATTATGGGTGAAAATTATAAGTTTGCTCTGTTAATAGCAATTACTTGATACAGACATCAAGTAATCTAGGAGGACATGCAGTAAGTTCCCTTAAGCAGGAACTGGCACAGTTTTCTCTAAGCTGTGGAAATCCAGATGTGACAGTGTAAAGAAACATGCCCTGTGAGGCATCTGTGAAACTGAAGTTTCACTTGCAGTTTTACCACAGATTTGAATTCTGGCCTTAGGAGTGAAGAATATGAAAAAACCACAGCCTTCACAATCATTTACATAACATGGTACAAGTATCGCTTTACAGCATCAAGCGCTTAGAATAGAATCATAGAATCATAGAATAGTTAGGGTTAGAAAGGACCTTAAGATCATCTAGTTCCAACCCCGCTGCCAGGGGCAGGGACACCTCACACTAAACCACGACACCCAAGGCTCTGTCCAGCCTGACCTTGAACACCACCAGGGGTGGAACATTCACAACTTCCCTGGGCAACCCATTCCAGTACCTCACCACCCTCACAGTAAAGAATTTCTTATATCCAGTCTAAACTTCCCATGTTTAAGTTTGAACCTCTTACCCCTTGTCCTATCACTATAGTCCCTAATGAAGAGTCCATCCCCAGCATCCCTATAAGCCCCCTTCAGATACTGGAAGGCTGCTATGAGGTCTCCACACAGCCTTCTCTTCTCCAGGCTGAACAGCCACAATTTTCTCAGCCTGTCTTCATACAGGAGGTGCTCCAGTCCCCTGATCCTCCTCATGGCCCTCCTCTGGACTTGTTCCAACACTTCCATGTCCTTTTTATGGTGAGGACACCAGAACCGTACACAATACTCCAAGTGAGGTCTCACGAGAGCAGAGTAGAGGGGCAGGATCACCTCCCTCTACCTGCTGGTCACGCTCCTTTTGATGAAACCCAGGATACGGTTGGCTTTCTGGGCTGCAAGCGCACACTACTAGCTCATATTTGTTTTCTCATAGACCAACACCCCCAAGTCCTTCTCTGCAGGACTGCTCTGAATCTCTTCTCTGCCCAACCTGTAGCTGTGCCTGGGATTGCTCCAACCCAGGTGTAGGACCTTGCACTTGTCATGGTTAAACTTCATTGGGTTGGCATCAGCCCACCACACAAGTGTGTCAAGGTCCCCCTGGATGGCATTCCTTCCCTCCAACATATCAACCGAACCACACAGCTTGGTGTCATTGGCAAACTTACTGAGGGCGCACTCAATCCCACTATCCATGTCACCCACAAAGATGTTGAACAAGACGGGTCCCAACAGCGATCCCTGAGGGACACCACGCATTAGTGGTCTCCAGCTGGACACTGAGCCATTGACTGCAACTCTTTGCATGCGGCCATCCAGCCAATTCTTTATCCACTGAGTGGTCCACCTATCAAATTGATGTCTCTCCAATTTAGAGACAAGGATGTCATGTGAGACAGTGTCAAACGCTTTGCACAAGTCCAGGGAGATGACATAACTGCTCTGCCCCGTCCATCAGTTCCATAACCCCATCCTAGAAGGCCACCAAATTGGTCAGGCAGGATTTCCCCTTAGTGAAGCCATGCTGGCTGTCACCAAGCACCTTGCTGTTTTTCATGTGCCTCAGCATGCCTTCCAGGAGAATCCGCTCCAAGATTTTGCCAGGCACCGAGGTGAGGCTGACTGGTCTGTAGTTCCCCGGCTCATCCATTTTCCCCTTCTTGAAAATGAGGGTTATATTTCCCTTTTTTGCAGTCGTCGGGAACTTCACCTGACTGCCATGATTTTTCAGATATGATGGACAGTGGCTTAGCAACTTCATTAACCAGCTCCTTCAGGACCCATGGATGGGTTTCATCAGGTCCCATGGACTTGTGTACATTCAGGTTCCTAAGATGGTCTTGAACCAGATCCTCTCATACAGTGGGCCCAGGGTCTTCATTCTCACTGTCCCTGCATCTGCCTTCCAAGACTTGGGTGGTGTGGTCAGAGCATTTGCTGCTGAAGACTGAGGCAAAGAAGTCGTTAAGAACTTCAGCCTTCTCCAAATCCAGGGTGCCCAGTTCTCCTGATAGCTTCTGGAGGGGGTCCACATTGTCCCTACTCTGTCTTTTATTCGCTACATGCCTCTAGAATCCCTTCCTGTTATCTTTCACATCCCTAGCCAGGTTTAATTCTAAGTGGGCCTTGGCTTTCGTAACCTGGTCCCTAGCTTCCCGGACAACATCCCTGTATTCTTCCCAGGGTGCCTGTCCTCACTTCCACCTTTTATAAGCTTCTTTTTTCCTTTGAATTTTCCTCAGCAGCTCCTTATCCATCCAGGGAGGTCTCCTGGCCCTCCTTCAGCACTTCCTTCTAGTGAGGACACAACACTCCTGAGCTTGTAGTAGGTGATCCTTGAATATCAACCAAGAGTCTTGGGCCCCCCTTGCCCTCCAGGGCTATATCCCATGGAACCTTACTAGGCAGGTTCCTGAAGAGGCCAAACTCTGCTCCCTTGAAGTCCAGGGCAGTGAGCTTGCTGCTCACTCTTCTCACTGTCCTGCGGATCTCGAATTCCACCATATCATGATCACTTTCTTAAATGATACCCAGTAACATGTGTGTATCTTGCCTACAGTCATTATTGACCTTAGAATTGTTGGCAAGATTTCACATCTCACTGCCCCTGCCCCAAGCCATAGAAACAGTTCATAAAGTTTTCATCAGTTCGTAGAACTCTCAGGTGGTGTATGGATGGCCAAACAACTAAATCTTGGAGCAGAAATTGTCATAGAACTTCAGTGAACAAGTGTCCCAGTTACCAAGTCAGGCGCTGAGTTAGAAGACTGCAAGTGTGCAAACACAGGATTCTGTAATCAAAGACATCCATCACCAGAGCACCGAAGAAGGTCAAATACTGTTGTTTTGGAACGGGTGCTTGAAATTGTGTCCACTATAGTGCAAAGCATGATGTAGTACAGTAGTTGAACCAGATGCCGTCAGTCCTGCAATCCTCTCTCACCGGCTTTGCTGGAACCAAGCACCAGGTTGCTCAGGATATTAGCATCTCATTCCTTCCGAGTAATTTAATATCCACTCTTAAAAATCACTTGCTGTAAGACTTAGTTCTATTGCGGATGAACTGCATAAATTACTCCAAGCAAGTTCCTTACTACCTAACATTAAAATCTTCAGACTTGCCTCTGCACAGTCCTGGAGTTGCTAATAATTGACTATGACTTTGTTATGTTTGACACTGGTGCAGACAAATAGCCAGAAATGTTCTGGAACAAAAAAATCCTCAATTAGCTCTCTTTGTAAAAAGTGTGCATCCTTCACTGACTCCTGGACTTTGTCAGCAGTGGTGTCTGCACCCATTGTTGTTGAGCAGCTATTACATAGGGAATGGCATTCTTTCCACGGGCAGTCAGAGGGGACTGACCATTCCTTTCTTCAGCAGTAATTCAACAGTGTTAGACAATGTCACCATATGCGAGTCCTCAAGGAATTTCAGTCTGGTTTTATGTATCCATGTCTTGATATAGTCAAAGATTGAGTTTGAAATTACAACACTGAAAGGAACACAGGTTTCTGTTCCACTCCTGTTTCCTGAATGAAGACATATTTTTTCCATCTCTTCAATGAAGAGATGAGGGAGAGTCTATGGAATTAGAAGCAATCAATCATTTCTGGTGGTTGACCACTTGCAAAATAGCTACAGTAGGGATTTGTTCTTATTAGAGTCCAGAATAATTTAAAGTGCAGATAGCTGAAATGTAGCAATGGGCAATTACATTTCTCTTTAAGTCCTATGTGAATTAATCTCTAGTTAATTAATTAAAGCAGCTTTTTCTTTGCTGCTAATTGAATTCATCTAGCCAAAAGCTTACATAGCCCATGTAGTTGTGTATTATTATGGAAGGAATCAAAAATTGTGGAGTGAACACTTGAAATAATAATTATTTCTTATATTAATGTCTGATACAAGAAAAATTATGACCATGACATACACATAGCAAATGTTTCGTATAAATGGCATTTTCTCACTGTGCATCCATGTAATAAGCTCTTCTTTGGGATAACATTGTAGTAATCATCACCAAGAAAATTGGTGATTACTATCCAAATCCTGATTATTTGTCCACCTACTGGACCCTGTTTTCATGCTAATAGCAGCATGCTCAAATAATTCAGCTGCTATGCAAAAATCCAAATAAAAACATAAAAGGATAGTTTGACTACATATTTTTGTTGAAAATAGGTAAAGTATCAGATGTTTGCTAATATGGAAGTGTAGCAAAGAAACTGCCTGACAAACAAAGGAATACAAGTAGCACTTTGACATTCATGAAATACATTATCACCTTGGAGAAATTGTTACAAGAAGGCATCTCTTATTTTTCTTTAAAAATAAAAAAGTTCATTGGGTAAACCTGGGAAGTTGATGAGTAGGCTATAAGTGCTTCCAACTCCTACACTCCTGCTGCTTCCGGTGGAACAACCAGATGTTAAACACATTAAGATCTAGTATTGTCCTGTATTTAATTTTCCTTTATTGATTTGCTTTTTTCCTCAGATCATAGACTTATAAAATAGAATCAGAGAAGGGTTTGAGTTGGAAGGGACCTTAAAGGTCATCTAGTTCCAACCCCCTGCCATGGGCAGGGACACCTCCCACTAGAAAGGGTTGTCAAAGCCCCGTCCAACCTGGTCTTGAGCACTTCCAGGGATGGGGCAGCCACAGCTTCTCTGGGCAACCTGTTCCTGTGTCTGAGCACCCTCACAGTAAAGAATTTTTTCCTAACATCTAATGTAAATCTACCCTCTTCCAATTTAAAGCTATTACCACTTGTACTAGCCATACACGCCTTTGGAAAACATCCTTCTCCAGCTTTCATATAGGTCTCCTTTAGGTACTGGAAGCTGCTCTAAAGTCTCCCTGAAGCCTTCTCTTCTCTGGGCTGAACAAGCCCAACTCTCTCAGACTGCCTTCCTAGCAGAGGTGCTCCAGCCCTCTGATCATATTTGTCGCCCTCCTGTGGACTTGCTTGAACAGCTCCACATCCCTCGTGTTTGGGGGCACAAGCTGAATGCAGGACTGCAGATGGGATCTCATGAGAGTGGAGCAGAGGGGGAGAATCACCTCTCCCAACCTGCTGGTCATGCTCCTTTTGATGCAATTACCAAGCTCTTGCCATTCAAAAAAACCCCTACAAAAACAAAAACCAAAAACCTGTTGACCATTTAGCAGGTGTTTTAATTATGAAGACAAAATAAAATGTTTGTTACACTGTACACTAGGACTGCTTGCATATTATCCTCAAAAAATGCCAATATAAAATTAGAAATAAATCTGCACTTATGATCTGCAAGTTGTACTTTAAATGCTTGATAATTATTTTTACCAAAATGAAGCAATTGAAAAAAATTGACTCTTGGCTTCCTGGTGAGAAGTTTCAGTTACCTAAATTGGATGGGCACTACTCTTGGCAGTTTTTATTAACTAACATTTACATTTCATTAATAATCAGAGAAACATTCACATTGCCAATACAGTCACAGCACTAGAAAGTTAGATCTCAGTGTTTTGTGTTATTGTATAGTAACTAGTGATAGAGCAGGAGGAAACAGCCTCAAGTTTCACCAGAGGCAGTTTAGATTAGATATCAGGAAAATTTTCTTCACTCCAAGGGTCCTCAAGTATTGGAACAGGCTGCCCACGGAAGTGGTTCAGCCACTATCTCTGAAGGTATTCAAAAAGCATGTAGATGTGATGCTTAGGGGCATGCTTTACTGGTAGACACTACAGTGCTAGGTTTGCAGTTGAGCTCGATGATCTTAAAGCTTTTTTCCAGCCTAAATGTTTCTATGATTCTATTATATAGCATGTTTTTCAAACATGAAATAATAAATTGAGGTGAAAAGGGTTTTCCAACTTCTTCTTGGGTCAGAAGTAGCAGATTGCTCTTGGGTTGATGCCTTTTATAAGGAGCAAGAACAAGCACAATGTATCTAGTAAAGTTCTATGTAATTTCTCTCTTCCTGCATCGAGATTTTTTGGCCAAGACATCTTCCTATAGTGCAGTGGGTACACACTGAAGCGAGTGGTGCAAATTTTTTTAAAGTGCTTAAGTGAGTAATACAATGAATATGTTAACATTTTAGGAGGACAAGGCTCATGTGGAGCCAAAACCTAATTACTGGAAATATTTTATAAAATTAACAGTATAAAATATTTTAAGCAATTATCACATTTTATATTTAACTCGGTTGGGAAACCAAATTAACATGTGTAAGTAAAAAAAAAAATGCTTTTCAATAAGACAGAAATAGAAGATTACTCAAATTCCAGTTTAACTAAGTCTTAAATCCTAAACAATCTAAGTAGTGGCAAGTAATTTTGTTCTAAAACCTCTTAAATTTTGATCAATTCAAAGTCCCCGTAGAACAGATAAGGAAGGGTTGTTTTTTTTTTTTACAGATTATTTTGAGACATATCTTGATAATGTCATTTTCATTTAATAGGCAAAGACAGACCAACAGTTTCCAGAACTGGAAAACTAGATCAGTTGTACAGTAGATAACATTATAATCTTATGAGAAGTGTAGGTCGCATACAGATGTCATCTTTCAAATACCTTTGTCAAAATACCACTGAAGAAGTCATGGTAGCCCTCACACCATGTAGATTTCAGCCAGACCATGTTTTAAATGTCTTTTTTATTTGTATTTAATGCCTATACTTTTAAAATATTGCACTTTGTGTGATTTATTTATGTGAAAAATTATCACGAGGTAAATAGTGAAGTGGAAATCACATGTACAAAGTATCTGATGAGTGACATTTTTTTGATATTTGACAGTACTATATTTCAGTGTTTTCCCATCTGAATAGGTTGGGTGGGGCTTTGAGCAACCTGATCTAATGGAAGGTGTCCCTGCTTGCGGCAGAGGGGTTGGAACTAGACTAGCATTAAGGTCACTTCTAGCCTATTCTATGATTCTATGATTAATGAATCCCAGGGAAAATATTCCAAGCTAAAGAGTTTGCTTCAGTAACCTGGTCAAGATCATAGGATTTCCATTCCTATCCTAAGAAAGATCCTATGGGTGTGCTCATATTAGCTTTTTAGTTTAGATGAGGAGTGTGTTTTTGAAGTGATTCTCTCAGTTATCCCCACTTACAGTGCTTCAAGTCACATCCTAGAATAGTCTTGAAACACACAAGCTGTATTCATTTTGAATGAAACTGAACTGGGAGATGCTGGGGATATTAGGCAATGCACCTAATCTCCCCAGTTTTAATAATTTGTTTGGTGTATAAGACCAGATAGTGCTAGTCATAGAATAATACAAATATTTTGGTGGAAAAAGACCCCCAAGATCATTGAGTCCAGACATTAACCTAACACTACCAAGTCCACCACTGAACTATGTCCCTAAGTGCCATGTCTACATGTCTTTTAAATACCTCCAGGGATGGTGACTGAACCACTTCCCTGGGCAGTCTGTTCCAATACTTGACAACCCTTGGAGTGAAGAAAATTTTCCTGATATCTAATCTAAACCTCCCCTGGTGCAACTTGAGGCCATTTCCTCCTGCCCTATCACTTGCTACTTGGGCAGAAAGACCAACCCGCACCTTGCTACAATCTCCTTTCAGGTAGTTGTAGAAAGCGATAAGGTCCCCCATTAGCCTCCTTTTCTGCAGACTAAACAACTTCAGTTCCTTCAGCTGCTCTTCATAAGATTTGTGCTCTAGACCCTTCACCAGATTCATTGTTCTTCTTTGGAGACAGCACAAAGTAAACACCCTGGTAGTAGTTGTCTGAAAAAAAAAATGATCGTGGTTTTGTGCCTTTTGCCTTCTACTTTTAAACAAGAGTATCTTAGAAGCAGTTATACTGAAAAGGATCTGGGAGTCCTGGTGGACAATGAATTGAACTTAAGCCAGCAGCAGGCTCTTATGGGGAAAAAGGCCAATTGCATACTGGGCTGTATTAGCAAGAGTGTTACCAGTAGCATGAGGGGCACTTTTACACAAATCTGTTTTTAATTGGATTTAGTGGAATCACTGAGAGATTTCATCTAAGTGAACTCAGACCATAAAAAGACTATGCTCCTGTCACTTCTCACATCCAGTAGGAACTTTTCTGTTATGTAGATTATGAGTGAGGTATTAGAGCAACCCTGATGTTTTCTTGATTGTGACAAAATGGCTCCACTTCTTTCTTTGCGGCTGTGGATGGGGCATTTCTTCTTTCAATGCCCCTAAGCGAGTAATACAACGTAGTGGTTTTGTGGCCTATAACTGAGAGGCAAACAGAACTTGAGTATTAAGTACAACAGAATCAGATCTTGTAACACATAATTACTGCATATATTTAGTTATTATCAAATGTCTGTGTGCTGCTAAAAGAAGGGGATTTCTGCTCATTTGTTAGAGATGAATGAATAACTCTATTGTTAATTAGAATCAGATTGCAAAAAGTGTTTGCATTTCTATGAAGAAACTTCAAATTGAAATATCACTGTTCAGTCTTGCCCACAATTGTGTGCACATACTTTCTAAAATCAGCAAGTGTTGGCTAGCATTGTAGCAGATAAATGACAAATGCACTTATGTCTAGGAGCAGGACTGACCCCACAGGCTGTAAGGCTTGCCACCACCTAATTTTTCACATTCCATAGGCATGGTGTGGATAAACTAATTCACACTAATAAAGATACCTGTAATTTTTTAAGATTCTGCTAACATTATTATAAATGTTTTTCAACAAATCGTAAACACCTATTTATAAAGGAAAATGTGAGTTCCATTTCTATGTACATTTTCTGGTCACTCAGTTTTGCTTTGTGCTTGTATTTAGTAATTATAACTAGAATTATAGATAACTCATTCTCTTCCACATGTCAAAGGAAATTAACAAACGCATGTAAGATAGGAATTTTCATCAGATAGTTGTTTGAATACCTGTTTTCTATCATGTGATACCTATTCTTTTATACTTTACCCTTACAATATATCTATATATTTGTGTGTTTCTCAAAACCAGAAAGATATGCAAAGGTACAGCCCCTGGAATTGTGCGCAGACTGCACCAATAGCTTATGTGTAAACACATCCTAGGCTGAAACAGAGAATTTTCAAGCAGGAACTTTGTCTTGACAGTTACTCCGTATGTGCTGCACTTTTCATGACAGACCCTTCATCTGTGTTCACCACTGCAAACATCTACATTATGCCTGTTTGGTCAGCCACATTTAATCTACAAGACCTTCATTAATGGTCTGCAACTGAAGCATGTATAAGATACACATCTGTGGGAAGGGGATTTCCAAAATCAACCTTGGGAGGTTGGGAGGCTAGGGACCAATGCCCTCTGGCCTCACACCTTGAACGCATCATGGAGGCTCTGGCCTAACTTGCCTATTTCACTTGCAGTCATGCAAGTGAATCACAGATGCTCAAAAATTACGTCATGTAGATTACATCCAGTCCTCTTGTCATGGAACAGGAAAGTGCGTCCCTGCAGGGCTAGTTTAGGTTCCATGTGTGCAAGAACAAATTCTTTGATTTTTAGTCTTTTATTCTGCTGTTGCATCTAGATAACAGTCATACTCCCTCTGTGGTCTTCTTTGTATGCTGGTTAAAGATGTGTTAGAAGAAAACTTTTTCTCTTTAACTATTTCCAGAAATTTAATTTTTCTCTAGGCCCATATAGTTCCCTTCTATCTTGTTATTTACGAACCCGTAACATAATTTTCTAAAGACTTCCCCAAGAAGCAGAAGTTTGTTTCATGCCTAACAGATTTTTAGTAGAACACTGAGATTATGTTGGTATTGAGTCATGACAGAAGGACATAGCAAGCTGACACACTTCTGGAGGACTGGAGCCAACACAACTTAATTCAGCCATGCACATTGTCTTTTGTAACAACAGAGCTGAAGCATAAATCAGATCTCAGTCCTTTGTTCTTGATGCTTGTCCAGCAAACTGTTTCTCTGCCAGTGAGTAAATTCACATATGCTAAATTTAAGATTGAACATGCATTAACATGTGCATAATAAGTAATGAGATAGATAATAAAGGTGCTACAGGAACTAAATTTTAAGCTTAAGATTGTGCAAACATGACAGTGCAGATGTGTCCCAAGGAACCAGGAAAGTTTACGCTCCAGAGCAGAGGCTACCAACAGAAAACATCCTTTATTTAGGAGATGACTGTCATTCTGAAGTCTATCAGGCCTATTGCTTTGTTATAGCAGGTACTGTAATAAGCCATGGGAGTAATTATGTGGTCCTGATAGAATCTCTCCAGCTTCAGGAACACAGGATCAAACCTGTTCTTCGTTTTGGGAAGGGATTTGTTCTCAGGGATTCCATTTTGTTTAGGGTGGGTTGGTTTTGGCTTTTCTCCAATAAATATTCTGAGGTTTGACTGAAGCTTCTCTTCTGTCAAAATTTACATTTTCCAAAAAAGGCATTCATTAGGCACATTCTTTTGAAACAAATTATGAGACTATATTAGCACTGCCAGTTATGATTCTTTTGTGAAGCAAAAGATGAAATGAGAGAAGAAAACTCTCATGAATCATCTGTAAGTGTAGACAGTGTCTGGTTGTGAAGGATTGTCAGTGGCAATCATGGCTTCTTATCTGTGCTTTGAAAGGAAAGGAAATGTCAAGTTATGATAGTCATACTATGGACATTCCCAGATAACTGACAAAGGCAAAGGCAGACCTTTTTTAGCAAGAAATTGCATGCAGTTTCCAGAAATGTGTAATAATCTTACTCTACTGAAACTGAAGATTCTTCAAATTATTCAGCTTTTATGCTGTTTGCACTACCTATGTACTTTTTTTTTTTTAAGATTTATAAATAGGGCAAGACCCTTCTGAGACATAAAAGTGGTGGCTAATGATACTAGAACTGCTGTTTTTCTGTAATTAGCTTGTCTTAAGAGTGTGGAACCCAGATAACATTATTTATGATTAATTAGGTACCAGCTAATCAGCTTGTAACTGATCAACCTGAACTATCAGCAGGTTAGCAGCAAATAAGATAGTGCTGCAATAATGATTGTGTTTACCTACACTTTAAAACATTAATTTATCGATAGATATATTTCCCTTACAAATTACTTTTAAGAAGTGCTATTCTCGTAGATGGCTACAAAAGCAAACATTTCATGTGTGGGTGTGCCACAGTAAAGATGTTTTATATTATTAGACCATTGTTTGGTTTGGTTAAACTTTGGTGGGTTTTAAGCTTAATTTAAATAGATAATAAAATATGCTGCTGCTACGCTAGTAAAATAAGTTCATTTATTTCAAAGAGAGGAGAAAGGCTGTTATACTAAAGAGATACACTGTTCTTCATAATGAATTTAACATTCATTTATGTGCAATTACTTTCCTTGATTGCTTCTACAAGTCTTTCAGGGCACAGTGAACCAGAAAAGCACTATCAAAACACGGTTATGAATCATTATATGTAACTACTAGGATTTCAAGTTCATTTTAGAAGCACACTGAATTTCATTGGATTTTGCATATGGCACATTTAGTTCTTTGGTTCCCCTGGAAAGCAAAATAATCAGGCAGTTTATGAAATATTTTAAAATAAATCTGAATTGCAATTTCATTTTCTGAACATGTTTTATATTTTCAGTGGGTGTGTTATCAAGTTACATTTCAGTTTGGATGCATGCAAACAATTTTAGCAACTACTTTCTACCAAAATAAACAGCAGGAGAGCTAATTTGCCATAGAATTATCTACTTAGCCCACCCTGTTATTTGTGTGGAAGATGTGTCTGAATGGCTTCCGTAGAGCTTGAGAATGCAGCATTTGCCTGCAAATATTTTCGTTGAGGTTTTAATTGAATATAAACATGAACTGCATGAACTTTGGCACTTGAAGGACTCCTGAGAAAAAGTATCACTACTAATATAGGACTGTAAGTACTCATATATTATAAAGATACTGCATCAAAGCTGTCACTTGGTAAGCATATCAGCATTTCACTTCTGTCTTAGAAACCAACAGGATGCTATCTAAGTGTGTTTAGCCAGCTGAAAGCTATCAGAGAATTCCTCCAAACAAACACTGTTTGAATTAATACGTTATTTCCAAATGAGTTACATTGGCAAGGTATAAGGTAACATGTGGTTTAGAAAAATAAACCTAAATAAAATGAAAACAGAAGCAGCAGAACCTCCATTTGAGTCTTTTATGAACTTCATGCAGATTTTATCTCATATGGTGAATGAAAATTAATAGTTTAAGGAGAAAAGGTCAAGACACAAAGGAAAAACAACTGATTATAGTGGAAGCATCCATTAAGTCTTAGTGAAGTGTGGAAATGAGCTTTCAGTAACATGTCAGTGAAATTGCTATGCCTTATATAGGTGTTATTCAGTTCTGGTGATATTACTAACAACTATTTAGACATACTTCCTTTACATGCAAGACCTGAATCAAAGGCCAGCAATGCCAATGGGCTAGTTATCAATTCTTTGATTTCTAAACGGACACAGGCAAAGACTTGGAGGAGCCTGGAGAATTACCTGATGATCAAAAATGACAGACCACAGAGCCCATGGAAGAAGCAAGCCAAGCATTGCTGCCATTTGGTCACCTTGATTCTCTTCAGGTTCCCCAGTCATGTGTTTTTCAGTTTTATTTCATTCATGGTATTCTCTGATAAAGCACTTGTTGATCAGAAACTACTCATGCTGGTAGCTTTGAGATATGAATAAAATGGGACTGTGATAATGACAGGAAATTACTTCGGTGCGGATTATAAATTACTTTTTGTTTTAGAAAGCTCATCACCACAGGATTGTTGGACATCTTTAGCATTTGATATACACTCAGTGTTCAGTTCCTGATAAATACATAAAAACGTATTTGTCAGGAACAAGACAGAACATGGTCTTCAGGATCTTTTTGGATTGTAAGTATATCTATTAAACCACAAAGTTTTCTTCTTCTCCATCTCTTTATAAGTTTAATTTTTTCATGGCCATGAAAATGGACAATACAGATGCATCCTCAAAATGATCTGTAAGAAACTATCTGTTGAAAAATAATGTGTTTGGTTTTCTTAATTCACAGACCCGTACAGACCAAATGCATTTGTCTTTTTTTGACCTTTGATCTTCTGTTACCACGAATAGATGGAACTTAGATACAAAGCCATTTCCAGAAATTATGAGGATCCCTGGATGACAAATTGTGCTCAACAGTCTTAAACTATTAAAATCTATTGTAATCTGTTTAATATGTTAATCAAAAATGCTTTCCTCTATCTAGAAATCAAGTCAGTGAAAGTATATTTTATTTTGTTTTGATTTGTTCTTTAAATAATATTATTCCTTGTTTAATAATACCATAAACTGGTACAGGACTAGTCAAAAAAGTTTGAAAGACCGCTCTAAAACAAACAAAGAAAAACAAGGTGTAAAAGTTGTATAACCTAATTTCTAAAGTTGTTTAAACACTGTTAGGCCCCTTTAGGTCTATTTGGAGGTATACAGCAGCTACTAGAGAGGATTGACCCCCTCAACTTCCAATTTACTAACCTTTAGTCTTGACCAACTGGGTAAATTCAATTAAAATTTACAGCATCTTCTCACTCTAGATCATCTCAGTTTAATACTGTTACATATTATGAACTTCCTTCAGTTACTGTGGAAGGGGAAGTGCATAGGTAATTCCGTGTCATCTAGTACATGTACTGTTATAATAATGTGCATCTAGTAGCGAAGAAATAAAATTATTAATCCTTTCCTGCATGTGTGTATGACTTTCCTGAAGATCTTTGGGAACTGCATATAGGTAAGACCAATTTTGATGTTAAAAGCTAATCTCTGCATTTAAAGAGATAAAAATGGCCTTGGAATGAATGACCAGAGTCGTTAGAGTTGTATTCAGCAGCTAAAATTGTAGCTGATCTTTGTTTTCTAGTTAGTTAGAAATTTTGAAAGGTGCAGTTTGGACTTGGCATTTTACTGCTGCAAGTCTTTACTCTTCAGAACTCTGCTTTGAGTCATATCTTTCCTTTTTAGACAGGTCAAAACATATTGCATATTGGAATCCACATATTTAAGCATATTGCTGCCATCATATGGTTATATACTTATTTGTCAAAATGGTATAATGAAAGCAGTTCTCCATTTTAAAAGAAAAATTGTTATGTAAGGAAGTATAAAGTTGCACAGTGAAGTAGTAACGAGTGTAATAAAGTTTCTAATCCTTTTTCATGTTTAGACTGTAATGGCTCTGCCTGTCTCTGAATATGAAATACACTGTCTCCTGAAGCTAAATGAGTAAGATGATGTTCTGCGTGAGCCATACAAGACAACAAAAAGATACTGTACTTACATATTAGTCAGAGAAAATACCGTGGGAGAGAAATTGGTAAGAGTTTTGCCTGAGTAAGGAATGAATAAAACCTAGGAAAAGCTGTAAGAACATATCCCAGGTGGTTACAAAAGTAATCATTTCTTTGTGTGACAGTATGTTGAGGTAAATTTAGTCCTGCTCCTTTTGTCCCTGGTCATCTACTTTTTGGAGCTTCTTCATCAGTTAATATGTTGGCTGTCCTTGACTGGTTTTTAAAAATGACATAAATAATATTTTCAGTCTCAGACCTATATTTATGCTGGCAGGCACAAGTCACATTGAAGCAAAAGCTCTTTCCTTTCTGCTTGTTTGTCCCATAGAGATCATAAGCCTGACAATGTGACAAATAAACAGTAACAAGGTGGATGGCAAGAAAATAAAGGAAAAAGAAAGCATGTGATAGGAAAGGAAGAATATACCCATATGAATATATTATTTTAAAACTGTACTTGGGTAGAGGAAACTAGTGCTAAATTTAATGCTATTTTTGAACATTTTTGGAAATAGTAACCATCAGTTTAATGAAAACTGTCAGAATTTGAAGACAAATTTGCTTTTTTTTCTTTTAACCTTCAGTGTATAAAATCTTACGTGATCAGACCTGCTCAATTTACCTCAAGAGATCATCCAGCCTGCATTAATTTCCACAACATGTTACTTTTAAATAATTCTACAGGAAGTGACAAATCTGTACTTACTTATTAGTACGAGGTCAACTTATGGTTGAAACAGCTGGTTCATAACGTTGTAGGAAATATAGCTAAGACACCTTACTCTCCCACCATAAAATGGATTCTGACCCTGTAATCATGATACAGGAAGACAGCAGAAGAAAAAGGGATAGAAAGAGCAATAATTAAATATTCTGGTCAGTCAATGTAATGAACTTTACTAAGTTCAAAAGGATGTGTATCTTCCTCAGCTGTAAAACAAAGACCTTTTATTTCCAGGTGAGCTTCATTGTATTGGTCCAAAATTTCTGAGCAGATCAGCAAAACAGTATATTCAATAGAGATGTTAATCCTAAGTAAAACTGCCAAACTGCACTAGACAACAAAGACAAACCTAGTTCTCATACATATTGGAAACAGATGTTGAAAGGATGTAACAGTTTCATAAACATGAGTTTGGGATTACTACGTTGCTCAAAAGTGATGAAATAACTAGTGCAGGTTCTCATAATTCTGCAGGGCTTTATCAATTCAGAGAAAGAAAGGACAGAAGAAAATAAATCTCTATAGTGGTGTTCTCTATAGAAGGATTTCTTTCACCTTTTTTTTTTTTTTTTTTTTATCCATGGGGTTGCAATATGAAACTGTTTTCACGTTTTGTTGCCCAAGGATGCTCATGTAGTGGCACAGGCCAGAAATCTTGTGTTTCACAGGTATCTTTAACATTTCTATTTAGTAAGACTTACAGAAAAGCAGAAGAGAAAAATAGATAATGCCAAAGCCAAAGCATGTTAACAGAGGATACTCTATGGTTAGCTTTGTGTCTTTCAAGTGAGGGATTTAGTTAGAGTATTTCCACTGAGACACTGGTGGCATATCACAATGTGTTTAGTCAGGCCACAAGAACCCAGGCACCCAGGACTCACTGTATAAGAGCCAAAACTTATTTCTTAAATCCCAGTTAGGAACCTTATCACAGCAAGGAACACCTGGGCATGTACTGCTGCTAAAACCAGCAGCTCTTCTTTCAGTATTCTGTGTTTTGTATGATTTTGGATTGCACCACATATAGTTCACTTTGAAGTAACCTAGTCGTGAAATATGAAAACAAGGATACTAACAGCAAATTTCGCAGTCAAATGTAATGTTTCAAGCACAGACAATACAGGAGTTCTGCTACATGATCAAAGAACAGCTGGTATCCAACATAACTGCAGATTTGCAAACGTAAGTAAAAAATAGTGAAACAACGAAGGAATTAGTGGTTTTACAACTCAGTTACTATGCCCAACTGTGCCATCAGTTTAATTCCAGTTGCACTGGATGAATCAGCAAGGTTTATCCCTCTGCAGCTTGCCCAGACTTTTGGCAAGGTACTACTGCACTGACTGTTAGAGGAGTGATAAAATTGTGATAACATGCTAGAAACGATATTTGGATCCTATTACTTGCACTCACGCAACAGTCTCAAATATACATCGAACAGGAAAGATGACAAATCAGGTCAAGACAGGGTTTTTAATGGAAGACATTCTGGGAAAAACAAATCTGGAGAGAAAACAGCAATTCAAAAGTAGTGTTCACAACTGTTGTGTAATGTAAAAGGGAAACTTGAAAGAGAAGTCTAGCATTATTATCATAGACGTGCAGTCATAATTCATCCTCAGGTTGGCAGAATCAGTGCAATTTCATCCCATACCTGTGCAAATTAAGGGACTGAGAAGGATCAAGGAGCTCTGAGATAAGTAGATATTTGGGATTTTTTTTTCTTTTTTTTTTTTTTTGCCGCAGTCTCTGCTGTTATTTTAATGAAAAATCTAATGCAAATACCAGGTTAATGGTTAATCTTGTCACTGAGCATCAAATTTCCATTGTTCTTTGTTACAAACACAGTTATTACATGTATGTCACACACGTACAATTGAGTTAAAAGGCATGAAAGATCACGAAGGATTGCAAAATCATAAAGAATTCAAACTGAGGAACTGTCACAATTTTGTATATCCATTGAGATCATGAGGTTAAATACCATATTGGTTTTTATTTTCTCCAGGGGACTCTGTCTCAATGAGTACACATAGTGGACTGTCTTAAGTTAATGAACAGGCATGGAGTACCTATAATAGAGGGCTTTTTCAGTGTGTGACTGTGCCCTGTTTACTGCAAACTGTTGGATACATGATGTAAAAACAGATTTGCTCATTTATCTCTGCTATTTTATTTGTGTGTGTGTGTTTGTTGGTTGGTTGGGATTTTCTTTTAATATTCATGTCTACAGTTTATGAATGCTTCACAAATATTTGTGGTATTATTTTCACAAGGCAGCCTTAGGGAAAACAGTATTATAGATGGAGAACAGAAGCACAAAGGTCTCAAGGTCAAAAGTATTCACTGATTGTGTCAGATCTTGCATGCCTAGGAGTAATATTTTAAGAATTTATCTATCACTTAGTGTGCTCAAAGCACAGGTCCAATACATAGAATCACAGAATAGTTATGGTTGGAAAGGACCTTAAGATTATCAAATTCCAACCCCCCTGCCATGGGCAGGGACGCCTCTCACTAAACCATGTCACCCAAGGTCAAATATGGTCCTAAGCTTTAGGCATTTCTATAAATTATGCCTGAGGCAGATACCTAGAAAACTGAAAACATGCTTACTGATTATCTGGTAAAGTTAGCTGCTTGGTATTACATGGGAAGTAGTAAAGTCTAGAAGAGAATCCCCTAGATCAGTATCCGATAACCATGAAGACATTCTTTCTCTGACACCGTGTTCTCTGCCTTAGGACTCCATTTGCCTTGGTCTTCTACTATAGCTAAAATTTCTTCCTTTATGCTGAAAAAAACCCCTGGGAACTTGTGTATAAATAACTCTTCAACTATACAATTAAAGGTGATATTATGACTATGTATGGGGTGGCCAAATTAAGATTGTGTAAATAATTCTAGTTTGGGTTTTTCATAAATGTTAACATTTGACTTTATGACCATAGGGCATAATCTTCATGTAATGTTTTATCTTAGCTTTGTAAGAAATGAACTGGAAAAAATTGTATTCTGGCAGCATGTAAAATGTCAGCAGGATTGGAATCTAGACCCACTGTACGGCTTTGTCCCACATAAACTGACAGAGTAATTGATTGCAGGATGAATAACAATTTTCTAGGTGAACCAGCACAACCAGAAATAATATATTTGTCTACCAAAGCAACAACATGATGCCTGGTAAGTCCTGGATCAACTTGTGACTGCAGTCTGCAGTTTTGTCTTTTCAGTCACAGTCTCTTTGCCTTCCCCTGTGATATTTTTTATCCCAGATTTGTTTGCTTGTTGTTTGCTTGTTTGTTTGTATGCCTACTGGAAGACCCAGCTGATATTCACTGGAGAGTTGTTCAGCTCATCTTTCTCCCCTCACTTTTGCTTGTCTACATGCAGCACACTGGGAATATCTAAACCCAGGTTTCCTGCTAAGCATTTCAGTTGTAACCTCAGACAGTTCCAGTTCCGCAGTGATGAGAATGACTGCTTATCTACTTCTCCTATGCCCAGACCTCACCAATATCTCCAGTGATTCCACTCCTTCCTGTCAAAGGCCAGTTCAATTCTACTTTCTTCTCCAAGCTCTCACAGCTTAACCCCTATTCTTCTTCTCCCCATGTACCCTCTTGAGCTCTTCCTGCCTTTTCTTGCTAACGGGACAAAATATTTCAGTGTCTATCAAACTACCTGAACCTGACTTGTATCGCTAGCACAAAACAATTCTGGCATATGAAAGAATATGATCACTGGTTTTCTTTCCAGCGCCTCTCTGATTCACAAGATCTGTTACTAGGTAATCTTAGAGTTCTCCCCGCATGTGTTTTGATCAGCTGCTTTCTTGTTTTACTACAGTTCAGCACTATTTTGCTCCAGACATGTACGGAGCACTCACTATGCAGTGAAGTGGAATATATAAGGACCAAAAATGCACTTAAATAGATGTAATCAAAATTTGAGTTCTGCTTCATGCTGTAAATTTGAGCAGGGCTGGTTCTATCAGTCCTAGTCCCCACCCTGTATCACTTTCCTGCAAAGAGAATATGATTTTACATGCTGAATAATACTCTCTTAATTTAGAGGCAATGGAATGTTTTGCCATTATGGGATTATGTTTATACAGAGGTGCAAAGAACTCCCACACACAAACCCTGGTGATTAATTGGGTATTGTGGGTGCTTGATGTTATTAATTAGGTGCTTGATGTTATTAATTTAGGCTTTTAGAGATTAGTAAACCCTGCCACACTGTGGTAAATAATTTTTCTTCATCACAAAATGGTAAATATTCTTAGCTTTTGAGTTTTTGTATTGCTTAACTCTGGTTTCATTTGAGAATTAAAACAAAACAAAACAAAATTGTTGGACTCTAATTGGGAGCATTAGTCATCGCATTTAGACCAATTTTCAACACAATTGAACTGAATAACTCTCCTTACCTGTTTTTTCTTTTTTCTTTTCATTTTTAAGTGAATGTAGTGTTATTCCTCTGTTTTGAAATGCTGTATGTTGCTAAATAGATACATTTCAGTGGGCTTGCTTTATGAACTCAGTTTCTTTCCAACAGCAGAAGTCTATGAACAGCTGGTTCTCAGTAACAGGAAGGCCTTTTGGAGAAAGCTGTGGGCAGAGAACGGAAAGCAATGTCAAAGGTACTCAACACTTTCCTCTCCTCCAGGGGACCAGCCAACTCATCCTAGAAATTGTGCAGCAGTGAGAAAGTGCACTGATTCACTGGACATCCTGGGCAGTCTTGGCCAGAGCAGGTTCTGTGGGACCTCACCCCTTTATTCATGGTAACATTTCATTTACTTTTGATTGCCTTTCCACATTAAGCAGATGTTTTTATTAAGCTTTCCAAGGTGACACACAGGTCATTTTCTTGGGTGGTTACTGTTAATTCAAAATCCAAAAATGTGTCTTAGTAATATCCTTCCAACGCACCTTATTTTGACTTTTCCATCATGAACTTCCTCTGCCATTGTGCTGCCTAATTGCCTAGGTTTGTCTTGACTAACTTAAATAACTGCCCAGTTAAATAATTGTTACTTCTTAAAAAAAATAGTTCCATGAAGATTTTGCCACCATGCTGATTAAGCCGTTTTCCGGAGCATTAATGAACATAGTGAAATTCTGTTAATCTCAGTGTTCTGCTGCTAACCACTGCCATATTGAAAAACTGACCAATTTATTCTATTCTGTTTTCTTTTATCCATTTTGTGATCAAAAGATATCTACACCTCCCCACTTTGTAGTTTCCTTACTAGCCTCTAGTGAGGTATACTGTCAAAAGTGCTTTAAAAATTCAAATAAATTATGTCAGCGAAACAAGTCTTGTTTCTTGTCCAGCTGAATTCTCTCAAATGTTCTCTGAAAACTCTCAAATTGTACTAATGTCATTCAGAAAAAGTCAGTAAATTGTGGTTGATTTATGCTTTTGAAGTAATTGACAATAACTGCATTGATGCTCTTTCTGGCCCTAAACCATTTATATTCATGTCATTATAAATAGTAGTGTTAATTGCTGCTCTGGGATTCCACTGAACCCCAAACAGTTTCCGGTACCAAAGGGAGACAAAAAGCTCTCATTGCGCACCTGGTCTGTCTGGGAACTGTGTGTTCAAAAGTTCTGGGCAGTAGTAGCAATGGAGGTGCTGTGCTGGAGGTTAAAGAGCACTTTTAGAAACTGGATGAGGTCAAAACACAGTGTGAAATGAGTCCCATCACATCCCACTGTCTCCCTCCCTGCTGCCAGAAAGCTTTAATTGATTCCATGGAAATCTTCTCACAGCTGACCTAACATCTTCACTGCCAGTTTTATATATCTGGGAGACAGGAAGTATTTTTGGCAGAGAGAAAATGGGGAACATTCTGAAGGTAGTAAAGAGAAAGCACAATCAAAAAGGGCTGAAATTATTTTATTGAGGTCTGTAAATTGACTGGGAGGGAGAGAGGGAGGGAAAGTAATCTGATTCTGCAAAAGATAAGTCACTAGATAAGGATAATGGTATTATATTTACTGCTAAAGGATACAGCAATCTTACAGAGAACGCCTCTTACTATCTAAAGGATTAAGTTCCATTCAGCCTTTCAGCTTCCAGTCTTGAACTGACACGGCATATCTCACCACAGGGATCTGGCCTGGAATACCAGCAATGTATCAAAGTGATCTGAAGCAGCAGTCACAGTTCTTTCTTCTAAAACATTATTGTCCCATATCGGTAGGCACATTTGTTCAATAAATTTTCCTAGCTGCACCAAATACATATATTCTAAACAAATCTCAAAAGGTAATAACTTGATGCTATGGAAATAATTACCAGAAAGTCATGTTATGCTTCCTGCCAGTTTACAAGAACCCTTTTTTTCCAAAATGTGAATGTTACATTGGTGCTTAATAGAGGCTAACTTCAAAGGAAATGGTGAAAATCTCTCTTTTATTTTGGCAGAGAAGAACAACAACACTGCCATATTTCTGAGATACAATCCAGAAATGCTTTAAACTGCAATGTACGATCCAAACACTGTTAAAAATTGTATGGTGAAAATTGGCTGGACTGGAACCTCTTTTCGTATGCCTGTAGTTTTGGTGATATCAGGAAACACCTGCTCTTATGCTTCCTATGCTTGCACTTCAGACCAAATAATTTTCCCTGCAGATAGAAAATTATCTTTACTGTGAACTTGGATGAAACACCACTCAAGTTTCATCTCCTTTGGGTTTGAATGTCTTATGAAAGCAGTTTAAAACTTGTGGGTTAAATCCTGGCATCTCTTATGCTAAGGGGAGTTGCATATTTCATCAATTTCTTTTGAAATGGTATTTATCAGGGAATCAGACTTTGAGTGATTCTTCTGCAGTGATGTCAAGCCAGAGCAGTGCCACTGACGTTCTTAGAACAATGCCAAAGCAAAGTGAATGAAAACCACTGCAAAGCACAGCTGTTGACTCAGTGGCCTTTCTTTTTTTGACTAAGGCATCTGTAGCTTTGTCAATAAGAATCAGGATAAATTAGTGTTTGTTGAAATATTTGTAGCCCTGTGTTACACATTGCTGGCACAGAAGCTGAAGTGCCACCAGTTCTTACAGTTAGGCACTTTAAAACCAGCTTGGGAACATCTATGTCATGCTGCAAGCAATGGCTGCAATAGATTGTCAAATCTTTTATCTCTTTTATTCTTGTTTAAACACAGCCTTATTTCATACAAAGCATGGCCCACAGATGGCACCTGAAAGTACAGGATCTGTTCCAAAAGAAATTCCAGGCTCTTTTTTTTCCCTCATCTTCTTCCAAGAGAAAAAAAGCATGCATACTTTTTGTGTGCTATGGCCTTATGCAGGACACCACCCAATACCTCACCCTTTTTTCCCCTTCCATGGATAATCTTTTCACAGGGTGGAGAGGGGATGGGATGGGATGGGAAAAAAAGAGTTGCTTTCATGTTTTCTAGCAATGATTTTGTCTACAACTATTTCCTTCTTGATTTCTTACTCACTGTTTATGAAATTTCCCTGTACTTTAACAATAGCATTGTTGCCACAGCTGCACTGATTATATTTCCCTTACTTCTCTCATTTTGGGGCTTGGAATCAGTGTGGTTTGTTTTCATACATGGTAACTTGAAACAGCCTATAATAACATTACAGAAAACCTTGATAATATAATTGTAATGTGCACACACACTATTTTCTCTGCTTTTTTGTCTCCATGATCAAATACCTAATTTGTTGGGGGTTTTTTTATACTCCATCCAGAACAAAAAGGAAAGAGCTGAATCCAGATAGGAACATTACAAAATGTTGATCTTTAATAAACATATTAATAAAGCATCAGCTAATGTACTGAGTATTTCATTGCAGAAGCATGTATCTCCTCATGTTTTGTTGGTTGGTTGGTTGGTTGGTTGGTTGGTTTTTTTAACCTGCTATAACCATTCTGCTCTTTAAAATAAAATTAAATAAATAAAAAAATCCCCAAACCACAAAAAAACCAAACCCAAACCAACAAGAAAAACATTCAAAATGTGTAAAATATTTTGATCAATTTTATTTTAGGTTACCAAAAATCTTGTGCCCTTCTCAACTAATACTCAAAGATTTAAATGTATTCACACCAAAACCTGTATGAGGACTTTTGCAAGGCAAAGGATTCTTACAGTTTCATTCCTGCTCTGCTGAAGTTCATCCTTTGAACTTCAAAGCAAGTTCCCCTTTCCTGGAATACCACTCAATATTCTTGGTGTCCTTACATGAGAAGGAAGTATATTAAATGTGTTGGTTTAAATAGTCCTGAATTTGCTGGATTATCACCTGAAGACATATAGGTGCATGTAATGAACAGCAACTGCAATCAGCAGTTCCCCAGCATAAAAATATGGGTTATGGGACACTCATTTAGACATATTAGGTAATGCAATAGGACTGTCTGACATGTAGATTGCATCAGATACCTGTGCAAGTCTTAACACACTATTGTTTCCATTGTTTCCAGGGCTGATTAGCACTGACAAAAGATGGCTCAGTGACAGTCAAGGACACCAAAATTCCCTTAATCTGCAAAACCCAGACAGGATGAAATGTGGAACTCAGGACATCACCCTCCTGTCCTGCTTTGCTGCACAGATACTCTCAGAGAGTTTTAAGGCATTGGCGCAGAGCATGAGTGATAGTGTGTATGTTCTGGGTTGGCCTGCTGCAAGCTAGCAGCTGAGAAAGGCACTCTGCAATAAAAATCTTCAGCAAGCTGTGCAGGCCCCTTGTTGACTATAAGCAAGACAGAAGAAAACATCTTCTAGTGTTGTACTCCATTGAAAAGCTCTCTCTACAAAGACCTGCACACTAATGTCAGACAGAAAAGTGAAAGGAATTTAGGTAACTTGATGGTAGTCCGTTGTTATCACTGAATCAACCAGCCTCAAAAAAAAAAAAAAAAAGCAGACTTGCTTTTTTTTTAAATTATTATTATTCCATTTATTATTCCATTCCTCATGTTCTACATAATTCATCCCAATTACAATATTTTTCCTAGCATGATGGATATAAATAAGGTAATTATTAAATCCAGAGTTGATGAACAGCCTTAGCTGTTTGCTTGGCACTGTTTGCTTTTATAGATGTTCCTTGTATGACTACTTCTAATGAACTAGAATTGCAGCATTTGCAGTTTCTGGTATCACTGCATATATTTAACTGATAAGAAGCAGGAGGCAGCATGCTCAGATTCCTAATACATTAAAGAAGAAAGTGAATTTTAAATCCAGAAGGTGAGTTTTTTTGCAGCTCCCTAGTAATTGCTTTTTGGCTAATTATGTTTGAAAGGAGAGCCAAAAACTCTTTAGAACCAAGCCTGGGAACCAGATTATATGTTTCAAGGTTAACCAATGCTCTCATCATTAAATGCTGTCATGCATTGCCTACCATATCCAGAAAAACCTTAACACAATTAAAAAGCAGAATTGTCTGCACAGGCCACATATAGCTTTTTCTCTCAAATAAGTAGATGGTTAAAAAAATAAGTATCTGATGTTGAAAGAAAGTGTTTGCACCAAACAGATTACAGAGGTCATCAGTCAAGACTGTTTAATATTAGTCAAAATAGCACCCTTGCAATAAACTGGCAAATTGAACATCAGTTTAAGTTATCTTTTGTTGTATGCATACAAGTTATATACGCCTAAGGGGGTCTGTTGTAACACGCATATACTGAAATCTGTTTCAGGTGATGTTTTCATTTTATTTTGTTTTATGAGTCTTCTATTTCTCTTCTTTTCACAAATTAGCTTGCCTCTTACCTCATTGAACACATTTGTAAGCTACCAGATGCATATCTGAAAAGAAAGCCATGCTGGTCACTGAAAGCTAAGGCCACATGGTAAACATCTTGCAAAACTGGCACAATTTTAAGGTATGTTTTATACAGAGCTGTTTAATTTTTTATTGCAGTCAAAAGCTTTCTTTTAGTATGGCATCAAAATTTACAAGTGTCCTTTCAACGCACTCCTATTTTTACCCCAGTAGAAAATATCCTGAGAGCCACATGTGAGATTCGTAGTTCATGTACCAACCAATTGTCATGAGGCTTGATCATAGCCTCAGCTCTCCTATGAGCTCTGAGAAATTAGTTTCCATGTTTCTGTTGTTGATCCCCATTTTTTCAATCATCCATGCATCCTGATTTCATCTAATATTAGAAGCAGGAATACTGAAACATCTCAGAGGAAATCATACAGATTTGTTTGGAAATACTACTGTAAATTCTTTTTTTCCCTAAAATTTCAAAACTGCATACCCAAGAAATTTGAGAAATGTGTGCTTGATTAAGTATTTTCCTGAACCTGACCTACCAATTTCCCTGATACTGACCAATTGGAATAATAGAGTATTCATCCAGTAGAGATGTTCTTGCAGAGATTAATATTTGCATCAAGGGCATGAAGATGTCAACCTAATTTCTTTCTCTTCTGATATGCTGAAGAGAAAGCCATGTGACCTCTCTAGGCTATGTGCTATAACCCTCATATTGTGAAGTAAGAGGAACTATTGCAAAATAATATATGGCTTAGTGTAAAAGGCATCAGGAAGTTTCTCTTTACTACTATGTTTTTAAAGGCCTTCCAGCACTTTGCTACAGTGGAAGTTAGGTACCTTGCTCCCTTTTGTACTCCCCAGCATGTGCCTCTGAATTCTGGGGTAATTACACAACTAAAAAGAAAACACTGATATCTTAGACTTTGCAGTTGTAAATATTTCTGCACGTGCTCAACTTTAAGCACATGAATTGATTCATTTATGTTACCCGATCCCAGATATAGCAGCACGGAGGTTTAGGCATATTTGCAGGTCAAAAGTCTTTTTTTACAAAAAATCAAACAGCATTTAGGGAGATTGGGGGATGGGGAAAGGAGCTACGGATTCATTTACGGTCTTAAGGTGTGGTGTGGTCTTTACACACAGAAGCAGCATCATTTGCTGTAGCTCATGCGAGCATGGTTCAGATTTAAATCCAGAAGTTCTACATAAAAATGTAACAACTTGTGCTATTCTGTGCTTCTGCTTAATGTTAAGCAATTAGTTGTATTAGTTTATATCTGTAACAGGTCACTTAGTGAGGCATACCCAGCATGCTAGTCAGCCTAAAAAGAACATTCTCCATATTTGTCTCCTGATAATTGAATGCATTAGAATAGTTACCACATGATTGCCAGTTTTAGAATGAAAATGGCTCCTACAGAGCAAGAAAGAAATGCCATTTTTAATCCATATTAGCACTGAGAGTGCTGAGTCAGTCTAATCTATGGCACAAGATGGCTCTTATGCTCATATAAATGACTTGGCTAGGGGAATATCTTCGCCTTAACATTACAAAAGTCTGTCAGCAAGAAAAAAATGTTTTCCAAATATGTAATTTGAAGATCAAGTCAAGATGTTCCAAATGTATTGTTTTTTTTCCACTGAAAATGGATTCTGTGTTACTAGATCATTATCTCTTCCTACGTTGTTTTGACTTTCTATCTAGTATTAAATGTACATTTTGTTTTCTCTGGAAAATACAGTAATAAATTTTACATTTCTTTTCTTTATAACTGCAGAAGCTGCACAACAATTTGGCTTTGCATTTTTCAGTGCTTTGCCTCTGTACTGGAAGATATCCTTAGAAAAGACAACTGTGCAGTCTACATTCCTGCTATTACTGTCTATTATATTTAATAGGAAAAAAGCAATCTACTGATTATTTAAAATAGGCATAACACACTTTGTCAGATTATTGTGAAGCACAGACACAGAGAGTTGCAAAATTTTTGTAAATTGTAAAGGCATCTTCATTAAAAGATAGGTTTAGGTTTTCTGGAGGAACTGTGAAACGTGGAAATCAATATCAAGCAAGTTAGCCTTAAGAAATAGACACAACGAGTAGCATGCCTTGCTTCGCAAAATATGGGGAAGCAGATGACCTTCACACAACCTAGCAAAGAGGAATTAAAATGGAACGTCTCTACGAGAGAGGATAATTGCATTTTAGGAAAGTTTGTGCATAGCAAAGAAAGATGTGAACTAACTTCACTCTATGCTTTTGGGAGGATACTATAGCTGTTGCTGGCAGCCTACAAGAAGCTTAAGAGTTGCCTTAATCAACATTCCTCTGTATTTCACTATTCTGGCACCCGGGCTTTGTCATGAGAATGTTATGACTCTTTTGCTCCATTATTACCATTTACCCTTGCCAGACTTCCCTCTATCAAACTATCTGTCTTCTATTTAACACTGAAGGAAGACAAAAGACAGGGATGAGTCTAGTCACTAGAAATCTATCTTATTAATCTCTAAGCTTGTTTGAACAGGAATCTGCTTTCCAATAATGTTACCACTGGGTCTGTTTTTTCATGTCGCTTAACTTGCCTGTAGCAGAGAATATACTAGAATTCAGAAATACTGCAGAGGTAGGTCTCTCAGAACAGCTTGCAATACACTAAGTCACAGCATAATCTTGAGTGATTACTTTAGAGCATGCTTCTTTTTGGAGAAAAGCATCATCCATCTGTGCTGTCTTTATCAAATTGAAGACTGTAGAGCTCATTGGCATTTTGATAGCTAGATTTTTTCCTTCTCTGTCCAAAACAACATGGTTAAAAGTTCCACCATTCTCCCAGTTTTCCTTCACTGATGATAAAAGAGCATTGGGGGATCTAGGGTTGTCAGGCAGGGTAGTGGCCACCTGCCATATATTTTCATATGCCATCAATAAGCATTAGCTCTTCTGGAAAAAGAAAGGTGGTGAAAATTGGAGATGTTAAGAAACTTAAATACTTTTTGGTACTGGAAGTCTCCTCAGACATACCCCACATTGAATCTAAAAAACATATGGAGAGAGGGGATTACTCAGCTTGAACACTGCCAGACTATCTGCTGCCTTGCAGAGGACTAGATCACCATCGATAAGCAAGGGCTTATTTTTTATTCTACAGTTTTCAGTTGCCGTACACATGTACATGAATGTAACTTAGAAAATGAGCTTGACTTTTTTTTTTTCCTGCCTGAAGAGATGTATATTAAGAAGAATAAGTCTCTCTGAGGATTTATGTCACCTACCCCAAATGGACCTGACAAGAACCATTGAGAGACCTGAACTCTTCCACATGCACATCCTTTCTACTCCGTATCTGGTAGACATCATCCCTTAGCTGCATCAGACAGATGTAAGATGAAAGGAGACACAAGACTGTAGCACCTTTACTAATTATTTGAGTTGTAGTCTTACTGGCTACCCCAACAAAAGGATGACTTGCAGAGGAGCCATGAACACAGGCTCTCCAGGTCTTGACTGTTTTCCAACCACATAGCTACCTCATAGACAGCCGACATCAGTTGGAAAATTAATGTATTTGTTCATTTAGATATGATATTTAGAGAGAAGTCTCATATGGTCTAGAGGACTTGCTTTAGGCTTAAATAAGGCTGCGATTTCAGATGGGAAATACTTAATAGGTAATTTTAGTCTGAGGAAAGGGACTGTTCTTAAGAAGCAATGCAAGCAATGCAATGAAGTGATTTGAGAGGGGTTTATTTTTAACTTCAGGTCTCGTTCAGATATGTTTATAATAGTGATGGAGTAGGATGATATCTGAGTAATAGACTCATCTTTATTTCCACATCTCCTGGCATGGATCAGGTTTTCAAGAGTATCTGTTGAAGCGCTGTCAACGCTGGTCTCATCTTCCAGGATTTTTTTTTAGTCCTTGTTTTCCCTTCATGATGATCATGGAATATACTACTCGCTCTGTCTCAGCTCTGTGGGAGGAAGAGTGAAATCAGAATAAAGACTGAAAGCATATAGTAACAAAGACATAACACTAGGAGACATTGAGGAGAAAAAATAGAGCAAATGTTTGATGCAGCAAATGTTCAAAGTAGAGTGGGAAGGTCTGTGGAATAACAAGAAAGGACTTGAAAATTAATCAAATTTGGAATATTCAAAGACATAACTAATGGTGTTCTATTAATTAGCCCAAGGAAAAGAAGCCAAGTGGGAATAACAAACAAACAAATCCTACCACTGCCAAAACCAAAAAACCCAACCCCGCCTCAAAAATAAACAAGGATGAATAACATAGTGAGTGTAGGCTGTTTATAGCTGTCATGCCATGTAAGTCATGCTTCGTACCTTTAATTTGCATTTAGTATTTAAGAAATAATGCTAGTTTCTAACCCACAACAATTTCTTCCTTTGCCTGGAGGGGATGGGTGCTTTATGGCCACTCTTCAGCTAAGATCTGGATACTTTCTGAACAGAATCAAAATCAATAGCAAAATTCAGAGATTTTCTAACATTTGCTTTGAGTCCTAAGGAAACTTAAACACTTTTGGGTACAAATTTTACTTTTCCCACAGAACTTATAAATTTAAGTGAGGAGAGACAACATCCGTTAAGACCCCACCTGCTTTTGGTTGCAGATATAATTATTATTCATCAGCTCTCTGATGGCCCTTTCTGTGAGATACTTTATGATCTCAGAGCCCTTGTCCTAAACAGCTTCTAATTACTAGGTACTTGGACTAACCCCAAGTAACAAGAAAATAAAACCACCACTTAGAACACTGGTGAAATGCAGGCTGGGAGCACTGGTATAGAGTCCTTATCAGATTTTGCCCCTCAGCCTGCACACATATCCACAGTTACGTTTAAATACTTTTAAATGAGATAATCTTCTATACAGCCACACAGAAGGGTTTTTCTAAAGGGAATTAAGAATCATACAATACTGAAACATCTAGCATGTTTGTATCTTGACAAGTCTTCTTTCAGGATTGGTGTACAAAAAGGAGCTTTAATGTTACTCAGAGCATCTTAAACAAGAGGGACATCAGAAAAAAATAGCAGACTTGTTCATATTAGGGCAGAAAATATAAATGGCAGTATCTCTGTGAGGAGATAGACATCCTGTCTGCTGTTTTTGTGTGTGTCTAATTAAATACAGATTTTTTGGCTATTAAAGCACTTTTCCAGAGCTACCAAGACATAAAACCTAAACAAGTCAAGTAAAGCCATGAATGGATAAATGCTGCGGTACTCTTTCACAGTAAACATGGAAACTCCACATGCAGGTAAGCCCAGCTTTTCTCACATGGCTATTTTTCAGTCACGCTATTTCTAATAAGCTTGTACTTAGCTGTCCTGGAAAGATCATCTCTAAGCAAGTGTTCTTTTCATTTCTGTTGCTCAAGGAAATCTCTGTAATTCGCTTTTATATCTTGTAACTGGCACCATTTAAAAAGAAATATTTGCACTAAGCAGATGATCATGCAAGCATCTCTCAAGCCAGCTAGATGCTAAAAAATGACAGAAGGAATGAAAAGTGGCAGAGAGAATGAATGGAGCAGAGAACTGTGATCTGGAGCACTGAATACTGAGGTTCTGCCCCCGCTTCATGGGGGATCCATGATAGCAACTACCTTCAAGTTTGCTCTCTTTAATTGACTGTACCCTATGACTCCTACAAAGAAGTTTGATGGGTGCAGTGTTGCCTGGTAGATCCACACAAGTCCTTGCGCACTTTTGACAGTGGGGTTTTCACTGCACACCACAATCCCCCCAGCACTTCTGCACATATATTTTGATCCATAAGTAAGGAGGATCACATAACTTACAGCAGAATTCTCTGCAAGTCTGTTCCTCCCCAGAGCTTTGCCTATGCCCCTCTAGGTAATATCTCTTACAGGTGAAGCTGGGAGTATATGCAGAGATATTCAGTGTAGAGGAAATGGCAGTGTTTCTTTATGGAGATGGGGGATGCAGCGGGGTTTCCAAGATGGCATGCTATATACTAATACATAAATTGAAGGAAACCATTTACACGCATTTTAATGGTACTATAAAATTTGGGAATTCTGCTACCAATCCTGACCACCATCTACTGGCAACTTACCTATTCCACACAACCCAAAGCAAAAAGGCTTAAAATACTGGAAATAGCAGTAGAAAGCCCAATCTTGGGAGATTCACACGAAAGTTTCCAAAAGGAAAAGGCTTACCAATGAGGTTGGACTTATTTTTGCAGAGGGAAGTGTGAAGTGAAACATAGAGAACCTCAGACAGGAATCAGGTTTCTTTAATCCAGATGATATATTGACTATTTGGAGAGTTTATGCAAACTGGCAGGTCAGGGAACTAAATGCTTATGGTAAAAAGTAAAAAGATGATGTCACAAAGAAGGAAATCATAGCAAGATCCTTTTCTTGCTAATTAACCACCTTGCAATGCTCTAGAACATCCTGACAAATCGTACTATGGCAGCATAGGGCTTTGTCCTCTTACACAGTTTCACAAGGGTCAGTTACTACTGTTGGTTTTTAATTAAACATAATAACAAGTAGCTGCTTCTTAACTCATCCATTGCCAAATCCAGTTTCATTAGAATATGTGGTGCTTTAGAATGAGACAATGAGGGAATTTCTCCCTTTTACAAGACTTTGAAACTGGCTACAGAACAAGTTCTTAGATGAAAGTTTGCCTTGCTTGCTCTATTGATGGACTGAGGACTTCGTCATGTCTCTAGATCTCTGTTTTTACAAATGGGAAAACTGTATATAGATACCTTATCCTGCAATTTGGAATTTATTCTTCATCCAGAGGATACCAATAGAAGAATAGTTATAACAGTCAGGCTACTAATTATGCTTTCAGATAGGAGTAAATTGAGAAGTTGGATAAAAAACATGGGATTTTGAATGTGTGGTCAGTAAAAGAGTGAAATAAGACAAAAGATTCATCTTATTCATCTTAATAAATGCAGGGAAAGCCACAAAGAGTATTCTCTCATATTCTTTTACTTTTGAGCCTCAGGCCTAAAGGGTCTTTTTAATGCAGAGGAACTAAATCATGCTTGTCCAGTGTATTTTCCACCATCTCACAATTATATATCACTGTGCACATTTACATGTATTGAACCTTTCTGCAATATATTTATGGCTGATAGCCAGTGGGATTAATGGAATGTATGAAATGCCAGAGAAATTGTGTCGGTTGAATCCGTAAAACAAAAGCAAGAAAGCAGGGTGGTCCTCTGAGTTCAATTTTCCCTTAATCTACTGAGTCATTTGGGGACCTTGGACAAGCAGTCTGACCTTCTGGAGCTATGGTGAGGCCAACTTTAAAGCAGTGTAATCCCAAATGTAGTTGGAGTAAGATAGTACTAAGCACCCCCTCTGCTCATCAGAAAAATCCTCTGTAAGGCACTACACTAATATGTGTTTTGTTTGCATTTTTAGTGATCAGACTTGGAGGAACAGTTATTCTTTGAAGGCATTTGCCAAGCCTTACTCAACTACTTCCCCTCTCTGCCGTGTTTCTTTTCTAGACTCCTCCATTGCCAGATTGAGTTATAGGCTCAATGAAAAAAATAAAATAAAACAAAATCTGCCACCAGGCCTTTCGATTATTCCAATTTTTCTAAGCTTGGGAATCAGAAAAGCTATTTCAGAGGAAGCTAATCACTGTGTTCTGAGCCTACTCTGAAAGAAGAATTTTGAGGTTTGAAGGGTCCCTCTGGTTTTACTTGGTTTTGGTTTTCTTTTTTAATGGCTGTGAGGTGAGCCCAAGGCCAGACTGAGGACTGCATCAGGAAAATGGAAAGATGAAGAGAGGAGAGAAAGAATGGCCTCAGCCCTAAAATAGCACTGTAAAGGGCGTTTTACTTGGAACTTCCTTTCAGCTGACATCAGTCAGGGTAAGAAAAAGATTTTAGTTCAAAAGTTTAAAGCTAAACCAGAGCATTTAAGGCCGGATGTAACACTTGTATCTATTTGGTGTCTCAAAAAAAAATGAGGCTCCACCTGGACCAGAAGTTTAATTTTTTTTTCAGCTTCAGAAACATTTGGTTTGTTTTGATGTCTTTGACCTTGGAGAAAATGAAGGCAGCACACAACTCAAGACAGACTCAGAAAAATAAAAGGAACTGAAGCTCAACAGCAGCTACTGGGTCCTTGTATTTGTGGTGAGATGGAGATTTCAGGAAGAGCCGGCTTAGAACAGAGGGGTTTCAAACCAGACTTCTGATAGTCTCTGATGTCCAAAGCTAGCATCACTGGGAATTTTTAGTATAATGCATATGCGAAAGACCATTTCCTTTTTTGCTCAAAAGCTAGTTTCATCAATGGAGCTCCTTCAGACAAGGCTTGTAACCCAGAATAGGTTTCTATGTGTATTTTCACTAAAAAGGACAGCGTCGCAAGCCTGGGAGTCACATAACTACAAAACTGTATTTCAGTGGGAAATAGGCTTGTCTGAATCAATGCTTGCAATGATGCATCTTAGGTCTGCCCCATACTCAGAAAATTCAGTGACATTCATTTTAGCCAGACCAAATAATTGCCTTCTTCCACCCAATTTTCTGTCACAGTTTCAGACTGTAGCATATAAAACTGACAGCAAGCAACTCGGACATGAAATTTCACCTGAATTTAACAGTGAGCTTGCTTCCCCCATGGGTGGGAAAAGCAATGCTAGTATCAAGTACATAATGGGAAGAATATAAGTAGAATCTTGGGCCAAATGATGAGACCCGTCAACGATGAGGAATAGGAGGATTTGGTCCTTTTTCATTCCAGATTTTTGTGTTGCACACATGCTCTTAAACAACTAGAGATGGTTTTCAACCCAAAGTAACTCTCCATAGACTAACCCCAGCTGTAAAGTAAGCTGCAACAAATGTTCTCAAAACAGTATCAGACATATACCACAACTCCTTATTATAAAAATCAGTGCTATCGCCAAGAGACTGGCTTCTTTAATTAAGATGACTTGTGTGAATGAAGTGGTCTACTGACAAGTGAACAGATTCATAATGTGCTAATCACTTTCCCTGATGCATAATTCTGAAAGCCACTGTGCTATCTTTAAGCTGTATTTTGTCTTTGTACTAACATTAAGTGGAAAAGAAGGGGTGAGGGAAAAGTAAAAACAAGTCTTTTCATCAGGCAGGTTTGTACATGCTTAGACAGCTCTTCTGTTCTGGTTTTAAGGCAGAAGAAAAAAAACACTGAAACATAAATCAGTGTGGATTGTATGGAAAAATTGACTCAGATCAAGTGCCTGGCCAACACCACAAAATGGACTGGAGACAAATCTGATAATTAGAAAAAGCAGTGAATAACAAAATATTTTTGACCCATGCCATATCAGGCTGACTAAAAATTCTCAGAGACATTAAAACAAGATTTCATTACCTGCAGCTTATTACAGTTTTATGCTAGAGCAATGATGCTGACTTCAGAGGCATTGTACTGGTGTAATACTGGAGTCAGGCGTTAAGCCCAAATTCACCTTATTCTTCCATGACAGTTCATTTTCACAGCTATTTACTCAAATTGTATAAACAACCAGGTAAATCAGGAGTGACCGCACTTACGTCAATTTTGTACAACTGACATAAACAAGATTAGAAACACTTCTATTGTATTAATCTGATTTACAGTGCCTGCGATATGTTTTTGTTTTCTTTTTAGACCAACTGGCCAGGGTAAACACATATGCTGACCACTCCATAGCAAGAGTGGGATAAACATCATGACCATCACACAAGGGATACCATATAAGGTTAAGTATGTCTGATGCCTGTTTTTCATCTGCTGCTGCCACTGCCAAGTTGAGCAGGTAGTGGAGGCTGGAAGGCACTGTGATAAGGGCTGGAAAAGAGAAAAGATTTGCCAGAAAGAAGTCAAATAAGAGCAAGAGAAGAACAATGCCTGTGAAGAAGCCAGAGCATAAAGAAGGACAATACCAGGTAAAAGACCCCAGGAAACAGCTGGAACAAGCAGTAAAGTGGAGAGATGAGGAATGCCTCCAGAAGAAACCAGAGCTGAGGAGAGATGAAGCAGAAGAAGGTGTGAAAGGGGAAAACAAGTACCTGAACAAGAATCTGAAATGAGGTAAGAGGATGCACAACAACCTCTTGTCACAGCTGTTCCAAAATGTATTCAACTCCATTCAGAGTAGCAAGATGGCAGTAGTCATAGCAAGCATAGGTACCTTCACTGTTCTTACCTGGGTGCTTTAAATGGCTGCAGAAGATTAAGGTCAGTCTTTAGGAAGTACTTCTGTCTGTTACACCCTTTTTACATATAGCAGGATTGCCTTTTCTGATAAAAGAGAGTCTGAGGAGTTATGAGAGATATTTAGTATGGTACCATGTGGCTCCTTTTTTTCTTTGGAGGTATAAGAGGAAAGTCAGGTGAGCAGAGAGTCAGTTCATGCTGTTCCCCTCTCCAGAATGTTTGATTCTTATGCGATTTTCAACTAGATTTTCCCATTTTTCTGAATATTAACAGCAAAGAAATGTTTCATGTAATAATTCTGGCTGGAAGTTTCTTGGGCTGTGACACTTTCCAAAACGTCTCTGTTGATTATGCCTTTCTGCCTCTCTCTGGTACTTCACTTCTAGAGCAATATATCAATGATACAGAGGAATGGGAAAGTATGGTGTGATGGCAACCTGTAACCTCTGGCTTGGAAAGAAGATTCCCATGTGCAGTTTGGAAGCAGAAAAAAGTGGAGCTGAGTGACGAACTCTACCTATTCTAAGCTACAGTGAGCTTTCCTTGTAATTGCACCGGGTTTGCTTGGCAAGGTTTTGGCAACAGGGGGACTGCAGGAGTATTCTCTGAGAAAAGACCAGAGGCTGCTGACTGCAGCTGACAGCTGAGCCTACCAGCCAAGCTGGTGGCATCTCTTGGAAAACATTTTAAAAAGGTCAAAATTCACTCACAGCAGTGTAGAAAGTAAGGAAAATAAGTGTGAAAACAACCCTGTGAATATCAAGGTCAGAGAGGAAGCGGAAGAAAGAGGTGCTGTAAGTGCTGGAGCAGAGATTCCCCTGCCACCTGTGGAAGAGAACACAACAGAGCAGATATTCCCCTGCAGCTAGCCAATGGAGAAGGCCATGTTGGACCAGATATCCACGCTGCAGCCTGTGAAGGATGACATGTTGATGCAGGTTTATCCTGACTATAGCACTATGGAGATAACCCACAGGAGAAAAGTGTGAGAAGAAATGAGTGGCAGAAAGGAACAGTTATGGATTGAACCCATAACCTCCCATTCCCCATTCCCTTGCACTGCCCTGCTCATGAGAGGAGGATGTAAGGGAGCTGGGACTGAAGGAGTGAAGTTGAGGCCAAGGAGAAAAAAAAAGGGGAGGGGAGGTATTTAATTTCTTTCTTTACTTCTCAGTACCTAACTCAATTTTTATTTGCAATAAATTAAATTAATTTTCTCTATCAAGTCTGTTTTGCCTATTGACAGTAACTGGAAAGTGCTCTCTATGTATTTAACTCGACTC